>CM060904.1:1161069634-1163569634 GCA_030737815.1 Allium fistulosum
CATAATTGCCCCTAGGGCATACCCCTTAACGAGTTAGATATATGTAAAGAAATTAGAGAACAAATATAAAAAACGACCAACAATTGGTTTTTACTGCAAAAAAAATTCAAAAATCTCAAGCCATTACTTGCTTGCAGATGTGTGGAATATGGGACGTCTCACTATGTATAGTGAGAAAGGTAATCTTAACTTCGAAGTTTTAAGTTTTAGATATTGGTTAAAGGAATTAGGCAGAAACTAGCAATTGATTTATTTTCCATTTGAGTTGATAGTACTCAAAAACTATGTTTTTTGCTAAATTAGTTGATATTAGCCGAGACTGTTATGTTATCAATAGAGATAGTTGCAAAGGAGTATTTACCCAAATTCATATAGGATAACTTTTATGGTGAGTCAATCATGGTTATCTTTTTTAATATAATTAGTTTACCATGTTATTCTCTATGGTTACTAAGAAGACTTATATATGATAACAAGATTGCATAAAGTAACATAAGCAAGGAAGTATAAATTAAATTGTATTAAGAAGAAAATATATATGAATTTAGATGTATTCGAACAAATTATAATTTGTATATAAATATATTAAAGTTGAAGTATCACTTTCCAAATCCCCATAGTAATTTGACAAGTGCTAAAGATATATAGTCAGTACAATTTTCGTTATCTATTTGTTGTATATTTATTCTTACTCCTAGTCACTATTACAGGGGTTGGATATTTTTTTCAATTCAGTTATGCATGAGAAAGAAAGCAGAGAGCACTTACGGTATTATTTTTTAGGTGTGAACAAATTGACTTATTTAAGTTATTAAGGATTTTTTTGATTTCAGTTGTTATATAAGCAATAAAGTGGAGTTCAGGGAAAGTATCTTTTTGTCATGGTGTTTTAGCAATTATGTGATAATTACTTTTTCAAAAGGCTGATTCCTGTAATTTATCAGTTATCAATTCATCATTTATGAATGATTTAATCAATTGTTCAAACACTCATACATTTACTTCTAGATCATTTAAAGGTTGTATTGAATCCATTTAGTTTGAACCATGGAGAGAGCTGACAGAAGATAGTTTAGTGTGTTTCTGATATTTCCAATGGGCGGAAAATGAGAAATTAAAATGTCATTTTAACAATTTTCCAAATTGTCCATTTTGGAAATCCAATGCATTTTAATTGTAAAAAATATTTAAATACTAAGATGAGCAAACTAAACAAGTTGTACTTTTTATGATATTTGTAGCTGTAAAATACTAGCAACAAGTTATATAGCATTGCACTAAGGCAGAAATGAATCCAAGCAACATAAATAGTAAGTAAGCCCACCTATAGAGAACTGAAGGCAAATGAACAAACAGAAGTAGAGACATCATGGTAAACTTAGGATCTAAATTAAAAACAAAAGAAAGAACATGGGCGTGTAATGAAAGAAGACAGTTTCGGTATGGGATATGTGTAGAGTTTGAACACTGCAAAATGCAAAAATAAGGTATGATATTAGCTTATGTGCTTTCATACTATTTTGCAATAAATGAGAAACAACTACCTCATTTATTTTTTGCAATACGTTTGCCTATAAGAGTTATTATTATGAGAGTTACAATTATGATATGTGTAGATTTACCATTACAGCAACAAATATTTTACCTTTGTATGCTATCTATAAAAAAACAAAGGAGTAGTGGAATAGTGAATTTAATAAACACATTCTTAGCTTACTTTCAAAAGAAACATAATTTCGGAAAGGAAAAAAACTTCATTCGGTATTAGAAATAAATTACTCTTTGATCCCTTGAGTTTGAAAGAGAATCAAAAATAGCAGGACACTTCCCTCCCAGTTCAAGTGCAACTGGTGTCAGATGCTTTATAGCTGCATTCATAACTACTCTTCCAACTTTTGTGCTGCCTTCATACAAATTTACAAGTATTTAATTACCAAAACATCTTTATGAATAGTCCACGGGTGCGGCGCAGTGGAAAAGAGGCTTGGGTTCTGTTAAAAAGACTAGGTTTGATTCCTACCATGTGCTTCCCTATCCTATATAAATTTGTTATATGTCTAGTATACCAAAACAGTGACTAATCAATAATAAACTCGTCTCACAAGTTTACAAATTAAATTTCCACTACTTTAGAATTCTGTATTAGCTATTTTTAACAATAAATATGTTGTAATTAATTACAACAACAAACTAACAACTATAGTAATAATAACTATAGCGATAAATCAAACGTTATACTATTTAAAGAAATAGTACAACGTAGAAACGAAAATGATATATATATATATATAAATATATAAATCAACTAGAAATCTAACCGGTTGAAGAAGGAAATTTCGTCTGAGGCTTGTCGTAACAATTTCCTTAAGACTTTATTCAAAGTCTCCCAAGATACAACAGACGTAAGCTGCTCGAGATCGTGATGTGTATGATCTTCTGTGTGACAGGACTGATTATGATTTTAAGAAATGAAGATAAAGAAGAGATAATTCGGTTTTAAAATTGAGTGAAGAAAGTGATCAGATTTCCTCCTTATTTATAGCCGAATTCCCAATGGCTACACCCGTTGAGAAAAGTAGCATCCCTTCATTTACAACGCCAAAAAGTGTTACTGTTCGCAACAGGCACTTCCTTTCATTTGCAATGCCAAAACTGTTGATGTTCGCAACAGCCGCATCCGTTCGTTTGCAACGGTTCAAAACCGTTGTTGTTCGTTGTAATGGTCATCTGAAAAATCGCGTCTCTTAATCAGTTTGCAACGGTCACAACCGTTGGAAAATCCGTATCTATTTAAACACACTTCTGTTTTAAAATCAGTCCATTTTTTAGGTAGTAAAATATATGACACAACCCAATCCCCGGTCGGTCGGTCGGACGGGCAACGGCGTGCGCATGTTAATCCATGGCCATATAGGTCCTCCCCCTCGCACAAAATTACCTGACCCTAAGGGTCAATATAGGAATTGAGAGTACACTATATAAACAAGAAAATGGACTTATTTTTGGCGATGTGGGATATATCTCATTCACTATTTTTGAGAATTCTAACAATCCCCCACATGAATGACGATATATGTCTCCCCCACACAAAGTGTAATATCACACAGTTCATATGAAAATAATGCTATATCGAGGATAAGTAGATATTTCACTTTGAACTTTCCCTAGTTAAAACTTACCGGATATACTTGGCTAATTGGTGAATTATTTCATCTTGAACTGTCAGCCGTTATTGTATAACCAGACAATAAGCTTTACAAAGCATTATTTCCCTTCACATCTAATCTCTTGGTTGTGTTCGTTTTGGTCCTGAACAATTTTTGGTTTTGCGAGTGTTTATAGAGAATAAAAGCCTTTAATATTCTCATAGAGCCGACCCAGCTCACACTAACATAGGTGATCACAACCATTAAGAGTATCCTACAAATACCCCACTTGTTATTTTCAAGATATGGTCATCATTAAAAAACATAGTTGTATCCTTTTAATACTTCTGTAGGCATGCATTTATATTATGCACCAAAGGAATGGAGTAGGACTAAGTCCAAACAAATGCATTACGTCTTGAGTTATTCAGAACTGGTTTGCCTATTGATCTTAGTCCGTGGGATCTCCAGTCGCTAGGATAGGTTTCTGTATAAGATAACTCTTGTTGGTTTAGGCTTTTAAACTCATTCCCCTCGATGCGCAGTTAATTTTCTCTCTTAATAAACCTTTAGTAAATGAATCCGCTAGGTTATCATTTGTTCGCACATAATCTATGGAAATAGTTCCATTTGAGAGTAACTGTCTAACTGTGTTATGATGTCGACGAATGTGTCGTGACTTTCCATTATACACAAAGTTTTGCGCTCTGCTTACTGCTGCTTGGTTATCACAGTGTATGCATAAGGCTGGTACAGGTTTAGGCCAAAACGGAATATCTTCTAAAAAGTGACGAAGCCATTCTGCTTCTTCGCCTGCTTTATCTAAAGCGATGAACTCCGATTCCATAGTGGATCGAACTATGCATGTTTGTTTAGTAGATTTCCATGACACTGCTGCCCCTGCTAAAGTAAAGACATAACCACTCGTTGATTTTGATTCCTCTGAATCAGCAATCCAGTTTGCATCACTATATCCTTCTAAGACGGCATGATATTTTCCATAATGTAAGGAATAATTTGTGGTATTTTTTAAATATTCAAGCACTCTCATTAGTGCTTTCCAGTGTTCCTTCCCTGGGTTGCTTGTATACCTACTTAACAGACTTACTGCATAAGCTATATATGGTCTTGTGCAATTCATGAGATACATGAGACATCCCATTACACGAGAGTATTCCAGTTGCATTACACTCTCATTAGTGTTTTTATGCAGTACTTCCGATGGATTATACAGTGTTCGTACCCCTTTAATTCCAAAATTTTGAAATTTTTCAATCACTTTTTCTACATAATGTGACTGAGATAATTCAATTCCATTAGGTGTTCTTATTATTTTGATTCCCAAAATAACATTTGCAACTCCTAAGCCTTTCATATCGAAATTGTTGATTAACATCTGCTTAGTGGTCTCTATTACCTTAGTATTTGGACCGAAGATTAGCATATCGTCTACGTATAGACAAATCATCACGTATGATTGTCCAATTTGTTTGTAATAAACACATTTATCACATTCATTTATACGAAAACCATTTTTCATCATGACACTATCAAATTTTGCATGCCATTGTTTTGAAGCTTGTTTTAGTCCGTATAATGATTTGACTAATCTACATACTTTGTTTTCATTCCCTTTGGATATAAAACCCTCAAGTTGCTCCATGTAAATCTTCTCATCGAGATTTCCATTTAAGAATGCCGTCTTTACATCCATTTGATGAATCTGTATATTATAGATGGATGCAATTGCTATTAACATTCTTATAGAGGTTATTCGTGTAATTGGTGAATAGGTATCGAAAAAGTCTACACCTTGTTTTTGACGATATCCTTTGGCTATCAATCTTGCTTTGTATTTGTCGATGAAGCCATCTGGTTTCATCTTCTTTTTGAAGATCCATTTACAACCGATTGGTTTTATTCCAGGTGGAAGATCAACTATTTCCCAAGTTTTATTACTCAGAATTGAATCAATTTCACTTTGAATTGCTTCTTTCCAACATGAGGATTCAGAAGATGACATTGCTTCCTTGTACGTTTGAGGTTCGTGTTCTAACATATATGTTAAAAATTCAGAACCAAATGTCTTGGAAGTTCTTGCCCTTACGCTTCTTCTTGGTTCAACTTCCTCGGTTTCACGATGAGTTTCATCTTCATGTGATTTACTCAATTCTTCTCTTGTCCTTTTGGGGACATTATTTCCTTCATTTCTTTTGTGCGGAAACACATCTTCAGAGAATGGGCGTCTCTTGATTCCATGATTGTATTTACATGAATATCAGTTATATCAAACTTGAATACCAAAAATCTGTAGGCACTACTATTTTGGGCTGGCCCTAAATAGTAACAATCTACTGTTTTCGGTCCAAGTTTGACTTTCTTGGGAGGCGGAACTGGAACTTTTTCCAAGCACCCCCACACTTTGAGGTATTTAAACTTGGTATGTGTCATCTCCATAACTCACATGGAATTGTTCTTGTTTTATTGTAAGAACCTTGTTTAATATGTGATTAGACATATTTAAGGCTTCCCCCCACAAGTTCGTCGGTAGGCCAGAAATTAAGAGCATCGCATTAATCATATCTTTTAATATTCTATTCTTTCTCTCGGCTATACCATTTTGTTGCGGTGAATATGATGCTGTTGTTTGATGAATTATACCATTTTCGGCACAGAATTGTTCAAATGGTGATTCATATTCTCCACCTCGATCAGATCTCAATATCTTGGTCTTTTTATTTAACTGATTTTCTACCTCAGATTTGTACTTCATAAACGATGTAATTGCTTTATCCTTGCTATTTAAAAGATATACATAGCAATATCGTGTATAATCATCAATAAAGGTAGTAAAGTACATTTTCCCACCTCTTGTAGGTAATGATTTGAAATCACATAAATCAGTATGAACCAAACCTAGTGGTTCGGTGCTTCTATCAACTGTATGAAATGGTTTTTTGACCATTTTTGCTTCTACGCATGTCTCACATTTGTAGTTTTTATCTACTTGGAATTTCGGAATTAATCCCAAGTTTGATAGTTTTTTCATTTTTCGGAAATTTATGTGTCCTAATCTATCATGCCATAGTAAAATTTCATGCTCAAGCAAATAAGAAACTTCAATTTTATTAATAGCATAATCAGAATACATAGTTTTATTGCCGATAACGGCTACATTTGCCTTAAATAGGCCATCACATAAATATCTCCTTCCTATATACATTCCAGCTTTGGACAGAACCATCTTGTCTGACTCGAAGACCATTTTGAATCCTTTCTTTGATTGCACTGGACCAAAGATGAGATTCTTGCGTATATCTGGAACGTGGAGCATGTCATTCAACTTGACAGTTTTTCCAGAAGTAAACTTGAGGATTACTGTGCCACTGCCTTCGATCATGGAAACTGCAGAATTACCCATGTAGAGTTTTTCTTTCTGATCGAATTTCTGGTATGTAGAAAACATGGATTTGTCAGAGCAAACATGACGAGTAGCGCCTGTGTCCACCCACCATTGGTTAGGGTTTTGAACCAAATTGCATTCAGATATAACTGCTGAAAAAATAAACTCGTCTACTTCCATGTTATCCACCATGTTTGCCTCTGAGTTGCGTTCCTTCTTGTGTCTGCAATCTCTAGCGGTGTGTCCTGCTTTTCCACAAACCCAGCACTCGCCATTAACTTCTTAGTTCGTTTGTTGTCTTTGGGTTTGTTTTAAGATGCTTTTCTCTTCTACGGGAATTTCTTCTTTTTGTTTTTCATGAAATGCCCTTTGTTCTTTGACTCTTCTGCCACAAATGCCTCTTCGCTTTGTTTTGTCACTCCGCGGTTATCAGCCTCAATTTTTAGTCTGACAATAAGATCTTCTAAGGAAATCTCCTTTTTCTTATGTTTCAAATAATTGCGGTAGTCTTTCCAAGATGGTGGTAATTTCCCTGTTATCGCTTCAACAAGGAAGGATTCTCCAACTTTGTCCTTCTGCTTCAAGTTCATGAATTATGAGTTGGAGTTCTTGCACTTGACTAGTTACAGATTGGAGTCAACCATTTTGTATTCCATAAACTTATCTACGATGAACTTCTTCAAACTGACATTCTGCGTTTTGTATTTATGTGCAAGTGCAGTCCATAAGGATTTTGCTATCTGGTGTGGCTGATATACTTTATATGGTAATTTATCCAAACAATTCATAATGTAGTTTCGGCACAGGAAGTCTGAATGCTTCCATGAGTCAATTCCGAGAAAAACAGCTGCATCATTTTCCCTAGTTTGTCCGCCTTTAGGCTTTGATTCATCCTCCTCGATGCACTTCTGCAGCCCTAGCGTGGTGAGATAAAACAACATTTGATTTTGCCATGTTATAAAGTCATCACCATCTCCTTTGAACGGATCAGGCCTGTTGTGAGTAGTAGCCTTATTGCACAATTCTTATTGCACCCCGCGTGGTTTTGTCACTCCGCGGTCACAACCGTTGGAAAATCTGTATCTATTTAAACACACTTCTTATTGCACCTGCACCCGGCCGGTTGGGCGGGGCGCACGTGTTAGTCCATGGCCATATAGGTCCTCCCCCTCGCACAAAATTACCTGACCCTAAGGGTCAATATAGGAATTGAGAGTACACTATATAAACAAGAAAATGAACTTATTTTTGGCGATGTGGGATATATCTCATTCACTATTTTTGAGAATTCTAACAAAATTTACCCGGGAGTATGGGGGCTTGGATCAGCGGATGACTTTACTATACCCTCCTCAGGAGTTTACCGGTCCGCCGGGTACTCCTGGGTTTTCAAAAAAAAATCTTTATGAATAACAAAATTAATAAAAATGTATTTTTAACTAAAACAGGTATATAAGCATTTTAAGTATACCAGTAAAGAATATTTTGTTCCATTTTTGTTATAGCAACATTTGGGCCACCCTCAACAACTTTTATAGCTTGTTTGTCCAAATATTTTGGAATCATGTTAGCTAAAATGATGAGGTGGTAGGAGCAACTTCTAAAGGTTTTAATACTATTGCATTTCCTGCTGATACAGCTCCTATTAAAGGTTCCAGTGAAAGTCCTACGGAATATGCATGCAAAATAAAATTAAGTTACCGTCAAATCATAATAGAACTTCTAGGATTTTAGAAAAGGTTAACAAAAATTGAAAAATAAAATAAACAGAAGCTAGTTTCAATTAACTAAACATACCAGAGATCAAAAGCAGTTGACATGTAATTAATCTAATTCTTTTTTATATTACTAGTAAACAATTTTAGTAGCACCTAAATAAATCGAAAAAGGAATCAAGTGGAAGTACCAATTGGAAAATTCTAGGAAGTAGTCCATGCTATTCACTGATATTCAACTACATGTCCATTGATATTCAACTACATGTTCGCCTATACTTCATTCAAGCTATGCAAGTAGTCCATGCTATGCAAGTTGTTTTTACGTTGCTCCACATACATCTCAAGCTATGAAAACTATTGTTCACTCCACAAGCAGTCCATTGAGTTAAGCAGCTGCTCGGCATACTCTTCATAATCCTGGTTTAGCTGTAGTTTTCTAGTCCAAGCATCATGAACAGTTTGACCAGGCTGTGCAAGTTACCTTAATTCTTTTGTGTATTCAGCCGCACTATAATACCACCGAGCTTCAAAGTCCGATGCCACAACCATTATTCAGTGATGCTTGGGCTTCATCTTCAGGGCCCAGTGGACTAATGCATCAACATGTATTTCCCATAAACAAAGTTATTTCTCCAACGGCTGTAACAACCGAAGCCATTTTTCCAACTCCTCCCCTACAGCTCAAGCAAAATGCAACTTAGATCATCTGTTGTGGTTGCAAATTAGAGTAGTTCACGTTTCACAGATGAATTAAAACTTAAAGATCAAAAGAGTTGCAGTTGATATAATTTTAAAATATAACGATAGCTCAAAAAATTGTTACAATGTACCCAATATTTGGACTCCAGATCAAAAGATATAGTGGCCTAGATTTTTGGTGAACCCAGGTGATAAAAAACTAGTAATGCTATTTCTTAAATCTTAAATAAAGGCATGAATAAGTTAATCATTTCTATATAATGTATAAAGTCCCGCTTCTATGACAAATGCGGGAGTATGAGATTTTGATACATGCTCAAGTTATTTATCATAATAGGAAAAAACATGACTTGTAGTATGCTATATACTGCCTATGACTTGTAGTGCAACTATGTACTACCACCTAAGTTTATTCAGATCCATAAGTTAGTTTTGAACGAATATATTAAATAATTGGTCTACACATATGGTCCTAAGAGTGGGCATTTCAGTTCTAACAAGAGTATGTAGAAAACAATGAGAAATTATAATGGGATTTGAACTAGAGAAGCATATGATATGCATACATAAACGGTGTATTTTCCAAAATAATTTGAGCTAGCAAGTTCATGTCTCCCTAATACTCCTAGCTCCATTCAAAGGATCAGGTTCTGCACCACCTTCTTGATCACTACTTGGAAGAGGAAACACCCATCCAGAATGTTCATCGTTTTCTTTGGTTCCTTCCCATTGCTTTCATTGACTACAAAATTAAATCAAACAAGGTTTCAAATAATAATTCAAATCAATATTTTACTTATTTCCTGGAATAGTTATAGTTAATATGATATACTGGAGATGATCATACGGTGGAAGTGATAGCCTTGTGGAGCCCCTTAAGCATTACATAAGGATAAGCATCGACTTGCCCAAGAATACATATACGATATATAAAGATGGCATCTTCCTACTTCTGCTAGAAATTGTGATGCCTTATCTTTAGAAACGAAGTTCTGGAATGTTGATGGAGTTCAGTTAAAAGTACCAGTGTTTTTCGTCTCATCAAGAGTTGATCTAGCCATTAAGATGGTGTTCTATGCATCTTGTTTGTACCAAAAATGGGCACAACACTCTTCGGAAGTTTTTGAAGAGATAAAAGTGAAGAATGAAGATTAAAACTGTGGATTATCTAACAAAAACTCCAAATAACAGAAAGTAAATTGCAAAGACAAGCGATTTAGAGTGGTTCGGCGTTTTGCCTACGTCCACTATGAAGTTTGATGATTTTATTGCTCGATTACTTGAAGGTTACAGTAGTTAATAATGTAATACAACTGAATTTAAATGCTAAGTGTCAATCTAAAGCAGCGGCGGTGTTCTGGAGTAGATCTGGCAGAATCTGGGCGCTCTTCAGTACTTAGAATTCTCCGCCCCCTTTTCTGAATGACCAGGGGCTCTATTTATAGGTGTAGGAGGCTGATATTTCGCCTAAAATTCGGGGAGACCAGTTCTGGCATGTGAGGGAGGCCACATGCCCGCTCTTTGGAAATCCGGGCCCACTTTGGGATCGATTCGACCCTTGCTTCGAATCGATCAAGATTTGCTCCGATTGAGTTGAAATTTGGCATGGACATTCCTTAGGTTGACAGTTAGCTCCTGTCCAAATTTCATAGCATTTGGACTTGTAGATCTCAAGATATGATCGATTCAAGATTTCATTTCCGGTTGACATGCTCCCTTCGAATCGATGCTTTTCGCGCTCCAGGAATGGATTCGAAGTAGAGCAACTTCATGGATTCGAAGCACTCCATCCTGATGGATTCGAAGTAGAGCAACTTCATGGATTCGAAGCACTCCATCTTGATGGATTCGGAGGAAGGCATCTTGATGAATTCGAAGGAAGGCATCCTGATGGATTCGAAGCACTCCATCTTGATGGATTCGAAGGAAGGCATCCTGATGGTTTCGAAGCACTCCATCTTGATGGATTCGAAGGAAGGCATCTTGATGGATTCGAAGCAAGGTCACTGGATGGATTCGAAGCACAGTGACACCTATGGATTCGAAGCATGGTCACTGGATGGATTCGAAGCACAGTGACACCTATGGACTCGAAGCAAGGGAAACTTGATGGATACGGAGTGTGGCCACATTGATGGATACGAAATTGGGCTCACTGATGGATACGAAAACATGGCCTTTCCCTTCAACTTGCATCCATCATAACTTGAGCATATGAACTCGGATTGACTTGGAACGTTGGCTCTCATAGCTTTTCTAGTCATGTCTTATCAATTATAGCTCAATCTGGTCTCAGACAAAATTCATCGATATCCAGGGTAGACCTATGTGCACTAGATGTCCATAACGAGCGACTCTAGGTTTCTGATCAATTCCTTGGTATCTCGGCCTTGCCAAAAGGCGGGATAACATTTGCCCCCCAAAGTACGTCTTGTGGAAACATGACTTGCTTTGAAAAGCTGCAATTTCTCTCTGAACAATTATCATATCTTTCGTTGAAAGTTGTACTCTGTATTGCTGTAACTGACTACTGTGTGATAGTGATCAGCTGCTTACTGTCGGATTCACGACGAGATGAGCATTTGATCCCTGTGAATGTCAAAGATCAAATATTAGTCAGACATATATGCATATATGTGTCATCTTGACTTTTGTTAGCGTTGCGTGGTTGCAAGTCGTTGCTGTTTAGTTTGTTATCGAAGTCCGCATCGATCCTCTCCTGAATCGACTTGAGATTCGAGTTAAAACATCGCTTTGATGATTGTCTATGATTATGTAGTGCATTGTTGTAATTGACTGTCGAGTGCTAGCGATTTGTTGTTCACTGTTGTAATTGCCATGAGGTAAGCATTCTATTCCTGTAAATTTTAAAAATTGAATGTTAGTCTGTCATACATGTACGCATGTTAACCTGGCTCCCGTTAACGTTTGCACATTCACGAGTCATTGTCAAGTTCTTTAGTTTTTGTTTGGATTGAGTTTCGTATCGATCCTCTCCTGGATCGAAATGAAATTTAAGTTGTAACAACGTTCGATGGTTGTTTTTGAATGCTCCTTCGTAACGATCCTCTCCTGAATCGATGTGAAGGGTTGGAATGTATGCTTCGTATCGGTGGATACGTAATATTGGATCTCGGATCGGTGGATACAAAAGTAATGCTTGTATCGATAGAGTCAAACAATCCAGACATAATCATGCAGTGATGCTTCACGGAGGATATGCCATTCCTTATTCGTTTACTCAATAAGAATCCCCGATTGTGGATAATCTTCGATAGGAGTCACCCATGACTTTTCTTCTAGATCCATCTCTAAGATCTAGTTGATCTTCATATGTCAATGCTTGGAATAATAAGCATTTCAACTGGGATAAAGTCTTTTTGCCGCGCATCCCCGAAAATGGCTAGCTTGGCCAGTGACTTAGTTTTTTCATTTTGTCCTCCGAGGAGGTGTGTAATGGTGTAATTGTCGAAGTCGACTAGTAGCTTTTGGACCCAGCTAGGATGAGGAGCAAGATGTTGCCCCCTAGTTCAATAATCTTCCCTGACTCGGTATACTACTAACCAATAATCACATACTATATGCAAAGTTTCCACTCCTAGTTTTCTTGTAAGTTTAAGTACCAAGGCTTCATACTTAGCTTCGTTATTTGTTGCAGGGAAGTTGAGTTTGAGGGCGTGGCAGATCGATTGTTCCTCAGTAGTCATTAACGCAATTCCGATGTTAAAAAAGCCGATTATTGGAAGTTCCATCTGTGTACGTCCTCCATCGGTTGGACGGTTCGCCACTGTTCTTCGGATAGTCGTCTGATGTGGTGGATTCAGATATGAAGTATGCTAATGTTTGATCATGGAGAGCTCTCCGAGGGAGATATGTGAAATCAAATTGGCTTAGCTCGATATCCCATTCGAGTATCCTTTCAGACATCTAATGTTCCCATTGGATCTAGCGTTCTCAGGTTTGAATTCAAAGAATGCAGTATAGCACTACAGGTCCGGATCTGTGATAAAATAGTTGTATTCCTGGTCTAGGACATGTTTCAGTATCTGATTGCATCTAGAGTTTGCATCCATGGATGAGAGTAATTGATGTCTAATGGTTAAGTCAATTAGTTGATTGATCATTGGATGTGGAAGCTATGCTTTGCCATGCCTCGTGCAAATTTGGGTAGTCGGTGTATGTTCGCCACTCTCCTTTTGTTTCTCTCATAAGCAAAGGATTGAATACTTATTTTAGGTAGAGGATATCGCGGATAAACCTATTGGTTTTGAGTAGATTTGCCTCCTCCTTAAGTGTAGCAGATCTTTCTGGATCCATGTTGCTTTGTTTTTATTCACCGAGACATGCATCGGGTTGGCACTTAGTGCAGGGTTCTTAATGGTGGGTGAGAGTCCATATATACACATGAGATTGAGTCCAAGCGAACATATCAAATTCACCTGAAGCAATGCAGTCGACTCTTGCACCATCATTGCGCAGAGTTGTGATCTGATCCACAATACACGTGAAGGGTTGTAGGTGCCTCATGTGTTTATTTTCAATGGTAAATGATCAAGCTTATAAGGATGTTAAATCAAAGGGTTAGTAGAATTTAGCCTCGTACTGCATGCTGCTACATAGCTGGCTCCAGCTTTGAGATTGAATTTACTTGTGTTTCTGAATGATCAGTCGCCCATGAGTTTGGGTATTGATTTGATGATTTTATCTCTAGGCATCCTTTCGGTCGCAACCTAGAGTTGTTACGAATATCAAGCATGGGTCATAGGTTGAAATTGTCATAGTTAACTCTCGGATAATTACTCTTTTGCCCCCAGTGACGGGTTGGCGGATGCATTACGCGGACGGTCTGGTCTCGTCCTAGCGGTGTTTATACTATAGTTCAAGCTTTTAGAATTAGAGTTCATTGATGAATGGTTGAATCATATTAACCTTATCTTCTTGCTTGTGCCCCCAAGTCTGGGGAGTATCTCGATAAGTGGCAAGGTAGACAATGTCCGCTTCAATTTTGTATTATATTCCATTGAACCATAAGATCAAATTAACGGACGGAGGGCCGAGTCGTGCCTATCATGCATTATGTTCTAGTTCTTTCCTCTAGGTGGAATACATCGTTACTTTGCTGACATTCGGACATAAGCTAGATTCTGGATGGTCAACGACATTCGCTCTGCTGCTTATGTCGCCATACTTTGGGCAAAAACTGAAGAGTGAATCGTCTAGTCAGATCCAATGCAGGATTGGTGCTTCCCTTGTCGAATCTAGGGTAAGAATCAGTGTGCAGATGTTTAGGTTGCACTTGTTTCGAATCGTTCTTTTAGCCGGATCATGGTAAGAGTCAATGAATGAATGGTCGCGTTGCATTCATTTGGAGTTGGCTGATCAACCATGTCCATTTCGATTTACGTTCTCCCGTTAGATCTAGGGATAAAGTCAGCTCAAATGCAGTCATGTTATGCTCATTTGGTCTCATGCTCTTCCTGACGGATCGAAGGAAGGCGACGAAGGACGAATGGTCAAGTCACACTCATTCGTGGTTTATTCTTTTATCCGTGCTATGCTGGTCGAAGATATTCGATGCATGCTCGGGTCACATTGATTTGTAGTTGAAGAGGATTGATATTGACCGTCGATTCGACGGCATGATGCAGAATGCTCGGACCTCATTTCCTGTCAATCCGATGGTATGATATGAAAGGCGCAGATCGACATTGCCCGTCGATCCGGCGGTATGATATGATTGGTTGCTTGTAACTTTGGGCGTCATTATGTTTGGTTGGCATTAAGGCCTCCTTGCAGTCGTTGCCTTAAGTTTTAATGGACGCTAAGCCGGAGAGGCAGCGAGTCACCTTTCTCTTCTTTCAGTAATTTGTACTTCTGCCCCCAGTCTTGGGGATAAGCCGTAATAGGCGTTATGCAATATTGTTCACTGCTTAATTTTAACATCCACACTCTGGGGACTTGTATCTTTATGACAGTTGTTGATCACTCATTTTCATGTGTTGAGTCTGCGCCTATGCTCGGGGAATGAGTGATGTAACTTGGTTGAGATGCAGTCGAAGTTGTTAGGTGGACGGGTCCACCCTTCTCGAGGTCGTACTTGATGGAGATGCAGTCGAAGTCGTTAGGTGGACGGGTCCACCCTCCTCGAGGTCGTACTTGATGGAGATGTAGTCGAAGTCGTTAGGTGGACGGGTCCCCCCTCCTCGAAGCTGCATTGAATGGAGATACGGTCGAAGTCGTTAGGTGGATGGATCCACCCTCCTCGAAGCCATAGTTGGTTGTAGTTTATACTCCGGCTCGAGCTCTCGGAGTCCAGAGTTAGTTTAATGTTTATACTCTAGTTCGCGCTCTCGAAAGCTGGAGTTTGTTGATGTTTATACTCTGGTTCGCGCTCTCGGAATCCGGAGTTAGTTAATGTTTATACTCCAGTTCGCGCTCTCGGAAGCTGGAGTTTGTTGATGTTTATACTTCGGTTCGCGCTCTCGGAATCCGGAGTTAGTTAATGTTTATACTCCAGTTCGCGCTCTCGGAAGCTGGAGTTTGTTGATATTTATACCCAGCTCGCGCTCTCGGAGTACTCTGGGGTTTTGTGAATGTTTATACTCTGTCTCGCGCTCTGGGAGTACGGAGTTGAATGAATGTATATACTCCGCCTCGCACTCTGGGAGTACGGAGTTAAGGAATGTTTATACTCCGCCTCGCACTCTGGGAGTACGGAGTTAAGTAAAAAGTTTGTACCCAGTTCGCGCTCTCGGAGTACTCTGGGGTTTTGTGAATGTTTATACTCCGCCTCGCGCTCTGGGAGTACGGAGTTGAATGAATGTTTATACTCCGCCTCGTACTCTGGGAGTACGGAGTTAAGGAATGTTTATACTCCGCCTCGCACTCTGGGAGTACGGAGTTAAGTAAAAAGTTTGTACCCAGCTCGCGCTCTCGGAGTACTCTGGGATTTTAGGAAAATGTTTATACTCCGCCTCGCACTCTGGGAGTACAGAGTTAAGTAAAAAGTTTGTACCCAGCTCGCGCTCTCGGAATCCGGAGTTAGTTAATGTTTATACTCCAGTTCGCGCTCTCGGAAGCTGGAGTTTGTTGATGTTTATACTCCGGTTCGCGCTCTCGGAATCCGGAGTTAGTTAATGTTTATACTCCAATTCGCGCTCTCGGAAGCTGGAGTTTGTTGATATTTATACCCAGCTCGCGCTCTCGGAGTACTCTGGGCTTTTAGGAAAATGTTTATACTCCGCCTCGCACTCTGGGAGTACAGAGTTAAGTATAAAGTTTGTACCCAGCTCGCGCTCTCGGAGTACTCTGGGGTTTTAGGAAAATGTTTATACTCCGCCTCGCACTCTGGGAGTACGGAGTTAAGTAAAAAGTTGTCGTGTATCAGCCCGTTTCTGGCCTGATGTGAGGGCTTGTCCCTGAGCTAGGTGTTTCGCTTAGAAAGTGATCGGTGGGATCCCGATTAACTTCCACTTATAGGCCCCCCAACAAAGGATGAGGTTTAGAGTATGGACGGTTAGATCGCGTCCATGTTCATTTGGATTCCGCTTTTGCCAGGCCTAAGGAGTAAGATTAGTGTTCTGGCATGCTTTGTGCTCGAGCATAGGAAAGGATGGTCGAACTACATCCACTTTGAGTTGTATATTTTCCCTTAAGTCGGGTGCAAGAAATGGAGAGCAGACAGTCGAGTCACATCCAATTTATACTTTGCATTCTTTCGATCGAGCTAAGGAAGAGAGTTGAAATGATGGCTCATGATGGTTAGTGAGTAGACAATCAGTCGTTGATGACTTTAAATTGAGGGTTGGACCTTTAAACATGTGTTCCCTCAAATAATCCCAAATGTCTAATGTAGGATTGGATGCATGGATGGTGACATCACGTCCACCCTTGATGTGATTCTGATTTTATCGGGCATTAGAAGAAGCATAAGTATTTTGGAAAGCTTCAAGTACGAGATGGAGAAGGCACTGTTGGGACATATAACTCCAAGTCTTTCTTACATCTCCTAATTAAATTGCGTAGGCAGATGAGTGGATGGTCGGTTGCATCCACTTTGTACTAAAGTCCTGACCTTGTCGGTCTCTTCCGCTTTGATGCCTTGCCCCCAGTCAGGGGCATATAGTAGCCGATGAGTGGTCGAATCATGCTCATCACGATGATACCTCAATGATTTGATCATGGTCCGCGGAGGTTGTTTTGCACCCAATCTTAAGTACTCGGTTACCTGCATCATTTGCAAGTAGTTTAATTCAAGTAGGTCATATTTCGCAACATAAATGAAATTGAATTAGAAATAATTCAAAAGAGATCAGATCAAATCTCATTGATAAGTGAGGCAGCGTCGTATGCTCGCTATTGCACATCATTCCATCCCTTCTCAGTTGGAAGTCTAACGCAAATGGTTTAATTTGATCAAAGTCCTTGATCGATAGGGGTCGGATGTTCCCGGTCCTTTGTTTTATGGGGCTTGCATATATGGTCGGAGCTATCCTTCCCGGAGAAGCCTTATGGCGTTGGCGTTCACGGTAGCCATTTAGAGAAGAGGAGTTTTCCGATCTAGAGTATGGAGCAGGTCCCCTCCTTATCCTGCTATGTTGATCCTTCATCTGATTCATCAACTCAAAATTTGCCTAGACATGTTGGTGCAGTTGTCGGTGGCGGTCTACCAGTTCTCTTGTCAAAGTCTGGAAATAAGCATCGGTGATGAGTTCATTTATGGGTATCGGCAGCAACTGGCTGCGGGCTTTGGATAAATTCGTTGGCTGCCAGCTTCTTCATTCACTTCAGCAATATAAGAAGTAGATCTGGTATGTCTAACCACGATTGACAATGTTCTTTGAGGAATGGGGGAAGACAGCTACATTTGATAGTAGTCATCACTCTTGGTGTAAGCCATGCGCAATTCTCACTTCATGAGGTAGTGTCGGGGGTTGTATTTCCATAACACACCGACATAGTTAACATGTTGAATTTTCACTGGAAGTTCTGCATGTAGGATGGTTTCAACGAATAGGTCTCGACTAGGAAAGATTCCCCAATCGCCATTATGATCAAGTCCATTTTATTGCCAAGGGGTTTTGTAACACTGGTGAATGATGTATGCACGATTGTCCAACGTTTGAGTGGTTTGGTGATACCGATTGGATGGTGAGTTGGTAAAGATGGGCTCATAGATTGTTGATTATTTCTAATTTTCACCCAGATAGGAGACCTATATAGGGTATTAAGGAAGTCTTCTTGAGGTTGTATACAATGATTTTAGTTATGTGGACGTAGAATGATTAAAATGCGGGCATTTGAAGATTGTTCAGCGGTGACCAACTATGCTTTGAGTTGGTAGAGTAGACAGCATAGGGGAGTCGTCATATTAGCCATCGTGCCATAGTTGTCAATTCAGGAGTTTGAAAGCTGGTCAATTGGAGGAAGTTGCATTCCACCTTACAAGCATGATATATTAATCAACCCCAGTTCTTGGCATATTAACTAGGTTCTCCAGCCTCTAGGAGTACGGCTGAGTAGCATTTCTTTACCCATTCCTTGATTGCAACTCAACATTTGTTGTTGTGATCTCATATGTCTTGTTCAGTCATGGAACAATTAGAAGCACGGATGGAATGTTCCTTCACTAAATTGGTGATTGAATTCACTATGCGGGTGCCCTGCGCTGCGGCTAGGGTTCGGGGAAGACCTATGTGCACTAGATTGAATTTTAGCCTCTTTTTAGGAAATTTGGGTCGTACCCGAAAAATAATTTTTTGAAATTTTGTATCGATACGAATTGGACACAGATGGATCGATACGAGCAGCGTGCGAGTATCGATACGAATTGGAGCAGTTGCGATCGATACGAACAGAGCGCAGGCAAAGCAGATCGAGTCGAAGTGATCGATTCGAACGGAGCGATGCAAAGCAGATCGAGTCGAAATGATCGATTCGAACAGAACGATGCAAAGTTGATCGATTCGAAGTGATCGATACGAACAGGGATCGATCAAATCGATACGAACGGAGTGATGAGAAGCAGATCGATTCGAAGTGATCGATACGAACAGGGATCGATCGAATCGATACGAACGGAGCGATGCGAAGTTGATCGATTCGAAGTGATCGATACGAACAGAGTGATGAGAAGCATATCTATTCGACGTGATCGATACGAACAGGGATCGATCGAATCGATACGAACGGAGCGATGCGAAGTTGATCGATTCGAAGTGATCGATACGAACAGAGTGATGAGAAGCAGATCGATTCGAAGTGATCGATACGAATAGGGATCGATCGAATCGACACGAACGGAGCGATGCGAAGCAGATCGATTCGAAGTGATCGATACGAACAGAGTGATGAGAAGCAGATCGATTCGAAGTGATCGATACGAACAGGGATCGATCGTATCGATACGAACGGAGCGATGCGAAGCAGATCGATTCGAAGTGATCGATACGAACTTTGGCATTTTTTCTGGATATGAAAATATGGATACGAAATGATTGATGAATGCAGTTCCTCTTAGATCTTGAGCAATCTGAATAGAATAGATGGAACCACTGAATGGAAGATCTGGATCTCCTCCTTAGATTTTTGCAATCCAACGACGGTAGTAGATCCAACGAGCAGGAGAAAAAACTTGGTTTTTTCTCAGTGAAAGCACCAAAGTGTTTGTACCAAAAATGGGCACAACACTCTTCGGAAGTTTTTGAAGAGATAAAAGTGAAGAATGAAGATTAAAACTGTGGATTATCTAACAAAAACTCCAAATAACAGAAAGTAAATTGCAAAGACAAGCGATTTAGAGTGGTTCGGCGTTTTGCCTACGTCCACTATGAAGTTTGATGATTTTATTGCTCGATTACTTGAAGGTTACAGTAGTTAATAATGTAATACAACTGAATTTAAATGCTAAGTGTCAATCTAAAGCAGCGGCGGTGTTCTGGAGTAGATCTGGCAGAATCTGGGCGCTCTTCAGTACTTAGAATTCTCCGCCCCCTTTTCTGAATGACCAGGGGCTCTATTTATAGGTGTAGGAGGCTGATATTTTGCCTAAAATTCGGGGAGACCAGTTCTGGCATGTGAGGGAGGCCACATGCCCGCTCTTTGGAAATCCGGGCCCACTTTGGGATCGATTCGACCCTTGCTTCGAATCGATCAAGATTTGCTCCGATTGAGCTGAAATTTGGCATGGACATTCCTTAGGTTGACAGTTAGCTCCTGTCCAAATTTCATAGCATTTGGACTTGTAGATCTCGAGATATGATCGATTCAAGATTTCATTTCCGGTTGACATGCTCCCTTCGAATCGATGCTTTTTGCGCTCCAGGAATGGATTCGAAGTAGAGCAACTTCATGGATTCGAAGCACTCCATCCTGATGGATTCGAAGTAGAGCAACTTCATGGATTCGAAGCACTCCATCTTGATGGATTCGGAGGAAGGCATCTTGATGGATTCGAAGGAAGGCATCCTGATGGATTCGAAGCACTCCATCTTGATGGATTCGAAGGAAGGCATCCTGATGGTTTCGAAGCACTCCATCTTGATGGATTCGAAGGAAGGCATCTTGATGGATTCGAAGCAAGGTCACTGGATGGATTCGAAGCACAGTGACACCTATGGATTCGAAGCAAGGTCACTGGATGGATTCGAAGCATAGTGACACCTATGGACTCGAAGCAAGGGAAACTTGATGGATACGGAGTGTGGCCACATTGATGGATACAAAATTGGGCTCACTGATGGATACGAAAACATGGCCTTTCCCTTCAACTTGCATCCATCATAACTTGAGCATATGAACTCGGATTGACTTGAAACTTGGAACGTTGGCTCTCATAGCTTTTCTAGTCATGTCTTATCAATTATAGCTCAATCTGGTCTCAGACAAAATTCATCGATATCCAAGGTAGACCTATGTGCACTAGATGTCCATAACGAGCGACTCTAGGTTTCTGATCAATTCCTTGGTATCTCGGCCTTGCCAAAAGGCGGGATAACACATCTATTCAATTTTAGTATCAAGTATTAATTTGGCAATATATTTAGATTAAGCATCAGGTATCAACATACACTTTTGATAGTATTGATCCAAGTTCTAAATTAAAAGACTGATGCTTTAAGTTCTTGAAAAGAAATAAGTAATCTAGATTAATTAAGTGAAGTGAACTCATGTTTTTGTAAAACATTTGATTTCATAGAATTTTGTTCCAATTTACAACTAAACCTTAACTGTAATAGCAAGAAAGATGGAAACACCATTACTTTCAAAATTTGTTGCCGTGTATTAGGTAGAAATACAAATTGTGATACTATCAAGTTAAACCTAAATTAGTTGAGTTAAAAGCAGAACCCATAATAATAGAAAGCAACTATCACACTATCACAGTAAGTGGGAAATAGACTATTAATTCCGATTCAATGGTATAACAGGCCTGTAATAAATCCAATATGCAAGTCAATTCGTTGACCTAGTGATCCAAAATTGAAAAATAGACAGTAATCATAAATGATTCACTATTAAAGAACTCTTAAACACCATATGTCTCATTGACAAGTAAAAAACTAAACAAAGGTAGGAATAATATATTTGCAGAAATAACAAAAACGGATCTATGTGATTCACTACTAAACCGTAGAGAATAAACCTCAAGCAATATGAAAAAAAATAAAAAAAATACCAAAACTATGGAGAGGTGCCTTGAATTATGAAAACCCTCAACCAAAGCATTAGTACAACCATCCCCTTAATTTCAATTTCATCAATCACGATACCAACATACTTCAATAGCAATTACTATAACATTTAATGTAAGATGAAATCATGAGGTGCAGATGAAAAAAAATGTTTTCACCTCAGCAAGGACTGGAGATCGATGGCGTAGTTGTGGCTCAAGCTGTGGTGTGCATATTTGGATCGACGGTGGAATGTTGAGCGCGTTGGAAAGTTTGATTTTTTAATTAAACTAGGGATAAATATGGGGGATAGTGTAACAGCCCTAAAAGATTAGTTTTGTGTTGACAGCAGAAACCCAAAAGATGATCACTTCCTGTCAAATTCACCAGAGACAACCATGGGAACATCGGAGTTGGTAGCTGGAGATAGCAGGAAGGCGTCAGGTGCTGAAGTTCTTGAAGTCATGGCCTGAGGAGGAAGCTACAAGGATGTATCAGTTGTGCCTGTTGTGCACATGCCAAGTGATACAGGCATTATTTGGGCCTATTTACCGTTGTATTTGAGTTGAGAGTCTTTGAATTTGATGTTGAGTTTGTATATTTACTATGTGGTTAACTCAAAGTGGGCTGTATTGAATCACTAGGGTATGAGTTGATTGAGTCTTGCTATCTGATTGTATAAATACAGGAAATGTTGTATCAGAAAGAGTGTGAAATCAGAAAATAATTCTTCTTCTTTTGCAAAATTTAGCTGTTACCTGAGATATTTCTTCTTCATTAGCCATAGTAAATTCTTTCGATTTTTTAGTTAAATAATAGTGTTCAATTCCTTTACAGTTCATCCTTGTTGCTGTTACATTAGATCATGTTGCATAGTTTAGGCAATCTCTTTTCTTTTCTTTTTCATGTATTTCTGTTCTTGTTCTTAGATTTGCAAACTTACAATTCCTTGTTCTCTTTTTTTGTTGTTCTTGCTTAATTTACCTTTAGATCATTTTCTGCCACTTATAATTCCTGTCATTTCTTGTTTGATCACTTTCTGCAATTTGTCATTCTTTGAATATGTTCTTTCCCACAATCAGAAATTGTAGTTTAAACATGTTAGTTTGATTTCCTATTCATTTTAAATCCAATTCATGTTCACATAAACAACTTGCATTTCCCTGTTGCCTGTACTTCCTGCAAGTATTGATTGACATTCTTGTTGATTTCTGCATAAGTGCCATTGTTCAAATTCTTACAAAAATATCATTTTCAGTTTCTTGATAATTTTTTCTTGTAAATTCTTGAAAATTATTCTCCTTAATCATTTTTCACAATCCCTTCATTTTGATTCCATTTCTTGCTGTGTAAACTGATACTTTTACACATATATTAGTATCAGTGCATAAACTACCCCTGTAAATCTACCACTTCTCAATCCACTGCCACTCCATCTTCTTCTTCTCCATCAAAACTACTCGTTCTTTCATCAATAATCGATGAAAACCTCCACGTCCATGGCTTCTGACCCACTAAAACAACCTGTGCCTCACAGATAGAGGAGTGAACGGGTGTGGGAGAGGGAGAGAACATGATAGGATTAGGTCGATGTTGAATGAATGAGGCGCACGACGTATTTTTATTTCCACTTCATTTCTTTTCACGCAACTCCATAAGCAGTGTTTTAGAGTTTTTTCTTAATAATTCATCAAGATAATTGCAGCATTTTTATTAAAACGCTGCCCAGCTATTGTGCCAAAAATATAATTTATTATAACGTAGGTTGAATCTCTATAAAAGGATAAAGTTATGTAACTTGATGAAAAATGACGTGGATTGATGTATTGGCTACAAATCCAGTAGAAGAAGAAGAGTTCGGTGCGTGTGTTTCAAGTTCCAAACTCAGTGGATTTTGGCCACTTGAATCAGGTGAGGACCTGATAGACGGGTTCGTTCGAGTAGGTGATTGATGTTGTTGTAGGAGATGATCTTGAGAGATAAAATCATCATAAATAATTATGGGAGGAGTAGGATTAGCGATAATTAAGAAATCTTCAATCATATATGATGAATCTTTGAAAGGGAAAGATGTTCGCGAAAAACAATGTCATGAGATGCATAGATTGTTTTGTTTCTATGTCAAAACTAATGCAACCTTTGTGCTTATAGTGACAACTGAAAAAAATATTTGTAGTTTTTCTCTTGGATCAAATTTATTTTTTGATGGATTTTTTATGAGCATAACATAGACATCTAAAGATATATAGAGTCGATAGTTAGAACAAAAGCCAATAGGTATTTTGTGCGGGAATTTGTTCTCAAGTTTTGAAGCGGGTGTCTTATTTATTAATTAAGTTGCAATGAATATACACTCTCCCTAACAATCTAGAGGAATGTTGGCTTAAGAATGAAGGGTATAGGACACATTAAGAAGGTGTAGATGTTTATGTTCAACCACTCATTTAGTTGCAGGGGAGGGTAGAGGAGGGGGTGCAGATGGGGTGGAGGGGTGTAGAAACACAAATTTTTTGACGATGAATACCAATTTTGCAGTTTTTGAGAAAGAAACACTATTCCGTTAGTTGACCTAAAACATTGAAGTTTTGGTAGGAATATATTTTGTGCACCAGTTGAAATTATTATTATTCATTACAAAATAACATAAAGATATACCTAGCTAATTATTTTCGTGGGCTAAGGATTCATGGTACCCGTCCCCTCCCCAAAGAGAACGCCATGCCATATAATTTCAATGTCGATACCTTTTCTCAAAATTCGCCTAAAGGAGATGGCATGAACGACTTCACATTGGTTGTCTTAAAGAGATGGAGAGCAAGCCAGGGTTTCACATGATAAGAGCTTAATGCAGAAACAAAGGGAAGACCAAATTTAGGATCAAAATGAACATAATAATGCCTTTACTAACAACTACAAAGACATCTTTGGAACTATAATAGGGCACAAAATTAATGCAAGGTGGGCTGGTTTATACCTTGTAAACACCAAGAATGCTTTGGATGATCTGGATAGTCCATTCTCTAAAAAGAAGATCGTTAGGGTCATTAGCAATATGCCCAACGATAAATTGCCAAGATTGGATGGTTTTCCTATGTTGTGTTATAAAAAAATTAACACATTTTAAAATATGACCTAATTAAAATGTATGAAGAATTTTACAATGGTAACCTGCAAGTAGGAAGATTTAACTTTGCTAACGTCGTAGCGCTTCACAAGAAAGTTGGAGCGGTATAGCTCAAATATTTTAGGTCTATTTTGTTAGTAAACTATTCTCTTAAAACTATTTCAAAGGTTCTAGCAAATAGGCTAGGTAATAAAATGAACAATCTAATTGACTTACTCAATCTGCTTTTATTAAAAGCAAAAATATCACGGATGGGGTCATAGTAGTCCAAGAATTTTTTAATTTTTGTTGTAAGAATAATATCACTTGTTCCCTCTTAAAACTCGACTTCGCTAAAGCTTTTGATTCAATTAACTAGTTTTTGCTTAAAGATTTATTATTGGCCAAGGGTTTCAATACTAGATGAATATGATGGATTATGACTTTACCTAAACAGGAAACTTGAGTATAGTAGTCAATGGTATCCTAGGAAATAAAATTTAATCGAAGTGCAAATTCAGATAAGGCGGCAGATAAGGCAATCCTTTATCGCCATTACTATTCAATTTAGCAGTGGATGATTTTATTAGGATCATTAAGCTTTCGATTATCAGTAGCATTCTGGAAAGCGTAGGAAATGATATTATTAATAGTGTGCTTTCTCCTCTTCAATTCATGGATGATACCATGCGATTTTCATTATATTTACCTCAACACATCACAACTCTTAAATTTATTTTATATAGCTTTAAAAGAATTTTGGGGATAGAATTAACTTTGGAAAAGGCTCAATTTTAGTTTGAGTGATATAGATAAGGTTGAAAATCTTGTTTCTAATACCCTTAATCGTAAAACCATGAAATTCTCGATAGAATATTTGGGATTTTTGATTAGGGCAACCAAATTAGAGCTGGAAGAATCATCTTAATTAACTATATCATGTGGCCATTCCGATCTATTGGATGTCTTATTATCTTTTTTCAATTGATAAAATTAGAAGAAAATTCCTTTGGAATGGTGATCATTTCTACGGTGGTATTAATTGTCTTATTAACTGGAATACGATATGCAAATCCAAAGAAGAAGGGGGCTAGGAATTATAAATTTACATAACCTCAATGCCTCGTTACTAGGAAAATGGCTTTGGATATTTAATAATGCTAATGAAAATCTTATTTGGAAAGAAATAATCTCAATTCAGTTTAATGATTACACCTATAACCTTTATCATGTTTCTTCTAACTTCAACAACATGTCACCTTTTTGGATATCCATTTTAGAAGATTCAATATTTTTAGTATGGGTATTAGTAACATAGGTCACTCTTGTAATAACACACCCTTTTGGCACGATAGCTGGATTTCAACAATTCCTTTAAAAGTGGAATTCAAAGAACCTTTTGATGTTTGTAACTTCAAAAATGCATTAATTTCTAATCTCTCTAGTCTGGATAATGATTTTCCATGGAATTTAAGTTTCAACCATGCACTTGAAGGAGTACATTGGCTCAATTTATAGCACCTAAGCTGGAGTTATAAAACCTAGATGAAGAAAATGATACCAAGAGTTGGTGTTAGGAAAACAACAAAATATACTCATCAACCTCTGTTTACAAAATTTTAAATTTCTCCCGGACTAAGCAAAAGATGTTCAAATTCATTTGGAAAGCCAATGATCCCCCTAAAGCAAAGCTACATACATGGCTTATTTTACACAAGAAATTAGACAAGGTTGAATTCTTAAAGAAAAAACATATGCTTATATTAAAAAAATGTGTTTTTTATATTCGAACTTAGAAGACATAACACACTTATACTATGCTTGTCCACTGACTAATTTTATATCGTAAATACACTCCGTAGTTTTGAGTTTAATATGAATAAATCTAATTTTAATTGTGATTACTACTTCGATATTGCATATATACTGGGGAAAGGGAATGCCGTTGTGGATGCATTGAGTAGGAGACATTCCAACTTGGGAGCTATGTTCCTAAATTGGACGTAGTTAGAGTATATTGCTGGTTATGATTTCTGATCGAAATGAGAGCTAAAGCCAAGGATATTAGCGAGCTTGACTATCAGCCTACTTTGATTGAGCAGATTGGTACCAGCGAGAGGCGTGATATTAGACTAGCTAAGATTATTGCTAAGATTGAAGGAGAAGTGGAGTCTTAAGAGATAAAATGATATAGGCTCGACTGAGATGGTTGGCTCTGTAAAGATGGGAGATTTTTTATTTCTAATGTCGATGGGTTGAGGGATGAGTTATAAGAGAGCCATCATTCGAGATTGACTATCCATCCCAATGGTAATAAGATGTACCATGATATGAAGCAGATCTATTATTGGGAAGGAATGAAGAAAGATGTTGGGACATCCATCTCGAAATGTATGAACTTCCAGTTAGTAAAGGCAGAGCAGAAGAAGCTTAGTGGTTTGATGCAATCTCTAGAAGTTCCGGAGTGGAAATGAGAACAAGTGTCAATGGATTTCATCGATGGACTACTGTGACTAGAGGGGTTTACAATAGCATTTAGGTCATAGTAGATTGATTGTCCAAAAGTGCTAGATTTATACCCATCAAGTCATGTAGAACGACAACCAAACTGGTCGACTTGTATGTGAAGTGGATAGTACAATTCCATGGTATGCCAAAGAGCATTGTGAGTGACCGAGACCCATTGTTCACTAGTCGGTTTTGGAAGAGCTTATAGGAGGCGTAGGGATAGAATTGGATTTGAGTATAGCTTATCACCCTCATACTAATGGTCAAACTAAGAGAATGAATCATATCTTAGAGGATCTCTTATAGGCTAGTATACTCGACTTCGGAAGCTCGTGGGATGATCACTTACATCTTGTTGAATTCACATACAACAATAGTTATCAATCCAGCATCGGTATGCACCATTCAAAGCATTATATGGCCGACCATGCAATGCTTATTTGAGTTGTGGGAAGCCGACGAAAAGCTGATACTTGAGCCAGATATGATTAGAGAAACTTTGAAGAAGGTCAAGATCATTCGGCAACAGATGAAATGTAACAACCCACCTAAAATGGGCCAAAATTCCGACCCAGAAAAGGCCCATCGAAACTTAGAACCATGTCAAAGTTGGATGTTGGTTGGAAAACAGAACAATACAGAGCTATTTATCTACACATTCAGAATCTCACAGTAGAAACATAAAATATAATGATAATATTACCCATTTTATTCAAATTTCAAAATGTCATTCAAAATCGTAACAAAATATCCATAATACCAAAACCAAACAATAGTCGTAACATATATGTGATACAATATTTCAAAATTACAATAGTCTTTTTACTTCATGGGTATATCAAAAACTATAGAAAATAACAAGTAAATAAATAGACCACTGCCACAAGTCTCATCATCGTTTTCGCCTTCAGCATCGCCCTTCCTAACCTGTGTTGTATTAAGGAGGGAGTCAAAACAACATATGTTTAGTGAATAAAAATCTCGAGCCTTACTAAATTAGTTGGGCAGTATAATTCAAATAGGAATATGTCTTACGTTTTCTACCTACATCATAAGTCTTTTCATATGTATGCCCAAAGGCGTTTCTTAAACCTAGATAAAAGGCTTTCCAAATATATGCCCATACCTAACTTGCTATGAACCCAATATCCCATATCTATCGTCCATAATGTCCTATCAATGTAAGAGATAACACTCAAATCACTTAATACCTTTAATCGGAATTAGGCAGACTCCGACCATTTAATACCTTATTTAAGGCAGGTCCACGTCATTTACTATCTATAATTTCATGGCGGACTCCTCACTAGTAACTATCTAGCTGACATTGCACGAATCTATTCATCCACTTAATACTTCCTATTGAAGTGGGCCCTTTCCCGAGATATCCTCTACCGCGCCTAACCCCTAATCCCGACCATTTACTACTTCCTATATGGAGAAGAGTTGGGCCCTCACACAACCACTTATTATCTTCTATCTCTAAAGAAGGTCCTTCATAGTATGACCCATACCCATGGTAACATCTCACATTAGCCCGACTATTTGTAGATATAGGTAGCCAGATTAGCTGGGCAGATTTACCTTGAAGAATTTGGGACTAACCTCGCATCATCGTAGTTACTTATTACAGGCGATGTCTTACATCAGCCCTAAAGTCACACCATTGGTAGCCATATTAGCTCGGCAGACTTCTCTGTGCTTTTGAATGACCTTGCATCCCTGTAACTTAATCATAATCTATATCACTTTCTACATATATTATCACACATGTCACTGTTTCCGTAATCAAGGCCTTATAAGAAATCTTTCTTATTTCGCCTTTAACATTAATTACTTTCCTAAGGGGGATTTTAATATAACCTATTTAACTATGCAATTATACGTTATTATTATACGTTAATTATGCTAATACATACACATACACACATATACTCGCGTGCGCGCCTAGTAATTTCTAAGTGTGCGGAATTACACCATAAACTAGTGTTTAAATATCAACTCTTTCAACAATTATAAAAGTCTTATCTCATATTATCAACAATACCAAAATTCCAATCAATAGACTTGTATACAATAAAAATTTAAACTCAACTCATTACATCAAAATAATGGAAAATATTGATACTAGAAACTTATAATTCTAATTTTACACTCTATTCAACTCCCTTTTCACATAAAAATAAACAAAGGATTTCTAATTAATTCATGGGAATAAGCAATGCAAACTACGAGTAAAATTCATACTTTACACACTATTCCTTAATAAAAATTCTTCAACCAAATTCAAGGAAAAAGATGAGAAGTGGAATAGAAGGTAAAATTATAAAAACTGCAAATCTACAGTATTTCCATTATTTTTCCATAAACAGTTGAGATTAAAACATAGAATTGACATTTCGCACTGAAGGAGTTTTGGGGGTTTATAATATGATGTTTTTGCAAACCAAAACTCCGCAAGGCATATTCAAATCCAAGTTATACTAATCAATTATTAAAATAGACAAGCTAAATATCCACTCACAATATATCCTTAGCTTTGCCTTCTTTAGATTTGACAATCTTTATCAGATCTCTTCTTTTTGATATATATATACATCAAGGGGTTTGTACATATATATTAGATTTCAAAATAAAGGGATTGGAGGAGAATAGATCGAGAAAATAAATAATAAACAAAAATAGATGTATGAGGTTTCTTACCTGAAACCCTAATGGAGTTTTTCTAAATCTATGAAGAGACGAACTGACAGAGCTTTGCTAATGTTCTCAAAATATTTGTGAATAAAAGTGAGTGGTCTAGAGTCTTATTTATAGTGGTATGAACGCACTAGAACCGTTGGATGAAGGTTGGTTAGAAATTATAAAATATGAAAGTTCAAATTCACAAACCCTAACCATAATTTCACTATCAATGGTCGACCGCCCTACCCTACTATTCAACAGCTAGCGGTACCGTGACTCTTATTTTGGAAAGATTTTTGGTGCCGTTATTTTTTATTTATTATATTCCTTAATTATCTTTTATGTAAACATTAATTTTAACGTTTACTTAAACCCCAAGTCTAATTACTATTAACTTTTAAATTTCAAATTTAATTATTCATTTGAATTTGAATTCTATTTAAATTATTTTCAACATAAAAACTTCAATTATCCATAATATTTTTGTTTGAGCTCCCTTTTTAATATATTATATATGAAAATTGAACATAATTTCATGAATGCAATGACGTAACTTTTGTGATCAAATTCTAACTTTTGCAAAATTTCGATTTTTATCCTTATCTAATTTAATTTAATTTATCCGATTTATTTATGGTTGATTTTATGGGGTGTTACATGAAAGCTGCCCAAGATGGATAGAAAAGCTACGTTGATAAGAGATGTAAAGATCTAGAGTTCTCTGTTGGTGGTACGGTATTCTTCAAGATCTCATCGTTAAAGAATGTAATTCGGTTCGGTAGTAAAGGGTTGGCACCAAGATTTGTAAACCCTTTTTCAATACTAGAGAGGATTGTGAACCTTGCTTATCGAGTCGACTTCCCTCAAAGAATGGCGGGAGTGCACAACATGTTCCATGTTTCTCACTTGTAGAATTTGTGCATGACTTAAGCGTGACTTTCGCACTGGATCAACTAGATGATATCAAGATTGAATCAGAAGCTTCGAGACCATGTATGCCTATTCGTATCGTTGGACATGATACAACTTAGAGGAAAACAGTGGAATTGATTAGGGTTTAGTGGAGTGAAAATGAGGGCGATTACACTTAGGAGACTGAGGAGAGCATGAGGACAGCTTATCTAGAGCTCTTTACTTAGTAATACTTTTTATTCATTGCTTTTACTTTCACTTATTATATCATGAAATATACCTTATTATAGTATCCTGCAAGCTAGGGTAGGCTTGGATGTTACCTTTTATATTTGTTATTGTGGATTCATGTATGATGTGTCATGGTTTCCTGTGCTTGTATTTGATTGTTATGCATGCGGGATAATCTTACTGATTTTGTTTGGGATTTTACGGGCGATATCCTTAAATGGGAGAGAATATAACAATCCTTATTTTATGTATTAAAGGATTGTAAAATATTAATACTATTTCCATGTAGGGTCATATGATTCTGTAATTTTGGAAAATGACATTATACACATTTTCCATCCTTAGAATGTTTGTTGGATGATTTTGACCTTAAAAATTTTGTTGCCTATAACTTTTGACAGAAGTCGATTGTTGTCGGAAACCACTTCCATTAGATCGGGATAATGCTTTCTCTTTCCATAAAGTAGTCATAATAGGAAAAGAAACTTACCATTTGAGAGATATGGTTGTTTGAAGTTTCACTTGATTTTGGACAACATAGTGGGTAATTAAGGAGATTAGTGGTTAAGCCCAATGCCCATTTCGAGATTAACACCCAAAGTGGGCTCATGAGACTTCTTCTTGTCATTTTATACTCTTGAAAATAGTTAGAGAATGCACCGTTAACATTCTCTAGCCTAAAAACCATTCTAAACCTTACTTTAATTAGCCAAATATTATCATTAGAAGAAGATTGGCGAGATTAGTACTTGAATTGTTGATGTTGGAGACATATTAGATTTACTATTCATCTTGAGACTAGAGCTCTTTTGGATTGCTTTGGATTCTAGGTGAGTAGTTAAGATCTCTCGCTTGCAAATTAGTTAATATACACCTTAATATGATGTTTTAAAATGATCCTTAAACTCTAGAATGTCTTTTAAACCTTAACTAATCAAATATGTTAATTTGAAATGATTTTACAAAGTTTAGTGAATTTGTGTTCTTATAGATCTCCCTTATACTTATGTTCATCCTTCTCCTACCCTTAGATTTAGGTTCTAATTTGATGTGTATGAATGTTTGCTTGTTTAGATATGGTATATAGGTTAATTGCTAAAATGTTTGATGTTTGTTAGTTGAAAACGCCGATCGAATGACGACTTTGAAATTGGTATAGTTTTACAACTAATCGCCGATCCATAGAGGTGATTATGGCCAAACTTGGTCTAAACTATATAGGGCAATAAGGAAGGATTCATAAAGCTATATTTTACATTTCAGGTCATTTGGAGTTTGTCTGCTCAAGTTATGGGCGAAAGAAGTTGGTCAGCAATGGTGTTCAATAGTGGGATCGGTGTACTTTACTTCGAGTTGCATGGGAGCCTGCTTTGAGTCATTGAGAGGTTTGCTTTGGGTCGCACAATACTTAATTAGATTTTGCTTAGGAAAAAGGAGGGGTGAAGTGTTAGATCAGTGGAGTGGGATCGACACCGAGTTGTGAAGGGAATGGCTCGGGCTCTACTTCGAGTTGCTTGCATGTTTGCTTCGAGCTACACTTTAGGAAGGTAAAATTGATTAAGTGTTGGATTGGCATAGGGTCATGGTTCGATGATGCTTGGATTTAGGTAGCATTTGTTCAAGTGTCAAATCGATGGTGGTCAATTTAGCCACGTCAGATCATTGAGGAACCTGTTCAATGACCATGGTTCGGTGGTGGCAGGAAGAGAAGCTTGCTTCGAGTCCTGGACATTCTTGCTTCGGGGCTTTCACATGATTGCTTAGAGTTAGCACCGCATCTACTTCGGGTTGCTTACACTAGCACCTGCTTTGAGTTATTAGTGCTTCTACTTTGGGCTAAGGCCAGATCGGCAACAAGTTGTGAACTCGTTGGCGAACTTTCAATGACGACGACGCATGACTTGGTGATAATGATCCGTGGTTAGAAGTGACGACTTCAACGATGGGATGGATATTCTTTTAGATGCAAAGTAGAGGATAATGAATTGGATTAAAGGAACTGGTGGGGGAAGATTACGAGGCAAATGATGATACTCTATGACTAATGACGATTGTCGAGAATCGTCCCAACAGCGGTGACTTCAGACGGGAGTTCTAAGATCAGTTCGAGGATGTGCTCTACTACAGATGACGTGTGTAAAGGGGTATGTGAGGATGCTTATTTGGGTATATGGGTAGCCTCAAATCATACGATGTTTTAATCCGTTTTACCTTGGACTATTTACGGGGATGCAGTCTTGTTCTTGGCCTACCGAGTGGCATGGATCCAAGTACCGAGAAACCAAGAAGTTTAGTAATCCATGACTATACAAAGAGGTCATATGAGTATCATATATCCAACGCACTGATGAGTGAATGAAAGGATGGATGATGGATGTTATGTTTGCTTTGGTTGTTTATCACCATATGGATGCCAGCTATGTGGTCATCGATGTAGATATCTAGACACCTCTTAGTACTTAGATGTATATTACATCCATGATAACTATGATATAAAGTAGCATATATCCTATGTCATGTGCCGACTGTTTGGATGCAGGGACATGTCAGGTATGATTTTTCATATCATTTGTCCTATATGTTGACTTTATAGTATTAGAGATTTTATACCACTCACAACCGACTATTGTTTGGATCGGGATTTTATGCTTTATTCCGGGTACTCTTAAATGAGTAGATTAGTGATATCAGGCCTGGTAAGAATGTGGAGCTGGATGGGTGGAGAGCAGGAGGCTATGTTCTCATGTATTATTATATTTAGCTGTTATTGCTTATAATTCCGCTGAGCAGCATTATGGAGCTTAATAGTGCTATTATCTATTTAGAGGCAGTTATTTATTTGAGTTTGTTATCAGTTGATAAACTCTATCACTTATGATTTATAGCTATATGGTTTTGTGTACTTTGATTTCTATGGTTCATTCTGTTATCATTGTCTTGCCTCTTTTATATATATGATGTCTATTATTTTAACTTATTCGATGAGCTATGAGATATACGACATCATCTGTGATGTTTTACTTTACCTTACCACAATCTTGATGATCATCCTACATTGGCCGAGCACTGTTACAACACACTCTGATACATTTGGGTGTTGGGGTGTAGGGTGGTCTCCACAGTTGTTATGTGTAATAGTCTATTCTAAATCATAGTTTTGAATTTTTTGTTTCAACATATATGTACCAAAACTCAAAGTCATACCAAGTGATAAATTTTGTGAGTAAAATCTGAATTAACTATAGCACATTGAATGACGAATCTATTACGTTAGTTTCAGCAATTAAAATTTATGATATTATTCTTATCAACGTGCCTTATATTCCAACTGCATTGATCTTCTTCCTGAAGACATTTTTGCAGCTGATAGATTATATCCTTTCGGGTACCAATATCAAAATCATATTTTGATAATGTACTTGGAGTCCATTTCAGATTTGCGCATCGTGCCACATGGTAGAGTCAATACTCTTAATGGTTTACTTAAGACTGAGAAAGCTCTTTTCTCAACTTTAATAAAATTCATAATTTCTCTTTAATGTGCAAGATTTATCACTAGACATTCTAATGTGAAAATGTTTATTTAGGTTTGGTTAATTTCATTTCATCCCTCATAATCAATTTCATCTTTGTATCGTATCCAAATCCATTTTACTACCAATAATTTCTAGAAGAAGTTCCTTTACTACGAAGTTGGTATTTCTTGAAACAATAATTTCTTCTCGGTGTAATCGAACAGGTACCCATAAAAAAATTTATGAATTGCATTACATAAAACAGACTTGGTTTTAGTTTATGATAATTATGTTCAAAACATAAATTGGTCATCATTGATGATCGTTCCCAAACTCCTTTGGGGCGATTCATACAAGAATCCTCGCATACAATTATTACGTGTAGTCTTTCGACCCACACAATCTGCCAACTCCTTGTCCTGGGATATGTTATGGTTTCACATAATCTCTTATCGTGTATGATTTTGTAAACAATTCTTTAGATGAAATTAATTTTAACCTTGTGTACTACTCTTAAGTAGACGACCTTACCAAAAGAAGTTAGCTCAACTTCACTCATCATTAATTGTACTTTGTCCAACAAAGTTCGATTATTCCTTATCAAAACATCATTATGTATCATAGGGAGGAGTGACTTTTGAGATTGAATCGTTGTTCAATTTTTAGGTGTGTTTGGAACTCTTTCCAATATAATCACTTATTCAATCAAATCAAATCATTTCTACTGCGTGTAATTTTATTTACTTCCTTTTATATTATATGAACTTATCATAGACATGCTACATGTGTATCATAACGCTTGTTCTTGTTTGTGATAACTCATCGGTGAATACAACGAAGTACATGGAACTGTACGGTTTTAATAGACCTTCGATTGCGTAGATTTATATGTATCAATCCGAAGATTTCATCAACTCTTATGGCTCTCCCACTGAGTGCATCTTCACCCTTAACTGTTTGAGATACAATTTACTAGCACTATGTGATTTATAATCATACAATCAAATAATTATTTCTTATAATTATGGTTTAGTCTAAAATTCCAAAATAGCTGCAATTAATTTGAGATATTAACGTATTTTCCAATGTATCACTTTTGTTATGAAAACAAATACCATTATTATAGTTTTATTTTATAATGAATATTCATAATATTCATATTGAAATAAAACTATATCTGTTTTCAGTCAATAATGACAAACAGTTATTATTTCATAAATAATGTTTGTATTATTTACAAAAACAATTTTCGTAACCAATAAGTGCTATGTGGCATTCTCCCACTATTTCAGCCATTACTATAATAGTGTACAAAATACAGAAGTCCATTCAACAACATAATGTAGGCTATTTATTCCATTTATTGTAACCATTTTCAATCGAGAGTTTTCAGATCAAATATCTTGAACTTAACGGAATAAATTTCATGGAAAATAATTTTCTATATAAAATACATTTGGAATAAAAATCTATTTCTCATTCAAATGTAAAGTATCAATTATTATTTTACAATACACATTTCTGATGTTGCTATAAGAAGTAGAATGACCATTTACTCTCTTCATCCCAACTGTCCCCTTAAGTTACATCTACTCTCATAGATTCATTTTTCTTCCGAAATGGTCGAACCATTCAAAAGGAAATCCTTACTATAATATCGTAACGAACCTTTTACAAAAGTGCATTTGATCATCCCTAACATTTAAGGATATCAAATATTGTAAATTGATCAAAGTGACATTTCATTGGTCGAGTTCTTATACCTATATTGTAGCTTTCGATCTAGTGTTACATTTAACATGACAAGATCTTATTGCAATCAATCATATTGAGTATACAATCTCACACTATGGTTTACTTGCTTATGTCAAACGAACCAATTTCATCGGGGTCTTGTACATTACGAATTGTGACCGTTCATCATATAACATTAATATTTGATCATACGTGGATCAAATATCCATATTCATTGCTTTTAGAGTTTGAAACTCATAAAGGACAACACATAATCTTAGACAAATAAACATGTAAGTGACCAAACATGAATGTATTTACTAGTTATAAAATTAGGCGCTTGCACGGGTATTGAAACAACAACATGCAAAAAATATTTATTAGTAAGTATATTTTATATTTCTTTAATCAATCCTTAATTCAGCCTATTTGTATATCTTAATTAATGAACATTTTTTCAATTATATTAATTGCACAAATTTACTGATTTATATTATTATAACCTATATAGTAAATGTTCTTATAATATTACAAAGGTTAAATGTTACCATTTAATTTTTATAATATAGCCCTGACTAAACTTTTATGTTTATCTAAACCTTAAGAAAAACAAGAAATCATTCAATTTCTCTAGCGGGTGTTAGTACTTGCCTACCTTGGGATTTTGACCTTGAGGAATATCAACAAATCATAGGTCCACGAGCAATGAATAACACTTTATTGGTTGTATCGAATATAACTCCAGCTCATGGTCTTTGTCCTAATTTCATCTAGACCTTGAATAATATCAACAAATCGAAAGATATTATCCACTCATACCTACCATTTCGCAATGACCTAAGTATAATGCACGTACCTTGAGGAATATCAACTAATATGTGCATGTATCTTACCTTAACTAGCCAATATATTAATAGAGCTACACATAACATCTCTAGCTTGAGTAATATCAACAATTAGAGAGTATGCAAGTAATCTGTTAATATATAAATGGTGGAGGACAAATTTATATTAAAAATTCATAATTTTTTTAATATATTATATTGAGTGATATCGACTTATAAAATAATGTATTTCTTATATTATGCCCTCGTAATTCAAGTGTCTGATACATTAGAAATCATGGTGTATGTACTATACACATGTATTATCCCTTAAGTCTATTTGATTTTTTGTTCCACTTGATTTTATACATTCATTTTTTGAGCGACACGGTTGTGTAGCGTGGCACTACACAGCCGATTAAATATCATATAAATAGGTAAATAGTGTGATCAACAAGCCTGATCGCTGGCCAAAAGGTAGTAAGATACAGCAAGCTAGTCTTTGCGAGATAGAGTTTTATATACAGAATACATATTGCGAACAACAGGAATGAAAAAGGCCAGAACTATATCGCGGTTAGTGGTGCCCACGATGCCTGCCAGGAGGAACTGTTGATGTGCTGCCCGAGGATTCAGTTGGTGGGGAGCTGGGGTGTGGCAATCTCAGCCTAAATGTAACGACCCGCAAAATTTAATGGTTTTAAAAGTATATTTAACTGGAAATTTGTGAAATTTTAACAATAAAATTTGAAATTAAAAATTTATTATTTGGAATACGTATATTTTAATATAGCAACTGGAAAATTTTCATCTGATAATATTGAAGTTTATTTTCCTATAAAATTTCATTTCAAATCAAACCGGTTAATAACAGTGAATTTAAAAGTTTTCCGAAACCAAAATATGTCAACAGGAGAAAATTTATTCTGATCATTCTGAATCAGACTGGGGAATTCGTTTTTCCAAATTTGGACTTCTACTGCTCCGTTTATCTTAATTCTGACAAAATAGCAGCATTTCTGGTACCGATTATCGACTTTCGATCGGATGATCGTACCACTAGTATCTGTATACCGTTTTGATCGTCTCGTCGCGCTGATCACCACGGTATATTTATTTTTGTATTTTGAGGTCCGGTACGCGACGGGAATGATAAACTGTTTGTTGTAACGGTACCGTAAATGGCGACTGTACACTTTCTTTCAGTTTCAAATTTCAAACGTACAACCCAAACAAATAATTAATGGTTTCGGTAGCTTGCACGATTTCTTTCCTGTCCATTAAAATTTTACACCGGTACAAATCAATCAATTGCACTAAATTTCTCCAGCTGTATCAGTGCGTGACCATTATTACATCAAACCGCTGTGTAACTCTAGCCTATCCCTATTCTACTGCTGGTATTCAATTCACTGTGCATTTATTCTTGCCTTTCACTTTGCTCACCGGTTCACTGTATATTTGGTTCGTTTCTTTCTTTTGTTGCTTTCTTCTCTGTAACCCATCATCTCCCCTACATATAATTCTTCCTTTCCCTTCTTTCCAAAACCAAAGCCAAACCACCAGCCTGTACAACACCCAAACTCCAACACCGAAGTCTCTTCCACCTCAACCCATCACCTCTCCTCAATATTTCCTCCCAGGCCGTGAACCGCCACCCTCTTCCGTCACTTGGCCGCTGCCACAACCACTAAGACCCGCCGATCCTCCCTGCCTCTGAGCCCACTCGCACCGTCCACCCACAACTTCCACCCGAACACAACGCCTCGGCTACAACCTCGCAACCATCCACTCCTTCCCCTCCACGCCTTCTTCCTCTCCCACTCGACAAGTCACCTCGGCTTGACAACCATCGTAGCTTAGCCCACACAGCAGCCTCCGCCTGACATTCTTTCCCACGCGTGCAGCCAAGCTCCTCCTCCATCACCATGATGCCGAGCAGTTCTACACCGAGCCTCCTTCTTCCTTCCGGTGTAAGGGTATTATGCATATTGCTTTATATTGTTTTATATATATTCGAATTTATATAAGTATATATTTATTTAGTAGTTATATAGTTAAGTTCATTTATTCAAGTTCTAAAGTATATGGATTTGGCATGTGCTGTTATATATATAGGTTATAAGGTATTAACTTATAACAGTTATGATTTATATACAAATTTGGATTTCAAAAAAATAAGTATGAGTTTAAGTTATATATATGTGGTATATTTATCCATTTATACACATTTTTCCCTAGGTTCGAATATATTAGTATATAAAATTTTTAGCTGTTGAACTCATGTATGTAGTATAATGAGTTGATATAATAGTATAGGCAATTGCTTGTTTATAGATAGACTTATAAAGTAAGTTTGTAATAAAGAATTTTTTTTTAGTTACGTCAGCTTATGGGTTATATATTAATTTTAGTTTTAATATATATACAAGTCATATATTTTATAATGTTACTGCAGTTGTACATATTAGTTTATAGGTAAGTCTGTGTAGTTTGAACTAAGGTACATACATTTTAAAGATGAGTATTCTTGCAACCCAGTTATGCCAAATCTGGTCCTATAGGTATAAGTTATATAACTTGATAGGTTAAGTGTGTATGTCAAAATTTTATAAAATTATATAATATCATGGTATGTATATTTCGCATAGTTTAGATTTCAAAGGAAAAATTTTATTTGCATATATGATGTATGTTGTTGGCAGTCTGCATATATAAATATAGTTTCAATGTAAGTAGTTTATAAAAAAAAAAAAAAAATTTTTTATGTAGTACGTTTGTTTGGATATGGATATAAAACATTTGTTTATATATTTTATAAGTTATACACATATATATATATATATATTAAAATAAATTGTTTATGTTGATTTTATAAAATAATAAAATATACTTTGTTCATGAATATCAAGCTAATTCGATCTGTTTCATCAAATTCTTGTTATCAGCTTTGATCGTTGAATTCGTGCCGATTTTGTTTTGCTTCGATTCGTAATTCAACTCTAGTGTCTGTATCAGTGTACGTATCCGTGTCATCTTCTGTATTCTCTAGCCTCGAAAGGTGAGCAATCACTCACGATTAACGTTCTTTTATTATTTAAATTTGATTTCATTTGAAATAGCAATTGAAATATGCTGCTGTAGTTTTTACATTGTTATATATGCTATTATCTATAACTGTTCACCTGTGACATCTGACACCAGTATCTAGTATTATATGCCTGTTATTACTATTATTTGTATCTGTTCACCTGTGACATCTGACACCAGTATCTAGTATTATATGCCTGTTATTACTATTATTTGTATCTGTTCACCTGTGACATCTGACACCACTATCTAGTATTATATGCCTGTTATTACTATTATTTGTATCTGTTCACCTGTGACATCTGACACCCGTATCTGTTATTTATACTGATGATATATGCCTGTTGTTATATTATTTTCATATCTGTTATCACTCTGCAAGTTCCCTGTTAGTATAGAATTCACTATGGGTTGAAATGATACATACCCGAACGGACTTTAGAATAGGAGAAAATCGTTATGGGTTGAAATGATAAACCCAAGCGATTTTCATTTGAATTGAAATTGGGATTACGGGTCGAAATGATATCTACCCGTATATATTTAAATTTCGGATTGAAATGATAAATATCCGTATCACTTAACCATATGATAAATATATATACAGACACCGTTGGTCCATATATATAAATATTTTAAAAATGAATTCTATGGTTTTGGAAAGAAATATATGGTTTTAATAAATGTTGAGCCTTAAATTATTATATATAAATGGGAATGATTGATTTAAATACATATAATATGTTGAGTGTTTAAAATATATTTCAAAATAGATTTTGGTAATAATTTGAATAAGTTAAGGTTAGAAAGATAATTTGAATTTAGTTGAAATTGTATTCAATAAAGAATTTTATTTAATTAAACCGATTTGAAACTTATTGAAACTGAGATGTAAGATATGATTTATAACTTGAGTTTGATTTATAAGTAATCTAATGAATATTTTTTTTGTTTAACTAAAGTTTAAGGAAATATTTAGTAAAAATGTAATTTAAGGCTAGTTAAATGATATTGAATTTATTAAGTGAATATTCCCTGATTAAATAATAATGAAGTTAAATCAAGAGCTATATGAAACTGTTAAATTTAACTTTGAAAATGTTGAATATTAAAGCTTTGAAATATATTGAAAATTTAAATGATCTGTTTAGAAATGAATTAAATTGATGAATTGAGCTTTGAATAAATTTGAATTTGGAATTTGAAGTTGATTTGAATCGATTTGCTAGACTTGAGGAAATTAAATACTTTACTTTTTAAATCATTTAATATATATATATATATACTATTTTGGAAAATGGATATATTTGAAATGAAATGATATTTGGGTTTTGAAGTATAAATTTAATTGAAATGACCACGGTGTTAAAATGTATATTTCCACCTTGTAGATAGTTCTGAAGATCCTTAGAGGATGGTTATCCCAACATCCTTTAAGTTACTCGTATTTCAATTGATATTTCACTTGAGTTGGATTTATTTATATAAGAATGTTAATCCTGACTCGAGTGTTTTGTGTTTTGCTTTACGCTCGGGTCAGACCGAGTGATACAGCATTTGAGACTCACCCTTGGAGTTTGGAGCTTCCTTTGGAGATCCAACTATCGCCTCAGCTTTCAGCTCTTCTAGTTGATTTGTTCAGAGAAGTCATCTGTTGTACTGGAGACTTCACTGCATTTGAGATATTCTGTTGTATTTTATTTCTAACTCTGATGTTTATATAGTAGCTTCATGAACTACTATTTTATCTATTCCGCTGCGTATTATTGTATTACTCTGTGTCTGTGATTATGTGATTGATTTATTTACTGCATATGCTGAGTTTTGCCAAATTTTTATTACAATCTGTTATTTTGAATTATTCAAGTCAGACATGTGTGGATTTATTTTCGATTTGAATGGTCCAAAATACCGGGTCGTTACACTAAACGGTGCGGAGAAGCTACGACCTGATACAGATGAGAAATAGTGAATAATACGTCTACAAGTTCCTTCAAAGTTTGATATGGGCTTGCAGAATACACGTGCATTACGCTCGGCCCAGATGCACCAACTAAATATAGCTACAATGAGATCTAAGTGATAGTTGGGGGGGGGGGTTGTTCTGCCAGTGATCGAAAAACGAGGTGAACGTGGGAATGTGTCCAAGAATGTGAACCGTCGTCGCCGCCCAGACCCTGACAGCAAAATCACATTCAAAGAAAAGATGTTGTAAACTTTCTGTTGTGGTGGAGCATAAGGCACAGCAAGGATCGACTACGATGTTGTGGCGAAGGAGCCTGTCTCTTGTGTTGATTCGCCCGTGAATAAGGCACCATTGTAGGAAAGCGAAGCGGGGCTGGATCCTGCACTTCCAAAGTCTGGGGAAGGTGAAGAGGCGTCCAGGGTTGTTCAGGTGAGCATAGCAGGAGGCAACAGAGAAGCCGGTTGATGGGTTGGGGGCCCAGGTGAAGGAGTCAGGCCGGGGGTTGAGGTGGGTGTTACTGAGAATAGAGGTGACAAGGTGAAGCTCGGTGAGGGTGGTGAGGTCGAAGTAGGAGGTCGGGAGAAGCTGAACTGGGCCCGAAATAGAAATGTCTAGGGTGGAGGCGAAGGTGTTAGTTGTGTGAGCGAAGAGGTTAGGCAGGATGGAGGAGAGGGGAAGCTGGTTATGCCATGTATCCAACCAGAAGAGGCAATTAGCCCCGTTGCCCAGGTTGACGTGGAAGAGCCGTTTGACACGTGGTAGGGTTGATACGACCCCAGACCAGAAGGGGGATGGTTTGATTCCGGTGGGGGCATGGAGGGCAAGGTGAGGGTTTGAGTGATAGTGGAGGGAGGTAATCCAAGATTTCCAAAGGTAGGAGCCAGGGGTTAGGAACCGCTAGAGCCTTTTGGCGAGGAGCGCGATGTTGAAGTCATGTAGATTAACGATTCCAAGGCCGCCATTTTTCGGGGGTAGGCAGGCGGTCTGCCAGTTTACGAGTCTCTTTATATTACTACCATTCCAAAGAAAGGAGCTTCTGATCGAGTCAATTTTTTTGATTACCCAGGAAGGGAGCTTGTACAGTGACATCCAGTATGTGGGAATCGCTGATAGAACAGATTTAACAAGGACTAGGCGCCCTGTTGAGGACAAGGAGTGAGCTTTCCATGAATGGAGTCTGTTTTCGATTTTGGCGATGAGGGGGAACCAATCAGATCTATGTAATTTGGTTGGACGGATTGGGACTCCGAGGTAGGAGATGGGGAAGTGTGTGATCTTGCAGTTGAGCAGGCTGGAACAGGTTTGCCCGAGATGGTCAGCGTTTCTGAGCATGATGATGGAGCTTTTGGTAAAGTTGATGGACAGGCCGGATATGAGTTCGAATGAATATAGGGTTACTTTGAGGCAGTGGATGTGGTTGAACATGGGTGATGCGAATAGAATGGTGTCGTCGGCGAATTGGAGGTTGGATATGGTTAGGTTAGAATTGGGGAGGTTGATGCCTTGAAAGACGTTGTTCGAAATTGCTAACTTGATCATACGGTTGAACACATCGGCCACCAGAACGAAAAGCAAGGGAGAAAGTGGGTCTCCTTGTCGCAGTCCACGGTCCGATTTGATTAGACCCCCCAAGGCCCCATTAATGACTATCGAGGACATGCTTGAGTTGAGAATAGAGTATATCCAGTTGCACCATTTTGTGGGGAAGCCTCTGTGTTCCATTAGCTCCAAGATGAATTGCCAGTTAACTGAGTCAAAAGCTTTTGAGTAGTCTAGTTTGAGAAGCATTCTTGGTGTTGAAGTAGAGTGGCAGAAGGATATGACCTCCTGGGTCATTGCTACGCAGTCCATGATGTTACGGCCCAAGATGAAAGCGGATTGCTCAATTCCAATTAGAGGGGCTATGAAGGCTTGAAGGCGGTTGGCCAGGACCTTGGTTATGATCTTAAAGGTTGTGTTTAGGAGACTAATGGGACGAAAGGACGAGAGGGAGGTGGCGCTGGGGGATTTTGGGAGTAGGATGATATTTGCGTAGTTGATGTGAGCCACGGATGATGGGTCGGCATGAAATTCAGAACACATTTCGATGATGTCGAATTTGACTATTTCCCAGTAGTGTTTGAAGAATAGGGGCCCGTAACCATCTGGGCCAGGAGCCTTGTCATCGGACATGCTATTAAGCGCTGCCCAAATTTCTGCTTCAGTGAAGGGAAGGTCAAGAGGGATGGGGGGGTTCTCCGGGTAGAGCAGTTTCCAATCAATTGGGGGAAGAGGGGGGTGGTGATTGCCTAGAATGGTTCGGTAATAGTCGGTGAAAAGTTTAAGGATGGCTGATTGATCAGAGGTGGTGTTGTTGTCTTGGGTGATTTCGGGAATAAAATTGGATCTGCGTCTGCCATTGGCGAGACGGTGGAAGTAAGCAGTGTTCTTATCGCTGTCATCAATCCATTTCGCTTTGGAACGTTGTTTCCAACCTATTTCTTCTTGTAGTGACAATCTATCTAGGTCAGCTTCCAGCACTCTCAGGCGAGATCGGTCCAATTCGGAGAGCGGAGAGGATTCTTCCAGGATATTTAGGTCCAGAATCTCATCTTGGATGGCAGAGATGCGCAAGCGAATGGAGACCCAAACTGATTTGGCCCAAGGTTTGATGATTTTTCACAGTTCAAGATAACATACCATATGTCTATATATATTGTACATGTATATACTTTAATTAATTTATTTAATTTATTAATCTTATTAATAAATATTAATTTTTGAACTATGTTTATTATATTTTCAAATCACTTTTGAAAACTATATTATAACATTTATAATATACATTATTTTCAAAGCCAACTTTGAAAATCATATTGTAACATTTATAATGTAATTGTTATTTTAAATTTAACTTTTAAATTTAAAATATTATTTTAATTTCAAAACAATTTTGAAATTACATTATAACATTTATAATGCATTTCTTATTTTAAATTTAACTTTTAAATTTTTAATTTCATTTTTAATTGTCAAAACAATTTGGAAAATTAGCCTAAGACCCAATTCAAATTGGGTCTTTTCTACTAGGGGCAACCATTGGGCTCACTTCACTTTTCTGTTCTGGCTAATAGCCAAGCTGGGTAGGGTACTTTATTACCCAAACCCAATTCTAGACACTAATTTTCTATACACTCTACTAAATTGGTAGGCCCTAATATGACTAATTTTGACTGCATAGACTATTTTGCTTTGATACCATTGTTGGATCCAGCTAGTCGAAAGAAGGTGGCATAAGTAGATTTCAACAAAATTATATTTTAGATCTTTTAGGCCTATGAAGGCTAAAGGTATATTTGATCCAATCTAATAAAGTTTTTAAATAAAATCTTATTTCATTTAGGTTATTTAAAATGGAGTTTGAATTTGATTAACATTTAAATGTATGAGTATATCAAATACACCCATGTGCGTGACAATTACTTTTTAAAGTTAAGTTAGAGAAAGAAACATTTTGTTTCCTTCTTTAAAACCTATGCAAATAATTAAGGGAAGATTTTGTTTTTATTTAGAGAGAGAAACCTTTTGTTTCATTCTCTTTAATTACATTAATTGATTTATTAAATGTCATTAATGAGAAATTTATACATTTAAGGAGGGACCTTTTTCTTCCTTATATTATTCTTTTTCCATTTTAATTAACTCCAAACTTATCATCTACCCCTCCCTTCTTTTGTGGACAGCCAAACGTAGAGGCAATATGGGCCTCAATCGATCCCAGACCCATTCAGCATTTACTCCGTTTAAATCCAATTTATACAATTTATAGATATCATATATCGATGTGCGCGTTTATAACTTTTATTTACGCACTTTGTTAAATGCTAATGGTATTCAAACAAATAAAATGAAATTTAATAATCAATAAATTAATTTATAATGATTATAAATTACTTAAATCACGTGGTTTTCGAAGTATTCATCATCGACTCAAAGGTGTAAATTTATTCAGCGATTAATATGGAACGATTCGAATATTAACATTCACACATTACCTTAGCTAGCGGTGTGACAGTTCTGTTGAATTTATTGCTTCCACATCTTTTGGTAAAATCAAAACTTACTTATTATAAGTGGTACTTGGTAGTAACAATTATTTACACCAATTCTCTTCGTCGATATTATATCACTTTAGGACTTATGAAATTTGGTTTTAGTTAAAACTCCAACATCGTCGACATTCAACTTTGAAATTCCAAACACAAAATCCTTGGTTCAATAATAACAGTTATTATTAACCATACTGCTTAGACTTTTATTTTAAAATGACTACGATTGACCATGATATGAACCTCATATAACGGAGGAGACAAATTCTCTATTGAATAGTGTTTTACTTCCAATGCTTCAACTCAGCCAAACTATAGTCGTTCGATAGATGTCATGCCATGATTTAACTATAACCAAAGTGGAGTGTCTATATTGAAGTTCTATGGTATTCACAAGTCAAAGGAATTGTGTAGCAATGTCACTTCGAGATTGTCTGTTTGACCTTAGTTACATTAACCAACAGAGAGCTCTCAAGTGAGTCATTTCGTAGTTATCCAATAACTATCAGTACGTAACCCATTGGTGCCCCCAATAGCCATGAAAAATACACTAAATAACATTTAGAGAGAATTACATACTATAGTCTCAATGGATGAATCGATATCCTTTCTCAAAACATCTTGACTATGAATATTTAAAACAATATGTTATTTTCAATGTGATAAAATTCCCATGATTACACCACTTAATAATTACTATCACATAACATATCATTTAAGAAATTTCCATCTATAAACTTTAAATGAATTACATAATTATTTATATCACTATATAATAGGTATATAATAGAAGAAAAAAACCCTTTTTTTGAACAAAATTGGTCGCAGAGTAAGATATATGTCACAAATTAAATAACTGCCTCTAAGAAATATCACTAACTCAATCGGTTATAATTATGAGGCTAAAAACTATCACCCCTTAGTTTGAAACTTTACATGTTTGTTGCCTAGTTGAGTATTAGCTTGAAAAATGAATTTAGGCTATGCTTGTAACAACCCCTACTTGGAGGTCCAAAACTAACGGCTGCAGATGCTATAGCCATCCATAGTTATTAATCCTCGATGACCAAATATAACGATATTAGATACATTGATACACAGAAACACGAGAATATGGAAAACTTTTAAACAGCAAATAAAATCCACATTCCATCTTAAATATTTCAAATTGATTACATAATCCCAATTCGCATACCACGTTAAGATAACATATAATAACAAAATACTCCATGAGCGACATATGAAGATGCCCCTTTGGTTGATCAGAGTACATAATAAGGCATTAAAACAGTTTGCTTTTACAATCAAACATACAGTGGAAACAAAATAACTATCTGCCTCCTACACGCCTCTGAAAGCTTTATTCGTCTAAAGAGAAACCTAAAAACCTTTAACTCTCAACCTACTCAAAATCGATTGAGTACCCGAGAGTTTAAGGGGAAAACAAAAACTTTGAGTCAGACATAAAGCCTGGTATGAATGATAATTTACCATCTCAAACCATTTGGATATCTAGTGAGACCATGCCACTTAGCGGAACGGGTTTTCCCTTCACTAGTATCCTAAAACATATATAAAACCATATATTATGCTCTTGCATCCACAATAGTTAAAACATAGTATTTCAAAATATTATGATGATATGCATAACAATTAAATCAATTCTGGATTACCCATCCCCACTCATTCTGACCATCTGTCTTAATTTTAGTTTCTAGGATTACTATTATCCTGTTAAAATGTTAAGAACTATCTGTCCAATTACTTAGTTTTCATGGGATCATTAAGAACCTATTGGTAACTCCAATATCTTATTTTCTTATCCTAGTTTTCATGGGCTAACTAGGAACCTATTAGCTGACTGCCAATACCTTAATCGGGAAATAGTTTTCATGGGCTAACTACAAATCTACTGGCCCCTGCCAGTATTAAATCATAGTTTTCACGGGCTGACTATGAATCTATTGGCCCCTGCCAATATCATACAATTTTCATGGGTTTACTACAAACCTATTTGCCCCTGCCAATATCTTTAATTAAAATTTTAACATCTTTAAGTAATATTCACTACTGGGTCAACCTAACTGGTTATTCTGCCCTTTCCCCAAAATACAGTTATGGGTTAATAACAAACCGAATAACATTTCAAAATCTTTACTTATTTATGCCATGGTTTTTTTTTTAAATTGAGAATGGGTTATTTGTTTTAAAACCTTAAAACATCATTTTTGAAACCCCTGGTTGACCTCCTTCAAAGCGTAGAAATCCTCTTTCCAAAACTCTAAGTATATATATATACCTTCCGAAACCAATAAGACCTTTCGATGGTATCAAGAAAACGTTCTTTAAAACGTAGTTTTCGAAACAAATGAAATACCCTTTCGAAATCATTGGGTTTTACTCTTAAAGCATAATTTGGGTCAAGATGGTTGTATACAAAAGTATCTCTTTTGAAACCAACAAAAAATAGTTTGGGAAAAGATTGATGGTATCAGGGACATCTAGTTCGAAAGCAAAAGACTAAAATCAAAACTTCGAAGGTCTGGGTCGAAACCCCCTTTCGACTCCATCTTCTTCGAAACCCCAACCCCTTTCGAAAACAATAAGGAAAAAGGTCTGGTTTATAGTAAAAAGAAAGGCAACTCTTCGAAAGCATTATTGGACAATATGGTCGAAAGGTAGAGTAGTGGCTAGGCTTCGACTAGGTCGAAACCAACCCCTTTCGAAAGATTTTATTTAAAGAAAAAGGAATCCCCTTCGAAAGCTAGTACTTTGGTAATAACATGGCAACCTGCTTCGAAAGCTAAACAAACACCCCTTCGAAAACAAACATTTCGACTTAGTCTAAAGCATTTAAATAAAACAAGGCAAGTATTTAACTTTTGAAAACAAAACAAGGTTTCGACCCCATCGGAAGCTTACCCTTCGACAATAAAGCTTCCGCCCATTTTCCAATCCACTACGTACCTTCCAAGAGATACCATGTGTATTGGTTTCTCTTATGAAGGCTTCGACTTTGATGGTTTCAACTATAATGGGGCGGAACCAATGGTGTCAGAAGGTATCTTCCATTAGATGTGAAACACCTTTTCTAATTTAAAGACTCAATCATAGCAACTTTAAGTAATTTCTTTCTTTAACAACTTGCTTAGTTGGAAAACATCGATTGGCTGCCATAAAACTTTTCAATTACTTTACTTCTGATACTGCTTCATTTATTCAGATCCTAAATTAAAGGATTTAAACATTAAGCCTTTCCAAATAACCTAAATCTGACATTTGTAGAAAAGTCCTCTTTCAAAATAATTTATTTTCCCTAGTAAATAAATTGGGAAAAATACCCAAAAATCATAGAAATTCGAATTAATCATGAAATTGGACATATTAAAATTTTAGACCCAATTTCTTCCTGAAATTCACAAAATAAATATTTCACCCAATCGTGTCATATTTTCCATCAAAAATTAATAATAAAATTTTCATAGCTTGGAAAATTCTGAAAATTAAAACCCATCTCCAAAATTATATTTTACTTAACCTAAAAGTTTTCCATGGCATTTCAAAATCAATATCTCACGATTTTACCCTTAAAACCTTACAAATTACATACATAAGGTAATGTTTAAATCAAACAATTCATAATTTGAGCATATCATCATCCAAAATTTCATGGAAATGAAATAAAACATAAATCCGAAATCATAGGATTATATAAACCAAAATGAGATGGAATAAATTATTATTCACCCTAGATTTGATAAGGAAATTGAGATTTGTTGCTGATTAATCCTTCCTAGCTTGATCTTTGGCTTTAGATTAAAATTCCTCTTTTCTTTCTTGGTAATGGCCTGATTTGATTTAGGTGTTAGATTTTTGTGACCGTGAGAAAAATGAAATGTGAATGGACATAGAGGAGAAGTAATAACCGTGTATTAGTAAATTGGCTAATTTACTAATATGCCCATGTGCTGTTGAATTAACCTTTAAACCAAACTAAAGCTTAATTACTTTATTAATAAGCACGACCCTATTATGTTATTTAATCAAATCTCAATATTCTTATCATCATTATTCTATTTAATTTATCTAACTAAATATTCTGAATAATGTTATCAAAAATTAGGGATATTACATGCTCCCCTTTCGTCCTCGAAATTCAGTAAGGACTAAATACTAAATATAGCAATCTTCTCTAACAACACCTAACAACCATACTAGTCTAATCGACTAGCTACTATCTACACAAATCTAATATAGACATACCCTTAAAGAATATTAGGATAAGTATCTATAATCATGTCCTCTGTCTCTCAAGTACAGTCCTTCTCGTTGTCGCTCAACTAAACTTTTACCAACCTGACTGTCTTGTTCCTTAATCTTTTCTCGTCTCTAGCTACAACCCAAACTAGTTGTTTAACAAAAGTCTAATTAGGATCTACTACTAAGTCATCCAACCCAGTCCGAGGAATAGTGGTCTCTTGATCATGAACATACTTGTGAACACTACGCCATAGATTGCATACTACAACACCTAAGAAGTGATGCAGGAAGTGCCAAAAAATGTTGTTGTAGGCTAAAAAGGGCAAAGGCAACACTTTCTCGGTGATGCATTTTGCCGCGTTGCCTCAGACCTCAAAGGTAACATTTTGACTATCTAAGGCAACATAAGAAATATTGTTGCAATAGAACCCTATTTGGGTCTATAGCAACATCCATAGGTGTTTGTAGCAACATTCCAAAATGTTGCTATAGATATTAACTTTCTGAATTTGTGGGGCCCACAATGTAGAGCATATTTGATTTTTTAATAGAAATAAATATTTATTTAATAAAATGCTATTGCATAGAATTTTATATTCAAACAGTAATTTATTTAAATAAATATTTTATTTCAACATTTGAAATAGTACAAATTCCTGACTCCACTATTTTATAATTCAATGATATATTACACTGATATTCACATATACAGATATTCCTCACTACATCACTCAGTTCACTCATTACATATGCAGTTTCAATTTATACAGACACCGACACTGACAAATATATGACGAGCCGAGTGCCGAGCCGAAGGCGAGCCGAGTAGCGGGTCCAGGCGCAGCGCCGGTGGGGGTCCGAGGCCCCGCAGTCCCGACGGGGATCGACCTTCTTTGAAACGACGTAAAATGATGCACAAATGAAGATTGAACTTAGCAAACCCGCAAACCCCATCCTCAGCAACTTCATCACCCATCGGAACTACTGCCCATCTACCACTTACCTGAAACACGATTGCCTGAAACACTGACCATCTACCAAACACTGACCACACTCCCAACCTCTTTCACAAAACACCCACTCACTGCCTCATCAAAAACACCGCCTGGAAGCAGCATTGGCATACCATCCTCCATCACCGACAATCACCGCCTCATCCAAACCACAGTTCACTCATCCAAACTTCCTACTAGACAGCAACTCCTTCTACTTGAACACTACCAAACTTCAACCTCTACACTGCCACCATCCACTCCCCAAACTGCTGCAACTTACATCCCCTACAGCCCTTAACCTATGCCAAAACACTCGCCAAACCTCATTACCAACCCGCTGCCACTGCCAACTAAAATCTCACAGTTCCAAATCTTCACCCAAACCCACACATACTTCTAAACCACCAGCCTCCATCCTCTAATTGCCTCACCAACAAACTATTTCAGTTGCCAAATTCGACTTTAGGTTGCCAAATCGCCTAATCACCTAATCACAATCGCTGATTACCCATTTCGACAACCCAAACATCATCAAACTTTCACACTACAAGTTCGCAACAAAATCAACAAACCCAAATCCGAACCCCGAACCACCTCTAAAGCACAACTGAAATCGCCTGCAAACTGCCGTATCTCCTCTATACACAAATCGACACATCCTCACTCAAATTCCTATCTCAGCAAACCCGAATCTCCTCTATACACAAACGCAACCTCTGGCAATAGTAGTCTCGCTCACCTCAGTAGACGACAGACATTTCCAGGTCTCAGCAACAAAGCAAACGGCGCTCGACATGTAGGCAAACAGCAGCGAAATTGGAGGTGAGAACGAAATGGGAATGAAGCTTGTCTGAGATCTAAAAAAGGGAATGATTCTTGAATTATTGGTGAATGAAAATTAGGGATTTGGAAATTGGGGGTGAGAACGAAATGATATGAAAAGTAAAGCGGGAAAACGAAAATTTGGGACAAATTGTAGTGGTGATCCATTTTAACAATCAGATTAAATGTAGATCGTTGGATCGTACTCACGCGGATTGCTAGTTTTATTAATTTTTTAATTTGAATACATCTATAGCTACTGCAACATCTTGTTGATACCTATGCTAACACCTTGAAGCGAGTGTTGTAATAGACAAAAATCAGCATACATATCGTTACATTATAGCTAGCAACACCATGTAATTTCGTTGCAGTAGGCCATCTATGGCGTAGTGGAAGATGAGATACATGAAATATATTATGGACGCCTGCGAAACTGCTCGGCAACTCTATTCTGTATGCGAGCTTTCCAATCCTCTGTACAATCTGGATTGGACCTACATATCTTGGGGATAACTTCCCTAACTTCCCAAATAGTACCACACCCTTCATAGGTTATACTTTAATGAAAACCTTATCCCCAACCGAGAATTCTAGGTCTTTAGGCCTTTTATCTGTGTAACTCTTCTGCATGGACTGAGCTTCCTTCATCCTACCTCGGATTAACTCAATTTCTCTGATGCCCCTCTAACCAAATCTGGACCTAAGACTAACCTGTCTCTAGTCTCCAACCAACATGCTGGTGATTCGCATGACCTTCCATACAAAGATTCAAATGATTCCATTCCTATACTAGTCTTATAACTATTATTATAGGAAAACTCAACCAAATGTAGGTGATCTTCCCAAGATCCACCAAAGTCCAATACACAAGCTCTTAATAAATACATGAGTACTTTGTTGACTCTCTCTATCTGCCCATCTGTTTGAGGGTGATATGTAATACTCATATTAAGCTTGGTACCATCACTTCCTATAGACTCTTCCAAAATTCACTATTGAACAATGCATCTCTGTCACTGATTATACTACTAGGAACTCCATGCAATCTAACTATGTTCTTCAGGAACAACTTTGCTAAAATAGGTGTCGTCTTGGTTGACTTAACTGGAATGAAATGGGCACTCTTGGTCAATCTGTCTACTATAACCCATATACTTTCATTACCTCTATTTGACCTTGGCAAACCGTCTATAAAATCCATAGATATCGAATCCCATTTCCAAATCGGAACGTTTAAAAGTTGAAGCAATCCACTGGGCTTCTGATGTTTAGCTTCTACTTGTTGACAGTTTGCACACTGTCTAACCCACAAGCCAACATCCCTCTTCATGCCTTCCCAATAGAAGCTCCTCTTCATATCCTGATACATCTTAGTTCCTCCAGGATGAATCATAAACTTAGATCGATGAAATTCTCCAAGAACTTATTTCCTAAGTCCTCCACATTCAGAACACACAACCGTCCCTTCTTTCTTAGCCATCCTTTCTGGTCATGGCTAAAATCTTTTAGATCATCAATCTTAGATCCAACCTCAAGTCTTTTGATCCTTTTTGCTAATACTGGATCCTCTTTCTGCTTAGAAGCAATTCTCTCAATCAATACTGGTCGAACTTCTAAACAAGATAGTCTGGAGGCACTCTGGCTGGAACTAGCAGTTGATCTTAACTGCACACCACAACTGGCTAGAGCTTCCAAATCTTTCCACTTCGCCAACATATCCAACACCACATTCTGATGTTTCCTGCTAAGGGAATCAGCCACCTTATTACCTTTCCCGGGTGTATATTCTATACCAAAATCATAAGCAGCCAAAAACTCCAGCCACCTTTGTTGTCTCATATTCAACTCCTTCTATGAGAATAAATACTGTAAAGACTTATGATCAGTATATAACTCAAATCTCTCTCCTAAGAGATAATGTCTCCAAATCTTCAATGCGAAGATCATAGCTGCCAAATCCAAATCATGAGTAGGATATCTAACTTCATGTGGTCTAAGCTGCCTAGATGCGTAGGAAATGACTTTACCCCTCTGCATCAGTACCACTCCTAATCTAGTTCCACATGTGTCTATATACACCACCAAACCTTGGTTTTCGTCCGGAACTACTAACACGGGTGAATTGGTCAACAAATGCTTTAACTTAAGGAATGCTTCCTCACATTTGTCAGACCAGACAAACTTCACCTCCTTTCTAGTTATTTTAGTTAAAGGTGCTGTTATCCATGAGAAATCCTTAGTGAATCTCCAGTAGTAGCCAGCAAGTCCAAGAAAACTCCTGATCTCGGTCACCGTCTCTGGTCTCTTCCAATTATTCACAGCTTTGATCTTATCTGGATCGACTGACAATCCTTTCTCTGAAACCATGTAACCAAGAAACTTTACCTCTTTCTTCCAAAGATGACAATTGGTAAATTTCACCTTTAGCTGATTCTGCCTCAGCGTCTCAAGCACCACTCTAAGATGAACTTCATGCTCTCTCTCATCCTTAGAGTACACTAGTATGTCATCTATAAATACTAGTACAAACCTATCCAAGTACTCTCGGAAAACTCGGTTCATCAAATCTATGAAGAAAGCAGGTGCATTCGTCAATCCGAATGGCATTACCAACTGCTCATATGAACCATATCTAGTCTGAAATACTGTCAAAGGAATATTATGCTTCGCCACTCTCAACTGATGGAAACCTGTTGCTAAATCCAACTGGGAAAACACTCTGGCTCCACTCAATTGATCAAATAGATCATCTATTCTTGGCAAATGATACTTATTCTTAATGGTCCTTTCATTCAACTTACGGTAGTCAATACACATCCTTAATGACCCATCTGGTTTCTTCACAAACACCGCGGCCGCTCCCCAAGGCGAACTGCTTGGTCTGATAAAATTCTTTTCTTCTAGATCCACTAGCTGCACCTTCAATTCCTTCATCTCAGTTGGTGTCATCCTGCTAGGTGGTCTACTCACGGGTTCAGCTTCAGGCACAAGATCTATTCTAAACTCAACAGCTCTTTTAGGGGGGTAATCCAGTGACTGGCTCAAAGACATCTGGAAACTCTCTTGCTACGCGAACCTGACTTAACTCATCACCTTTCTCCATAGCATTAAGCAAAGCACTAACACTCCGGTCAGTATTCTCTACTAAGAATATCACTCGGTTATGACTATCAGGGTGTCTCAGTGATATCTCTCTATCATGGCAAAATATTCTAGCCTCGTAGCTACCCAACCAATCTATTCCCAAAATGATCCTGAAATCTACGAAATCAATAACACATAAGCTACATGCAAATTTATGACCTAACAAGTCAAGTTCTAACTGGTAACATTTCAACCCTAGAGTCGCATATCCTCCTATAGGATTCGCAACCCTTAAGGAAGTAACAAGGTAGGTGGGTTCTAGACATAATCTATCAACCAAACACTGAGATATAAATGAATGTGATGCACCGGTATCAAAAAGTACTAACTAAAATACTTTGAATCAAAAGCGTACCTTCCATCACAGTTTTTCCCTTATCTGTTGTAGTAGGCCTAGCTGATCCAATAGCAAAGACCTTTTCTTTGTCCTCCCTAACTGCTCTGGACACTGATTTTTATAATGCCCAACTTGATCACAGTTGAAGCATTTCACATTCTTCTTAATGGCAGCCTTCTTTTCATTCTCTGATCGGCATTCATTCGCAAAGTGACCCTTCTTATCACACTTATAATAAACTACCTCAGCCTTCGACCTCTTAGCGGTGTCTCCATTCTGGGTTCCCTTTTTTTAAAGAACTTCCTCTTCTTCCCTTGAGAACCTTGGATTTCCACTGTCTTTTCTTTAGCTAGGTCAGCTAGCAACTCCTTATGGTGAATAGCCATTTCCACACAATATTACAAGGATCACGGATATGTGTCATGATCATTCTAGCAAGTTCGGGCATCAGTCCCCGAATGAACTTCTCATTCCTTTTGATGTCAGTATCTATAAGAGCATACCCATATCTTGACAGCTCTTCAAACTTAGTAACATACTCTACTACTGACATATCTCCTTGCACTAGATCCATAAATTTCCTTATCAGCTCAGACTTAGCAAACTCAGATACAAACTTTCTGCTCAAATCTCATCTTAAAATCATTCCAAGTTAACTGTTCTTCCGGAACTCCGGTAGTGACACTGTTCCACCAATGCAGTGCTAACCCCTGCAATTGTCTAGAGGCCAACCTCCTCTTTTGTCCATCATTCAGACCCATATCAGTAAATATATGCACATAATGCAACCGCCAATTCTAAAATTCTACGGCACTCTCTATTCCTAAGAATGGCTTCCCACTCAAACCGGTGTAAACTCTACTCAGCAAAGCAATATTCCCCACTGGAGCCACAAGATTTTCTCCTCCTCCATTTCCAACAACTCCAGCAGGAACAGCAGCAGCACCAGCTTGCATCAAACCGGCTAAGAACCGATACATCGCTCCTATATCTACTGATGGATTTCCAGCACCCACATTGGCTTCAGCAGTTTGGTTACTAGCATTAGCCGATCGAACCGGGTTTCTCCTAGTAGTGGGTCGAGCATTTCCATTAGTTGTGGTGCTTCCTCCACCGAGATTTCCTCTTTCGTTTCCTGCTTCCATATCTCATTTCCCGTAAATCTACATATGAGCCTTAGTAAGATAAAGAAGAACGGTCTAAGAGAACGAGAGATACGTACTTATATATATAACAATATATATAGAAAATACAAGTACGTTACTATAGCGTTAACCCAAACCCCAGTCTTATTATCTGATTCATTGGATCATGTTTAAAAAATCTTTTAGGTTTAAGTTTCTTTTAAAGTTTCATAAACCTATGCTCTGATACCAACTTGTAACATCCCCCTACTTGGAAGCCAAAAACTAACGGCTACGGATGCTGCTGTCATCCATAATTATTAATCCTCGACGACTAAATACAACGATATTAGATACATTGATACACAGAAACACGAGAATATGGAAAAAAAATAAACAGCAAATAAAATCCACATTCCATCTCAAAATATTTCAAATTGATTACATAATCCCAATTCGCATACCATGTTCAGATAACATATAATAACAAAATACGCCAAGAGCGACATATGAAGATGCCCCCTTGGTTGATCATAGTGGTTGATCATAGTACATAATAAGGCATTAAAATAGTTTTCCTTTACAATCAAACATACAGCAGAAAAAAAATAACTATCTGCCTCCTGCACGCCTCCGGAAGCTTTATTCATCTAAAGAGAAACCTGAAAACCTTTAACTCTCAACCTACTCAAAATCGATTGAGTATCCGAGAGTTTAAGGGGAAAACAAAAACTTCAAGTCAGACATAAAGCCTGGTATGAATGATAATTTACCATCTCAAACCATTTGGATATCCAGTGAGACCACGCCGCTTAGCGGAACGGGTTTTCCCTTCACTAGTATCCTAAAACATGTATAAAACCATGTACTATGCTCCTGCATCCACAATAGTTAAAACATTGTATTTCAAAACATTATGATGATATGAAAAACAATTAAATCAATTTTGGATTGACCATCCCCACCCATTCTGACTATCTGTCTTAATTATAGTTTCTAGGATTACTATTAACCTTTCAAAATGTTAAGAACTATCTGTACAATTACTTAGTTTTCATGGGATCACTAAGAACCTATTGGTAACTCCAATATCTTATTTCTTATCCTAGTTTTCATGGGCTAACTAGGAACCTATTGGCTGATTGCTAATATCCTAATCCGGATATAGTTTTCATGGGCTAACTACAAACCTACTGGCCCTTGTCAGTATCAAATCATAGTTTTCATGGGCTGATTATGAACCTATTGGCCACTACCAATATCATACGGTTTTCATGGGCTTAATATAAACCTATTGGCCCTTGCCAATATCTTTAATTAAATTTTTAACATATGTTAAGTAATATTCCATACTGGGTCAACCTAACTGGTTATTCTGTTTTCCCCAAAATACAGTTATAGGTTAAAAACAAAGTGAATAACATTTCAAAATCTTTACTTATTTATGCCATGGTTTTTCCTTTAAAATTGAGAATGGGTTATTTGTTTTGAAACCTTAAAACTCCACTTTCGAAACCCCTGGATGACCTCCTTCGAAAGCTTATAAATCCTCTTTCCAAAACTCTAAGTGTGTGTGTGTGTACACACACACACACCCCTTCCAAAACCAATAAGACCTTTCGATGGTATCAAGAAAACGTTCTTTAAAACATAGGTTTCGAAACAAATGAAATACCCTTTCGAAATCATTGGGTTTTACTCTTAAAACATAATTTGGGTCAAGATGGTTGTATACGAAAGTATCTCTTTCGATACCAACAAAAATCAGTTTGGGAAAAGATTGATGGTGTCGGGGCCATCTAGTTCGAAAGCAAATGACTAAAAATCAAAACTTCGAAGGTTTGGGTCGAAACCCCCTTTCGACTCCATCTCCTTCGAAACCCCAACCCCTTTCAGAAACAATAAGGAAAAAGGTTTGGTTTATAGTAAAAACATAGGCAACTCTTCGAAAGCATTATTGGACAATATGGTCGAAAGGTATTGTAGTGGCTAGGCTTCGACTAGGTCGAAACCAACCCCTTTCGAAAGCTAGTACTTTGGTAATAACATGGCACCCTGCTTCAAAAGCTAAACAAACACCCCTTCGAAAACAAATGTTTCGACTTAGTCTAAAGCTTTTAAATAAAACAAGGCAAGTATTTAACTTATGAAAACCAAACAGGGTTTCGACCCTATCGGAAGCTTACCATTCGACAATAAAGCTTCTGACCATTTTCCAATCCACTTCGTACCTTCCAGGAGATACCATGTGTATTGGTTTCACTTATGAAGGCTTCAACTTTGATGGTTTCGACTATAATGGGGTGGAACCAAAGTTGTTGGAAGGTATCTTCCATTAGAGGTGAAACACATTTTCTGATTTAAAGGCTCAATCATAGCAACTTTAAGTAATTTCTCTCTTTAACAACTTGCATAGTTGGAAAACACTGATTGACTGCCATAAAACTTTTCAATTACTTTACTTTTGAAACAGCTACATTTGTTTAGATCCTAAATTAAAGGATTTAAACGTTAAAACCTTTCCAAATAACCTAATCCAACATTTACAGAAAAGTCCCTCTTTTAAAATAATTTATTTCCCCTAGTAAATTAATTGGGAAAAATCCCCAAAATTTACAGAAATTCGAATTAATCATGCAATTGGACATATTAAAATTTTAGATCCAATTTCTTCCTGAAATTCACTAAATAAATATTTAACCCAATCGTGTCATATTTTCCATCAAAAATTCATAGTAAAATTTCCATAGCTTGGAAAATTCTGAAAATTAAAACCCATCTCCAAAATTATGTTTTACTTAACATAAAAATTTTCCATGGCATTTTAAAATCAATATCTCACAGTTTTACCCTTAAAACCATACGAATTACATACATATGGTAATTGTTTAAATCAAACAATTCATTATTTGAGCATATCATCATCCAAAATTTCATAGAAATGAAAAAAACATAAATCCGAAATGATAGGATTATATTAACCAAAAGGAGGTGGAATAAATTATTATTCACCTTAGATTTGATAAGGAACTTGAGATTTGTTGTTGATTAATCCTTCCTAGCTTGAACTTTGGCTTTAGATTAAAATTCCTCTTTTCTTCCTTGGTAATGGCCGGCTTTGATTTAGATTTTAGATTTTGTGACCCTGAGAAAAATGAAACGTGAATGGACATAGAGGAGAAGTAATAGTCGTGTATAATTAATTGGCTAATTTACTATTATGCCTATGTGTTGTTTAATTAACCTTTAAACCAAATTAAAGCCCAATTACTTTGTTAATAAGCATGGCCCTATTATGTTATTTAATCAAATCTCAATCTCCTTATCATCATTATTCTATTTAATTTATCTAGTTAAATCTTCTGAATAATGTTATCAAAAATTATGGATGTTACAATGCTTAAAAGTGGAATGAATATTCTTTTATTATTCATTCTTTAATATTCAAGTATTAACCATAATTGAATTCACATATTGATGACAATTAACTATTTTAACTACCATTAAATAGGATTGATTCAAGAATGTGTAATCAATTATCTAATTTAATTTCGTATAAATATAACATTAAATTCGTATTGTTAATAATTGCTTAATTAGTTTGAATTCAAGTTTTAATTAGTAAATATCCTTATCAATTTACTTTATTTTCTCAGTTTCATATAATACTGAGTATAAACAAAATTCTCATAGTTTAGAAGTTTTTTTAACGATTAGGTCATCATATGTTTCAATAATTGTTTGTAAATTTAAAAGCATTTTTACTAGGTTTGCTTCCTTCTTAAAAATGCAACCAATGTCAAATGTAATAATCCTTACAATACTAGAAAATATAGTTAGTTTAAAAAAGTTATAAAATTGTTAAAGAATATGAGAAACTTAGCTAATTTGGAATTTTAATATACTTTTTTATTTTTGTTGATATTTAATAGTATAACATGGTGATGTGCTTCAAAGTTTAGATTACAAAATTTTATATGAATTGTTTTATAAATTTAACAAATGCTTTCTTACTATAGAGAAATCGAAAACTAGAAAATCACTACCCATTCTTAAAATATTTCCTCCACATTCATAATATTAGTAAAAAAATTGAGAGACAAATATTTATGGATAATTTTCTTTAATAAATGGAGAAATATTGTTAAAGTAATATTTTCTTATGCTTTTAAAAGAAATTTTATGTTTTACGTAATTGTTTACACTTGAAATAAAAAATGATTATAATTTGTGTCTTACATGAAAAATGAAATGATTAGATTGTAAATGCTATATTATGCAGACGTCTAGATGTAGAAATAAAAATATTACTAGTAGACATACTGATGTTGAATTGATACTCCAAGCAAAATTCATGTCCACTATCCAAATGGATCTCCAAAGAAAACTCATGGTCAATATTTGGAACCAAAATACCCTGTGAAGTATAAATTTTAATAAAGTAACTACATGAAAAAAATACAAGGAAAATGTGATGATTAATAAATGAGTGCCAAATTTAAATAAAAATACGTTTGAATGTAGAGTTAAGTATAGAGTTGATGCCAGGTTGCTAAGGGAAGAGGTATGACAAATATTTTCATTCAACTAATTGTTTCGAAGAATTTGCGGGAAAATAATTAAGATTTTTAGTGGATATAACTAATATTGAAGTTTTAACTTTTCATTTTATGAGAAAAAGCATATTTTCCAAGTAAGTCATAGCTTTCATAGATTTTGGTTCATAATAAAACGAACTAACTTTGGCAACTTTTCGAATTTTTAAAAATCATTATTTCGCTACATATCACTAATACATTAATTTTAATATTTATTTCTTATATGCATATATAGATGCGTATGTTACAAAATACTTTTTTCTATGCTATAATATATAGTCATCTACAATAAATCTATTCTAATAATAATAATCTATTTCTGTTAATTTGTTTTGTTGATTATGTTTCCTTACACAGTTGATCTATATAGATGCTTATGTTATAAATACATTTTTCTACACCATAATATATAGTCATCCACAATAAATCTATTCTAATAATAATCTATTTCTATTAGTTTGTTTTGTTGATTATGTTTCTTTACACAGTTGATCTAAATTTATTTTTAATCAATTGTTATGTAAAGTTTTGTTATGTTTATCCACAAGTATTTTTTCAATAGTGATATTAGTTAACTTTGCCTTGTGCTTTTGTCGTGTTATTTTAATTATTAGATTTGATGAATATTTGAAGGAAAGAGTAAAAATGATTTCATTATTCCAAAATTTTGAATGCATAATGCATATATTACATATAATTCTCATGTCATATTACGCAATAGTGATTAAAATATGATGTTTCAAAGCTACTAATTTTCAAAGCTATTATAATATTTTTGTCAAATTTAACTAGTATTGTGCTATGTCAAAAGGTTGATGCAAACATTGAGATGTTATTTAATTGAACCAAATTTAGAACTTATTTCACTCTGAGCGTAATTTTTCTATTCCAGTTCTTTTACCGTTATTGTCAAACTAAATTACGTGCATATTTTTATACGTTAAACATAGGATAAATCCACGTTGAACTTTGTCGTTTACATTAGAAAATTAGTAAACATGCTTGCTTAGTAATGTAATGCTTATCAAGTTAGGAATAACTGATAGTTGATATTATTTACGATAGAGTAAAGGGCATTCCCTAAGGGCAATTATGTAATTTGTTGCATATATCTAACTCGATAACCAATCTTGTTCGAAATAAAAGGTGTTTTCTTTCTATTTTCAATGACATATAATATGTTATATTAATTAATTAGTTAATTAAAAGTATATTTAATAGAAAACCGATAAACAGTATGTTTTGTGATAATAGTTACAAAGTGTTGTAACCGTGAGTGATTTATTACAATGAAATTAAAGCATACCGTTTTAAATATTCCTAGTCAAGATGTATTGAGACTAGACATCGATGCATCCATTGAGACTAGAGTATGTAACGTTATCCAAATGTTGGACAGTGTATTACTAATAAATATCAGGGGCACCAAGATGTTACGTACCGATAGTTATTGGATAACTGTGGGAAGACGCACTTGATAGTTTTCTATTGGTTAATATAACTAAGGTCAAACAGAAAATAATAGAAAATATCGATGTGACAAAATTACACAGTTCTCTTGACTTGAGAATACTATTGATCTTCAATGTAGAAACTCCACTTTGATTATAGTTAAATCATGGCACTACGTCTATTGAATGACTATAGTTGGGTTGATTGGAAGTATTGGAAGTGAAACACTATTTAAGAGAGGATTTGTCTCCTCAGTTATATGAGGTTAGTACCGTAGTCAACTAAAGTCAACTCAAAATCAAAATCTCTCGCTATAGTAGTTTGATTAATAATAATTGTTAGTATTGACCCAAGGACTCTGTATTTGGACTATAAAGTTGAATATGGACGATACTGGAATCTTGACCATTACCAAATTCTACAAGTCCAAAGTGATATAGTTTCGATAAAGAGAATTGGTGTAAATAATTATTAATGGGTAAATCTTATAATAAGTACAATTATATTTCATCAGAGGTTGTGTATGCGCACCACTAGCTAAGGTGATGTGTGAACGTTAATATTTGAATTATTCAATATTAATCGCTGATTGAGTTTACATCTTTGAGTCACACAACTGAAATGATTAGTATTCTGAATCAACCACATGACTTAATTAATTTTTAATTATTGAAAATTAATTAAATTAATTAATATTTAAGAAATATATATTATGAATTTTTATTTAATTTATTGGATGTTATTAGTATTTAGTAAAGTACATATATAAAAGTTATAAATGCACGTATCGATATAGGAAATCGGTAAAATGTTTAAATTCAATTTAAACAAGATAAATACTAAAATTGGCTTAAATAAATTAAACTAAATAATGTTTGTGAAATATTAATTGTTAAAAATATTTCTTGTTTGATTTTTTTATTTCCATTGGTATTTAATAATGTGCGTATATAAAAGATTATAAATGCACGCATCGGTGTACGATATTGATAGGAAATTTAAATTAGATTTAAATGGATATAATACTAACTAAATTTTTGAAATTTATTAGACCTACATCCCAATATGATGGTCGGCTATGATGTAGAGAAGAGGATGTGTTATTGAAATTGAAATGAAGGGACAATCTTAATTAAAGTAGAGAAGAGGATCAGTTTACACATTTATTTCCTCCATTAATTAAATTTCCCTGGATCATTTTTTTCCTCTCTATAAAAAATCTAGGCCATATTTTCATGGTGGAAAAGCTCCAAAATTTTCAAAATTTAACTAAGCAAAATTAAAATAGAAAAAGTTGGATGTCTCTTGATTGTTGTGGATCTAGAGAGTGATCCATCAGATCTAGGAATTATTCTATCATTCAAGGTGTTTCTACAGTCTTCATTCTAAGGTAAATCTATATATATTCACATATCTTTTAATTTGTTTTACATCCTCTTAATTCTCTTTCTTTTTCTTCTATTCATATGTGTGAATTTGGATTTTGATGTGAATGTCTCAAAACCGCTTCTTTAAACAACTGTATATCCTTGTTATGTTAAAATTAAAAAAAACCCTTATTATGTTCACTTCTATTTTGCTGTGAATAATAACAATTTCGTTTATCTCTTTTCTGTATGTTTATTTATCTGGTTTGGTTAACTTAGATCTAGACCTTTTATCATGAATTAGTATTTCTCTATGTTTTTTGATTTATTATTGTTATTTAAAAAAATTCAAAAATTACATTTTGGAATTTGTTAATAAGTTAGTTTCATAATAGAAGATTTAATTTTAAATGTTTACCCATAAATTGCTATATGAATAAAACTTTGAGAGAATTGCATTAATTAATCTTTGTTGACAACATAATATGATGACTTAATTGTGTTATGTTTTAATTATTCTAAAACAAATTTTGTTAATTAAAGAAAAGGAAAACGTTAAATTAATGATTTATTCCTTGTATTACAATTATGTCAAATCTAGTACTAAATCTTTTTTTAAAGGAAACATTCTATTTCACAAACTACATGTACATTATTTTATTTTGTTCCAAATTTTGTTTGATTTGTATGTGTATATGAGTTTATATATTTATGTAATATCATTTATGTGTGTGTATTTGTATTTAACTAAAAGTTTCAAAAGGGGTTTTGTGTAAGATGTAGTAGTAAACTTTTAAACTACTTTAATTATACATTGTATTCATTGATTTATTGCCTGTACTGTAAATAATGCCTATTCCAATTTAAAGCACTATGCAAAATATTTATTGTGTACCTATGTATATATACACACATGTAAACATATATATCTTTATTTAAGAAGAAAATTTTCATGTTTTAGACGACAAAGGCATATATATAGAGGGAAAATGCGTTCGTTGCGGTGTAAATCCCAATATCTAAACAATGTTTGCATTAACTATACAAACTTTTCATATGTTACACATAAACAATACACATGGGTGAATTTGACATGCTCGTCATAATCTACAACAAATTAAAATTAAATTAAATAATTTTTAAATAACTACAATAATATGAAGAAATTTTTAAAAGGAAAAGTTACGAAAATTTTAAATGAAATTAGACTACATAGGCCCAACAAAGGTCCAATGGGATTTAGATTTTTTGGAATTTACCCTGGTACTCTACTTCCAACTGGCCCGGTTCCTTCAATAGTGTCAAAGTCCAAAAGTCTGTGATCTAAATTAGTCATATCAATGCTAATAAGTAAGCTTGCCCACTAAGTACGGTGTCTAAAATGGTAATGTCTAGGATTGGAATTGAGTATTCAAGTACCATGTCCATCCTGGTTAATGGCATGGCCTGAAAGGTGAAGTGAGCCCAAAGGTTGCCTCTAATAGAAAAGACCCAAATTGAATTGGTCCTTGGGGTAATTTTCAATTTTTTTGAAAATAAAAGTTATCGACTTTAATTTTAAAATTTAAATTTAAAATGGAGTATGTTTATTATAAAAGTTACAATATAACATAAAGTTTAAAAATGTTTGAAAAGATAATAAAATTTTCAAAGTGCTTGAAAATTTAAACATTAACTTGGTTAGATAATTTATTAATAAGATTAACAACATAAATTGATTAAATGAGTTAATTAATTTATGTACATATATATGCATGTATAAAATATATTGATATATGGTATGTCGTCTTGAAATGCTTAAGACAACATAAGTATAGAAGTATGTATATGAAATAATTTTTTGAAATTAATACAATTTAATTAAGATTGTTTATTTAAATGAATTAATTAAAGGTTAATTAAAAAATTAATATATATATATATATATGATATATGTGTGTTACTATAAAAGTTATAGTATATAAATATTTGATAGAATATGTTAAAATTGAATAATAAACAATTACTTAAAGAGTTAACTGATTAAAATTAATTAAATATGATTTAATTAATATAATGTTATATATAAGATTATTATATAAGCTAACTAAAATATAAAAGTAATATAATAATGAAACTTATATAATATGAATATATAAACTAACAGTGGAACATTTTAGAAACTCTAACTTAAAGAATAAATACATATGTAAATGTACGTATACCATTATTTCTGATGTGTCCGACACTCAAATCATGAGAGTATTTCATAAGAAATACATTATTCCGTAAGTCCATATCACTTAATATAATATATTAAAGATTATGAATCTTTAATATTATGTTGTCGTCTACCTTATATATATTAATAAATTATTTGCATACTCCTTAGTTGTTAAGCAAACTAAAGCTAGGAATGTTATGTGCAGTATTATTAATATATTGAATAAATGAGGTAAGATAACTATATGTATTTGTTGAGCAAATTCAAAGTACATATACTATACTTAGGCCATCACGATATGGTAGGTATGAGTGAATAATTTCATTTCGATTTGCTAAGAAAACTCAAGGTCTAAGTGAAATTAGGACAAGGTACCATGAGTTAGGAGTTGTACATGACACAACTGATAAGGAGTTATCTATTGTTTGTGGGGCTATGACTTGTTGAGCAAACTCAAGGTCAAAATCACAAGGTAGACAAGTCCTAACACCACAAGTGAAGTCGAAAGACTTATATGTTTCATCTTAGGGTTTGAAGAGACATAAAAAACTATTGGGAGCCTTATTAGAAAAATGAAATGATAACATTTAACCTTTCTAGTATTGTAAGAATATATGCTATATAATGTTATAATAATCTACGATGATAAATTTGTGCATTTAATATGATTGATAAAATGTTTATCAAATAAGATATACAAATGAACTGAATTGAAAAGAAACAAATAGAAATAATTAACACACACCTATTATTAAATACTTCTTGCATGTTAATATTTTCTGTATCCATGCAAGTGCCTAATTTTACACCTACTTAATACATTCTCAATTTGATCGCTTACGTGTTTATTTTGTCGAGACCATGTATTACATTCTACGTGTTCCGAACTCAAAGGCAATACAAGTACGTGTTCCGAACTCAAAGGCAATACAAGACTATGGATATTTAATCCATATACTATCGCATATAAGTGTTGTATGGGAAACGATTATAGTTCATAATGTAAGATACTTCGATGAAGTTAGTTCATTCGAAATATGCTAACGCAAAAATCCATGTGTCAAACGGATCATATATGAGCAAGTTATAACCTTTTATATTTTAACACACATTTATATAATTAAATAAACATTAATTAAAAGATTTCTCACCCTATAGGCCCAATTATGCAAGGCTCGAACACATGCCAACCTTACCTGCACTCAACTTCAATTGCAGCCTTCTTTTTGCAATTCCTATACTCATGTAATTGAACACATTAATATGGGTTTATGTGCAAGTTTATGTGTAATGAACAGTACACAACTTTCCACTTTTACTTGCCTACAACTAGTTCCTCTATCTCCCTTTCTATGTGTGCCTCCTGCTGCTAAAACTGAGCACCCCACTTTGCCCCGGTCACCTGATGTCCATGCTTCCATCATCAATGTATCCCCCACCTCCACGCCTTGCCTCCGACCATCTCCTCCATACACTAGAAAACTCACAGCCCATTGTGCTTCCAAGGGCCAAACTCCATCTTCATGTCACCCCCATGCACCCTACATGCCATGCTCTCCCCTTTATTCCAATGCCTGCACATGCTTCTATATATACATGGCCACACAACTTCTCCTGAACCCCAAGCCTACGGCCACTTCTACAAGCATATGTCCCCAACATCAAACCGCTGCCATGCATCCATATACCATAAGAACACACACATACTTAATACATAGCCATGCACATAATGGAGAGGAAAAGATGGGAAGAAGAAAGGAAAAAAGAAAAGAAAAGGAAAAGGGAAGAATAAAGGAGTTGCTAGAGAGAAGAATATAATATCCATGTATACTTTCGTGTTTCCATTTTTTTTCCATGCATGACTTGATATTATATAAACTGACATCCCTTCATAGCTAAGTAAAAATAGTGCACACATAAATGTAAGCCACCAAATTTTTAGGCAAAGTACAGACAAAGGCTAGAAAGTATATATGCAAAAATATCTTGTTGTCTTGTTTTCAAACTTTTGTTTTTAAAAGGTTTTGGGGTGCTTCGCTACATAATACTTTATTCGCGTACGAGCCACGAACGACAAAAAATAAAATATGATCGCACATAACAATGTGACACGACCACAAAACGACAATAAAATAAACTAGTTATTTAATTCTGTAAAGTTTTAAAATTGCCAACGTTTGACGTAAAACACGTCAAACGAAAATTTAATTATTTTCCAAATTAAAAATTATGGAAAATTTCTATAAATTAAATATAAAAACGTCATTAAAAATCAAGTTGTTTTAATAAAAACTGATTTTCTTATAATTTATTATATCTGAATCAAATCTGAATATTTAAATAAATTAAATATTCAAATTTAAAGCATTAAAAATTCCGAGTCGTTACATTCTCCCCCTCTTAAACAAATTTCGTCCCCGAAATTTCATCATATGAACTCCCAATACTATTCATAACTTCGCATAACGTTCGCAGATTATTCACATACAGAATCTGATTCGATCACTACTCGAATACATAACTTCACTTCTAAACTAGTATTGCTCATCCGACTTTCTAGTGCGGACTCTAATTAAGCTTTTTAATTAGAAACCTCCATTCTCCTTACATAGCCATAAACTATGATATAAAACTTTTAGTTCCACATTAAGAACCCTCGCCAAGTGTTTGCCACCAAAAATCAAATGATAAATCCTTATTCGGAATGGTGTGAAACACCTCAAGTCATGTACTCGAATCTTAGATCGAAAACTATATGAAAAGGGGAAATGATCTACGTACAACCTACATACTTATATTATTGGTCCTCACCAATATCACTCCTATTTCTTTTAAAATTATTTATGAAAACATCTCATAAAAATTCCAACTTAGGTTCAAACAATTTAGATGATACAACTTTATTTATGAAACCCTTTCACAAATTCACTTTACTTTATTAACTTGTATAATACTCTCCTACATTCTAAGAGCATATACAAACGTCTAATTTTAATTCTATTCACATTTAACTATTTTGATGGAGGTCCAAAATAATTTAGGTCTTACAACTGAATCGACCAATACAACTTCTTTACTTGTTCGGTCTGGTAAGTAGCTAAGAAGAGTAGGATGCCGGTATCCAAATTCCATCCTAGAATCTACTTTTCTTTAGACACTCAGAAGTAAAAAATGTTTATTAGCCGGCCCAATAGCATCAAATAATTTTTAACTTCTTAAATGTTAAAATTAAAAGGCACGGTTTAATGAAACAAAGTTTATTAAACATTCTTAATAACTTGACTGAATTAAAACTTCTTTAATTAACCCATTTTAAATCAAGATACCTTTATATTTTGGAAACTTAAGAGTCAAATACCTGGATTTTTTTTAAAATCTTTTGAAATGATGCTATATATATATTTATCCATAACAAATATACATATATAGCCTGAGTAACCCCAAATGAAACCAAGGAACTAGGTACTACCGAACAGTCTTATATATTCCCGGGCCAAGAAGGGTAATACTTAAGAGAAGTGTCTGCCACCCGGACACATCCCCTCCCCATTTTTAGTTATTTTCAAACCACTCAAACAGTATTATACTCAGACAAATCGACCAAAGTTCAAAATCACTCAACATATCAAACAACACAATATAAAACATTTTTATGAAAATAACGAATATGCGCTTTTATATATATACAATCAAACTCATTCTAGGATATTACTAATCCAATCTCTAATGAGTTACTCATTTTACGGTATTACTAACCTTATCTATAATGAGTTTACCCCACCAAGGACTACATGTTTGCTCAACCTAAGCTCTGATACCACGCTGTAACGCTCCGCCTTTACGACCCTTAGAAATTGACACTAAAACATCCACGGTACTCACGTGCCGAATATCCAAGTGCTCGAAAAGACATATTGTTCGAGTGAAAGAAATAAAAGGAAGAACCTAATCTCACATCGTGATGCAAAGATCTATAATATATACAAGATCTTTACAAATAGAAAATCACCTTATTTATACATGTATAACATAAATCAGAGCACTCTAACCTATTTCAGCCCAAACAATTATAACATACCGTCTTTACAATTGTTGATGAACACATACAGAAATCAAGAACCGACAAAATAGTGGAAAATATAAGGTATGTGAATATGTCTTGGAGAATCCAGCTCGTCCCCTAAAAGCTCTAAAGTATCCAGATAAATCTGGAAAATATGCTCGGGCTGACCCAAGCATTATAGGAAAACAACACCCGGGTCAGTTTGGTAAAACCAACGTGAGAAACACAATTAAGGGATTATTAATGTTTAAATAAGCCTTTTAAAATAAAGGTATCTCGTAAGACCACGTCACACATAAACACGGATGGGTTTTTACCTTATGATAACCCAAAACATTTATATCAGAAAATCCATTGATATTATAATAATGTCTAAGGGTGAAAATAATAATAATCAAGTAGTTATGATGCTTGTAATAAGGTGTGTTTTCTAATTGTGTAGGATTCCATGGAGGTGCCCTCAGTACTTCGAGAAACAGTCCTCATGCACAAGGATCAGAGATATCCTTTTGAAGCAGCATATATTCTTAGTGATGTACCATAGGAAAAACATAGTCGGTCTCGCTAAGACCGAGTGCATCATCTTGTGCATGCATAACAACTGTAGGTAATGTCTAGATGGAGCCGACTACACCCTATATGTTTGCCAACTCTACTGGTCACGCCTCCTATCTCTGATGTAGGCATTATCGCTGATGAGGCTACATCCAGCGTTCCAGCTCATGCACCGCCATCAAAATAGGTCATGGAATCACACATGGATTCTAATACCCCAATGGGTCTTGAAATCACACATGGATTTCCATATCTCAAATTGATCTTGGAATCACACGTGGATTCCCATACCCCAACTGGTCTCGGAACCACACATAGATTCCAACATCTCAATATATCACGAAACTCCTTCATAGAACCATATATGGTTTCTGGAGTGGTTACGGTACAAGTCATCTCTTATGAATACATTCCCCTGCTTACCAGGCGCTCCACAAACCAATCGCCGATTTCCGAAATGATCAATATCGGTTCTTTAGAAAATAATCCGACAATGCATAAGAGCGAGGATAACCTCTTAACCGTTTAAATGATTCGTTATTGGAGCAGATAGCACCAATCGTTTCATCGAACATGCATATGTTTTTCTTTTTCGACGGATTTCCATGGTTTCATTAATGGAAATTCTTTGATGTAGTGAGTAATAGGCTTTGGTTGTTCATCGTTCAAAAATTCTTGGATTTGCCAAAAATATTTGGAATTCATTTAGTTCTCTCAGGAGTGGCTTGCTTTGGCTTTGGCGCATTTCAGGTAACAGGCTTATATGGTCTTGGAATATGGATGTCTGATCCTTATGGACTAACTAGAAAAGTACAATCTGTAAGTCAAGCATGGGGCACAGAAGGTTTTGACCCTTTTATTTCCGGCGGAATCGCCTCTTATTAATGTTAATGAATGAGATCTTGTAATTTGTAATAAAGTACTAAAAAAGTAAGTAATAGGGTATTATGCTCTATGAAATTCCATTTATATGGGAACTTCTATATTTAGATAGAAATAAATTAGATTAGGTAAAACTCCTTATCATTTGTCCTAGAGGAACAAAATGAGTTTATACGTACAATATAGCACCACCGACGGTAACTGTACCATATAATTCCCGTGTTTCCCCTAGATATTTCAAGAGTTAAAACCCTTAGGTGTTAAGTAGGGAATATTTCCGTACCAAAATTAAGAAGGATTACATATTGAGGCCTAGATTTGATAGTCAGTTTTTTAACTATCAAATAAACAAACATTCAGAACAGAGATTACTTTTCCAATGGAAACCAATTACTTTTCCCACGGAAACCACCGAGCCTCTTAAATTAATCTTTCATTAATTTAAAATCACATTTTAAATAATTATTAAAATATTTGTATACTTATCTCATCGGGATAAGTATATTCACAAAACCCTTCACTTTCAAACTTGGAAAACTTTCCATATAATCATACAATAACATAAGTATATTCACATAACATTTAAGAAAGATTTCTTATTTCAAAATTATATTAAAATGATCAAATCCAAATGTCATTAAAACTAACATATTAATAACCCAAGACATTCTCTTTTTATAGATCTCCTCTATTTTATGAATATCTCCTTTATAAATCTCCAATTTTCTTTATAAACTATCTTTTATAAATCTTCAAGTTTATTTATAAAACTTTATTTATAAACATCCAAAATCATTTGTAAAATTCCTTTTATAAATCTTAAATACCATTAAACCAAACTTCTATCCAATTTCTAAAATCTCCTTCCAAATTTTATAAATTCCTTAAATGAATTCTTTTCATTAAATAAGATCTTTATACAGGTCCTTCCATTTAAAATGATTCCTTATTGAAATTTGCAATTTATTATTCTTAAATACCTGTTATAAAACATTTTATTTCTAAAAATTCTTTTAACAAAATAATTTATTATCTTTAAACAACATTAGTAAAATAATACTTTAAACAATGAATAATAGTAACTTTTAAAGCAAATAATATTATATTAATAATAAAGATAAATAAACTTTAAAACAATATTATTATTATAATAAACTTTTAAACAATATTATTATAATAATAAATAAAATTTTAAAATATTAATAATATAACAAATAATTTTGAAATAAATTAATCAACTTTAAAATATAAAATGATTTAATTTAAATAATTAATTTAAATATAATCAAAACATTTTAAAACAATAATTAAATAACTTTAAAAAAACAATTAAATATTCTCAAATAACTTTAAGAAATAACTTTTAAGAATCATATTAATAAAGAAATTAACTTTAAATCATTATTAAAAACAATTATTAATTATCTTTATAACATTATTAATAAATAGTGATTATCTTTTCAATCTTGTTACTATATAATAATCATCTTTAAAACTAAATAATAGATGATAATTATTCTTAAAATAACTTTCAAATCAATAATTAACTTTTCGAATTCAAAAGAGGTTTAACGATCACAGTGGTACTTAAATAAGCTACATATCATTCAATTTAACTTTCTATGTTAATAACTGATATTTAAATAATCAGTGACTCTGTAAATAAATTCAACACTTAGCAATCATTGGTTAACATATCACATATTCAAAGTGGCTTATCAACTAATGATAAATAAATAGATGTCCAAATCTAAAAAATAGCAGAATGGGGATTTATTCTACTAACTAAATGTCAAATTAATTTAATTAGTGGAACGGTGTTTTATTTCGCTAAATAGGCGTTCAAATTACCGTATTCAATTTACTTTAATAGTATGATGCTTATTTGGCCAAATAAAAATTACCAATTAGGGTATAATAATTCAACGACGTTATTATTTAAAATAACATAATTAAATTCAGTCCATTTCAATATATCATAATTTTATATGATGTTAAAGCTATCGACAAGTTAAACTACACCGTTGTACCCGTCCATACGAGCACAATGCAAAAATCTTTGTGTCAAGCGGATCATATATGAGCAAGTTATAACCTTTTATATTGTAACACACATTTATATAATTAAATAAACATTAATTAAAAGATTTCTCACCCCATAGGCCCAAGAATGGGCCAATTATGCAAGACCCGAACACATGCCAACCTTACCTGCACCCAACTCCAATTGCAGCCTTCTTTCTTCAATTCCCATACTCACGCAATTGAATACATTAATATAGGTTTATGTGCAAATTTATGTATAATGAGCAGTACACAACTTTCCACTTTTACTTATCTGCAACAACTTGATCGATACTAAGAGAAGGACCACGGATCGATATGAAAATGAAGGCATAACATCGATACGAAGGAAAGAGTTTAGCATCGATATAGAAGACATGGCATTAGATGGATACGAAAGCCACAATCAAACCAAAGGAAACAGTCTATAATCATGAAATATGGATCTCTACAAAACACTCGCGCCACACCATCGATACGAAGTCCATCGATACTCATGTATCGATACGAAGTGTTTAGCCTAACTAGAAAATCCAATCTTTCAAACCAAGGACTTGACTAGAGACTGAAAATAATCTGCCCCGGAGATCAGTTATCTACAGGTCCACGATGGATACAGGCAAACTTGGTCCGAGTCTGGATCGAGCTACAATTAACATGGTATGACAAGCAAGGCTATGAAAAGCAACATTTCAAATTTTAGGTCAATCGGAGTTCGTATGCTCGAGTTATGGATCGATAAAAATCCATGTTAGACACATCCATTTCGTATCCATTAGGATCGATATGAAATGAGCATTTCCCCATCCCTCAGTATCCATCCATTTCGTATCCATTGAAATTTCAATAGATTTCAACATCCCACAGACCGATCACGTTTCATTCATCCACTAGCGGGATGCTTCGTATCGATCACCCACTTGATCGATATGAAGAGAAGGACCATGGATCGATACGAAAACGAAGGCCTAGCATTGATATGAAGGAAAGGGTTTAGCATCGATACGAAAGACATGGCATTAGATGGATACGAAAGCCACAGTCAAATCAAAGGAAACGGTCACTAAGCATGAAATATGGATCTCTACAAAACACTCGCGCCACACCATCGAAACGAAGTCCATCGATACTCATGTATCGATACGAAGTGTTTAGCCTAACTAGAAAATCCAACCTTGGATCGATCATATCTCTCAAACTACAAGTCCAAATGCCATGAAATTTTCACACAAGTTTGCATATCAACTCAAGAACGCCCTTGATCGATTGCAGCCCCATTGGGCCATTCCTTGATCGATATGAAGCAGGTATGGATCGATCAAGATCAATCCCAAACGACTCCAGATCGATCATGTGGGCCCACCTACGTGTGAGAAAGGGTATTTTGAGATTTTAGGCAGATATTTCCAGATCTACTCCTATAAATAGCACCCCTACGCCAATTAAAAGAGGACTTTTCGAACTTCTACGCTGCTACTCTATTGAAACTCCATTGTAACTTGAGTACTGATTATTGTACTGTTGTAAATCAGTTGAGAATCATTAATAAACATCAAACTCTTCAAAGTGGACGTAGGCTACAACGTCGAATCACTATAAATTCTTGTCCTTTTATATTACTGCAGATCTAGAAGGAAGGGATAGGCAAAATCCCACACCGTAGGCCAAACGTCAGCTGGAGCTCAAGCCCCACTTGGTCCGGTGACTAGAGAGGAGTTCCAGACCCTTATGCAAGAGCTTACTCAGAGCCGTCAAGAGCTCACTCAGCAGATTCATGCCAACACGGAACTCACGAACCAACTGAATGAAGAAAGGCGACGGAGATCTAGAAGGGATCATGCCTCTTATTCTTTAATTGAAAGCTCGATGTCATCTGACTTGGATCACAGATCTACGCGTCGCCGATTGGATGGAAATTACGCAGAAGCCTCTGAGCATCAGTACGTTGTGAATCCCGGACATGCTGGAATAGGTCCTTCCATAGGGCATCAAGCTGCACCCTCCTCCGGAGGAGGGACACTTCCCTACAACACTACTCATGACCACGCAGCAGCCGCTGCTATAGCCCTGGATGCCGAGATCCAAAAACAACCAGATCCAACCCCTCGTCACCACATTCGTGCTCAGGATCCTCACTTCCATGAAGACTGGGAGCCAAGGAGGCGCAGAATGGACCATAGACAGCGACTGGACCGTCCTCGTAACATGGAACCTGGCCATGCCTTAGCCTCGAATATCTAGATACCTGACATTCCAACCATGATACGCCAGATGATTAGAGAGATTCAAGGCCTCACAAATGATGACTAGGGAATTTCTAGAAGCCACACCCCGTTCACTAATGACATTCTCCATGTGGAGCTGCCGCGTCGATTCAAGATACTAACCTTGCCGATGTATGAAGGAAATTCAGATCCCAATCAACATTTTCTGAAATATGAATGGCTTATGAACGCCGCTCGAGCTGACGATGCAGTTAAGTGTAGAAGCTTCCCTATCTCCTTGGGAGGCATTGCAACTATATGGTTCACCCGTTTACCACCCAGATTCATTTCATGTTTTGACCAGTTAGCTACTAAGTTTGTTGAGCAGTTCCGCATGCATGCCACAAGGCCGAAGGATGTCAATACCTTATCCAGTGTTACTCAAGCTCCAGGAGAGATTCTAAGGCATTATTTGAAAAGTTTCCACGCTGCTTGTGCCGAAGTCAGTAATCCCAATGACAACTCTATTTTGATGGCATTGACTAAAGGGATCGATCCTGATTCCAAATTTGGTGATTGGTTAGCTGGGAAACCCTCCGCTTTGTTGGACCATTTCTATGCAAAGGCAGCCCAGTTTTTGAGGAGAGAGGATGCTAGACAATTTAGGAAGCAGGACGCCGCGGGGCTCAGTAGTGAAGGTATCCAGAGTAATGTTGCGGTGAAGCAGACTAGGGAGAGTTCCGGTAAAGTACAGTTGAATATTCAGAATAAGCAAAGTCAGCAGAAGGGTGAGGGAGGTCAAGGAAAGAAGAGAACTCATCATAGGAGATGCAGAGCTCCTATGTTCGATCGATATACTCATTTGAACACATCGCTGGAAAATTTTTATCTTCAGACTTGTAATACCGGGCAATATAAGAAGCCAGCTCTGAAACCGTAATCCAAGAAACAGATTCAGACTGGAAAGTTCTGTAGGTTCCACGACTGTTACGGCCATAACATTAATGAATGTCGTCGTCTGCAGGATATTATTGAGAAGTTGATTAGAGAGAGAGAAAGATAGAGCAGTTTGTCCGGGCTCCGCAGAATGGCGAAGCGGGCCCGTCTAATCCCAATGAGGGTTAAGGCTAGGCTAGGCCTGAAGATCCCGCGCATACTGGCGGGAGGTTAGTGATTAATATTGTGAGTGGTGGTCCTCATCTGGTTGATCGGAGCTAGAAGGAAATGGAGTCATATGCTAATTCGATTAGGCATGTAGACTTCAAATGTTGTAGTGGTACTGATGAAGGGTACCCGGCAAAACAAAAGAGGACGATGACAGAGGACATCGTTTTTAGAAACTGTGATGCCGACAGAGTCGAGGCCCCCACTATTGATCCATTGGTCATTTCTGCCCAGATAGGTTCTGCTTGGATGAAGAGGATCTTAGTCGATAGTGGAAATTCTGTGAACATACTTTTTAAACGTGCTTACGACCAAATACTGATGGAAGTAAAGGATCTAAAACCGTGTCAGTCGCGCATATATGGTTTCAATGGAAGTGCAACCATACCAGTTGGGATGATGGAGTTACCTGTTAAATTGGGTATTGGTGATCGCCAGAGAGTTCAGATATTACAATTTATTGTGTTGGATATTCATTCTCCTTATAATGCTTTCCTGGGCCGACCAGCCCTTGCGGAGTTCAGGGCAGCGATTACCCCTTGGTGTTTGACTCTAAATTCCCCACTAGTAATGGAGTTGGTGTAGTACATGGTGATCGGGCGGTTGGACGCGCCTATTATGTTGTGGAGTCGTGGGATGCGCAGCGAAAGGAGAAAGGTAAGAGCGTGGAGGAATCTCTCTACATCCGCTCTATGGAGAATTGAAAACTAATGCCTGAGCCGAGGCTCGAGCACCACAACCAGTTTCCTAAAGAGCTTAATCCCAGAGACAATGATGATGAAGGGGAAGTCAAAGAATACCAGGCCTCCCGGCAGAGTTAACAATTGATGTCCCGGCCGACGACGATGATGATGCTAGAGTGGTAAAGATCGGATCGCAACTCATCCCTCAGATGGGACATGAACTGGTTGATTTTCTCTAGGAAAACCTTGATGTGTTTGCCTGGACTCATTCAGACATGTGTGGGATCTCACCGAATATCATGAGCCATGCATTAAATATCGACCCGCGGCACGTCCCAGTGAAACAAAAAAGGCGTTGTACAGATCCATAAATATCTACCGCCCTTAAGGAAGAAGTGGATAAACTCAAGGCTAATGGGTTTATTCGTGATGCTTTATACACGAAATGGGTATCGAATCTAGTGCTTGTCAGAAAGTCGAATGAAAGTGGCAGACATGTGTAGACTACTCAGATCTGAACAAAGCCTGCCCTAAAGATTATCTCCCGCTTCCCAGGATCGATCAACTGGTGGATTAAACAGCCGGACATGAGCTCTTGTCTTTCATTAACGCGTACTCCGGCTATAATCAAATTCCGATGCACCTTCTTGACCAGGAGTGCACTAGCTTTATCACTGATCTGGGACTTTATTGTTACAAGGTGATGCCGTTTGGACTCAAAAACGCTGGAGCAACTTATTAAAGGCTCGTAAACTGGATGTTTGCAAATCAGATCGGGAAGACTATGGAGCTGTATGTAGATGATATGCTCATAAAATCGTGGTTATCTGGCGATCACATCAGTGATTTGGAGGCGATGTTCAACATACTATGATAGTATAGAATGAAGCTAAATCCGTTGCAGTGTCATTTCAGAGTCGCGTCTGGAACGTTCCCTGGGTTTATTGTCAATGCCAGAGTAATCGAAGCCAATCCTGAAAAAATTTGGGCGATTCGGAATCTCGAAACTCCCAGAACCATAAAGCATGTACAGAGCCTTAACAGGAAGGTAGCAACTTTAAGCAGATTCATTTCTAGATCTACAAACAAATGCATTCCCTTCTTCGATCTGATCAGAAAAGGAAAACGGAATTTCGAGTGGACAAAGGAGTGCGAAGGCGCATTCCAAACGCTAGTTCAACATCTGGCGACACCACTTATCTTGTCGAAGCCGGTTGATCACGAGAGATTGTATGTCTATCTGGCAGTTTCGACAAACACAATTAGTGCTGCTTTGATTCGAGAAGAGGATCATATCCAACGACCGGTCTATTATATCAGCAAAAGATTAACATGGGCATAAAGAAACTACCCGAAGGTGGAAAAGCTAGCTTATTGTCTCGTCATAGCCTTGAGGAAGCTCCGTCCATATTTCTAGGCTAATCTGATCACTGTATACACCGACTAGCCGTTACGATAGATCTTGACGTGACCTGAGACGTTTTGTAGATTGCTTAAGTGGAATATCAAACTGAGTCAATTTGACATCACTTATACCCCAAGGAGAGCTATTCAAGGATAAGTTCTGGCGGACTTTATAGCTGAATTCACCATACCGGAGGATTTGCCCGAAGCCAGTGAATCTCTCAGGTGTACGTGGAAGCTATACACTAATGGTGCACTAAACGACCGTTGCTCAGGCGCTGGAGTGGTACTTGAAACCCTAGAAGGTCGATCCATATGCTATGCTCTGAAGTTTGACTTTCACGCGACTAACAATGAAGCCGAGTACGAAGCTTTGCTTTCTGGACTAAGGCTTGCCAAGGACTTGAGAGTCATTGCTATAGAGATTTACTATGATTCGCAATTGGTGGTATGCCAGGTTCGAGGAGAATATCATGCCAGAGATCAAAGATTGGCCACCTACCTTACTCGAGTTCAGAAAGTGTTGAATCAGTTTGACTATTACGCTATCCACTGTATACCCCGTGAGCAAAATCAGAAAGCCGATTCTTTGGCGAAACTTGCCAGCACTGGCAAAGCACGGCTGATGGGACTTGTCCCCATGGAAACACTTACTGCTCCAAGTATCGATCAGATGAAGATAGACAGGGTGCATGAGGCAACACCCGAGAGAGAGTCGTGGATGACTCCGATCAGAAATTATCTTGAGCATGGAACATTACTCGAACGTAGAAGCAAGAAAAACATATTCTCCGAAAAGCTTCGCTATTTATTATCCAGAATGGAGTCCTGTATAGGAAGGGATATTCTGTTCCTTTACTCTGGTGTATCGCCCACGATGAGATCAAATGAGTGTTACATGATGTGCACGAGGGAGAGTGTGGCGATCACACTGGGGTGCAAGCCCTTGCGAAGAAAATACTCAGGTACGTGTATTATTGGCCAACCATAAACCGAGACGCATCGAATTATGCTAAGAGATGCGACAGATGCCAGAAACATGCTAGAATTCCAAGATCCCCGCCAACTGAAATTACTTAGATGGTCAGCCCATGGTCGTTCGCCACATGGGGCATTGATATAATAGGGTCTTTACCTCTAGCAAAAGGCGGCGCAAAGTATGCCATCGTTGCGATTGACTACTTTACCAAATGGGCATAAGCTGAGCTCCTTTCCACTATCACGACGAAGAAAGTAATCAACTTTGTTGTTCGCAACATCATCTGTCGCTTTGGCCTTCCACAAACAATTGTAACTGATAATGGAGCCCAATTTGACAGCGACGAGTTTAAGAACTTCTGCCAACGCTATCACATCATGTAGAAATTCTCGGCAGTAGCTCAACCTCAAGCGAATGGACAAGTCAAAGCTGTCAACAAAGTTATCTAGTCCATTCTGAAGAAATGACTGGAGAAGGCTGGAGGCAAGTGGGTCGTTGAGCTTCCCATGGCCTTATGGGCATATCGAACTACCCACAAGTCCGCGATCGGCCATACTCCGTTTGCACTTTCCTACGGCTTTGAAGCCATTATTCCAGTTGAGCTAGAAGTACCTTCTCACCGTGTGATCTGTTATGATCCAAAGACGGATGCCATCCTACTCGTAGAATCACTAGACTTACTGGATGAAAAGCATGAAGAGGTTGATTTTAGGGTAGCTGCACATCGTAGTCGAGTCACCTGATTATACAATGCTAGGGTCCGACCCAGAACCTTTGAAACTGGCGATCTTGTACTTAAGAGAATCTATCCGGTCCCTTCGCACATGAAGCCGACATGGGAAGGACCGTATGTCATTGAGCGAAGACTTGGAGACGGCACATTCAAGCTATCAACAATCGATGGACTCACTCTATCGAGGGCATGGAACATCGAGAGTCTTCGCTGCTATTACACATAACTGGCTTTCATTCATTTAGTCTGCTTTCCATTTGAAATTGGTTTATGCAATTTTAGAATTTGTACTTGTAATAAGGCAACTGACTTTGCCACAATTTCCTTTTCCATCAATAAAGTGCAGACTCGTCAAGCCAGATTGGCGATTCTTGAAGTGCATCGTGCAACCGTCACAATGTACGAAGAGCTAAGTCCCATCCTATGGTGGGACTCATTCAAATAGGGAGTGATTGTGATCTGACCGGTTACTCGCTAAGTTAAACCCCGAGCTCAAGGTCAAGCAACGATAAAGTAAAGAAGGATTGAAACACGACGATCCTCTAATGAACTCCAGCTCCCAAAGTGCGAGCTGAAGTACAAACCCTAAAATCCAGGCTCGAGGAGGATGGATCCATCCATCCACGACCTCACCTCAATCCAGGTTCGAGGGGGATGAATCCGTCAATCCACGACCTCACCTCAATCCAGGTTCGAGGGGGATGAATCCGTCAATCCACGACCTCACCTCAATCCAAGCTCGAGGAGGATGGATCCGTCCATCCACGACCTCGCTTATTTCCACAGATCGAGGAGGATGGATCCATCCATCCACGACCTCGCTTATTTCCAAAGCTTGAGGAGGATGGATCCGTCCATCCATGACCTCGCTTATTTTCAAAGCTTGAGGAGGATTCCATCCACGACCTCGCTTCTTTTCAAGCTTGAAGAAGATGGATCCGTCCATCTACGACTTCACTTGCCGGATCAAGGCAGATGTGATCCGACCATCCACAACCTTGACCAACTCCTTGTTCCCAGAGTGCAAACAAAATCCTAATACTTAAATTGATATGATTGATTGTTTATCAACTGACTCTAGATTCCCGAGGCATGAACTAGAGTACAAACATTAAGCGGGTGTGACCGACCGCCCGTAAAAAACTTATGTCCCCGGAGTGTGGATGTAATTCTAAACATTTAATAGGTGTGACCAACCACCCATAAAATAACTTATGTCCCCAGAGCGTGGATATGATTCTAAATATTAAGCAGGCGTGACCGACCGCCAGCATACAAGTCTAATCCTTAGAGTGTGGATGCAAATATCAGCAAGCGAGCAAGTGTGATCCGACTGCTCAAAATCGTGTCACTTTAACTTTGTTCTGACCAAGTTAAGTTAAAGTTAGTGTAGGCGGAGGACGACTGACAACTGACTACTTCAATTCTCCCTAGAAGTGGGGGCATAACTCAAGTACCTGCCGCTGACCGAGACAGCGCAACATTGGGACTCGACTCGACGTTGATTACGACCCAAAGCCACGACTTTAGGATCTAAAGGTCGGATTCAAGTTCGACTTAGAGACTGAAACTTCACAAGCATATTGAATGGAAATGTGAGTACTAAAGTACTTAGACAAATGAACACAGAGTTATGCTGAAAACAAAAAAGGAATTTTATTCACACTATTCTTTGCGAAAGTAAGTACAAAAACCGTTCAAAGAATTCCTATAAACAGGGGCCAAACCCGCATCTATACATGGCCTACAAAAAGCAAAAGAGAAGCTTATTCCAGCTATCTGCAAGACAGGAAGCGAAAATATGAATCTACGCCTTCGTCGTTCTATCCTTCTTGATTTTCTTCGGCGTAGACTCGCTCGAGCTATCGCCCGGACCTCTCTTTGAACCTTTACCTCCCCGGCCTGCTCCAGCTAGCTTATCTCCAACCGGGGGAACCGACACAGACTCCTCTTGAGAACTCATAGGGACTGAAGTATCCTCTATGTGCGGAACCGACGGAATTGTGGCACTCTCAACACCAAAAGAATGAGGTACTCCAGTTTCAATTATGGTGCCACCCGGAGAAAGCACGAAGATCGGGACCGGACTGGGACCCGCCATACCTCCGTCGGCCCTATGAGACTGCTCAGCCTACTCAATCTCGGCTTTGATTTCTTCCATTATTTTCTCCTCTCGCTCCACGTGCTCACCCATCGGAACGCTGCTCGTCGGACCAGAGGAGCCCATGCTAACTACGTCTTCGTCTATGTTGAAGGGCACTTCAATATTCGGATCGCTTTGATGGATGAGGAGCGCTTCCATTAGTCGGTCGTCAATCACATAGCTGCTATCGTGTATCTCCCCAGCCGAAGAAGTAGCTATCACAGTTGTGGCCTCCGTTGTTAATGCCTCTTGCTTGTGATGAACTTCTTGAGTCGTAAGAGGGTTGGCTGGTGCAGAATCTAAGACTGAATGCAGATAAGAGAATATATAGTAATATCATCTGATAGTGCTCCTGCATTTTAAGGAATAGAAGAAGTGTCCAGAATACCTTCCTTAAGTTGGCCCCCAAGTTGGGCCGACAGGCCTTCCGAGCTACGCTCGATGATGGGATAGAGATGCGGCCTATCAGGATCATACTCCGGGATGACCGGAGGACCAACAGAGGAAGTAGGATCAGTTTGAGATGCTGGAGGGACTTCGGAACCAACTTCGCGATGTTCACTCCCGGGTCCTTCTCCGGCCTCCGGATACTTAGCCGCCAGGTCTTCTCTTTGAAGCGTGATAACTGTGTCGTGAAGGACTTTAGGCTCATCTCCGATTAGCACTTGAGTTTCTAGTTCAAACTCATCAACGGTTGCAACATTACGGATCGCCTTTTCATCCTCAAGCAAGCGGTTCCAGGCCTTATATAATTGAAAAGGGTAGTCTTTGCCCAGCCAGTTCAGGTTGCGGTATTTCAAGACATTAGCGTTTTAAGTGACCAAAAGATCTTCAAATTCGCTTTCCATCTTGGCCTCAACAGCTTTAATTTCCCTTTCAACCTTGGCATTGGCTTCCTCGGCCTTTTGGTTTGCATCATCCCTCTCTTCCCCAAGTCTAACCACCTCCTCACACGCCTCCTAGGCCACTTTGTTAGCTTCATCTTTCTCTTTAAGGGCCTCAGTCAGCTTTGCCTTTAGCTCTTCAACTTGTTCCGTGCAGAGTCCCTTTCCCGAATAATGACGGTGTTACGATGACCCATCTCTTGCACTATGTCCATGTGAGTCTTTCTCATGTTTTCCATGGACTTCCTGGCTTCTTCGGCTCTTTGGCCAGTCTCCATCTCTGTCTTTCTTGAGGATTCAAGCTCGTTGGTGAGCGTCGTTATTATTCTTCCTTTTTGAGAAAGGTGGCCCTCCAGTTTTTCAACCGTTTTGGCTCGCTCAAAGGAGACGGTCGAGACCCGTTCTGCCATTTTGACCCATTCCCGATACTGGTTGTACGCGTCATGAACATAATCTTGTACCTATTTTTCTATTTCATTTGGGATCTTTTTCAAGTTAGGAGGGAAGTTGAATCCGTCGAAGAAAATGTTCCAGAAATCTTTCTTTAGTTTGGCGATATGGATGGCTCCCTCTCCTGTGGGCTCTATGGTAGTTTGTTTTGTGATGACAGGAGCTTCTGTTTCAATTCTATGGTGCCGATCACCGGATTTCGGAGCATGAGATGGTGCTACTTAGTATGCAGATTCAGAAGATGGCCTACTGGAGCCAGATGGTTTTGAAGATGGTGGAGATCACAACCGAGAACAGCGCCTGCTCTGATATGATCTTTCCTTTTCTCTATCGTGGCGCTTGCGTTCCTGGCTGGAATAATAGTCATGACCATAGTCTCTCTCGCTCTCGCGGCAATGTGACTCGGAGCGCGATCCAGATGAATGGTGTAAAGAACGGAGATTGCTAAGCATGGATCCTGCTTCATTATCGTGTCTGCAAAATGAAAAGAGGAATAAAGTTAGTTATCGCCAAAGATTAAGAAGCATGTGATGAGATGTCGTGTGGTGCCGTGAAGTGTGTATATGCATATGCAAACCCCCTCAACCGACCGGTTGTAGTAGCCCTTCTTATTAGAGTAATCTCCCCTATGTCTATTGGAGGTAGGTCTACACTAGTTCTTGATGAGGAGTGAAGCCCCTCTAGCCCAGGATCAGGGAATGACAGTATCTCATCCGAGATAGGAATGTCTAACAACCCTTTCAGTGAACCTTCTGTCTGCGGAGAAGAGGTCTCTGAACCTGTAGAAATTGCAACGGGCTGAGTTGTCTCAATAATCTTTTGCCTCTTAGCTTTGTGGATGAGATTTTTGCCCCTTCTTTTTTATTATAATGACCGAAGGCCCTATGGAGGCACGACCGCGGGCTCATGTCTAGCTACTATACTCTCGTCATCACCCAATTCGATGTTTGTGACTCCAGGTGCACTCTGAACTCCCTTGACTAGGGGCATGATAGGAGCACGTCTTCCACTATGTCTTACCGGGTCCACTCTGGGAACCCCAGCCAGCCCAATACTCTGACCTCTCACTATGAGCCCGACGGCGATCAAGTTATCGTTAGTAAGAACTTCGTCTATTTCTCTAAGTTCGGCGGGCACCGCTTGGAGTGTCCTCACTGTCTCTTTAAACTGTGCTCCTTCGGGCCGTGGAATAGATGTTGTGAAAGAAATGCAGTAATGGATTCAGCATTGATTTATATTACCCAGTTAATTGACGTAGAAGTTAAAGCACTTACGTCTGACCAACCATCGCCTAGCGAACCCCATTAGGCATCTCACAAAGAACCACTCTGTCTTGAAGTAGCTCAGTTTACTCCAAGCACCTGCCACCACTTGGCAGTTCCTGACCGCTTCCATAAAAGTAAACGATGGATTATCCCCCCGACTCTTGACATTGAATAACTATCCGATCTCATCAACGGTCGGGGGTCGAAGGAGATGCTCCATAAATATGATGTATAGACTGTTGAGAAGCGCGTATCCATTGGGATGCAGTTGAGAAGGTGCGGTTCTCAAGAAAAATAGTACGTCCTGAATGAATTGGTTAAACGGGGGCAATGTCCTAGCTACGTACATGAATCTATTGCATGCGGTAAACCCCTCCGGGGGATTACGCGCTCTATCTTCTGGCTCCGGCAATAGAACTTCTTCTAAAGATAGTCCATGCTTAAGACAGATTCTGCCTAGCATTTCCTCTAAAATCTTGGACCGGACGAAGTCCTCCGGATTCAAAACCAACACTGCACCTGGTAGTTCATTCGGAGCAGGATTCACTACGTCTGCCGTGACATCCGGACTTTTAATTCTAGGAAACGGGGGGCTTGGGATTTCATGTTGCTTCGAGCTTCTAGGATTCATAGCTATTGAACTCAGTAAAAACCGTTATTAGACGGAAAGAAACCCGTGTTCCCCCCGATGCAAAGTGAGTGATCGTGTTGTGTGTGAAGTGCTACATAATACTCTAAATTTCTACAAGTTTGAACGATGGTAAAGCGACAAGACTTCGAGATTCGACTGGAGTGACTGTCATCGCTGACCGTCTCAACTGTGGCATCCTGACTTCGACGAACGATCCATGTTAAGATTTGTTGTGTTTATCGAGTTACAGTTCCATCGACGAGCTTTGAAGGATGTTCATATATGCAGTTTTACAATGAAGTCCAAATATGCAAGGTTAAAGCTCATCGGAGTTAGGTGTTCAAGTATGCAAGGTTAAATCATAGTTCACTTTGAATCGTTCCCCTAAAGCCATCATTTCGCATCGATCAGTGGTGTAGACCGAAAACATTCTTCGTATCGATCAATCTACATGTATCGATCATTTTGTATCGATCCAGAGTATTCGGTTTCATATCCATCCGTCTACATTGATACGCACCGCCACACTTCCCAGATCAATACGAAGCATGCTCCATACATCTCAGATCGATCGTGAGGACTACCTGCAACCATCTCCTAAGCATTCTGATCGATCCATCGATGCGAGTTCGAGAAAAAACTTGAAGTCAGTGACTCCATCAGCTCCTTCCAGTGCTCTCCTTCTTCCCCAAGCCTCCAAGTTGCCATCAACTGCTTCCTCAACCTAACTCTAGCCCCACTCCGGCACCAACGACACCGGAGTTGGCCATCGTCTTGGACGAAGTGGTGTGAAGCTCGAATCTCATCGCTTTAAGAATGGTTTTAGCTGATCGATTACCTGGTTTGAAGAATTTGGATTAAGGATTGATGATTGGATGTTTGGAAGACGAGAGTTCAACAGTCTTTCTTTTCTTCAATCGATACGAAATAGCAAAAGCAAGTGAAAAAATTTCTAAGTCCAAAATCAATTTATACTCCTTCGTATCGACCTAAGGGATGATTCATATCCCAATCATGTAAACTGATAGAAGCGGTCAACTCCAATCGATACGAAGAGCATTGCACAATCTTATTTGGATCGTTCGTATCCATCGTTACGAAGAATGACTTTTGTGTTCATCAACACAAGTCAATGTGAAGCCCAACACTTCGTATCCATCGATGTGAATCGATCCAAGGCCCTATGTTTCGTATCCATCGATACGAAGCAAATACTTATAAATCTCGTATCCATCGATACAAAATACTCTTTATGTATATCTATCTCATATCGATAACCATCGATACGAAGCTCATCTTCATACATCCCAGATCGATCGAGGAAAGGATCGACACGAAGAAAGGGATCAAAGGCAACCATCGATCATTGCTGCAACTCGGATTTCACATCAATCCAGGAGAGGATAGATACAAAACTCGATCAAAAAGAGAAAAAAGAACTTGACAACGACCCGTGAACGTGCAAACATGAATGGGAGTCAGGTTAACATATGTGCATGTATGCCATATTAACATTAGATTTTCAAAGTTAACAGGAATTAAATGCTTGCCTGATGACAACCAGAACAATGAACAACAAATTGCTAGCACTCGACCTTTAGTTACACCCAAAAACTATGTGATCATTGGCAGTCCACAACTCAACATTTATACTACTGGAATTCTACCAAAGGTCACATCACCTGATGAAAGTAGGACAACTGTTCAGCAAACTGGATAAAATCTTTTCAGAATGAAGATTGCAGCTTTTCAAAGCACGTCATGTTCACACAGGACGTACTTTAGGGGGCAAATATTATCTTGTCTTTTGGTAAGGCTGTGACACCAAGGACTTGACTAGAGACTGAAAATAATCTGCCCCGGAGATCAGTTATCTACAGGTCCACGATGGATACAGGCAAACTTGGTCCGAGTCCGGATCGAGCTACAATTAGCATGGTATGACAAGCAAGGCTATGAAAAGCGACATTTCAAATTTTAGGTCAATCGGAGTTCGTATGCTCGAGTTATGGATCAATCAAAATCCATGTTAGACACATCCATTTCGTATCCATTAGGATCGATATGAAATGAGCATTTCCCCATCCCTCAGTATCCATCCATTTCGTATCCATCGAAATTTCAATAGATTTCAACATCCCACAAAAAAATCACGTTTCATTCATCCACTAGCGGGATGCTTCGTATCGATCACCCACTTGATCGATATGAAGAGAAGGACCATGGATCGATACGAAAACGAAGGCCTAGCATTGATATGAAGGAAAGAGTTTAGCATCGATACGAAAGACATGGCATTAGATGGATACGAAAGCCATAGTCAAATCAAAGGAAACGGTCTCTAAGCATGAAATATGGATCTCTACAAAACACTCGCGCCATGCCATCGATACAAAGTCCATCGATACTCATGTATCGATACGAAGTGTTTAGCCTAACTAGAAAATCCAATCTTGGATCGATCATATCTCTCAAACTACAAGTCCAAATGCCATGAAATTTTCACACAAGTTTGCATATCAACTCAAGAACGCCCTTGATCGATTGTAGCCCCATTGGGCCATTCCTTGATCGATAGGAAGCGGGTATGGATCGATCAAGATCAATCCCAACCGACTCCAGATCGATCATGTGGGCCCACCTACATGTGAGAAAGGGTATTCTAAGATTTTAGGCAGATATTTCCAGATCTACTCCTATAAATAGCACCCCTACACCAATTAAAAGAGGACTTTTGGAACTTCTACGCTGCTACTCTATTGAAACTCCATTGTAACTTGAGTACTGATTATTGTACTGTTGTAAATCAGTTGAGAATCATTAATAAACATCAAACTCTTCAAAGTGGACGTAGGCTACAACGTCGAATCACTATAAATTCTTGTCCTTTTCTATTACTGCTTACTTTTCTTTGTCTGATTGTTAGATTGGCCTCATTTTTCATTTAATTTCTTCATTCTAATCTCTTCAATTACATCCGATGAGTGTTGTGCCCAATTTTAATACAAACAATGTTGGTATCCAAAATTTATCCTAGAATCTACTTTTCTTTAGACACTCAGAGGTAAAAATGTTTATTAACCGACCTAATAGCATCAAATAATTTTTAACTTCCCAAATGTTAAAATTAAAAGGCATGGTTTAATAAAAACAAAGTTTGTTAAAAGTTCTTAAAAATGTGACCCAATTAAAACTTCATTAATTAACCCATTTTAAATCAAGATACCTTGATATTTTGGAAACTTAAGAGTCAAATACCTAGATATTTTTTTCAAAAATCTTTTGAAATGATACTATATATATATTTATCCGTAACAAATATACATATATAGCCCGAGTGACCCCAAATGAAACCAAGGAACTAGGTACTACCAAACAATATATTTCCTTACCAAGAAGGGTAATACTTAAGAGAAGTGTCTGTTATCCGGACATATTCCCTGCCTATTTTTAGTTATTTTCGAGCCACTCAAACTAGTTAATTTAAAGATGCCTTTTCTATTTTCAAAATCCCTTTTTTAAAATAATATCATATATATATATATATATATATTTCCAGCTAAATATTTTCAACGAAATATCTAATTCCAAGGATTCATTCGGATTTGAACTCGTTTCGGCCGTATAATGATAAAATGAATAATTTACTAAGTGCACAATACCATTCGCCTAAGAAAACATCTGATCGTCACTTAGAAGATTATTTGGATCATCACAAAACCAATCGGGACTGATTCCCAAACTGACCCAAAGAAAACACACCTCTTCTTAAAATTTTCCTTTCAAAAGTATTTATAATTGAAAATACAACTATTTTTACTATTTCCTAAAATATTTATATTTTAAAATCTTTCAAGTAAAATTAATACTTCTTTTCCCATGAATAATTTGAAATAATAATTTACATCTTTCCTTTTGTATACCATATCATTCTTTTGGGATTTAATCAAACTCTAATTTAGCCAAACAAATCTATAACAAAATTCCTTTTTAAAATACCTATATTCGTAAAATATTTTCAAATAATATTATTATTATCTTCTTAAAACTTTGAAAACACTTTCCAAAAGCACCAAGATTTAAGTTCTCAAATTCCTTTTATTTATAAAACGCATTTTTAATAAATCTAATTTATAAAACCATCTCCTTTAAAGGGAATTAATTCACAAATATTTATATTATTTCCTTTCAAAATTATCCTAGCTTCCTTTTCAACAAAACAACACTTATTAAAACCTAATTTTATAAAATCAACTTTTATATTAAATCAATTCTAAAATATTTATATTTTCTAAAAATAAACAACTTATATTGAAGTCAAATTTTAACCTAGCATTGACAACGAACGCCTTATAATCAAATTGTGAAACTTAATTCACAAGGTATTCGTTTCAATATTCCCAAATTTCCTATCTATCCAAACCAGGTTTCAAAAAGGAAGATTCCAGATGGATTAACAAACAATAGTCAATGCGTAGGACCAGGCGAGCATGGCTAATCAAATCCTAGATAATAATGATGGAATATTATCATTCCTAACAAACAAGCACAACCAAGAATAACTATATTAAATTTTTGAAAAATTATCCTTTTATATATATAAAATATATTCCTAGGTAAAATTATTTCATTTACCAATTTTAAAACAATACTGTGTTGATTTGGCCTTGTTTAAGTGTTTAGGAATTCCTATCGATAACGTTGGCCAAACGCATCGACCAGAATCCATAATCCACTCAACATACCAAAGAACACAATGTAAAACATTTTTATTAAAATAGCGAATACGCGCTCTTATATATATATATATACACACTCAAACTCATTTTAGGATACTACTAATCTATCTCTAACGAGTTACTCATTCTAGGGTATTACTAACCCTATCTATAATTAGCTTACCCCACCAAGGCCTAGGTGTTCACTCAACCTAAGTTCTGATACCATGCTTTAACGACCCGCCTTTACGACTCTTCGAAATCGATACTAATACATCCACGGTACTCACATGTCGAATATCCAAGTGCCCAGAAAGATAGATTGTTGGGGTGAAAGAAAGAAAAGGAAGAACAGAATCTCACATCATGATGCGAAGATCTATAATAGATACAAGATCTTTACAAAAGTAAATCATCTTATTTATACATATATAACACAAATTAGAGCACTCTAATCTATTTCAGCCTGGACAATTATAACATCCTATCCTTACAATTGCTGATGAATATATATAGAAACCAAGAACCAACAAAACAACAGAAAGTATAAGATACGTGAATACGTCTCGGAGAATCCAGCTCATTCCCTGATAGCTCCAAAGTATCCAGCTAAATCTGGAAAATATGCTCGGGTTAAGCTGAGCATTATAGGAAAATAATGCCCCGGTCAGTCTCGTAAAACAAGCATGAGAAACACAATCAAAGGGATTCTTAATGTTTGAATAAACTTTCAAAATAAAGGTATCTCGTAAGACCACACTGCATATAAACACAGACGGGTTTTGTACCTAACGATAACCCAAAACATTTATATTAGAAAGTCCATTGATATTATAATAATGTCTAAGGGTGAAAATAACAATAATCAAGTAGTTGTGATGCTTGTGAGTGTACATTGTTGAGTCAAGATTTTTATATAGTTTTGATTTCTGACAAAGGGTTAAACCGTGATCGTCAAAAAGAAGTCATTCATTGAGACACAACGAGCTTCATACATTAGAGGTGGATTTTTTGGTATGTTAGTAATATTAGTTATGTTAAAATCTATCCTCAAAATAATCATGCATCTCAAAAGAATCGATGTATAAACGTTTTGGATGACAGCGCACATTCACTGTGCAATTTAACAGCGACCGGTCGACCGGTCCAAAACCAGGCGGTCGACCGTCCCTGTGTAAATTGCACAATGAACGTGCACACATGCACATAACGTCTATATATTTGAAATTTTCGTCTACTGGTCATTTTTGACCTGTCGACCGTTTTTAAACAGAAAGCAACCTTTCCCAAAAGACACTTCTTTCTTCAATGGTTGCTTCTCTTTCCTTTCATCAATGATCACATCTTTTAATGGCTACTCTTCACAAAGAGTTACAACCATTTATTCTCTATATAAACATATCTAAATCATTGATTGAAAAACAACAATTCTTTGCTTTAAAATTCTGATCTTAAATTCTAAATACTCTTGCATTCTAAAAGCTCTCTACTTCAAATTGCTTATTGAATCATTGAAATTATTTCATATCTTTTGATTCAAATAAGTAATATACTTCCTTCAATCTTTACAAACATCATTCACATATTTTGAGGATAAGATTATAGGAAGGGTGTACTACAAGTGACAAATCGGTGTTGTTAAGAGCACAAGTTGTCAACGACAATTGTATTTATTTTTGTTGAAGTCCTCGGTGTTGTAAGAGGCACGAAATCCCTTTCGGCTGTTCGGGTGTTATAAACCTGTTCCTCCGGGTGAAGCGAGGTAGTTGGTAGTGAAATCCAGATAGAAGTCTGGGACTGGACGTAGGACGGGAGGTCCAAACCAGTATAAAAATCCCTGGTGTGATTTTTACTGTTTACTGCATTTACCATTCTATATCTGTGAATTGCTATATAGTTAGTTTATTGAATATTTACTTATATAGCAATTGTATATAACATTCCGCATATATTAGTCCATATTACACGATCCACAATTAGTGTGCACAAGCGTACACACTTTCATTTGGTATCAGAGCACGGTTATCATATAACCGTAACACCGTTATTTGATATATTCCTGTAATATGGCAAATAACGCAAGCACTAGCTCTAGCACTTACACGGAAGGTCAATCAACACAAAGACCTCCATTCTTTAATGGTCTCAACTATAGCTATTGGGCTACACGTATGTCATTTTTCATGCAATCAAATAGTTATGATGCTTGGAATGCTACTCAAAAAGAAATAGTAAATCCAACAACTGAATATTCAGAATGGACAACGGCTGAGAAAACGGCAGCAGCCGTAAATGCAAAGGCAATAAATATGTTGTTTTGTGCATTAGACCAAAATGAATATAACCGTGTTAGTATCTGCACTACTGCATATCAAATTTGGCAAACGCTGAAAACCACTCATGAAGGTACTAACAAGGTTAAACAAGCCAAAATAGCCATGCTGAAGAGTCAGTTTCAAAATTTCAAAATGAAACCAAATGAAACAATCAATGATATGTATTCAAGGTTTCAAACTATTCATCATGCACTTATCGGATTAGGGCAAAAATATTCAGATTTTGATGTTGTTTCAACAGTCCTACATTCTCTGACTAGTGAATGGGAAGGAAAAGTATTAGCAATTGAAGAAGCTAATGACCTTTCCATCATGAAGCCAGATGAATTGATAGGAAATTTAATGTCCTATGAAGCAAATTTGCAGGCTAGAAAAGAACAGAAAGAAGAAAAGAAAAATGTAGCATTTCATGCTGAGAAAGATGAAAATGAATCAGATTCTGAAGATGAAGATTTGGCATTCATTGCAAAAGGATTCAAAAAATTCCTAAAATATCGAAAAGCCAGTCGCTACAACAAAAGGAAACCTGGATCAAGCAAACCATCTTCATCAACTATAGAATGTTTCAACTGTCACAAAAAGGGGCACATGCAGAAGGATTGTCCAGAACAGAAGAAGAAGTCAGAAAATGATAAATTCAAACATAAGAAGGACAAGTCAAAGAAACGAGCCTTCTCAGTAACATGGGATGATTCAGACTCATCCTCATCTGAAAGTGAAAGTGATCAGGAGAATGAACAAGCTAATGTTTGTTTTATGGCAACAGAAGATGAGGTACAAATTCCTACATTTGATGAATTACTTGATATAAATTCTGAGTTGATAGTCAAATATAAAGACATAAAACGTCAATTAAAAGTAGCCAAAGCAGATTTGAGTAGAGCAGAGTTTGAACGAGATATGTTAAAAGACGAGAAGAAAATATTAGAAGAAGAACTTGAAAAACTTCAAGAATCATCATCTAATGTTGACTCTCAATTATCTCTTTTGAGTCAAGAAATTGAAACTCAAAAAGAGAAAAATGATGCTCTCGCTACTGAAAATCATGAGCTTAAGGCAAAAGTCAAAAATCTGGACCTAGAAAAGGCGAGCTTACAAACTAAGTTAGATGACATAACTCAAAATGTTTCTAACTTTAACAAAGGTCGAGAAAATTTGACAAAAATCATTGAAAGTTCACAATCTGTTTCAAATAAACAAGGTTTGGGATATAGGAAACCAGAAACCAAGAAACATCTTGGTAATGGAAGGAAAAAGAAAGTACAAAAGACTGGAGCTAAGAAAAATCTTAGTTTATTATATTCCAAACCAAAACCAGTTGTGAAATTTCAGAAGAAAAATGTCAAGACTATCAGAATATGGGTTCCTAAAACAAATAACAATTTGATTAGGAATAAATATATTCAGAATTTCATGAATACTGTACATCTTAATACTAATTATATATATAAAGGGGATACCGGACCCGTATGGGTTTGGACTCCTAAGACCTAACTCTTAGGACCCCATAAAAAGTGGGTACCATGGACTTAATTTTATTTTTTGCAGGTCCCACTTAAGAAAAGAGGAAAGTGGATATTGGACAGTGGTTGCTCGAAGCACATGACTGGAGACAAGAGCTTATTAACAAATATTACATACTCAGATGGTGGCTCCGTCACTTTTGGAGATAATTCAAAAGGCTATATCATCGGCAAAGGCGATGTGAGCAATTGCGGTACATCTAACTTACCTCTTATTACAAATGTCATGCTAGTTAGAAATTTAAAACACGATTTACTTAGTATCAGTCAATTATGTGACAAGGGTTTTACAATTTCTTTTTCAAATAATAAGTGTAGTATTCTAGATAAAGATCATAATTTAATTTTCGAAGGTTATAGAGACAGAAATATATATATTCTGAATATGAATATTAATCATAACTCAGATATGTGTCTTATAGCTAATGATAATGATCCATGGCTATGGCACAAACGCTTCTGTCATATAAACTTCAGAACTATTGACAAGCTAGCCAAAAACAATCTAGTTAGAGGATTACCCAAAATGAGTTTTAAGGTTAACAATATCTGTGATGCATGTCAATTAGGAAAATTAACCAAATCATCTTTTAAATCCAAGAAAGTCATATCAACACTACAACCACTTGAGTTACTACATATGGATTTATTCGGACCAACACAAGTTCAGTCGATAAACCATAATCGATATGTATTTGTAATAGTTGATGACTATTCTCGGTATACATGGTCTATTTTCCTGAAAAACAAGAGTGACACTTTTGAACATTTTAAATCTTTCGTCAAAAGAATTCAAAAATCGAAAGGGATAAAAGTTAAAAACATAAGGAGTGATCATGGTGGTGAATTCGAAAATAACGAATTTGAACATTTTTGTACAAAGAAAGGTATTAACCACAATTTTTCGTTTCCTAGAACTCCACAACAAAACGGAGTTGTAGAACGAAAAAATCGAACATTACAAGAATGTGCAAGAACGTTATTAAATGGATCTACTTTACCAAAACATTTCTGGGCAGAAGCCGTCGCCACTGCATGTTATGTTTTGAATCGTGTGTCCATTCGACCACTCACCAAGAATACATCTTATGAATTATTTAACGAAAGGAAGCCAAATATATCTTACTTCAAAGTATTTGGTTCAAAATGTTTCATTTTAAATACGAAAGACCAACTCGGGAAGTTTGATCCGAAAGCTGATGAAGGTATATTTGTCGGTTATTCGGAAAGAAGCAAGGCATATCGTATTTTTAATAAACGAACCAAAACTATTGAGGAATCTCTTCATGTTTCCTTCGATGAAATATTTCAGCCCTCTCAACCAAAATCTGATGATGACGAAACTATACTTTCTGACACTCCTATCATCACAAATTATGACTCTGACTCTGAAAATATTGTTGAAAATACTTCTCAACAACATCCAGCTTGTGAAATACGTTCCCCTCCAAGATTATTGAGACACCATCCGGTTCAAAATGTAATTGGGGAGGTCGACTCACAAGTAAGAACTAGGAGTCAATTACATCAAATAGGACATGTTGCATTTCTATCAAATATCGAACCTAAGAATCCTAAAGAAGTAGCTACCGACGAATATTGGATCATTGCCATGCAAGAAGAACTAAATCAGTTCGTGCGCAATGACGTCTGGGAACTTGTTCCAAGACCAACTGATCAGTCAGTGATTGGTACTAAATGGGTCTATAAAAATAAGGCTGATGAACAAGGGAATATCACCAGAAATAAAGCAAGGTTAGTAGCACAGGGATATAATCAGGAAGAAGGTATCGATTATGAAGAAACTTTTGCACCAGTTGCTCGACTAGAAGCTATTAGAATCCTTTTATCTTTTGCTTGTCACCATAATTTCAAACTTTATCAGATGGATGTCAAGAGTGCATTTCTTAATGGATTTATCAAAGAGAATGTATATGTCGAACAACCTCATTTGTTTGTACATGAAAAATATCCTGATCATGTGTTCAAACTAAAGAAAGCTCTTTATGGTTTAAAACAAGCACCTCGTGCTTGGTATGAACGATTACGTAGCTATCTTATTGACTCAGGATTTCAAATAGGCAGAGTCGATCAAACTTTGTTTATCAAACATTCTCAAAAGGATATTCTAGTTATTCAGATATATGTAGACGACATCATCTTTGGTTCAACAAATGATAAACTCTGTAAGGAATTTGCAAGTATTATGACCAAAGAATTCGAAATGTCTCATATGGGAGAACTGTCATACTTTCTTGGACTTCAAATCAAACAACTTCCGAATGGTATTTTTATTAATCAAGAAAAATACTGCGGAAATCTTATCAAGCGCTTCGGATTAGAAAATACATCTGGTAAACCAACTCCTATGAGTACAACTACACATCTTGAAAAAGATGATAATGGTAAGAGTGTTGACCAGAAATTATATCGAAGCATGATTGGTTCTCTTCTTTATCTTTCAGCTAGTCGTCCAGATATAATGATGAGTGTTTGTCTATGTGCTCGTTTTCAAGCAAATCCAAAGGAATCGCATTTACGAGCAGTGAAGCGTATAATTCGTTATCTTAATAATACAAAAGATTTCGGTCTTTTTTATCCAACAGAATGTCCATTCGAATTAGTTTCATATAGTGATGCTGATTTTGGAGGTTCTCGAACGGATAGAAAGAGTACAAGTGGTACGTGCCATTTTATTGGAAAATCACTTGTCTCTTGGTTTAGTAAGAAACAGAATTGTGTTTCACTATCAACATGTGAAGCCGAATATATATCAGCGGCTCTCGCTTGTACTCAAGTATTATATATGCAACAAACACTTCAAGATTTTGATATTCATTTATCAAATTCTATTATATACTGTGATAACACGAGTGCTATAAATCTTTCTAAAAATCCAGTGAATCATTCTAGAACCAAGCACATTGATATCCGTCATCATTTCCTTAGAGATAATATTGAAAAAGGAAATATATGTCTTGAATATGTCCAAACTGAAAATCAATTAGCGGACATTTTTACTAAACCTTTGCTCGAATCTAGTTTTATTAAATTACGAAGAGAGCTTGGTTTAATTTCTTTAAAAGACCTTGTCTAATAATTACTGATGTTAAACTTTTTAGTTCTTTCGTTTGATTATTCTTTTTTAACTATAGCTATTTTAAGCTATTTGAGTCTCTAATTATTTTACACCATCAAATTCCTCTTTTTACTCTTAATCATAGGCTTATATATAAGAACTATCTATATAAGCTGTCAAAAACATTCGTTCTATTCATCTTCCCTTATCTAGTCATAAATACAAATTTTTCTATGGCACATATTTGTGATGAGTGTGCTAAAAAAAACTCACATTTCCATTACAAGTTCTGAATCAGAAGAATATCTTTCTCCTGAAACACCAAAATATAAACCAAAGTGCCATCATCAATGCTCTCGTACACCTGGAAGTACGCCTAAATCAAAAAAGGCAAAGAAAGTGCTATTCTATTCTCCTCAAACCAAAGAGAAGATCGATGAAATTCATCACTATCAAAAACATCAAATAGATCTTCAACGTCAGCTTCATTATGGACAACAACAGCTTCATCATGAACAACAGCAGACTTCGGCACGATTATCTATTTTAGAAAGAATGGCATTCTTCTTCTGTGGATCAAACAAACGAGATGTTCATGAGCCAACTCATGGGACAGAAACTATGCTCAGAATGAAGGGGCAACTGAAAAATGGTCATCTTGGAAGGCTCGCATTGATGATATTAACGAAGATTCAACCGATCTTCCTTCTTCCACTCTTCATTAATTTTATTTTTATATTGTATCGTTGTTTATTTTCTTTTGTAATCACTCATTTAATAACAATTAAATATTATAATAAGAGTGATATACAATTTATAGGACACAACTATATTGAAAACAGGCTGAACTGTGCTTCCAGAACAGCACCGGTCGACAGCTCAAAATGGACCGGTCGACCGTTTTGCTCTCTGGATAAAAACGGTCGACCGCCCCATTTTCACCGGTCGACCGGTTACGAGTATTCTGTTTTTTTTAATATATCCGTCCGTTCATTTTTTCCCCTATCACTCTTTTTTTCTTCATAACCAGTCTTCTTTCCCAAACCAAAGAAACCCTACATTCCCTTATTAAATTTCTTTCTTCAAACTTATCCCTAATGGCTCCTCAACAAAAGAAATTTAAGCAAGCTTCTACCTCAGAGACACAACCCATTGATCTCTCTATCAAGAAATGGCTTGTGGATCCAATTTCACTCAAAAGGTGGAATGAAATGAAAGATTTTACTATCCATCCGGGTTCGTTTGTTAAATTCTCAGATTTCTCTAGTTATCGTATTTTAGATTTAGCAAGGGATACCGACATTGAAAACCTAATTGACTATGATCAAAACAATGTGGAAATTAACCATGTCATGATCAAGTTATTCTATGCTAATCTAAATATAGAGAAAAACAAACCCGCAAATCCCAATTATTGTCTTTGGTCTGTTGTATGTGGCAAAGAAGTGTTTATCTCATGTGATAGGATGGCAAGTGTTCTTGGTTCTAGGTTTATTGGTGAAAAATTCTCAAATGACTTTTGCAATATTCATGTCCGTAATCAAATTAGTCATCAATTTACTGAAGATGACAAGGATAGCACTAAGTCTATTGGCTTAAGGCCGTCTGCAAGAATTCTTCATCATACTCTTATGCACTCCCTTTTCCCAAGAACTGGAAATTTTGATGCCGTCTATAAAGAAAATTTCAAGGCATTATACGCAATTTATGGGGGTATTCGTATAAACTGGATTGGTATGATCTTTGATGAGATCTTGAAAGTAAATGATAGCTCTAGACCACACTTGTTTTATAACGAGTACATTATGCGACTCTTGCTCGATTGTGGCATTGAACCACCAAAGTCTTCTATTTCCAAACCAAAAGCCATCAACAAAGCTTCGATTGCAAGAATGAAGCTTCCAGCTCCATACTTCAATATTATGCCTTTTGAACAATGGAAAGACCAAGGACATAGAGAGGCTTCCTCCCGTTCATCCCGATCTAAACCTGGAGAAGTTAAACTTTTAAGATCATCTTCCTCAACAAAAGAATCACTTAACACTATTGCTCAAAATCAATTTCTTCTAGAAGCCCGACTTAAGCGCATGGACACCAAAATGGATAAACGATTTAACAAACTTAAGTCGTTCTTCAGTTCTATATGGGAAGCAATATCATGTGGAGCATCATCCTCATCCATGCCAACTCAAGACCCTGGCAAGCGCCCAGCTCCTCCTACCTTTGCTTGGACATCCTCGGAGGAGGGTACAAGCTCGGGAACGAGTCATGGACGTGGATACGGAATATCTCAGCTTGTTGAAGAAGAAGAAGAGGAAGAAGAGGAGAGTGAGACAGATTCAGATTGAATCCTTTTAGTCTATGTCTTTATTTACTATTATGTGTAAATTATGACTTAGTTCTTGCTTTAAGACATTATCTGGCACTTGTACTAAATAGTGTCGCATTTTAATTCGTACTAGACTCTTTGGCATTATCATATTATGTGACTCTTAACTCTTGATCTATGGAAGTAGTCTTATTTTGCTTATACTCTGAATTATATATTTTATATCCTATATTTTAATAAACTCCTTTTTGTCGATGACAAAGGGGGAGAAAATTGTGCTAACAGTATATATGCAGGAAAATATAAAGTTACAGGCACAATCTCAGGGGGAGATCAAATACAGGGGGAGATTCATAACTATGTTGTCATCAATCAAAAAGGGGGAGAATGTTGAGTCAAGATTTTTATATAGTTTTGATTTCTGACAAAGGGTTAAACCGTGATCGTCAAAAAGAAGTCATTCATTGAGACACAACGAGCTTCATACATTAGAGGTGGATTTTTTGGTATGTTAGTAATATTAGTTATGTTAAAATCTATCCTCAAAATAATCATGCATCTCAAAAGAATCGATGTATAAACGTTTTGGATGACAGCGCACATTCACTGTGCAATTTAACAGCGACCGGTCGACCGGTCCAAAACCAGGCGGTCGACCGTCCCTGTGTAAATTGCACAATGAACGTGCACACATGCACATAACGTCTATATATTTGAAATTTTCGTCTACTGGTCATTTTTGACCTGTCGACCGTTTTTAAACAGAAAGCAACCTTTCCCAAAAGACACTTCTTTCTTCAATGGTTGCTTCTCTTTCCTTTCATCAATGATCACATCTTTTAATGGCTACTCTTCACAAAGAGTTACAACCATTTATTCTCTATATAAACATATCTAAATCATTGATTGAAAAACAACAATTCTTTGCTTTAAAATTCTGATCTTAAATTCTAAATACTCTTGCATTCTAAAAGCTCTCTACTTCAAATTGCTTATTGAATCATTGAAATTATTTCATATCTTTTGATTCAAATAAGTAATATACTTCCTTCAATCTTTACAAACATCATTCACATATTTTGAGGATAAGATTATAGGAAGGGTGTACTACAAGTGACAAATCGGTGTTGTTAAGAGCACAAGTTGTCAACGACAATTGTATTTATTTTTGTTGAAGTCCTCGGTGTTGTAAGAGGCACGAAATCCCGTTCGGCTGTTCGGGTGTTATAAACCTGTTCCTCCGGGTGAAGCGAGGTAGTTGGTAGTGAAATCCAGATAGAAGTCTGGGACTGGACGTAGGACGGGAGGTCCGAACCAGTATAAAAATCCCTGGTGTGATTTTTACTGTTTACTGCATTTACCATTCTATATCTGTGAATTGCTATATAGTTAGTTTATTGAATATTTACTTATATAGCAATTGTATATAACATTCCGCATATATTAGTCCATATTACACGATCCACAATTAGTGTGCACAAGCGTACACACTTTCATACATCACAACAATACTAGGTATATAATCAAAAACTGATAAGGCACGTTCGCTAATTGCGTAGGATTACATGGAAGGGCCCTCACTACTTCGAGAAATGGTCCTCCTGCACAAGGATAAGAGATATCCTTCCGAAGTAGCATACATTCCTAGTGATGTACCAAAGGAAAAACATAGCTGGTCTCACTAAGACCGAGTGCATCGCCCTATGCATGCATAATAACTATTGGTAATGTCTTGGTAGAGCCGACTACACCCTATGGGTTTGCCAACCCTACTGGCCATGCCTCATATCTTTGGTTTTAGTCACTACCGCTGATGAGGCTATGTCCAGCGTTCCAGCTCACTCACTACCATCAAAACAGATCATGGAATTCCACATGGATTCCAATACCTTAATGGGTGTCGAAATCACACATGGATTTCCATATCTCAAATTGATCTTGGAATTACACATGGATTCCCATACCTCAACGAGTCTCGGAACCACACATAGATTCCAACATCTCAATATATCAGGAAAGTCCTCCATAGAACCGTATATGATTTCTGGAGTGGTTACGATATGAGTCATCTCTTACGAGTACACTCCCCTGCGTATTGGGCGCTCCACAAACCAATCGCCAATTTCTAGAATGCTCAATACCGGTTCTTTAGGAAATAGTCAGACATTACATGAGAGCGGAGATCACTCCCTAACCGTTTAAGTGGATGGATCTCCTTATCATTTATACTAGAAGAACAAAACAAATTTATACGTATAGTATAGCACCACTGACGGTAACTGTATCATATAATTCCCATGTTTCCCCTAGATATTTCCAAAGTAAAAATTCTTAGATTTTGAGTAGGGAATATTTCCTTACCACCAAAATTAAGAAGGATTATGTGTTTAGGCCAAGATTTGATAGTCAGTTATTTAACTATCAAATAAACAAACATTCAGAACATAGATTACTATTCCCATGGAAACCACCAAGCCACTTAAATTAATCTTTCATTAATTTAAAATCACATTTCAAATATTTAATAAATATTCACATACTTATCTCATCGGCGTAAGTATATTCACAAAATCATTCACTTTCAAACTTGGAAAACTTTCCATATACTCATACAATAATATAATTATATTCACATAACATTTAAGAAAGATTTCTTATTTCAAATCATATTAAAATGATCAAATCCAAATGTCGTTAAAACTGAGATATTAATAACCCAAGACACTATTCCATTTTTATAAATCTCCTTTATTTTATGAATATCTCTTTTATAAATCTCCAATTTTCTTTATAAACTTTCTTTGATAAATCTTCAAGTTTATTTGTAAAACTATTTATAAATCTACAAAATCATTTATAAAACTCCTTTTATAAATCTTGATACACATTAAACCAAACTTCTAACCAATTTCTAAAGTCTCTTTCCAAATTTTATAAATTCCTTAAATGAATTCTTTTCATTAAATAAGACCTTTGTACAAGCCTTTCCATTTAATATTATTCCTTTTTGAAATAAACAATTTATTATTCTTAAACACCTGTTATAAAATAATTTATTTTCTAAAACCACTTTTAACAAAACAATTTATTATCTTTAACCAACATTAGTAAAATAATACTTTAAACAATCAATAATAATACATTTTAAAGCAAATAATATTATAATAACAATAATGATAAATAAACTTCAAAACGATACTAGTATAGTAATAAACTTTTAAACAATATTATTATAATAGTAAATAAACTTTTAAAATATTAATACTATAACAAATACCTTTGAAATAAAATAATCAACTTTAAAATAAAAAATAATTAACTTAAATAATTGATTTAAATAAATAATTTAAAATATAATTAAAACATTATAAACCAATAATTAAATAGAAATAATAATCAAATATTCTTAGATAACTTTAAGAAATAACTTTTGAGAATCGTATTAATAAAGAAAATAACTTTAAACCATTATTAAAAACAATTATTAATTATCTTTAACACATTATTAATAAATAGTTATTACCTTTTCAATCTTATTACTAAATAATAATCATCTTTAAAACTTTATAATAGATAATAATTTTTTGTAAAATAACTTTCAAATCAATAATTAACTTTCAAATTCGAAAGAGGCTTAACGATCACAATGGTATTTAAACAAGCTACCATACCATTTAATTTAACTTTCCAAGTTAATAACTGATATTTACATAATCAATGACTATATAAATAAATTCAATACTTAGCCATCATTGGTTGACATATCACTTATTCAAAGTGGCATATCAACTAACGGTATATAATAAAATGTCCAAATCTATAAAATAACAGAATGGGGATTTATTCTTCTAATTAAATGTCAAATTAATTTAATTAGTGGAACGGTGCATTATTTTGCTAAACAGGTGTTCAAATTACCTTATTCAATTTACTTTAATAGTATGATGTTTATTTGGACAAATAAAAATTACCAATTAGGGTATAATAATTCAACGACGTTATTATTTAAAATAACATAATTAAATTCAGTCCATTTCAATATATCATAATTTTATATGTTGTTAAAGCTATCGACAAGTTAAACTACACCATTGTACTCGTCCATACGAGCACAATGCAAAAATCTGTGTGTCAAGCGGATCATATATGAGCAAGTTATAACCTTTTATATTGTAATACACGGTTATATAATTAAATAAACATTGATTAAAAGATTTCTCACCCCATATGATGCAGCCCAGAAAGAAGTCATAGGTCGTAACATGTTGATAGGTCGAATCCGACCTAAAGCTAACGAGTTAACATTTTGTGAAGAATGGTGGAAAGTTGAAGTCATAGGTCGCGGCCGACCTAACGAAGTCTATAAGTCGCTCCAACGACATAGTGAAGATCAGCAACGATCTAGTGGAAAAGCGCTCAAACGACCTAACATGTTCTTAGGTCGTGTACGACCTAACGAGTTGGAAGATAGGTCGCTGGAACGACTTACCGAGTTAAGAGTGCTACGGGCTAAAATGGAACGACCTATACTAAGTCGCAGGAAAATGTTTCGACCTAAGTTAGGTCGCAAGAAGTTAGGTCGCGGGGAGCTGCAGAGAGATAGGTCGCTCACTTTAAGTCGAGAGGCCTTAGGTCGTGAGGAGTTAAGTCGCAAAGAAGTGATACGACCTAAGGTAAGTCGCTCCGAAATTCTGAATAAGGAATGCCTCGACCTACGACCTAAGTTAGGTCGCGTACGATCTACGACCTAAGTTAGGTCGCGAGAACTTTAGGTCGCCGATTGCTACAGTTCACTGCCGCCTGGATCCTTGGAAGATGCCATGTATTTTAGGTCGTATTGTTTAGGTCGTTGCCGACCTATGTGTTGTAAAGGGCTGTGTTGTATTTTCTTATGTTGTAATATTTTAGGTCGTTTGCTTTTAAGTCGTGTGCTTTGTTAGGTCGTGTCTGTTTTTAGGTCGCACCATTTTAGGTCGTAGGTCGTTCACGACCTAAGAGTTGTACTATTTTCCGTGTTGAGTTGTAAACTGCTATAAATAGGCGTGTGTTGTACATTTTGAAGGTTGTTGATTTTTGAATAAAATTCTCTTTTGTTAGCTTTGTGCTTTCATTCCAATTGGTAGTTGAGTGTAAGCTCCTATCTCCACCTACGTTGTTCGAGTGCGCTCGAAGCATCGTTTGAAGCCAATTCGCGGAATCAAGTGCGCTTGATCAACGCTTGAAGAATTGTAGATCTTCTTTCTCGGTATCGTGCGTGATCAACGAGACAAAGATAGCTAGAATCCGGTATTCTTGGATCAACGGATTTGGGCATTTCAGTATTCATCAATCCACCGATTGCTACCTTCATCGATCTATCTAGTTTTGAATTATCCGCTGCGTCAGTTTGGTATCAGAGCATGTTTAGCCAATCATAGCTAAATCGAGTCTTGGAGCCAATCACTTTGAAGAAATTTGAAGACGAAGTATAGATTTGAACACGGCCGAGAATTTGAAGAAGTAGGTCGTGCATACTTTGAAGGGTGGAGAATCAAACTTGCCTCATTTGGAGAAGTTGTGTTCATCATGTTCATCGCGAAATTGCAACAAAGTGGGAGTTTTCGATCCATTTCATTTTGGATCAAAGTTCGAATTGTGTTTGAATTTGAAGTGTTTGTGGAAGTTTCAAGTATGCCACCAAGGAGAGCTAATCGACATTAAAACGTTGAAGCTTTGTATCGAAGAGAAGAAGCTGATGAGATGGAGCAAAGAATCAATGAAAACTTTAGTGAAAAGCTTAATGAAGGAATTGGTCGGTTAGAGAAGATGATGTTAGAAATGAATCAAAATCGGAGAAGGGTTTCACCTGAATCTAATCATGGGGGAAGTAGAGTCTCACCACAATCCAATCGAGAAAGAAGTGTTGACAATGATCAAAGGCGTGGGAGGAACGTGGATGATTGTGAACGGAGGAATGTAGATAGAAGGGATGATGGTGGTAGACGTGATGGTAGTAGAGATGTGGATGGACGAGATAGACAATGATATACATCTGATTTTAAAGAGGAGTATGATGGTGGTAGTGTTCGAGGACAAGGACAAGGACAAGGAAGAAATCACTCTGAGTATGATCACAAGTGGGAGTCGGGGATGAAGACTGAAATTCCTGAATTCAAAGGTGGTATGCAAGCGGAGGAGTTTCTAGATTGGGTAGCTAATGTTGAAGAGATTTTTGACTTCAAAGAAGTTCCAGAACATCGTAGAGTGAAGTTGGTTGCTACAAGGTTGAGGGGTAGAGCTTTGGCATGGTGGCAGCAGACCAAACTTACACGTGAACGGATGGGAAAGTCAAAAGTTGAATCTTGGGAGAAGATGAAGAAATTGATGAAAGCAACGTTCTTACCTTACAATTATCAATCTCTGATGTATCAACGTTTGCAGAACTTGAGGCAGGGCACAAAGACTGTTAATGATTACGCAGATGAGTTTTATCAGCTTATTGCAAGAAATGATATTATGGAAACGGAAGAGCAGCTGACATCTAGATTCATTGGGGGATTAAGAATGCAGATTCAGGATATGGTTAATATGTTCGATCCAAGATCTGTAGCGGAAGCACATCAGAAAGCGATGGCTTGGGAGAAGCAGGGTAGACGAGGAGGTGGTGTGTTTACTAGTTCCAACAATCAAATGAAGGGTGTTAGTGGAAGTTCTAATGTTTCTAAACCTATCAGTAAACCGGTGGTGAAGGAGGCTGAGAAGGCGAAGTTTAACAATGGTTTCAAATGTTACAATTGTCAGGAATTGGGTCATAAAAGCAATGAGTGTCCAAAGCCGAAGAAACGAACTATGATTGCTGAACTTGAAGATGAGGATGGTGATGGAGAATATTCTAGTCCAGTTGAGGATGAACAGGATATTGCGTCAGGAGATGAAGGTTGTAATCTAATGCTGAGGAGATCGTGTTTAACACCGAAGCAGGAAGAAGCTAGTTGGTTGAGGAGTAATATCTTTCAGTCGACATGCACTATACTGGGGAAGGTGTGTAAATTTGTGATTGACGCAGGAAGCTGTGACAATATCATTTCCACTGAGGCTGTAACAAAATTAAAGTTGAAGACTGAGAAACATCCAAATCCATACAAGTTAGCATGGTTGAGAAAAGGAGGAGAGGTGAAAGTGGATAGACGAGTTCGTGTTCCATTCTCTATTGGAAAGAAATACAAAGACGAGATCTGGTGTGATGTGGTAGAGATGGATGTTTGTCACTTACTTTTGGGAAGACCATGGCAGTATGATCGAGCAGTCCAGCATGATGGTCGGACCAATAGTTATAGTTTTATGTTTGAAGGTACGAAGATTATCTTAGTTCCGAAAAAGAGACATCAAGGAGAGAGTAAGTCAGAAGAGATTAAAGAACTGAAAACTTTGTTATCTTTGAAAGAGTTTGTTAAAGAAGTTGAAGAGGAGCCTGAAGTGTACTTGTTGATTGGGCGAGAGAGTCAAGAAGAGGTTGGAATTCCAGAAGAAGTGAAACCAGTATTGAAGGAATTTGAGGATGTCTTTCTAGAGGAGTTGCCCAAGGAGTTACCGCCACTAAGAGACATTCAACATCAAATCGATCTTGTTCCGGGAGCAATGTTGCCACATAGACCACATTATCGAATGAGTCCGAAGGAACATGAAGAGTTGCGGAGGCAGGTAGAGGAATTGCTTGAACAGGGGCGTGTACAGGAGAGTTTAAGTCCTTGTGTTGTACCAGCTTTATTGGTACCCAAAAGGGATGGAACGTGGAGGATGTGCACAGATAGTAGAGCATTGAATAAGATCACAGTCAGATACAGATTTCCGATGCCGAGGCTTGATGATTTATTGGATCAAATCAATGGGTCCGTAATCTTTTCTAAGATTGACTTGAAGAGCGGTTATCATCAGATTCGCATTAGACCAGGGGATGAATGGAAGACAGCGTTCAAGACGAGGGAAGGATTGTATGAATGGCTGGTAATGCCGTTTGGTCTATTGAATGCACCGAGTACATTCATGAGGGTGATGAACCAAATTTTCAGGCCGTACATTGGAAAATTTGTGGTGGTTTACTTTGATGATATTCTGATCTATAGTACTAACACCGAAGAGTATGTTCAGCATTTGAAGAAAGTGTTAATTATTCTTCGAGAAGAACAATTCTATGCTGCTACGAAGAAGTGTGTCTTTATGGCAAGGAGTGTTTTATTTCTGGGGTATGTTGTGTCGGGAGAAGGAATACAGGTTGACCAAAGTAAAGTCGAAGCTATTAGAGAATGGCCGCAGCCCAAGACGATAACGGAATTTCGTAGTTTTCACGGGTTGGCTTCATTCTATCGAAGGTTCATTCCACACTTTAGTAGTGTGATGGCGCCTGTGACGGATTGTATGAAGGATAAACAGTTTGCATGGACGGAGGAAGCAGGGGTTGCTTTTGAGCGAATCAAAGAACTCTTGACGTCAGCACCAATTCTAGTGCTACCAGACTTTCAATTGTTGTTTGAGCTACACACTGATGCATCAAAGGTTGGGATTGGAGGAGTGTTGAGTCAAAGGGGGCGTCCTATTGCATACTTTAGCGAGAAGTTATCAGGAGCAAAGATGAGATACAATACTTATGATGTGGAATTTTATGCTGTTGTGCAATCTATTAAACACTGGAGACACTATCTATTTCAGAAAGAATTTGTTCTTTACACTGATCATGAGGCATTGAAGCATTTACAAGGGCAAGACAAGATTTCAGCGAGACATGCATCATGGATTGCATATCTGCAACAGTTTTCATTTGTTGTGAAACACAAATCGGGAGTGACGAATCGTGTTGCGGATGCTTTGAGTAGAAGGAATCATTTGTTAACAAAAATGAAGGTTGAAGTAACGGGATTCTATGTGTTACCAGAGTTATTTGACGAAGATCCTTATTTTGCAAAGTTTGTTGATAAAGTCAAGAATGGGGAGACGGATGAGTTTTTGATGGTAGATGGTTTTCTGTTCAAAGGAAATCGATTGTGCATACCTGATTGTAGTTTGAGAATGAAGATTGTAAAGGAGCTACACGAGGAAGGCCACGTGGGTAGAGACCGTACATTACAGTTGATTTCACAGTCTTACTTTTGGCCATCAATGAGGAAAGAAGTGGAAAGGTTTGTGGAACGATGTCATATCTGTCAGGTTTCGAAAGGAACTGCGACTAATGCTGGTTTATATATGCTGTTACCTGTACCAACTAAACAATGGGTTGATGTGAGTATGGACTTTGTGTTGGGATTGCCGAGAACACAGCGTGGTAATGATTCCATTTATGTGGTGGTTGACCGATTTTTGAAAATGGCACATTTTATTGCTTGTAAGAAAACGGCGGATGTTGTTCATGTTGCCCAGTTGTTTTTCAAAGAGATATATCGACTTCATGGATTGCCAGAATCGATTGTGTCGGACATGGATACTCGTTTTCTGAGTCACTTTTGGCTAAGTTTGTGGAAGATGGTCGGAACGAAACTGAATTTTAGTAGCGCTTACCATCCACAAACTGATGGGCAAACAGAGGTGGTTAACAGATCGTTGGGAAATTTATTGCGATGTCTAGTGAAAGACAATCTGAAAAGCTGGGATGTGAAGTTATGCCAAGCCGAGTTCGCTCATAATCATGCAGTGAATCGTAGTACGGGATTCAGTCCATTTCAGATTGTATATTCTAGTATGCCAAAGGGACCGTTGGATTTAACAATAGTACCACAACCGAAGGGGACGGTAAAACGAGCTGTTGATTTTGTTGATGGATTGACAGAATGTCATAAAATCGTTCAGGAACGATTGGAGAAGGCAAATGAGAAGTATAAACGATCTGCGGACTTGAAGCGAAGAAATGTTGAGTTTAATGAAGGAGATATGGTATATGCTGTGTTAACAAAGGATCGTTTTCCAGTGGGCGCTTATAACAAGTTGAAAGCTAGGAAAATTGGTCCTGTAGAAGTTGTGAAACGGATTAATGAAAATGCTTATAGATTGAAGCTACCGGAGGATGTGTACACTTCTGACGTGTTCAATGTTAAGCATCTCGTACCATATTATGGGAATGAACAAGTTGATGTGGAAGAATTTACAAATTCGAGGACGGATTTTTCTCAACCTGGGGAGGATGATGCAGCCCAGAAAGAAGTCATAGGTCGTAACATGTTGATAGGTCGAATCCGACCTAAAGCTAACGAGTTAACATTTTGTGAAGAATGGTGGAAAGTTGAAGTCATAGGTCGCGGCCGACCTAACGAAGTCTATAAGTCGCTCCAACGACATAGTGAAGATCAGCAACGATCTAGTGGAAAAGCGCTCAAACGACCTAACATGTTCTTAGGTCGTGTACGACCTAACGAGTTGGAAGATAGGTCGCTGGAACGACTTACCGAGTTAAGAGTGCTACGGGCTAAAATGGAACGACCTATACTAAGTCGCAGGAAAATGTTTCGACCTAAGTTAGGTCGCAAGAAGTTAGGTTGTGGGGAGCTGCAGAGAGATAGGTCGCTCACTTTAAGTCGAGAGGCCTTAGGTCGTGAGGAGTTAAGTCGCAAAGAAGTGATACGACCTAAGGTAAGTCGCTCCGAAATTCTGAATAAGGAATGCCTCGACCTACGACCTAAGTTAGGTCGCGTACGATCTACGACCTAAGTTAGGTCGCGAGAACTTTAGGTCGCCGATTGCTACAGTTCACTGCCGCCTGGATCCTTGGAAGATGCCATGTATTTTAGGTCGTATTGTTTAGGTCGTTGCCGACCTATGTGTTGTAAAGGGCTGTGTTGTATTTTCTTATGTTGTAATATTTTAGGTCGTTTGCTTTTAAGTCGTGTGCTTTGTTAGGTCGCGTCTGTTTTTAGGTCGCACCATTTTAGGTCGTAGGTCGTTCACGACCTAAGAGTTGTACTATTTTCCGTGTTGAGTTGTAAACTGCTATAAATAGGCGTGTGTTGTACATTTTGAAGGTTGTTGATTTTTGAATAAAATTCTCTTTTGTTAGCTTTGTGCTTTCATTCCAATTGGTAGTTGAGTGTAAGCTCCTATCTCCACCTACGTTGTTCGAGTGCGCTCGAAGCATCGTTTGTTGAAGCCAATTCGCGGAATCAAGTGCGCTTGATCAACGCTTGAAGAATTGTAGATCTTCTTTCTCGGTATCGTGCGTGATCAACAAGACGAAGATAGCTAGAATCCGGTATCCTTGGATCAACGGATTTGGGCATTTCAGTATTCATCAATCCACCGATTGCTACCTTCATCGATCTATCTAGTTTTGAATTATCCGCTGCATCACCATAGGCCCAAGAATGGGCCAATTATGCAAGACTCGAACACATGCCAACCTTACCTGCACCCAACTCCAATTGCATCCTTCTTTCTTCAGTTCCCATACTCACGCAATTGAACACATTAATATGGGTTTATGTGCAAATTTATGAATAATGAACAGTACACAACTTTCCACTTTTACTTGTCTGCAACCAGTTCCTCTATCTCCCCTGATATGCGTTCCTCCTGTTGCTAAAACCTGAGCACCCCACCATGCCCCGACCACTCGATGTCCATGCTGCCACCATCAACGCGTCCCCCACCTCCACGCCTTGCCTTTGACCATCTCCTCCACACATTAGAAAACTTACGGCCCATTGTGCTTCTAAGGCCCAAACTCTATCTCCACCTCACCCACATGCACCTACATGCGAGCCTCTCCCCTTTATTCCAACGCCTGCACATGCTTCTACATATACACGACCACACAACTCCTCCCAAACCCCAAGACTACGGCCACTTATACAAGCATATGTCCCCAACATCAAACCACTGCCTTGCATCCATATATTACAAGAATACACAAATAATTAATACACAGCCACGCACACAATGGAGGGGAAAAGAAGGGAAGAAGAAAGGAAAAATATAAAAGAAAATGAAGATGGAAGAATAAATGAGTTGCTGGAGAGAAGAATATAATATCCATATATACTTTCTTGTTTCCATTCTTTTTTTCCATGCGTGACTTGATATATATATATATAAAAAAACTGACGTCCCTTTATAGCTAAGTAAAAATAGTCACACATTAAATGCAAGCCACCAAATTTTTGAGCAAAGTACAGAAAAAGGTAAAAAATATATATGCAAAAATATCATGTTGTCTTGTTTTCAAACTTTTGTTTTTAAAAAGTTTTGGGGTACTTTGCTACATAATATTCCATTCGCATATGAGCCGCGAACGACAAAAATTAAAATATGATCGCACACAACAATGTGACACAATCACAAAACAACAATAAAATACACTAGTTATAAATTATTTAATGTTTTAAAAATGCCAAGGTTTGACGTAAAACACGTCGAACGAAAATTTTATTGTTTTCCAAATTAAAAATTATTGAAAAATTCTATAAATTAAATGTAAAAACATCATTAAAAATCAAGTCATTTTCATAAAAACCGATTTTCTTATAATTTTTATATCTGAATCAAATCTAAATATTTAAATAAATTAAATATTCAAATTCAAAACATTAAAAATTCTGGGTCGTTACGATCTCCTTCCCTTAAATGAATTTCGTCCTTGAAATTTCATCATATGAACTCCCAATACTATTCATAAGTTCGCACGATGTTCACAGATCATTCATATACAGAATCTGATGTGATCACTACTCGAACACATAACTTCACTTCCAAACTAGTATTGCTCCGACTTTCTACCGTGGACTCTGATCAGGCTTCTTAATTAGAAACCTCCATTCTCCTTACATAGCCATAGACTATGATAGAAAACTTTTGGATCCACATCAAGAACCCTCACCAAGTGTTTGCCGTCAAAACTCGGATGATAAATCCTTATTCGGAATGGTGTGAAACACCTCAACTCATGTACTCGAATCTTGGATTGAATATTATATGAAAGGGGAAAGGATCTACGTATAACCTAAGTACTTATATTATTGGTCCTCCTCACCAATATCAATCCTTTTTCTGCTAAAATTATTTATGAAAAATTTCAAAAAAATCCAACTTAGGTTCAAACAATTTAGATGATACAACTTTATTTATGAAACCCTTTAACAAAATCAATTTACTTTATTAACTTGTATAATACTCTCCTACATTCTAAGAGTATATATGAAACATCTAATTTTAATTCTATTCACATTTAACTATTTTGAAGGAGGTCCAAAATAATTTGGGTCTTACAACTTGAGTCGACCAATACAATCTCTTACCTGTTCGGTTTGTAGTTAGCTAAGAAGAGTATGATGCTGGTATCCAAACTGTATCCTAGAATCTACTTTTCTTTAGACACTCAGAGGTAAAACTTTTTATTAGCCAACCTAATAGCATCAAATAATTTTTAACTTCCTAAATTTTAAAATTAAGAGGAACGGTTTAATAAAACAAAGTTTGTTAAACGTTCTTAAAAATGTGACCTAATTAAAACTTCATTAATTAACCCATTTTAAATCAAGATACCTTGATATTTTGGAAAATTAAGAGTCAAATAACTGGATATTTTTTTTCAAAAATCTTTTGAAATGAACTATATATCTATATTTATCCGTAGCAAAAATACATATATAGCTCGAGTAACCCCAAATGAAACCAAGGAACTAGGTACTACCAAATAGTATTTATATTCCCTTACCAAGAAAGGTAATACTTAAGAGAATTGTCTGTCATCCGAACACATTCCCTGCCTATTTTTAGTTATTTTCGAGCTACTCAAACTAGTTAATTTGAAAGTACCTTTTCTATTTTCAAAATCCCTTTTTTTAATACAATATCACACACACGCACATAATTATATACATACATACATATATATATTTTTTCTAGCTAAATATTTTCAACAAAATATCTAATTCCAATTTGCTTTGGATTCGTTCGGATTTGAACTCGTTCCGACCGTATAATGATAAAAGGAATAATTTACTAAGTGTACAATACCATTCGCCTAAGCAAACATCTTTGAAGATTATTTGGATCATCACAAAACAAATCGGGATTGATTTCCTTATATGATCCAAAGAAAACACACCTTTTCTTAAAATTTCCTTTCAAAAGTATTTATACTTAGAAATACTTTTAAATAAACTATTTCCACTATCTCCTAAAATATTTATACTTCAAACTCTTTCAAGTAAAATTAATACTTCTTTTCCCTTGAACCATTTGAAATAATAATACACATCTTTCCTTTTTATGCCAAATCATTCTTTTGGGATTTAATCAAAATCTATTTTACCCAAGCAAATCTATAACAAAATTCCTTTTTAAAATACCTATTATCTTAAAATATCTTCAAATATTATTATTATTATCTTCTTAAAACTTTGAAAACTACTTTCGTTCGGAAAATATAAGATATGTGAATACGTCTTGGAGAATCCAGCTCGTCCTCTAAAAGCTCCAAAGTATACAGCTAAATCTGAAAAATATGCTCGGGGTGACCTAAGCATTATAGAAAAACAACGCTTGGGTTAGTCTGGTAAAACCAGCGTGAGAAACACAATCTAAGGGATTCTTAATGTTTAAATAAATCTTTCAAAATAAAGGTATCTTGTATGACCATGCCACACATAAACACAGACGGGTTTTTACCTTACGATAACCCAAAACATTTATATCAGAAAATATTGATATTATAATAATGTCTAAGGGTGAAAATAATAATAACCAAGTAGTTCTGATGCTTGTGAGAGCGCATCGAAAAATACTAGGTATATAATCAAAAACCAATAAGGCGCGTTCACTAATTTTGTAGGATTCCATGGAGGTGCCCTCGGAATTTCGAAAACCGATCCTCCTGCACAAGGATTAGAGATATCCTTCTAAAGCGGCATACTTTCCTAATGATGTACCACATGGTCTCTCCAAGACCGAGTGCATCGCCCCATGCATGCATAACAACTGTAGGTAATGTCTAGGTGGAGCCGACTACAACCTATGGGTTTGCCAACCCTACTAGCCATGCCTGCTATCTCTGATTTTAGTCATTACTGCTGATGAGGCTATGTTCGGCGTTCCATCTTATGCACAACCATCGAAATAGATCATGAATTCCCACAAGGATTACAATACCCCAAGGGGTTTCGAAATCACACTTAAATTTCCATATCTCAAATTGATCCTGGAATCACACATGGATTCCCATACCCCAACGGGTCTCGGAACCACACATAAATTCCAACATCTCAATATATCACGAAACTCCTCCATAGAAGAGTATATGGTATCTGGAGTGGTTACGGTACGAGTCATCTCTTACAAGTACACTCCCTCGCTTACCAGGCGCTCCACAAACTAGTCGCCAATTTTTGGAATGCTCAATACCGGTTCTTTAGGAAATAATCAAACAACACATAAGAGTGGGGATCACCCCCTAACCATTCAAATAGATGGATCTTTTTTATCATTTGTCCTAAAAGAACAAAACGAGTTTATACGTACAGTATAACACCTTAGACGGTAACTGTATCATATAATTCCTATGTTTCCCTTAGATATTTCCAGAGTTAAAATCCTTAGTTGTTGAGTAGGGAATATTTTTGTACCACCAAAATTAAGAAGGATTGCATATTTAGGCCAAGATTTGATAGTCGGTTATTTAACTATCAAATAAACAAACATTTAGAACAGAGATTACTTTTCCTATGGAAACCACTAAGCCTCTTAAATTAATCTTTCATTAATTTAAAATCACATTTCAAATATTTATTAATAATTCATATACTTACCTCATCAGGATAAGTATATTCACAAAACCATTCACTTTCAAACTTGGAAAACTTTCATATACTCATACAATAATATAAGCATATCCACATAACATTTAAGAAAGATTTCTTATTTCAAAATAATACTAAAATGATCAAATCCAAATGTCGTTAAAACTAAGATATTAATAACCCGAGACATTATTCCATTTTTATAAATCTCCTTTATTTTATGAATATCTCCTTTATAAATCTCCAATTTTCTTTATAAAATTTCTTTTATAAATCTTCAAATCTATTTATAAAACTCTATTTATAAATCTCCAAAATCATTTATAAAACTCCTTTTATAATATTGAATACCATTTAACCAAACTTTTATCCAATTTCTAAAATCTCTTTCCAAATTTTATAAATTCCTTAAATGAATTCTTTTCATTAAATAAGACCTTTATACAAGTCTTTCCATTTAAAATTATTCCTTTTTAAAATAAACAATTTATTATTCTTAAACACCTATTATAAAACAATTTATTTCCTAAAAACACTTTTAACAAACCAATTTATTATCTTTAAACAACATTAGTAAAATAATACTTTAAACAATCAATAATAATTAATTTTAAAGCAAATAATATTATAATAACAATAAAGATGAATAAACTTTAAAACAATACTATTATAGTAATGAACTTTTAATCAATATTATTATAATAATATAAATAAACTTTTAAAATATTAATAATATAACAGATAACTTTGAAATAAAATAATCAACTTTAAATATAAAATAATTAACTTTAAATAATTAATTTTAAATAAGTAATTAAAATATAATTAAAACATTTTAAAATGATAATTGAATAACTTTGAAATAATAATTAAATATTCTTAAATAACTTTAAGAAATAACTTTTAAGAATCATATTAATAAAGAAAATAACTTTAAATCATTATTAAAAACAATTATTAATTATCTTTAAAACATTATTAATAAATAGTTATTACCTTTTCAATCTTATTACTAAATAATAATCATCTTTAAGACTTTATAATATATAATAATTATTCGTAAAATAACTTTCAAATCGATAATTAACTATTCAAATTCGAAAAAGGTTTAACGATCACAGTGGTACTTAAACAAGCTACTATATCATTCAATTTAACTTTCCAAGTTAATAACTGATATTTACATAATCAATGACTATGTAAATAAATTCAACACTTAGCCATCATTGGTTAACATATCACTTATTCAAAGTGGCATATCAACTAACGATATATAATCAAATGTCCAAATCTATAAAATAGCAGTATGGGGATTTATTCTGCTAATTAAATGTCAAATTAATTTAATTAGCGGAACGGTGTTTTATTCCACTAAACAGGTGTTCAAATTACCTTATTCAATTTACTTTAATAGTATGATGTTTGTTTGGCCAATAAAAAATATCAATTATGGTATAATAATTCAATGACGTTATTATTTAAAATAACATAATTAAATTCAGACTGTTTCAATATATCTTAATTTTATACATTACCAAAGCTATCTACAAGTTAAACTACACCGTTGTACTCGTCCATACGAGTACAATGCAAAAATCCGTGTGTCAAATGGATCATATATGAACAAGTTATAACCTTTTATATTTTAACACACATTTATATAATTAAATAAACATTAATTAAAATATTTCTCACCCCATAGGCCCAAGCATGGCCAAATTATGCAAGACCCGAACACATGCTAACCCTACCTGCACTCAACTCCAATAGCAGCCTTCTTTCTTCAATTCCCATACTCACGCAATTGAACACATTAATATTGGTTTATGTGCAAATTTATGTGTAATGAAGTCCACAACTTTCCACTTTTACTTGCCTGTAACCAGTTCCACCATCTTCCCTGCTATGTGTGCCTCTTGCTGTTAAAACCTGAGCATCCCACCCATGCCCTGACCACCTGATGTCCATGCTACCACCATCAACGCGTCCCCCACCTCCACACCTTGCCTCTGACCATCAACACACAGGTCCACTATAGATACTGGAAAATTTGGTCCGAGTCCGGATTGAGCTACAATTAACATGGCACGACAAACAAAGCTATGAAAGGTAACATTCCAAATTTCAGGTCAATCGGAGTTTGTCTGCTCAAGTTATGGATCGATCAAGTTTCACATGAGACATGCTTACTTCGTATCCATCAAACTCTACATCCATCCCCTTCGTATCTATCAAGTATAGGCATCGCTCAGAGTTCATTTTCTCAGCCCTTAACACTTTTCGTATCGATCCCTCATTCACACATTTTGTATCGATCAGTCAGTACATCGATACGAAGGCAACATTGAGCTATCGATTTGAAGGAAGTAACACACAGGGCTTCGATACAAAGGTGCATCCAAGCATCGATACGAAAGGAATCACACTAGATCGATATGAAGAAGGCATGTTCAAACCAAGAGAAACGGTCACTCGGCATAAAAAGCGGATCTCCACGTGAACGTCGCTCCACGTCATCGATGCATGGCCTATCGATACGGAGTATCGATACGAACAGGGAACGATACATAGCCACCAACATACTTGCAAAATCAATCTTGGATCGATCATAACTCAAAATATACAAGTCCAAATGCTATGAAATTTTCATAGGAGCTTTCTTACCATCTCAAGAATGCGTATGATCGATCGCAGCCCAAATGGACACAATATTGATTGATACGAAAGAGATGGGGATCGATCCAAATCGATCCTAAATGACCCCTGATCGATCTGGTGGGCCCACCCAAATGTGAGAAGGAGTATTTCAAGTTTTGGGGTAGATATTTCAGATCTACACCTATAAATAGCACCCCTACGCCTATAGAAAAAGGACTTTTGACTCTGCTACGCCGTTATTCTACCGCAACTCCATTGTACCACGAGCATTAGTGTGATATCCCGGAAATTTGGCAATATCAATTTAATAATCTTTATTAATAATTAAATTGATTTGTTGATTTATTTTATAAATTGACAAGTTTAATTCTTTTAAAGGTTAATAACATTTTAATTGGAAAGTTTATTTCTTTTGAAAAACTAATAACATTTTATTTGGGAATATCTTTTCTAACAATTTTAAATTAGGAAGATTTATCTTTCTAAAAACTTATATAGGTGTTTACATTTATAATGTATATATATTGGTATATATATTATAAATAGGTAGTCTTTAATTTAATAAAAGGATAAGTTTTCAAATTATAATATATATGAATATATATATTGTTATTTGAAGTTATATATTAAATTTCAATATAATAATTATCAAAATTAATGTTAAAAGTATTTTCCATTTAGAATATATATATTTGTATATATTGAAATGGAAAGAATATTGAATTTGAATTTAATAAAGTATTTTCAAACTTTAATATTTATATAATTTGTAATTTGGAAATTGTTAATTTGGTTTAATACTTTTGGAAATGATAATTGAGATTTAAATAACAAGAATAATTTCTTATTTATTATAAACATATATTTTAAGTTTTATTTTGGTTAAGGTTTAAATTAAGAAGTTTATTTGTTTTAATATTCTTTCATTTTAAAAATTCAAACATAAGATAAATTGGTTTGTAAATATATATATATATATAGAGTTAAAATAAGTTTCTCAAGCATATATAAATATGTTATAAAAATTTGATCAAAGCATAAGTTATTTTAAATAATTGTTTTTCACATTTGTATATTTATTAAAATCTAAAGCTTATTTATAAAAGGAGATAAATACATTATATACATATAAATATTTCTTAAATACATATAAATGACTTAAATAACTTAATTAAAATAAGAATGTACACTTGTAAGTTTTTAAAGGTAGTTTAAAGACAATTGTAAGAAAATAGGCATATGTGTAAGTTAATTAACCTCTAAGAAGGACAAATGTCCACATTTTCTTTTTAATAATTAAATTAAATAAATAACATATGAAAGAAGAAATATATTTTTACTTTCAGCTGAATTAATCTATCTTCACTTCTTTCTCCACAAAAAAATACAATTCGAATCTAAAATCAAAAAGAAAAATGAGAACCTGGAAATCAAAATTGAAAGCAAAGCAAAATCTAGAAATTTCAAATGAAAATCAGAGAAAGAAGATCAAGACAACAGCAATTTCAAATCTTCAATATGCAATCTAAAGACATGCAATCAGAGAAATAAATCAACAGCAAGTTTAAATTCATAGCAGCTAGATTCAAATTCAACTAATCAAAAGAAGTTCAAAAATCTGGAACATCAGCCTGGAAACAAATCTGTCTTCTGTTCTCTGTTCTCTGATAAACTGGTGAGTAAACCTAAGTTTTAAAAACAGTTTTAAATCTTGGATTTCTACTTGTTCTTATGAATGAACATCTTCATGTTATCTGAATACTGGAATTAAAATTGGATGCATGCTTGAATTATACATTTTTGAATGTCTGTAGTTTACATATGTCTCTGTTTAAAATAACAGTGAGTAAACTTTTCTAAAAACAGTTTAATTTGGATTTAAATTCTAATGCATGTGATAAATTATGAGATAATGTTGGTTTGTATGGAAGTTTTTCAGTTTATATATATAATGGGATTGATGTATATATGTGTGTATAAGTATGTCTGTATTTATATATAAATATACATCTTGTTCTCTGTTTTAACAAGTAAGTAAACTCACTCTTTAAACCAAAGATTGGTTTGAATTTTTGGTTTGCATTTAATCTGGGAAATTATGAATTAAATATGCTAAGATGAATATATATTTATGCCTGGGTGTATGTATAATCTGTGTGCATGTATGGGGAATAAGGCAAGAAAGCCTCTGTTAAAAATTTACAGGGTTAGATTCAGTTCAAAATTCGATTCCACTGGCTCTGATCATCTATAGCTAGTGATGTTAAAACAAAATATGTTTGAAATCACCATAACTTAAATAAATAAATAAAATATTATTTTTTTTAGAATAATATGAAATGGGTTTTTTTGTCTGGAAATAGAAACACAGTGAAATTCAAAGTTTATCCAATTTTCAACTTACATGAATCCAAGTTTCATTAACATCATTCAAATTCATTTCGAAAATAATGATTTTTACAACAAAAATCAGATTTTTTAGTTGTGAATTGAGATCGTATTGGTTGGATGAACGGAAAGTGGATTTTTACAAAATTACGATGATCGGCAAGTTTTTGGGTATCGGGTTTGTTTCCAGTGGTGCTGGAACGATGGTCGATCTCGAGAAAAATGCGAGGTGATTTTATTATTCATCGTGGTGGGTGATTGGAGTCGATCTAGGGTTTAAGTTCGTGTTTTGTTAGTCTGGACTGTCGAGGAAATGGCGAAGAACAAGGGGAATCGGAGATGTTCGCGATAGGGGGTAAAGTTTCGTTGATGTGTGACGATGCTTCAGTGAAGGGGCCCAGTGATCTCTTGGTCAGAGGTGATGGGGAGAAGTGAAATTCCGACAATGGCGTTTCCAGTTTTGATCGAGAATGGTCGAATTTCGATTCGTGATTGGATATTGGATTCTGGGTTGGTGGTTGGGATGTCGAGGTCGTATGGGACTGGTCGGCGTTCAGGTGGTAGGTCGGAGCGACGTCGAACAATTGTGCACGTGCACGGTGCACGTTGGAGTGCTGGAATTCGAAACTTTGGAGAAGATGAAGACTCATCGGGTTGAGCTCGTGCGATTTGCTTTTTGTCTCGAAGCAGGTAGGTATTCGTGTGGACTCGGGGTGGACTCGGGAAGAAAGTGTTGTGGCTCGGGTTGTTTTATTTAACCTGGTTTGAAATTTTAAAAGAAAATTTTATCTTGGTTTTAAAATTTAAAACATGAACAAGTTTATTTATAAAACTAAATTTGTTTAAAGTTAAGTTTTAAACAAAGTTCTTGTATTGGGAAATATAAAAGTTTTAAAAATAAGTAAGTAGATTTTAATAATAAGTTGTATTAAATTTATTTAAATAACTTTGGGAAGTTCAAAGATTTAAAAAGTTATAATTAGCATGTTTAAATTATTTTAAATTATGATTGATTTATAAAGTGTTTATTTTAAATAAGTTAAATAATTAAGATTTAGAAATCAATTAAAATAAGGATTATCTTTAGTAATTTAGAATTTTGATTTAATTAAAGATAGTTAATAAGTAAAATAAATTAAAGATTATTACTTATTTATAATTAAGAATAATTACTAAATGAAGTAATTAGTGGAAATGGATGTAATTAACGGAAGATGATTTAAGAATGGAAGTAAGTTGAGTTTTGTAATTAATCAAGGGATTAATTAAATAAATCAATAAGTAATTAAATTATGTAATAAAGTAATTAAGGGAAGTTAATTACTAAATGAGATTAATCAAGGGTGATTAATAAATGTGACTAATTAATTATTAATTTAAATAAGATAATTAATTAAGAATAATTTAGGATCATTAATTAATATAATTAATGATGTAATTAAGAATTGATTAATTAAGATTAATTAATAAATAATAAGTGATTAAAGTAATTAATTAATTGTAATTAATTAAGGATTAATGTAATTAAATATAGTTAATTAATTAATGAAGTATTAAAGATTAATTACGGAATGGTTTAAGATAATTAATTTTCTAAAATTAATTAAGTATTAATTACTTAAAGTAATTAAAGGGTAATTAATCAGGAATGATTAATTAAGATGGATATTTAGAGTAATGATTAATTAATTAGTTTAATTAATAATTAAGTAAGCAGGATTTATAGAATGAAGTAATTAGTTTAATTCACTTTAAATTAATTAGATGATATAAATCATTGCTTAAGGATGGATGAATGAGATTGAATGTATTCCATTGTTTGATATCTCTGATGAGATATGATTGATATATGATATGGATGTTTGGTTGAATTATAATGATAATGTGAATTATCTGTTTGGATGATAATGTAGATTATCTATTGAATTATCTATCCTTGTGTATATAGATAAGAATTGAATTGTTTTAACCTTAAAACAACTTGGCCCTTAAAAGATACGCTTTGGATTTCGATGAGACCGGGATCGGGTTTCCGTATACCGGATTTCCAGGTCTGGAGACCCGAATACCACATCGATCCAAATTTACGATAGGTCGTGAATCTCAAGTGAAGATGAAGATTTAGAGTGCAAGGGTTATTGTCGTTAACTCTGAGGGTGATTCCAAAACGAGTGTAACGAGATAATGCCTTCGGTTTCGTTCGAACCCGGAACGAACTTGTATGGATTGAATGCTTTCAACACATCGTCAGGCGGACGATGAGCATTCTAAGTGATATGTTCTGATTTAAGGTAATCGTAACCTCAAGCCTCATCAACCGGGAATGGCTAAAACAGGGGAGGTGCAGCAAGGCTTCGTGGGTAGCACCCACTGAGAGCAAGATAGATCCCTGTCTAGAGGTCCCTTTTCTTTTATTCGGCTTAGTGTGTGGTTGGTCGCGCCAACTATGGGATTATCTTGTTCGGAATTATCCAGTAAGGGATGGTTCCGGCTTTGTGTTGCAGGGGAGCGGGCGTACTCCTCGGTACGGTGATCTAGGCCACGTACTGTGACGGGCGGTACCCCAGTAGCCCTGCCATTGTATGGAATCCAAACTCCAATAAGTGCCGTACGTATTAGTTGTGCCCAACTATGTTGGAATGTGAGATGTAAGCATTTCAGCTATTTCTGTATTTTACTTGAAAACCCTAGACCCTATTATAATACAATCGGATTTCCTATCAAATGTTTTAGTTAGCGTAAGGTAAAAACTTACCCATGTTTATTTGTGGGAAGTCTTACGTGATACTTTTGTTTTCAAAGGTTTTCAAAGTTAAGCAATCTAACCGTTTACTCACACCAGACCCATGTCTAACCCAAGTGTTTATTTTCTGTTTTATTAAACTCTTGGGTACTCAATATTGTATTGAGTAGTCAAGGGATTCAGGATAGTCTTGACAAATTCTGGAGGAGCTGTGAAGCAGGAGGCTTTAGCGAGTAGATATATAGAGTTTCCGCTGTGTTTGTATTAGTCTGTATTGTACTGATGTACTTGTGTTGTATAATAGACAGAAGTTTATAACTGTCTATTCTGTGATGTATAAATTGTGTACTCTGATGTATATGATACTATGTAATATCTTATGTGATAATATATTTTTCGTTCCGCTGTGAGATCGTTATTGTTGTTTCTTTCTTTCTTCTTTTCTTTTCTATTTCCTACCCCTTTCTTTCTTCATAATGATGCGACTTTCTAGCCATAGAAAGTCGGGTCGTTACAATTAGAGTGTTGTACTGTTGTAATCAGTTGTCAATCATCAATAAACAACAAAACATTCAAAGTGTTTGTAGGCTACAACGCCGAACCACTATAATTTCTTGTCTTTTTCTATTTCTACATGCTTTTATTGGTGTGATTGTTCGATTAGCCTCCTTTTCCATTTAATTTCTTCATTTTAATCTCTTCAATCACATCCGAAGAGTGTTATGCCCAAATTTGGTACAAACACTTTGGTGCTTTCACTGAGAAAACCCTGCTTTTCTCTGATTCAGTGGATTTACTGCCGTTGTTGGATTGTTAAAATCTAAGGAGGAGATCCAGATCTGTCTTCCAGTAGTTCCTTCCATTCTATTCAGATTACTCCGGATCTAGGAAAGAACTACATCAATCATGGTGCGTACTACCAAAACTACTTCATATGCTGCAGATTCGAAAGGAAGGGATAGGCAAGATCCCGCGCAGCTAGCCACAGCAGGCCAGACATCAGTTGGAGCTCCAAATCCACAAGGCCTTGTGGCTAGGGAAGAGTTCCAGACCCTCCTGCAAGAGCTAACTCAGAGCCATCAAGAGCTCACCCAGTAGATCCGTGCCAACATGGAGCTCGCGAACCAGCTAAACGAGGAAAGGTGAAGGAGATCTAGGAGGGATCATGTCTTACATTCCTCGACTGAAAGCTCGGCTTCATCTGTCTTCAACCACAGATCTACACGCTGTTGGCTGGATGGAAATTATGCGGAAGCCTCCGGGCATCAACGTGCTGTGAATCTCGGACAAGCCGGGATTGGTCCTTCTATATGGCATTAAGCTGGACCCTCCTCCCGAGGTGGGGCACTTCCTTATCACACCATCCCTGACCATGCAGCAGCTGCCGCTATAGATCTGGAAGCTGAGATCCAAAACCAGTCAGATCCAGCCCTTCATTAACACATCCATACTCATGAACCCTGCATTCCTGAAGACTGGGAGCCAAGGAGGCGAGGAGCGGACTGTCAATAGCGCCCGAATCGTCCCTGCAACATGGAACCCAACCATGCCTTGGCCCCAAACATCTAGATGCCTGAGATTCCAACCATGATTCGCTAAATTTTCCGAGAAAGTCAAGGTCTTACTAATGATGATTGGGGAATCTCCCAAAGTCATACTCCATTCACCAACGACTTTCTTTATGCTGAGCCACCTTGTCGATTCAGGATGCCTACCTTGCCCGTGTACGAAAGAAGTTCGGATCCTAACCAGCACATCTTGAAGTATGAATGGCTCATTAGCGCCGCACGAGCTGACGATTCGGTCAAATGTATGAGTTTTCCTATTTCCTTGGGAGGTATTGCAACTATATGGTTCACTCGTCTACCATCCAAATCCATTTCAACTTTCGATCAGTTGGCTACAAAGTTTTTCGAACAGTTTTGTATGCATGCTACTAGACCAAAGGATGTCAACACCTTGTCCAATGTTACTCAAGCTCCAGGAGAGATCCTTAGACGTTATCTGGAAAGGTTCCATGCTGCTTGTGCAGAGGTCAGCAACCCCAATGATAATTCTATTCTTATGGCATTGACTAAAGGGATCGATCCCAATTTCGAGTTTGGTGATTGGTTGGCTGGGAAACCCCCCGCTTCGTTGGATCGTTTCTATGCTAAGGCAGCCCAGTTCTTGAGGAGAGAAGATGCTAGACGATCTAGGAAACAGGATGATGCAGGGCCTGGTGGTGAAGGCATTCAAAGTAATGTCGTTGTGAAACAGGCCGGTGAGAATTCCGGCAATGTGCAACTGAATATTCAGAACAAACAAGGTCAACCGAAGGGTAACGGAGGTCAGGGAAAAAAAGAGACCCAAATCATGGACTGAGACCTAGAGCTCCCATGTTCGACCGATATACTCCTTTAAACACATAGCTGGAAAATGTTCAACTTCATACTTGTAATACCAGACAGTATAAGAAGCCAGCTCCGAAACCATCATCTGAGAAACAAATTCAAACCGGGAAATTCTGTAGATTCTACGATTGTTACGGCCGTAATACTAACGAGTGCCGTCATTTGCAAGACATCATCGAGAAATTGATTATAGAAAGGAAGTTGGAACAGTTTGTTCGGGTGCCGCAGGATGGAGGTGCGGGCCCATCTAATCCGAATCAAGGTCAAGGCCAATCTAGGCCCGAAGAACCTGCACGTACTGGTGGGAGATTGGTAATAAACACAGTGAGTGGTGGTCCTCATCCGGTTGATCAGAGCTAGAAGGAAATGGAGTCATATGTCGGTACTATTAGGCATGTGGACTTTGAATGCTGTAGTAATGCTGATGAGGGGCCCCAGCAAAACAACAGAGGACGATGACAAATGACATCGTTTTTAGGAACCGTGATGCTGATAGAGTCGAGGCCCGTATTATCGATCCGTTGGCCATCTCAGCCCAGATAGGTCCTACTTGGATGAAGATGATCTTGGTCGATTGCGGAAGCTATGTGAATATTCTTTTCAAGCGCACTTATCACCAAATGAGAATGGAGGCAAAATATCTAAAACTGTGTTAGTCATGAATTCATGGTTTCAACAGAAGCGCAACTATACCAGCTGGAATGGTGGAGTTGCCAGTTGAGTTGGGTATTGGAGATTGCCGGAGAGTCCGGATGCTGCAGTTTGTTGTGTTAGACATACATTCCCCCTACAATGCTTTCTTGGACCGACCGATCCTTGTTGAATTCAAGGCAACGATTGTCCCGTGGTGTTTGACCCTGAAGTTCCCCACTGATAACGGGGTTGGAGTAGTACATAGTGATCAGGCGGCTAGACGTGCCTGTTATGTTGCTGAGCTACGGGATTCACAGCTTAAGGAGAAAGGCAAGGGCGTAAATGAATCTCTCTGCGTCCGTTTTTCAGAGAATTGACAGCTAACGCCTGGGCCTAGGCTCGGGCGCCACAACCAGTTCCTTAAAGATCTCGATCCTCGAGATAATAGTGATGAAGAGGAAGTTAAAGACAATCAAGCTTCCCCTGCAGAGTTGACGATCAATGTTCTGATCCATGACAATGATGACTCCAGAATGATAAAGGTTAAATCTTAACTCAGCCCCCAGATGAGACAGGAATTGGTTGATTTTCTCCGGAAAAACCTTGACGTGTTTGCCTGGACTCATTCATACATGTGTGGGATCTCGCTGGACATCGTGATCCATGCATTAAATATTGACCTGCGGCACGTCCCGGTCAAACAGAAAAGGCGCGATATGGATCCAGAGAGATCTGCCGCCCTGAAGGAGGAAGTAAATAAAATCAAGTCGAATGGCTTTATCTATGGTGCTTTATACCCGAAGTGGGTATCTAATCCAATGCTTGTCAAAAAGTCAAATGGGAAATGGCGAACATGTGTTGACTACTCATATTTGAATAAAGCCCGCCCTAAAGATAGTTTCCCTCTTACCAGAATTGATCAACTTGTGGATTCAACGGCCGGATGCGAGCTCTTATCTTTCATAGATGCATATTCTAGCTATAATCAAATACCGATGCATCTGCCTGACCAGGAACATACTAGCTTCGTCACTGATTTGGGACTCTATTGCTACAAAGTGATGTCGTTCGGACTTAAGAACGCTGGGGTAACTTATCAAAGGCTCTGAACCGAATGTTCGCTAACCAGACCGGAAAGACCATAGAAGTATACGTGGATGACATGCTCGTAAAATCGCGACTGTCCATTAACCATGTCAATGATCTGGAAACATGTTTAATATACTCCGACAGTATAGAATGAAGCTCAATCTGTTGAAGTGCCATTTCAGAGTTGCATCGGGAAAGTTACTTGGATTCATCGTCAATGCCAGAGGAATTGAAGCCAATCCTGAAAAGATCTGGGTGATTCGAAATATCAAAACTCCCAGAACAATAAAGCAGGTGCAAAGCCTCAATGGGAAGGTGGCAGCCTTAAACAGGTTCATCTCCAGATCTACAGACAAGTGCAACCCTTTCTTCGATCTGATCAGAAAGGAAAGACGAACTTCGAATGGATAGAGGAGTGTGAAGGCACATTCCAAGTACTAGTTCAACATTTGGTGATACTTCCCATTTTTTCGAAGCCAGTTGATCATGAGAGATTATACATCTATCTAGCGGTTTTGGCAAACGCGATCAGTGCTGTGCTAATTCGGGAAGAGGATCGGATCCAACGACTGGTCTATTATATCAACAAGTGATTGACATAGGTAGAAAGAAACTACCCGAAGTTAGAAAAGCTAGCTTATTGTCTCGTCATAGCCTCGAGAAAGCTCCGTCCATATTTCTAGGCTCACCCGATCACAGTATATACTGACCAGCCATTACGACAGGTCCTAACATGACCTGAGACGTCTGGTAGATAGCTCAAGTGGAACATTGAGTTGAGTCAATTTGATATCACTTATACACCGAGGCGAGTCATCCAAGGACAAGTTCTGGCGGACTTTATAGCCGAATTTACCATACCATAAGACTTGCCCGAAGCCAGCGAATCTCCTAAGCATGTGTTGAAGCTATACACTAATGGTGCATCAAACGACCGTTGCTCAGGCGCTGAAGTGGTACTCGAAACCCCAGAAGGACGATCAATATGCTATGCTTTGAAGTTTGACTTCCACGCAACTAACAACAAGGCCGAGTACGAAGCTTTACTAGTTAGACTTAGGCTTGCCAGAGACTTGGGCATTATTGCTGTGGAGATTTATTGTGACTCGCAATTAGTCATGTGCCAAGTACGGGGAGTGTATCAAGCAAGAGACTGGAGATTGGCCACTTACCTTGCTTGGGTTTAAGAAGTGTTGAATTAGTTCGACTACTATGTTATTCACTGTATACCCCGAGTGCAAAATCAGAAATACGATTCTTTAGCAAAACTGGCTAGCACTGGCGAAGCACAACAAATAGGACTCGTCCCTATTAAGACACTTACCGCTCCGAGTATTGACCAGATGGAGACAGACTGGGTGCGTGAGGCAATGTCCGAGAAGGAGTCATGGATGACTCCGTTCAGAAACTATCTTGAGCATGGAGCTCTACTCGAGCGCAGAAGTGAAAAAAGACAGGTTCTTCGAAAAGCTTCACGATTTATTATCCAGAATGGAGTCCTGTACAGGAGGGTATACTCTGTTCCTTTACTCCGGTGTATCGCCCACGACAAGATCAAATGAGTGCTACACGATGTGCATGAGGGAGAGTGTGGTGATCACATTAGGGGGAAACCCTTGCCAAAAAGGTACTCAGATATGGATATTACTGGCCGACAGTGAACCGAGACACATCAGATTATGCCAATAAATGTGTTAGGTACCAAAAGCATGCCAGGATTCCAAGAGCCCCACCTACCAAAATCACTCAGATGGTCAGTCCATGGCCGTTTTCCATATGGGGCATCGATATAATAGGGTCTTTACCTCTGGCCAAAGGTGGTGCGAATTACGCCATCATTGCAGTTGACTACTTTACTAAATGGGCGGAAGTTGAGCCCCTTGCCACTATCACAATGAAGAAAGTAATCAACCTTGTTGTGCGCAACATCATCTGTCGCTTTGGTCTCCCACATACCATTGTAGCTGATAACGGGACCCAATTTGATAGTGTTAAGTTCAAAGATTTTTGTCAACGCTACCGCATCCAGAAGAAGTTCTTAACAATAGCTCACCCTCAAGCGAATGGGCAAGTCGAAGCAGTCAACAAAGTTATCAAGTCCATTCTGAAGAAACGACCGGAGAAGGCTGGAGGCAAGTGGGTCGATGAACTTCCCAAGGCCCTATGGGCATATCGAACCACCCACAAGTCCGCGACCGACCATACTCCGTTTGTACTTTCTTACGGCTCTGAAGTCGTTATTCATGTTGAACTAGAAGTACCTTCTCACCATGTGACCTATTACAATCCAAAGACGAATGCCATACTACTTGCATAATCTCTGGATTTACTAGATGTGAAGCGTGAAGAGGCTGACTTGAGGGCAACCGTGCACCGCAGTCGAGTCGCCCGATTATACAACGCTAAGGTCCGACCTAAAACCTACGAAGTTGGCGATCTCATACTCAAACAAATTTATCCGGTCCCGTCACACATGAAACCAACATTGGAAGGACCATATGTTATCGAACGGAGACTTGGAGATGGCACATTCAAACCATCAACTGTTGACGGTCTCACTTTACCAAGGGCATGGAACAACGAGAGTCTCCGTCGCGATTACACATAGCTGGCATTTATTCATTTTAGTATGCTTTTCCTTTGAAATTTGTTTATGCAGTTTTTGAATTTGAACTTGTAATAAGGCAACTGACTTTGCCGTACTTTCTTATTTCCGCAATAAATGCAGACTCATCAAGCTAGAGTGGCAATTCTTGAAATGCGTCATGCAACCGTCATGATGTATGAAGAACTAAGTCCCATCATATGGTGGGACTCATTCAAATGGGGAGTGATTATGATCCGACCGGTCACTCGCAAAGTGAAACCCTGAGCTCGGGGGCAAGCAACGATAAAGTCAAGAAGGAATCAAACACGACAATCCTCTAACGAACTCCAGCTCCTAGAGTGCGAGTTGTAGTATGAACTCCGAAATCCAAGCTCAAAGAGGATGGATATGTCCATCTACGACTTTGCTTGCCAAATCAAGGTGGATGTGATCCGATCATCCACAACCTTGATCAACTCCTCGTTCTCAGAGTACGAACGAGATCCTAATACTTAGATAGATGTGACTGACCATCTGTCGACCAACTCCAGATTCCTAGAGTGCGAACTGGAGTATAAACATTAAATGGGTATGACTGATCGCCTATCAATTAACTCTGGTCCCGAGAGCGCGGACTGGAGTATAAACACCTAATGGTGTGACTGACCACCCACCAACTAACTCTGGTCCCATGAGCGCGGACCGGAGTATAAACATTAAACGGGTACGACCGATCACCCGTAAAATAACTTATGTCCCTGGAGTGTGGATGTAATCTTAAACGTTAGATGGATGTGACTAACCACCCATCAACTGACTCTGGTTCCGAGAGCGCGGACCAGAGTATAAACATTAAACGGGCATGACCAACCGCCCAAAAATTAACTTGTGTTCCCGGAGTGTGGATATAATTTCGAATACCAAACGGGTGTGATTGACCGCCCGTAAATTAACTTATGTCCCCAAAGTGTGGATACAATTCTAAGCATTATGCAGGTGTGATCGACCGCCAGCATACAAGTTCAATCCCCAGAGTGCGAGTACAAGTACTAGCAGATAAGAGAATGTGATCCGACCACTAAAACTCATTTCACTTTTACTTTGTTCCTACTTAGTTAAATTAAAATCAGCAAAGGCGGAAAACGACTGCCAAATGACAACTTCAATTCTCCCAGGACTAGGGGCATAACTCAAGTACCAACCGCTGACCGAGACAGCGCAACATTGGGATTCGACTCGACATCTGGTTATGACCCGAAGCCATGACTTCGGGACTTAATGACCAAACTCAAGTCTGACTCGGAGACTAAAGCCTCACAAGTACATTAAATGGAAACGCAAGTGCTAAAATACTTAAACAAATAAACACGGAGTTATGTTGGAAAAAACAAAATGAAGTTCTATTTCCACTATTCTTTGAAAAAGATAAGTACAAAAAACTTATTCGAAGAATTCCTATAAGCAGGGGCCGAATCTGCATCTATACATGGCCTACAAAAGCAAAAGAGGATCCTATTCCAACTATCTACAAAAAGACAAAGCAAAAGTGCAAGTCTACGCCTTTGATTTTTTATCCTTCTTGCTCTTCTTTGGTGTAAACCCACTTGTACTGTCACTCGGGTGTCACTTCGAGCCTTTACCTCCCCGGCCTGCACTGGCTGGCTTGTCTCTAACCAGGGAAATAACAGCTGTCTCCTCCTCGGAACTTAAAGGGATCAGAATACCCTCCGTGTGTGAAACTGAAGGAATGGTGGCACCCTCAATGCTGGAAGAATGAGGCATGCTTGTATCGATAATGGTGCCACCCGGATAAATAATAAGCATAGGGTCCGAGCCGGGACCCGCCATGCCACCACCAACACTATTAGCTTGCTTGGCTTGCTCTATCTTGGCTTTAATTTCCACCATTATCTCCTCGGCCCGATCTACGCGAATCCCTATTAGCATGCTACTAGTCGGGGCTGAGGAGCTCGTAATCATCACATCTTCATCAATGACGAAAGGCATTTCGGTGATCGGGTCGCTTTGATAGCCGAGGAGTGCTTTCATCATTTGTTCATAAAAACACAACTACTTTCGTGCATCTCCCCAGCTGATGTGGCGAACACTGTAGTTGTAGCTTCCATCATTAGTGCCTCCTGCTCGTAATGCATTCCTTGAATTGCAGGAGGATCAAGTGCAGAATCTAAGGCTAAATGAAGATATGAGAAAATATTAGTAATGTCTTTTGACAGTGTTCCTACATTTGAGTGAATAGGAGAAGTGTTCAGAATACCTTACTCAGTTTGGCTCCTCGGTTGAGCTGACACGCCTTCCGAACCTCTCTCAGTTTTCGATGAGAGCTGTGGCCTATCAGGATCATATGCCAGAACGACCAGAGGATAGACAGAAGAAGTAGGCTCAAATTGAGACATTGCAGGCGCTTTGAAACCTACTTCATGATGCTCAACTCTGGATCCTTCTCCAATATCTAGATACTTAGCAGCTAGCTTTTCCATTTCAAGAGCAATGACTATGTCGTGGAGGACTTTCGGTTCATATCCGACAAGTATTTGAGCTTCCAGTTCAAACTCATCAATAGTTGTGGTATTTCAGATCACCTTTTCGTCCTCTACCAAGCGGCTCTAGGCTCTATACAGCTGGAAGGGATAATCTTCGCCGAGCCAGGTTAGATTGCGGTTTCTTAAGACGTTGGCATTGTATGTGACTAGGAGATCCTCGAATTCATTCTCCATCCTGGCCTCCACCGCTTTAATTTCATTCTCAATTCTGGCCTCGGCTTCCTGAGCCTTTAAGTTTGCTGCATCACTTTCATCCTTAAGTACCACCGCCTGTTCACACGCCTCCTGGGCGGATTTGTTGGCCTCGACAAGTTTTGCCTTTAGCTCGTTGAGCTCTTTCACTGCAACATCTCTCTCCTCTGTGATAAGGGTATTCCGGTGGCCCATCTCCTAAACCAAGTTCATATGAGACCGTCGCATTTTTTCCATGGACTGTTTTGCCTCTTCGGCTCTCTTATCAACCTCTATCTTTGATTTCCGTGAAGACTCGGCTTTATTATTGAGCACTTCTATTATCTGATTTTTCTGAGCAAGATCGGTCTCCCTTTTCTCAATTATCTTGGCTCGCTCGAAAGCTATCGCCGAAGCCGTTTCTGCAGTTTTGACCCACTCCCGGTACTGGCTGTAAACATCATGCACATAGTCCTGTACCAGTTTTTCTGCATCATTGGGAATCTGTTTGAAGTTTGGAGGGAAGTGGAAGCCATCAAAGCAGATATTTGGGAAGTCTTGCTTTAACTTAGCAATCCAAATGGCTCCCTCTCCAGTGGGTTCTATAGTGGCCGGTTCTGTAACGATGGGAGCTTCCGCCTCAGTCCTACGGCATTGTTCGCCAGACTTTGAAGTATAAGGAGGCACTATTTGGTGGGCGGTCTTAAAGGGTTGTCTACCGGAGCCAGAGGGTTTTGATGAACCTTTAGGTGGAGGCAATCGTGACTGGGAGCGACGCCTATATTGGTGTGGCCTCTCCCTCTCCCTTTCATAACGCTCACGCTCCTGGCTGGAGTGATGGCCACAGTCGTAATCTCTTTCAGATTCGCGCATATAAGATTTGGAGTAAGAGCTGGATGCGTGGCATTTAGAACAAAGACTGCTAAGCATTGACCCCTGCCTCGCCATTGTGTCTGTAAAATGAAAAGAGAAGCAAAATTAGTTATCTCCAGCGATTGAGAAACATATGATTAGAAATTGTGCGGTGCCATGAAATGTGTGTATGCATATGCAAACCACCTAACCAAGTGATTGTGGTGGCCTTGCTCGCAAGAGTTGGCTCCCCTATATCTAAAGTGCTTAAGCCTGCATCAGTTTATGACGGGGAGTGAAGTCCCTCTAATCCAAAATCTTGAAATGAAGCTAAGTCATCTGGAATAGGGACGTCCGCCAATCCTTTCAACGAACTCTCCATTTGCGGAGGAGGAGTCTTATGACTTATAGCCATAGTAGCAAGCAGAGATACTATAATAGTTTTATGCCTCTTGGATTTGTGAGTGAGAGCCTTGCCTTTTCTGTTTGATTCTAGTAATCGAAGACTCTGCGAAGGCGCAACTGCGGGCTCATCCCCGGCTAGGATACTCTCGTCATCTCCCTGTTCAGTGATTACAATGCCAGGAGCCCTTCATCTTCCTTGCCTTGCCGGGCCATCCTGGGGACTCATATTAGCCCGATTCTTTGATCTCTCTCTATAAGCCCCACGGCTATTAAGTTTCATCGGTAAGGACTTCATTGATTTCTCTGAGCTCGGCTGGTGCTGATTGAAGAACCCTTACTATCTCTTTAAATTGCACTCCCTCGGACCGCGGAATTGAAGCTATAAAAGAAACACAGTGTTAGATTCAGCATCAACTTAAATTACCTAGTTAATCGGCAAAGAGATTGGATCACTTACGTGCCACCGTCTGGCAAAGCCTGGTGGGCATCGAACGAAGAACCATTCGGTCTTAAAATAGCTTAACTTGCTCCTAGCCCCTACCACTACTTGGCAGTTTCTAGCTGCTTCTAAGAAGGTGAATGAAGGGTTGTCCCCGTGACTTCTGACGTTAAATAGATATCTAATTTCCTCGATGGTCAAGGGTCGGAAAAGATGCTCCATGAAGATAATATACAAGCTGTTGAGCAGAGCATATCCGTTTGGATGCAATTGAGAAGGCGCAATCCTCAAAAAGAGCAGCACTTCTCGAATAAATTGGTTGAATGGGGGCAACGTTCCGGCTGCGCACATAAACCTATTGCAAGCAATATACCCTTCTGGGGGATTGTGGGCTATATCTTCCGACCCCGATAACAAAACATCTTCTAGAGATAGACCATGTTTGAGGCAGATTTTTCCTAGCATATCTTCGGAAATTTTAGAACGTACCGAATCCTCCGGATTCAAAACTAACACTGCACCCGACAGTTCGTTTGGAGCAGGACTTGCTACATCAGCCGCGATTTCTGGTATTTCTATAATGGGAAGTGGAGAACTCTGAACTTCCTCCTGCCCTAAGCTTTCTGGATCCATAGCTATTGAACTCAGTTAAAACCAATGTTAGATGGCAAGAAACCCTTGTACCCCCCGGTGTAAAGGGAATGATCGTGTTGTGTAGTGCAGTGCTACATAATACTTTAAATTTCCATAAGTTCAGAAGATGTTAAAACGACAAGACTTTGAGATTCAACCGGAGTGACCGTCATCGCTGACCATTCCAACAAAGCCATCCTAACTTCGAAGAACGATCCATGTTAAAGTTGGCTATGTTTGTCAAATTACAGTTCCATCGACGAGCTTTGAAGGATAGTCAAGTATGCAGTTTAACGGTCAAGTCCAGTTATGCACTGCCAAAGCTCATCGGAGTCAAATGTTCGAATATGAAAAAGGCCACTAGTTCGTATCCGTTAAAGTTCAGCTTGGATCGTTCCACCAAACTCTGCCTTTGTATCGGTCCAGAGCTGTAACCTTGTATCGATCGTTCCAGATTGATGCTCTTCGTATCGATCCCGAAGCCTTGGCTTTGTATCGATCACACTAGACCGCTCCACTTTGTAACGATCTAAGGCAAGCAACTTCATATCGATCACTCCAGATCGATACGAACCCCTACCGTTCCAGATCGATACAAACTACTTCCTAACATCCCAGATCTATCATCCATGCCTCGTATTGATATGAATTGCTCCACCGGATCGATCGATAGCTCTTCTTCTTCCTCAATCCTCCAATGCTCCATTGCTACCTCCTCGACCTCACTCTAGTCTAAATCCGACGTCAACAACGCTGGAATCAGCCACAACTTTGGATGAACTGTCATCAAGCCTCATGTCTCATCATTTTAAAGTCAATTTAACTAGTCAATTACCTAGTTTAAAGAGTCGGTTTGAAGGATTAATGGGTTATTTGATTTAGAGACGAAGGCGTTCTTTTTTCTCATGTTCTTGATCGATACGAAGGAAGGTTAAAAGCAAGAGCAAGTAAGAAAATTTAGCTAAGTACAAATGGTATATATATGACTTCGTAACCAAGGCAGAAAACGTTTCGTATCCCGGTAGCAAGAACCGATAGAAGCGGTCAAGGTTTCATTGATATGAAAGTTGCAATAAGGTCTTATTTGAACTACTGGGCTCCTTTGATATGAAGCGTTTGTTTCGTATCCATCTGTTTGAAGACCCTAAGACCTCGTATCCATCGATACGAATCATATCCAAGGACTATTTATTTCGTATCGATAGCCATCGATACGAAGCGTGCATTCCAACATCTCAAATCGATCCAGGAGAGGATCGATACGAAACTCGATCCAAACAAGAACAAAAGAACTTGACAACGACCCATGAACGTGCAAACGTGAACAGGAGTCAGATTAACATACGTGCATGTATGACGAACAAACATTCGATTTTCAAAATTGACAGGAATGGAATGCTTACCTGGTGACAACCAGAACAATGAACAACAAATTGCTAGCACTCAACCCACAGTTACAACAAAACACTGCATGATCATTGGCAGTCAACAATTCAACATTTATAATGCTGGAAATCAGTCAAAGGTTGCGTCTCTTGATGAAAAGACAATGAGTATTCAACGAATCGGGTAGAACTTTTTCATAATAAAGAATGCAGCTTTTCAAAGCACGTCATGTTCACACAGGACATACTTTAGGAGGCAAATGTTATCCCGCCAGCAAGGCCGTGACACCAAGAACTTGACTAGAAAGCAAAGGCAATCCGTCCTGAAGATCGGTTACACACAGGTCCACTATGGATGCTGGCAAATTTGGTCCGAGTTCAGATCGAGCTACAATTAACATGGCACGACAAACAAAGTTATGAAAGGCAACATTCCAAATTTCAGGTCAATCGGAGTTCGTATGCTCAAGTTATGGAGCGATCAAGTTTCACATGAGACATGCTTACTTCGTATCCTTCATATTCGTATCCATCAAACTCTACATCCATCCCCTTCATATCCATCAAGTACAGGAATCACTCAAAGTTTATTTTCTCGGCCTTTAACACTCTTCGTATCGATCCCCCATTCACACATTTCGTATCGACCAGTCAGTACATCGATACGAAGGCAACAACCAGCTATCGATACGAAGTAAGTAACACACAAGCATCGATTCGAAGGCGATCGATACGAAAGGAATCACACTAGATCGATACAAAGAAGGCATGTTCAAACCAATAGAAATGGTCACTCGGCATGAAAAGCGGATCTCCACGTGAACGCCGCTCCATGTCATCGATGCATGGCTTATCGATACGAACAGGGATCGATATGCAGCCACCAGCATACTTGCAAAATAAATCTTGAATCGATCATAACTCAAAATCTACAAGTCCAAATGCTATGAAATTTTCACAGGAGCTTGCTTACCATCTCAAGAATGCGTATGATCGATCGCAGCCGAAATGGACACAATATTGATCGATACGAAAGAGATGGGGATCGATCCAAATCGATCCCAAATGACCGCTAATCGATTTGGTGGGTCCACCCACGTGTGAGAAGGAGTATTCCGAGTTCAGGGGCAGATATTTCAGACATACACCTATAAATAGCACCCCTACGCCTATAGAAAGAAGACTTTTGACTCTGCTACGCCGTTACTCTACCGCAACTCCATTGTACCTCGAGTGTTAGAGTGTTGTATTGTTGTAATCAGTTTTCAATCATCAATAAACAGCAAAACATTCAAAGTGGACGTAGACTACAATGCCGAACCACTATAATTTCTTATCCTTTTCTATTTCTGCATGCTTTTATTGGAGTGATTGTTAGATTAGCCTCTTTTTCCATTTAATTTCTTCATTTTAATCTCTTCAATCACATCCGAAGAGTGTTGTGCCCAATTTTGGTACAAACAGTATTTGTAAAAAGTTAAAGATAAATTATTATTGTTATTTAAGAATGTTTTGAAATTAGTAATTATTATTTCAAAATGTTTTAAATTTAGTATTTATTTATTTATAATGTTTATTATTATATAATAGTGTTTTAAAGTAAAAGGTTAGAATTTATTTAAAAGTATTTTCAAGATTTAGAAATGAAGTTTCATAAACAGACAAGGTTTTATAAGGGGAATCTTATAACATGTTTTGGAAATATAAAGGAAGATTGCTTAAAAGGGTAAAAGTGTTTATAAGTGATTTTAGATATTTATAAAGGAATTTTAGAAATGGGATTATACATTTATAAAAGAAGTTTTATGAATGGTTTTGTGAATTATAATAGGGTTTATAAATAGTTTTTGAGTTGAATAAAAAGAGGAATCTTCCCAAGTGTTGGTGGATTTACTTATACTATTGAGATAAGTATATAGATATTTTTCAAGTATTGAATATATAAGGGCGGTGAATGAATCTTTGTAAAAGTATTTGATTCAAATATTTACAAAGTAATTTGAGTTAATGGATGGATTTGTTAAAGGAGGCTAGTGTTGCTTAGTGCTTAACAAATGTTGGTTTTTCCTTATGGAATTAAATTCCTGATTGAATGTTTGTTATTCGATAGTTAAATAACCGACTATCGAATTTGGACCCAAACATAACTTTGGAAATATTTAGGGGAAACACATGAGTTATATGGCACAGTCATCTCAGATGATGTTGTACTGTGCATATAAATCTTGTTTCGTTCTCCTAGGACAATGATAAGGAAATCCGTCCACTAACGGTTAGGAGGTGATCTCCGATCTTATCTTTGATTGTTTATTTCCTAAAGAACTAGGGTTGAGTTTACTGGGAATTGTCGAAAGTTGTTTCGAAGAGACCGGGATCAGATATGTTATCCAAAAACCACTTCGATCCAACAAGGTTTCGAAGTGAAGACATCTTGAAGATAATGGAATTTGGAGATGGAGCTCTCAAGTGTTTCGTTCAGTCCCAGAACAAACGTGTATGGATGAATGCTGATATTGCATTGTTGCCTGAAAGGCAATATTAGCATTCCAAGGGGGAAGTGCTATATAAAAGGTAAAATGTAGCCTCAAGCCTCATCGACCAGGAATGACTAAAACATGAAAGATGCAGCAGGGCTAAGTGGGTCGCTCCCAAGTAGGGTATGATCATCCCTATATAGAGTCATTGTTATCTCTCATTTGTATGCTTCGGGGCCGATTAACGAAGGGGTGATCATATTTGGTACTATCCAGTAAGGGGTAGGCCGGTCCTATGTTGGCAAGGGATCCAAGCGAGGTCCTCGGTGTTATTTTATCTAGAAATGCACTGTGACGGGAAGTACCCCAGTAGCCCAGCCATTGTATGGAATCCATTTTCCTATACATGCCTTTACAGTTTTAGTTGCATACCTATTATGTTGGAATTTAATAATGTAACCATTTCGGCTAAGGTTAATAAGTATTTGTATCTAGACACTATTATAATATGAGAGAATTTCATATGAAATGTTTCGGTTATCACAAGGTAAAAACCCGTCCGTGTTTATATGCGGCGTGGTCTTACGAGATACCTTTGATTTAAAAGTGTTTTACAAGTTATAATAAAGTTCCTTGCAATTTGTTTTTCTCATGCTGGTTTTGCAGACTGACTCGAATGTTATTGTATGATAAGGCCCAGGTCAGACAAAGCGTATTTACAGATTTCTTTGGATGCATTAGGGCTCGGAAGACGATATGGAGGTCTTCAAGTCATAATCACGTATATGTATATTTTCCGCTGTTTTGTTGTTGAAATCATCAGGAATTATTAGGACAAGTTGTTATAACTATCTAGGCCGATGATTGTGATTTGTTGTTGTACTTTGGTGGATGTATGTTTATAACAGTTTCTCTTTGTAATGATCATTGATATTATATTATATGTTGTTCTACTGCAATTATGGGATTCTGTGTTGTTTTAATTTCTTTTCTCTTCTTCTTCTCTTTTTCTTTCTTCATCTTTCCCATAACTATCGGTCTTTCCGTTCACTTTGGGTTGGACATGTGTGGTTTATTATCAACTTGAATTATGTGGATTAGTGGGTCATTACACGTGGTATCAGAGCTTAGGTTGAGCGAACACCTATGCTTTGCAGGGAATTTACTAATTTGAGATAAGTTGAGCGAGACCCTAGGATGAGTTTGAGTGTATGTATATAAGCACGTATTTGTTGGTGATATGAAAATGTTTTATATTGTGTTAATCTATCTGTTGAGTGGCTTATAAATTCCGGTCGATATGTGGGATGCCATGATATCGATAGGGGTTTCTAAACGCTTAAACAAGGCAAACCGACACAATATTGTTTTAAAAGTGGATAAGTGAAATAATTTTATGTAAATTATATTTTACATATAAAGGAATAATTTTTCAAAAATTATTATAGTTATATATGGTGTGTTTGGTTGTTAATAATATTCAATTATATAACCATAAATTATAAATATTATTAATTGCCTAAGTGTATTTATAAATATGATTTGTAAATGAATATGGATTTTAGAATATTGATTATAATAAAATAATCAACATGTGTGAAATAAAATTTCATAAGTATATCTAAAAACATGATTTGTAAATGGGAATGGATTTGAAACAAGAAGTATAAGAATATAAATCCCATTGATTTTGGAAACGTTTTTCAAGTGTCTTGGAAAAATAATAATAGTACTATTCTAAAAAATATTTTGGTTAGAATTATTTTGAAAAGGGGATTTAAAAGAAAATAGAAATCACTGAACTCACTTCAGTTGCTGGAAAATAATTTAGGTGATGACGGCCGCATCATCAGTATTCATTTTCGAGTTTCTAAGTGAGGAATTGCTACCATTGAAGTTTTGTTTTGGTAAAACAAATTTGTTTTAGATTCCAAAAGTGTAATTAGAAATTTAAAGAAGTTGTGTATATATATGATTTCAAAATGATTTGGAAATAAACCGGGTGTTTAAAATCATGAAATTTCTATATAAATGTTTTGAGAAACATAAAATATTAGGTTTTAAACTTAAAATTTGAAAATAGTGTAGATAGGAAAAGAAAATTGGAAGTGAGATATGAAATTGAAAATTTGACTTTAATAAAGTTAAATAAAATTAAGTAACGAATTAAAGGGAATGAAGCTTAAATTAAAGAAAGGTTAGATGAAGTTGAATTGGATTTGGAATGAATTAAGCGAAGTAATGAAGTAAATGAGTGAAATTGAAATTGAATTTGATTTGTAATGAATTAAAGAAATTAACTAATAAAATAAATTAGTGGAGTGAATATGAACTTGAGTTATAAAACGAAATTCAACTTGAGTTGCAAAAGGGAATTAAATCGAGCCAATGAAATAAAAGTGAAGGGTGAATATAAATGTACATGAAATTGATAGTTAATAAATTGAAAGAAAATGAATTGAATGAGAATCAACTAAATGTGAATAGATGAGTGTAAGTAAAAGTAATATGAATAATTGAATTTGATTTAAATTGAGTGTAAATCAATTGAATGCAAATGGATTGAGTTTTAATTAATTGAATGTTAACAAGTTGAATATGAAATAAGTGAATGTTATATAAAGGAATGTTCATTAATTGGATATAAAACAATTGAAGTTAAAGAGATTGAACGAGAGCTGGTTGAATAAAAAAAAGTTGAGTGGGAGTCAATTTAAGGTTAATAAGAAATGAAAGTATATAATCTTGACATTGAAAATACAAATTATATGATGACAAATAAATTGGATGGATGTTATGTTAAATTTTGGTGATACAAAATCACAAATAGAGGGAAAGAAATATGCAAAAGAAAGAAAGAGAAGATTTTGTTTTCCCTAATTAATAGGCATATTTGAGTATGTTTATTTCTCTCTCTAATTGGCTAATCAAATTATTTTTTGCCATCTAATGTTAACTTGGGCATTAAGTAATTGATTATATAAATAGAGGCTAGAAGAGAGTGTAAAAGTGTGGTGGAAAATCTATTTGATAATTTTCTCTTCACCATCTTTGTTCTTCTTCTCCAACAATTTTAGCCTTATACATACTTGCTCCTTTTCTCAATTTGGTTATTGATTCAATGATATTTTTTTTATTTTAGCTTTGTTCTATTAATTGTAAACAAAATTTTGGTGAATCAATTAAGTGGGTGGTTGGGTAGAATATCTTGTGTTATTGCGTTTTGATTTCAATTCCGTCTTGTTTTCAATCCAAGTTATCTCTTTGTGATTTTGGTGACAAAGATCCATTGATAAAAGCTTCTGCAAAGCGCTGCTATTTCCATAAAAGTTTGGTATCGGAGCACAGATCATCTCAAAGCTTAGGGTAATTTTGGTTTGAAACTTTTTGATGTCGGATATGATTTCGTTTTCGAAGTTGGCTATTTTGGATGGGACAAATTGGGGTATTTGGAAGCCTAAGATGGAGGATGTTATGTACCTCAATGATCTTCGTGATTCGATTGATGGAGATGGAAAGAAGCCGTCTAATGTAGATGAGGAAAAATGGAAGAAGATGGATAAGAAGGCGATCGCTTTTATTTGCCAGTATCTTGATGATTCAGTTTTCCATCAAGTGGCTAGTTATGAATCCGCAAAGGCTTTGTGGGACAAGTTGGTATCTTTGTACGAGTCAAAGAGTGCTATTAGCAAGGCTTTTCTAGTTTGAAAGTTGCTACAACTGAGATTAGATAAAGAGAAGTCTGTTGTAGAGCATTTGAATGAATTTCAAGATGTAATAAATCAATTAGCAAATATGAAGGTCAATTTTCATGATGAGTTACATGCTCTTTTATTAATGTGTTTGCTTTCATAAAGTTGGGAAACTTTGGTTGTTTCATTGAGTAATTCCAATGCTAATGGAACTATCTCTCTGGAAACTGTTCGAAGCAGTCTTTTGAATGAGCAGCTTAGAAGAAAAGGGTCAGGTATGAAATCAATTCAAAGTGAGGCTATGGCGGCAAGGGACTTAAAGAAAGATACAATTAAGAAGAAGAAGGACGCTAATGGTAAAGGTGTTATCACTTGTCATTATTGTAATAAGAAAGGTCACATACGTAGCAAGTGTTATGCTTATAAAAGAGATTAGAAAACAGCTGCACATGGTGATACTAGCAGTGATGCACATGTAGGTTTTGCTAAAGGTACCGATAGTGATGCTTCTTGTGATGTCCTCTTTAGTGAAAATAAGCCTTGGAAGATGGATTCGGGAGCCAGTTTTCACATTTGTAGAGATGTGAATTGTTTTTCTTCTTATGAGAAGAGTGTCGACATGATTAGGACAGCCAATGGAGAAGAGCTACCGATTTGTGGTATTGGATCTATCCGGTTTCGTATGCATGACGGTGTGGTTAGAGAAGTCTCTGCAGTGAGACATGTACCCACTTGTTCGCATAATCTTATTTCTCTCGATCAGTTGGATCGTCGTGGTTGCACTTATGAGACTCAAGGTGAGTTTTGAAAGTGAAGAAAGGTGGTCATGTAAGGATGAGAGGAGTATTGGAAGAAGGAAACCTTTATAGCTTGGTTAGTTCTGTAGTATACTATGGAAAGCGAAAGACGGTTGAAGGACCTAGTTCACAGCAAGGTGGAGAGGTTAATGTGGTCGCTGCTTATGATTCTAGCATTGAGGATCATATTTTGATAGGGGTCTTCATGTTGATGATGCTCAGGGGATCGATGGTGATCAGGTAATGAGCTCAAATCGAGTGATAGACGGGTGTCGAGTTGCAAAATCCACAAAGACAAGATGGAGATCTTTATGGTATTACAAACGTTTTTGAGACTGGATTTGTGTGGTGCACCTCATGTGGCAGATGCATCACTTGTAGACGGTGGTTGAGGTTTGTAATTTAGTGTGGTTGAGATATGGGGCTTTGTGATAGATCTATATATGGCATGCTTGATATGTTAGAGATATGTGATTTTGCATCAAGGTGGAGCGTTGAATTTTGGTGATACAAAATCACAAATAGAGGGAAATAAATATGCAAAAGAAAGAAAGAGAAGATTTTGTTTCCCTTAATTAATATGCATATTTGAGTATGTTTATTTCTCTCTCTAATTGGCTGATCAAATTATTTTTTGCCATCTAATGTTAACTTGGGCATTAAGTAATTGATTATATAAATAGAGACTATAAGAGAGTGTAAAAGTGTGGTGGAAAATCTATTTGATAATTTTCTCTTCTCCATTTTTGTTCTTCTTCTCCATTTTTGTTCTTCTTCTCCAATAATTTTAGCCATATAGATATTTGCTCCCTTTCTCAATTTGGTTATTAATTCCATGGTATTTTGTTTATTTTAGCTTTGTTCTGTTAATTGTAAACAAAATTTTGGTGAATCAATAAAGTGGATGGTTGGGTGGAATATCTTGTGTTATTGCATTTTGATTTCAATTCCATCTTGTTTTCAATCCAAGTTATCTCTTTGTGATTCAGGTGACAAAGATTCGTTGATAAAAGCTTCTACAAGGCGCTACTATTTCCATAACATGTTATTTGTTTAATAAGTTCTCTTGTTACATTCACTTAAATTACATATAGTGTGGTATAGTTTATGTTATATAGTCATATTATTTTCTATGTACATATTCTCATTGTTTGTTGAGTGATTAGTAGGTGCGGATGGTGTATGTTTGCATTTGGAGCTCGCTTTCGCGTTATATTGATTGTATATGCTTGCTAATACTAAAATAAAAGGTACATATCTCGGATTCCATATCGTACTTTTATATTTTTCCCTACGGGATGGCTCATCCTCGAAGATGAGATGTATATTTGTGATATACAAGTGGAAGTCCGTGCGATGCATGGGTGCATAGGTCAATGAGCATTTTAGTTTGTACGCATGAGTAGATTGGTTGAATATATTTGATGGATGTAGTATTCTTGATATAAGTTATGTTTATGTTTCTAACATTGGTGTAATGAAAGTGAAATTTCACGATTGAAGATGAAGTTGTGTCTATCTTTGTTAGTAGCTTTCAATCTTGGGTTGTTTATGTTCTGAACTTGGTTGAACAAATGTAAATATGCATTTCTATAATGGAAGATGAACATTTGAACTGTGTATACAATGCTATTATGTTGTACTTTTTATAAATTTAGTATGAAAAAAATATATGTGTGTACAACATATACACACATACGTTGAATAAAAAGTTTTGACTTAGTAAAATTGGATTGTAATACGAAAATAAGCTTATCTTTGAGCATTTCCAGTGAAAAAGTTATCCATATAGTGTAACTCTTAGCATGTATCCAATCTGTTCATGGAAGTATTATATACATCTACAATATAAACTGTAAGCTTTCTGCATGAATGCAGTTTGTGAAGTATTATGCATGTGTATCTCATATAATATACTTTTTTTTTACCTCATTTGTGTTCTCTCTGATTTGAAACTTACTATTATGATTATGAAATGAGATTACTCGGTCATGTTGCTTGTATTTATGAGACAGCTTGGTACTATATATCACACATTATAGATGTATAGGCATAAAAATAAAATGAGTTGTTATTTTCATTACCAATGAGAAAATATCATATTGAAACTGAAATTTAAGACTGGTCCAACATTGTAGAAAGAAAACTAGTCAACCACTCACAACTGGCTTTAATGTTTCTATATCTTCTGCCATCCGAACTATCTGACCTAATATTGTAAATAATCACATTTAGATTTTCATTGAATAAATAAACACAGTAAGACATACATAAGTATAGTGTTTATACTGCTTTTGATCTTACCAATTGTTTTAGCATTTTTAGAAATTAAATGATACTGTGTCTGGTATAAGTATTAGACTCTAATAAGGTTTGTATGCTTAATAATGAATAATATGTTCACAGTAATACAAAAATGTGGATAACCAAGAGAATATTCAATTTATTACCCATGGAAATAATAGAAAAATTGGTTGCTTTAGAACTAAAAATCCTCTTTTGGTTGTTTGAGAGAGCGAACAACAAAAATGCAACACTGCACATTTTTGTGTGATCTTGATCATGAAAAGGACCCATGTAATAAGAAGGTGTTTTTTTATTAAATTCACGAAGAAAAACATACATATCATTTTTACAAAAATTTATGTGCATACACATGTGAACACCAACATGAGCAGAGAAAGTTAGGAAGTGAATTGGTACTTTTGCTGACAACATGCTCGTTCTCTTCTTTCTCTCTTTGTAGACTACATCCCTTTGTGAAGAAGAAAAGAATGAGTATGGAAGGAGAAAAAATAATAAGAAACCAATGAAATAACCAACTTGTACAATATGTAGAAAATAAATACCAAAGGTTAAATATGTACATAGATTAGTATTAGTAATGAGCTAAAATTATACAAAACACTCAAAACCTTCTCCCATTTATTGCTCAATTGGTTACCAAGATACTACAATGCCACATCATTTGGTTGATCACAGCACAAATATTAAATATATATAGAATAATATCAGCATATATGGTATTTGAATAATATAATTTGAATTTGGAATTAATAGATACGTTCATATATCAAGTTGATCTAATGAATCTAGGAAGATATAGTAAAATATCTAGCACTAGGCTATGTAGAATAGGAAAATACATCAAATGTTTCATAATGAGGTTATTTAATTACTTAAAGAAGAATGATACATAAAGATGTTGATTAGTTACTGTCAAATTTGATTTATTTCATGCTAAATTTGTATATTCCAATTATATGTACAACAAAGCAATGATGCAACTTTGATGTCTGACAGAAGATACTTATTAAAATGCTGAAAAGAAAGAAGATTTTATGTAAACTATATATTTAAATGTCATTATAAAATTCAGTCTGTCAACAAATGCTGTATAGAAATTGTACTAAAATAAGAAGTTGCAACCGAATTCAATATACTTATAATTTTACATTGCTCAAATATCTTTAAAAGCATTTAATAGAGTTTAAAGTAAAATAAATTGTGATGATGAATCATTCAATTATAATATCAACCCAATAGTAATACATGCTTATATCTATATGAGTTGTCTGTTGCGTTACTTGCTTAAGCATATGTGAAAGCATGCAACTTTTCTTCATATCCCTCACTAAATAGAAAATAACCAAGTTATTTGGAAAAACATTAACTTGAGAAAAGAGAAATGCAAAGGATGACAAATTTTAATTTCTTAATTTAGAGATAATTTCTACATTCATAAATAATGGAGTCAATAATTCCAAGTGTCAAACATTTGGGTAACCAAATCAAATCACATTTTAATATTTCAGCCACTAAATTCTAATATGACCCGTAAGATTCATGTGAAAATTAATTAAAAAAACTGACTGGTTACTGAGAAAAGATACATAAATGTCCACGATCAACTAATTTTCTTGAAACTTCAGGAGCTGTCTATCATGCACCACAAAAAAGGAATAAAATCAAGATTAAAACATGACTCGTCTAATATGTAGCAAGCTTTGAGAGTTAATCAAACAATTATGAGTATAAACAGTAGAATTAACAAAAACTAAAGCGGTATGAGCAAATTGTGGAGGAAAAAAATGAAAATTGAGAAAAAATTATGCTAATTGGTAAAAATGAAGACATAGTTCTTTATATGGATCTCTCTCTTGTAAGTCGAACAAAATTATATAGGGTTGTTAGACTTTCTGTAACTCCTAATCCAAAAAAGAGGCTGGAGATAACAAAACTAAAACATACCTTGGATTAAAGAAAAGCTTTTGACGAAGATTACATCTAGATATTTTGTAGATAATTACAACTTAATTGGGGCGAATTATGAAAAAATTTGAAGGAGAAATTGAGTACAGAAAAAGAAGAGTTGGAGTTTTAACAATGTTGGAAGAAAATAATGGTGGGAAGTAGAGAATTGGTAATGCAATGAAGGGACTTTGAACAGATAATAAGATTGAATTAAACATGGAGCGGCAGCTTGATTTGATGAAGGCTGTAAGTGAGTGGGTACCATGGGATAGCAGTTCTAAGTAATCATGTTGGTAGGGAGTTATGAAACAACTAACAACCATTTGATTTCTTTCCAAATAACTTTATATTGATGTTTTTCCTCAAGTTTATTACACAGATAATTAGAAGTTGGAACATGAGCATTTTAGCAATTGAAGCATTGTAACTTGGGACAAAGACAACAGGAAGTTTATGACACTACATCATTATTAAGCTACATGAAATTAACAAAAGGAAGTGGGATGACTTACTAATGGAAAAAACATGAAAAAGTGCTTTTGTCACACCAACATGGTTCCTGTGTCTTCCTCTTTTGTCACACCAACAGAGTTCCTATGTCTTCCTGTGTAATCCAGTTCCACCTAAGGGAATTGCAATATAAACAAACTCAAACCATAGCAGAATGAAATCAGTTCTGCAGTATGACGTTTATTTATTTAATTTAACATGTAATGCAAATTTGACCAAAAGAGCTTTGATGTATCAATAATGATACCTATGTGAAGGAGTTAGCATGATGATGGAGTTTCTTAATATTCAAAGTTACCTAGAACTTAAAAGTAGCAGGAAAAAGCTTCGATATTGAAAATGAAGAGCTAACAATGTACTGAAAAGCTAACAATTAGCAAGAGTTTTTATATAAATGAAGAGCTAACAATGTACTGAAAAGCAGAAATGGGAAGCATGGTGAATATTGCCAAAGTCCGAATCTTTTAACCTTTAAAACTTACATCAGGTTTTCTTGTTGTGTCCTTAACTGTAATACTTTGATCGTTTATGAAATTTGGCTTAATCTGCAGGCCATAAATTCACCAAATGAAAACTAAGAAATATCTGAATGACCCTTAATTTTTTTGTCATGTTTGATTAATCATTCAACTTCAAAATTCATGTCTAAAAATTAATAAACATATATATGCATTCATATTTCATAGACAATTATAAAGCTCTTTGATTACACATTAAAACCCAAAGAAAGAAGAAAATATAAACAATAGTGACATAGACGTCTCCACTTTCACTTTGTCGAACAAAAGATTCATCACCAATTAAAAAAATTTGTTTAATGAACCTAGCAATCTATACAAAAATAACAATATAAAGCTTTGTAAATAGTTCTAGGAAAAGGATTTTGGTCAAATTTAATATACTTACGAATTTGGGGAAGGATCGAATGGAAATGGAAACTGCCTTGTCAGTTATAATTGTTGCGACGAATCCAAATTAGGGTTGGAGAGGAGAAAGCGATGGAGTAATATTTTTGCAAAAGAATGGGAAGTGAAGATTGAAATAGATCGTGCATAGTGGGTTGAAGAAGCTTTTTGAGGAATAAATGGGAGAAATTGCGATTCTAAAGCGAAACTGGAAGATGAAGTTTTGAAAGATCGTGCATAGTGGGTTTGTGTGAATTGATAGATGGAGTTAGCAAGTCAAATGACGTTAGTTTTTATCCTGACGTGGACAAACTATAGCCATCTGATATCATTTCCCATGTTAAATCTCAACCCTTCTTTGTCTTTTTCGTTAATCCAAAGGAAATCTGTTATATATATATAGTGATTTTACTATGATTGAACCACGCAAAGGAGACGCTGGTGGAATTTCCCATAAATTTAAGAGTTGGAAATTTTTTGAGAATTTTATCAAATTTTTTATAACTAAAATTTGATTTTAAATTATAAACTGGAAGGACTGAATGGAAGGAAATTAGTTGTTATAGGTGGTGAATCTAAAAGACTTAAACTTTTATAACAAACTTTCAACTAATATTGGGAATGTCGTCAATGTGCAAAATGAGTGTGGTATAGGGCCTGTGGCTTCTTCCAATGGTGGCAGTTTTGTTCATGATTCTGTCTGTGTGGCCGTTCGGCCCATTGTGGCAGACAGTGGCATTGAGCTATCTTGCAAACAAGGTGATTGTGTTAATGCCGAACCCAAATCTACTGTTGGTGGTTCTGTGCCTTCTGTGATTAATGTTTTCTTAAGGAATCGGCTAGGCCAAAGGCTGCCCCATCTTGGTCGTCGTTGTTCTCCAAAATGCCGAGTAATGCAGGTGTGCACACTCTGCGCTCTTTTGATAATGTCGAGATTGATGGTGCAATGATACCTCCGTCGAAAGTTATTGTGGCTGGTGTTGTTTATTGGAAAGACTTTTTAGTTGGTTTTTTCCTCGACTCCAATCCTCCCTATCACCTTGCTAAGGCTAGATGTAATCGGGTTTGGAAACCTAGGGGAGGTCTGCGTGTTCATTTTGATAACGAAATGTTCTATTTTAAATTCTCACATAGCGATGAAAGACAACGTATTCTAGAAGCTGACCCTATACTCATTGAAGAAAAACCTTTTATTATTACATCCTAGAGTCCGTCTGTTGATCGTGATAGAGCTCAGGTCTTATTTATTCCAGTTTGGGCCCACTTTTCACACATTCCTTCTGTCCTGCAGCCTCTTATCGGGATCAATTAGCTTGCTGGTCTTGTAGGTAAGGTTATATGTTATGATGCTAACACTGTGGCCAGAAAGAGATTAGTTTATGCCAAAGCTCTGATTGAAATCACTCAAGCCAAATCTCTTCCTTCCGTGATTAAAGTAAGACTTGCTAAGGACGTTTTTGCGATGGTCAGGGTTCGCTAAAGCTAGAAACCAGATATTTGTACGTCATGTCAGACTTTTGGGCACCTCTCTGACCATTGTTCTAGCCTGGCTTCAGCAGATTTTGTTCCCCTTGCTTCGTGGATTCCCCTTCCTCGTCCTCCTATTCGTAAGTGCGTTCTGAAGGCTGCTTCTTCTCCGGTTTGTAATCCTCCCATTGTAGATGACCCCGGTGTTCCACCCCCTGCCAGTTTGTCTCCTATGGTCGCTCATGTTGTTGCGCCACCGGTTAGTGAGTGTCACGCCGGTTATATCTGATTCTATAGCTTGGAATGCTGAGGAATGGGCATGGGTCCATTCTCCTTCTGATATGCGCTACTCGCCTAAGTTTGACTGTTATTTTGCCTATATCAGTAATGAAGTGGGTGAGGGTCGGTTTCTCTTTTATCACATTGAGGGCGAAAGGCTGACACTTACTAGGGAGGATGAGATAGGAGAGAAAAATAAAAGCAAGTTTTATGACGTCAGTTGGGACAGGAGATTCATCTACTCACCTACTTCGGAGGGTTTTGTTCCAAATCTGGCTTCACTCTTCTCTGAGCATGTCCTTGTTATTGGCCCCCCATCAGTTATCGGATGTGGCAGTTCCTCTTTGGAGGGCACGTAGTATTGTTTTTGTTTAGTAGTTTAGGCGCTCTTTGCCTAACTCCGGTGTTCTATTCTTCTTTTTTGTGGTTTGGGCTTTTTGCTCCCACATAGCTGTTCTATGCATGTACAGAGCACCTATTTTCCCATTATTTATACAGTGGCATGGCCCACTATAAAGCCGACTAGCTTTGCTAAAAAAAAATTAATGGGTCTGTGACATTTTCCTTACCTCGACAATTTCGGGGACGAAATTTTTTAAGGGGGAAGTGGGGAGAATGTAACGACCCAGAATTTTAGTCATTTGAATTCAGAATATTTAATTTGATTTTAAATACTGAAAATTTAATTTTATAAGTTAAATAACTTGAATTTCATATGTAACGATTATTTGATAATTGAACTATTAAATTTAATATTTGAAATTGTTTGAATATTTGAATCGGAGAAATTAATATTTGAATATTGTTTCAAATAACTAGTTTTTTAAATTGAATATTAATTCAATAGATTTAATGGACTTGTTTGACTATTTCAAATAAAAAAAATACGGTGAATTCAAATGTTAATTTATTTATAGCTATAAATGGCCAAATTAAATAATAGAATAATATATTATTATTTTTACGACTCGATTTCTATTGGCGTATTTTTAAATTATTTTATTTGATTTTTCCATAATTTTTAATTTGGTGTTATACCACCTTTTGGCAAGGCCGTGACACCAAGAACTTGACCAGTAACCAATGACGGTCCGTCCTAGAGATCGGTTATACACAGGCTCACTATGGATATCGACGAATTTTGTCCGAGTCCCGATCAAGCTAAAATTAATATGACATGACAAGCGAAGCTGGGAGAGCCAACGTTCCAAATTTCAAGTCAATCCGAGTTAATATGCTCAAGTTATGATCGATGCAAAATTGAATAAAAACAGCCTCGCCTTCGACTCGCTCCACTTCAACTCGCTCCACTTCGACTCCATCACAGAACCACTGTTTGACTCGCTCCACTTTGACTCGCTCCACTTCGACTCCATCACAGAACCATTATTCGACTCGACCAAATTCATGTCCGTCAGGAAGCAACCGTTCGACTTGATCGACCAATGCCTACTTCGTATCCATTGGCAACGAACACTTGCATCTGCTTCGCATCGCTTAGTCTTAAAGGTTCTATTCGTATCGATCGATCACCAATCGATACGAAATGCACGCCTCCCATTGATGCGAACAAGTCAACATCAACCGATTCGAATTAGACTGTCTTCATCAATTCGAACTAGCTACGCTGCAGATCGATGTGAAAGACGCATGCCACATCAACCTGCCAACACATGCCGCCATCAATTCGAAGTGACCGAGTCGAACAAGACCGAGTCGAACAGAGGGAGTCGAACGAAACAGCCAACCGAAGATCCCGATTCGTATCGATCATATCTCCTAATCTACATGTCCAAATGCTATGAAATTTTCACAGAAGACTACGTGCATGCTAAAGAATGTCCACGCCAAATTTCGACTCCATCGGACGAAATCTTGATCGATACGAAATCCATTCGTATCGATCATGAATCGGACCGAAACTTCACGGGCTTAGGCGCGCAGGCCTGGTCACGTGCCAGAGAGGGTCTCCCAAGATCTGAGCAAAATACCAGCCTCCTACACCTATAAATAGAGCCCCAGGGCATACGGAAAGGGGGCTTCTTCTTCTTTGAATTCTGGAATGCCGAGACTCTGCCGGATCCAGATCTAAACCCTATAGCTGCTGCTGCAAACGAATTTCACTACTGTTGTACTCCAGTTTCAGAACTATAACTCACTACAACCCATTGTAATCAATCGTAATCGACAAGTGAACATCAATAAAGTCATCAACTTCAAAGTGGACGTAGGCAAGACCGCCAAACCACTATAAACCTTGTGTCTCTGTCTATCTCCCTACGCTTTAAATTTATTATTCTTCATTTTTTATCCTCTACATTACTTAGATCTGTGATTTGTGGTCATATATTGTTGATTTGTGTTTGTACACTGGTGCTTTCACGACATTCGGGGTATGTGACCAATTTTGGCGCAAACACTTTGGTGCTTTCATTGAGAGCTGAACTCAGGGATTCTATCATTTGGAAATTGAATTTGAAGGCTTAAAGAATTCAGATCTGAAAAACTATGACGAGGCAATCAAATAGAATACATAGGGCGGAGAGAAGTCAGCATGAAGGAAGTCAGGAGGCTTCCTCAGGAGCGAATCAGACATCGATCTTCATTAGTAGGGATGAGATAGAGACAATGATGAAAAGACAAGAGGAAATGATCCAGAACTGCTTCTTCAGATTAGGCAGCTTGGAGCGCAAAACCAAGGAGCAACCAGAGTTCAGAACGGAGTAGGACCATCTGGCATAGCCCCAGAACTAGGGGGCGATAACCCAGAGCATGTTGGCCCAATCCCGGACGGAGTACCAGATGGAACTGCGCAACGCGACATTGACAGAGACATGAATGCTCAGCCAGGAGAGCGGATTCTAGGAATCCCCCGTGAACTCGGGGGGCAAATCGGAAACAACGGACAAGGACTACGACTTGGAGATAGTGACAGATTGGCGGAGATGGTCAGACGAGCCATGAGGGGCGGACTAGTGAATAGAGATCTGGAGGATGTGAATAGGAGTCCCTTTGCTCCTACGATCAGGCAGGCTAGGAATCCACCAGAATTCAAGTTACCAACACTGGACATGTATGATGGGAGGACGGATCCTGCGGTTCATCTAACAAAGCATATGAGGCACATGGAAGTGTTGGGGGCATCGGAGGAGATCATGGCCTGGTGCTTCCCACTGTACCTGGCAGACATAGCAGCATTATGGTTCAGACAACTGGAGAGCGGTTCCATTCGAACATGGACCGATTTGACTGAAAGGTTCATGAGGTAGTTCAGGGTTCACATTTCAAGACCCAAAAATGTGATGAATTTGGCAACACTGCAGCAAAGAACCGGGGAGTCTTTGAGGAACTTTCTGACGCGATTCAATGCAGCGGCAGCATCGGTGGATCGACCTGATCCATCCATGGTTTTGATGGCAGCTGTCTCTGGCATAGCTGATGGCACAAAGTTCAAGAAATCGTTAACAAGGGATCCCCGTATGGATCTAGGAGAATTTTATCATGATGCTGAAGGATTTTTACGGCTAGAGGATGCAAATGCTGAAAGAGAGGAAGGAGGAGTTGATGTTTATGCAGTCAAGTGTGAAAATCCTCCTAAAACAGATTCAGGAACTGGTAAAGGGAAACGAAAAGCTGAGGATAATAGTGATGGACCAGCATGACCCCGGAAGGAACCAAGATTCACCTCCTATACGTAGTTGAATGAGACTTTGGAGTGAGTCTACCGGGACACCATGGGGCAGATTCCTTATCGAAAGCCAATGAGAAGGGATCCGACCAACAATGAAAGAAGGTCAGGCAAGTACTGCTTATTCCACGAGTTGAATGGTCATAGCACGAATGATTGCAGACACCTGAAGGACGAGGTTGAGAGACATATTCGGAATGGTTTGCTATCGCAGTATGTAAGAAGGGGAACAACAACGGTGGAACGGGAGCGACCACCACCTACACCTGCTGGGGACGGCTCAGGATCGAGGCGTCAACTTGTCATCAATTGATCGGGATAATGACGATGTAACGACCCATAAATTTTAGTAATTTTATTTATTAAATTAATAAAAATTTTGTAAAATTTTAAACAATAAAATTTGAAAGTAAAAATTTATTATTTGGGATACGTCTATTTAAACATAGCAACTGGTAAATTTTCATCTGATAATATTGATGTTTATTTTATTGTGAAATTCTATTTCAATTTAAATCAGTTAAAAATTGATGGTAATAAAATAATTTCCAAACCTGAATATTTTTATACAGAAAATTTGTAAATCATCTTCTGAGTGAGACGTCAAATTTCGTTTCATCAAATTCGGACTTCTATAGCTCCGTCGATCTTATTTTCTGCGTTTTAGCTGCATTTTTCCACTAGCAGAAATTCGAATTTTTATAATTCAATCATATCACTAATATCTATATACCGTTTTGATCGTCTCGTCATGCTGATCTCTACGGTATATTCAACTCTATATTTTGAAGCCCGGTACGCGACGGAGACGATTGAGCAGTCCACTGTAGCGGTACCGCATTCGTGACTTTTTATTTCTCTTTGCCCGTTCAAACTAAACCGTGCACTCCAAGCAACATTAAATGGCTTTAATAATTTTCTACTAAAACATAGCTCCTGACCATTGGAATTTCTTTTATTTTATATTGATATTCGTTCTCCTCTCCTCTGTTCTTTTGCCAAGTAAAGAAAAAACTTTATATTACTAAACTTGTTCATATTTGCGTGCTTCCCTTTTTTTCTTTTATTCTGCCATTCCTTTTCTTCCCAAAAACCTGTAGCCTTCCTCCTTCCTCCCTTGCAACTGCTCGGCCATGCTTCCACTCGCCTCGAAGCCACCAAAGCCCTCCACTCCAGCCCCTCTCTTCTCCACCGAAACAGTGCCCTCTCCTCACCAACCTCTCTCCCCTGCCTCCGCCTTCAATACAACCCAACCACCAAGTACCGATCCTCCCCTCCTCCTTGCCGATGCCCTCCATCACTTGACTGCCGAAGCACCTCCCTCTTCCCTTTCCCACGCGTTTCCCTATAGCCGAAGACTCCCCATCATCTTCCCTTGGCCGAACGGCAGCCTCACACAGCTCATTGCCGAGCCAAGGTAGCATTTTCTTCTGCTTTGTGCATGTAGGTTGTAAATATATATATATATTATATTATTGTTATATGTTTTAGGCTGTCTTGAGTATGTTGTTATATATCTGTTTAATATACATAGGAAGTCTGTTGTTTTTCATATGAGGGTTAATTACCTATGTCATTTTATGTATATATTTATTATATATGTTGATTTAGATATTATAATATATTAGATTTACATATAATAGTTACGTTTTTAACTTGCTCTGTCTCTTCTCTTATGGTATTATACATAATATCTAAGTTTTTATTCAACAGTTTTCTAAATATACTTATGTTTATACATGTTATATAGTTCAGTTTTCTTTTGTTTTGTATATTATAAAAGCATACATATATTTAAGTATACAAGTTATATTTGAAATATATTTAGATATATATATATATTATGTTGATATGTTTTAAAAGGAAATTTGCATGTAAGTTGGATAGTATGATAGTATGTGTGTCAGATCTTGTGAAATATGCTTACTGTATATGATTTTATAAGTAAAGAAATGTATATAATAAGTTATATGAGTTTATAAGTATATATATGTTATATAAAGCAAGTCTGCATATAAATGTTGGTTAAATATAAGTTCATACAGTTTATGAAGTAAGTTTGATCTTTAGATTTATAGTATATATATAATGCGTATTTCAGTCTGCATTTTTACGGTCTGTGCATATGTTCACAGTATATAGGGTATTATAGATGGAATACTATATATATGTTTACTGTTTACGTATGTTCATAGTTTACGTATGTTCATAGTTTACATATGTTCATAGTTTACGCATTTTTTCAGTCTGCATTGTTTACGTATGCTTACTGTTTACTGTTTATACATGTTCATAGTCTGTATGCATTGGTACTTATAGGGTCTGCATACTTAATATATGTTGATAGTGGTTTATTTAACTTTATTATATATAATTTACTTATATATTGATTTCAATAAAGTTGTGTTAGTACTCAATTTCCTGCAGTTGTTTATAGTAAGATCTATATATATCTATAAATTTATCTACACTATATATGTTAACATAAGTTGTATATTATCTATTTAAGTTTATATATTTAACTTTATATATATATGTATATAAGTGTACGTTATCTCGCTGTATGTAATATTTTCATCTCAGTAAAATATATATTTCGTTATATGTTTTATTGGGATGTATATATATGTTTATTTATTTCAAATTTATTATGTAGATATGTTTGTTTATGTGTTTATTTAAAAACAATGTTTTGAAATAAACATATATTTGATATAATTTGTGTTTTAATTGGAATAATAGAATTTGAAATACATATATATTCAATATAAATGTGTTTGAACTTAAAATATGACTTTATATATATAGTTCACTTATACCAATTTTCTGTATCGATCCGGTTCTGATTCGTTGTAGTTATTTAAATTGTTATATATGCTATTATCTGTAACTGTTCACCTGTTGGATATGACACCATATCCTATTATTTATATTATATTGTTATTGTTGATATATGCATGTTTTATATTATTATATTATTTGTTATCACTGTGCAAGTTCCCTGTAGTTTAGAATTCACTATGGGTTGAAATGATACATACCCGAACGGACTTTAGAATAGGAGAATTTCGTTATGGGTTGAAATGATAAACCCAAGCGATTTTCATTTGAATTGAATTTGGGATTGCGGGTCGAAATGATATCTACCCGTATATATTTAATTTACAGATTGAAATGATAAATATCCGTATCACTTGACCATAGGGTAGAAAATATATACAGAAACCGTTGGTCTATATATAAATATTTTAAAATGATTTCTGTGGTTTTGAAAGGGAATATATATATGGTCTTATTTAATATTGGAAATGTTTTATATAGAAATAAGTTTTAATATGAAGTTGATTTAATTAATATAATATGTCTAGGTATTATATTCCTAAATAGAGTTTTAAGGATTGTATAAGTTAAGAAAGATAATTTGAATTCAGTTGAAATTGTATTCAAAAAAGAATTTTATTTAATTAAACCGATTTGAAACTTATTGAAATTTAGATTTAAGATATGATTTATAACTTGGGTTTGATTTAAGTAATTTAATGAATGTTTCTTGTTTAAATAAATTTAAGGAAATATTTAGTAAAAATGTAATTTAAGGCTAGTTAAATGATATTGAATTTATTAAGTGAATATTCCCTGATTAAATAATAATGAAATTAAATCAAGAGCTATATGAAACTGTTAAATTTAACTTTGAAAATGTTGAATATTAAAGCTTTGAAATATATTGAAAATTTAAATGGTATATTTAGAACTGAATTGAATTGATGAATTGAGCTTTGAATAAATTTGAATTTGGAATTTGAGTTGATTTGAATCGATTTGTGAGACTTGAGGAAATTATAAATACTTTACTTTTTAAATTATTTAACCTATATATACTATTTTGGAAAATTGATATATTTGAAATGAAATGATATTTTGGTTTTGAAGTATAAATTAATTTGGAATGACCACGGTGTTATAGTGTATATTTCTACATTGTAGATAGTTCCGCAGATCCTTAGAGGATGCTTATCCCAAACATCCTTTATGTTACTTGTATTTCAGTTGATATTTCACTTGAGTTGGATTTATTGATATAAGAATGTTAATCCCGACTCGAGTGTTTTGTGTTTTGCTTTATGCTCGGGTCAGACCGAGTGATACAACATTTGAGACTCACCTTTGGAGTTTGGAGCTTCATTTGGAGATCCAACTATCGACTCAGCTTTCAGCTTTTCTAGTTGATTCGTTCAGAGAGGTCATTTGTTGTATTGAAGACTTCACTGCATTTGAGATATTCTGTTGTATTTTATTTCTAACTCTGATGTTTATATAGTAGCTTCATGAACTACTATTTAATTATTCTGCTGCGTATTATTGTATTACTCTATGTCTGTGATTCAGTGATTGATCTATTTACTGTATATGCTGAGTTTTTGCCAAATTTTTTATTAACAATCTGATATTTTGAGCAATTCAGGTCCGACATGTGTGGATGCGAATGGTTGAAAATATCGGGTTGTTACAGTTGGTATCAGAGCTTTGGCTCAAGGCAAAACTTAGCATATATGGTAAATTTATTTACAGAATCACTTTCGTTCGAGTTTGAAATCTCTTCCTTTTGACTCGATTTCCTTTGAACTTTGGAACGTTCCTTGCGGTTCCAAAATTCATTCTTGTCTCTCCCTATTTGTATTCTTTTGATTTTGGAGTATCCTATAACTCCACTTCGAATGATCTCTATAAGAATAGGCGATCCCGCCAATCTTTGAATGATTTGTAAAGGGGTGGAACTCCTTTACAATTAGCCTTGATTCACCGGAGATTTATATATCCGACAATCAAATGTCGACTTGCCTCAGAATTCTGCACCAATCTTATTTTGAAGTCATGGTTGACCCTAGGGTCATCCGCGATTTATAAAAATATATCTATCTTGTATTTTGTAATCTAGTTATCTCATCTTCGTTCGAGCCTATCTTCAAGTCAGAATTCTATCCGATTGGAGTCCCTCTAATTGGAATCTCTATCTTCATTTTGAAATCCATTGAAAATCGGGTTTGTTTGTATTTTAGAAAGTGTTTTATATACCGAAATTATTATTTTGATAAGTATGATTATATTAGATATATAAAAGTGAAATGTTTTCGATAAAGATTATATACCCTTTTTAAAATGAGAATTTTAGGTTTCGAAAGGATTTGTAATTTTGAAAAATTATATAAGAAATTTGATTTATCTAAAAATGATTTATAACTGAAGGGTTTTGAATTTGAAATTTGAGAAACTGAATTCCGGTATTTTGAAAATTTGTTTTTAAGATTTTGAAAATATATAATAATAATATGATTTAAAAGTATTTTCCGAATAAGAAATGTTTCAAATGATTTTAATGAGTTTCGAATGATTTCGAAGAAATTTCAAAAGAAGTTTGAGAAAATAGAAGTCCAGAACTCACTTATGTCGCTGGAAAATAATTTCGGTGATGAGTGCACGCATCATCGACATTGATTTTCGAGTTTCAGAGTGGGGGAGAGGTTACTTTAGTAGCATTGCTACGCGAGTGATTTTTGCGAAACCAATTTTGATTTCAAAATTTGAAGTATGATTTGATATTCGAAAGATATATGTATATGTATTTGAAATGATTTGAAATGAGCCGGTGTTCAGTCCTTGAGTTTTGGATCTGATTTGATATAACCCTATATTTTGGAATTGATTTACTGATTTGTTGCTGATTTCCAACTCTTGAATTTGAAAATGATTTCTTCAACTATTTTGAAGGTTCGAGCACTTCCAAACCAAGGATAACTTTTCAAAGCTAAGAAATTTTGAAAAGTATAAAGTATATAAGTTTGGTATGTATGTTAAAGTATGTAGTAATATGATTTAATAAGTTGAAACTGTTTTGTGAAGTAAATGAATAAGGCAATTTTAAATTTTTCTAATATGAAATTTAGATTTGAAATGTTTTGAAAAGAATTTGGTCTTCAAAATATTTTGAATAAAATTTAGTTTAAATGTTTTAACTTAGTAACATCTTTATGAAACATATATTTAACAAGTTGGAATAAATATATAAGTTGTACGTATGCTGTTTTATTCGCATAATTAATTTGATCCAGGTTTGAGTACACAAGTTCGAGGTGAATTACACCATTTCGTGTTAGGATTTTTCGTTCGATTCTTGATGGCGAATATTTGATATGGATTTTGGGCTCGATTCTAGAATTCTCTATCATAGTATATGGCTATGCAAGGAGACTGATGGCTTCTAGTCGAGAAACCATATCGAAATCCGCATTAGGGAAGTCGAATGGACAATACTAGTTCGAAAGCGAACTTGTGTGATCGAGCAAGCGATCAAATGTGATTTTGCGAAATGATAACGTATGTACATCTTATATTCTAATATCATTGATATATTTTGACGCTGAAATTGAAAGCTGTCGGGTTAGAATATCTTTGCTTACTAAAAGAAAATTTTCAATTTAAATTACAAAGATATATAACCCATAATAACAAAGATATTCAATCCCATATGGCTCTTCATACAGCGTAATTTATTTTGAAAAATTTGATCCTTATATAAGATGGACCTTATGTAAGTATAAGATGATTTTGAAAACATTTGATTTTGGAAATGAATTGGTTGACTTAAATTATATTGATTTGGAAATTTGGATTTATTTTCTAAATTTATTATGTTGGAAACTTTAAAACTTAAGATGTTTAAATTGAGAAGAAATAATTTGGTAGGATTGTATATGATTTTGAAACTGAACTGATATTGAAACAAATTGAAATTTGAGAACCTTATTTTGTTACTAAATACCTGATTTGGGAGTTCTCGAACTTATATAAAAATTTGGTTTGTATAAGTATGAGGTTGATTCGAAAACTATAGATTTGAAAAGGTACTCAATTTGAAAAGTGAAATCTTATATAATTGAAGTCTATATAAGTGTGATTTGATATACTTTTGATTTTGGAAAGGTATTTGATTTGAAAATTAAATCTTATATATAATGGACTTTATACAAGTACGATATTTGAAAGTGATTTGAAAAGGTACTATATGATACATATTTTCGAAGTAAAGATATGGAAAGTGTCTTCTGCTTGATATTCGCTTTGTGGCCACATTATGGATTCATTCTATCGATATTTCTCTGATTTTCGGTTTTCCGGATATGATACTCGAGTGTCCATCGAATTCCATGGCGTTACCCATTGTCTTACGAACTCGACTGCATAGCGTAATTCGCAAGGCAGTGATTGCTTAAAAGGTACAGATGTTTCCTGGGGGATCCAGGCATAACCATTGTGTGTCTGCGATCTATGGTCGTTTTAGTAGCGTAATCCGCAAAGTAGAGATTGCTTAAAGGGTACAGATGTTTCCTGGGGGATCCAGGCGTAACCATTGTGTATCCGCGGTCTACAGTTTTGTTATCATGGCGAAATTCACAAGGCAGTGAATGCTTAAAAGGTACGGATGTTTCCTGGGGGACCCAGGCGTAACCATTGTGTATCTGCGATCCATGATTTGATTCGTTTGATTTGTTTGGATTGTACTTTCCATATCATTTTTGAAAGTTTTTAAAGTATTTTCACTGGGTGTTGAAATAGGTCTACTGAGTACTTGGAGAATTCTAGCTTTGCTCCTGATCAACGCCTGGCCAGAGTCTACAAGAATAAGGATAAACTTGTTGAAACATCGAGTTATAAAAGTATTTCGAAAGGAAAATTTGTTTCGATATAAAAGTATTTTATTATAAAGGTATTTTATTTTAAAAGTATTTCCAACAAAGAAATTTTGTATTAATATTTGAAATTGAGATTCTTATGGTTTGAATTAATTATTCATGCCCGATACTATTCTTTTGAATCTACCTTATCTGCTCAGCTTTATTTATTCACCTATATTCTATTTTTCCAAGTCCTCCTTCTTTTCCTTGTTGACTATATCCTTTTAAATATTGTTTATTTATATACTATATGGTTTAATGGAAAAAAATTTAGTGTTATAAATATTTTAGAAGTTATTAATTAAATAAAACATATTTAAAGTAAATGATTATTGATTTATTAATAATATTTGAAAAGTATCTTGAGAAAAAAATATTTTTTTATGAATTATGGATTTAATGTTTTCAAATAGCTTCTTTGTAAATATAAGTAATAATGTAAATAATTGTTTTCAAATAGTTTCCATATATTTATAAAGGTGTTTTTTTAAACATATAAATGGTATTTAAAAAGGAAGCAAGAAATTTTACAAATGGGTTTTGGAAGATATTAAAGTATTAAAGGTAATTAAATTGAAAATGAAGTTTTCAAATGAATATTTCAAGTAAAATTTATATAGTTTCAAATTAATTGTTTAATCTTGACTTTCAATCTACTTTTATGTCTGGTTGTTCTATTCTCCTACCTCTTTCCTTTTCAGGGACGAAAAGTTTTGAGTGGGGGAGAGTGTAACGACCCATAAATTTTAGTAATTTTATTTATTAAATTAATTGAAATTTTGTAAAATTTTAAACAATAAAATTTGAAAATAAAAATTTATTATTTGCGATACGTCTATTTAAACATAGCAACTGGTAAATTTTCATCTGATAATATTGATGTTTATTTTATTGTGAAATTCTATTTCAATTTAAATCAGTTAAAAATTGATGGTAATAAAATATTTTCCAAACCTGAATATTTTTATATAGAAAATTTGTAAATCATCTTTTGAGTGAGACGTCAAATTTCGTTTCATCAAATTCGGACTTCTATAGCTCCGTCGATCTTATTTTCTGCGTTTTAGCTGCATTTTTCCGCTAGCAGAAATTCGAATTTTTATAATTCAATCATATCACTAATTTCTATATACCATTTTGATTGTCTCGTCGTGCTGATCTCAACGGTATATTCAACTCTGTATTTTGAAGCCCGGTACGCGACGGAGACGATTGAGCAGTCCACTGCACCGGTACTGCATTCGTGACTTTTTATTTCTCTTTGCCCGTTCAAACTAAACCGTGCACTCCAAGTAACATTAAATGGCTTTAATAATTTTCTACTAAAACATAGCTCCTGACCGTTGGAATTTCTTTTATTTTATATTGATATTCGTTCTCCTCTCCTTTGTTCTTTTGCCAAGCAAAGAAAAAACTTTATATTACTAAACTTGTTCATATTTGCTTGCTTCCCTTTTTTCTTTTATTCTGCCATTCCTTTTCTTCCCAAAAACCTGTAGCCTTCCTCCTTCCTCCCTTGCAACTGCTCGGCCATGCTTCCACTTGCCTTGAAGCCACCAAAGCCCTCCAGTCCAGCCCCTCTCTTCTCCACTGAAACAGTGCCCTCTCCTCACCAACCTTTCTCCCCTGCCTCCGCCTTCAATACAACCCAACCACCAAGTACTGATTCTCCCTTGCTCCTTGCCGATGCCCTCCGTCACTTGACTGCCGAAGCACCTCCCTCTTCCCTTTACCGCATCTTTCCTTCGGCCCTACCCACCTTGGCACCTCCACTGTCCCACGCGTTTCCCTGTAGCCGAAGACTCCCCATCATCTTCCCTTGGCCGAACGGCAGCCTCACACAGCTCATTGCCGAGCCAAGGTAGCCTTTCCTTCTGCTTTGTGCGTGTAGGTTGTAAAAATATATATATTATATTGTTGTTATATGTTTTAGGCTGTCTTGAGTATGTTGTTATATATATGTTTAATATACATAGGAAGTCTGTTGTTTTTCATAGGAGGGTTAATTACCTATGTCATTTTATGTATATATTTATTATATATGTTGATTTAGATATTATAATATATTAGATTTACATATAAAAGTTACGTTTTTAACTTGCTCTGTCTCTTCTCTTATGGTATTATACATAATATCTAAGTTTTTATTCAACGGTTTTCTAAATATACTTATGTTTATACATGTTATACAGTTCAGTTTTCTTTTGTTTTGTATATTATAAAAGCATACATATATTTAAGTATACAAGTTATATTTGTAATATATTTAGATATATATATATATATATTATGTTGATATGTTTTAAAAGGAAATTTGCATGTAAGTTGGATAGTATGATAGTATGTGTGTCAGATCTTGTGAAATATGCTTACTGTATATGATTTTATAAGTAAAGAAATGTATATAATAAGTTATATGAGTTTATAAGTATATATATGTTATATAAAGCAAGTCTGCATATAAATGTTGGTTAAATATAAGTTCATATAGTTTATGAAGTAAGTTTGATGTTTAGATTTATAGTATATATATAATGCATATTTCAGTCTGCATTTTTACGGTCTGTGCATATGTTCACAGTATATAGGGTATTATAGAAGGAATATTATATATATGTTTACTGTTTACGTATGTTCATAGTTTACGTATGTTCATAGTTTACATATGTTCATAGTTTATGCATTTTTTCAGTCTGCATTGTTTACGTATGTTTACTGTTTATACATGTTCATAGTCTGTATGCATTGGTACTTATAGGGTCTGCATACTTAATATATGTTGATAGTGGTTTATTTAACTTTATTATATATAATTTACTTATATATTGATTTCAATAAAGTTGTGTTAGTACTCAATTTCCTGCGGTTGTTTATAGTAAGATAAATATATATATATATAAATTTATCTACACTATATATGTTTACATAAGTTGTATATTATCTATTTAAGTTTATATATATAACTTTATATATATATGTATATAAGTGTACGTTATCTCGCTGTATGCAATATTTTCATCTCAGTAAATATATATTTCATTATATGTTTTATTGGGATGTATATATATGTTTATTTATTTCAAATTTATTATGTAGATATATTTGTTTATGTGTTTATTTAAAATAATGTTTTGAAATAAACATATATTTGATATAATTTGTGTTTTAATTGGAATAATAGAATTTGAAATACATATATATTCAATATAAATGTGTTTGAACTTAAAATATGACTTTATATATATAGTTCACTTATACCAATTTTCTGTATCGATCCGGTTCTGATTCGTTGTATCAATTCTTGATTGTCAGCCTTGTTCGTCCGATCCGCGTTCGATCTTGCTTTGCTTTGTAATCCGTGCTTGGAATCATAACTCTCTATCGTTGAATCTCCATCTAGCATCGAAAGGTGAGCAAACACTCACGATTAACGTTCTTGTATTTATTAAATTTGATTTCAATTGAAACGACAATTGAAATATGCTGCTGTAGTTATTTAAATTGTTATATATGCTATTATCTGTAACTGTTCACCTGTGGGATATGACACCATATCCTATTATTTATATTATATTGGTATTGTTGATATATGCCTGTTTTATATTATTATATTATTTTTTATTACTCTGCAAGTTCCCTGTAGTTTAGAATTCACTATGGAAATGATACATACCCGAACGGACTTTAGAATAGGAGAATTTCGTTATGGGTTGAAATGATAAACCCAAGCGATTTTCAATTGAATTGAATTTGGGATTGCGGGTCGAAATGATATCTACCCGTATATATTTAATTTACATATTGAAATGATAAATATCCGTATCACTTGACCATAGGGTAAAAAATATATACAGAAACCGTTGGTCTATATATAAATATTTTAAAATGATTTCTATGGTTTTGAAAGGGAATATATATATGGTCTTATTTAATATTGGAAATGTTTTATATAGAAATAAGTTTTAATATGAAGTTGATTTAATTAATATAATATGTCTAGGTATTATATTCCTAAATAGAGTTTTAAGGATTTGTATAAGTTAAGGAAGATAATTTGAATTTAGTTGAAATCGTATTCAAAAAAGAATTTTATTTAATTAAACCGATTTGAAACTTATTGAAATTTAGATTTAAGATATGATTTATAACTTGGGTTTGATTTAAGTAATTTAATGAATGTTTCTTGTTTAAATAAATTTAAGGAAATATTTAGTAAAAATGTAATTTAAGGCTAGTTATATGATATTGAATTTATTAAGTGAATATTCCCTGATTAAATAATAATGAAATTAAATCAAGAGCTATATGAAACTGTTAAATTTAACTTTTAAAATGTTGAATATTAAAGCTTTGAAATATATTGAAAATTTAAATGGTATATTTAGAACTGAATTGAATTGATGAATTGAGCTTTGAATAAATTCGAATTTGGAATTTGAGTTGATTTGAATCGATTTGTGAGACTTGAGGAAATTATAAATACTTTACTTTTAAAATTATTTAACCTATATATACTATTTTGGAAAATTGATATATTTGAAATGAAATGATATTTTGGTTTTGAAGTATAAATTAATTTGGAATGACCACGGTGTTATAGTGTATATTTCTACATTGTAGATAGTTCCGCAGATCCTTAGAGGATGGTTATCCCAAACATCCTTTAAGTTACTTGTATTTCAGTTGATATTTCACTTGAGTTGGATTTATTGATATAAGAATGTTAATCCTGACTCGAGTGTTTTGTGTTTTGCTTTATGCTCGGGTCAGACCGAGTGATACAACATTTGAGACTCACCTTTGGAGTTTGGAGCTTCATTTGGAGATCCAACTATCGACTCAGCTTTCAGCTTTTCTAGTTGATTCGTTCAGAGAGGTCATCTGTTGTACTGAAGACTTCACTGCATTTGAGATATTCTGTTGTATTTTATTTCTAACTCTGATGTTTATATAGTAGCTTCATGAACTACTATTTATTTATTCCGCTGCGTATTATTATATTACTCTGTGTCTGTGATTCTGTGATTGATCTATTTACTGTATATGCTGAGTTTTTGCCAAATTTTTATTAACAATCTGATATTTGAGCAATTCAAGTCCGACATGTGTGGATGCGAATGGTTGAAAATATCGGGTCGTTACAGGCGAATAAGTAGCAAACACCACACCAACGCGATTAAGTCTTTTTACACATGTACAGGACCGCGAACGATCCTCAGGCATGCTCTGATATGACTATAAACCGCATCAATGTAGGTGTTTGCACTTTGACGTCCCTCTTTTGCTTTTGTTTTCTATTTCTCATATTTAGAGTCGATTTGTTTAAGATTTCTGCTGGAAGACATAACGGCTAAGCTACTTACACATGTGTGGGACCGCGAACGATCCTCAGGCATGCTCTGAGATGGCGATAAACCGTCATAACAAACAGTTCAAAAACTCACTCGAACGTGAAATCTGGCACGAATGATACCAAGTCCCTCCCCGGGCACACATAATCCGCCTCGAACGGCACCCGACCGCGAACGGTCACTATTCGCCTCGAACGGCACACGACCGCGAACGGTCACAATTCGCCTCGAACGGCACCCGACCGCGAACAGTCACAATTCACCTCGAACGGCACCCGACCGCGAACGGTCACAATTCGCCTCGAACGGCACCCGACCGGGAACGGTCACAATTCGCCTCGAACGGCACCCGACCGCGAACGGTCACAATTCGCCTCGAACAGCACCCGACCGCGAACGATCACAATTCGCCTCGAACGGCACCCGACCACGAACAGTCACAAATTGCCTCGAATGGCACCCCGACCGCGAATGGTCACCATTCGCCGCGAACGGCGTTCGACCTCGAATGGTCACATATCACCTCAAGTGACATACGATCCCGAACGATCGTCATTTGTGGTCAGATAAGACTATCGATTTCATTACAGGTCATCAACAGGATATGAACATCCAGCTTATGGCATTGTAAAACACACCTTCCTCCCGCAAGGCATGTTTTGGGGGGCAAGTGTTATCCTGCCTTTTGGCAAGGCCATGAAACCAAGAACATGACCTGTAACCAACGACGGTCCGTCCTAGAGATCGCTTATACACAGGCTCACTATGGATATCGACGAATTTTGTCCGAGTCCTGATCAAGCTAAAATTGATATGACACGACAAGCGAAGCTGGTAGAGCCAACGTTCCAAATTTCAAGTCAATCTGAGTTAATATGCTAAAGTTATGATCGATGCAAAATTGAATAAAAACAGCCTCGCCTTCGACTCGCTCCACTTCAACTCGCTCTAGTTCGACTCTATCACAGAACCACTGTTCGACTCGCTCCACTTCGACTCCATCACAGAACCACTGTTCGACTCGCTCCACTTCGACTCGCTCCACTTCGACTCCATCACAGAACCACTGTTCGACTCGACCAAATTCATGTCCGTCAGGAAGCGACAGTTCGACTCGATCGACCAATGCCTACTCGTATCCATCGGCAACGAACACTTGCATCTGCTTTGCATCGCTTAGTCTTAAAGGTTCTATTCGTATCGATCGATCACCAATCGATACGAAACGCACGCCTCCCATTGATGCGAACAAGTCAACATCAACCGATTCGAATTAGACTGTCTTCATCAATTCGAACTAGCTACGCTGCAGACCGATGCGAAAGACGCACACCACGTCAACCTGCCAACACATGCCGCCATCAATTCGAAGTGACCGAGTCGAACAGGACCGAGTCGAACAGAGGGAGTCGAACGAAACAGCCAACCGAAGATCCCGATTCGTATCGATCATATCTCCTAATCTACAAGTCCAAATGCTATAAAATTTTCACATAAGACTACGTGCATGCTAAAGAATGTCCACGCCAAATTTCGACTCCATCGGACGAAATCTTGATCAATACGAAATTCGTTCGTATCGATCACGAATCGGACCGAAACTTCACGGGCTTGGGCGCGCGGGCCTGGTCACGTGCCAGAGAGGGTCTCCCGAGATCTGAGCGAAATACCAGCCTCCTACGCAGGGCATACGAAAAGGGGGATTCTTCTTCTTTGAATTCTGGAACGCCGAGACTCTACCGGATCCAGATCTAAACTCCATAGCTGCTACTGCAAACGAATTTCACTACTGTTGTACTCGAGTTTCAGAACTATAACTCACTACAACCCATTGTAATCAATTGTAATCGACAAGTGAACATCATAAAGTCATCAACTTCAAAGTGGACGTAGGCAAGACCACCGAACCACTATAAACCTTGTGTCTCTGTCTATCTCCCTACGCTTTAAATTTATTATTCTTCATTTTTTATCCTCTACATTACTTAGATCTGTGATTTATGGTCATATATTGTTGATTTGTGTTCGTACACTGGTGCTTTCACGACATTCGGGGTTTGTGACCAATTTTGGCGCAAACATTTGGGAAATATTTAAAATTTTCATTTGACAATTTATCAGTCAATTTGCAGTGTTTTTGTGGTTATACGAAATTCAATATCTAGTGTATATTATTATTGTTCCGAGATCACGTTGTTGTGCTAAGCACGATCATATTTTTGCTTTGTCGTTCGGAGTCCGCGTAACGAGAATCGGTGCGGCGAGATGTCGAAAATTTCAAATTTTAAATAAAGCAAGGCATTCGTACTCAAAACACACACCTATTCGTTTCTTTGTTTGCATCCATGTCTCCTTTCCGTACTTGAAGTTGGCTGCTCTAAACATTTTGATGGCTCAACAATATACATTCGACTTTAAAATTTATATAAAAAAGATAGCAGCCCACTTATACAACTTTTTTTTAATTGCTCGACATTCCCTCCTTATCTCCAGTATCATCAATCATGGATGATTGATTTAAAAATCCAAAATCAATTCACAAACAAAATTAGAAAACATAAAACGAAATTCTTTGGACTTGTTTAAGGGTAATCTACAAGATTATGTGTGTTTGGATGGGACTGATTGGGGGTATAGAGGATCGGTAGTGGGTTACCAAGACTAGGGTTTGCGTTTCTTGATTTTCGAAGTGGAGTTTGGCAATTTCATTGTCGTAATTGGATTAGGGGTGGTAGGAAGCATCGGCGGTCAGAGTTTGAGGGGGTGCGGTGCATTTTTAGGTGATGCGACATGTCATATGGACGAGGTGGAGGTTGGGGTGTCGCGGTCTGGCAAGGGAGCTCGATCATGGTGTTGGTGGTACGGGAGATTGGAGATTTTGGTGAGCTATTCGATGGTGGTGTCGTTGGTGGTTTTCATCAATGGAGGAGGAAGCATTCGATGGTCATGGAGGCGGCTATGGTGGGTTACTGTAAGGAGGGAGAGCAGGTTTGAAACGAGGAAGAAAGGTAATTTGTATGTAATTATATTAATAAAAATATAATTAGTTTGTTAATTTAAAATCACTAAAATAAAAATTGCATAACTCTCTCATACGAGGTCCAATCGAGGAGCGGATTTTGCGTTGCGCTCGTAACGACAAAAGCTTCACATTGAAACTAGTTTCGATGAATTTGGAGACTATTGAAAATTGGGCTAAAATCGGACGTCCTTCAATTTTAGTTCAAAACTAGAACGCCTCAGCGAAAATAGAATTTCGATGAGTTAATCTCACCTTTTTGGATAATCAGAAAATTTATATAGTCAATAAATATTAATTATTGGATGTTTGGATATTTATTTCTAATCGTTATTGATTATTGGATAATATACTGAATTAAATTGTTAGTTGGATATATTCCCGCCTATTGGAGCGGATGAGACCTTATTACGTTTCCGTGTAAGAGCGGATGACTCTTTGTATACGAATCCCACCTCGAAGCGGTTGATTTATATTTTTCTGATTATATACTGTTGTGATGCAGGGGGATAGGTTGGAGGTATCCTACAGGATTTCTCACATTGTTGGTTTTAAATTTTCATATATATATATATATTGTGATATATGATATGTTGATGTTATTGGATGACATGAATATGATTTTGTTTATTTAGGGCTTTAGTAACACTGGGCTTTGTTTTTGGTATTTTAAATATTATAAAATGATGATTTGATCTAAAAATGGATTCAAAGTGACATTAGAAATTTTATATGTTTTAATAATTTTTATAAAGAAAAAGTATGATTTTTAGATATTATAAGTTAATTGTTTTTATGAAATATTTTAAATAGAATATTTCAAAAGTTCAATAAATGTTAATTTAAAAATATGAATATATGTATGATAATTAATTTTCAAAATTGTAAATTTATATTATATATAAATAAGTGTACTAAAACTTTTAAATCATAAATATATCTTATATATGCATATATGCTATTATGAGAGAGAAATATACACTAATATATATATATATATATTAATTTATTAATAAATATATATATAACAATTGTTAATGACAAAATTTGATTTTTTTACAGTAAACAACATTTGTCTGTACATAAATCAAATAGTATAACAAACAAATTATGCACATAACCAAACTGATTTGTGATAACTACATCTACTTACAAAAACCTCACCAAACTAAACATATAGTAGCAATATATTTAAACAGATATGAAATTGCTCATTATAGGATCATAGAATATAATTTAATTACTGTGATATGAATTAAAATTACCAATTTAATGATGCTTTTGAATCCACGTTGAAGCAATGACTTCCCTTCCTTTTACTATTCTTGATTCGTCAGATTGCAAGTTCGGAATCACCGACCTCTAACTATCGAATAATATTATTTTAATTTGAAATATTTTTAAGAATTTTGAAGTGGATTAAGAACTATGTTTTTAACCAGCAATGTAGAAGGTAATGGCGGCCAAAAAGGTTAGTCATTATTTTAGAGATACATACATACAGACACACACAGACACAGACATACAGATATATATATATATATGGTTTTATTAGAGAGAAACGAGGAAAACCTTTTTACCCATTCTCACTTGATCTCAACCCATTATCTCCAAGCAAATTCCATATGTTTTAGCCACCCCTAGTCCTTCCCAAAACCAAAATTTTGCGGCCCTAATGATGGGCCTTAAACCCATCTTAGCCTAAGCCAATATACTATGCAATTAAATCTAATTTAATCGCTTGTTGATATTGTATATCGATCAATATATTTATAACTGGTATAAGTATATATAACATTATTTATTTCTCAAATCATATTCAAATTTTATAATTAATATTTCATAAATATTAATTAATTAATTTATAATAATTATAAACTAATTAAATCGTTCGGTTTTAAGGGAATTCATCATTTCGGCTATGTAACTCTTGGGTGTAAATTTGGTCAGCGATAAATATTGAACTATTTTGATGTTAACGTTCACACGTCAATTAGCAAGTGGTGTGACGTTATGGCCAAATTTATCGCTTACTCATTTTCGGTAAAATCCAATTTTAGTTTAATAAGCGTTACCCGGTTGTGACATTTGTTTACACCAATTCTCTTCGTCAAAACTATATCACTTTGGACTTGTAAAATTTGGTAATGGTCAAAATTCAAACCTCATCCACATTCAACTTTATAGTCCAAATACAAAGTCCTTGGTTCAATAATAACAATTATTATTAACCGAAATGCTCTGGCCAATGACTTTGACTTTGAGTTAGATGTGATACTAATCGCATATAACTGAGGAGACAAATCCTCTCATTAATAGTGCTTCACTTCCAATACTTCCACTCAACCCAATATAGTCACTCGATGGACGCCATGCCATGATTTGACTATAATCAAAGCGAAGCTTTCATATTGAAGATCCATGGTATTATCAAGTCGAGAGAACTGTGTAAATCAGTCACATCGATATTTTCTATTTGACCATAGTTATATTAACCAACAGAAAACTATCGAGTGAGTCGTTCCATAGTTATCCAATAACTATTAGTACACAACCCCTAGGTGCCCCTAGCAGTCATGAGTAATACACTGCCCAACATTTGGAGAGTGTACTCTAGTCTCAACGGATACATCAATATCCAGTCTCGATGCATCTAGACTAGGAACAATTAAAATGGTATATTTGTTTCGTAGTGATAAATTACTCACGGTTACAACACTTTGTAACTACTATCACAAAATATACCATTTATGGATTTTTCTATTAAATATACTTTTAATTAAGTTAATTAATTAATATAATCACATTATATCAAGTATATAATAGGAAGAAAATACCATTTATTTCGAACAAGATTGGTTAACGAGTTAGATATATGTAACAAATTACATAATTATCCCTAGGGCATACCCTAACTCTCAAATCTCTCACTTGCACTTGGGGTCAATTATGGAATCTAATTCCAACTTCTCCAATCAGTTTTCTCAAAACCAATTAGGTCGGTCCCTTAGTGAATGGGTATGCTATTATGTTTTAATTATCTACTTTGTCGATTAATCTCTTTGACACCGATAAACTGCTTTTATCATATGGAACAACTCGAAGTATGTCTTTCGACTTCTAGTGAGCTTTAAGTTCTATCATGACCAATTTCATGACATAACAATATCACGGGATTCTCAACATTTGGATTCATCTTTGGCTCAATTATAAATTTATGCATTTATATCTATATACATTGGTTTATTGTGGCGCTACTCAAGTTAATGTTCTCAACATTTCGTTGAATCGACCACAATCTCCTTTATTTTGAAACATTTTCAAATTAAAGATTTTAACTTGAATTTTATCATTGACATGTTATACTTATAAAAGTTTGTGTCCAAACATTCCATCATAACAAGTTTGTTGTTTCTATAAACAATTCTCTAGTATTTCATAAATACGCGAGAACACCTCAAACAACCATTTAGTGGTATCAATTTGGATTTTATATTTGCTTCATGTATCAAATAAATAAACAAAACACAATATCATACATAACATAACCCGTATGATAATTCCTATTGCTAATGCATAAGGAATCCAACTTACATGTTCTCTTTTTAATAGGGTGCTCTTGTATATCGTTTTGGGACAATCCCTATATCTTTTATACCCACTATAAAAGACAACATTTACAATCCAAAATTGAGCATTAAAACAACTAAAGTTGATTTTAATACAAGCATATTGTTAAAATCAACAATGTGTTGTTTGCTTATAGTTTAGAAATATCAATGTACCATTTAACGTTCTGTCTTATGAACACACGCTTCATCTGCACTTTGATTGAAAATCAAACTATTTGATATTTCTATCAAAATACTTATTCAATTTTGATGCTAATAAAATGATACATTCGTATCATTTCTTGGATCATATCCAAAGACTCAGAAACCCAATATTGCTCCTACTGACTTCGAGGCATTTTTGGTTAATATGTGTAAACGGCTTACCCTAAATCATTATTTAGAATTTTCTGTTTCAATATATAAGAACCAAACATTAAGTCTTATCGAGCGATAATTTTGTGAGTAAATATGAATTAACTTGAGCATGTTGAATACTGAATCTGTTATGCTAATTTCAATAATTGAAATTTGCGATATTATTCTTATCAAGATTGCTCATTTAATTCCAACCACATTAATCTTTCCAATAAAGACACAATCTCGGCCAATGGATCACATCTCTTTGGATACAACCACCAAATCATATTTTGATAGCGTACTTGGAATTCTTTCGGATTTGCACATCATACCGTATAGAGTCAACAATCTTAATGGTTTAATTGAACAACCAAGGGTAATGTATATTTTCAACATTAATAAGAAACTCATAGTTTCCCTTTGATGTACGAGAATACTTATTAGACATTCTAATGCAATGTGTTCATTTTGGTTAGTTAATTTCACTTCATCTCATATAATCAGTTCTATCTATGGATCAGATCCAATTCCATTTAACTACCAAAAATTTCTCAAAGAAATTCCTTCACAATGAAGTTGATATATCTTGAAACAACAATTGTTTCTTAGTGCAACTAGAATAGGGATTCATAAACGCTTTACGAACCTTTTTATTTATAAAACTGATTTTAGTTTACAAAAATTATGTTCAAAACATAAATATGTCATTTGATGACATACCTTTCCAAAAAACCTTTTGGAGATTCATATAAGATCCCTCATGAACAATTATTACATGCAGTCTTTCAACTCGCACAACCTGCCAACTCCTTGGTCTAGGATATGTTGGGATTTCTTACAAACCCTTATCTTGTATGATTTTGTAAACTGTTGTTTAGATGAAATAATATCAACCTTGTGTAGTACTCTTAAGTACCTGACCATATAGAAAGAAACTAACTTAACTTCACTCACAAATAATCGTAAATTGTCCAACAATGTTTGATTACACCTTATCGATGCATCATTATGTATCACATGGAGGAGTGACTTTTGAGATTGAATCTATATTCATTTTTAGGTACATTTGGAACTCTTTCCAATATACTCACTTATTCGACTAAATCAAATCATTTTACTCTATTGTAAGTTACTTTATTTACTTTTCTTTTATATTATATGATTTTACCATAAACTTACTACATGTGTATCCAATACACATGTACATGTTGGTAATAAATTATTGATGAATATAACAAAGTATGTGGAACCGTTTTGGTATTAATAAACTTGTGATTGCATACATCAATATGTATTAATTCAAAGAGTTCATCAAATCTTATGATGCTCCCACTGAATGGGTCGTAGCCATTAATTGTTTGCGATATAATTAACCTGTATCATATGATTCATAATCATATAATAAAATTATTTCTCAGAACAACGGCTTAGTCTATAATTCCAAAATAACTGTAAATAATATTAGACACATATGCATTTTTGTTGCATCACTTTTACTATGAAAACAAATTCCATAATATAGTTTTATTTCATAATGAATATTCATAATACTCATGTTGAAATATAGTTATATCTATTTTTCAGTCAATACCAAAAATAAACATTATTTCACAAATAATATTCGGTACATTTTACGAAAACAATTTTCGTAATTTGATGCAATCATTAGGTGCTATATGGCATGCTCCCACTATTTCCGCCATTACTATAATAGCGTACAAAATTTAGAGGTCCACCATTCACTTAATATTGTTAATATTGTTTACTTATTTCATATGCTGCAACTAGTTCACAGTGGAGAGTTCTTTGATCAAATATCTTGAACTGAAAGAAATAAATGTTATAGAAAAAAAAAATTCTATATGAAAATATATTTCGGAATAAAAATTGTATTTCATATTCCAATATTAAGTATCAATTAGTATTATAATTCTTGTTTCCAATGTTTCTCTGTGAAGCAGAAGTGACTATTCATTCTCTTCATTCCAACTTTATCTTAAATTACATCTATTCTTATACATTCCTTTTTTCTTTGAAATGGTCAAACTATTCAAAAGAAAACCTTACTACAATATCATAACAAACCTTTTACAAAGCGCATTCGATTATTCTTAACATTAAAGATATCAAATATGTTGCACTTTATGTAAATCGATCGGGATGGCACTTCAACGATCAAGTTCTTAGACGTATCTCATAGTTTATGGTCTTGTGTTACATTAACATAATACGATCCTTTTAAAATCATTCAAGTTGAATACATGATCTTAAAATACTGTTTATTGGCTTACTTCGAATGAACTAACTTCATCGAAATATTGTACCCCACAAACTTTGACTGTTCACCATATAACATTTATATGTGAAAGTACATGGATCAAATATCCATAGTCTTGAATTGCATTTAGAGTTCAAAAATCATAAAATGCAATACACGGTCTAAACCAAATAAACATATAAGTGACCAACTTACGAATGTATTAAGTAGTTGAAATTAGGCACTTTCATGGGTATAGAAATATTGTATAACATGCAACTAGAATTATTAGTAAGTATACATTATATTTCTATTTGTCAACTTTCAATTCAGTTTGTTTATATATGTTAATTGACAAACGTTTTATCAATCACATTAAATGCACAAATTTATCAATTTAGATAATTATAACATTATATAGCATATGTTCTTACAATATTAGAAAAGTTAAATGTTACAATTCCATTTTTTTAATAAGGCTCCCGCTAGTCTTTTATGTTTCTCCAAACCCTAAGATGAAACATAGAAGTCTTACAACTTCACTAGTGGGTGTTGGGACTCGTTTGTTTTGGTATTCTGACCTTGAGTTTTCTCAACAAATCATAGCCCCACAAACGATGGATAATTCCTTATTAGTTTTATCATATACAATTCCTAACCCATTTTTCCTTGTTTTAATCTCATTCGACCTTGAGTTTGCTCAACAAATTGAAAGAGATTATTCACTCATATCTACCATATCCCGATGGCCTAAGTATAGCATATGTACCTTGAGTTTGCTCAACAAATATATATAGTTATCTTACATCATCTGTTTAATATATTAATAATACCACGCATAACATCCCTAGCTTGAGTTTGCTCAACAACTAAGGAGTATGTAAGTAATTTATTAATATATATATATATATATATATATGGTAGAGAACAACATTATATTGAAGATTTCATAATCTTCAATATATATATTGAGTGATATCGACTTATAACATAATATATTTCTTATGAAATACCACAGCGATTGATTAAAGTGTCAGACACATCAGAAATCACGGTATATGTACATTTACATATGTATTTATTTCTCAAGTCTATTTGGGTTTATTTAATGTTCCACATTTAGTTTACACACATATCATATAAGTTTATAGTAATATAACTTTTATATTTCATTATCACTTATATGATAGTCTTACGTATAATATATCATTAATTAAATCTTTTCTAATTAATTTTAATCAATTAACTCTTTAATTAATTTTAAATTAGTATTCCAATATAACTTTTATATTGGACATATCTACTATAACATTTATAGTGTATACTATAACCTTTATAATGTAACACACATATATCATATATATGTGTATTTTATTTAATAAATTAACCTTTAATTACTTTATTCAATTAAACAATTTTTATTAAAATTTATTAATTTCAAAATTTATCTTGTATACATACACATATACTTGTGTTATCTTAAACATTTTAAAATAACATAACATATATCAACATATATAATACATGCATATATGTATTAATTAATTAACATATTTAATTAATTTATTTTATAATCTTATTAATAAATTTAAAATTGGAAATTAATATATAAATATTTTCAAACATTTTGAAAATATCATTATCTATTCAAACATTTTGAAAACTTATGTAGTATTATAATTTTTATAATAAACATATTTTATTTTAAATTTAACTATTAAATTTAAAATCTTTAACATTAATTTTCAAAACGATTTTGAAAATTAGCCCAAGGCCCAAATTAATTTGGGCCTTTTCTATTAGGAGTAACCTTTGAGCTCACTTCATCTTTCGGGCCAGGCCGGTAACCAGGTAGGACAGGGTACTTGATTACCCAATTCCAATCCTAGACATTACATTTCTAGACACCGTACCAAGTGGACAAGCTTAATTAGTTAGCCCTAATATGACTAAATTGGACCGCATAGCCTATTGGGCTCCGATACCATTGTTGGAACTGGACCAGCCCGCAACAGAAGTTATGGGTGAATTTCAAAATTTTTACCATATTGGATCTTTATTGGCCCTACACTAGTACAAAACTGGTCATTTGTGTCAGTTGTGTAACCCCTGTTGTGTCGGTTGTACAACCGACTCAAATGAAGACGACACAAAAGACATTTTTCTATTGTGTCGGTTGTACAACCGACACAAATATCAATTATTTGTGTCGGTTGGTAATAGAGAACCGACACAAATCAGCTTGTATAGTGAAGCAAACCGCCGTTTATTGTGTCGGTCCTTTAAGAAAAACCGACACAACTGTTGCTTGTTTTGTGTCGGTTCCTTATTGACGACCGACACAAATGATTGATATTTGTGTCGGTTATGTTTGTTTTTTCAACCGACACAATTGATATGCAGTTGTATCGGTTCCCTTTGAAGTAACAACCGACACAAGTTATATCTGAAGCAAAAAAAATATATTATTACCGTTTAAGATTATAAAAACAGTATGAAATTGAATTTTAATTTTTTATAAACGAACGTTACTATGAACTGATTGAACAAAAAATATAATTATATTATCCATCAACATAATTCTTGTTTACAGAACAAAATAGAATATAATCTATCACAAACATAACGTACATAACAAAATACCAACGTACGTTACAAAAGATCAGCGTACACAACAAAAAACAACTACATCCAATTATACATGATATAACTAGCTAAATTCTCTCGAACCTCGTCTATCTCTTGTTGGTTATAAGAACCGTCTCGTACAAAGTCCTGCAATTAAGAGAATTGTTATACAAAAGACAATAATTAAGTCAGGAATGCTCTGCATAAAAGAATCTGAGAGTGTAATTCAAACACAGGTTGAACCATAAGCTGAATATATTATGTATTATCCCCAATCCATATCATACAATCCATTTAATAATTGATTTTCGTTTCCAATTTGTCAAGTTCAATATTTTACTCGATTATAAACAAATATCTTTACTATTTATTTCCAATTAGAAAATATAATCCAATTTTTAAAAATGGTAATTGTTTTTCTATATTATGCATTTGCTATTTGCATGCCGAGTAGTCTAATTGAAGACAAGATTGTGACACAACACAAATTTATGTAAAATTTAAGCGGTAGAGAGATTAGTATTGATGTGTAAGTTTACTCCAGCAACATTTTATTCTTTAATTTTTAATATCCAGATAATCTAGATATTGTCTGAAAATTATTCATAAACTACTGAAAGAATATACAACGATGCCACGGTTGACACATAATTGTTTAACCTCCTGTTTAAACATAGACTCCCCATATTTCTTTGTTTTTAAGTTTTTAAAAAAAATGAAAAAACAAACAAGTTTTTCTTCAAATACTGTTTGTATGCAGGGTAATGTTTATGTTTGTGTTCAAATGCAATTAGATACTGTTGGAAGGAACTCTTAAGTCCGTTATAATTTAGTGAGCTATGCGTAAATGCAAATAAAATCGAAAGGTCCGGTTTAACAAAATATCTAGAATTTGCTATATGATAGTTACATCATCACACATGCAGCTAGCTTTCGGTTTCAGAAAAGTTGGTGCATACTGTATTAAATAGGATACTTAAGAGTATTTCTATGTTGGTTAGCAGTACTTTGATGTTCTGTGTCATTGGATACTTATTGTCTCAAATAATGTACAGGAAATTAAGTATGGAGATTATGAACAGTTTTGGTGTGTTGACTGACGTAGGATATTTGACTACCCACGCCAGACAAGAAGTTTGCATCTCAAATAGTTAGTCAACTAAACTAATTAAGTTAATTGTCTCGGTACCCTATGATAAGCAAAGCATCTACGGCTCTTACTCTAAATAACACGTGCCTTTGTAATTGTACGTTGTGGCCTAATTAACAGTGCGATGTCCGGCTTACCCTAGTCACAAGGTGTGAAAATTAAACATCGAATCATTATACCTATGTTAAAATAAATAAATAAATAAATAAAAACAAGAAAGGTGTTCATAGTTTGATACCTTGAATCACAAGAAATTAACTTGCTGCTCAGATCAATAATTTTCTCCAGTCTAGTGATTAAATGCTCTACGGCTCTACCATTATACATCAGTCATGGAACCCTTGTATATTGTCTTCTCTCTGTTTCAGAATCAGATTCATTTCGTCCTCTAATCTTTAATTTCTTCCATTCTTCCTCACATCAACTTTAATTTGTTCAATCATGCAATTGCCTTTATGAAGTTCATTCCTGTAAACAAAAATCTTGATCCCTTATACAACTTTTTCTTCCAAGAAATTTGAGGTGTTAAACTTAGTTGACCAAGAATGTTCTACTGCTAATATACTTTTCATTTTTAAATTTAGCGCATGACTTCATGACGTAGTTTTATATGCATCGCAAACCCAGCATCGTGTGATTAAATGCTCAACGTATAAAATAGTAACTATAAAACCAGAAATGACCAACATGTTCAAGTATGCTTTTGGAAACTTAAAGAATAACTATGATGAGCAGTTGGGTCAAATTTTGTCTAAAATAGCATGTAATATGGATACAATATATGCAGCTTCCATCATAATTCATTGATAAACACTTCAATTATATTTTAAAACTATGGACTAAAGCAAAAAAAATTGCCTCAAGATGGCCTTACAGCAAAAATAATAATCATATATACGTAGATGCCAATGTTTGAAACTTAAATAGGACATGCTAAAAGTATGTTATGCAATTTCATATAAAAGTAAACATAATGATACGATAAAGCAATAAAATCAAACGATTAACAGACATGTTTATTGGATAAAATTGAAACATGTATTACCATTTTACCATGTTATTTAAAAAATTATGTTTAAATATGCAAGTTTACATGTGTATTTAAACTTTTTATGTGACAAGAAAATAACGAACGAACCAGCGAAAATTTTCATTCAACAATGATTAAACCAACTATAATTCTATATTATATAAAGTATAATGTGACCGCCTTTAAAAAGAAATGTAGAAAAAAATGTGATGTTATAAGAATAATGGAAATTACTAGAAAATATGTCTGACGTATATATATGGAACTACACTTAATATTTTATCAACAGGAAGATCAAATGGTATGCCTTTGGTTGCTTGTACTTCTCACGAATCGCATTAAGAGGGCAATTGTTTGTATTCATTTGCAACTCTTGCAATGCAATAATTGTTGGCTTAAGGTCTAAGGCTGTATAAGAGGTATAATGCACCAGAGACTCATTCTGCAAAATATAATGCACCAGAGACATTGACTGTTGTTACCAAAGAGCCCATTGTGTTGTTTGTGAGTCCTGGTTTTGATATTCCTGTGTATGAGAAGTCTGTTGAGTTCACTGCTGTTGCTGCTTTGCATGCGTATCCGTTTACCTTTGAACCTGCACGTACCCAAAGCTAGTTATCATAGAAAATACTACATCTATTTGATTTATAGCTATATAAAATATTGAAAAAGATGATTAAGTACTTGATGTTAAATCAGCAACGCAAAGATCTTGGAGCATGTCGTCGTCTGCAGCTACGAAGGTGAATAAGAGAAGAGAGAGTAGATTAAAGAGAAATATCTTCTTCATTTTGGAGGACTTGGTGTATATTTGGTAATTGAAATTGCAAAATTTGAATGATTGAGTAGAAATGTAGTTGATGGATGTGTGTATGGAAATAGAATGGTATTTATAGGCAAAGGTTTAGTCAATTTGTTTGGTGCGTCATGTGTGTCACACCGTGTGTGAGTAAGGACATGAAACCAAAAGCCTTGCAAACTAAGATATCTAATATTATAGAATTGTTTAAGGAAATAATAGCTAGGAGAGAAAAATGTATATGCTTGATTTGATTGCCATATACAATATATGGATATATAATTGACATTATTTTATACTATCTCTGTCAGAATTTATAAATGAAATTGATATTTTTATTTTCCTCAGTTACTTTCTTTTTTTTAACTACTTAGGAATCAAGCTTTTTTCAGAAACTCTTAAGTACCAAACACATATTTGAACTCGTGACTTTTGGTTTTCAACTGTTCAAACCCTGTTGGCTGCTACTTACCTTAGTTATATACTACATATGAGAATTGAGAAATTTGATGCTCATTCACACACCTTTTATATGATTGATCGCAAACATTTTATGATTGGTCAAAATCTATAAAGCTATACTATTAACTGATAAATTCACTGACAATTTAGATCATAAATTTATAACTGATTACAGCATGGTAACTTATATCACGGTCTTATAATTAAGTCGTTGGGTATGGCTTACGTCTTGGTCATAATTAACAACAGAATTTCACTAATTACAAAATTTTGATACATTGCATATGTATTCTAGATTATTGTTTAATCGACTTTTTAGTTATTGCTTTGATTGATTTCATCTGGAGTTTTCTTAATTTGGCGAAGAAATAGATAGGAGGCAGTCACGATGGCATAGCTGCTAAGTTAAGTAACGATAATAGACAACACATCGGCCAAGACACACAACATATCACTTTTTACTTCACCCTGATATGCCTCTTTCACCAAAATATTCATATATTAATGTTCATAGTAACGTTCGTTTATAAAAATATATTAAAAGATTTTTTCAACAGAGTGATAAGATCGACTTTGATGAATGAACAACTCTAGAATAGTGTCCAAGCAAAAAAAAAGCTTAATCTATTGCGTAACAGTTCATTGGAGAAAATGTTCATAATGATAGTCTATTACACTAAGAGACTAATATTGTCTATTTAACCTTGCTCGTTAAAATGTGGATGTTTCATAAAGAAAAAACAGAAATTGAATTGGCAAAATTAGAATGTAACTGAATGAATGATACAGCGAATAATAGTGAAATTTTGTACTTTTTTCCATTTCAAGTACAACATCAAAGGAAAGAAATAAGTGGGGAAATTTTCCCTTGGGTTCATGTAGCTTCTTTAATCTGTTCGAGCAAAAACTTGTTTTGCCGAAGGAAAAAAATCATCTCAGAAGCACAAATAACTTGAATTGGCAAAAAAATTGCTACTAAACTTTTAAAAAAAAGTTTGGTTTCACAGAAGCAACGGATTCAGTTCAAAACCACAAGTAACTCAACTATGATTGCTAGCTGCAAAGAGAAAAATCTTCTAACTATTTTACAAAAAAAAAGTACTACCTCAGGCTTGGAGGCATTGCAAAGAGAACCGAGAGAATCAGCAAGATTAGGAGAATAGGCATGCCTATCAATAGGAGGCAAAACATGAAGAAGAGTGAGCAGATCTCTAATGTCGTGAATAACCGAATAACTTCGAAAATCACTAATGTCTTTAGTAATTATTGAACTTCCTTGCGGATCGCTTTGCGAATCACTTTAAGTACTACTTAGAAGTCCATTGAACCACTTCGAAAGTTTCTGATCAACTCTGAGAACCTCTTCAAAAGTCACTTCCTTTCGATAATCACTAATCGCTTTGGAACTCACAGGCCACTTCGAAAATCACTAATCGCTTCGTGGATTGCTGAATTGCTTCGAGGTTCACTTTGACTTCGAGAGTAACTAAACCACTTCGAAGAAGAAAAGAAGAGACGTGCCAAATTTTCCCTCTAAAATTTAGGGTTCGCGGGAAAAGATGGGGCGGCTGAAATGGATTTGGGGGAAAGTTGTGTGCCTATGGTGTCGATTCTTGGACAACCGATGCTATTGTATTTAATTGTGTCGGTTGTTCAAACAACCGACACGAGTAAATCTATTGCTTCCCTTCAATTGTGTCGGTTTCTTAAGAACAACAGATGCAAATTACATTTTTAACATTTTCTTCTTACCCCATAAGTCAATAGTTTCGGTTGTTAATAAACAACCGACACAAATTACACTATTTGTGTCGGTTTTATGGACAACCGACACAAATGAGGCGAAGCAACTAATTTGTTTTGTACTAGTGCTATGAAGTCTAACTGAATTAAAACATTTATAAATTTCATTTAAATAAAATCATTTATTTTATTTAAATTCAAATATATTAAGATATGAAATTAATTTTATTTAATTTAGTTTATACATAAATGTATCATATACATATATGTGTGAGTGCATTTATAACAGTTTATATTAAGGGATTTATAACAGTTTATATTAAGGGATTAAATTTGGTCATTTATTTCATCAATAGATTATTTTATGTTAATTATTTATGGATGAAAACATTATTTTATTCATAATACATACAAATTAAAGTACTAGAATTATTATGTTTGCAAAACTAAGTTAATTTCAAATTATAAATAATTTCTCTCTCTCTCTCTCTTTCTATATATATATAAATGTTTTATGTTCATGTATTATATATAATATATTTATACTTACATGTGTGTGTGTATTCGTAACACATATACATGCACATATTTGGACAACATACATGACATACAAAATGAGCTAATACGTCCGCTGATATTATACAAAGTGACGTGTAAATCTAATTTAATCGCTTGTCGATATTGTATATCGATCGATATATTTATAACTGTTATAAATATATATATAACATTATTTATTTCACAAATCATATTCAAATTTTATAATTAATATTTCGTAAATATTAATTAATTTATAACGATTATAAACTAATTAAATAGTTTGTTCTTAAGGGAATTCATCATTTCAGCTGTGTAACTCTTGGATGTAAATTTGGTCAGCGATAAATATCGAACTATTCTAATGTTAACGTTCACACGTCACTTAACAGGTGGTTTGACATTATGGCCAAATTTACCGCTTACTCATTTTCGGTAAAATCCAATTTTAGTTTAATAAGTGTTACCCGATTGTGACATTTGTTTACACCAATTCTCTTTGTCAAAACTATATCACTTTGGACTTATGGAATTTGGTAATGGTCAAAATTCCAACCTCATCCACATTTAACTTTATAGTCCAAATACAAAGTCCTTGGTTCAATAATAACAATTATTATTAACCGAAATGCTCTGGCCAGAGACTTTGACTTTGAGTTGACTTGAGTTGACTATGATATTAACCGCATATAACCAAGGAGACGAATCCTCTCTTGAATAGTGCTTCACTTCCAATACTTCCACTCGACCCAACTATAGTCACTCGATGGATGCCATTCCATGATTTGACTATAATCAAAGTGAAGCTTTCATATTGAAGATCCACAATATTCTCAAGTCGAGAGAACTGTGTAAATCAGTCACATCGATATTTTCTGTTTGTCCTTAGTTATATTAACCAAAAGAAAACTATCGAGTGAGTCGTTCTATACTTTGAAAGTCTACGGGGTGGATCATGTAGTGTATATGCAAGTATATGCGACAAAATATATGATGCAACTAAAATAATATTAATCTAAGTAAATATAGAATAAGCACACCAGGATTTTATACTGGTTCGGACCTCCCGTCCTACGTCCATTCCCGAAGCTCCCCTTCGGAATTCGACTATAAAAAACCCTCGCTTCGCCCGAAGGAATAGGCTTGATTACAATGAGTTTTTCTTGTCAAATGTGTGTTCTAATATAACACGGATGTTGACTAATTAGTACAATTGCTTCCAATATATTTCTAAGGAATATTGTCTATGAAGAACTGAGTATATGGAAGAGTGAATACAAGTAAAGATTGCTAGAGTGCAGAGATCAAGAATAGAGTATAGAATTCGAAAGCGTAAGGATGTAAGGTGAGTTCTTTCTCTTGATTCTTGATGCTATATATAGTTGTAGATAGGTATCTTGAGTAGTTACGTCCATTAACGAATGTTCTTCAGTTGCTTCTGTTGATGATGAAGAGTTGTGGCAAAGTGAAGCGGAGATGTCCATTCGTATGTGGCAGTTGAAGTCCGTTTCCGAAATTCGAGTTTGAAATCAGACGTCTAGGATATTTTTCAAACGTCTGATACTTTATATATTTTTGAATATAGTAGAAGCTCAGACGTTTGAGTGCTATTACCAGACGTCTAGTTTTGCCTGTCTGTTGTTCCAGAGAACTGATTCAGACGTCTGGCTTGTGCACCCAGACGTCTGATATTGTGCATATCAGTTTTTGTGCACCTTTTCTTGTGTTTCTTTGTTCCTATCATCTTGTAGTCTCTTGTAGTGTCCTTTGAGCCTCTTTCTTGTCTTTCTAGTGATGTTGTTCTAGCAAGTACCTGTATATATAAATATATATGTATATTCGATTTCCATTGTATAGTTGTTGTCATCGAAACCGTAGATTGGATTTCCTAACATACTTATCCAATAACTATTAGTACGCAACCCCTAGGTGCCCCCAGCAGTCATGAGTAATACACTGTCCAACATTTGGAGAGCGTTACATACTCCAGTTTCAACGGATACATCGATATCCAGTCTCGATGCATCTTGACTAGGAACATTTAAAATGGTATATTTGTTTCGTTGTGTTAAATTACTCATGGTTACAACACTTTGTAATTACTATCACAAAATATACCATTTGTGGATTTTTCTATTAAATATACTTTTAATTAAGTTAATTAATTAATTAATATAATCACATTATATCAAGTATATAATAGGAAGAAAATACCTTTTATTTCGAACAAGATTGGTTAACGAGTTAGACATATGTAACAAATTACATAATTGCCCCTAGGGCATACCCCTAACTCTATCAGAAAGTGCTATATAAAGGTAAAACGTAGCCTCAAGCCTCATCAACCGAGAATGACTAAAACATGGGAGATGCAGCAGGGCTAAGTGGGTCGCTTCCAAATAGGGTATGATCATCCCTATCTAGAATCGCTATTATCTCTCATTTGTATGCTTCGGGGCCTATTAACGGAGGGGTGATCATATTCGGTACAATCCAGTAAGGGGTAGGCCGGTCCTGTATTAGCAGGGATCCAAGCGAGGTCCTCGGTGTTATTTTATCTAGAGATGCACCGTGACGGGCGGTACCCCAATAGCAAAGTCATTGCATGGAATTCATTTTCCAATACGAACCTTTACGGTTTTATTTGTACACATATTATGCTGGAATTTAATAATGTAACAATTTCGGCTAAAATTAATAAGTATTTGTATCTAGACACTATTATAATATTAGAGAACTCCATATGAAATGTTTTGGTTATCGTAAGGTAAAAACCCGTCCGTGTTTATGTGCGGCGTGGTCTTACGAGATATCTTTGATTTTAAAAGTGTTTTACAAGTTATAATAAAGTTCCTTGCAATTTGTTTTTCTCACGTTGGTTTTCCAGACTAACTCGGGTGTTATTTTATGATAATGCTCGGGTCAGACCGAGCATATTTACAAATTTCTTTGGATGCATTAGAGCTCAGAAGACAAGTTGGAGGTCTTCAAGTCATATTCACGTATATGTTTATTTTTCGCTGTTTTGTTGTTGAAATCATCAGCAATTGTTAGGATGAGTTGTTATAACTGTCTAGGCTGATGATTGTGATTTGTTGTTGTGCTCTAATGGATGTATATATATAACAGTTTCTCTTTGTAAAGATCATTGATATTATATTATATGTTGTTTCGCTGCAATTGTGAGATTCAGTGTTGTTTTAATTTTCTTTTCTCTTCTTCTTCCCTTTTTCTTTCTTCTTCTTTCCCATAACTATCAGTCTTTCCGTTCACTTTGGGTTGGACATGTGTGGTTTATTGTCAACTTTAATTGTGTGAATTGGTGGGTCATTACAATGTTTCTCCAAACTTCATCCCAAGGTAATTCTATATATTCACATATCTATTAATTTTGTTTACATCCCCTTACTTCTCTATCTTTCCCATCTGTTCATATGTGTGAATTTGGATTTTGATTTGAATGTCTCAAAACCCCTTCTTCAAACAATTATATATCCTTATTATGTTAAAATTAAATAAAAACCTTGCTATGTTCACTGCTATTTTGCTATGAAAAATAATAATTTCATTTGTCTCTGTTCTACATGTTAATTTATCTAATTTGGTTAATCTAGATCTAGTCCTTTTATCACGAATCTGTATATGCCTATGTCATCTGATATTACTGTTATTACAAAAACCAAATCAAAATTAAATTTTGGAATATTCTTGTTAATACGTTAGTGTCATATTAGAAGATTTAGTGATTGTTTACACATAAATTGCTATGTGAATAAAACTTTAAAAGAACTGCATTAATTAATCTTTGTTAACAACATAGACTTAATTATGTTATGCTATAAATCATTCTAAAACAAATTTTGTTAATTATAAAAAGGAAAATATTAAATTAATGATATATCCCTTGTTTTACAATATTGTCAAATCTAGTACTAAAGCTTTATTTAAATGAAACATTCTTTTTCACAAAATACATGTATATTATTATATTTTGTTCCAAATTTTGTTTTAGTTTGTATGTGTGCATGAGTTTATATATTTATGTAATATCATTTATGTGTGTGTATTTGTATTTAACTCAACAAAAGTGGTTTTGGGTAAGATGTAGCAAACTTTTAAACTACTTTAATTGGACATTATATTCATTGATTTATTGCATGTAATATAAATAAAGTTTATTCCAATTTAATTTTCCATGCAAAATATTTATTTTGTGTCTGTGTGTGTATATGCGCACACACACATGTAAACATATATATATATATATATATATATATATATATGTATATATATCTTTATTTGAAAAAAAAAATCATGTTTTAGACGACAATGACATATATAAAGGGGAAATGTGTGGTCGTTGTGGTGTAAATCCCAACACCTAAACAAAATTCACATTAACTATGTACTATTTTCATATGTTGCACTTACACTATACACATGTGTGCATTTGATGTGCTCATCATAATATACAATTAATTAAAATTAAATTAAACAATTATAATAATATGAAGAAATTTTAAAAAGAAAATTTAGAAAACTTCTAAATGAATTTAGACCACGTAGGCCCAACAAAGATCTAATATAATTTATTGTTTGGAATATACCCTATTATCTCGATTCCGACTGGCCTGCTTTCTTCTACTTGTTGTATGAAACTATTGTGTTCTATGAATATCAATTATATTTTATATGCTTCGTGATTATTTAATTATATTTATCAAAATATGATTGTCAATAATGTTCAGGAAAAATGTAATCTAAATATTACAATCCATAAACATATTATTTCACCTTCATAAGCTAAAAATCTAAAAAATACATTGTTAAGTAAACTATATGGTGAACCTTGTGTGCATAGTACGAGTTCACACTAGTATATGTATATAATCCCTTCTACATACATACATACATGCATGCATACATGTGCGCGTGCACGCACGAGTGGTCGACATACGTCTTTTGTTGAGTTTTTTCAGGTACGGTATAGGTTGTTATGAATTGGACATTCTAGGCTATGGAGCTACTACGAGTGGGATGTAGATGCGGTATCGATGTCGTAGGTTCCTTCTTTTAGGTTGGACTAGTTCTCTTTGAGTTTGTTCGACTATTGTTTGTGTCGGTTCAAACCTTGACCCCAGTATTTTTATCTTTTATTTTTACTTTGATTTTTATTCTTTAAGGGAGTGTTTTCTATTTTTTTCTTTTTATAAGGGGTTTTTTGCTACATGCCAGACTTCTTAGTAATAGCTAAGTGTGTAATAAAATTACATAAATATTCTTCTTCTGGATAAGGTCACCTATTTTACTCAAAAAATAAATACTTTGACAATCTTAACCAATAAATTATTGAATTATTTTATAATTTTTGGACTATATGATGCATTATTATTTATTAGTGTACATTTTATGAAACTTTGTTGAATTGAACATCTTTATCTTAATAAATTAGAAAATTTACACCTTTTCACTAAAGAAATTGATGTATAATTCTTATAATTAATATTTATTATCAAATGTTGAAAAATAATTATTTTTAAAAGTTAACATATTAGTTATAATTAGTTAATTTTTTATATTAATTGAAATAATTTTACAGTTAAATCGAAAAAATACAAATAATGATCAACGGAGCACTCACAGTTTCACTAGTAGAACCACTAAATTTTTTGATTTTGCTCCAACACGGTTAAATTCGCGATTCGGTCCTCAGGATAATGCAGTTCAATCCCTTTATTCTCATTCTCCCTTCTCCCACCGTCAAGTTCCTTTTTCTCTCATCTGAATTAATTAATACCACGAGGTTGGAACCAGAAGATTTGTGGTCTAGTATTTTGACATAAACATCGTACCAAATCATCAAGCATGCTGGAGGAGCCAAATAACGTGAATAGCATTGAACGAAACCCTCCTATTACGCTATTAAATGTCGGTCAGCTTCTGACATCAACCACGAAACAGTATTGTCTGCAATATTCATCCATATGCAAGTTCATAAGTTTTCAAATATGTTCATGCATATCCATCCATGACACTGTTGTGCTTACGCACTTGCTATTATATCTGTTAAAAAGCATCAATCAGCCAGCTAACCAAAAGTTTTCCTTTCTCTGTTGTAATAAACATCCAACAACTAAAACCCATCCCACTTTACTCTTTAAACTACACTTTGCTAATATTCGTCCATGGACCACCTCAGACTTTGACTCTTGCATATGCTCCCATTTGACCTCATTCCCTGAATCTTTTCTCCTCCCTCCCTCCCTCCCTCCCTCCCTCCCTCCCTCTATATATACAACCTTAGAACTCCATGCATTCTTCATTCCTCATTCCTCTAAAATAAAATGCAAGCAATGTACTCATCATTTGTTGTAATATTTGTAGTACTAGTAACAAGTGTAAAAACCACAACAATCTCCTCCTCCTCCAACGACATAATCACATCCACATGTGCCAACGCCGCCTACCCTTCAATATGTCAAACCTCTTGCAGGGCAGCCCTAGCAAAAGGTTCCCCTAAAAGCCAAAAAGACGTTTTCGACCTCTCCGTCCAATCAGCCGTGTCACAGGCACGCTACGCGCATGGCATGGCCAGCAACATAACTAGATCGCTGCATTTGAAATTGCAGACCAGCAACTCTACTGCCATGGATGACTGCCTGGAACTCCTTGACATCAGCATAGACCAGTTAAGCGATGTAGAACTCTTCACCACCAACTCAGAAGATGTTGACACGTGGCTCAGTGCTGCAATCACCAATCAGCAGACTTGCATGGACAGCCTGCAAGAAGGTGGCATATCGTCCAAGTATTCAAATGCTGTGAAGAAAGAAATGCAAACTTTGAGCAAGTACATTTGCAACTCGCTTTCCCTTTACAAAACCGTTAAAGTGGGGAAGCTTGCGAAGAACGGTAAGGGGAAGAAGAAGAATCCGGAGGATTCTAGGAGGTTTCCGGCGTGGATGACTGTGAGGGATAGGAATCTTCTGGAAAGTTCGGTTGGGGATGTAAAAGCGGATGCTGTGGTGGCCATGGACGGCACTGGAACGCATAGTAGCATAAGTGCGGCACTAGCCTTTGTGTCCTTGGCGTCTTCTAATGGGGGCAGAAGCGTCATTTACGTTAAGAGTGGAGTTTATAGAGAATATATTAATATTCCCAAAAAGCAGAAGAATGTTATGCTGATGGGTGATGGCAAGGGTAAATCGGTCATCGTTGGAAGCAGGAACGTTGCTGATGGTTATACTACGTACAGCTCTGCAACTGTCGGTATGTACTTATTATAGTATATATGGTCGATGATTAAGATTACTCATAATCTTTGTCTGCTTATTCTTAGTTTTACATAACAACCCGTACATTCTTTTAGTTACATATATAGTTATACTACAGTACTACTACTGCACAAATGGATAAATATAAAGTTGCGGATTAAATTAATGAGACTTGTCCATATTTCTTTTAAAAGACATCTAAAATACGTACGCATATGTTTGTGCAATATTTCTCTATAGTTGAACTTTCTTCCACCAGTGCCGTTTTTGGTCCTTTTCTTTTTCCATATCTACCCAAATTCAAATTTAAATGTCATAAGCCTACAGTGAAATAAGTTTAGTAAATAGGCCTAAATTTATAATCACCTCTTTTCTTTCATAATTCTTTAGCATGTTTTTTAATTTTATGCATAGCTTATACTCGATGCTTTTTGTTGCATTTTTAGAAGGAAGATGCTACAGTAACCTGTATTTAACCGGGGTGTGTGTGTGTGTAGGTGGGAAATCTAACTAGAGGAATTCAGGGTACCCATATTAATTATTTCTTTGCCAAGATTGATCCCCTATTAAGCCCGTTGTATAAGTAGCCCGTAGAGCCAGCATTATCGTTTTAAAAATTTAGTAATACTGTATTGTTTTATGCATAAGGCTCCATATAAAAATAGAAAAGGAAAGAAAATAATTTTTTACAGAGGTCTGTCAATTTACTGGTAAATATATTAATATTGATCAAGATAAGTCACTGTCATAAAATTTGTCCATAGGTATGAACTTTATAAAATGATACATTTAATGCATTGTCCATCAGGATATTTGTACATGAAGAATTATATTTCACGTACATAATTTATTACTTTAAGCGTCTTCTATTATTTTCATTTAATTAAGTGCTTATAAATAAAATAAAACTTATATCATAGTAAACCTTGGTTCAATATTGATCCGTGCCTGTCCAAAGTTTTTTTTCCCTTCCCATGTTAAGGCTTTGAGTTTGAGTTTCAAAATTTCAATCACTTATTTATACAAGTTTTACTTAATTTGATCTTTGCCTAGCTATGTTTAAAACAATTCATTACCCAGATCAATAATGTCATGACTACTGATTTTATAGAAAGGTTATAAAAAATTATTTCATATTTCCAAGAAGTAGGAAACTTCCTAATTCAATTTTGTCTTTTGGCACGTACAAATATTGGAGTAAATGCATCTTTTGTTCAGTTTATTTATTTATCTTGTCACCCTGACCAAAGAAAACTTTTGGTCATTTATCCTTGGAACTTAACATATTCCATATTCTTCATGTTAACAGAACCTTTCATCTAAGTCAAGTGGGCATAATAAAAGGCAAAACCTATAAATTCAATTATTAATTAATTATGTCAATTTTATAACGGCAAGGCATTTGCCTGAACATTAATAATCAGGAAACAATCTCTCAAACATGTCCTTAATGTGATTGAGACGTATGTAAATAGGAGAGATTGGACTTTAATTAGACAAGTTAGATAATCAATTAGTGCTCAACCATAAGATAGGCAAATATAATGTTTTCATTTTCATATTAAGTAGTGACTTTAGTAGGTATAATGTTTACATCAGTTAAGTACTTAATTAATTATTATAATATCCATTTCTATTTATTCCTAACATGGCCAAAAGCAAGGCTCGCTTTACAACTATTTCTTTTAGTTAAAGTGGGAGATTACACTAGGATTAATTAGAATAAAAAGGAGAATTTATGAAATATTTAGTAAAGAATATATACTTTTCATTTGTTTTGTTATATCAGCTCTTATATGGAAAGCTAAACGAAAATCCTTTTTACAGTTAGATATGAATGTCTCCATGTGCATGTCTTATTTAGTATATATCTGAGGATCGTACATGAAAATTGATTAACACTCCAAGTCACAATATTAATCTGTTTGGTTATTGAGTATGACTTTTTTCCTATCTTTTTCATAATCAATTTCTATAATGAATACATACATAATCTTATTATAAGATCTGGAAGAATATTATGTTTCTGCCACATATGGTTTATAAGAGTTTCTTTTTCTTAATCAATACAAACAGAACAGACTAGAAATGAGATTCAAAAAATCTCTGAAATTAATAGATAATAAACTTAATATCTGTAATCCATGCCAAAACAAAGTGGTACTGAAATTCTTATAAGGGCTTCGTAATTTTGAATTAATTAACTGCATTAAGTTGAATGTTTGTTATAAAATAGTTTTAATTTTATGAGTGATAAACTTTTTATGAGTATAATTTTAATAAAAGTTATGCAGTCATTGTGAGAGTAAAACCCACTTAGAGTTATACTTCCCACATAGCTATCATATTTCATGGTTACCACTACCGTCACATATATTACTACCACGCATCAATAGCAGTGGGATGGGAAGTTAAAAGGAATCGTCCTTATGAATAGGATGTCCATTAGGCACAAAACTTCAAACTCTATCCAAATGAAAAAGTAGAAATTATGCTTTCGCCTTGGAATTTTTGAAAAATACAAAAACAAAAAAACAAACAAATAAATAAAAAAAAACAAAAACAAAAAAGTCAAAAAACAAAAAACAAAACAGTTTGTCATTTTCAAGTTACAGGAAATAATGCTCCTAGTAATCATGGAAGTAGACCATGGTTATTAAGCATTATTTAAAATGCACCATTAACATATGTTGAGTTATGCAAATAAAATAACATTTTAAATAAAAATAAATGTTATTAACAACAAAAGTGCTTATAATAATGTGTTTATGTGTAATTTAATTGATTTTACTGTATGTTCCACTGTTTACGCTGCAACAATTTATAGATAATTCATTTCATTTCATTATTATATTACAATGTGCATAATGGTTTTAAATTTGTATGTTTTTTCTAAAATAACTATATTTATATAAATTTTATATTTTATGAAATTAAATGGTAGAGTGCTTTTTTCACAAGTTCTCAATGAAAAAAAAACAGCGTAGTTCTAGAGTACTGGTGTAGAGTAATAATTTTCAATGGGAAAAGGAAAGAAATCCGGATATATTTATACTTCACTAACCACTACTTGAAAATGATCATTTATTCATAGAATCATATTCACACTCGTATAGGTGTTTGAATCTTTGAAATGAGCATATATTTAATTCCAAATGTTACTGTTCATTCATTCGTACCTCCTTTAATTATTCCTGCAAATGCATCTCTATGCTGATTGCCGACAACAAGCTATTCCATTATTAATGTATTTTTTATTTTAGCTGCAATGGGTCCGGGCTTCATAGCAAAAGGCCTAACGATAATAAACGACTCCGGCCCACAAAAAGAGCAAGCAGTAGCCCTCCGGGTCGGCGCAGACCTCTCCGTAGTCCACCAATGCTCAATCCAAGGCTACCAAGACACGCTCTACTCTCACTCCAACCGTCAATTCTACCGGGACAACGACATCTATGGCACGGTGGATTTCATCTTCGGGAACGCAGCCGCCGTGTACCAAAACTGCCTTATCCAGCCCCGTAAACCCCATTCCGGCCAGAAAAACTCGATCACGGCCCAAGGTCGACTCGACCCGAACCAGAACACGGGGTTCTCGTTCCACAAGTGCAGCGTGCTCGGGTCGCCCGATTTGGGGAGTACACCCACTTATCTAGGCAGGCCGTGGCACAAGTATTCGAGAACGGTGTTTATGGAGTCGATGTTGGACGGGTGTGTCGATTCGGATGGGTGGGAGCCGTGGAGCGGGGATTTCGCGCTGGATACGTTGTATTACGGGGAGTACGGAAATACGGGGCCGGGTGCGGGGGTGGGTGGAAGGGTAAAGTGGGGTGGAGTGCATTCATCGATGAGTGTAGATGAAGCGGGGAAGTTTACGGTTGGAGAGTTTATTGTTGGGGATTCCTGGTTGCCTAATACTGGTGTTGCATACACGTCTGGGCTTTGATATTGGGTTTGTGTATTAGTTGGACATGGGCTAAAATATGGTATTCATGTTGGTAATAACCGATACTGAATTAGTAATAATGTCCTATAATTTCAATTGTTAATCTATATTGTTGTGAGAATCTGTATTATAAACCATGAACAAGACGATAATTTACATGGATATACAAGTACTCTATCTTTATGAAGCATTACTTTCAATGATTGTACGAGTAGGGTAAATCGGTTTTAAATTTCGGTTTTCAAACTCGGTTCTAAAACTTGGTTTTAAATTCAATTCAATCAAGATGGACACATAGGTAATCAACAGACAACTGAGGCAAGCCAAGTTTAGTTTTGTTACATTGAAGTCTGTGGACGCTAAGCGGAATTCAACAACGATTGGAAAGCAAAATTCAAATCTTAAACCCAAATCTTCGAAAGCATTTATCCCTTTATAAATATTTTTCCTTCATATTTTTTTATGTATTTCTGTTCATCATATTTATTTTTTTATTGAGCCTACGCTAGTCGTACTTTTCATGTCTTTTCAACAGAAAATATTATGTACTTCTCAGAAATTCCAAACATTAAATAAATAAATAAACTCATTTTCCCTAACAGATGATGGAAAATGAAGATTTAGTGGATAATCATAATCATGATGATTATAAAGAGGTTGGTTTCTTTTTTATGTGTTAAATTCTATTTTTTTTCTATAAATCAATCATAGATATATTGTTTGGGGTTTTTTAATTGTTTTTTAGAATATGTTTAACGATGTCATGGCTAATAAAAATTTGACGGACATAAAATTTAATGAAGTTGTAATAGAAAATGACAATGGAAGTTATTGAATTGTATTTTTTTATAATTCAACATATATGTCTTATTTTCCATTTAATTTTTTTTCCAGTTCTTAGATAGAGGATACCAATGCACTTAATTTTTCGGATGATGAATTCGTTTATAGTGAAAATATGGTAGAAAATGATCGATCAAACACTTCAAAATACATAAAAGTTAGATTTGACAAACCATTTTTTAACCGATCAAGTAAGTATTTATTTAAAATTTTACGATTGCTAATATGGTTGAAAATTGAACTTTTTTAATTTATATTTCATATTTTCTGTGTCATGTGATTTCAGGTATTTGATTCACAGAATGCTTTGATCCGATGGTGTAATGTAAGAAGAAAGAAGTTGTATACCGTTGTAGTAATTCTGAAGTCCGATAAGTTAGGACCTGGAAAAAACCCACGATTGCAAATTGGATGTGAAAAGGGTGGAGTGTACCATAGTCATCAGTCAAAATTAGTGAAAAACGAAAAAACTGTAAAACGACATAGACCTAGTGCCACTAGAAAATGCAATTGTCTGTTTCTATTGAAGGGCATGTTTCTAGACGAAGATAAATGGAAAATATTTGTAATCAACACGTACATAATCACTAACTTTCTTATTCTTTAAAACGACATCCGTATGCAGCAAGGTTTCTTATTCTTTGGAATCCTGATTGGTAGGTGGATGGGTCGACGATCGGTATTGGAATCTTGGTTGGTAGGTAGATGGATCGACGACTAGTCTTGGAATCTTGGTCGGTAGCTGGATGGCTTAGTGGCCGGTCGAGGAAATATGGTTGGCAGGTGGACGGCTCGGTGACTGAGTGGCGAAACCTGATCGATGGCCGGGTGGTGAAACCTGGTCGGTGACCGGGTGGTGGACGTGGTCAGTGGCCGGGCAAGGGGAAATGGTTGGTGGCCAGGAAGTGAAGCACATTCGGTGATGGCGGTGTTCGGGGGACCGAGCATAGAAGTCGGTTCGGCGGGGAAGATTTGGATCTGGCCTAACTTGGCTCGGTCGGGAGTTGGACCGACAAGGGTGGAGCACGGAGTTTAACTATGGACTTTAGGGCAAGACTCGGGTTGCTTGGTAGTTTGGGGAGTTGGCTCGGGGTAAGGGTGGGTGACCTCGGGATGGCTTTAGATGACTTTGGAATGATAATCAACGAAGTACGACGACCTCGACGACTTAACGTGACGAGTGACTATGGCATCTGCTGGTGGACCGAAAGGACGAGTTCTGCATGATAGCTCGTAGAGTAAAACATGAGATTATGATGCTCGTGAGTAGGACAGGTAGTCTGCGTGTACCTAGGTACTCTATGTGTACCCACATGTTTGGACGTCTGCGTGTGTCCAATCCTTAGCCATCCGCATGCGCAAGAGTTGAGCATATATGGGATAGTTCTACTATTGGTACGTGTGCTAAGAGATAGATGGATGACTCTGTGGTTATGATGCTCATTTTTGGGATAAGGTAGTCTACACGTACTCGGGGTAGTATGTGTATACACATGTGTTTGGACGTCTGCATGGGTCCAGTCCCTTGCCATCTGCGTGGGTAATGAGTTGAGCATCTAAAGGAGTTAGCGTACATCTGAAGCACTTGAGTGAGAGATGCGATATTGTGTGATGGATGTTATGTTTATTGTGTACTTGGTATGCTGTGTGATACCCTTATACCCTATATTTTCCTCTTGTGATAGTAGTTTAGCATATATTGTGTCTATGTGCTAACTATTTGGATGCAGGGACATGTCAGGTATGGCTGTTCATACCCCATACCTTATTTACTATATACGAGTTTTATAGTATTTTGAGATAATATATCGCTCACGCCAGACTGTTGTCTGACCCGAGGTTTTATGCTTTCCTTTTTATTATCTTGGGCACTCTTAAATGATTAGATTAAGGATAGCAGGTTTGGATAGCGCATGGAGCTGTATGGAATACGAGCAAGAGACTACACTTTCATATATCTATACTTGGAGCTTACTATTGCTTATATTACACTGTGCAGTACTGTGGAGCTATGTCAGTCATTGTATTATTAGAGACAGTTATAGAGTTTATTATGAAGATTTGGGATGTATAAACTCTTTATTTCAGTTTTTGTATAGTCTATGAACCTAATGCACCCTGGTGTTCTTATTTGCGGTTCATTTGATTATATCACCGTCTCGCCTATTTTAAAGCTATGTTGTTATATTATATTTTATATATGCACTGTGAGATATTCTACAGGTTATGTGTTTGGATTTTCCTCTTCTTTGTATTCTTGGCTACCGTCCTACATCGGCCGGGTACCTCCACAGCGCATCACATAGGTATATTGGGTACCGGAGGTGAAGGGCGGTTGTAACATTTGGTATCAAAGCTGAGGTTGCATAGACGACCTAAGTTGGTACTTGGATCCATTAGAGATAAGGAAGGAACTATCGCCTTAGAATAGATCTAATGATATATGAGAGAGTGTACTTGTTATATTTTGGTTTTCAAAACTATATAGTAGCATGTATATAGTGTATAACTCGCATTGCATTCATGGACACCGCTTATTCCTTTTAGAGATACTGATCATTCTTATTACAGCTTGTAAGAATGAGCCGCCTAATAAGGAACGCTGCTAGGAACTCTATCTATGGTGTTGGGGGGATAGATCGAGGGCTGCTAACCCCTACTTGCGGAACATGTTCGCTGAAATGGTGCGAAACATGATTCAAAATGCCCAAGTTGCTCCTGCTACATCTGTTGGTGGTGGTGCTCCAATGCAAGCGCCAAGGGCTGACTTCGCCAAATTGAGCAAGGATTTCTCTACTCTGGATGGCAAACCGTTTCTTGGAACAGAATCATCCATTGACGTGCAGGATTGGTTGGATACCTGCGAATGCATCTTTGAGGATATAGAGTTAGAAGATGCGATGAAAAGGAAGCTACCCTCTAGATAGCTTCAAGGAAGGGCCATGGGGTGACGGAATGTGTGACGCCCCACCTCTATACTCACACTAACCAAGGACACTACTAGGTAATGCCGTCAATTAGTACGAAGAATAAGGCTGTTGAGGAGCGACCGACTGTATAATTGATTTGAGCGAGAACCGATATGTTAGATAGTATGTCATACATTTCATTTCAAGATGAAATCCGACATATCCAATCCAAACTCAAATCTACTACACAGTGGCTAAGTGGCCTTCAAAAACAATTATAAAATAAGTATAACACAAAATATCAGTCATAGATATTCATATCACTAAGGCGGAAATAGATATGAATATAACACATAGAAGTGAACATCAAAGTAGTGGTCATACAAGATCCACTGCATCACAAAAGAATAGGTACAAGTACTAGATAAAAGAATAAGTATACATCAAGGAGTCTCTATCTCGAATGTATAAAAACAAAAACTACTGAGCTAAAGTAGTTAGGCAAAAGTCAAAAGCTAGTCCCTGCTAAGAAGTCAAGTGGAAGTACCTGAAACACCTTGGTCTGTCCCGAGTATTATTTAAGAAGAAAAATAATAAACTGATCAGTCTAGCTATAAATATCATACAAGATGAGATAGGATAAGAGATATGACAACAAATATATGATAACAATAATGTCATACTGTGATAAGTATATATTTGATAACAATGAAAATCATATAACATCTCAAATATCCTCAAATATCCAAAAAGAATATCATATTCTGTAGCTTATTCACCCAACCTCAAATATTGACAAAACATATCAATGCAAATCGCAAAAATTGGTGATACACAAATTCTAGAAATCAATAATTAGAAATCCAGAAAACACAAAAGGGGGAGGCCTATCACAAATGGGAGCATGAAAACTCACCAACACATGCATCACAAATGGAACGCTATTCCATGGTCGCTAACCTATCAAATTTGAGCCGAAAGCCCGAAGACCATGGGTCGCTACCTCACCAATTTGAGCCGGAGCTCCACCGAAATAGGGTTTAGTCCCCCACGCAGACAAAGAGACATCGCTAGTCTAAATCACAAAATGATAATCATTGATCGATAAGTGTAAATTACATTAAGCTAGTAAATAAATGAGTTTAGCTTCATGTCCCATAACCACTAGCTTAACTTAAATATTTACGAACAGATGGTAGATTTCCACTCGAAAATTGTCACAAGAGTTCAATCGAACAAGTCCAAGAATTAACCGACGAAGTAAACGCAAGCGTTTCATATCACTTGTTTTGCTAAGTCATTTAATTGGATTTCTCATACGAATGAGGTAAAGGTTTGTATATACTAATAGATTGGAAAACTGTTTTAAAAACAAGCTTTGTATTAAAAGTAATGTTGAAATCATTTTTGTGAAAGAGTTTGAGTATTTACTACTAGTATAGAAACCTTTGGATTTTATAGTGACAAATCATAGAAATGATTGTAAAAACAATCTATCACCAAAAATTCGCATTCGACGACGTGAATTAAAACCATGAAAATCGATATCAAATCCATCAAATGGATATTCCCAAAATTCCAGAAAAGAAATCATCAAAGTCGATAATAAATGACAATAACCATTCGGATCATCAAAAATCGATTAAAACATAAACCCACATAAAAATAGGCAAGTTGGCTGAATTTTACAACGCCAGACGTTTGGGGGTTTTGCCAGACGTTTGAGCTGAAGATCTGGAAATTTCTTCCAGATTGCTCAGATGTCTAGGAATAACCTCAGACGTCTGAGCTGAAGGTCTGGAATTTTTATTCCCATGCCTCAGACGTCTGAGCGTTTTCCCAAACGTCTGAGTTAAAGCTCAGGGAAAATTTTGCCTAGGCCATTAATGGCCGAATCAACTCTGATGCGATCGAATGAGCGATGGTGGCTAGTGATTTATGCCAAGTGACAACCCAACCTTGTAGGCTCTTCAATACACTCCAAACAACATGTCCAAACATCCATAGTAGGATTTTCATAGATTTTGACTTCAAAATACCAAAATTGGAAAATTCACCAAACCAATTCAATTCAAAAGCAATTGAACATGAAATGGATGTTAGGAATTCATACCTAATAACAAATGAAAGCTATAGACGTAGATGTGAGTTCAAGAACTCATCTTTAAACTCAAAAACAACAATTGAGAAGCTGTAAAACAAGGAAAGATCAACTCCACTTCAATCACAACTCTAGAAGCTCCAATTTTTGATCATATGCAAATATTTTCTAAGTTAGGTTATAGGAAATTATGAAAATTGGAGAGGGATTGAGATGGAGAAGATGAAGTGAATGCTTACCTAAGGTTCTCTTTGATTTTTAGAACTTGAATTTGAATTTCCTAAGAGCCTAGGGCTTAAGAATTTTGATTTCCCCTATTTTCCCTCATTTTTCCTTTTTCTTTGAGTGTTAGGAAATTGTGAGTGGAATGAATGAAGAGGAGAGGAGTTAGGGGTGTTTTGTAGAAGAGTTTGGGTTCTCTTATTGGGTTAGTGGGCTAGAACATAATCCAAAGCCCAAACAAAATACCAAAATCCTAATCAACTCCAAACATATCAATGTTTATACTCAAAAAAGTTGTAAATGTCGTTTTGAACTCAATGAAAGTGGTCTCGAGTCCAGATTCGACTGTTTACAAATATTCACATTTCGGAATTTAAATTCAACTAACAATGCTATATTTAAATAAAACATTTAAATATATAATCCTAAAATATGCGGGTTGTTACAGACACCCCTCCTTAAAGAAATTGCGTCCTCGTAATGCTTAAAAAGAAAATAAAGAGTAACAACCATTCTAAGGCATAACAACACAAAAGAAAATTTTGAAGTGAGAAGTTCACCTTAAGGAGCATGAGAGAGTAAGTTTGGATGTGTTCGCTCGATGAATTCTCTGGATTCCCAAGAACAATCTTTAGGATTTGCGAACCATTGAACTTTCATTAGTGGAACAACTTTATTACAAAGGCGTTTAACCTCCATAGCAATGATACGAATAGGATGTTGCTCATAAGTCAAATTAGGTGAAACTTCAATTTTTTTAATAACACTGGGCTCTAGAATAGAATCGGAATCTCTAAGGCATTTCCATAATTGAGAAACGTGGAATACGTCATGAATAGCAGAAAATTGAGCCGGTAATGAAAGGCGATAAGCCATGGAACCAATACGTTCGGTGATGGGAAATGGGCCAATATATCGAGGTGCTAACTTTTCCGATCGACTGAAACGCACAACACCTTTCATAGGTGAAGCACGAATGAATACCAAATCTCCCACAGAAAATTCTAAATTCCTTCTTCGGTTATCGGCATAGGATTTTTGTCTACTTTGAGCTTCTTTCATCCTATGACGAATAAGGTCAATCTTTTCTGTGGCATCAGGAATAAAATCTAGACCTAAAACCAGCTTCTCACTGGCTTCAAGCCAACACGAAGGAGATCGGCATGGCCTTCCTTAGAGTGCCTAGAAAGGTGCCATACCAATACTAGATTGGAAGCTATTATTATAGGAAAACTCAACAAGAGAAACATGATCTTCTCAACTTCCACCAAAATCAAGAACACAAGCATGAAGGAGATCTTCAAGAGTTTGATTCACATGCTCGGTTTGTCCATCGATTGAGGATGATAAGCGGTGCTAAAATTAAGCTTCGTTCCCAAAGCTTTTTGAAGACCCTTCCAAAATCCACTAGTAAATAATGGATCACGATCCCTAACAATAGAAGTAGGAACTCCATGCAATTTAACAATTTCTTTAATATAGAGTTTGTCCAAAAGAGGTACGATCCGATTGGACCGAACGAGAAGAAAATGGGCGGATTTTGTAAGTCTATCTACTATCACCCATAAACTATCATGACCTGAACGAGAACAGGGAAGACCATCAATAAAGTCCATGGAAATTTGATCCCACTTCCAAACTGGAATGTACAAAGGTTGCAATAACCCACCGGGTCTTTGATGCTCGGCCTTTATGAGTTGGCAAGTCATGCAACGCTTAATAAGTTAGCAATATCAGATTTCATTCCATCCCAATAATAAAGTCGCTTCATGCCCGCGTATATTTTACTACTACTGGGATGAATGGTAAATTTAGAATGATGAGAATCTTCTAAAATGTCTTTACGAAGATCACTAATATTTGGCACAATAAGTCTACAAATTTTAGAATGCGTCCACGAGCATCGATTTCAAAGTCTTTCAAACCATCAACCTTATTTTTATCCCTACAACTTTGGCTAAGAAGAACCAATTCGGGATCTTGCTTTTGAGCTTCAAGAATGCGGTCTAAGAGAGAAGGATGGGCCTCAAGGCTACATAAAACAAGAGATGAACATGAATCAAATTCACGATCTCGAATCTCACAAGTGGACAAAGTCTCGAGATCATTCCATTCGGATATCATCATGGAAACAACCACGTATTGCTTACGACTAAGGGCATCGACAACACGATTTCCCTTTCCAAGAGTATAAAGAATATCAAGATCATAAGATACAAGGAATTCGAGCCAACGTTGTTGACGCAAATTAAGTTCCTTTTGAGAGAACAAATACTTCAAAGATTTATGATCGGTGTAGAGAACAAATTTCTCTCCCAAAAGATAATGACGCCAAATTCTAAGGGCAAAAATAATGGCCGCGAGCTATAAATCATGAGTGGAATATCTAGTTTCGGCAGGCTTTAATTGCCTAGAAGCATAAGCGATAACACGTTCCCTTTGCATGAGAACGACTCCCAAACCAACACGACTAGCATAGGTATAAACAATCAAGTCTTGGTTCCCTTCGGGAATCACAAGAATAGGAGCATCAGAAAGGAGTTCTTTTAATTTTTGAAGAACAACTTCACATTTGTCTGACCAAATGTACTTAACTCCCTTCTTTGTCAAACTAGTAAGAGGTACGTAAATTTTAGAAAATTCTTTTATGAACCGGCGGTAATAGCCCGCCAATCCAAGAAAGCTACGAATTTCCGTCACATTCTCCGGTCTCTTCCAATTTTGAATCGCTTCAATCTTTGAAGGATCCACGGAAATTCCGGATTCAGAAATAATATGTCCTAAAAATTTCACACGAGATTACCAAAAGTGGCACTTAGAAAATTTTTCTTTCAATTGATTACTCCTAAGAGTTTCCAACACAATCCGAAGATGTTTTTCATGCTCTTCCTCGGTTTTAGAATAAACAAGAATATCATCGACAAAGATGAGAACAAATCGATCGAGGAAGTCTTTGAAAACTCGATTCATAAGGTTAACGAAATAAGCTGGAGCATTCGTTAAACCAAATGGCATAACAAGCCATTCATAAGATCCAAAATGAGTACGAAACAATGTCAAAGGAATTCTATCCTCTGCAATACGAAGCTGATGAAAATCGGTTGCTAAGTCTAACTGTGAAAAGACTCTAGCACTGCTAAGTTGATCGAATAGATCATCAATCCGAGGTAAGGGATATTTATTCTTGATGGTAAGATCATTAAGCTTGCGGTAGTCAGCAAAGCCTGTGTACCATCGAATTTCTTCACAAAGATAGCTGAAGCTCCCCAAGGAGAGGAACTAGAATGAATAACCTATTTTGCTTCCAATTCAGATAATTGTTTACGCATCTCTTCATTTTCCTTATTGGACATACGATAAGGAGGACGAGTGATAGGTATAGCTCAAGGGATTAGATTAATTCTGAACTCAATTGCTCGCTTATGTGGTAATCCTAAAACGGGCTCAAATATATCGGGAAATTCACGAACAACGTGAATGAGGGAAATGACATCTTCCTCATCATCATTATCATCATCATGCAGATTTAGAGAATATAAGGATGCTACCAAATTGGAATCTGAATCTTTAAGAACAATAGAAATCTGCATAACAGATTGAGGACGTCGAAGATGGATAGTCCTCTCGGGACATATGATGTGGGCTTCATAACGATTACGCCAATCCATTCCCAAAATCATTCTGAAACCTAAGTAATGCATAACATGCAAATCGGCACGGAATGCATAATCACATAAAATAATCTCGACATCTTTACAAAACAAACTGAATGTTACGGATCCACCAACCGGATTCGCAATTCTCGGTGAAGTCATCAAGCCCATAAAGTTTAAAGACAAAATATCAACAAGTTCCTTTGATATAAAAGAGTGGGATGCACCCGTATCAAAAAGAACTCGAATAAGATGATCATGAAACATAATAATGCCATCAAGGACAGAATGAGAAATACCTTGACCAAGAGAAGTGCTACTAGGGGCTTGCACAACATTTGGCTTTCCCTCTTTCTTGCTTTGAAGTTTGGGACATGAAGATTTAGGATGATCCAAACTTTTGCAATAGCGACAAGTAAGGGGCTTCAGACGCTTATTTGCATAGTGGTCCTTAGATTCACAATTGTAGCATTCTCCACGATTAGGGGTAGGAGTCTTTGCTACCGAAGTTGCTTGCTTCCCTTTCTTGTTGGGATTAGGGCCTTTGAACTTATTGTCGAGTTGCCTCTTCTTATTGTTATTGAAGTTCTATTTGGCACCCCTAACATCACCATCACTTTCTCTATCGGCCTCTTCAAGTCGTAGAGCGATATCTACAAGCTGATCGAAAGGAACTTCTAGCTTCAGAAGTAAAGCCTTTTTGAGGTTTTTATTCATCCCATAGATAAACCTTTGATTCTTCCTCAATGGAGTATTAATATACTCGACCCCATATTTAGAGAGGGATTCAAAAGATGCGACATAATCTGTCACAGAAGATTCACCTTGAACAAGGTCAATAAAGCGTCGAGCTAAAGATACTTTTTCAGCTTCCGACACAAACTTCAACTCTAACCTTTCCAGGAATTGCTCCCAAGTAAGATCCGCTTCAATAATTTTTGAAATCAAAAGCTCATACCAATCTAATGCTCTCTCCTAGAGCATGCTAGAAGCCACTTGGACTCGATGTAGATCCACAAGATTCATGCGGGGGAAAATGCGATCGCATGTTCTAAGCCAAGCTTGGACTTCTATAACGCTTTTAGAACCATTGAATGGCCTTCCACCCAAATTGGTATAATCACTGCACAAGCGTGCAAACCCGGATTTAGGGTGAGTAGGCTCAGGAGTGGGACCGGCAGCTTGGGCATTCTTTATAAGATGTAAAAGCTGTTGGGTAGACATGAATACGCTATCCTGAGGAGTAGCACTAGATTGAACGGCGCTAGGACGACCTGGTCTAACCATTTCTCTTCTTTAAGAAAGAAATAAAGAAGAGGAAAAAGGTTATTCTCAGAATGAATATCAAACAAACTTGATTGATAAAATAAGGCATCATAAAAGGAAATAGGATAGAACTGGTCCTAAGACTCGAATTATATCCTAAGGCACGATTCCTAAGAGAGAATTAGGACAATGATCCTGGCTAGATTATTCTACATTGTTCCGAAGTTTGGCTCTGATACCAAGCTATGATGCCCCACCTCTACACTCACACTAACCAAGGACACCACTAGGTAATGCCGTCAATTAGTACGAAGAATAAGGCTGTTGAGGAGTGACCAACTGTATAATTGATTTGAGCGAGAACCGATATGTTAGATAGTATGTCATGCATTTCATTTCAAGAGGAAATCTGACATATCCAATCCAAACTCAAATCTACTACACAGTGGTGAAGTGGCCTTCGGAAACAAATATAAAATAAGCATAACACAAAATCGGTCACAGATATTCATATCACTAAGGCGGAAACAGATATGAATATAACACATAGAAGTGAACATCAAAGTAGTGGTCATACAAGATCCACTACATCACAAAAGAATAGGTACAAGTACTAGACATAAGTATACATCAATGAGTCTCTATCTCGAATGTATAAAAATAAAAACTACTGAGCTAAAGTAGTTAGCCGAAAGTCAGAAGCTAGTCCCTGCTAAGAAGTCAAGTGGAAGTACTTGAAACACCTCGGTCTGACCCGAGTATTATTTAAGAAGAAAAATAATAAACAGATCAGTCTAGCTATAAGTATCATACAAGATGAGATAGGATAAGAGATATGACAACAAATATATGATAACAATAATGTCATACTATGACAAGTATATATTTGATAACAATGAAAATCATATAACATCTCAAACCTCCTCAAATATCCAAAAAGAATATCATATTATGTAGCTTATTCACCCAACCTCAAATATTGACAAAACATATCAATGCAAATCACAAAAATTGGTGAAACACAAATTCTAGAAATCAATAATTAGAAATCCAGAAAACACAAAAGGAGGAGGCCTATCACAAACGGGAGCATGAAAACTCACCAACACGTGTATCATAAACATAACGCTATTCCATGGTCGCTAACCCATCAAATTTGAGCCGAAGCTCCAAAAACGGCCCGAAGACCATGGGTCGCTACCCCACCAGTTTGACCCGAAGCTCCACCGAAACGGGGTTTAGTCCCCCACGCAAACAAAGAGACATCGCACAGCACTAGTCTAAATCACAAAATGATCATCATTGATCGATAAGTGTAAATTACACCAAGCTAGTAAATAAATGAGTTTAGCTTCATGTCCCATAACCACTAGCTTAACTTAAATATTTACGAACAGATGGTAGATTTCCACTCGAAAATTGTCATGAGAGTTCAATCGAACAAGTCCAAGAATTAACCGACGAAGTAAACGCAAGCATTTCATACCACTTGTTTTGCTAGGTCATTTAATTGGATTTCTCATACGAATGAGGTAAAGGTTTTTATATACTAATAGATTGGAAAACGGTTTTCAAAACAAGCTTTGTATTAAAAGTAATGTTGAAATCATTTTGGTGAAAGAGTTTGAGTATTTACTACTAGTATAGAAACCATTGTATTTTAAAGTGAAAAATCATAGAAACGATTATAAAAACAATCTATCACCAAAAATTCACATTCGACGACGTGAATTAAAACCATGAAAATCGATATCAAATCCATCAAATGTATATTCCCAAAATTCCAAAAAAGAAATCGTCAAAGTCGATAATAAATTATAATAACCATTCGGATCATCAAAAATCGATTAAAACAGAAACCCATATAAAAATAGGTAAGTTGGCTGAATTTTACAGTGCCAAACATCTGGGGGTTTTGCCAAACGTCTGAGCTGAAGATCTGGAAATTTCTTCCAGATTGCTCAGATGTCTAGGAATAACCTCAGACGTCTGAGCTGAAGGTCTGGAATTTTTATTCCCATGCCTCAGACGTCTGAGCGTTTTCCCAAACGTCCGAGCTAAAGCTCAGGGAAAAATTTGCCTAGGCTATTGATGGCCAAATCAACTCGGATGCGATCGAATGAGCGATGGTGGCTAGTGATTTATGCCAAGTGACAACCCAGCCCTGTAGGCTCTTCAATACACTCCAAACAACATGTCCAAACATCCATAGTAGGATTTTCATAGATTTTGACTTCAAAATACCAAATTTGGAAAATTCACCAAACCAATTCAATTCAAAAGCAATTGAACATGAAATGGATGTTAGGAATTCATACCTAACAACAAATGAAAGCTATAGACATAGATGTGAGTTCAAGAACTCACCTTTAAACTCAAAAACAACAATTGAGAAGCTGTAAAACAAGGAAAGATCAACTCCACTTCAATCACAACTCTAGAAGCTCCAATCTTTGATCATATGCAAATATTTCCTAAGTTAGGTTATAGGAAATTATGAAAATTGGAGAGGGATTGAGATGGAGGAGATGAAGTGAATGCTTACCTAAGCTTCTCTTTGATTTTTAGAACTTGAATTTGAATTTCCTAAGAGCCTAGGGCTTAAGAATTTTGATTTCCCCTCTTTTCCCTCATTTTTCTTTTTTGCTTTGAGTGTTAGGAAATTGTGAGTGGAATGAATGAAGAGGAGAGGAATTAGGGGTGTTTTGTAGAAGAGTTTGGGTTCTCTTATTGGGTTAGTGGGCTAGAACATAACCCAAAGCCCAAACAAAATACCAAAATCTTAATCAACTCCAAACATATCAATGTTTATACTCAAAAAAGTTGTAAACATTGTTTTAAACTCAATAAAAGTGGTCTCGAGTCCGAATTCGATTGTTTACAAAAATTCACATTTCGGACTTTAAATTCAACTAACGATGCTATATTTAAATAAAACATTTAAATATATAATCGTAAAATATGCGGGTTGTTACAGAATGCCATCAAGATTACTACTCCCGAGGACCAGATTACTTGGGAGCAGTTCAAGGAGAGATTTAAGGAGGAGTGGCCGCTCAGAAGTTGGTGCTCTTCCGAAAGTTTGTTGACTTGGGATATAGGGATATATCTGTGTCGGAGTACGTGGCTGAGTTCGACACACTTTTGAAGTATGGCCAGTCTTTTATCGATACTCTACTTAAGAAGAATGAGAAGTTCATCATGGTCTTAGATTATTACCTTGGAGAGAAGCTTGTAGGGCCTATTGATGAGCTATTTGAGAGGCTGGTGTAGAAGGCTCTTCGACATGAGAGTCTGTCACTAAGCCTAAACTGGTTGTTGCTCCTAAGGATGAGTCGAAGTCGCAAGCTAGCGGGAGAGGCAAAAGGAAGTAGGACAATAATAAGAAGAAGAAGCAGTTTCAGAAGGATGGCCAGAAGAAGGGCAAGTGGAAGCCTCATGCTATAACTATGGACAAAGGGGCCATCTTAGCAAAGATTGCAGAAATGAGAAGAAAGGATGTTTCAACTGCAACAAGACAGGGCATATCAAGAAGGATTGCCTAGAACTGCCAAGAAATAAGCAGGTTCCGTTTGCTTACACTTTGAACATAATTCCAGCTTCGTCAAGTGCTCCATCGGTAAAGGAGAAGGAGAAGAGCGTTGTTATACAGGGTATGCTTTATGTTTCTAATATACCTGTATGTGTTCTATTCGATATCAGGGCTTCAGATTCTATCATATCTAGTGATCTGGTAGATAGATTATGATGGAAACTTGAGGTAGTTGATCGACCTTTGATTGTCACAAACCCCATTGGAGGATCGACTAGCATGTTCTTGGTTTGTCGAGACTTAGCCTTATTGAGTCATGGATGTTTGCTTGCTTGTGATTACTTTGTTTTGGGTTTTGTGGGGTTCGATATTATACTGGGGATGGACCAACTAAGGAAGTATGTGGTAGTGATGGATTGTGAGAGGCCATAGGTAAAGATTAGGGCTGTGGAGGGACGGATGATAGTGGTTGGCTGCCTGCCAGAGGATGGAGTTGTGGTTAGCTTTCTATGTTCGCTTGAGACTCCATTGGATAAGTTGTCATCTATGCCTATAGCAAGAGAGTATTCAGACATATTTGTGAAGGTGACCAAATTACCACTACACCGAGAGATTGAGTTCCGCATATACTTAGTGAAGGATGTCAGACCGATAGTTATGCCTTTAAGGTGTATGGCATCTAGAGAGCAGAAGGAGTTGGAGGCACAAGTGAATGACCTCTTGAGATGAGGGTTCATTCTTAGGAGCATATCTGAGCGGGGTGCACCTGTAGTATTCGCCATTAAGGCGGATGGCTCTTTGAGGTTGTGTGTAGATTACCGTGAGCTAAATAAGATGACGAAGAAGAACAAGTATCCACTCCCGTGTATTGATGATTTGTTTGATCAGCTCCGTGGTGCCAGGGTGTTCTCTCAGTTGGACCTTACGATAGGGTTTCTTCAACTGAGAGTGGCGAAGGAGAGTGTGCCGATTACAGCATTTCGTATGCCAACTAGATTCTATGAGTGGTCAGTTATACCGTTCGTACTAACTAACTAACCATGTTTTAAGGGATCAACTAAATAAGTTTGCACTTGTGTTTATGGACGATATCCTTGTTTATTCAAGGACGGAGGATGAACATAGGGAGCATTTGAGGATTGTGCTTGAGGTGTTGAGGAAGCACTGATTGAAGGCGAATTTTCTACCTATCACTTTTGGAGGAGGGAAGTGCAATTATTTGGTCACATTGTTTCTGAGCAGGGTATTGTTGTAGATCCTGTAAAGGTGGTAGCAGTACAAGACTGGGGTCGGACCAAGACCATTATGGACGTGAGAAGCATCCTTGGACTGGCGGGATACTATAGACGTTTTATCCAGGACTTCTCTAAGGTAGCAGGATAGTTAACCAACTTAACGAAGAAGAATCAAACTTTTTTTGGGTCGCAAGGTGCGAGCATGCGTTCGTGAGTCTGAAAGAGAGGTTGACGAGCGCACCAGTGCTAGTCATTTCGAGTGGAAATAAGGAGCTGATGGTATACACAGATGCCGGTGGTACTGAACTTGGTGTAGTGTTGATGTAGAGGGGAAAGATTATTGCCTATGCTAGTCGACAGCTGAAACCATACAAGAGGAAGTATCTAACCCACGATTTAGAGTTTGCACCGATTGTATTTGCTTTGAAGACATGGAGGCATTATTTGCTTAAAGAGTCATTCGAGTTGTATACGAACCATAAGTTGTTGAAGTATCTATTCTCCTAGAAGGGTCTTAACCTTCAACAACAGCTATGGTTAGAGTTCCTGGCCTTCTACGACTTTGGCATTTCCTACACACCTAGTAAGGGAAATGGGGTGCTAATGCTTTGAGTAGGAGACATGCTAGCTTGGGAGCGATGTTCCTAAAGTGGAAGAAGTTGGAGTTTATCGATGGCTATGATTTTAGACCTCGATGTGAGCTGGAGCTAGAAATGTTGGCTACCTTGATGGTCAGATGTACCTTGATTGAATAGATCGATGCTAGTCAGAGGCGAGATGCTAGACTAGCAGAGATCATGATGAAGATAGAAGGGGGGGTAGAGTCTGAGGAGATGAAGCAGCATGGGATCGACCATGACGGTTGGCTCTGTAAGGATGGGAGATTGTTTGATCCTGATGTCGATGGGTTGAGGGATGAGGTGCTGCACGAGTGCCATCATTCGAGATTGACTATACATCCTGATAGTAATAAAATGTATTGCGATATGAGGTAGATATTTTATTGGGAAGGGACTAAGAAGGACATTGGAGGATTCATCTCGAAGTGCATGAACTGTTAGTCGGTAAAGGCAAAGCAGAAGAAGCCGGGTGGTTTGCTACAACCGCTAGAGATTCCCAAGTGAAAATGGGAACAAGTTTCGATGGACCTAGCGATGGATTGCCGAAGACCAGAGGAAAGTACAATAACATCTGAGTTATAGTCGATAGATTAACGAAGAGTGCCCAATTCATACCTGTCAAGTAGAACAATATCCAAATTAGCCCAGTTGTATATGAAGTGGGTTGTGCGATTCCATGGTGTTCCGAAGAGCATTGTGAGCGACCGAGACCCTTTGTTCACTAGCGGGTTTTGGAAGAGATTACAAGAGGTGTTAGGGACGGAGCTGCATCTCAGTATAGCTTGGGTGAATCGTATTCTAGAGGATCTCTTACGAGCTTGCATTCTCAATTTCGAAGGCTCGTGGGATGATCATTTGCATTTAGTAGAGTTTGCATACAACAATATTTATTAGTCTAGCATCGGTATGGCACCATTTAAGGTTGTTATATGGCCCACCGTGCAACGCTTCTTCATGTTGGTGGGAAGCCAGCGAGAAACCGATACTTGGGCCAAATAAGGTTAGAAAGACTTTGGAGAAGATCGAGATCATTCAACAACGAATGAAAGCTTCCCAGGACAGACAGAAGAGTTAAGCTGATAGGAGAATACATGACTTGGAGTTCCCCATTGACGATATGGTGTTTTCAAGATCTCTCCGCTGAAGAATGTTGTTTGATTTGGTACTAAGGGGAAGTTGGCACCGAGATTCATTGGTCCTTTTTTGATACTTGAGAGGATTGGGAACCTGGCTTATAGAGTCGATTTACCTCAGAAGATGGTGGGTGTGCACAATGTCACGTATCTCACTTACGAAAGTTTGTGCATGACGCAGGCATGATAGTTCAACCGGATCAACTTAATGATATTGAGATTTAACCAGAAGCAATGAGACCTCGTAGGCTTATTTGTATCATCGGATGTGATACATAGCAGCTTAGGAGGAAGACGGTAGAGCTGGTGAAGGTTTAGTGGAGTGAAAGCGAAGGCGATTGTATTTGGGAGACCGAGGAGAGAATGAGGACCGCTTATCCAGAGGTCTTTGCTTAGTGAGACTTCTGTTTATCGCATGTACTTTCACTTTCAATATCATATAGGGTAGTTTAGTATCTTACATGCTAGGGTAGACGTAGATATCATTTATTGCTTTTGTGTGCAAGTTCGATGTTTGACATCTTTGCTCATGGATGGTAGGCATCCATGGTAGCTATGGTTGACTTTACCTTATTTGTATTGGGTATTTCGAGAGCGAAACTCATAAAGGGTGGAGAATGTAACGACCCGTATTTTATGGTATCGGAGGATCGTAAAATATTATGAGGTCGTATGACTCTATAATTTTGGGAAATGCATATTAGTGACATTTCCTATCTTTAGAATTTTCCGAACGATTTTACCCTTGGAAAATTGTATCGGTTGTAACTTTTGATAGGAGCCGAAGTAGCATCCGAGACCACTTCCATTGGAAAGATATGATGGTTTCACTTTTTGTAAAGTAGTCATAATTGCGATTTGGACATTCTGGTAGGAGATATGGTTGTTTGAAGATTGATAGTTTTTGAAGCAGCTAAGTGGGTAATTAGTGAGTTTGGAGGCAAGCCCACTAACCCATTTCGGGTTTGGAGACCTTATGTGGCTGAACCATCATCCCCAAATCACTTTTACACCCTCTCCCATATGTCTAAGCGTCCATTAACCCTTCCTCTGCCCAAAACCTTCTATTTTCTCCTTCAAATGAAGTCTAAATAATAGAATAAAGCTAAATTAACAAGGGGATTCATTAGAGACCTTCACATCTACATTTTGGGGAGATAAAATCTCAGTTATTCTGTTCATTCTCAGATTTGCACTGATTTGCATGGAAAACTTGGATTTTTGGTGTTTTGGTGAGTCATTTATCATCTCTCACCTTAATATATATGTATCTATACATTTTGATATGTTTTAAACTTGTTTTTGAAGTCAAACTAAGGTTTTAAAACTATTTTCAAGGCCAAACCTGTAGCAAAACGAATTTTAAATTGGATATGATGTGTGTGTGTGTGTTGTGTTAGTGTAAATGCGTATATAGTATCAGAGTGACTTAGAGTTAGGAACTATTAAACTGGGCTTCGACAGATTGGTTCTAAAACGTTTGGAGTTATATTGTTGCATAGGCGATGCACGAGAGTTGATGCGTTAAAGGTAGCGATGAAATCGGCGCGATTTGGAGTGCTGGAAGTGTTACAGGGTTTCAGGTTTGTTGGTCGATGGGTCAACGACCGGTCTTGGAATCTTGGTCGGCAGGTGGATGGGTCGGTGATCGGCCTTGGAATTTTAGTTGGAAAGTGGATGGGTCAGCAACCGGTCTTGGAATCTTGGTCAGCAAGTGGATGGCTCTATGGTCAGTCGGGGAAATAGAGTCGGCAGGTGGGTGGCTCGGTAAACGACTAGCGAAACCTAGTCGGTGGCCAGGTGGTGAAACCTGGTCAATGAATGGGTGGTCAAACATGGTCGGTGGCCGACAATGGGGACATGGTCGGTGGCCAGGAGGTAAAGCACGTTCGGTGATGGTGGTGTTTAGGGACCGAGCACAAAAGTTGGTCCGGTAGGGGATATTTGGTTCTGTCCTAGCTTGGCTTGGTCAGGAGTTGGATCGACAAGGGTGGAACACGGAGTTTAACTATGGACTTCAGGGCAAGACTCAGGTTGCTTGGTAGTCTGAGGAGTTGGCTTGAGGTAAGTGTGGTGACCTAGGGATGGCTCTAGATGATATTTGGAACGACAATCAATGAAGTATGATGACTTCGATGACTCGACGTGACTATGGATCTAGTGATGGACTGAAAGGATGAGTTCTGCGTGATAGCTCATAGAGTAGAATGTGATATTGTGATGCTTGTGAGTAGGACAAGGTGTACTGCATGTACCTAGGGTAGTCTGCGTGTACCCGCATGTTTGGACATCTGCGTGTGTCCAGTCCTTGCTATCTGTGTGGGCAAGATTTGAACATCTAGGGGATAGTTCTATTGTTGGTATGTGTGTTAAGGAATAGATGAATAACTTTATGGTTATGATGCTCATTGTTGGGATAGAGTAGTCCGCGTGTTCCTAAGATAGTCTACGCGTGCCCATGTGTTTGGACATCTGCCTGTGTCCAGTCCCTTGCCATCCGCATGGGCAATGAGTTGAGCATCTAAAAGAGTTAGCGTACATTTGAAGCACCTGAGTGAGAGATGCGAGGCTGTGTGATGGATGATATGTTTATTATGGACTTCGTATGCTGTGTGATACCACTATACCCTATATTTTCCTCTTATGATAATATTGTAGCATATACTATGTTCATGTGCTAACTCTTTGGATGTAGGGACAAGTCAAGTATGGTTGTTCATACCTTATACCCTATTTACTATATACGATTTTTATAGTATTTTGAGATGATATATCATTCACAACAGACTATTGTCTAACCCAAGGTTTTATGCTCTGCTTTTTATTATCTTGAGTACTCTTAAATGAGTAGATCAGAGATAATAGGTCCGAATAGCGCATGGAGCTGTACGGACAACAGGAGGCTACGCTTTCATATATCTATACTTGGAGCTTACTATCGCTTATATTCCGCTATGCAGTACTGTAGAGCTATGTCAGTACTTGTATTATTAGAGACAGTTATAGAGTTTATCATGGAGATTTTGGATGTATGAACTCTTTATTTCAGTTTTTGTATAGTCAGTGAACCTGACGCACTTTGGTGTTCTTATTTGTGGTTCATTTGATTATATCACTGTCTCGTTTTTTTACATCTATGTTGTTATATTATATTTTATCTGTGCACTGTGAGATGTTCTACAGGTTTTGTGTTTGGATTTTTCTCTTCTTTATATTATTGGCTACCATCCTGCATTGGCCGGGTACCTCCATAGCACATCACATAGGTATAATGGGTAGTGAAGTTCAATCAGGTTGATTTAGATTGAGGAGCATATTCTTAATTAGAAGAATTTATGAGACTAAAAAAATGAAGTACCCAGGCTCCGCTCATAAAATGCGTAGGGGGACCGTCATAGACAAGCAGTGATTTTAGGTGTATATATCCATTAACTTATGTTCATTAACCTACATACACATTATCCTTTATTTCACATTAAAATTACTTAAAAAAAATCCAAATGGTCGTTTATAATCGACAGCATAAAGGATCATACGACCGCCAACCACCGTGGTAAATTAAAACTCATGGCTATAACACAAGCATGCATCAAAAAAATCACAAAAAAACTAGGTTTTGAGTACCACCATTTCTAACCACCGTGGTAAATTAAATCTCTCGGCTATAACACACCGTGCATTAATAAAACCGCAAATAAAAAGGTTTGATGGTCACAATTGCCAACCACCGTGATAAACTAAACTTGTGGCTACTATGACGAATGCCTTACACCTTCAATACCCAATATACATATATAGTGCATCGTAGGGGTACCTGGCCAATGCAAGGGGTAGCCAAGAGTGTAAAGTAATGGAAATCCAAGCATAAAACCTATAAAACATCTCACAATGCAACAGAATAACAAATCATAATAAGTAAATGAAGTATATAAGAGTATGACCTCATGCCCATCCTCTATTCAGCTCTACGTGCTCATAAGACCTGATATCCCTAATCTACCCATTTAAGAGTACTTGGAATAATAGGAAGCAAAGCATAAAATCCTGAGTCGGACAACAATTTGGTGCGAGCGGCTGAAAATCTCAAATACTATAAAGTCAATATTAGAACAAATGGTATGGAAAATCTTGCCCGATCTATCCTTGCATCCATAGAGTTAGCACATAATACAGAATATATGCTACTCTACATCGTAGTCATCATGGTATATTATACATCAAAGTACTAATGGGTGTCTAGATATCTACATCGATGACATCTACATATGTGACATACCTAGGGAAATAAGCAACCAAAGTAAACATAGCATCCATCATCCATCCTTACATTCAGTCACTCAGTGCGTCGGAACTAGACTACCCATCTGATAGTCCATAGTAAGGTAGGTTCTAATGTCAACAAACTCTACCTCCTCATTACTAGGTCCTAACATCAACAGACTCTAGTAGCCTATGTGATCCAAGTTCTAAAGTCAACGAACTCTAGTCACACCATCATATACCCTTGATTCACGAGTATCCATCAAAACCTTGAGTATCACGATCCCTTTGCATGCACCATCCATTGTAAAGCTCATCTTGGAACTGTCCTCACAACTTCGGTCTGAAGTCTTCGTAGTTAGGAACTATTCTAGACCGCCATCGTTAGTCGTAGAATATCATCGATCATCCCATAACCTTCCTCTAACAATTCCTTCTATCCAACTCGTAGTCACCTACTCTGCTTCTTGAAGTATATCTATTCATTTTCAAAGCCATCACTTCCCATCACGTGATCATTATCATCAAATCATGCGTCGTCGTCGTCAGAAATCATTACCGAACAACATAGTTCGATAGGACCCGAGCCTTAGCTCGAAAAAGTGGGAGTATGACTTGAAGCACACCCATGTCCCAATCACCCACCTACAGCTCGAGGCACATCCCGAGGTTCCTACTCCCCTAGCCCGAAGCAAGTCCTAATGTGACTTTGTGAATACTTGAGGCAACTTCAACTCCTCACCATCGGACCATGCCTATCACCGAACTATAGTCACTGAACCATGCCTATTGTCGAACTATAGCCATCACCAATCCATGCCTATTACCGATCCATAGCCATCACTGACCATTCCTATCATCTATCCATGCTTATCATCGATTCATACATTTACACAAGCGACCTGAATTAAACCCCTCCAAGACTCGAAGCAGACACGTCTAAGGCTCAGAGCATTCCTCTACCAATCCATCAACACCGAACCATCATCTTTTGCTCATAACTCGAGCAAATGAACTCCAATGACTTGAAATTTTAAATGTAGCTTTAGGGTGTCCTCCTTGACCTACCCTATAGATCACAAGTCATTCGATCAATTTGACCTTCATGGGTCATCACCGATCTATGACTTGTTCCTAAAACTAAATTTTCATTCGATCGGTGTTTTCAACCATTCAAACACCATACATTCAAGCATACATTGCATAAAATATATCCTAACAAGCATACATTAATATACATCTAATTTATAGCCTAAATCTAAACAAGAAAATCCATAAGATAAAGAAACTCCATAAGAACACGAATTTCAGAAATCTTTTCCAAATCGTTTGAAATTTACATATGTGATTAAAGAGGGTTTGAAACATATTATAGAGTTTAAAAATCATTTTAAAACATCAGTTTAAGGTGTATAATGACTAATTAGTAAGTGAGAGGTACCAACTACTCACCTAAATCCAAAGCAAGTCCAAAGCTGCACAAATCTTGAAATGAATAGTAGCTCCAATTGATCACCAACAACAAATCTTCAAATCTAAGTGCTAATTACGCTAATCTCCTTCTAATGATAAGATTTGGCTAATAAAAATAGAGTTTACGGTAACTTTTTAGGCTAGAGAATGTTAATGGTGGTTTTATCTCTATTTTGGGAAATGTGTAATGATTGAGAGAAGTCCCATCAATACCATCATGATGCTAGTCCAGAAATGGGCTTTGGGCCTAACCATTAACTCACCAATTACTCATTAAGTTGTTCAAAATCAAGTGAAACTTTAAACAACCATATCTCCCTAATGGTAAGTCTATTTTTCTATTATGACCACTCTATAGAAAGACAGACCATCATCCCGGTCTAATAGAAGTTGTTTCGAATCCTAATTCGGCTCCTATCAAAAGTTATAGGGCATACAAGATTTTTCTAGGTCAAAATCGTCTGTTGAAAATTCTAAGGATGGAAAATGTCTCTATTAGTCATTTCCCAAAGTTATAGAATCATACAACCCTAAATAAAAATAATATTAATATTTTATGACCATTCAATATGTAAAATACGGACCATTACATTCTCCCCTCTTAGGAATTTCGCCTCCAAATCCTATACAAAATCAATAAGGTTATCCCACATGCCTAATAACCATATACAAGCATAGGCAACCATCACACATCAAACATGTACACGTAACAGCAAATGAAAAGGGTAACATCCAAGCCTATCCTGACATGCAAGATACTATATTATGGTATACTTCATGATATCATAAGTGAAAGTAAAAGCGATAAATAGAAAGTCTTACCAAGTAAAGAGCTTTGGATAAGCTGTCCTTACGCTTTCCTCGGTATCCCAAATACAATCACTATCGTTTTTGCTCCATTGAACCTTCACCAACTTCATCGTCTTCCTCCTAAGATGCTTCGTATCACATCCGATGATATGAATAGGCTTATGAGGTCTCGAAGCTTCTGGTTCAATCTCGATATCATCTAGTTGATCCAGTGCAATAGTCACGCCTAAGTCATGTACAGATTTCCGCAAGTGAGAAACGTGGAACACATTGTGCACTTCTGCCATTCTTTGTGGTAAGTCGACTTTGTAAGCAAGGTTCTCAATCCTCTTTAGTATCGAAAAAGGACCTACGAATCTCGGTGCTAACTTTCCTTTACTACCGAACCAAATCACATTTTTCAATAGAGAGATCTTAACACCATATCGTCGGTTGAGAACTCTAAATCTCTACGTCTCTTATCAACATAGCTCTTCTATCTGTCTTGAGCAGCTTTCATCCATTATCGAATGATCTCGGTCTTCTTTGAGGTTTCTCTAATCATATCTAGCCCAAGTATTAGATTATTTCTTGCTTTCTACCAACATGAAGGAGCGTTACATGGTCAACCATATAATGCTTTGAAAGTTGCCATACCTATAGCACCCCTACCTCTATATCCATACTATCCAAGAGTATCATTAAGAAATACTGTTGAATAATATTGAGAATGAGCTTGTATAAGTTGCACACATGAGTATTCCTTTGGTCTAACACTATTATGTATTTAAACATCATAAATAGCTCACTTGTACATACAGAGTATCGATGCAAAGTAATAAAACGTTGACTCCAAGATAGAACAATACACAATATACGGTAAATATTAGAGAAAACAAAGTCAGAATCGTGGCGATAATATATAATACAAATATATACATCACAATTGTTAGTCCATGAGATGATGGTTTTGATGACAACAACCTTAGAATAGATTATAAAATATAAATACTAACATTACAAGTTTAGATATATATGTATATGCAGGATCTAACCATGCATGTATCAAGAATGAAGACTGTACAATATAGAGATTCAAGATATAGAGATAGAAGACTCATGAGTATCAAGATTATCAAGAGTTCAAGATTTCAAGGTTAAGTTTGTTTTATTAGGAATATTTGTTAAAACTCGTAGAAAATCACTGGCATCTTAATATCCAAATTATTCGTGGAATGGAACCCACTTCGAGCCCGTTAAAGGGATGGAACCCTAAGTAGGATGGAACCTACAAAAATCTAGTGGGACATTGTTTTGTATCCACTAAGCTTAATTCAAATGATTTTTCAAAATTATCTTGTTTTCGAAATGATTTCAAAACTTTCCTTTTAAAAAGATTCAAAACCCTCGATTCCGTTTTTAAAATAATTTTAGCCTCAAAACATCTTTATTTTCAGAGTCAAAATTTCTCCTGATTTAAACTATCTTTTTAAATAATATATTTAACTTTTAAATTATTTATACTTTGATTTAAATTATAGTTAAATAATATATATATATATATTGTTCTTTATATTTACTTATGAATTTCAACTATATTCAAGTATATTTATAACGTTTTAATATAAGATAAATATTATTTTTATAGAAATTCAAAACATCAAATTTGGCTGAGGGATGTCGACATGCCCATAGGCACCATGTCGACATGGTGACAGTTTAATTCAAAATTCAAATTTCAAAAGAAGTGTCTATTCGTCATAACTTTTCATGAATGGTCATGGCTGTTGTTCTTTTATAAATAGGGGTCAGTTTCAACGAATTTTATAACACTTTTCTTTGATTTAACTTCTCTTCTTCTTCTCCACTTTCTTATTTACAAATTACACCATTACTCTGCCGAAATCAATATCGAATCTAACTAGATAATTTCTGGTTTTGATTCTCTCCACTATCTCTATAAGATCCAAGTGCTAATATGAGTTATAGACTTTTTGTAATCAATTGAGCAAGAAAAGGTGTGATTGTAGCCCTGGAAATCAATTGGGTGAACTTGTTGCCCCAGAAATCAAGTATCTCTACCCAGAGGATTGTGATTCTGGAGGGTGTACCTCGTAGCCTTGAAACCGAGGGATGTAATTGTTGAATTGATTTTGAAAGGAAATCCGTACTTAGTTGTGCGGGACTGGATGTAGGGTAACTCCAAACCAGTATAAAATTCGGTGTGTTCTTTCCTTTACTGCTTTTACTTTATATTTGCATCTATGTTTGATTCTGTGTTCATATCTGTGTCTGATTAGTGTATACATTGTTAACAAAGTAAGATAAACTGAAAAAGATTAACAAATTTCTTAAAACACTATTCACCCCCCCTCTAGTGTTAATTCTAGCCTTAAGATCCTTAATCTGCATTTCTCACAACAATGTCATATACATACATGCATCTATACAATTCAAAATAATATACTACAACACTGAAATACTAGCCTTCTCTATACCCAATACACAAGCTGGTCTCACCGTCCCTGTACCCGAAATGTCTCGGACTGACCCGTGTATTATATAAATAACACACAAATCAGCCTATATCTAAATTAAAAGGTCAATATATGTATGAAACTCAGTATAGACTGCATATAATAAAAATATGATAACACCGTCAAAATAATTTAAAACAATAATCATAAGGTCAATCACAAACCATGTAGAGGAAAAATGTCATCACCCATATAAAGTCAAGTAAATCAATAAATCATAGAATCAACCTTATTTGTGTGAACATCCATATCTGGAAATCATCATCAAATATCTAGAAATCATCAATAAAGGAGATATCACCAAGTATAGTCAGGCTAGAATATAGTAATGCCTAAATATATCTCTCAATCTCACATTACAAAATATCATCATCAAATCACCAAAATCAATAAGAAATTGAAACGTTTGAGCCAACTCATAATAATGTCCAAGTATAATCAATAACAAGTATGTCGTCTGGCTAAAAAGAATAGGTCGTCTGCCTGGAAAGAATAGGCCGTCTGCCTATCAATCATATAAAGATAAGATATGGGGATTGACTATAATCTGGATATAGTCTCGGGTAGGAATAAATAGTACATGTCTATCTATCGCACACACCGGAACCAAACGGGAGACTGACAACATGTCTGCCTACTCCAGGAGCCTCACATGTGTCCGTCTGACACTACTTCTACGATCGTCAGTTACCTCCCCCTTAGTATCGTGACAATATCCACCGCATCACAAACACGCTGTAAGATTACATTATTCATTGATCACGACTCGATACATTGCCCCTATGGGTAACCGAATGCTGGCCTAGGTGACATAGGGGAAAACACACACAGCAAAGGCACACAACAATAAGGATGTCATGGATCGGGGCGCGACCACTACGATCAGGCCACCAGGGTGGATACTGGCAATCTGGTTCACTCCCGAAACATAAAGGAAGATGGACAAGATATATAGATACATAATATGTACACTCGATAGCTAACACATAACTGCTCATAAATGCCGACACATGGCTCTATATCGCTACCACATAGCTTGATACTATTGCCGACACATAGCTATAAACGATTGTCGACACATGGCAATACATGTGACTCACTGCAGCAAGCCTCACCACAAATCCTTGTCATGTGAATGTCATCTACTTACAATGAAAAACCGAATAAATATCATAATAGCATCCCATACCACTGCTTTGATACCCAGACATTCATTCACTGCTCATAAACTATGCTCAATCTCCATAATATTCTATATAAGAAGTCCTAATAATAACTGGAGAAATGTTATCGAATGTCCCATCCCAAATTATATTATAACTTCGTTTATTCAGATTTCTCATCACACAGAATTAATTATCACAAAACCAAACAGAAGGACGTCATCACCCTATGAAATCACATTCAAAAGCAACTAATCAAAATATATAATAGTGAATCATTCATAACATTGAAATTGTTATAGGAAAATGAGAAGTAAAAAATGTAGAGATAATACAGAAAATCCCATAGATTCGAAAATGAGATAATAATAAAGTTCAACAAGATCTTTCTTAAAAAATTAAATATAAATCAAATATTTAAATATATATAAGGTGCATTTTTTATAATCCATAAATAATGATATAAATTATAAGGTAAACTTTAAAATACTTAAAATATTAGTTAGAAAATTACTTCTTGTTTTTCCTAGGGTTTAAATAACTTTCAAATTATTATTTAAAACCAGTTATAGATTTTTTTCGATAAATTAATAAATTTAAATAAAACTTCATAAATCAATTTTATGTTCTGAAATCAATAATAATGTTTAAACTATTATATATTGAATAGTACTTTAACTTTATTTATATAATTCTAAAATAAAGATTTAAATACCAAAATTCATTTTCCAAATCTTTATATGTATATTTTAAAACATTCCAAATCACTTAACAATTCAGATTTCCCTTATAGGAATCTTTTCGTAAATTTCCTTTAATTTAATTAAATATATATTATTTTTAAATAAATAATCAAACTTCAAACTAAATTTCTTTTTATTTCAAAATATAGATTACCATTTTAAACTTTATTTTATACTCAAATCATTGATAGTAAATATTAAAATCACTTAATAACATTTAAAACTCAGTCCATAATCTTCCATAATTACAAAATATCTTTAAATAAATTTATAATCTACAAAATAGATTTTATGCATTCCAAACTATATAATATAATCCAAAATCTCCTTTTTAGATCCAAAACTATTGATAATACTCTTTAACACTAATTAAATGCACTTTAAAAATCATTTCATATTTTCTAGATAATATATAAAATTTCTAAGCAATGATTTGAAATGCACTCTTAAATTTAAAATATATAAATATAATAGTGATTTATAAAGGGTTTTATGATCTAAAGTAAACTATATTTATAATAAAAATAGATCTCTAAAATACAAAAAAATAAGTTAAATTAAGTAAATAATTTATAAAACACTTTTAAAATGATTTAAAACCTTTAAAATAATTTTCCAAAACTTTTTACAATCATTTAAACAAGTAAAATGAATAAAACATCCATAGAAAACACATATATCAATATTCAAATATATATAAGCTTCAATTCACAGACAGACATAATTTCATTTGTAAATCGACACTTCCAACAAACACAATAACCTAATTCATCATCAACCAATTACAAAACCAATACCCTACAATCCAAAAAACAATCAATCTCAAATAAACAATTCAACCAATCTGCTCAACCAATATCAGAATTATATATATATATTTGTATGTATGTATTACAGGCAATAAATTAGAAATAGTTGTGAGTTAGAAACTCACTGAATTGTAGGATTGAAGAACTCATGCACATCGCTACTAGCTGCGTCTCGCCTCGAAGAATGCTGCCTTACGTCCGTAGCTCTATCTCCGTCAAACCACCAACAACCACAACACAGCCCACGCACCAACCACCACCGTAATTTTTGTAACGACCCGTAATTTCACCACTTTGAAAATGTGATATTTAATTTATTTTAAATATTCAGATATAGAATTTTCAAACTTAAATAATTATGTTTTATGTGATAAATAAAAATGATAAATTTATTTTTAGAATTTGATTACAAAATCAAGAAGTTTGGATTTTCATGTAAAAGTGACTGTAACGACCCGTAAATTTTAATGTTTTTAATATCGTAATTAATTGGAATTTTGTGAAATTTTAAATAATTAAATTTTGAAATAAAATTTGATATTTGGAATACGTCTACTTAAGCATAACAACTGGTAAATTTTCATCAGAAAATATGGAAGTTTATTATCTTGTGTAATTTTATTTAAATTTAAATCAGTTAATATTTGATGATAATAAAATGTTTTTCAAACCTGAATATTTTTATATAATAAATTTGTAAATCATCTTCTGAGTGAGACATCATATTTCGTTTCGTAAAATTTGGACTGTTATTGCCCCGTTTATCTTAATTCTGGCTTTTGCAGCATTTTCGGTACCGAATATCGACTTTTAATAAGATGGTCCTATCACTGATATCTGTAAACCGTTTTGATCGTCTCGTCGTGCTGATCTCTATGGTATATTCATATGTGTGTTTCAGAGTTCACGAAATCGGCGAACCGATCTGTCGTACCAGTTCAGCATTCGAGCTTTTGTTTCCTGTCCCTTCATTGCCCAACGTAAACTAACAGCCACCTGCCTTTAAAATTCCCAGATATTAATATCAACCTCTTGCCATTCCACCGGTTCGTACTTTTGCTTTTGGTAAATGGTTTTATTTGAGAAATATAGTGAAATATATCAAATTATATTTGTATTAGCCTGTAGCGTGGTTCTTCTTCTTTTATTCCCTTCTGCCTTTATCAAGCTTTCCACCTTTGCTCGTTCTGCCATGGCCGAGTTACGTATGCTCCGAGAAAAACCATGACTTCTTCATTTTCCTTGCACGCAAAAGCTTCTCCTCTCTCCCATACTTCATCCCACCTGACCTTGAAATCCCATAAGGCCTCCACTTCACCGTAGTTCGCCATTCTCCACCTTCCTCCGACCCTTGCCTCGTCATCACTTCGCCCAGCAACTTCCTTAATAGCCGAAGTCTCTCCACCCTCTCCCTTCTCGTGAACTACCCCTCCGACCGTCGCCTTGTTCCGAAACCTTAATTGGTCGCAGCTCCATTCACCGCCGTATCTTCATCCCCTCTCTGCCTTGGATCAAGCAGCCGTATCCCTTAGCCTCTCTTCTTCCCTCGACCGATGTCCATCATCTTGTAGCCGTGCCTTGAGTTGTTCCTTGCCAAGTCTCTGCAAGCTTTGTTTATACTATAGGTATGTATAACAGTTGTTTATAGTTTAAGTACATACATATAACAGTTTACTTATATTTTTAGTATATTCAGTTATAATATATAAATGTTTATATTGCAGTTTGTATACATTAGATGTATATATATATATATATTAAAAGCAGTATATAGATAGAGGTGTATATAAGTTTATATTAGCTTATATTTTAGTTATATATATATAGGTAATATATTTATTGATATATATATATATATTGATTTTTTAAGTTTATAAAGTAGTTTACATATATTAGTATATACATATGAACTGTTGTTATAAAGTTACAGTATATATATAAAGTTATGTCTATATTATCTTATACATATATGTTAGTATATGGGTTGGTATATATATTAGTTATATAACAAGTATACTTTGTTTGGTTGTAGTTTATACATTGTATTTATATATATATATGTATACATAGTTTTGGCCAGTTGTATTGTTTTATAAAAAGTGCTGATTTTATAATATATATACTGTATGAAAGTATATATATATATATATAAGTTATATGTGATAGCAGTGTATAGATGTATATACATAGTCTGTATAGATTTTAATATGATGTGTATTAATATCCTGATCTTTAAAAGTATATTATGTAGTTTACCCAGTTGCATGCTTTTATTTAAATGTGTGTGTGTGTGTGTGTATATATATATATTATATTAAGTTTATAAGTTGCATAGATATTTTGGATATATATAATCTACTCATATATAGTCTGAGTACATTTTTTGGTTAATATGTTCATCTATTTTGTTTTGTTACATTATTAGTCTGCATAGTATATTTGTTTATTAACTATTGATTTTAAACAATATACATATATGGTTATTTTAATTTTGAAATGTATATAGATTTAAATTAAAGGTTTATATATGTTGTTGTTTTATGTAGTATATATATACAAAGTGATATGTTTGTATATCTATATAAGTATTTATTTCAAAATATATTATGTATATATGTTAGATTTTAATATATGTGTTTGATTTAAAACAATGATTTTGAAATACATATATATTTAAATTTAAAATGTGTTTGGATTTAGAATATGATTTTACAGTATATATAGTTATATACATAAGTTCACTTATACCATTTATCTTCATCAATCCAGTTTCGATTTGATTTCGTCAATTCCGAGCTATCAGCTTTGCTCGTCAAATTCGCGTTCAATCTTGCTTTGCTTTGGAATTCATGCTTGGATTCATAACTCAATTCATCGTCAAACTCCTCTAGCCTTGAAAGGTGAGCAATCACTCACGATTAACGTTCTTATATCTATTAAATTTGATTTCACTTGAAACGACAATTGAAATATGCTACTAAATTGAACTGTTAATTATTCGCCATATATGATATGCTAGTACCTGTAACTGTTCACCTATGACATCTGACACCCTGATCTGTTTTTATATTCTATCTGTTATTGATGATATATGCTTGTTATTGATGTGTTATATTATTATCATCTCTGTTCTCACACTGCAAGTTCCCTGTTAGTATAGAATTCCCTATGGGTTGAAATGATACATACCCGAACGATCTTGTAGAATAGGAGAAAATCGTTATGGTTGAAATGATAAACCCAAGTGATTTTCATTGACATTGAATTTGGGATTGTGGGTTGTAAGGATATATACCCATAGATATTTAAATTGCGGATTGAAATGATAAATATCTGTATCACTTGACCATAGGGTAGAAAACTATATACAGACACCGTTGGTGTATATATATATATATTGAAATGATATCCATAGTTTTAAAAACGGATTATATATGGTTTTACATAAATATTGATTTTAAATATTATATATATAAATGTTATTTTATAAAGGTTTAAATTTTAGATTTTTAAAATTATATGTTTTAGGAAATTTAAATTTTTAAGTTAGTTTTGAAATTATAAATTTTAAGATTTTACTTATATTTTTACTATTTTTAAAATATATATAAATTAAGTTTTAACATAAATTAAGTTTAATAATAAGATTTAATTTAATAAAGTTTGATTTAATTAATATATAATATGTTTAAGTATTTATTTAAAATTATATTTTTAAAAATAGTTTTTTATAATAATTTCTAATAAATTAAGGTTGGGAAGATAAATTTAAGTAGATTTGAAATAGTATTCTTTTAAGAATTATATTTAATAAAATTGATTTGAAACTTATTGAATTTGAGATTTTAAGATATGGTTTCGTAACTTGATTTTGATTTAAGGCGATTAAATGAATATTTCAAGTAAATAAATTGAAGGGAATATTTAGTTTATTTAAATTGTAATTTAAGGTTTTATTTAAATGATATTGGATTGACTAGGTGAATATTTCAATATTAAATAATTGTAAAGTTGAATTTGACATATAAATGAATTTATCAAAATTGTGTTATTATAAATGTTTGAATATTTAAAACTTTGAAATCTATTGAAATTGAAATGGTTTGATTTGTAGTTCAAATCTATATTTGAAATCGATATAAAACGGTTTATTGAGATGTTGAATTAAATTGGAATTTGTGAATTAAGATTTAATTCATTGAATTTATGAATTCGAATGATTTGAATCGATTTGTGAACTTGAGGAAACTATTTTACTATCTTAAGTATTTTAATATGTATATAAATATTTTACTTTATAAATTATTTTATATACAATTATTTTAATATAAACTATTTTTAATATAAAACTATTTTAATATAAAACTATTTTTAATATACTAATTACTTTAATATAAACTATTTAATTTATAACTATTTTATATACAAATTATTTTATTATATTAACTATTGTATTTATAACTATTTTAATATATATACTATTATTAATACCTAAACTGTTTAAGAGGAAAGTGTTATGAATTTCAAAGTTTATATTTTCCAAGTGTTATAATTTCAAAGTGTTATAATTTCGAAAGAGTTATAATTTTGGAAAGTGTTATGATTTGGAAATGAATATTATTTTAAGTGAGAAATGACATCGTATTGATATGGTTTTGAAATGGATATGATATTTTGGTTTTGAAGTATGATATTTTGAAATGACCACGGTGTTATAATAACGATTGGTTGTTAAAGAGATCGGGATCGGTTATTGTCATACTCTCTGCCTATACCGAAAATCACTTTAACAACTGAGTACGCGATGCAGATTCCAGAATGAAGTAGGATGGTGGCGATGATTCTATTTGATGTATATACGTGGACTGACTCCCGTGATTTAGCTTAAGGTGACTAAAACAGGAGCAATTGACGGGCCAAGGGAGGTAGCTCCTCCGATCGGACACACTTCTTCGATACTATTCTATTACATTGTGATTGATTGGGTGCACCCTCGGATTTTTAGGAGTGTGGATCGAGGTGGGCAGTAGCTGCGGCTATGCGTTACCACCAGCCCGGAAGTGTAATTGGTATATCTACCATGGCATTGCCTAGTTGTGTCGTGTCACCTACCATATCGAGCCCACTACGAGTTTGTTTTGTACCATACCTATGGAGTGCCCTCTGACAACGCCCAGTACGGGGGAGATTACAGTACTGTATAGACTATGGGAATATATAAAAATGTGTTAAGGGGGATATGGGTAACGCCTTAACGCTATTTTAAAAGTTTACTTTACTATAGACATTATAATAGCGTATTGTACTACATAGTAGATAGTTCCACGGATCCTTAGAGGATGGGTATCCCAAACATCCTTTGAGTTACTTGTATTTCAGTTGATATTTCACTTGAATTGGATTTTTTGATATAAGAATGTTAAACCCGACTCGAGTGTTTTGTGTTTTTGCTTTACGCTCGGGTCAGACTGAGTGTCGCAGCATTTGAGACTCACCTTTGGAGTTGGTGCTTCGCTTGGAGATCCAGCTATCTATCCAGCTTTCAGTTATTCAGTTGACTCCAGTGATATATTCAGATTTTGTTATTTGACTATTGTATTGAGACTTCTGTGTATTCGAGACGTCTGTTGTATCTTGTTTTAACTCTGTTATATATATATATATATAGTAGCTTCATGAACTACTATTCTTTTGTTTCTGCTGCTTATTATTATATTACTCTATGTCTGTGATTCTGTGACTGATTTATTTACTGTATACGCTGAGCTTTGCCACATATAAATTAACAATCTGATATTTTGAGCAATTCAAGTCCGACATGTGCGGATGCGAATGCCATGAAATACTGGGACGTTACAATGACAAAAGCCGGTTTTTGATAAAATTGGATATACGTTAAAATTTTGTTTTAATGATAGATAATTATTTTTAAACTTATTATATAATGATAGTAATTTGATTTATAATGATTATATATATATAAACTTTTTTACAATGATGTTCAAACTTCGTCGTATTTTGTCAATTCAACGTCATATTTCGTAATGAAATTTTAATATTATTTAATATGGTTTTATAGCTTAAATAAACTTGTTTTAATTATTTAAAGATGATAAAAAATCAATTTTCATGTTTTGTTTACGTAAATAAATAGTTTGATTTAAAACTGAAAATGTGGCTGACGATCGTTTTTCGGATTTTCGACCATTCGTCGAACGGAAGTTATTTCGAATCATTGCAATGTTGTTTGATACACATATGTACACATGCATACACACATTTAAAAACATCACAATTAGTCACATCAAAAGCTAAGAAAATATCTAAGATATTTTCATAATATAATTAAATAACAATACTTAAGTGTTAAGTAATAAAAAGCAAACTTACCATCACCTTTCATCTCCTTACACATACTTTCCATCTCATTAAACGCTAGTACTTAAGGGTCTAATGTTGCATTGGAATAGAGGAATAACGATGCCTTAGAAATGAGTTTTGGGTTAAGTGTAGTAAGGTCCTTTTGCTATAAACTTCATGTATAAATACCACCACCATTTCTCCACTTTCTTCACATCTCATTCTTTACTTCTTCCTCACTTTCTTCATTTTCTTCTTCTTCTCCAAAGCCTCTCTAATGGCTTTTTCTCTCTCTTATCTTCTTACTAACTTTCTTAAAAACATATCAAACTAATTCCAAACTCCATCAAACTTTGCCAAAGACCTTAGAATATCATTTAAACATGGTTTAGCACCTAAAAAGTGAAGAAATGTTGGAGGAAGGGGGAGAAAAGGCCTTAGGCCGTGCATTGGGTGGTGAAGGGGGGAGGCGGTGAGCAAAAGGTGGAGTGGTGATGATGGTCGTGAGCTTTGTGAAGGAAGAAGATGGTTTTGGATGATGTTTTGATGGAGTGGAAAGTGTTAGCAGAAGTGTTGATTTGTTGAATGATGGTAGGAAGAAATCGGGTTGAAAATAAGTGAGTTAATCTCACATTTAATTGCTTGATAAATTTCTTTCTAAATCACTTAATGATATCACTTGAATATTGCTTGATTTATCATTTTAATTAAACTATAAACTTGTTCACAAGTTAAGGCCAAAACTTATTGAAATATTGCTTGTTATTAGTGATAATATTATCATGGTTGTTAACTATGTTTGGATTGATAATATGGATGATGAATGTTGATTATATGCTTGATTGTTATGGAAATGATTCACGTTTAATACACGTTGAATATCACAAAGGAAATCACTTTCCTTTACAAAATGAAATGGTGTATATAAGGTTGTTAACCTCTTTAAAATGGTTTAAAATGATTTAGAAATATTTTATAAACATTTAAAAGTGTTTTGAAAAAGTTTTGAAAAGAAAATAAATTTTAGTTAAAATAGGTGTGTCGCATAACGGTTGTTCGTGATTTTGCGCCGGAAAAGCTAAATGAATGTACATGATAGAAACGGAGTCAGAATTCTTCAAAATAAGAATTTTCCAAACTCTTTTAACCATAGTTTTAAAATGCAAAAGAAAAATCAAGATTACATCTTGTAGATTATAAGTTATGTCCAAATCAAGTTTTAAGGAAAATCACGGTTTTGCAGCCAAGTGACCAAAGTGTAAAATTCTTTAAAATGAATATTTTTAAATGTTAAAAATATGAAATAAATTTGATAGATATGTTAAAATATTTTAAAAGAGATTTGAGTTATAAATATGGATCTCCAAATGATAGAAAAGTTGTTTAATCAAATAAGCTTTTAAAATACTATCCGCAACACTTTTCTACAGCAGTTTCAATAAACTTTAGAAATATAGATTTAAACTTAACTATTCGTTCTTGAATCTTTTATAAATGTCTTTAAAATAAATAATTTAGTATTTTAAAGATGATTTGGAAGTTTTAATAAGAGTTTAAATAAATGGGTAAGAGAAACTGTTTATAACACTTAAACAATCTTAATCATTTCCTTGAATGTAATAAAAAACAGTGTACACGGAAATGACTAGTACATTTGTCCTGCTTGTAAGATCTAGAAATATAAAACAAGGTGTGTAACTAAGGTTAGAAGTGGAGCAACCAGTGCCGTGACATACCTGGCCTCTGTTTTCTCTTTCTAGGCGAAGGGTGGAACAGATCGAAGGGAAAGCCCGGATGCTCTAAATGAAAAGATAATAATTAAGTTTTCCTAAAATAAAAATGGTTGAACAAAGTTTTTAGTAATATGTTCTGGCCAAACTATGTGTTAAGTTATGAGGAGGAAAATTATACTATCCACGGAAATTTGAAAAAGGCGATTTCACCGTTATTCTGCCTATAGTATCTATTGAATATGGAAATTAGTATTAAATTGATATAATTTCTACGAATCCATTTAACTCGAATACTAACTAACTCGAATTTGCCAAGTTACATAACATGGTTTCAACTTATTAAAAATGATGTAACTTGGAAAATAGGAAATCTTTGTTAAAAATTTAAATAAACGTTTTGGAAATAAGATGTCTTAAATAATGTCCTTTTTCTACTCAATATTAAACAATTTTGGTTTACGGTAAACGATGTCTTAAATAACATTGATTTTTGATCTAGTTAAGACATGTTTCAGAAAGATGAAATTTTATGGAATTAAATTTTCCCAAGTAGTCGACTTGAAGATTTCCAAAGTTAATAGGGTTTTGATTAACAGGTAAAAGGTTAAAATGAAAAGAGGCTTAACAATCCTTTGTACTCATATTCACATTTTTATTGATGATTGGATTTCGAAGAGACCGGGATCGGACTTGGGTGATTCCTATCCGAAAACCACTTCGAACCAATTTATGCTTTCGAAGTACAACATGTTGAAGGCAAAGATCATTGAAGACGAAAATCTTTATGATGTAGGGCTACTTGCCACTAGACCCTCGGTGAAATTTTCTATATCATACATTATGATGGTAGTAGTGCTTTGTTATGAAAATCTTCAATATTACAAGGACTTCTCTCTACTAATCCTAGGGGCGATTCTCAAATACGATGTGGTAGGAGAATACCTTCGGGTTGTCCTGTTCCTGTACAACTTGTATGGACGAATGTCTGATATTGCATTTTAAAATCACATTGATTGATCTCTATAAACATATCATCTGTTTGGTGGCGGGGAAGGCAACTTCTCTTAGCTTAACACCCGTTCCTGAGATATACAAGCTCAGGAGTTATACATTTGTAGAAATTAGTTGTGTGATTATGGAATGGCAATGTGACATTCAAAGTGAAAAGTTGATGTTCTATGAAGGTAATCGTTACCTCAGGCCTTACACCCGGAAATGGCTAAAACAGGGTAGATGCATCAAGGCTATGAGGTTCGCAACCATTAGGGTATGATCATCCCCTTCTAGATATATTTCTACCTGCTATAATGTTCGAGTTTAAAGTAATGTGGTGTATGCTAGAGCGCACTCGGATAGGTCGGTAATGACCGGGGTTATAACATATTCGGTACTATCTAGAAAGAGATAGGCCCGTCTTGTGTTGGTAGAGGTGCAGATGTTCTGTAGCCTTGGTACATTCCTCCAGAGATGTACTGCCGGAAGGTAGTCCCTTCACCTGGTCATTTGTATGGAAATCCATTACCCAATACGTGCCTGCCATTTTGATTGTAGTGCCGAGTATGCTGGAATTTAATAATGGTAACAATTTCGGCTATTTGAATATGTTTACTTGAAAAGTGATTTAAAAGAATGTCACTAAAAATAATATCAAATGATTTGATGAAAATATTTTAGTTATCATAAGGTAAAACCCGTCCGTGATTTTATGTGCGGCGTGGTATTATGAGATACTCTTTCTTTTCAAAAGGTTTTTGTCACATACCAAAATTTTCGACTTCCGAAAATTCAACATCGATACTCACTTTATCGACTGTCGAGCAATCGAGTGCCGGAAACTCCAATAGTGAGGGTTTAAGAAAGAAGAAAAAGGCAGAAGAAGAAGAAGATAGAAGAAGAAGAGATGAAGAACAACAAAACAACAACAGATACAGAACAGAGACAATATCAGAATCTCACATATCGCAGCGGAATAATATATAATAGATGAATCAATATTCTTTAAAACAAAGAACTATATCATTTTATACATACATCAATCATCAGAGTCAATATACAACAATGGACAGTTATATAAACTTGTCCTCATACAGAATACACAGCGGAATAAATATATCAGATACAAATACTACGTCTCGTCCTCCAGCTTATCTCCAAAGCTCCAGAATATCCAGAATATCCTGATAACATAACTCTAGGCTGCCCGTGTGGAAATTGGTGGGCACCCAGAGTTTAGAAGGGAACAATAAACTCCGAGTTAGTCATGGTGACTGGTGTGAGATCGTAAAACAGTTTATCTTTAAAATAAACAACAGGAAAACTTTTAATGTCAATTCGCAATGCTTTTGGAAAATGAAACTACCATAAGACCTCCCACCACACACACAATGCAAACGCAGACTTGGAGGAGATTTCTTCTTATGATAGTCAAAGATGCTTACTACGAAAAAAAATCAAATTCTTTTTGATATTATTATTAGTGCATAGTGGAAAACATTTCGAAAGTAGAATATAAATCTTAGCCAGCATAGGTACCATTATATTATGCCTACTATAGCTGCCTCCTGAGGAGACAGGTTATACAATTGAAATCGTAAAAGCTCGTATTGTTTCTTTGGATTTCCAACAAATGGTCAGGCTAAGGAACTTCCTATCCACGATGGGTACGTCCCTGGAATAGACGACCCGAGAACCTAACCGGATCTCTGCCAACACAAGGCCGGGTTACCTCTGCAAAAATAGGTAACTACTGACACGCGTATGCCATCCCCCGATCGTCACCGATCTTCCCGAGGATCCCCGATTTCCAACAAACCACATAGATAATAATGCAGCAACCACATAGGTTAAGTATCTGGGATCCATACCATGATACCACCTCTATCCAGAAGGAATGACATACACTAAGGGGCGCTACTCCCTAGAACCTTGCTGCATCCTTCCTGTTTCGACCATTTCCGGGGTGTGAGGCTCGATGAAGTCTCGTCCACAAAGCTACGCTTTCTACAAAAAGCCCTGCTTCGGGTCAAACAAAATGATCAACCTATGATCACAAAGATATAAGATCAAACAAATGATCATATCGCAAATGATCAAACACTGATCATTTCACAGCAACACTCAGTATGCCACGTTACCAAATTGGGATATATCGCTGATGAATTTCAACTACATAACCTCTGAGCTCGTACGTCTCAGAGAAGGGTGTTAAGCTAAGAGAATAAATTCTCCGCCACCAACAGAAATGTATTTGAAAGAAATCAGCTTTATATCTCAAATTGTAACGTCAGACACACAAACCATACAAGTCTGTTCCGGGATCGAACAGAACTGAAGGCACTTCTCACGAAGCCCTTGCATATCCGGATAATTTTCTAATCACGTCCGGACTTCCCGTCACTAAGGGTGATAAAACCTCTAAACCGGAGATCAGCCGATGTAGAGTAACTCGACGGTAATCCTTCCGTTTTCAAAAATATCCGGTCTTCAACACCGGTCTTCGAATGCAATTCATAACGACGTATCACATATTCGGAATGGGTTATACGACCCCATGGTCCTTTCCCGGCTAACCCGAATAGTGAGCGATTATTCAAAAATAAGTGTGGCATTCAAATTCATCCAATTCACAACAAATACCTACCTAAAGGTAATTATTGATAGTCGGTTATTTAACTATCAATAAAGATGCGCAACATCATCAGATTCCAAATAATTTTCCAAATTATTTTATCTTCCAAAAATATCTTTACTAGATATAACATTTCCACACTTCAAAAATAAATCAACGTTTATTTTTAAACAACTTCCCTTTTCTTTTATAAATTCCATAGTGAATTTATATTTTCAATATATCTACTGAAATACGATTTTCAAATCGATTCCAATATTCATCTTCAATTTATCTTTAAGAAGATAAATTCTCAAACGTTTCATTTCATTTTGGAAAAGCATTTCCATTCTTATTAATAATAAGAATTTCACAAGTCATTTATTTTCAACACTTGGAAAATATTCGATATACTTAAATCAAATTAAGTATATATTTCATTCTTTAAGGAAATCATTTACTATAACAACATTTATTTGAGTCAAAACGAATGTTACGTAAAACATCGTTACGACGACTCAAAATCACTAGTATAGGGATTCGGATTTAGATAGATATATAAATCCCAATACTATACAAAATATTTCCTTTCGGAAATCATTTACTATAACAACAGTGTTATAGTCCACCATTTCCTTCTACTTCTTGAAAACGTCTATTTCAACAATGAATGTTGAAATCTATGATTTCGATACTTAACACGTTTTAAAACATCTTTTAAAACAATTAACTTCATTTTATAATATCGCTTTCCCAAAACAATATCCATTTTACTTAACAATATATTCACTGTCCAAAATCGTGAATATACTTCACTAACCACATTTCAATATTTTCTACACATTCATTTTAAGGATAATTCGCTATCCAAAATCGCGAATATATTTCCTTTAATAACCTTCTACATTTAATTTATCAAATTCAATTGATTTCGAATTTATAATACAACGCTTATAAATTCTATTCCTACTTTATAACAACTTTGATTTATAAATCTTCCTTTATTAACTTCTATAATTCACTTATCAAAATAAGTGATTTCAGATTTATAAACAACGTTTATAAATCGCATTTATACTTTATAACCATTTCAACTTATAAAATCATTTCATTTTGCAATTTCTATTTATATCCCATCTAAGTGCAAAAGTCAAATTTATAAGTAAATTTCTTATAAATCTTTTATTCTACAATATCTATTTACTTTATAACTTCACGTTACAAATCTATTAATTTCATTCACTTATGAAATCCATTTATACTTCTTTCTAACACTTATAAAAATTCGTTTTATAAGTCCAATATTTCGATTTATAAAATATCAATTTTACAAATCTTTTTATACAAATCGTTTATAGTTGTTCAAAAATCCCAACTTAAACCATTTTATAAATAAATCGACTTTTATTTCAAAAGGGTTTTTAAAGTGATTTTTGAAAGTAGACGTTTTATTGAATTTTTGAATTGGTTTATTTCAAATAAATAAACGTCTAAAACTTTAAAGTTATAAAAGTTAAGATTTTTGTGAAATAAAATCAAAGTGTGATTTTTGAAATAAAAGTTAAGAAATTTATGAAATGGTTTAAATTGGGATTTCTAGTATTATAAACGGTTTATTTAAAAGATGTACAAAATTGGATATTTATGAATTTGAAATATTGGGAGTATAAGACAAGTTTCTATAAGGGTTAAAATGAAGTGTAAATGGGATTTCATAAGTTAATGAAATCTGAAAGTTTTAAATTTTGTGAAGTTTAAAAGAACGATTTCTTTTAAAATAAATGAATTATAAGTTATATTAACTTATAAATTGAATGGGTCATTAAAGAAGATGTATAAATCGAAGTTGTTATAAAATGGAAATCGAATTTATAAACGTTGTTTTATAAATTCGAAAATCAATCAAATTTGATTGATTTTAAATATAGAGATTATTAAGGGAATTTTATCCACGACTTTGGACAGTGGATAAATTCTTGGAATAAATGTGTAGAAAGTGGTATCATGGTATGGAGCCCAGATACTTAACCTATGTGGTTTCTGCATTATTATCTATGTGGTTTGTTGGAAATCGGGGTTCATCGGGAAGATCGGTGACGATCGGGGGATGGCATACGCGTGTCAGTAGTTACCTATTTTTGCAGAGGTAACCCGGCCTTGTGTTGGCAGAGATCCGGTTAGGTTCTCGGGTCGTCTATTCCAGGGACGTACCCATCGTGGATAGGAAGTTCCTTAGCCTGACCATTTGTTGGAAATCCAAAGAAACAATACGAGCTTTTACGATTTCAATTGTATAACCTGTCTCCTCAGGAGGCAGCTATAGTAGGCATAATATAATGGTACCTATGCTGGCTAAGATTTATATTCTACTTTCGAAATGTTTTCCACTATGCACTAATAATAATATCAAAAAGAATTTGATTTTTTTTCGTAGTAAGCATCTTTGACTATCATAAGAAGAAATCTCCTCCAAGTCTGCGTTTGCATTGTGTGTGTGGTGGGAGGTCTTATGGTAGTTTCATTTTCCAAAAGCATTGCGAATTGACATTAAAAGTTTTCCTGTTGTTTATTTTAAAGATAAACTGTTTTACGATCTCACACCAGTCACCATGACTGACTCGGAGTTTATTGTTCCCTTCTAAACTCTGGGTGCCCACCAATTTCCACACGGGCAGCCTAGAGTTATGTTATCAGGATATTCTGGATATTCTGGAGCTTTGGAGATAAGCTGGAGGACGAGACGTAGTATTTGTATCTGATATATTTATTCCGCTGTGTATTCTGTATGAGGACAAGTTTATATAACTGTCCATTGTTGTATATTGACTCTGATGATTGATGTATGTATAAAATGATATAGTTCTTTGTTTTAAAGAATATTGATTCATCTATTATATATTATTCCGCTGCGATATGTGAGATTCTGATATTGTCTCTGTTCTGTATCTGTTGTTGTTTTGTTGTTCTTCTTCTCTTCTTCTTCTATCTTCTTCTTCTTCTGCCTTTTTCTTCTTTCTTAAACCCTCACTACTGGAGTTTCCGGCACTCGATTGCTCGACAGTCGATAAAGTGAGTATCGATGTCGGATTTTCGAAAGTCGAAAATCCAGTACGTGACAGCGTGGTATCAGAGCATATGGTTAAGCGACAACCCTGCTCTGTTGGGTGTTACTCATTAGAGATAGAGTCAGCAGTGCTCTAGAATGAGTTTGAGTGTAATGATAGATACGAGTGCGTATTTGTTAGTGAATATAAAATTGTTTTATATTGTGATGATTGGTTTGTTGAGTGGTATATGGATTCTGGTCGGTATTGTCCGTACAACTCTATCGATAGGGATCTCTAAACACTTGTATAGAACAATTCGGCACAATATTGTTTTAAATAGGGTAAATGAAATAATTTTGCCCAAAACTATTTTTGTATAGAAAAGAAATGTTTTTCTATGAAGTACTATAGTATATGGTTGCATGGATGTTAAGAAGTATTAATAGTGAATTATCGTCACTGAAGTTGAATAAGAAATTGAAATCATAACTCCAAAGTTAAGAAATAAATCCATATACAAATGAAATTTAAAGAATATAAATTATAAATGTGAATTGTAATTTAAAACGGAGTTCCAGAAAAGTATTTTGGAGAGATAAAAGCTCTAAACTCTTTTCGGTCGCTGGAAAATAACTTCGATGATGACCGCGGCATCGTTGGTGTTCATTTTCGGGTTTCCAAAGGAGAAATTGCTGCCAAATTGTTTTAAAAGGAAGTTGTTTGGAAAATTTGGGTTTTGTTTTAGAAAATTCAAAGGATAATTTGAACTGTTTTCAAAAATGGTTTTCGAAATGTTGGTAAACTCTGGAATACTATGTAGAAATATTTATGAAATATTATTAAGTTGATAACTTATACAATTTGAATTGATAGAATAAATTTAACTTAAAGGATGGGGTTAAATGAATGTAAATAAGTCGAAGACTTATAAATATTTGAAAATTTGATGTATGAGATGCAAATTGAAAATGAATGAATTTGTGAACGAATAAATCAATTTGCAAGTGCAAGAAAATGAAATTGAAATGTTAAAATTCATTTTGAATTTGTAAGTAAGTAAGACTGAATTGAATTCAGATTTGTTGAAAACAAGGTGAACTATTAAACTAAAATTAGTAAGTGAAGCTAATAGAATTCAATTGAATGTGAACTGTAAAATTAAATGAAAATGGTTATGTAACTCCAATAGTGAATTAGAGATAGTATAAGATGCAGTTTACATTGAAAATTTTGTAATAGAATTTGCAAATTGGTTTGAATATGTAACTAGATATTATGGCTAGTAGGACATACAGGTGTAAATGAATTGGGATTTTGATTTCGAAGATAATTTGAATTGCTCGACAAAAGGTATGTATTTAAATTTGAATATGAGATTTGATGACTTATTTCTCTAGCCGCTTGGCTTTTTCTTTTTCTTTTTGGAATCTGAGAGTCCGTAGGGACGTTTTGTAGTCGTACCGTATTAGCCGCGCAAAGGAGACGCTGGCGAAATTTTTCGAAAATTTCGAGTGTTAGAAAATTTTGATAAAATTTTGAAAGTTTAAAATTTGAATTTAAACTTAAATTTGAATTTTGAAGTTAAACAATGTTGTTTGAAACTTATAATTGAAGTTGGAAATTTAGTTGAATTAATAACGAATCTCTAGTAGAGAGATTTGTTTTGAAAATTTGACAAAACCATTAGATGTTGGAAAAAGAGTAGACGAGTTAAGGACCATTCTTCCTGACTTGTAATTTCGAGGACGAAATTCTTTTAAGGGGGGAAGTCTGTAACGACCCAGAATTTTTGATAATTAAAATTCGAATATTTAATTGATTTTTAATATTAATAAATGAATTTAATAAGTCGAATAATTTATTTAAAGGATATTGGATTTAATTTGGTCAATTAAATCGATAATTTAAATAGTGAAATTCCAGAGATAATTGAAAATCGAGTTTAATATGATTGAAAATGATTTGTAAAATTTTATTTATCATACTGGAGTTATAGAAATATTTTAGAACTCTTAAAACTGAATTTGGAGTAAATCTGCGAAAATTGAATATTTTAATATTTAATTATCGACTGTAAAAATAGCCAATTTTCGAACAGTCTCAGAATTGAACGAGACCAGTTCCATTGGATCCGTAATAGTTAGTTATTATCGGATTTCAATTTTCGTATCCATCAGAGTTGTCGTTTGACCGTGGCAACTCGAAACGCATCAAAATTGTTTTAATATTAATTTGGCGAGTTAAAATAGTCATTTTTCAAACGGTCTCGGATTTCGACGAAACTAGTTTCATCGGATCCGTAATGTGCTATTATTGCATGGTTTCAAATTTCATAATTTTTGGAGTTACCGTTTGTCCGGTACAAATTAAAACGCCTCGAAATCGATTTAAATCAGTTTAATTTAAATTGATCGTTTTTCTCCGTATCTCGTACAGATGTTCGAATTAGCTTTCGAAACCTATTCCATTGTGTCCGGAACATGGGATAAACCCTAGAAACGATAGTGACCGCACGTAAATCGGAGTTCGGAAAACCGGGATGAATAGTGTTTGATAAAACTCTATAAATATACCCATTTTTCTCACAAAAATAAAAGAAAAAAAGAATTAGGGTTTCATTTCAGCCAGCCGCCATATACAAAACTGATGGCCAGAAATGCGCGCCTTTCCCCCTCAACTAACTTCAAATCCGTTGACGATTACCTAAAACCTTCAACACGAAGATTGAAGAGCCTCGCGAGCACTTCACATCCATACGGTTGCGATCATCTTTGGTGCTTCGTGGTGGCCAAAATCGGGGCTCAAAGCCGGGCCGTTCGCGTGCGATTTCTGAGGTGACGGGGGCACTAGGGAGGTGCGGTCGGTGGCCGTGGGGTGGCATGGTGATGGTGGTTCGCATGGTGAGGAGATGATCGGATTTCGTCGACGATGGGGTGTGCGGTGATGATGGTTTTGAACGGCTTCATGGGTTACTCGGTTCGTGATGTTTACCTGGACGAGGAAGAAGAATGTAAACGTGCGGCCTGGATGATTTCTAGGTTTAAAAATTTAATTAAAAAGAAAGATGTAAATTTAATTTTATATAAAATCGTATTAACTTCTAAACGTCATAACTTTTTAATACGAGATTGGATTTTGACGAAACGAAGTGCGTTGGAATCGTCTCGACGTGTACTTCGCGATGCAACTGGATTGGAGTCGTTTGGAGCTAGTTTGAATTTCGGGTAAAATTAAACGCGCGTTTAATTTTATTCGAAATAAACGTTGGAACGGAATTAAAATCAAGGTGAGATCTTCTCACTCAAATGAAAGTGGATTTTCTTTTACAGTTATTGATTGATGATTGACTGTTTGGATGTGATATTAGATATAGTAGGATATATATATATATAGCAATATATACATATTGGCATATGTATATATTGGATTGATTGATTTCCCGCCTCGTATAGCGGATGAGACCCTATTGCGCCGTTAGTAAGCGGATTTTTATAAAACCCATATACCGCGATAATTCCGTACTGGAGCGGAATTGGTATTGTGCTAACGTCTTTGGATGCAGGGAAACAGGTTGGAGGGATCCAACTGGATTCCTCACCAGTAGTTATTTATTTACAGATATTGATGTATATTCTGTTATCATATGTTGATATATGATGTTGTTGTTGTGATGGACTAATTGATGCGTTGCATCATCGGATTCAGCTTTTGAAGTTTAAAAATAACGACTTTTATTTTAAAAGGGTTTTTAAAGTGATTTTTGAAAATATACGTTTTATGGAATTTTTGAATTGATTTATAAACGTAAAATTTTAAAGTTATAAAAGTCATAATTTCTAGTGAAATATAACCAAAGTGTCATTTTGAAATAAAAGTCGATTTATTTATAAACTTCAAAAGCTGAATCCGATGATGCAACGCATCAATTAGTCCATCACAACAACAACATCATATATCAACATATGATAACAGAATATACATCAATATCTGTAAATAAATAACTACTGGTGAGGAATCCAGTTGGATCCCTCCAACCTGTTTCCCTGCATCCAAAGACGTTAGCACAATACCAATTCCGCTCCAGTACGGAATTATCGCGGTATATGGGTTTTATAAAAATCCGCTTACTAACGGCGCAATAGGGTCTCATCCGCTATACGAGGCGGGAAATCAATCAATCCAATATATACATATGCTAATATGTATATATTGCTATATATATATATATATCCTACTATATCTAATATCACATCCAAACAGTCAATCATCAATCAATAACTGTAAAAGAAAATCCACTTTCATTTGAGTGAGAAGATCTCACCTTGATTTTAATTCCGTTCCAACGTTTATTTCGAATAAAATTAAACGCGCGTTTAATTTTACCCGAAATTCAAACTAGCTCCAAACGACTCCAATCCAGTTGCATCGCGAAGTACACGTCGAGACGATTCCAACGCACTTCGTTTCGTCAAAATCCAATCTCGTATTAAAAAGTTATGACGTTTAGAAGTTAATACGATTTTATATAAAATTGAATTTACATCTTTCTTTTTAATTAAATTTTTAAACCTAGAAATCATCCAGGCCGCACGTTTACATTCTTCTTCCTCGTCCAGGTAAACATCACGAACCGAGTAACCCATGAAGCCGTTCAAAACCATCATCACCGCACACCCCATCGTCGACGAAATCCGATCATCTCCTCACCATGCGAACCACCATCACCATGCCACCCCACGGCCACCGACCGCACCTCCCTAGTGCCCCCGTAACCTCAGAAATCGCACGCGAACGGCCCGGCTTTGAGCCCCGATTTTGGCCACCACGAAGCACCAAAGATGATCACAACCGTATGGATGTGAAGTGCTCGCGAGGCTCTTCAATCTTCGTGTTGAAGGTTTTAGGTAATCGTCAACGGATTTGAAGTTAGTTGAGGGGGAAAGGCGCGCATTTCTGGCCATCAGTTTTGTATATGGCGGCTGGCTGAAATGAAACCCTAATTCTTTTTTTCTTTTATTTTTGTGAGAAAAATGGGGATATTTATAGAGTTTTATCAAACACTATTCATCCCGGTTTTCCGAACTCCGATTTACGTGCGGTCACTATCGTTTCTAGGGTTTATCCCGTGTTCCGGACACAATGGAATAGGTTTCGAAAGCTAATTCGAACATCTGTACGAGATACGGAGAAAAATGATCAATTTAAATTAAACCGATTTAAATCGATTTCGAGGCGTTTTAATTTGTACCGGACAAACAGTAACTCCAAAAATTACGAAATTTGAAACCATGCAATAATATCACATTACGGATCCGATGAAACTAGTTTCGTCGAAATCCGAGACCGTTTGAAAAATAACTATTTTAACTCGCCAAATTAATATTAAAACAATTTTGATGCGTTTCGAGTTGCCACGGTCAAACGACAACTCTGATGGATACGAAAATTGAAATCCGATAATAACTAACTATTACGGATCCAATGGAACTGGTCTCGTTCAATTCTGAGACTGTTCGAAAATTGGCTATTTTTACAGTCGATAATTAAATATTAAAATATTCAATTTTCGCAGATTTACTCCAAATTCAGTTTTAAGAGTTCTAAAATATTTCTATAACTCCAGTATGATAAATAAAATTTTACAAATCATTTTCAATCATATTAAACTCGATTTTCAATTATCTCTGGAATTTCACTATTTAAATTATCGATTTAATTGACCAAATTAAATCCAATATCCTTTAAATAAATTATTCGACTTATTAAATTCATTTATTAATATTAAAAATCAATTAAATATTCGAATTTTAATTATCAAAAATTCTGGGTCGTTACAGTTTTTGTCACCAATCTCTGATCTATGACACTATCATTTAATATTTGTGTTTCTGACACTGGTTTGCCTGATTGATCCGGGTATAAAATACTCAGGTCAGATCAGAGTAGTTTTAGAATTAGCTGAAGACGCTTGGAGTTCCCAGAGGAGAGCTGGAGATCTTTATCAACGTTTGGATATATTATATTTTCTGCTGCATTGTGTATTGTTTGTTTTTCAGCAAATGTAAGGACATGCGTATTATAACTGTCCAAGCTGAATCTAGGTTAGACTCCGATATATGTATTTTAAAATTTTCCACTGTAAAGATTATTATTCAATAATATATGTTATTCCATTTGAGTGAGATTCTGTTATGTCTATTTTTCTTTCTTACCTATAAAGATCTATTTTTTGTTCAATTAGGGTTGGACATGTGTGGTTTATTGTAGACTCGAAGGGTATGGAAATTTAGGCCTTTACATTTGGTATCATAGCTTAGGTTGAGCGAACACCTAAGCCTGATAGGGGTAAAGACTCATCAGAGATAGGGTTAGTAATACCCTAAGATGAGTAACTCAATAGAGATAGGGTAAGTGACACCCTAGAATGAGTTGAGACTATTATGTATATGAGCGCGTATTTGTTAATGTTATATAAAATGATTTTTGTTTTGAAAAAAAAAATTGGTAAATGAAATAATTTTACCTAGGATATAAAAGATATTTTCAAAATGATATAGTTATGTATTGAGTATTTGGTTGTTAAGGGATGATAATATTCAGTTATCATCATTAATTGATTGATTGTTTGATATAAAAGTTTTAAATACGAACATCGTGTGAATTAAGTTTCACGATTTGACTATAAGGTGTTTGATAATAATATTGGTTTTTAAGAAATTTAAGATAAACAAATTTATGAGTATGTTTTACAAATAAAATGATTTTGTAAAAGATAAATGTGAAGTGTATTTTATATAAATTTAGAGAATTTAAATCCTAGAATTTTGGAAAAGAATTTTGAAAGTTTAATACGATCAAAATGTTATTTAGTATAAGATGATTTTAAGAAATGGATTTATAAATAGGGGTTTTATAAACAAAGTAACAGTAAATAACTTATAAAGATACGTATAGTATTATTTCAAATAAAGGATTTAAAAAGAAGTATCTTAGGATAACTAGTTCGAGTGGTTCGGAAGTAACTAAAAATGGGCAAGAGATGTGTTCGGATGGTAAACACTTTTCTTAAGTATTACCCTTCTAGTTAACGGGGTATATAATACTATTGGCAGTACCTAGTTCCTTAGTGTCATTTTGGAGTTACTCGATCTATATAATTTTCTTAAGTTAAAGAGATAATGTGAATCATTAATTAATAAATTGATTAGTAATAAAGAAACATCTTTATAAAAGTGGTTAAACCAAAGATAATTTTGGATCATAAATTGATAGGATAAAATGGGATTTTTGATGATTTTGGACAGTCGGAAATTTCCAAATCACACGTAACTTGGAGCTAAGAAATTTATGAAAACTTTTGGTAAAAAATAAACCATTGTGAAATGTTTTGAGTAAATGAAATTAGATAAGTATAATTTATAAATAAAAAGGATTTAAAAGTTGAGAATTTGAGGATTTAAATATCAGTGATTTTGAAATTTGTTCTTCAAAGCTAAGAAAATAATAATAGTATTAAATAAGAAATAATTTTTATAACTTATGAATTGGAGACGATAGTAAATTACAACAAGTTTTAAATTTGTGAAACGCCCTCATTTAAGTAAAACCAATTTGAAATTTGGGATTTGTATATATACTCTTAGGATATGAAGGTGTATTATACAAATATAGATTTAAGTCATGAACTATTTATACATTTAAGTAATGTTGTAAGAGATAATTAATGGATTTAATATGAAGTCAATGGTTATGAAACGTAAGTTTTAAAGTGTTGATTAAACCAAAGTTGTGTTTGTAGGTGTTTATAAACTTAAGTAAAAATTTTAGGGAAGGGTTCCTAAGTGTTATTAGTACCAAAATAAATATACTAAGGAAAAAATGAATACAAATAATAATGAATATGAATAAAAAGAAATTGTTATAGAAAAAAACCCACAGGAATAAATATGTAAGTTGTACTTAGATCATTTCGTCACACGAATTTGATCTAAGGTTCAAGTACGGAACTTTAAGGTGTTTACACCAATCCGAGAAAGGATTTATCACTCGATTCTTGACGGTGAATATTGATGAAGGTTTATGGTTGGGTACTTGAGTTTTCTATCATAGTTGAGAACTATGCAAGGAAAGCAAAGGTTTTTGATCAAGAAGCCTGATTAGAGTCCGCACAAGAGGATCGGGGGATCAATACTAGTTCGGAAGAAAATTTGTGTATTCGAATAGGAGATCGAATCAGATATTTTATACGGATGATTTGGGTACATCTTATGGATTTAAGTTTATGAAATAATGTTTTAGGCAAACTCTTTTGGGTTTTAGGTTCGATTTAATTTCGGGGACGAAATTCTTTTAAGGAGGGGAGAATGTACTGACCCGTAATTTTACCACTTTGAAAATGAGATATTTAATTTATTTTAGATATTCAGATATAGAATTTTCAAACTTAAATATCATATTTTATGTGATAAATAAAAATGATAAACTTATTTTTACAATTTGATTACAAAATCAAGAAGTTCGGATTTTCATCGTAAAAGTGACAAAAGCCGATTTTCAATAAAATTGGATATACGTTCAATTTTTGTTTTAATGATAAATAATTCTTTTTAAAATTGTTATATAATGATAGTAATTTGATTTATAATGATTTTATATATATATATATAAACTTGTTTTACAAAGATGTTCAAATTTCGTCATATTTTGTCAATTCGACGTCATATTTCGTAATAAAATTTTAATATTATTTAATATGGTTTATAGCTTAAATAAATTTGTTTTAAATATTTAAAATGATAACAAATCAATTTTCAAGTTTTGTTTACATAAATAAATAGTTTGATTTAAAAGTGAAAATATGACCGACGATCGTTTTTTGAATTTTCGACCGTTCGTCGAATGGAAGTTATTTCGAATCATTGCAACATTGTTTGATACACATATGTACACATGCATTCACACATTTAAAAACATCACAATTAGTCACATCAAAGCTAAGAAAATATCTAAGATATTTTCATAATATTATTAAATAAAATACTTAAGTGTTAAGTAATAAAAAGCAAACTTACCATCACTTTTCATCTCCTCACACATACTTTCCATCTCATCAAATGCTAGTACTTAAGGGTCTAATTTTTCATTGGAATGGAGGAATAAGTATGTGGTTAGAAATGAGTTTTGGGTTAAGGGAAGTAAGGACTTTTTGCTATAAACTTCATGTATAAATACCACCATCAGTTCTCCACTTTCTTCACATTCCACTCTTCACTTCTTCCTCACTTTCTTCATTTTTCTTCTCCAAAGCCTCTCTAATGGCTTATTCTTCTCTCTTATCTCCTTACTAACTTTCTTAAAAATATATCAAACTAATTCCAAACTCCACCAAACTTTGCCAAAGACCTTAGAATATCATTTAAACATGGTTTAGCACCTAAAAACTGAAGAAATGTTGGAGGAAGGAGGAGATAAGGACTTAGGCCGTGAGCATTGGGTGGTGAAGGGTGGAGGTTGTGAGCAAAAGGTGGAGTGGTGATGATGGCCGTGAGCTTTGTGAAGGAAGAAGATAGTTTTGGATGATGTTTTGATGGAGTAGAAAGTGTTAGTAGAAGTGTTGATTTGTTGAATAATTGTTGGAAGCAATCAGGTTGAAAATAAGTGAGTTAATCTCACATTTAATTGCTTGATAAATTTCTTTCTAAATCACTTAAGGATATCACTTGAATATTGCTTGATTTATCACTTTAATTAAACTATAAACTTGTCAACAAGTTAAGGCCAAAACTTTTTGAAATATTTCTTTCTATTCGTGATAATATTATTATGGTTGTTAACTATGTTTGGATTGATAATATGGATGATAAATGTTGATTATATGCTTGCTTGTTATGGAAATGATTCACGTTTAATACATGTCGAATATCACAAAGGAAACCACTTTCCTTTATAAAATGAAATGGTGTATATGAGATTGTTAACCTCTTTAAAATGGTTTAAAATGATTTAGAAATGTTTTATAAACATTTAAAAGTGTTTCGATAAAGTTTGAAAAGAAAAGAAAATTTGAGTTAAAATAGGCGCGTCGCGTAACGATCATTTGCGATTTCGCGCCGGAAAAGCTAAATGAATGTACATGATAGAAATGGAGTCGGAATTCTTCAGAATAAGAATTTTCCAAACTTTTATTACCATAGTTTTCAAATGGAGAAGAAAAATCAAGATTTCATCGTGGAGATTATAAGTTATGTCCAAATCAACTTTTATGGAAAATCACGCTTTTGCAGCTAAGTGACCAAAGTGTAAAATTCTTTAAAATGAATTTTTTTAAATGTTTAAAAATATGAAATAAATTTGATAAATATGTTAAAATATTTTAAAATAGATTTGAGTTATAAATATGGATTTCCAAATGATAGAAAAGTTGTTCAACCGAGTAAGCTTTTAAAATACCATCTACGACACTTTTCTAAAGTAGTTTCAGTAAACTTTAGAAATATAGATTTAAACTTAACTATTCTTTCTCAAATCTTTTATAAATATCTTTAAAATAAATAATTTAGTATTTTAAAGATGATTTGGAAGTTTTAATAGGAGTTTAAATAAATGGGTAAGAGAAATTGTTTACAATACTTAAACAATATAAATCATTTTCTTGAATGTTTTAACAAACTGAGTATGCGGAGCGCCTGTGAAATCTGGAAAGGTAAAACAAGGTGTGTAACTAAGATTAGGAATGAAACAACCAGTGCCCTAAGCTTACCTGACCTCTGCTTTCTCTTTCTAGGCGAGGGGTGGAACAGATCAAAGGGAAAGCCCGGATGCTCTAAATGAAAAGATCATATTTATGTTTTCCCAAAATAAAAATGGTTGAACAAGGTTTTTAGTAATATGTTCTGGCCAAACTCTGTATTAAGTTATGAGGAGGAAAATTGTACTACCCATGTAAATTTAAAAAAAGGCGATTTCACCGTTATTCTGCCCATTGTATCTATTGAATATGGAAATTAGTACTAAATTGATATAATTTCTGCGAATCCATTTAACTCGAATACTAACTAATTCAAATTTACAAAGTTAGATAACATGGTTTCAACTTATTAAAAAAGATGTAATTTGGAAAATAGGAAATCTTTGTTAAAAATTTAAATAAACGTTTTGGAAATAAGATGTCTTAAATGATGTCCGTTTTCTACTCAATATTAAATGATTTGGGTTTACAGTAAATGATGTCTTAAATAACATTATTTTTTGACCCAGTTAAGACATGTTTCAGAAAGATAAAAAATTTTGGAATTAAATTTTCCTAAGTTAATGACTTGAAGATTTCCAAAGTTAAAAGGTTTTGATTAACCGGTAAAAGGTTAAAATAAAATGAGGTTTAACAATCCTATGTACTCATATTCACATTTTTATTGATGATTGGATTTCGAAGAGACCGGGATCTGATTTGGTTGATTCCTATCCGAAAACCACTTCAAACCAGTTTACGCTTTCGAAGTAAAACATGTTGAAAACAAAGATCATTAAAGACGAAGACCTTCATGATGTAGGTCTACTAGCTACTAGACCCTTGGCGAAATTTACCATATCGTACATTATGATGGCAGTTGTGCTCTGTTATGAAAATCTTCAATATTGCAAGGACTTCTCGTTACTGATTCTAGGGGTGCTTCCCAAATAGGATGTTGTAGGAGAGTACCTTCAGTTTGTCCTGTTCCTGGATAGTTTGTATGGACGAATGTCTGACATTGCATTTTAAAATCACATTGATTGATCTCTATAAACATATCACCTGTTCGGTAGCGGAGAAGGCAACTTCTCTTAGCTTAACACCCTTTCCTGAGACGTACGAGCTTAGGAGTTATATGTTTGTAGAAATCAGTTGTGTGATTATGGAATGGCAATGTGGCATTCAAAGAGAAAAGTTGATATTCTATGAAAGGTAATTGTTACCTCCAGCCTCACACCCGGAAATGGCAAAAATAGGGTAGATGCAGCAAGGCTATGTGGTTCGCAACCATTAGGGTATGATCATCCCCTTCTAGATATATTTCTATCCGCTATAACTTTCGGGTTTAAATTAATATGGTGTATGCTATAGAGCGTGCTCGGATAGGTCGGTAACGACCGAGGTGATGACATATTCAATGTTATATAGGAAGATGTAGGCCGATCTTGTGTTAGTAGAGGTGTGGATGTTTTGTAGCCTTGGTACATTCCTCTAGAGATTTACTATCGGAAGGTAGTCCCTTCACCTGGTCATTTGTATGGAAATCCATTCCCCAATACGTGCCTGCCATTTTGATTATTGAGCCTAGTATGCTGGAATTTAATAATGGTAACAATTTCGGTTAATTAAAAATATATTTACTTGAAAAGTGATTTCAAAGAATGTCATTAAAAATAATATCAAATGATTTGATAAAAATGTTTTAGTCATCATAAGGTAAAACCCCATCTGTGTTTATTTGGGGCATGGTCTTATGAGATACTCTTTCTTTTCAAAAGGATTTTGTCACCAATCTTTGATCTATGACACTGTCATTTAAAATTCGTGTTTCTCATGCTGGTTTGCCAGACTGATCCGGGTATTTTATACTCGGGTCAGATCAGAGTAGTTTTAGAATTAGCTGAAGACGCTTGGAGTTCACAGAGGAGAGCTGGAGATCTTTATCAACATTTGGATATATTCTATTTTCTGCTGCATTGTGTGTTGTTTGTTTTTCAGCAAATGTAAGGACATGCGTATTATAACTGTCCAAGCTGAATCTAGGTTAGACTCCGATATATGTATTTTAAAATTTTCCACTGTAAAGATTATTATTCAATAATATATGTTATTCCATTCGAGTGAGATTATGTTTTGTCTACTTTTATTTCTTACCTTTAAAGATCTATTTTTTTTTGTTCAATTCGGGTTGGACATGTGTGGTTTATTATCGACTCGATGGGTACGGAAATTTGCGCCTTTACGATGTTGGTACCATCAAACCCTTGCCTTAACCTCCACCTCGTCGCCTTCAGCACTTGGCTGTCACCGCACGACCCTACATCACGTCCTCCTCCTTATCTCCATGCACGTTGCTAGGTCATCATCCCCTCTTTACTGCATGCCTATGCAAGTACCTCTTTGATCGTGTGCCATCTTCAATTGTGCCTCAGTCTTACCACCTTCTCCTATCATGCGTGGTAATTTTTTTCCACATCCGACAACGTGTCAGATTGGGAAATGTTAAAATTAGGAATGGATATTGGGCTCAAGATGAAACTAGGGAGATTGGTAACAATCAAGAGTAAAGAGGAAACAATGTGAATGGGTTTGATTGTTCCTACATGGGCTTGGTTTAGCTTTTGGGCCTTGTTTCAATTCAATTCACTTCTTTTAATATCTTCTTATATTTACTTATAAATAAGTTTCAATTTAGTTTGATGATTTACGCTCTATTCTACAAATTATATTTCAATACGTGAACAAATTTTATTCAATTCGATAATTTTTTATTTTATTTTTTAACTAGTTCAATCATATAAAAATTATTTACACCTTTAGAATATTTCAAATTCAATTAAAACAGTTTATTCGATTTAAATAAATTATTTAAAAAGAATTTATTAATTCAGTTTCAATTTATTAAAACAAAAATCTTTTATTAATAGCCTTCAATTAAATAAATACTTACTTTCAAGAATAATAATTATCGATTATCGAATTCAAACAATTTTATTTTAATTAAATTTATATATTATTACGGCGTAGATAGCATTGTTACAAACTCTCTCCCTTATGAAACTTGCATCCTCACAATTTCTTATAAGGAGACGTCAACCAACTCATAGCCTAACTTTCATCATATTTACGATCTTCTATCAAACTTAAACTACTCAATCCTCTATATGGCTCTATCTCCAATTTCACTTATCATATGCTACAATTTAAATAGATTTAATTCAATGACTTTCTATTTTCACATACGATAAAAAAATTTACGAAAATTTTCTTATATGTCGGATTTTTAGAAAATTTCGATAGAGTCTCCTTTCGACAGAAAGCATTACGAAAATTTACAACACAAATAATTACATGATATACATCTCTAAAGAGGCATCCCGACAATGGGGCATCCCAACATGGGGAAACAACAAATATAATTTATATCTATCACCAAACACATAAAACATACCTTTGCTTTGCATTTTAAGCAATTTTTTATTTAGTTTTCATGCGAATAAAAATGAGCTTGTGCCTAACTTAACCCAAGTATCCATCTTCATGTACCTAAGCTCAAGTCAAATAGCTCATATGACATCATATAAAAGTGTAAAGGGGTATCGAATTCATATAACAAAGAAGTAAAATTGCATTCTAAATTAAGTCACTTTTGGACTAACTTTAACATGTCAAAAGCACATAGTTATGTAACGCTTTCAAAAGTGAAGTTGTAGCATGATGAATTATGTTTCCAAAACATCTTCCAGAACTTGAAAATGTGCTTTGCATCAAAAGTTATGGCAATTTTACTAACCAATGCAGATTCTGAAATGAAATTTAAGATGCAGGTCCAGCATTTTCAAGTCCAATTTTAACCTAGCAAAAGACAAAACTTTACAAAACTTCCAAGATTAAACCTATTTCTTATCATTTTAGCTTTAAAATAAGTACAAGATAGTCGAAAAAGGTTGAAAATGTCAAAAGTTATGATCAATACACTGCAGTGCTTAAGTTTAGAAATTTTCAATGTAACCCTGAGTTTTCAATTTGTTTCCAAACACATCTTAGCATTATAAAACTTCAAAATTTTGAAAAGTGTTAAACATCAAAGTTGTTCCATATAAACATACCTTTCAGATGAAAGAAAATCACTTAAATCCGATCAAAAAACTGAAAGTTATAACTATTTTATTACAGCACTTCTAAAACTTAACACTTCTATTCCAAATTTATTTCCTATTGAAATCAAATTTTCTCCCATTTTAAATTACAAAATTTGATTAAAAATACTACATCAAAGTTGTTGTCATACCAATCTTCGTTTTGGAAAATTTAGATAAATTCAAAAGCTGACCCTTTAATCATAAATTGTGATTATAATATTAAAAGTGATTTCATACTCATATTCTCAAATTGAAAATTTGAAAATTTCTTTACATACTTAGCTTCATTTAAATAAATTTTCAAAACTACCTCATTAAAAATAATTTTAGTTCAAAAATGAACATTTTTAACACACAACATTTTTTTTCAAAAGTATATTTTACAGAATTTATCATAATTTTTTTCAGTGATATCTCAATCATTAGTATATCACACTTCACAGTTATGACTTGTAACTTCATTTCAAGTAAATCTTTAAAACACTCACTTAGATTCCAAATAACTTTTGAACTATTGTTGAAAAATAATTCATCCAACAAAAATTCTATTTTCATATAAAAGCTTCCAACATTTAACATTAAAATAAATCAAATTATAGAAATAATTTGTAAATTTGAAATCCTTCTTCAATAATTTAAAATAATAGCATCAAAGAAAGTTTAAAATTCATGATTCCCTTTAAACAACAAATTATAAACAATACTATTTTATTTTATTTTCCAATAAGAATCTTCAATCTGAAATATTTCTCAACTCCATAGAATGAAATTCCAACTTCAATATAACTTTCAATTTAAACATTTCCGAAATGCATAAAATAAAGTTTTCACACCAATGTATTTAGAATCCTCACAAAATTTTTTTGCGAAACATTTCTTCAACAATTCTTTTATTCCACATCCTTTTATGATATTTACTTTCTCTATTTTTTTCTTTCAAAATATTTGCAATTCAGGATTTTATTAATGATATATATATATATTACTTCACAAAGCAATTTACCCTTTTTAAAACATAATACCACTATAACATTTCACTAGAAGGACAAACTTTGCAGTCCAATTAGTTTCTAGGACACACATTCAAAGAAATTACTTTCAATGCCAAAGTTAGCATAAAAATTACTTTCAAGGACAAAGTCAGCAGTCCAATTACTTTCAAGAACATAATTTCATAGGTTTTTAGGCCCTAGAAACTAATTATTTTACATTTTGTCCTTGAAAGTAATTATTTCAGTTGTGTGTCCTAGAAACTACTTCCACTTGCTAAAGAGGTCCTTGTGACTAATTTCCACTTGAAAATATTATACCTTTTTTAATGTTGTTTTACTCATCTCAAACGTTTTTCCCTTTCAAAACATTGTTTATAGTATTTCTCAAAATATTATTTCATTTTACACTTTTCAAAACATTGTTTATAATATTTCTTAAAATATTATTTCATTTTACTCTTTTCAAAACATTGTATATTATTATTATTCTTATTTTCTTAACATGGTATTGTTCCAAAACATTGTATTCCCTTCCAAAGTATTATTTTATTTTCAAATTATTGTGTCGAAATGTCTCGTCCTAGTATTTAGGAATCCTTATCGGTAACGTTGGCAGACGCAACAAGTAGACTCTTAAAGCACTCAATTGACAAATTAAGACCAAATAAAGTATTAAAACATTTTCAATCACTCAATTAAATCAAACTCATATTTTATCAAATTATTTGCTTATTTGAATAAAATATTTATTTTCAAATTTGTATATACATTCAATTTAGCAATCACTAATAACAGTACAAATCATTACACAACCATAATATCAGTCAAACATGCTATCAGTTTAATTAAAATTTTCCTTTCCACATCTTTAATTATATATTATTATTATTATTATTTCTTAAACATACTTTATTGTCCCCAGTAGTTTAGATTCAAATAAATCGCTGGCACCTATTAATATTTGGCTCCATCAAAATTCAAAACTCACGGTGGATGGAATAAAATATAATATCAAATTGTACCCATTTATTTCAAAACCATTTGAAATGTCATAATACAAAACATCATAAAACTATCATATAAGATCCTTTACATTATTTGTCCAAATACATAGGTGCAACATAAAAATATCATAAAAGATAATAGTAACTGCCGCAAGCTTAAGCCACTCCACCTTCAAGCATCTTCACTATCATCACTCCATTCTTAACCTATGCTGTAATGAGGAAGGAGTCAGAACAACAAATATCTGGTAAATAAAAACCTTGAGTTTTACCAGTTAAGTACTTGGGTAGTATATATCAAAAACTCAAGTCTTATAAGGAAAGGAGGCGGGTCCACCATCAACCACTTATTACCTTCCATTCCCGAAGCAGGTTTCTAAATCCCATAACCCAAATTCCACGTCATAAATATCAAGCAATGCGAGAGATAATACCCAAGCCACTTAATACCTTTTATTGGAAAATAGGCAGACTCTGGCCATTTAAGACCTCAATTGAGGCAGATTCCATTATTTAATACCTATTCCTAAGGTGGGCTCCTCAATGGTAACTTCTAGCTAACATCATATGGAATATCTCGAGCCACTTGATAATTCTTTATGGAAAGGCGAACCCTCAATCAGTCACTTAATACCTTATCCCAAAGCGGATCCCTATCGAGATACCACCTAACGTGCTAATAACTAGCCCCTTGGCTATTTAATACTTCATTTAGGGAAAAGAAAGGAGCCCTTAGACAACCACTTAATACCTCAAGACTTTGAAGTAGGCCCTTCGTATTATGACCCATACTTACAATGGCATCTCACATTGGTTCGACTATTTGTAGGAACTTGTAGCCATATTAACTGAGAAAGATTACCCTATAGAATTTGGGGCTAACCTAGCGTCATCACAAATATTTATTATAGGAGATGTCTCACATCAATAGGAAGTGTACACAACTGCTGGTAGCCTCAAAGTGAAAGGTAGGTTTCTGTCGTGCAACTCTACTGACCTCGCATCCGTATGACTTGGCCATAATTTAAATACTCTCCATATATATAATACGCATCTCACCGTTTCATAATTAATGCCTTATAAGGAATTTTCCTTATTACGCCTTAAAACATCAATTACCTACCTAAGGGGGATTTAATGACAATTACTACCTAATTAATTACGCAATTATACGCCATAATTATATGTTTATTATGCTAATAGAAATGATATATATTCATGCCTAATAAATTCTAAGCGTGTTGTTCATATGCCCTAAACTAGCGTTAAATGTCAATTCTTTTAACCATAATACTAATACAAGTCTATTTTCTTCAAAATTTTCAATATCCATAACAATCGATTCTAATATTCATAACAAGGATGAAATATCCATAACCAAAACTGCAATAAATAGACTTATAAATAGAAATAGAAACCCAATTTATTACATCAATTAAATGGAATATCCTAATAATAGGAATAGCAATTGCAATTCTAATTTTATATTCTATCTAACTCCTCTTTTACACAGAAATAAACAAAGGAATTTTTTGTGGAAAAACAAACTACGAACAAAAATTCGTACTTTAAACCCTTATTTTATTACTGAAAACTCACAATTTGAATTAAAATGAAGGAGAAGTGTAATAGACTATGAAATTATCAGAAATTATAGAACGATATAAATCCCATCGAATTAACATAAATAATTGAGAATCTCCATCTAGAATTGACATTTCAAAATAAAAAGGAATTTTTAGGGGATTTTATCTATTAAGCTTCCACAATCGCAAAATCCCTAAGGCATATTCAAATCTATAGATATATACTAATCAATTACTGAAATAAAAATACTAAGTTTCTACTCAAGATTATCCTTAGCATCTCTTGTACGGATTTGCAGCGCCAAAGCAACTCTTTTCCAAATCTCCTTCTTTTGATATATAAACATAGCGAAGGATATGCATATATATAATTTTGTTAGATTCAAAGAGGTTGGAGGAGAAGAAAATATATTAAAAGAATAATTAGAAAAGGATTAAAATCCTTACCTGAAATTCTAACAGAATTTTTGAATCTAATTGAAGAGAGAAAGTGGCAGAGGTTCGAGGTATTTCCAAATATTTATGAATAAAAAGCGGGGAGGATGGGTCCTACTTATAGGAGTTGAAACGCAACAGAATCGTAGGGTGAAGTTTGGTGAAAAACGGATAAATCTGGAGCGTTTAACGTTGAAGAAACCTTAGCCACCACCTAAGTAGGGGTCGACCGCCCCTTTATAGTCCAGTCGACTACTAGGGGTCGACCACTTGGCGTTGGAGGTGTTGACCCGGTACTCCTATTTAGGGTGCGTTGATTTATTTCCATTGCTCGTTCATTTGATTCCCTAATTAACTTTTGACATTAACTTTTTAACTTAACGGTTACTTAACCCCAAGTAATCCTATAGTTAATTTTGAAATTCAAACCCAAAATTCAAATACTTATTTGAATTTGAATTCAAACTAAATTAATTTAAATTCGAAAACTTCAAATGCTCATAACTTCTTCATTTGAGCTCCGTTTTCAGCATATTTTATATGAAAATATATCAGAATTTCGCCATGAACGCGACAGAGTAATATTCATGGTCAAATTACAACTTTTACCAAATTTCCATTTTTATCCCTACCATAATTAATTTAATTTCCGTTAATTTACTTATCTAATTATGGTTGATTTTACATGATGTTACATTCTTCTCCCCTTAAAAAGAATTTTGTCTCGAAATTTTTCAAGGGGCGAACAACGTAATATGCAATAACATCCATGTTATACAACCAAGTTGTCTACATAACCATCTACTCAAACATAGTGCAATATGATTATGTACTGCAGATATACTATAAATGAGCTCAATCCTAGCGTGATTGTGTGATCGTGCTATGCAAATATGTATGCAAATACCCTAAACATGCATAAAACTGCTATATGAGTGTAAAGTGACTGTGAAAAAGTGTAGTGACCATCTCCTACCATCCAATCTAGAAACCATGATGCAACTAAAATCCTAATTTTGAAGAGAAAATTTAATAGAGAAAGGCTTAGGACGAGAGGTCCTCATGCCTTCCACCGAATTTTCTTCCATTGTACTCGAACCAATCTAATTCTTTATTGCGGAGCTTCCTAGTTTCGTGCTCCATAATTCCTGTAGTGGCATGGGACTTCAGTGGCTCTATCTTAAAATCACCCAACCGATTAGGCTCTACCACAATTTTTATGCTATGAAGATATTTCCTCAAATACAAAACATAAAAAATATCATGGACCCCGCCAACTTTCAAGTTTTTTTATCTTTCCCCATATTGGGAAAGGCCCAATAGATCTTGGTGCTAACTTTTCCAACTATCCAAATCTTATGACCTTCACATGCTGCCTAATCAACTCTGACTTTCCAAAGACTTGCAATCCAAATCCGGTCCAAGTATAATTTTTCGGTGGTTTCCCACCCACAATTAGGTGATTTGTATAGCCTTCCAAAAAGTGCTTCAAAGGTGTCATACCAATCATCAATTGGTGACTACTACTAAACGCGAATTCTACTAAGGGCAAGTGCTGCTCCTAATGTCCTCCAAAGCCCAAGATGCAAGCTCTCAACAAATCTTCAAAGTTCCCATTCATTTTTTCAGTTTGTCCGTCAGTCTTCAGTCGGTAAGTGATGCTCCGTTTAACGAAGTTCCTAAAGCTAGTTCCTAAAAGTTACCAGCAAACTCCTCCGAAAATTACTATCAAACTAAGGGTCCTTATCATTAACGATGCAAACCGCAACTCCATGGGGCTGTGTTGGAGATGCTACGTTTCATTGCTTAACTGAAAATTCTGCCACATTCTTCTTTGTCATTGATCAGTAGGAAATTCTCTTCACATTCCTATACATCTCATCTTTTCCTCGAATGGTGACAGTTTGTGAGCTAAATTTTATTTTTCCTAAAATTCTAAAGTTTTGGGATTGAAACATTTATTCACTTTAGGCTACTAACCTAATTTCCTCATTAACTTCCAGTCTTGCCTATGGTTTACCGCTAATTAAGTGTCCCCAAAACTTTTCCTTATTTACTATACTTTCCTATATATATATATATATTTATCAAGTGGTTTAAACCCCATTCATAAAGTCAACACAGAAATAAAACAAGGACATATCTTATATCACATCATACACTTTTCTAATAATTAAGAGAGACAACTAGCGCTTACAACCCAAGAACTCTAAAATAAAATTTTGCTAGAAGCTGCCATTTATTACCGTGTAGTTAAAGCACTTAGCAGTTCTATAGCGATGGAGATACAAAAAGTTATAGCGGGGATAAAGCAAGGATAAAGCGGAAAATAGCGGAGGTGCTAAAATCAAATATTTAAAGTTAATTTATACTCATTCTCATATAATTTATGCAAGAAAAAGAAATATTTTTTAATCTTACATAACAAAACCGAAGAACGTTATGATTTATGCAGACTAGATTTAGTGAATACAACTGATTTCTAACTTATATTAAGCACTTATGCCTTCAAATTAGGCTTTTACCCTAAGTTTATTGATTTGGCTTAAAAATAACTAGTCAAATCAACATTTGCATACTAGTGTTGCTAAAGCGGGTGCTGAAAAGCCTTTATTTAGTGGATGTAGCGGAACATAACAGGGCTTAAAGAGGATCTACTGTCTAATAGCGCTAAATTGAAATAACGCAGTGGTCGAAGAGTGTTATAGGCTATAGTGGGGGTTTTGCAGGGTTTTAATGGGGCTTTAGCTACACAGATTTATTATCAAGTGGTATAAATGGTGTTGAGGTCCTAACATTCCCTACTAAATAAAGATGGGTATTTCTCAATACGTCATTCCATTATTAACCATTTTTCTTAATTTTCATTTTCGGTTTCTAATAAATATGGTCCATCCATTTCCTCAATTAATATATCCAAAGCAGTTGATCATTACTATCAAAATTAGACCATTCCCAATTAATCCTTCTTTAATCCCCTTGACCTTCTTCAGGTTTCAAATCCATTCATTTCTCAAAATTTTCCAATAAATGCCATATCAAGCTTCAATAATTAGTCCCCATTTAAATTCCTTTTTCTTTTCATTAATTACAAATTTATTGCCCGTTAAATTTGTAATTAATGTCCATAAATCCTAATCCATTAATTACTAACTAATACACATATAGTCATAATCTATGCTATCTGTATATTCTAGTCGTTAAGCGTGACTATACGTATACATATTTCTAGCTTCTAATTTCTACAACTAGAATACTCATTTCCATATTTTAATTTATCAAAGCTGTCCTTCTATAAATATTACCGTCATAATTTCTCATAAATTAATCACAAGTGAGATTTTTGCTTTGTTTGAAATTACAAGGAATTATTTCCTTTTCTTTTTATTGAAATAGATAGTGTAAACTACGGAAAAGAATATCCATCTCTTACACATCTCTTTCCTTTTTAGTTTATTCCTTGTTACTTCAAACAATGCACTTTTATACGTATTTTGAAATTGGATAATTTATGAAAATTACATGGAAACTGCTCTAAAATTAAAATATAGAAATTCATATTCTATGTGCAACTTTATTTATAACCCAACCATAGATCTGGAATATCTTTACACTTTACCAGCTTCTTCAAACAAAGGTTTGAGACTGATTTCAAATTTTCAGATTAGGTTGTACATTCTATTCCTATTTTATCCATATTCTAAAAACCATAGTCTTTCCTACCCAGGTTGTGATCCCTATCTACTCCATAAAAAATATTCTTTATAAAACTAGAATTTTAGTAATCATACAAAATAATTTTCAATAAACTATTTTCATCAAATTCAAAATCAGCATTAATTACCTTATTTCTTGTAAAACTTAAAATTTCAAGAACTTGGAGTACCAAACTCAAAATCTCCACCATTGAAGATATGAACTTAGAAACCTTTACCAAGAATTCAAAATTTCTTAGCTCCAAATAGGAGCAAAATAATTTCTCTTTCTAAAACTATCTTCATCAAAGATTTATCCCTTTAAAAGTTAGACTTTCAACTCATAGAATTCAAAGACTGCTTGGTTTTCAAGAAGGAACTATGGAAAACTTCCCTTTCCAATGAGTTACTAAAATAAAGACTTACTCCTTTTTAAAATAGGATCTTTAACACAAAACATTCAAAACTCAGTTATCATTCTAAAATAATAAATCAGACTTTTATTATTCCAAATAGTTTTCTAATTACATGAATTATCATTTCCAAAATAAAAGTTATATCTAAAATATAGATAAATATCTATTGCCTTATTACTCAAAATATATCATTACTTGACAAAATACTTTTTGTAAGTTTGTCCAAAACTCTTAAAATCCCTTACAATCCTTTTCTTACCAATTCCAATAATATTCTTATTCAAAAAAATTCTGTATTTGAATTAGGAAAAATGCATATATAAAATTCTCATCTTTACATAATTGCTTTTCCAAAAGTTTCCAACTCTTTTATTAATTTCCATCATTTAAATTGCCAAAAACATCTTATATATAGCTTTAAACGATGGAGAAATGAATAGACAAAGATAACTCCTATTTTATTCCTATTACTCCTCTTCTATATCCTTTATTACTGGATTAAAATTCATAATTCTGTCACTACCGAAATTCAGCTATCATTCTCCATATTTCCTTATACGAGATGTTCCTCCTATCTACCTTGTCGGACATTCTTATCCTTCTATTCTTCTATCCTATATTAATCAAGTGCCTTTTCTATTTGTACACCCTTTCAAAATAAATTTAAGGAAAAGAACCTCTAATTTTGCAAGGTAGGAAAAATCATGCATTTCTCAAAAGAATAATCCTTTATTAAAAATCTTTCGACCAAAAACTTTTGGCTCAATAATTTAAACTAAGAACTTTAAGAATGCAAAATCCTATTAAGTTAGAACTTTCTAACTCAACAATTTATAAATTACAAATCTCTAAATTTCCTTGCTATTTTCAAAATAATAGCTTCCAAACTTATAAGTAGAAGAGATCATAAAAATAGAAGAATCCAAAACGAAGAATCCAAAAATTGAAAACTTTTAATTCAACAAATTTTAAATTGAAAAGTTAACAAATGAGAACCTTCTCCTTTTTTTAACCTTTCAAGTAATTAAAAATCATCCACCATTTTGTTTTTAAAATATTTCACCATTTCTTTCTAAACTTTTCACAAATGGTAGTATATTTCCAAAGCTGTCAAAAATCTCTTTCTATCAAAAATTTCCAACTTACAATACATAAGACTTTCACTTAAAGATCTTTTGAAAAAGCTCATTCAAAACTTTCATGGATTTTACAAAAAATATTTTTACCACTTTATTTCTCAAGGGGTAGGATTTAAAAATATGGGCTTTGATTGTTCTTCCCTTTGAACTCCCTATTCAATCATCTTAAAAATCTAGTTATCTCCTTGTCATGATTAATGTACACATTCTTATGGGAGCTTGTTTCACTACTACATTCCTTACTTCCATATGAATACTATGCCTTATAACATCTAACAATTACTTAACATTTATATTTACTACCCTCATAAATGTTACTTTGCCCGTATTTAATGGTTGTTATCTTAAAGGACATTTTAGACAATTATTTGCCTATTCAAATTTACCTATTTAACTTCTTCCTTATCTACCCATAATTACTCTAATGGTCTCATAAATCTTTAATTTCTTATAACTCCTCACTTATTGCACATTCATTATCTATTAAATTTTTGGAGTTACTATTTTTCCTTCTACGAGTATTATTTGATAGAGCTTTATAGACACAGATTGTTAATCTAGAATACGAATGATCCTATAACCTCTTGAATAACACTTTGATCTTGTTTGAGTGAAAGAGATCAGAGAGATCAGAGAGTAGTTAATAGATAATCAAATAAGTGGAGTTTGAGTTTGACTCTGCTTGAATTTGAGAAAAATTTGAGTAGAATTTCATTTAGAAAACAAGAGAGTGAAAGAGAAGAGAAAATATGAGAAAGTAGTAACCAAATTTCATTGGTATAACCCCTATTTATAGAGAAACAAGCCATGTCCATTTGTGAAGAGATACAATGAAAAGACACTTCAATTCAAATTTGAATTTTGAAATCTATGGTCATATGTCGACATATAGGGTGAGGGCATGTCGACATATCCCTTAACATTTTGAAAACTTACTTTCTAAAAAATGTTATGAAAATGTTATACACTGTAAAATATTTTTATACTTTATAAACTTATATAAACATAGTTTATACATATTTTAATCATATCCAAACTTAATAAAACTTTATAAAATTATTTTGAAATATTTTTAAATATATAAAGGATTTAATATGAATTTCTTTTGAAATAAAATAATATATATGAAGTATCAGTGAATTTATTTAAAATCAAAGTTATAAATATTATAATATACTTATAAATATTTAGAAATCATAAAAAAAACTACAACAAATTATAATAGAAAAAAGTATATATTTAAAATATAAATGAATTAAAAACTTAATTTTTCAACATATAATAATCTTGTAAAATCAAAAGTTAAAAATAATTTGAAGATTATTTTAAGAGTTTATTTTGAAATCAAGAATTCTCTTTAAAAACTATCTTTGAATTTTAAGATATTTGAAATTGAAAATCATTTGAAAAGAAAAAATAGAGAGAGAGAGAGATCAAAGAAGTGCTATCAGGGTTTTAACAAAAATTCCATGACTCTATAACTCATCTGGGAAATTTTGAGTTCTTCAATACTCATGAGTCTTCAATCTCTAACTCTTAGATCTTTATATCAGCCTCTTAAATCTTCACTTGATACTGTACAGTCTTCTTAATTAATACATGTCTAATATCCTGCATAATATATTATATATATCTTGATAAAAATATTAGTATCTATATTTTATATAATGTCAAATGGTTGTTGTCATCAAAACCAATGCCTAAGGTAGTAACAATCTCTTCCTTTTGATGATGACAACCATGTATATAAGATATGTTATAACTCCCCCTGAGTTACAAAACTCCTCCTTAATCTATGCCTAGATTTTATATATTTCTTTCCCTTTGTCATCAGCGAAAATATAACTAAAAATCTCTCCCTAACTAAGGTACCACATAATATTTATAATACTGAGATATACAAGCAATTATAAAAAACAATAATAGTTATATAAGAGTGATAACATAAATAACTTGTATTAATCATATTAATCAATACATTTGATAAGTTAGATAAAATAAGTAAATCAAACCAATCAATCATATAATTCGACAAATAAATCAAGTTAATGCACACAAAATCAATACAATCCACACAAATCAATATTGTAATATATTAATATAAATACCTATTTAAATCCAAACCAATCAATCTTTAGACTTCCCTAGGAACTTCTACACTGAAATGATCCACTTAAAATTTTTTATATTTATTTATATAGTGGCCATTTAATCAAGAAAACATTGCATTCCAATTTTTCTTCTATCCAGGACCTTTTGTCAATATAAAAATATTGGTTTACTCATTTCATCTTAAACTTACATACATGAAGATATATAAGTCATTTTCTACTTATATCAGAGTACAAAAATTTGTAAGTAGAAATCTGTTTGGGTATTACTAAAAGGAAATACTCTCTACATAGCAATAGTGCATCTAAAAACCAGATTTTCAAAGTATACTTGGATTAGTGCATAACTATTGGTTTCATGTCTCAAGACTTATCATTTTCAATGAATTTCCATAATTTTATTACTGTATGAACCGCGCTCTTGCCTGTGCATGTGTGTGCATGTTTCTGTGCCTGTGTGTGTCAGTGGGAAATTCAGGTGCCTTATTTTTTTTCTCTTGTTAACAAAATGTCTGAGTCTACCCTATACTTGGGTTATAAAACAGAGCTGAAAACTTAACTTAAAACTCTTTAGTGCTGGCTTAACCCAGCCTCAAGGAAATGGTCATGTTAGCCACATTCAACTTGCATTTTTCTTAAGCAAAGTACATATCACTTTGTTTTCTTTTCTAAGGCAACTCAAAACCTTTCTGCCAAATTTTTTTTTACTTAAACATGGATTTTCTTATGTCAATTCTTTGGAAATACATTCAACCCACAAATCCTTTCAATCTCAGATTCTCAACCATTTAAACTAACTGTTCTTTAAAAGTTTTAGAGTTTCATTTCTTAGCAAAGCATTTGCAAAACAAAGCACATAGTTTCAGCTGATACATATGGGTTCAATACTTACAAAACAGTGGTTCTAACAATACAGTGATTTTCCAAGCAAATTTAAACAAAATATCTTAACATAGTTCAACATGAATATCTAATTTAACTTCAGCAAAGTCTTTAAAAATAGCATCCAATTCCTTAAGCAGTTAACTCATCCAAAGCTTGATCAATGAAATTCCTATTTTCCTGCATAATCACCATGAACTGCCTCATACAAATATGAGACACCCAATGGTGCATAAACACAAAAGGGCCAGACTAATGTCTGGTATGAGTAATCTACCTGAAAACATGATTTTATATGACTTTTATTTATATTCAAATACTTTGAATTAATTAAGAAACTCAGTATCATCTTTGTGCATGTTTTTGTGAGGCATGTGCATTCATATCAGTACTAAACAAATTATATATGATCACAGTGATTTAGTTCAGAGGAAACAATCATAAGATTCAGCAATAAAACATCATAAACCAGCCAATGCAATCATCAATTCAGTCATCAAGCCCCCTTTACAAATTTACTGGCCATCAGGGATTTTGCCCAAGCCTCTCCTGAACCTATTTCTATAGTTCACTATCAATATAATATGGTCTTTAGCTACTTTCTCTTGTTAAACCACACACTGCCTGGGACATCTCTCTGTTAACCCAGCACACTTAGGCCCCTGGGTATAAACATACCATGTGTGAGCTTGCAATGTTCACCTTGCCAAGCTATATTTTGTAGCCCTAAGATCCAAAGTCCTTAGTTAAATTACTAAGTGTTATTTCTTTTTCATAATTGTGCTAATCCCCTCTGCATCTCACTTTTCAATCAGAGAAAAATAAAACAATTCAACCAACATGTATTCATCCAGAGATTGGTAAGTCATGTTCTAAGAAGCAAACATTTAATCATGAAAACAAATGTGATTTCTTAGCATTTTATTTTGCCTATGGGTTTCAATGGATCAAGTTATAAGCATATGGTCATAAATAGTTTTACTGGTTATCTCCTCTTACCTCTGGTTCAATCAGATCCTTATTAATCTTGAAGATCTGGCTAAACCATAAGTATATACTTTGATTTGGGTAGTTCATAAAACATAGAATCTCAGCACATGTATAACATTGCACTTCTACATTTTCCTTTGTTTCAGTTAATATGAGGCATAAGCAACAGCACAATGTTGCAGCCCCATATTTCTTTCCATTTTCAGACCATATATCTACAACATGAACCCTGGGTTTAATAAATAACTTTATGAAGAAAACCCATAAAAAGAAATCACTCCATCTTAAAATTAATTCACAGCACATATAAACATTTTAAACATGAAATCCATGACTCTTATTTTTTTGGGTAAATCACTATGAAGGGTTTTACACTTGAACAGATCATTAACAAACCAAAGTCATCAAATCATAAAATGAACATAACTTGCAGCAGTGAATTATTAATTCAAATAGGCTGCCTCAAAGTTTTCAGTGAGGTTACTCACATTAATTCCTTTTTCCTAAGCCTTTCTTTTCTTTTGATCCTCTGCCTTCCTCTAACTCTAATGGCCGGTGCTCCTTATTTTCTCTGGCTTATGTTTTTTTCTTTCTATTTTTCCTTTTGGTTATGAAGAGCAAATGTGTATGATCTTACTACACTAAGCCTCCTTATATAAACCCTGGCTGTTACTAGGGTTTTATGGAATTACCCAATGTTAGTTCTACCCCATAATATGATTTGCCTTACACTTGATTCATAAAAGAAAAGGGTATGTGGTCCTTGTTATTTTTTTCAGAAAATAAACCTTATTCTTTTAACCTTACCCCGAGTCATGTCATATGCATGACTTTAATTTTTCCTAAGCAAATAGAATTGCTGAAAATGGATAAAGTGTTTATTTAAGGGTTCATACCATTTCCATGCAAGCTTTGTTTTTCTCTCTTCTTTTTTTCTGCAATACTTGCCTGTATACATGTATAACATATGTATGCCTATTTTTGCCTAAGTCTTTTTATTTTTCTTTCTTACTATTTCTGCCTATATACATATTTGTTTTCTTTATGCTAAACTTTTTAAAGACCTGATCATATCTGCCTACATATATATTTGTAATTTATTTATCCTATCATATATATTAACTGTTGCCTATTTTATCACACAGAAAAATGTGTGCATGTGTGTGCACCATCTTGTGTACACATTTATATTTAAACCATACACTTGCAAAACAATTTCTATCCCTATCTATTTTCAATGTAATTTTAAAACAAACATAAACTAATTTAAATCATTTCTTCACAAAAATCAGGGTTATCACATATACCCCTCCTTTTTAGGAATTGTGTCCCACAATTCTCTCATACTTAGCTTAAATATCATTTATCCAGAAAATCAACTTTTCTGATCTTAAACCATTCTCAAATCAATCATTTGATTAAACTCTAGGCATAACAAAACATAAATCACAATGCAATTCAATCAAAACATTCATCAGTATATATATAAATTTACCTTTCATTCAATCAATTAGTTGTGGATAATCATTTCTGATTTTATCCTCCACTTCCCATGTGCAATCATTTGGGTCAAGACTCCATTGCACTTTCACTAATTTAATTTCTTTGTTTCTCAATTTCTTGGTTTCTCTAGAAACTATGCCCACTGGCTCCTTTTCATAGATCAATCTGCACATCCTTAGAGGATTTTAGGATTTCCTCTTTATCATGAACCCGTCTTCTAAGTTGAGACACATGAAAAACATCATGCATTGCTCTCATTTCTTCTAGCAACTCTAGCTTATAGGCCACTGTTCCTATTCTTTCTAAAATTTTATATGGCCCTATATATCTAGGAATCAACTTTCCTTGTTTCCCAAACCTTAGAACCTTTTTCATGGGTGATATTTTGATAAATACATAATCTCCAACATCATATTGTACTGCCTTCCTTCTTTGATCCGCATATTTCTTTTGCCTATCTTGGGCAGAAGCAATTCTTTTTCTGATCAAAGCTATCTTTTTAGAAGTTTCCTTCACATTTTCTGGTCCTAAGACCACTTTCTCCCCATATTCAAGCCAACTTGAGGGTGATAAACATGGTCTCCCATAGAGAGCTTCAAAGGGTGCCATGCCTATGCTACTATGATGGCTATTGTTGTATGCAAATTCAGCTAAAAAGATATGATCCTCCCAACTTCCTCCCCAATCCAATACACAAGATCTTAACATGTCTTCAAGCAATTTGTTCACAATTTCTGTTTGGCCATTAGATTGAGGATGGTATGCTGTGCTTAAGCATAAATCAGTCCCCATTGCCTTGTGAAAGCTCTGCCAAAACTTTGAAGTGAAGATGGTATCTCTATCACTTACTATAGTCTTTGGTATACCATGCAGTCTGACTACTTCTGTGACGACCCGGCTTTTTCTCCACAAAAAGTCGTATCATCAAGAAGAAAGAAAGGGATAGAAAGGAGATAAGATAGAGAAGAAAGAAAGAAACACATCAGAATCTAAACAGCGGAACGAATAAATTATATTAATTAAATAAGATATTACATTGTATCATATACATCAGAGATACACAGCTTATACAACACATACTAGACAGTTATAAACATCTGTCTAGTCATTACAACTCAAATACACTCAACAAATGACTCATACAGACTAACACAGCGGAACACTATATCTACGAACGCTGAAGCCTCCTGCTCCATTGCTCCTCCAAAGATTCGTCAAAGCAAACCTGAATCTCTTGGGTACTCAAATTTTTACGAGTAGCCAAGGGATTCAGGTTTGCTTTGACGAATCTTTGGAGGAGCAATGGAGCAGGAGGCTTCAGCGTTCGTAGATATAGTGTTCCGCTGTGTTAGTCTGTATGAGTCATTTGTTGAGTGTATTTGAGTTGTAATGACTAGACAGATGTTTATAACTGTCTAGTATGTGTTGTATAAGCTGTGTATCTCTGATGTATATGATACAATGTAATATCTTATTTGATTAATATAATTTATTCGTTCCGCTGTTTAGATTCTGATGTGTTTCTTTCTTTCTTCTCTATCTTATCTCCTTTCTATCCCTTTCTTTCTTCTTGATGATACGACTTTTTGTGGAGAAAAAGCCGGGTCGTCACAACTTCCTTAATAAACAACTGGGCTAGTGTACTTGCATTTCTTTCTGATTTTACTGGTATAAAGTGGGCTGACTTGGTTAACCTATCAACCACTACCCAAATACTGTCATTCCCCCTCCTAGTTCTAGGCAAACCATCAATGAAATCCATTGATATGTCTTCCCATTTCCACTGTGGTATTTGCAAAGGTTGAAGCATCCTTGAGGGTTTTTGATACTCAGCCTTCACCTGTTGGCAAACCATACATTTGGATACATAGGTTGCCACTGCACTCTTCATACCACTCCACCAATAATCCCTCTTGAGGTTGTGATACATTCTTGTGCTTCCTGGGTGTATAGTGTATTTGCTTTTGTGGTAAGCATCCAAGATTTCTTGCTTCAACTCATCATTGCCGGAACACATATTCTTTTTCCTTTCTTCAAATGGCCTTGATCATTCAACTGAAAACCTTCCACTGCCTCACCATTTAATATCTGAGTCTTCTTTTCAATTAAAAATGGATCTTGGTCTTGTAGCTTTACAACTTTATTCTTCAATTCTGACCCCAGAGTAATAAAACTTAATTTTCCCATTTCTACATTCTCACTGCATAGGCTCATGTTTTCTATATTATCACTTTCTATTTTGAATCAATTAACAATGATAAAGTGTTAAACTCTTTTACCATCAATCTAGCCATGTTAGCATGTTGTCTACTTAGGGCATCTGCTACTTTATTAGCCTTACCAGGGGTGTATAATATTTCAAAATCATATGAGGCTAAGAGTTCAATCCATCTTTGCTGCCTCATATTTAATTCTTTTTGTGTAAACAAATATTTAAGTGATTTATGGTTTGTATAGACTTCAAATTTTTCTCCTAACAAGTAGTGTCTCCATAACTTAAGAGCATACACTATAGCAGCCAATTCAAGGTCATGAGTAGCATACCTTACCTCACTTGGTTTCAACTGCGTAGAAGCATAAGCTATCACTTGATGTTGTTGCATCAATACTGCCCCAAGCCCTTGTCCACTTGCATCAGTATACACCACCAAGTTTTCATTTCCTTCAGGCACTTTAAGGATTGGAGCTTGTACTAGTGCTTCCTTTAGTTTCCCAAAAGCTTTCTCACACTCTTCTGTCCAAGTGAACACTTGATTTTTCCTAGTCAATCTGGTTAATGGGATTGAAATTTTTGCAAATTCTTTTATAAACCTTCTATAGTAACCAGCCATTCCCATGAATGATCTGACCTCAGTGACATTAGTAGGCCTTTTCCAAGCTTGCACTGCAATGACTTTATTGGGATCCACATATATTCCTTTTTCTGATATAATATGACCTAGAAAATTCACTTCATTTTGCCAAAAAGTGCATTTTGAAAATTTGGCTTTTAAGTCTTCCTGCCTCAGTTTCTTGAATACCATATGCAAATGATTTTCATGCTCTCTAACTGACTTAGAATAAATTAGTATATCATCAATAAATATCAATACAAACTTATCCAAGTATTCTCTAAAAATCCTATTCATCAAATCAACAAAATAGGAAGGAGCATTTGTCAAGCCAAATGGCATTACTAAAAATTCATAAAGTCCATATCTTGTGTTAAAGGCTGTATACTTAATGCTTTCCTCTTGTACTTTCATCTGATGAAAGCCTGAAGCTAAATCAAGCCTAGAAAATATTTTTGCACCACTCAATTGAACAAAGAGATCATCAATTCTTGGTAAGGGATATTTATTTTTAACTGTGACTTTATTTAATTCCCTATAGTCAATACATAACCTAAGGGATCCATCTTGTTTCTTAACAAAGACTACTGGTGCTCCCCATGATGAGCTACTGGGTCTAATAAAACCTTTTTCTTCTAGTTCAACCAATTGCCTTTTCAGTTCCATCAACTCCTTAGGCCCCATTCTGGTTGGTCTTTTAACCACTGGGCTAGCTCCTGGAATTATTTTAATTGAGAACTCAACTAGCCTGTGGTTTGGAATTCCCCTAACTTCACCAAACACATCTATATATTGATTCACTGTGGGGATTTCTTCTAATGCAGGCATGGGTTTTTCATTAGACAATGTAAAAAGGTTGGCTATACTTCTATTCTTGTTTGCCTCACAAAGAACTACTATTCTTTGTCCATCAGAAACTTTCAATGATATGGTGGATGTCTCCATATTTATGATAGCCTTATATCTACTCAACCAATCAACTCCTAGAATAATCCCTATGCCCGGATATTGCAACACAAATAGGTCTGACTCAAACACATGTCTTCCTATATTTAACCCTAGTTGCATACATATCATACCCAGAACACATGAACTACCTATAGGGCTTCTAATTAACAGTGGCTTATCAACAATCATACAATTCAATTTTAATTGTTGTGCAATATCATGGGAGATCAATGAGTGTGTAGCCCCAGTATCATACACTACTGCAAAAGGTATTGAGTGAATAAGCAAAGTACCTTCAACTTGACCATGCTTTTCAACACTTGATCCCTCAGCTGCCTTGCCTTTTCCTTCCAAAGCCCCTAATTTTCCTTGCTTAAAATCTGGACAATTCCTCTTTATGTGACCTTCCTTCCCACAATGGTGACAATTGAAGGATGCATGCCTAACATTTGTGCATCTATTCTTCATATGCCCTCTTGGCCACAGTTATAACAAGTAATCTTCTTCTTAATTTCAGCAGCCCTGACTTCTCCTGGTTTCTTGGTGGAAGCTATGTCTATTTTCTTCTTATCATAAGGGTAAAAGTTACCCTTTCCCTTCTTGTTTTGATTATTCTTGAATGCCCTGAAATTCTCTCTAGCTTTATCATGTTGTTCAATGCTCAAAGTCAAATCCAAAACTTGATCAAAAGTCCTGTCCTTGTATGGTAGCATGGCTCTACTAAGGCTAGGGTTCAGCCCTTGAATATATCTACCATTCTTAGCCTCCTCAGTACCGATGAGTACTGCACCATACTTTGCCAATGATTCAAACTTCTGAGTGTACTCAGTGACACTCATAGTCCCTTGCCTTAATTTGATAAATTCCTCTAGCAAAGATTCCTTGGCTGATGCAGGGACAAATCTACCTTCCAGCATTGCTTTAAATTGATCCCATGTCACTTCTCCTTCAGGTCTTCCAGCTATGATAACCTCCCACCAATCCAAAGCTGCTCCTCTCAATTGCCTGGATGCAATTTGCCTCTTTCTTTGGTCTTCAACTTGCATGTCTGCAAAGATTCTTTCCAAAATTCTGAGCCAATTTTGAACTCCCATAACTCCTTCTGTGCCATCAAAAGTTTTGCCTCCAAGATTGGTAAAAGTCTTGAGTAGTTTGGAAAGCTCCTCATGTGGATTTTCCTGCCTGTTGCCTACTCCATCCCTTATGGCTCTCATGAATTCTTGCACATTCACCATGGGTGGTTCACTTGTTCCTACATTTTGATGTATGGGTCCTACCATAGCTCTATGGATATAATACTTAGGTTAGTCTGTTTTGCCTAATACTCTATAGATTAATTCATTTTTAATCTATCACTTATTCTGTCATAATAGATATTAATAGTGTAAACATTAACAAACAAAGCATCCAAAGCAGTCAACACTTCCATACATCCAATGCAAACAAGTTCATACAAAATTTTTGCTATGTTATTTAACAACATAGCTCTGATACCAAATGAAATAACCCACTTAATTTTTATTTTTATTTTTTTATATAGTGGCCATTTAATCAGGAAAACATTGCATTCCAATTTTTCTTCTATCCAGGACCTTTTGTCAATATAAAAATATTGGTTTACTCATTTCATCTTAAACTTACATATATGAAGATATATAAGTCATTTTCTACTTATATCAGAGTACAGAAATTTGTAAGTAGAAATCTGTTTGGGTATTACTTAAAGGAAATACTCTCTACATAGCAATAGTGCATCTAAAAACCAGATTTTCAAAGTATACTTGGATTAGTGCATAACTATTAGTTTCATGTCTCAAGACTTATCATTTTGCATGAATTTCCATAATTTTATTACTGTATGAACTGTGCTCTTGCCTGTGCATGTTTCTGTGCCTGTGTGTGTCAGTGGGAAATTCAGGTGCCTTATTTTTTTTTTCTCTTGTTAACAAAATGTCTGAGTCTACCGTATACTTGGGTTATAAAACAAAGCTGAAAACTTAAATTAAAACTCTTTAGTGTTGGCTTAACCCAGCCTCAAGGAAATGGTCATGTTAGCCACATTCAACTTGCATTTTTCTTAAGCAAAGTACATATCACTTTGTTTTCTTTTCTAAGGCAACTCAAAACATTTCTGCCAGATTTTTTTTACTTAAACATGGATTTTCTTATGTCAATTCTTTGGATATACATTCAACCCACAAATCCTTTCAATCTCAGATTCTCAACTATTTAAACTAACTGTTATTTAAAAGTTTTAGAGTTTCATTTCTTAGCAAAGCATTTGCAAAACAAAGCACATAGTTTCAGCTGATACATATGGGTTCAATACTTACAAAACAGTGGTTCTAACAATACAGTGATTTTCCAAGCAAATTTAAACAAAATATCTTAACATATTTCAACATGAATATCTAATTTAACTTCAGCAAAGTCTTTAAAAATAGCATCCAATTCCTTAAGCAGTTAACTCATCCAAAGCTTGATCAATGAAATTCCTATTTTCCTGCATAATCACCATGAACTGCCTCATACAAATATGAGACACCCAATGGTGCATAAATACAAAAGGGTCAGACTAATGTCTGGTATGAGTAATCTACTTGAAAACATGATTTTATATGACTTTTATTTATATTCAAATACTTTGAATTAATTAAGAAACTCAGTATCATCTTTGTGCATGTTTTTGTGAGGCATGTGCATTCATATCAGTACTAAACAAATTATATATGATCACAGTGATTTAGTTCAGAGGAAACAATCATAAGATTCACCAATAAAACATCATAAACCAACCAATGCAATCATCAATTCAGTCATCAAGCCCCCTTTACAAATTTACTGGCCATCAGGGATTTTGCCCAAGCCTCTCCTGAACCTATTTCTATAGTTCACTATCAATATCATATGATCTTTAGCTACTTTCTCTTGTTAAACCACACACTGCCTGGGACATCTCTCTGTTAACCCATCACACTCAGGCCCCTGGGTATAAACATACCATGTGTGAGCTTGCAATGTTCACCTTGCCAAGCTATATTTTGTAGCCCTAAGATCCAAAGTCCTTAGTTAAATTACTAAGTGTTATTTCTTTTTCATAATTGTGTTAATCCCCTCTGCATCTCACTTTTCAATCAGAGAAGAATAAAACAATTCAACCAACATGTATTCATCCAGAGATTGGTAAGTCATGTTCTAAGAAGCAAACATTTAATCATGAAAACAGATGTGATTTCTTAGCATTTTATTTTGCCTATGGGTTTCAATGGATCAAGTTATAAGCATATGGTCATAAATAGTTTTACTGGTTATCTCCTCTTACCTCTGGTTCAATCAGATCCTTATTAATCTTGAAGATCTGGCTAAACCATAAGTATATACTTTGATTTGGGTAGTTCATAAAACATAGAAGCTCAACACATGTATAACATTTCACTTCTACATTTTCCTTTGTTTCAGTTAATATGAGGCATAAGCAACAACACAATGTTGCAGCCCCATATTTCTTTCCATTTTCAGACCATATATATACAACATGAACCCTGGGATTTAATAAATAACTTTATGAAGAAAACCCATAAAAAGAAATCACTCCATCTCAAAATTAATTCACAGCACAGATAAACATTTTAAACATGAAATCCATGACTCTTATTTTTTGGGTAAATCACTATGAAGGGTTTTACACTTGAACAGATCATTAACAAACCAAAGTCATCAAATCATAAAATGAACATAACTTGCAGTAGTGAATTATTAATTCAAATAGGCTGCCTCCATATTCAGGACTTAATGCCAAAGTTTTCAGTGAGGTTACTCACATTAATTCCTTTTTCCTAAGCCTTTCTTTTCTTTTGATCCTCTGCCTTCCTCTAACTCTAATGGCCGGTGCTCCTTATTTTCTCTGGCTTATGTTTTTTTTCTTTCTATTTTTCCTTTTAGTTATGAAGAGCAAATGTGTATGATCTTACTACACTAAGCCTCCTTATATAAACCCTGGCTGTTACTAGGGTTTTATGGAATTACCCAATGTTAGTTCTACCCCATAATATGATCTGCCTTACACTTGATTCATAAAAGAAAAGGGTATGTGGTCCTTGTTATTTTTTTCAGAAAATAAACCTTATTCTTTTAACCTTACCCCGGGTCATGCCATATGCATGACTTTAATTTTTCCTAAGCAAACAGAATTGCTGAAAATGGATAAAGTGTTTATTTAAGGGTTCATACCATTTCCATGCAAGCTTTGTTTTTCTCTCTTCTTTTTTTTCTGCAATACTTGCTTGTATACATGTATAACATATGTATGCCTATTTTTCCCTAAGTCTTTTTATTTTTCTTTCTTACTATTTCTGCCTATATACATATTTGTTTTCTTTATGCTAAAATTTTTAAAGACCTGATCATATCTGCCTACATATATATTTGTAATTTATTTATCCTATCATATATATTAACTGTTGCCTATTTTATCACACAGAAAAATGTGTGCATGTGTGTGCACCATCTTGTGTACACATTTATATTTAAACCATACACTTGCAAAACAGTTTCTATCCCTATCTATTTTCAATGTAATTTTAAAACAAACATAAACTAATTTAAATCATTACTTCACAAAAATCAGGGTTATCACATACACATTCATCAAATCCGAAAATTGGATCCCCTTTGATAGCATTCCAATCTTTATCTTCTTTATTGAGGGTAGTTTCAGGATTGTTGGTTGGTTCATCTTTGATAAGAGAAGAAATCATCCACCGAATGGCATCAAAGTGCTTCTCTTGCTCTTTAATTATATGCATTTGACTTAGTTCTAAGTGTCTCTGATTTCTAAGAATGAAGGTAAGAATATTCTTGAACGATTCAGGTGTTTGTTCAAGATTTTTGCATAGAGATAAGTTTATATATGAAAGAGAGAGAAGAAAGAGATTGAAAATGATGATTTTCTGGAGTGAATAGTTATACAAGGGGTAAGAAGTCGTTTGAACTGAATATGTGTTTCGTAGTTATTTTATTTTTAATTTTTTATTTTTTTGAAAACTGACCGTTATATGTTGACATACATGCTTGACATATGTCGACATATGCACTATAATTTTCAAAACTACTTTATTTTACTATTCTATTATATTTGGCCTATACTATTATACTTTTATGACTTTCCAGAGATTATTAACAATGTATAACAGTAGGAAATAGAATTTCATTGATAATAAAAATGAGTACATGAAATACATTAGAAATAGAAGAAACGTACATAAGATTAACACAGACTCAAACTAGAACATCCAAATACAAAGATAGATAACTTAGAAAAAATAGCTAGAAAGATGAGGATGGAGATGAAGAAGAACCACCAAGCTTGTGAATGGCCTTTCCAAATAATTTATCCATTTTGGTGGTGATGTCGTGAAAATGTCATGAATTACTATAATTCAAAGTCATCATCACTTTTGAAAATGTCATGAATTACTTCACTGTTTTGAAAATCAATTTGAAAAGTTGAAAGGTCCATTCCACTAGATTTGCATCCGAGAATATGACCCAAAATCTCACAATTTAAAACAATTTATGTCCCTTTGACATTGTCTCCTTCGTCTCCATCATAAAGTTTTCCTTTCAAATTTGCATAAAAATATTTTTTTATAAATTTGGATAACAAACGAAATCATTTTGAGAAGCATCGGTAAACCAAGAATTTCATTTTGCAAACAAAGATTGAAAAGACCATAAGTAGGAAAATCTTCAAAAATAGCAAATCTTCCGGGAGAGGCTTTTCCAAAAGACATATACTTTATATAGCTTGCATGGCTTCTTTGTCATTGAAAAGAAAGCCTTTTGTTTTCATAGAAAGCCTTATGGTTGATGGAGTATTGCTTGAGGATGCCACTGAAGAATAGTTTGAAGAGATAAGAGAGTTCATGATTTTTGAATTTGAAAATGAAAGTGAAATGAATGGAAAGAAATAGAGTAAATAAATAGAGAATCAAAGGACATGTTATCTGGTCAAGAGACATCTTTTCATAACATAGGGATTGGTGAAAAGGTGGAGGGAAATTCAAATTTTGAATTTGAAATTGAAAATCAAAATCTGTCTACATATGTCGACATTTACATGTGGGGTATGTCGACATATAGGTCGAAAATTTCAAAAAGAGAAATTTAATAAATAATTCCTATTTATCTACACTTATAATTATCTTATAATAATTATTTAATATATATATATACCTTAAATAATTTAAATATATTTTATATTATTTTTATTTAATATTTTATTAAAAAATGTATATATATACATATAATATTTAAAATACACACACATATTCATCCAATATTATTATTGATCTATAAGTTATTCCTAGCAATCAACAACAACAAAAATTCAAAATTTTTATTTAAGTGTGTACCTATTTTTGTTCCATTTCTCCAGATTTCTCAGTAATTATCACTGTGAAGCACATATTAGCATTCTCTGTATCTGGTTCTTTATCACTAAAGGAAGTGTATGAATTGTCTAGTACTGCAGCATAAGCTCTTCTTCATTTTCTGGACAAATTAGTATTTGGTGTGTTTTTTGGTTTCTCAGGATGTGGAGAGTCTCTTTTTATATGATCAGGTTCATCGCAGTTAAAACATTTAACTCCATTTCCGCTTCCATTTCCACTTCCTGGATTTTTATTATCATATCTCTTGAGATTATTCATCTTTCCATACTTTAGAATTTTTTTGAAATTTCTTGTCATGAAGGCGATTTCCTCATCATCATCATTGTCTGAATCCAGATCATTTGTTATGGCGTTAAAAGCAATGGATTTCTTCTCTATTGCCTTGCTTTCTCTCATGATCTACATTTGTGCTTCAAATCACGTTAAATTGCCAATTAACTCTTCAATTTTTAGAGTGCTAATGTCATTAGGCTCTTCAATCACAAGAGTCTTTTAGTCCCATTCAGGAGTAAGTGAATTGAGAATTTTTTTTAACTTGATCCTCTTCAGGAAAACTTTTACCAAGTGCAATTAGTGAATGAGCTATATCTTGAAATCTACTATACATATCAGAAAAGGACACATTTGGACTCATTTTAAATAATTGAAACTAATTAGTTAACATAGAAATTTTGGTCTGTTTGACTTTACTAGTGCCCTTATGTGTAACTTGCAATGTTCTCAATATTTCAAATGTAAACTTACAGATAGACACTATTAAATTCTTGTCTATCCAATAAATAAAACAAAACATTCATGGCTTTAAAGTTACTTTGTGCAATTGCCTTTTGGTCGGCAGTCCAAGTTGAAAAATTAGTCTCGAGCTCAGTGTACTCATTTTGTGTGATGTTCCAAATATCTAGACCAATTGATTGTAAATAAATTTTCATCCTACATGACCAATATGTGTAATTACTTCCATTAAAAAGTAGGGGTCTAACAGTAGATTGTCCTTCCAAAAAGGAATTACTAACAAGTGGATTAACAGTTCTACTAATATTATTATTAAAACTGTTGTTAGCCATTACAAAAATCAAAATTATGAATACTTTGAAAACCAATGCTCTGATACCAAATGTTATTTAGCCAAAGACGAATCTTAAGGCTAATTTAACACTAGAGGGGGGTGAATAGTATTTTCTAACCTTTTAAATCGTTTTGAATTCTTTTAAGATTATAGTTTAAACAATGTAATTAAAAATCACAGATTCAAACATAGATAAATATAAATGCAGTAAAAGTAAAAGGAAAGAACACACACCAGGTTTTTATACTGGTTCAGAGTTACCCTACATCCAGTCCTATACAATTCCTTGTACATATTTCTTTTCAAATAGCAAAGTCAATACAATCTTGATTTCAAGCCAACGAGACACACCCTCCAGACTTTCCGAGCTCTGGGTAGACTCACTTGATTTACACGAGCCACAAGCACACCCACTTGAATTTCCGGGTCACTAGGCACACCCAATTGATTAAAACGGGCTACAATCACACACACCAATATACGAGTATGATTTGATAGAGTTTTACAAACACAGATCGTTGATCTTGAATACAAATGATCATATAACCTCTTGAATAGCACTTTGATCTTGTTTGAGCGAGAGAGATGAGAGAAATCAGATAGTAGTCAATAGAGAATCAAATCAGTGGAGTTTGAATTTGATTCTGATTGAATTTGAGGAAATTTGAGTAGAATTTCTTTTGGAAAACAAGAGAGTGAAAGAGGAGAGAAAACATGAGAAAGTAGTTAACTAAATTTCGTTGGTATAATCCTTATTTATAGAGAAATAACGGCCATGTCCATTCGTGAAGAGATACGATGAAAAGACACTTCAATCGAAATTTGATTTATGAAATCTATGGTCCATATGTTGACATATAGGGTGAGGGTATGTCGATATACCCCTTTACATTCTGAAAACTTACTTTTTAAAAAATGTTTGGAAAATGTTATACATTGTAAAATATTTTTATACTTTGTAAACTTATTTAAACATAGTTTGTACATATTTTAATCATATCAAAACTTAATAAAACTTTATAAAATTATTCTGAAATATTTTTAAATATATAAAGGATTTAATATGAATTTCTTTTGAAATAAAATAACTTATATGAAGTATGAGTGAATATATTTAAAATCAAAGTTATAAATATTATAATATACTTATGAATATTTAGAAATCATAAAATCAAAACTATAATAAAGTATAATAGATTAGAAGTATATATTTAAAATATAAACGAATTAAAAATTTAGGTAGTGTTTGGTTTACGTTTTTTAGTTTTGAGTTTTCGTCTACACAAATATGCGCACGACGCATGTATATTGTGGAAAACGACCAATTTAGAAAACAAATCTAACAAAGAAAATAGAAAACAACTTTTTTTTCATGTATTGAGAAATAAGAGAAGCACGAGAAACAATCCTTCCTTCCATTGTTCCTTCATCCCTCCGTGGTCCCCTCCATCTTCTTTCCAACCTATCCGTCGTCCCTCCACTCCTCTCGTATTTTGTAATTATTATTGAAAACTCAAAACACAAAACTCATTTCAAACCAAACGCTACCTTAAACATATAATAATCTTGTAAAATCAAAAGTTTTTTTTTTTTTTTTTTTTTTTTTGAGATCATGGGGAACCTTAAGATCATGGTATTCATTGATACTCACTTAAGTAAACCCCACGCCGTGTGTCTACCCCGCTTTTATTTAGTCGTCGCACACGGATGCTTAACGTTGAAACTCCCACTGATGGTTTGGCGTTGGGATTCGAACCTGCCCGGACACAGTCCTTTGGTTCCCATCTCCCAGCTCCCAAACCAACCGAGCTACGAACGGCGGGTTTGTAAAATCAAAAGTTAAAAATAATTTGAAGGTTATTTTTAGAGATCATTTTGAAAACAAGAATTCTCTTTAAAAACTATCTCTGAATTTTAAGATATTTGAAATTGAAAATCATTTAAAAAGGAAAAATAGAGAGAGAGAGAGAGATCAAAGAAGTGCTATCAGGGTTTTAACAAAAATTCTATGACTCTATAAGTTATCTGGGAAATCTTGAGTTCTTCAATATTCATGTGTCTTCAATTTCTAACTTTTGAATCTCTATATCAGCCTCTTAAATCTTCACTTGATACTATACAGACTTCTTAATTAATATCTATCTAATATCATGCACCATATACTATATATCTTGATAAAAATGTTAGTATCTATATTTTATATAGTGTCATACGGTTGTTGTCGTCAAAACCAATGCTTAAGGTACTAACATAGTCAACCACTTAATACCTTCCATTTCCCAAGCATGTTTCTAAATCCCATAACTCAAATCCCACGTCATAAATATCTAACAACGCGAGAGATAGTACCCAAGCCACTTAGTACCTTTTATTGGAAAATAGGCAGACTTTGGACATTTAAGACCTCAATTGAGGCAGACAACATCATTTAATACATATCCCCAAGGCAGACTCCTCAATAGCAACTATCTAGCTGACATCATATGGAATCTCTCGAGCCACTTAATGCTTCTTTATGGAAATGCGAACCCTCAATCAGTCACTTAATACCTTATCACAAAGTAGACCGCTATCGAGGTACCACCTAACGTGCCTAATAACTAGCCCTTTGGCCATTTAATACTTTATTTAGAGAAAAGAGGCGAGCCCTCAAACAACCACTTAATACCTCAAGACCCCAAAGCAGGCCCTTCGTATTATGAACCATACACATAATGACGTCTAACATTAGTTCGACTATTCGTAGGAACTGGTAGCCAGATTAATTGGGCAGATTTACCCTACAGAATTTGGGACTAACCTCACGTCATCACAAATATTTATCATAGGAGATGTCTAACATCAATAGGAAGTGTACACAACTGCTGGTAGCCTCAAAGTGAAGGGCAGAATTCTATCGTGCACCTCTATTGACCTCGCATCTGTATGACTTAGCCATAATTTAAATACTCTCCATATGTATAATACCCATCTCATAGTTTCATAATTAAGGCCTTACAAGGAATCTTCCTTATTATGCCTTAAAACATCAATTACTTTCCTAAGGGGAATTTAATGACAATTACTACCTAATTAACTATCCAATTATACGTCATAATTATACGTTTATTATGCTAATAGAAATAATATATATTCACGCCTAATAAATTCTAAGTGTGCAGTTCATACGCTCTAAACTAGCATTAAATGTCAATTCTTTTAACCATAATACTAATACAAGTCCTTTTTCTTCAAATTTTCAAGATTTCAATATCCATAACAATGGATTATAATATTCATAACAAGGATGAAATATCCATAACCAAAACTGCAATAAATAGACTTGTAAATAGAAATAGAAACATAATTTATTACATCAATTAAATGGAATATCCTAAATAATAGGAATTTCAATTCTAATTTCATATTCTATTCAACCCCTCTTTTACACAGAAATAAACGAAGGAATTTTGTGGAATAAGTGGTGCAAACTACAAATAGAATTCGTACTTTAAGCCCTTATTTTATTACTAAAAACCCACAATTTGAATCAAAGAAGGAGGAGAAGTGGAATAAACTATGAAATTATCAGAAATTGTAGAATAATATAAATCCCATTAAATTAACATAAATAATTGAGAACCTCCATTTAGAATTGACCGTTCGAAATAAAAAGAAATTTTTAAGTGATTTTATCTATTTTGTTTTCACAATCCTAAAATCCCTAAGGAATATTCAAATCCATAGATATATACTAATCAATTACTGAAATAGAAATACAAAGGTTTCCACTCACTGGTTATCCTTAGCTTCTCTTATATGGATTTGCAACGCTAAGCAACTCTTTTCTAGATTTCCTTCCTTTGATATATATACATAGCTAATTATATGTATATATATAATTTTGTTAGATTCAAAGAGGTTGGAGGAAAAGAAAATAGATTAAAAGAATAATTAGAAAAAGACTAGAATCTTTACCTGAATTTCTAATTGAATTTCATGAATCTAATCGAAGAGAGAAAAGGGCAGAGGTTCGAGGTATTTCTCAAATATTTACGAATAAAAGTGGAGAGGATAAGGTCTGATTTATAGGAGTTGAAACGCACCAGAACCGTAGGATGCATTGAGGTGAAAAACGGATAACTCTGAAGTGTTTAATGCTGAAAAAAAACCTTAGCTGCCACCTGAGTAGGTGTCGACCACCCCATAGATCGGTCGATCGCTAAGGATCGACCGCTTGGGGTCGGAGGTGTCGACCTCTACTTCTATTTGGGGTGCGCTGATTTGTTTCTGTTGCTCGTTTATTTTATTCCCTAATTAACTTTTAACATTAACTGTTTAACTTAATGGTCACCTAAATCCCAAGTAATCCTATAGTTAATTTTTGAAATTCAAACCCTAAATTTAAATACTAATTTGAATTCAAACTAAATTAATTTAAATCTAAAAACTTCAAACGCTCATAACTTCTTCGTTTGAGCTCTGTTTTCAGCATATTATATATGGAAACGGATCAGAATTTTGCCATGGACGCAACGGCATTTTCATAATCAAATTTCAACTTTTATAATATTTTCAATTTTATCCCTACCCTAATTAATTAAATTTCACTTAATTGACTTATCTAATCAGGGTTGATTTTATGGGGTTTACAACGTCCAAACAGTAATCCCTTGACTCCCCTTGCTAATCAACTCTTAATGATGTGTTTAAGCTAATAAAAGTAAGGAAAAGCGAAGCGTTTTGGTTAATTCAGACTAATAGAGGATTGATTTAGTTTTGGGAATTGGGAAAGTGATTAGGAATTGTCCCATCATCCTTAATTAGGCACAATTCCCAAAATGGATTACTAGACCTAATCCAGACCTCATTAATTATCGAAATCTGGCCAGAAACTGTCCAAACTTCAGACGACCATATCTCCTAAACGTTAAGTCCAAATTCCTATTATGGCCACTTTACGGATAAAAAATCATCATCCATTTCCAATGAAAGTGGTTTCAGGCCGTAATCTTGCTCCTATCAAAAGTTATAGGCCTTGTAAGACTTTTTGAGTCGAAACTATCCGACAAAAATTCTAAGGATATAAAATGTCACTAGTTAACATTTACCTAAGTTATAGAGCCATACAACCTTATATGAATTTCAAAAAAATATTTTACAATCCTCCAATAAGTAAAATACAAGTTGTTACACTATACTTGACATCATTTATGAAGTTTGAGTTTGTGCACTCCTCATAAGGAGTTTGTTGTTTCTAAAACCAATTCTCTAGTATTTAACAAATACTCAAGAACACTCTAAACTTCCATTTAGTTATCTTAATTTGGATTTGATACTTTCCTTGTATATCAAATACATAAGTGAAATGCCATATTGTAGATAGTACAACACGTACGATAATTTCTTTTGCCAATACACAAGAAATTCATCTTACATACTCATATTAAACATTTTAATATGGTGTATGCATATATCGTTTTGGTACAATCGTAACCTTCTTTTATACCGATTATAAAAGATATCAATTTCAAATCCAATATACAGAATTAAATAATCAAACTAAAATGATTTATTACAAGTACATTGTTAACAACCACGAGTTTGTTCTTTACTTATAGTTTATGAATATTTTAGTACCTTTATAGTGTTTTCTTACAAACACACACTTCCTCTATATTTTAACTGAAATTCAAACTATTTGACTTTTTTGTCAAAATAATTTCTCAATTCTAATGCTAGTTTAACATTTCTTTCATATCAGTTCTTGGATCCTATCTGTAACAACCTAGAATTAATCGCTATTTAAATGAATATTTAATTATATTTTTAAATAATTAATAAATGGATTTTCATTAACAAATAAAAATATTTTAAATAATAACTAATGATGGTAAAATCGTTTTCAAAATTTGTTTACCAATATTTATAGTTCATAGAGAAATAGAAAATATGACCGAAAATTATTTTTCGAAATATCGATTTTTCATTGGTTAAAAGTTATTCAAAATTCCATAACACTATTGTAAACACACAAGCACACAATACAAACCATTATACACATGGTGTGTACATGTACATATGCATGTACATATAAGCTCACTTAAATATATAAACATATAAGTTAAAATAAGATTTTATTTAATAAATATATATACATAACATATAAAAAAACCTCCTTTTCAACACAAGTACTTAGTGCATAACATGAATAGTGCAAGATAAGGGGACGCAGAGTACTTTAGGAAGGAAATGAAGGGGAGAGAGGAGAGGGAGTGCATGCATGTATATATTTTATAATAAGCACTTGCACATTCTTAAATAATATCCCAAAGCCTATATATACCCCTCAACCTTCATGTTCTCATTTTTACAACCTCCTTCTTCATTTCAAAATTCCTAAGAAGCTTAAGTAGACATCCATGGCTTCCTCTTCATAAATTTTTAAAGTGAGAAAATCCACTTCATTTTGCTAAAAATCTCCTTTTAACTCACAAAATCACATCTACATCTTCTATAACCCTCCTCTTCCAAGTAGCAAGCACTCAAACACCCAAACCCCCCATGGCCGAGCTCAACATGCCCTAAGGTTTATTAACCAAGTTTTAATTAGGGAATTTAAATAATGATTAATTAAGATAATATAAAATTAATTTTATTTAATCAAGTTTGTTTGCTTTAATTAATTATTTAAGTAGAGTTAATTATTTAATTAATTATTATTTAAGTAAAGGTTAATTGTCCACTTAATTAGGGTTTAATTCTTAAATGAATGTTATTTAATTAAAGTTAAATTAAAAAAAAAAAAATTAATTAAAGTTCAAATTATGATTTTTTAAATTTAATTTAAGGTTAATTAAAGTTTAATTAAGTTTCAAACTTATGATTTGGTTAAGGTTTATTTATTTTAAAGTTTCTTTCAAATCTCTATCGGTTATTTATTATTAACGAACTTTCTTGTTTAAGTAAATTGTTTTAAAACCAAGGATCTCTTGTATATGCTATTAAGTAGCCAAATGAAATAAAGTAGTTGTAATAAAATGTTGACACGTTTTATTGAAAGTAAGTCGACTTGTACTTATAACAAATACCGCACTTCGGGAACGTGATGAATACATGGGGGTTAATTTTGATAAGCGGGTCATGATAATCTAAGCATATGGAACATATGTTCATATGTAAATCTTTACACCCTGATAGTGGAATAGTCCACTATAAACAACTTGACCCTTTAAAATTATTCGACATTGGTTTGGAGAGACCGAGATAGGATATTAGTTGTTATCCAAAAACTACTTCAAACTTACGTAAACGTTAGAATTAGAAATAGTAAAGGCAAGGTCCAAGATGAAGAATTTGAAGTGCAAGGGCTATTTGCCACTAACCCTAAGGGTGATTCCAAAACGGGTGTAGTGGAGATAGTGCCTTCGGTACGTTCATCTCCCGAACGACTTGTATGGATGAGTGCTAACATTGTGTCAACATATGCAAGGCAATGTTAGCATTCCAAGTGGAAATGCTATAAAAAAGGTAAACGTAGTCTCAGGCCTCGTCAACCGAAAATGACAAAAGCAAGGGAGATGCAGCAAGGCTAAGTGGGTCGCTCCCATTAGGTTAAGTTCAGCCCTATCTAGAGTCCCTACTATTAACTCCTGTATGCTTCGGTACGGTTGCCGATCTAAACTAAGGGGTGATCTTATTCGTTACAATCCAATAAAGGGTAGGCCGGTCTTGTGTTGGCAGGGGATCCAAGCGAGGTACTCGGTGTTATTTTATCTAGAGATACACCGTGATGGGCGATACCCCAGCCATTATATGGAATCCATTTCCCAATAAGCACCTTCGGTCTTAGTTGTATACCTATTGTGCTGGAATATAATTAATGCTAAAATTTCGGCTATGTTAGTTATTTACTTGAAAACCCTAGACATTATGATAATATCACTGGATTTCTATATATAAGTGTTTTGGTTATCGTAAGGTAAAAACCCATCCGTGTTGATGTGCGGCGTGGTCTTATGAGATACTTTTGATTTCAATGCGTTTTATAAAAGTAAAAATTAAGTTGTTTGAGTTTACTCACACCAGACCCATATCCGATCCGGAGTTTTATTTTCTTTTCCTAAAACTCTTTGATACTCAAATGTGTATGAGTAGCTAAGTGATTCAGGTTTCTTACATAAGCATTTTGAAGGAGCTGGAGCAGGTGGCTTCACTGTTAGCTAGATATTATTTTATTCCACTGTGTTATGTATGATCTATGTATTTTGTATGGACGGGCAGCTATAACTGTCAAGTTAAAGGTTGTAATGTAACGACTCTGATGTATTATTATTATTATGGAAATGACAATGTAATATCCTATGTTATCTATTATATGTATTATTATTATTATCCTAGAGTTAAAGTGAATTTTTCACCTAGAGATCAATTCTAGCGAACTACGCTCATAGCGATAGTCGCTATGGATGCAGTTCGGAAAATTTCACGATTTCAAGTTTTACAGTGTTTTCTTTTGGATTGTGAAAACTCATTTCAAATAAATTAAGTAAGTCAAAAAGTGTAAGTTTTAATTATTTAATAATTTAATAATTTAATTAATTAATTAGGGTAATTATTATTTAATTAATTAATTAAGTAATTAAGTTACGTAATTAGAATTTAAGAAATTATTAACCAAGTTGATTATTTTTAATCAGGGAAGTTAAATAATGATTAAATAAGATAAAAGAAAATTAAATTTATTTAATCAAGTTTATTTACTTTAATTAATTCTTTAAGTGGAGTTAATTATTTAATTAAAGGTTAGTTATCCACTTAATTAGGGTTTAATTCTTAAATGAATGTTATTTAATTAAAATTTAATTATAAATAATTTTAAATTAATTAAAGTTCAAAGTATGGTTTTTTGATTTAATTTAAGGTTAATTAAAGTTCAATTAAGTTTTAAACTTATGATTTGGTTAAGGTTTATTATTTTAAAGTTTCTTTCAAAACTCTATCGGTTATTTATTTTTAACCAACTTTCTAGTTTAAGTAAATTGTTTTAAAACCAAGGATCTCTTGTCCATGCTATCAAGTAGCCAAACGAATTATAGTAGTTGTAATAAAATGTTGACACGTTTTATTGAAAGTAAGTCGACTTGTACTTATCATAAATACCACACTTTTGAAACGTAATGAATACAAGGGGGTTAATTTCGATAAGCGGGTCATGATAATCTAAGCATATGGAACGTATGTTCATATGTACATCTTTACACCCTAATGGTGGAATTGTCTACTATAAATAGCTTGACCCTCTAAAATTATTAGACGTTGGTTTGGAGAGATCGAGATTAGATATTAGTTGTTATTCAAAAACTACTTCGAACTAACGTAAACGTTCGAATTAGAAATAGTAAAGACAAGGTCCAAGATGAAGACTTTGAAGTGCCAGGGCTATTTGCCACTAACCCTGAGGGTGATTCCAAAATGGGTGTGGTGGAGATAGTGCCTTTGGTTCGTTCATCTCCTGAACGACTTGCATGGATGAGTGCTGACATTGTGTCAAAATATGGAAAGCAATGTTAGCATTCCAAGTGGTAATGCTATAAAAAAGGTAAATGTAGCCTCAAGCCTCATCAACCGAAAATGACTAAAATTGGGGAGATGCAGCAAGGCTAAGTGGGTTGCTCCCATTAGGGTAAGTTCATCCCTATCTATAGTCCCTACTATAAACTCATGTATGCTTTGGTACGGTTGCTGATCCCAACCGAGGGATGATCTTATTCGGTACTATCCAACAAGGGGTAGGCCGGTCTTGTGTTGGTACGGGATCTAGGCGAGGTCTTCGGTGTTATTCTATCTAGAGATGCACCATGACGAGCGGTACCCCAGTAGCCCAGTCATTGTATGGAATCCATTTCCCAATAAGCGCCTTCGGTCTTAGTTGTATACCTATTATGCTGGAATTTAATTAATGTAACAATTCGGCTATGTTAATTATTTACTTGAAAACCCTAGACATTGTGATAATATCACTGGATTTCTATATAAAGTGTTTTGGTTATTGTAAGGTAAAAACCCGTCCGTATTTATGTAAAGTATGGTCTTACGAGATACTTTTGATTTCAAAGCGTTTTATAAAAGTAAAGATTAAGTTGCTTGAGTTTACTCACACCAGACCTATGTCTAACCCGAAGTTTTATTTTATTTTCTTAAAACTCTTGGGTACTCAAATGTGTATGAGTAGCCAAGTGATCCATGTTTCTTACGAAAGCATTTTGAAGGAGCTGGAGCAGGCGGCTTCATCGTTAGCCAGGTATTATTTTATTCCGCTGTGTTGTGTATGATCTATGTATTTTGTGTGGACAGGTAGCTATAACTGTCCAATTGAAGGTTGTAATGTAATGACTCTGATGTATTATTATTATTATGGAAATGACAATGTAATATCCTATGTTATCTATTATATGTTGTCCTGATTCGTGGTGAGATTCTGTGATTGTGTAGTTTCTTCTTACCTTTCCTTTTCTTCTGCCCTTAATGGCTCGTCTTTCGGTGAAAGAAAGGCGGTCGTTACATTTTCCAATAATCTAAAAACTCAGAATCGCTCCCATTGACTTCAAGACACTTTGGTTATTAAGCACAAACAATGTATCTTAAATCATTATTTATGATTTCTATTTCAACATTCATATACCAAAAATAAAAATCATATCAAGCGACAAATTTGCAAGTAAAATCTAAATTAACTTAAATACGAGGAATGATGAATTTGTTAAGTTAATTTCAACAATTTAAATTTTAGATGTTGTTCTATCAATGTAGCTTACCATATCGCAAATACATTGGTCTTCTTCTCGGAGACACTTTTAGGGTAGATGGATTATATCCCTTTAGGTACGACTATCAGATGATGTACTTGAAATCTATTCTAAATTTGCGCATCATGCCATATGGTAGAGTCAATACTCTTAATGGCTAATTGACAACTAAGGAAATTATTTTCTTAAATCGATAAGAAAATCATAGTTTCATTTTAATGTGCGTGAGTTCCTATTAGACATTCTAATTAATCGTCTCCATTTAGGCTTGGTAAATTTTACTTCATCCTCTGTAATCAGTTTAATCTTGGGATTGTATCCAAATCCATTTTACTACCTATAATTTCTAAAATAAATTCCTTCGTCATGAAGTTGGTGTTTCTTGAAACAACAATTATCTCTCAATGAAATAGAATAGATTCATAAAAAATTTATGAACTGATTATATAAAACTGGTTAGTTTTTTAAGTTTACAAAACTTATGTTCATAACATAAATTGGTCAATCTAATTAGTCTCAAACTCATTTGTGGTGTTCCCCACAAGATCCTTAAAAATAGGTATTACGTTTAGTCTCTTGACTCACACAACCTGTCAATCCCTTGACCTAGGATATGTAGATGTTATTTCACCAACTCTTAGCTTGTATGATTTTATGGACTTTTTTTAGATGAAATTAAAATTAACCTTATGTACGTACTCTTATATACATGTGGAAGTTAACTCAACATCATTCATATTCAACCATAGTCCAGTAAAGTCCGATTACTCCTTGTCGATACATCATTATGTATTATAAGGAGGAGTGACTTTTGAGATTGAATCTTATTCGTTTTAGGTAAAATTTTGGAACTCCTTTCCAGTACATTTTCCTATTCAATCAAACCAGATCGTTTTTTTGCACATCATGTTATTTACTTCCATTTTATGTTCTATGAACTTATCGTAGACATAAAACATGTGTATCAGATACACATGTTCATGTCTATGATAATTCATTAGTGAATTAAGCAAAGTATGTTGAATCGTTTGGTATCATTAGACCTATTATTGCATACATCTATATGTATCAATCCTAAGAGTTCATCAACTCTTATGTCGCTCTCACTGTAACGACCCACTATTTTGGACCATTCGCATCCGTACATGTCGGACTTGAATTGCTCAAAATACCGAATTGTAAATATAAATTTGGCAAAACTCAGAATATACAGTAAATAAATCACAGATCACAGACACAGAGTAATATAACAATGCAGCGGAAGCAAAGAAATAGTAGTTCATGAAGCTACTTTATATATATCAGAGTTGAACAAGATACAACAGAAATCACGAATACAAAGATGTCTCAATACAATAGTCAAATAAAAGAAAATTTGAATACAACACTAGAATTAGCTAAATATCTGAAAGCAAAATAGATAGCTGGATCTCCAAGCAAAGCTCCAACTCCAAAGGTGAGTCTCGAATGCTTTATCACTCAAACTGACCTGAGCGTAAAGCCAAACACAAAACACTCGAGTCAGGACATACATACTTATACAATGTAAACCAACTCAAGTGAACTGTAATAAAATGCACAAGTAACTTAAAGAATGCTTGGGATCACCCATTCTTTAAGGATCCGTTAAACTATCTATTATGTAGTAATATTCGCTATTGTAATAATGTCTATAATAAAATAATCTTACTTTTAAATAGCGTTAAGGGGTTACCCATATAGCAATTAACACATAATAGTCCCAGTAGTCTATCCAGTATTAGCATACCCCCAGATCGGGAGCTACCCTCAATACTCCACATGCTACGACACAAATCCAAACTCGTAGTAAAGCTCGATATGGTAGGTGACACGGCACAATTAGGCAATGCCAGGGTAGATATACCAATTACGCATCTAGGCTGGTGGAAACGCATAGCAGCCACTACCGCCCACCTCGGAACACACTCCTAAATCAAAAATCGAAGGGTGGCCACCAAATCAAATCACAAAATAATGGAATAGTATCGAAGAAATGTGTCCGATCAGAGGTGCTACCTCATTGGCCCAAGAATCGCTCCTGTTTTAGCCACCTTATGCCAACTCATGGGAGTCGGGTCCACGTTCATACCTCAATAGGATCGTCGCCACCATCCTACTTCATTTTGGAATCTCCACCACGTACACGGTTGTCAAAGTGGTTTTCAGTATCGATAGAGAGTATGCCCATATCCGATCCCGGTCACTTTGCAAACCAATCGTTATTATAACCCATGGATATTTATTTCAAAATCATTTACTTTAAAACCCAAAATATCATATCCATTTCAAAACTAAATACTATATTATTTCATTTCAAAGCCAAATCAATATATCATTTCCATTTCAAAAAACCAAAGCCATAATATATCATTTAAATTCCAAAAACCAAATTAATATATTATTTAAATAAAACCCAAATTTCCAAATCACTGAATATTTCTTTAAATTTATTTAACTTGAAATATTCCTTTAAATCATCTTAAACCAAACCACTTATAAGATCACATTCTTAAATCTTCAATTCCAATAAGCTTCAAGCTAATATATTTAAAGACAATTCTTAATTAAATACTATTTCAAATAAATTCATTTCCAAACCATTTAAATTCAGTGTCAAATAATATTCATTTCAAAGTTGTAACATTTCTAAGTTCATTCATTCAATCATTTCGAACATTGAAATTTTCAAAACAGCAGCATTTATAAAGTGCTGCGGTAAGTATATTTGGTATATATCAAAACATAGTTCATAATCAGAAACTACAGCATTTCAGAAATGCTGTTATAGGTTTATTTAGTAATTTCAGCATATAGTTCAAAATTTCAGAAATTACAGCACTTTAGATATGCTATTATAGGTCCTTTTAGTATATTTGAGTATATTTTCAGCCATAGTTCAATTTCCAGAAATTACAGTAATTCAGAAATGCAGTTATAGGTCTTTTTAGTATATTTCCAGCCATAGTTCATTTAACCATAGCATTTCAGAAACGCTATAATTTCTGTTATACCCTTTAAAACAATATATCTTCAATTTTTCTCATTTATAACTTATCAAACTCATTCCACTTTCCAAAAAAATTTATTTGGATATTACTTAACTTATAAATTTTAATAAAACAACATTTTTATTAATAAATGTCGAATTTAAATTTATTTCATTTGTTAGTCCATCCTTTATAAATTGCTTAACTTTTCAGAAACATTAAAACTTCAATTTTAGCTATTTTAACTTATAAAAATTCATGTTTCATGCTTCAAAAACATTCATTTGGATATCATTTAACTTATGATTTAATAAAATAAAATTTTATAAATAAATATCCAATTTAAACCATAATTCATTTATTAAGTCAAAATACACTATTTTACTTAACTTTTATTTTTAACCACCAACCTAACACTTTAATTTAAAATACCCATTTCATAAATAAAACTAAATTTCTATTTATTTACTTAACTTAAATTTCCATTTGAAAAACCAAATTTCCAATTATCAAGTTAGGTCATAATTAAAATTACATTTTCCATATAAAACCATAACTATTTATTCTACAAAACATAACATTTCACAAAAGAATATTTTATCATAGTTAATATAACAATCAAATCTTTTTCATTTAGATTTAATCATTTAGACATTAATTAACTATGATTTTCTAGTTAAATACATTTTATTACAAAATGTCCAATTAAAACTGTATTCCATTTTATCAGTTCAAAATACATTATTTATTACACAAAACATGTCTGTTTCATAAAGTAAAATTCATAACAATTACTAGGTTAGACTTAAAACTTCCATATTAAGTCAAAATAAATTATTAAGCTATTTATCATCAATAAATGTCTTTAAGTTCTATTTAAAACCAACACATCTTTATAATTTCAATTAAAGCCACTTATAGACTTATAAAATCTTAACTTATAGAAAACCAACATCTTCTTATATTAAATCATTAAATCAAAATTTTAGCTCAAATTTCATATATTTTAAAAATTCAAAATACTTAATAAATTTTAGGAAAATATTATTTAAAAATATAACCATGGGCCTGTATAATATTTTCTAACCTAGGTCAAGTGATACGGATATGTATCATTTCAATCCGTAATTTAAAAAGAAAAATCCAGGTACTATCATTTCAAACCCGCAATCCCAAGTCAAATAAAATAAAATAAAAATACAATAAAAATCACTCGAGCCTATCATTTCAGTCCATAATGACTTTTCCTTATTCTAATATCCGTTCGGGTATGTATCATTTCAACCCATAGTGATAAGGAACTTGCAGTGTGAGATAGAGTAATTAAAATGAACAATATAACATATAATAACATATCAGATAATGTAACAGGTATATAAACAGCATTTAACATCATATTATATATCACAGGCATGTATGAATAACATATCAATTTATACAGATTCACTTGTCATCATTTCACAATAATATAAGTACATATGTCTAGAGTGATAAAACTCACCTTTTTAAAGCTAGAGATCAAATTCAAAACACACAATTGAAACTCCGAAAAGCACGACAAAGCACGAATAAGTTTTTTATAGATGGAGAGCCAAGATCCAAACTTGTATGCAAACAAATATCACAAACATAAGTCTATAATTCAACATACAAGATTAGGAATCAAAATAATGAAAAGAAATAAGAATTAAAATGACATAACCTTGCTTTAACAAATGCAAGTGGCTCGGCCATGGTTGGATCTAGGGTCAAGGCAACCTAAATACATGGCTAGGGGATGGTAAGGTCATGGCAAAGCAAATAGGTGGTGCTTGGAATTGGTGGCCGCGGCTAATAAGGAAGAAGAAGTGGTGAACTATGGTGATGTAGGCTATGTTTTCAACAAGTTTGGAAGTTTGCATATGGTGGCCACGGCTTGGTTTGGTGGTGGTGATGGGGTGATGGAGGTAATCATGGAAGAGGTGGAGAGGAGATGAGGTCGGAAATATGGTAGTGAGGCCGAGCATAGAAGGAAGAAAAACAAAAGAAAATAAAAGAAAAAGGAGAAAGAAAAAGAAGAGAAACCATGGATCTAGAACTCTATATTTTTTTCTCAGGAGATGAAGTGAGAAGTGCTGAGATGAGAAATATTTTGTACGTGAATTACAACTTAGTGGCGGCTAGGGTTACAACAAAATGAACGGCTAAAGATGTGTAGTGAATGGCTAAGGCAAATAATAAAGAGGCTAGGCAATAAAGTCAAGAGTTTGAATGGTTTGGAAAATAAAAAGGCAACACTATAAAACAAATAACTTGATGTATTTAAATAAATTTTCTCCCTTGTTTGCATGCAATGAAAAGAGGAGTTTGAGGAATGTTTTGTGCGTGATTGATGAGAGGAATTCACGGCTAAGGAAAGATGAGAAGGCAAGAAAAGAAAAGGCAACAATTAAAGGAGAAAGATCTTGTATATATTTTATTCTTAAATGCAAATGAAAAAGAGGATATTGAGATGGGAATGAAATATTTTTGTACGTGATTAGTGGAATGATTTGTACGGCTAGAGGAGTTTGGATGGCAAGAAAGTGGAAATGAATGTTAAGAAACGAAAAAGGCAGGAGTTACGGGAAAAAGAAACATATATATATATATATATATATATATATATATATATAGACACACACACACACACATATATATATATATGTTCTTAAATTTGTATAAAATGTTACATTTCTAAATGTGAAATATTGTCAATTGTACACATCAATTAAGATTTAAAACCAATTAATTAATTTACCTTAGTTCCATTCCTTTTACCAATTTATTACTTTATAAATAAATTTACGTTTCTATTTATTTTATACATTCACACCTCCCGTTACTGCATAAATTCTCATTAATGACATTAAAGATTTTCTAATTATTTTATAGACTAAATAGGCAACTTATAATAGATGTTATCACTACCCTTAAATTTACACTTAAGTTTATCATATATTCACTAATTACCATAATTACTTTCCTAATATTGAATTCATTCAATTACTATCAATTATACAAATTTATTTATTTATACACCACATACCCTTATTTACTTATATTTAAATTTATACTCAAATATAACTGTTATAACTAAATCAATAGACCAATTAAATAGTAACTTACAACCGTTACTATAACTTTAATCCACATTAATGAATCCATTATTATTTACAAATCAAATGTTACAATTACTCAATTAACACTGATTTACTTCAATTTCTATTTATCACATATTATCTCATTAATGATTCAACATTCACACTTGTTTCTTACATTCAAATTTATAACTAATTTACATTATTACATCATTGGGACTTCATTTCAATTGTTACTAATTAGTTCTAATTACCATTGTTCAATTATTAATAGGTAAAGTTTTTTTTTCTATATTAAATCACCCAAAACTTATTAACCTAACAAATTAAATTATTGAAAATTTTACGGGTCGTTACACTCTCCCCCACTCAAAACTTTTCGTCCCCGAAAAGGAAGAAGGTAAGAGAATAGAAACACCCTGAAAGAACACTAAATTGAAACTCAAAATAAAATCAATGATTTTACCATATAAATTCAATTTCAATTTAAATTAATTTATACCCAAAATAGATAGAATGAGATAGGATTAAGACAAGATGAAAGAAGACTGACATTATAACTGTCGTAATAGGTGAATTCTACAAGATGGAGATGTTCTTTCAAATTCAAGAACACAAGCATGAAGGAGATCCTCTAGAATCTGATTCACTCTTCCCGTTTGACCATCGGTCTGTGGATGGTAAGCAGTGCTCAGATTCAGGTAAGCACTCAATGATTTATGAAAAGTTTCCAAAACTGACAGGTAAAGATAAGTTCTTCTGGAAGGAAGGACTATAGGTTGAACTTCAGGAATAAAATCAATTCGGAATTCAATTCCCGCTTAGGATGCAGGAAACAGGAACATCCGAAAGAAAAGAGATTGGAAAACAAAATTAGATAATAAATTTTAAACCATGAAAATTTCAACTTAAATTAATAATTGATTTCATCTATTTGATTTCACCTAATTTAAATAAATCTTAACTATTTTTGAATCTCATTATCTCATCATACAATTATCTTAAATTAACAATTTTCCAAAGTCATGAATTTGTAAATCATTTATTATGCTCATAATTTATGCAACAAATTTAATTCTTCTTTATTCCAAATTATTATTTAATTTTATTCCACTTAATATATCTAATCACATATATTAAGTATATTTACACTTATTATAACTACTCTAATTTATGTATAAATTCCTTTAACACCGTTTTATATTGTAAATTATTCAACTAACTTTTTATTCTGTTTCCCTCTATAAATCACTTATAACTAAAATTTAAGCATATAACATTTATTACAACCACTCAAATTTTATTTATAAAAGCCTTTTATATTGTACATTATCCAATTACATATTAAGCTTCTGAATAATTTAGGTAAGTTATATTGAAATGCAATTTAATATTATACAAATAAAAATTTCCAATTCAATTATTTCAAGTTTAAATACTTATTCAAAATTTTAGCTTTATTTATAATTGAAAACATCCTTTAACATAATTTTAAGAATTAAATTTCCGTTTAATTTCAAACTCTTTAGAGATAATTATGTATATACTATATATATTAAATTAAATTAAATTTAAAATAATATACCCATATATATATAAATTAAGTCAAACTTAAGAAATTCAAATCAAAATATTTTTCCAAAACAAAACCGTAGCGAAGCTATAGAATGGTCTATCAGCTTCGAAACTCGAAATTAAATATCGATGATGCGGCCGCCATCACCGAAATTATTTTCTAGCGACAAAGAGAAGAGCATCGATTCCAACATTTAAAATTCTTTGAAAACGGTTTCCATTCGAAATTACCTTTAAATAATATAAACTTTAAAACTTTAGAACCAAAGTTTGAAATTACTGGAAATTAAATTCTCAGATTTATAATTTATATTCATTTAAATTCCAAATCAATTTATAAACCATGTTATAAATTCATTTGTAGAACAATAAATGATAATCACATATTATCATTTCAAACAACCAATTTAATTAACTTATTAAATTCCAGAAAATTTTACTTATATATTTATAATATAATCATACAAATTTATTTCATTTACCAAATTTGGAAAATAATATTGTGTTAGTTTGCTCTATTCAAGTGTTTTGGAATTCCTATCGATAGCGTTGATCAGACAAATCGATCGAAAACCCAAATCAACATCAACAACTCAAACAACACATTATAAAACATATTTATATTAATACAAATACACCCCCTCACTCGATGATTTCAGAATGGATTTCAAAACAAGAATAGAGGTCCAAATTAGAGGGACCCTGCTAGAGAATAGGTTCGATAGGGAGTTAAATAGATTCCAAAGAGAGAAACGAATGGGTAGACTTATATAAATCGTGGACAACCTTAACCGGGTCAACCGTGATTTCTAGAATAAGATCGATGTAGAATTTTGAGGCAAATCGCCTGAGATAGAATTTGGGCATAGCAAAAGATAACAACATCGTAAACCGTGGATACAGAAATCTTTGGTGAATCAATGCTTCTTGTAAAGGAGTTTCACCCCTTTACAATCATTTGAAGATAGGCGAGGCCGCCTATTCATTATAAAGATCATTCGAAGTGGAGTTATGGGATACTCCAAAATCAAAAGAAGACAAATAGCGAGAGACAAGAATGGATTTTTGGAACCCATGGAACGTTCCATAATTCAAAAGGAATTGAATCAAAAGAGAAGAGATTCAAGCTCGAACGAAAGTGATTCTGTAAATAAATTTACCATATATGCTAAGCTTTGCCTAGAGCCAAAGCTCTGATACCACATGTAACAGACCACCTGCCAGTGGGGTAACACCCACCGTAGCATACAGTCGTACTTGTGTTCTGCCTTTACGGTCAGCCTCTCGACTGCACCAACCCCGTAGGGGCATGTAGGAGTAAGATTCATCCGTTCGCTACCAAACCAAGAAGCGAGAACCCCCTATCATGCTGCACCCGCCAGGTGCATAGGAAGACACACATGTCGGACTTGAATTGCTCAAAATACCGAATTATAAATATAAATTTGGCGAAACTCGGAATATACAGTAAATAAATCACAGATCATAGACACAGAGTAATATAACAATGCAGCGGAAGCAAAGAAATAGTAGTTCATGAAGCTACTATATATATATATATATCAGAGTTAAACAAGATACAATAGAAATCACGAATACAATGATGTCTCAATACAATAGTCAAATACAAGAAGATCCGAATACAACACTGGAATCAGCTGAATATCTGAAAGCGAAATAGATAGCTGGATCTCCAAGCGAAGCTCCAACTTCAAAGGTGAGTCTCGAATGCTGTATCATTCAGTCTGACCCGAGCGTAAAGCAAAACACAAAACACTCGAGTCAGGACATACATACTTATACAATGTAAACCAACTCAAGTGAACTGTAATAAAATGCACAAGTAACTTAAAGAATGCTTGGGATCGCCCATTCTTTAAGGATCCGTTAAACTATGTAGTAATATTCGCTATTATAATAATGTCTATAATAAAATAATCTTACTTTTAAATAGCGTTAAGGGGTTACCCATATAGCCCTTAACACATAATAGTCCCAGTAGTCTATCCAGTATTAGCATACCCCTAGATCGGGAGCAACCCTCAATACTCCATAGGCTACGACACAAATCCAAACTCGTAGTAAAGCTCGATATGGTAGGTGACACAGCACAACTAGGCAATGCCAGGGTAGATATACCAATTACGCATCCGGGCTGGTGGAAACGCATAGCAGCCACTACAGCCCATCTTGGAACACACTCCCAAATCAAAAATCGAAGGGTGGCCACCAAATCAAATCACAAAATAATGGAATAGTATCGAAGAAATGTGTTCGATCAGAGGTGCTACCTCATTGGCCCGAGAATCGCTCCTGTTTTAGCCACCTTATGCAAACTCACGAGAGTCGGGTCCACGTTCATACCTCAATAGGATCGTCGCCACCATCCTACTTCATTCTGGAATCTCCACCGCGTACACGGTTGTCAAAGTGGTTTTCGGTATCGACAGAGAGTATGCCCATATCCGATCCCGGTCTCTTTGCCAACCAATCGTTATTATAACCCATGGATATTTATTTCAAAATCATTTACTTTAAAACCCAAAATATCATATCCATTTCAAAACTAAATACTATATTATTTCATTTCAAAGCCAAATCAATATATCATTTCCATTTCAAAAAACCAAAGCCATAATATATCATTTAAATTCCAAAAACCAAATTAATATATTATTTAAATAAAACCCAAATTTCCAAATCACTGAATATTTCTTTAAATTTATTTAACTTGAAATATTCATTTAAATCATCTTAAACCAAACCACTTATAAGATCACATTCTTAAATCTTCTATTCCAATAAGCTTCAAGCTAATATATTTAAAGACAATTCTTAATTAAATACTATTTCAAATAAATTCATTTCCAAACCATTTAAATTCAATGTCAAATAATATTCATTTCAAAGTTGTAACATTTCTAAGTTCATTCGTTCAATCATTTCGAACATTGAAAATTTCAAAACAGCAGCATTTATAAAGTGCTGCGGTAAGTATATTTGGTATATATCAAACATAGTTCATAATCAGAAACTACAGCATTTCAGAAATGCTGTTATATGTTTATTTACAAATTTCAGAATATAGTTCAAAATATCAGAAATTACAGCACTTCAGAAATGTTGTTATAGGTCCTTTTAGTATATTTGAGTATATTTTCAGCCATAGTTCAATTTCCAGAAATTAGAGCACTCCAAAAATGCAGTTATAGGTCTTTTTAGTATATTTCCAGCCATAGTTCATTTAACCACAGCATTTCAGAAACGCTATAATTTCTGTTATACCCTTTAAAACAATATATCTTCAATTTTTCTCATTTATAACTTATCAAACTCATTCCACTTTCCAAAAAAATTTATTTGGATATTACTTAACTTATAAATTTTAATAAAACAACATTTTTATTAATAAATGTCGAATTTAAATTTATTTCATTTGTTAGTCAATCCTTTATAAATTGCTTAACTTTTCAAAAACATTAAAACTTCAATTTTAGCTATTTTAACTTATAAAAATTCATGTTTCATGCTTCAAAAACATTCATTTGGATATCATTTAACTTATGATTTAATAAAATAAAATTTTATAAATAAATATCCAATTTAAACCATAATTCATTTATTAAGTCAAAATACACTATTTTACTTAACTTTTATTTTTAACCAACAACCTAACACTTTAATTTAAAATACCCATTTCATAAATAAAACTAAATTTCTATTTATTTACTTAACTTAAATATCCATTTGAAAAACCAAATTTCCAATTATCAAGTTAGGTCATAATTAAAATTACATTTTCCATTTAAAAATCATAACTATTTATTCTACAAAACATAACATTTCACAAAAGAATATTTTATCATAGTTAATATAACAATCAAATCTTTTTCATTTAGATTTATTCATTTAGACATCAATTAACTATGATTTTCTAGTTAAATACATTTTATTACAAAATGTCCAATTAAAACTGTATTCCATTTTATCCGTTCAAAATACATTATTTATTACACAAAACATGTCCGTTTCATAAATTAAAATTCATAACAATTACTAGGTTAGACTTAAAACTTCCATATTAAGTCAAATTCAATTATTAAGCTATTTATCATCAATAAATGTCTTTAAGTTCTATTTAAAACCAACACATCTTTATAATTTCAATTAAAGCCACTTATAGACTTATAAAATCTTAACTTATAGAAAACCAACATCTTCTTATATTTAAATCATTAAATCAAATCTTTTAGCTCAAATTTCATATATTTTAAAAATTCAAAATACTTAATAAATTTTAGGAAAATATTATTTAAAAATATAACCATGGGCCTGTATAATATTTTCTAACTTAGGTCAAGTGATACGGATATGTATCATTTCAGTCCGTAATTTAAAAAGAAAAATCCAAGTTCTATCATTTCAAACCCGCAATCCCAAGTCAAATAAAATAAAATAAAAATACAATAAAAATCACTCGAGCCTATCATTTCAGCCCATAATGATTTTTCCTTATTCTAATATCCGTTCGGGTATGTATCATTTCAACCCATAGTGATAGGGAACTTGAAGTGTGAGATAGAGTAATTAAAATGAACAGTATAACATATAATAACATATCAGGTAATGTAACAGGTATATAAACAGCATTTAACATCATATAATATATCACAGGCATGTATGAATAACATATCAATTTATACAGATTCACTTGTCATCATTTCACAATAATATAAGTACATATGTCTAGAGTGATAAAACTCACCTTTTTAAAGCTAGAGATCAAATTCAAAACACACAATTGAAACTGCGAAAAGCACAACAAAGCACGAATAAGATTTTTGTAGATGGAGAGCCAAGATCCAAACTTGTATGCAAACAAATATCACAAACATAAGTCTATAATTCAACATACAAGATTAGGAATCAAAACAATGAAAAGAAATAAGAATTAAAATGACATAACCTTGCTTTAACAAATGAAAGTGGCTCGGCCATGGTTGGATCTAGGGTCAAGGCAACCTAAATACACGGCTAGGGGATGGTAAGGTCATGGCAAAGCAAATAGGTGGTGCTTGGAATTGGTGGCCGCGGCTAATAGGGAAGAGGAAGTGGTGAACTATGGTGATGTAGGCTATGTTTTCAACAAGTTTTGAAGTTTGCATATGGTGGTCACGGCTTGGTTTGGTGGTGGTGATGGGGTGATGGAGGTGATCATGGAGGAGGTGGAGAGGAGATGAGATCGGAAATATGGTGGAGAGGCCGAGCATAGGAGGAAGAAAAACAAAAGAAAATAAAAGTAAAAGGAGAAAGAAAAAGAAGAGAAGCCATGGATCTAGAACTCTATATTTTTTTCTTAGGAGATGAAGTGAGAAGTGATGAGATGAGAAATATTTTGTACGTGAATTACAACATAGTGGCGGCTAGGGTTACAACAAAATGAACGGCTAAAGATGTGTAGTGAATGGCTAAGGCAAATAATAAAGAGGCTAGGCAATAAAGTCAATAGTTTGAATGGTTTGGAAAATAAAAAGGCAACACTATAAAACAAATAACTTGATGTATTTAAATAAATTTTCTCCCTTGTTTGCATGCAATGAAAAGAGGAGTTTGAGTAATGTTTTGTGCGTGATTGATGAGAGGAATTCACGGCTAAGGAAAGATGAGAAGGCAAGAAAAGAAAAGGCAACAATTAAAGGAGAAAGATCTTGTATATATTTTATTCTTAAATGCAAATGAAAAAGAGGATATTGAGATGGGAATGAAATATTTTTGTACGTGATTAGTGGAATGATTTGTACGGCTAGAGGAGTTTGGATGGTAAGAAAGTGGAAATGAATGTTAAGAAACAAAAAAGGCAGGAGTTACGGGAAAAAGAAACATATATATATTTTCTTAAATTTGTATAAAATATTACATTTCTAAATGTGAAATATTGTCAATTGTACACATCAATTAAGATTTAAAACCAATTAATTAATTTACCTTAGTTCCATTCCTTTTACCAATTTATTACTTTATAAATAAATTTACGTTTCTATTTATTTTATACATTCACACCTCCCGTTACTGCATAAATTCTCATTAATGACATTAAAGATTTTCTAATTATTTTATAGACTACTAGGCAACTTATAATAGCTGTTATCACTACCCTTTAATTTACACTTAAGTTTATCATATATTCACTAATTACCATAATTACTTACCTAATATTGAATTCATTCAATTACTATCAATTGTACAAATTTATTTATTTATACACCACATACCCTTATTTACTTATATTTAAATTTATACTCAAATATAACTGTTATAACTAAATCAATAGACCAATTAAATAGTAACTTACAACCGTTACTATAACTTTAATCCACATTAATGAATCCATTATTATTTACAAATCAAATGTTACAATTACTCAATTAACACTGATTTACTTCAGTTTCTATTTATCACATATTATCTCATTAATGATTTTACATTCACACTTGTTTCTTACATTCAAATTTATAACTAATTTACATTATTACATCATTGGGACTTCATTTCAATTGTTACTAATTAGTTCTAATTACCATTGTTCAATTATTAATAGATAAAGTTTTTTTCTATATTAAATCACCCAAAACTTATTAACCTAACAAATTAAATTATTGAAAATTTTACGGGTTGTTACACTCACTGAATAGGTACTTTGTCCTTAATCATTTGAGATATAATTCACCAGTACAATATGATTCATAATCATATGATTAAATTTTTTTCTTCTCAAAACTGTGGCTTAGTCTATAATTCTAAAATAATTATAGGATTTTAAATACTTCTATATTTCCTAACTTGATATATCCACTAAGACATATTATATGGTGTGCTCCCACTATTTCTACTATTATACTATAATAGCAACTGAAATACGAAGCTCCATCCAACCACTTATCATTGAATTTTATATCATATTCTGTAACTAGTTTAAAGTCGAGAGTTTAATATCAAATATCTTACTCGAAGAAAAAACTTTCATTAAGAATAGTTTTCTATATGAAGATATATTTGGGGATAGAAATCACATTTCTCATTCCATATGAAGTATCTTTTAGTATTTTATATAAATCATATTTCCAATGTCTTTTCATGAAGCAGAGGTTATCATTCACTCTCTTCATCCCAACTATGCCCACGTTACATCTTATCTCGACATTCCCTTTCCTTTCTAAATGGTCGAATCATTTGAAAGGAGACTTTACTATAAGGCTATAGCGAAATCGTTACAAAAATGCATTCAGTAATCCTTAACATTTAAGGATATTGAATAAGTTGCACTTTACAGAAAATGATCAAACCGACATTTTAGTGATTAAATTCCTAGGTACATTTTTTGGGTCATAGTTTAGTGCTACATATAACAAAACAAGATCCTTATTATAATCAATCATATCGAATACATGATCTCACAATTTGGTTTACTTGCTATTTCGAACGTTAATTTCATCAACGTTTCATACATTATGAATTATGACTATTTACCATATAACATTTATATTTGATCGAATATGGATCAATATCCATATTCTTGAATTTCTTAAGATTTTAAAACTAATAAAAGACAATGCATAGACTTTGACAAATAAACACTTTAATAATCAAGGTATGAATGTATATAGTAGTTGTATTATTTGGTCCTTGCATAGATCTTAAAGTAACAACATGCTACTAGATTTATTGATAAGTGTATATTTATATTTTTTATGTCAATCTTAAATGAGTTCATTCGTACATTTAGTTGATAAACATTTTATCAATTTATATCAGTTGCAAAAATTTATAGATGTAGATTATTTCAACTTTACATAACATATGTTCTTACAATATTAGAAAGATATTTATGTTACCATTTCATTTTTATAATAAGGCTCCCATTAGATTTTGAAGTTTCTCAAAACCCCAACCAAAACATATAAATCTTTTGATTCCTGTATTTGGCCTTCAGTTTACACAACAAATCATAGGCCCCAAGTGATTAATAACACTTTATTGATTGTATCATATACAACTCCTAACCTATAGTCTTTGTCCTAATCTCAATCTCAACCTTGAATTTAATCAACAAATATATACATATATCTTACCTCATCTAGTTAATATGATATTAGTACTACAGATAACATCTCAAGCTTAAGTTTGCTCCATAACTAGAGAGTATGAAAGTAATATAGTATTATATAAATGGTGGAGATAACTTATATATTAAGGATTCATATTTTAATACACACACACACATACATTGAGCGATATTAATTTAGGAAACAATGTATTTCTTATGAATTGTCCTCATGATTCTTGTGTCAAACACATCTGAATTTACGGTATATGTACAATACTCATATACTTGTTCCTTAAACCTAAGTTGGTTTACTTATAGTTCCACTTAAGTTTCATACATTCATATTATATAAGTTAATTCATAGTTTATAATTTAGTTAACTTATATAATATTCTTATGTGTATATATATTATTTAGATATTATTTAATTAATTTTAATTTAATAATTCAATTAACAAATTAGTTAAATTATTTTAAATTTCAAAAGTTTATTTTATTCATCTTAAACAATTTAAAATTAATATTAACTATAACGTTTATAGTTTTATATACACATATAATTATATACGTATATTGATTTATTAATTTACTATTATTTCATATATATTTGTCAAATAAATAGTCATTCAATTATAACATTTTTAATTTAATTATTTCTTAGTATATTTCAAAAATTAATATTTTCTATGCCTTAAACATTTTAAGATACACACACACATACACAAACACGCATACACACACACATCAATATATATGCATGTGCGTGTGTTTAGTTTAATTAATTAACCTCTAATTAATTAATTAATAAATTAATTAAATTATTAAATAATTTTTGAAAAATTTTAATTTATTTTCAATACAATTTTGAAAAATATTTTATATCTTTCATAAAATTTATTTATATTTTTAATATAACTTTTAAATTCAAAATATAATTTTAAAACTAGTTTTGAAAATTAGCCCAAGGCCGAAAATCAATTTGTGCCTTTATATTGGGGATAACCTTTAGGCTTACATCATCCTTCGGGCAAACCTAGTAGCAAGGTAGGGAGGAATACTTAATTACCAAAACTCAACCTTAGACACTACCTTTCTAAGCATCCTACAAAATGGGTAGGTTTTAATAAGTTAGCCATAATATTGCAAGTTTAGACCATATAGACCATTGGACTCTAATACAATTAAAGGAACCGAGCTAGTCAAAAGTAGATGAAATAGGTATATTTCAAAAAAAATTCCAGTTTTGGATTTATTGGGTCTATAACGTCTAAAGGGTATATTAGATCCAATCTAATATAATTTTAAAATAAAATTTTATTTAATTTGTTTAAAAAATGGGTTTGATTTGATAAATTAAATATATTATAATGAGCATATCAAATAGGCTCATATGTGTATAGTGCAAATGCAACATATAATCGATGTACATGGTCAATGTGTATGTATATTTGTGCTGGAATTTACACTATGATGGATACATTCACACTTAATAATATTAAAACACACACATAGTTTACTTTTACTTATATATAATACATTATAAAATATTTTTGACTAACTAACAACGGCTTACGTATATTCGTAATATGATCATTAATAAGTTTAAGTACGAATTTAAGAAGAGGAAATGGTGGAGGATTTTCTCTTTCCTTTACTCATTCATTCAATGCCATTTCAAATCAATGTTTGAACACTTAAACCCTTGTACATATTAAAATTAATTATGAATAATTTTATGTGTTTTGAAATCTAAAATTAACATTTTGAAATCTGGAAGAACTCAAAATTAGATCTATGTTTTTAGATAAAATCTATTTTAAATTTTGAATTAAAACACCAGTTTAAGGAAATTGTTTAAACTTTGTATAACTTGTTAATAAATTAAACCTTAAAACTTTGACTTTTATAACCATTATTTTAAATGAAACCCGTTAAAACAAATTCAATTGATACTAAAAAATTGTTCTTATGTTTCAAACCTTTAAAACAAATTCAATAAGTACTAAATAAAATTGATTTCATGTTTCCTTTTTTTTATTTAAATAATTTGAATATACAAATTGAATCACACAACATAGGTATATATAAATTTGATATAACATATATAAGTTATGATCTACACAATCAAATGATATGAATATAAATGACAATGAAATCAAAAGATTATATAAAGAGGTAGCCTGTAACGATCTGGAATTTCACCGCTTTGATTTGCGAATATTTAATCATTTTTAAATGATCAAATAATCAATTTTATAATGAAAATAAAATCTCTTTTAAATAAAAACTAGTGACGGTAAATTAGTTTTCAAATTTTTTTACAAAAGTATTTAGTTTGAAGAAAAACCGAAAAAGTGACCGTAATTCATTTTCCAAATTTTGACTTTTCGTTGGCTAAAAGTTGTCAGAAACATTGTGAACTCTAGTGTAAATATATTCACATACATTTACAAATTAGTTAGGATACATTTAGATATATATATATATACATACATATATTGTGTGTATGTATGTATTCAATTAAGTTAATATAATGTGATACGACATTTTCCTAAGATATTAGAAATAAGAGTAAGAAGAAATCATAATTTGTCACTTCACCTAAAAACATTTGAAACATTAGTACACTAGTGCATTTATTTCATGTTGGCAAGTGGGGAAAGCTCCATGCATGAGCAACAAGATGAGGTGGAGGGTGGAGAAGGTGTTGGAATGGTAAGGCATGAATGGAGGGTAATGTTCCTCAGGCTATTTGGTAGTTTGTTAATCTACCTTGTATATAAACCAAATTCGTAACATTTTTATTTTATTTCTACTTTGCAGAATCTTCCTCCAAGCTTCATAAAACATTTTAATAGCTTCCACTTTTATTTCCAAGTCAAAAACCTTAGTTTTTCCCTTTAAATTGCTAAAACCTTGTTTAAAACCTTCTCTTTTATTTCTACACTCCTCCTTGCCAAATATAAGACCACATCCACCATTAAGCAACCATGGCCAAACCCCCTTCTCTATTTGGCCAAACCCATTTTGGTTTTTAGCCTCCAAAAATCCCGTCTTTACTAAGTAGAAGCAAGGATCTAGGGCGTATTCAAGTGTTAGTGGGAGTTCGTGTTGTTTTAGTTAGCTTTTTGGTGAGAAAGCCAGCTCTTTTATTTAAAGTTACTAACTTTAATTTTAATGTATACCTTATTGATAAATCATTGCTTGTATGGGTGAATATAATGTTGATTTGGATTTGTATGTGTGTGTGTGGGCGCGTGCGTGCTTGGTTATGATGTTGTATAAACTTGGAATGAATGAAAGTAAAAGTAAGTTAGTTAGTAAGTTAAAAGTTAGGTCCACAACTTGTGGTACGTTGTGATGAAATGATTTTGCATTGTGTCTTGAATATAAGTTTGTGATCTTGGATGTGCTAAGCTAAGAACGTTAGTGTTTAAAATGGTTAGTTGCAACTTCGAAATCATTTGGCAATTTACTTTTTAGAAATGGTTTTATAAAGATTTAAAAACCTTACTTTTGTTTTCCAAAATCTTATATTAAGTTATAAAAGTGGTTAGAATATGAAAGGTAAGAAATTTAAAGTCATTTGATATATTAAACAAGTTTTGAAATTACGGGTCATATAGCGATAATCGCTATAAATGCAGTTCGTTAAATCAAACTATTTTTACAAATTAAATTTTGTTTTCATCTTGGATATTTTTTGAAAGTGTTTTTTAAACTTATTATAAATATTTAAAAGTATTTTTTATTTAATTAATTAATTATTTACTTAATGATTTTTTAATTAATTAATCTAGTAAATGTGATTTGTACTCAATTAATTAATTGGGGTAATTAGTACTTAATCATTAGTTAATAAAGGTAATTAGTACTTAATTATAAATTAAGTAAGTTAATTATAATTAGATAATTAAATAAAGATTAATTATTATTTAATAATTTATTTAAGGATTAATTATTATTAAATTATTATTTAAGAAAGTGTTTAAGATTTAATCAATTACTAATTAAGTTAAGATTTAATTAAGATTTCGTTAAGATTTAATTATTATTAAATGAAGGTTCAATTTATTATTTAATTATTAATTAAGGATTAAATTATAATTTAAGTATACATTGAGGTTTAAGTATTACTTAATTATTATTTTTGATTAATTAATAGTTAATTCCTTATTTGAAAGGATAATTATTATTTAATTATTTATTTAAAATTAATTATGGTTTAATGATTAATTAAATGTTCAATCATTATTAAATAAAGAGTTTATTTGCTATGTAATTACTAAATAAAGGTTTTTGATTTGAAATCACTTATTTTCGAAGGTCGATTTTTGTTTTAAAGCAAACTATCTTTTAGAAGGAAGTTTTAAATCCAAGGGATTTCTTCCTCGACTACTTTTAGGTAATCTCAATTGAATAAGAGACTCAATGATGTATGTCTAGCAGAATAAAACACCGTTCTTCTAATTAAATTATAACTTACATCTATTAGCAGAATAAATCGTTGTTCTATTATAATTCACCAAGTAGATTATGTTTGACATCTATCAAGCGGAAATTAAATTCAGTTCTGCTATTGGTAACTTGGAAATTTACCTATATGTTGATTAATTGTTATTGGCTGATTCTCTTTACATATCTGCTTGTTATGTAAACCAATGTCATAACTTGGAAATATAAACTCAATTAAATGAGAACCACCGTGGTCACTAAGCCCCCTTCTGAAACTTGTGAAGTCAAATATTTGAATTTTGTCCTTTTAAAAATGGTTTAAAGTTTATCACCATTTTAAATAAGATATTTATAGTATCCCTAAGCAATTGTTTTATTAAAGGCATTTGAAGTAATTTAATATTTTTTAAATGTTTGTTTTAAACCATTATTTTGTTAATGAGATTTAAGGATAATTAAATTAAGGATGTTTAAATAATAACTTGTTTATTTCAAGGTGTTTTAAATAATTTGTTTTATCAAAGGAACTTGGCTCTGGTGGGATTACTCATTAAGGATAGGGTAAATGGTACTCTAGAATGAATTAAGTGTGTATATATATATATGAGTGCGTACTTGTTATTTTCTTATATAAAGATTTTAAATGATTTTATATAAGAATATATTTTGATATATAAAGCAATATTTCTTTCTAATAAATATTAAGGTAATTGGTTGTTAAATTAATGGAATTAAATTAAGTGGTAATAGAAATACAACCAAATTGAAATTAAATGAAGATAAGTTTGAAATGGATTCAAACTGAAATTAAAATTTTGAATTTGGAGAAGAATTTTCAGAATAAGATAATAGTGAATTGATTTCCACTTGTAATAACCTTGGTTATTATCCTAAAATGATGAAATGTTTTAGGGAAATAAAACATTTAGGGAAGTATGACTTATAAATGGGAATTGAAGATGATTTAAATTGTGAAGTTTTAAATCTGGGTCTAGAATTTGAAAAAATTTCAAAGTAATAAAGAAAAAATAAATAATATTATTTAATGTATTTGAATGAAAGGGTCCTATTTCAAACAAGAGTTGTTTGAAAATTTAAAGGAATTTGTTTTGAATTGAAACCAGGGTGGTTTAAAATTTAAAGTATAACTTGGTGTGTAAAGGAAATTAATATGTATATATGTGGATATACATAATATCAAAGATGATTTGATATAAACTCTAAATGTTGAGTTTTAAATTTTTAGTTGGAATGAGATGTGAAAACCCAAAGTGATATAAGTTTTGAACTTATAAGTGGGAAAGAATTTTGAAATTTGAAGCGCGAATTCAAATTTGAGTAGGGTTGACTGGATTAAGTAAATTGAATTTAACTTTGGGAAAGTTAAATAGGTTTAGAACAAACAACCTGAATTGGAAATTTCAAGATGAAATTGGGATTTAACTTGGGAAGTTAAATGGTGATTTGAATGGGGAGTTTGTGTGATCTCAAAATGGGTTTGAGATCTGGAAATTGGAAATGGATGGATGGTTTAAAAATAATTTGGATAATATTATCCTATTAATAATCTTAAAACTGTGAATTAGATTTGAAGTGTGGTAATATATCCAATTGAGATAAAAAGGGAAATTAAACTTTAATTTGAAATTAAGGAGATGAAATTACTTTGAAATTAAGATTTAAATGTTCAAAAGGAACTTGGAAATTTAAATTGTTAAGGATTGGTTTCAAAAACTGAAATTGGGGAATAAATTGGATTTCAAAGATTAAATTGTTTAAAAAGGATTTGAATTATTATTTGAACCTAGAAATAGGTTTATGAAGAAGTAAAAGTTAATTTGATTTAAATCAACATTTGAAAGTTTAACTCGAATTTATATAATTCGAGATGATTTAAGGTGAGATTGAATTTGAAATTTGTTCAAATTGAAATTTGATTTAAATAATTTGGATTTGTGATTAAAGTTGAATAGTTTTAAAATTCAAATGGGATTTGATTTGAATTTGGAAAGAATCGAGGTTAATTCAACTTGAATTGGGATTAACTCAAACTGGAGTTGAAATGAATTGAAAATTTGTTCAATTTGAAAATTATTTTAATAAAATTGAGATTTGAATTAAATGGAAATGAGGTTGAAGTTGTTTAAATTGATTTGAGATTGAATCAATGTTAAGAGGAAGTGGAAATTTAAATTGAATTGATGGGAAATTAAATGGAAATGGAGTTTGGGAAGTTGAACAGTTTGGCTCTGGACTATTTTCAAAATAAATTGTTTTAATATAAACCTATTTTTCCAAGCTATTTATATATACAATCTTTCTTTTTAAAGCCCAAACCATCTTATACTTATTTTATAAATATTTTTGTAACCATTTAACAAATTTTCAACTGTTTTATAAACTAATTACTGCTTTTCAACTACTTTATAACTAATTACTATTTTACAACTATTTCGCAATTATTTGAAATTTCTATAACTATTTGTCTATTTTCCAACTATTTTACAATTACTTAACTATTTTACAGCTATTTTACAAACTAATAATTATTTTTCAACTACTTATCTATTCTTAATTTTTCAAGCTATTTTCTAAATTCAAGCTGGACAGAGTTAAACTGTTTATGATTAAATATCCATTTGAGATAAGAATTGAGGTGATAATCCAAATAAGGATTTAAGCAATTGTGAGTAAGTGAATGAAAATCAAAGTGAAGGTGAATAGAAAGAGAATTGATTTGGCTAATAACCAATAAAAATAAATACGTAGGATGTACGTATATTATTTGCACAGTGATTTGATCCGGATTCGAGCACAGAATTCCGAGATAGTTTATTGATCCGAGTTGGGATTTTTCACTCGATTTTCGACGGCGAACCTGGATATGGATTGTTGATTGGTTCTAGATATTCTCTATCATAGTTATGGCTATGCAAGGAGAATGACAGTTTCTGGTTAAGAAACCAGATCTGAGTCCGCACTAGGAAGTCGGGAGGACGATACTAGTTCGGAAGTGAAATTGTGTGATCGAGTGAGCGATCAGATTGATATAGCGTACGGATGATATGTGTACATCGTACGAGTTTGAATGAAATTGATATTGAAAATTTGTGGATAAGAACTGTAAAATGGTTTTTGAAATGAAAAGTAATATGGTTAATAACTTTATAAAAGATTTATCAAATTTGAATATTTGATTTGGAATAAAACAAAGTTATATATCTTTGTTATATAAGATAAATCTCCCCTCGTTAAATCTATTGCCAGAAGAAAAGGGTTTTTAAAAAATATTTAAAGTATAAAAGGGAATTTATACAAGTTTGAAGTGATCCAAAGATTTTCAAAGTTTTATATATTTATATATAAAGGATCTTGTGAGAATGATTTTGGAAAAGGTTTTGGGAACCTATGAATTTGGAAAAGGCTTTTGATTTTTGGGAAAATCAATTTTGGAATTTGGAAAGCCTAGTTTGAGAATTATCGATTTTGGGAATCGATTTTGTGTAAAGGAGATTTGGATGAAAATCATAAAGGGTATGATTTGAAAGATACTATAAGAGTATAGTATAAAGTGTTTTGAGATTGGCTCTGGGGGAAAAGGCGCTCCCTTGAAATGAACTTCTCAGGAGTGCCACAGGGTGGTACTGCCTTGAACCCTAAGGGGGGGTTCTAAAGTTGATCCTGTGAGGAGTCCAGACAAACTAGTTCCTGAGGATTATTTGTAGTGGGTAGCGAAAGTCGAGGGCGCTGATGCCTACAGAGGCATTGGGTATGCTGTGACGACAGTGTAGCTCGATGTCACTGCGATCTACTGTGGACCATAGCGGAAGTCGTGTGTGCTGCTGAGAGCCAACGGTCTACGTTTGATTTTGTCGGGATGACAAGGTAACATTGGTATAATGCGACCTATGAAGACATAGAGAAAGTCGAGAGGCCGTGAGAGCCTAAGGCTACATTGGGACTTGACTAATGTAGTATGCGACCTATGTGGGAGTGGAGAAGTTTCATTCTTTTGGCAGCGAAATTCGAGGGCGCTGATGCCAACAGTTACATGGGCTTTTATTGCGATGGCAACGTAACCCTGGATGTAACTGCGATCTGTAGCGGGTTCCATGGCGTAATCAAGGGGCGCGGAGGCCTACAGTTATCTATGGATTTTGCTGGGACGACAACGTAACCATCGGGTTAACTGCGACCGTGGATGGGGGTGATGATTTCCAGAGCATTCTCACCAAAGAGGTTTCCTTGATTTCAAAAATGTTTTCCATATTTTTCAGTAAAATTATTTTCCAAGTATTTTCACTGGATGTGGAAAACGGGTTTGCCAAGTACTTATAGATTTTCAGTCCTACGCCTGATCAACGTATGACCGAATTTCTATGAGAACAAGGATGGACTGGTTGAGACATCGAGTTATAAAAAGTATTTTTATAAAAACTATTTTGTAATATTATATAGATTTTAAAAGTGTTTTAAAAGTGATCAAAGAATAATTTTTCTGATATTAAGCATTTTAATAAATTCTGGCTTCGTTCCTTTTCGAGGACGAAAAGATTCAAAGGGGGGAGGAATGTGATAACCCAGATTTTTGGATATCTGCTAATTGATAATTAACAGGATAAAATTATTAAAATACTAATTTTATTTTATTTTTTTATTTTATTTATTTTAACAAATAAAATTCTGATTTATATTTGAATGTATAAAGGGGATTTGAAAACCATAATTAATGTATAAATATATATATGCAAAACTTATCATTTCCAAGCAAAATTAAATATGATAACTATTTTATTATTATGCATATATTTATGGTTTGAGAGTAAAACTTGGATTTGAAAATTTAAGACAATATCTTAAAAGTAAATTTAAAACTAGTATGTATAGATATTTGGTTATTAATTTGTTTATAATTAAAAGTTTTATATCATTTTTTTAAGGTTACGTAAAAATAAGTAAAGAAAATAATGAGATATATATATATAGAAAAATTGAAAATATAATATAAATGATATTAAAACACTTAAACTACATGTAAGTTACATGTGTAAATATTATAATATAAAGATTTTATACAAAGACATGAAATACACATAAAGGACATTTGTGAACAAGTGTAACTTAATCTATTTCACATAAATACAAGTGTCTTTGTTGTTTTTATCTTTTTATAATAAATAAGATTTAAATCAAGGTTATAAATATATTCTTATATCTTCTAGCTTCCATTTTTCAAAAACCTTTACTCAAACCAAGATTTAAGAAATCAAAAGCCTGTAAGAAATAAGATCCAGAGAGGAATCAAAGATTAAAACTATCAAAACTGGAAAAAAGAAGAAGATAAATTAAACAGCAACTGCAAATTTTCAACCTGAAGCAGTAAATTTAAATCCAGTTGCACAATCAAAAGCATGCAGTTCGATTCAGTTCTATCAAACCTCAGCTTTCAAATTCAAGTAGTTGTTTGAAGATCAAAGTATTTCTAGGTTTCTCAAAGGCCTTGGTTTCTCTGTTTCATTTTACAGGTGAGTAAACAATATCTTTTAAAACTTTAATATGGTTGTAAACTTTATTGCATGTGACGAATGATTGTATTAGTGAAGTTTGCATAAGTATATGCATATGAATGAATGTATAACCATCTGATTTGCCTGTAAGATGCCTATGTATGTGTATATATATATACCTTTGCTTTGTGTTATCCACAGTCCCCAGTTTTCATTTCAAAAATTCATATCATTCCATAGAGTCATTCTTAAATCTTGATCATTGAAAAGAAAATGGTTATAACTACCTAAATTTGTTTTTAAAAATGGATTCAGGATTTTATGTTTAGTAATTAATTCAAATTTTGGAAAAGATCAGTGAAATTCAATTTGGGTCAAAAATAAATCATTTTAATTCCCTGTTTTAATTAGTCTATCTGATTTGTGATAGTGAATGATGAATTTTAAAGGTAATAGCTTGATTTTTAGTTTGCTAAATCGTTGGGATGATCGAGTTGAACATTTTGGGCTTTTTGGTCGTTTGCCGTTGATCGGCGTTGACTTGGAGGTTGGAATTTGGACTGGAGGTGGCGGGGTTGTTGACGTTCTCAAGAAAATTAGTGAAGCTACTTATCTTTGGCTACGGTGGCCAGGCGATGGTGACATAGGGTTTCACTGCTGGTTTGGGTGGGTCTTTTATTCGAGACTGTGGAGATGTCTAGGAAGGATCGAAAGTGGTCGTGTGATGAGGAGTCAGAGCTGGAGGTTATGGCGAAGCTTGGGAGAGGTCGGCATGGATTCTCGAGGCGTAGTTCATCAGTAATAGGGTGGTTTTCGACCGGAGGTGGTTCCAGTTTTTGAACATTGGGTCAAATTTTGATTTGTTGGCTTAATCATTGATCTGAGTGATCGTGGTGATTGTCAAAGTCGTCGACAACTTGGAGAAGACCGGAGGGATGATCGGTGACGCGATAGTTCGCCGTCCACGTGCACGGTGGAAGTGGGTGTGTCAGGGGCTGGTTTGGGAAAGAAGGTTTGCGTCTCGAAGTTGTTTTCGGGGTAACGTTGTGGTAGCTTGAGAATGAGTACGGGTTGCTTGCGTATATGTTTTACTGGGATAGTTTGTAATATTATCTGAAATAAAGAAAATGGGTTTTGAGGTGAACTCGAGGTTTAACTCGAGAATTTTTGAGTGATGGCTCGGGTAAATTCTGATGGTCTCGCGCTCTCGATCACGATTTGTTCGCATGAATAATGTCTTGCTGCAGTTAAATTTAGACTAGTTTAAAAGGAAAGAAAGTATGGAACTCGGTTTTGGTTTGAGAATCTTGGGTTTTGTATCGGGTAAGGATAAATTGTAACATGATGTTTTATGGTTAAATATAAAGTTTTAATAATACTCTAAATCATTCTTTGATAAATAAGTAATTATTTAAGTGGTCGATTAATTAAGTTGAATTAATCATTTAACTTAGTAAGTTAATTCTTAAAATTTACTTAATTAATAAAATTTTAAATGATAATTAAGAAGTTAATTAAAGTAAATGACTTATCTCTTAATTGATTAAGCTTTGGGTGATTAAAGATCAATTAATAAGAGTAATTAAGGGTTGATTGTTGTAATTAATTAATTATTAAAGGTTAATTAATTAATAATTAACTAATGTGATTAATTAATTAATCGAGGATTAATAAATCAATAAAATTATTAAGGTTAATTTGTCAGGGTTAATTAATTGAGAATGGGGTAATTACTTAATGAAAGTAATTATGAATAATTAATTTAGATAAATAATTAAAGGTTGATTAATTATGATGAATGGTTAATGGATGATTAATTAATTTATTTGTAATTAATTAATGTTAAGTAAGCAGGATTTAACGGTAATCTAAGTGATTAAAATTAATGATTAATTTAATTAGAGATTAATTAAATTAATTAGGAATTATATAATGAATCTTGCTTGTGTGGATGATTTAATGATATTGGATGACTGGGATTGTGAATATCTCTGATATTGAGTTGTGATGTACGGTGATATGATATGATGGATTGTACAGTAAAAATATGGAGTATAAATTAATAATTAATTTTGCTGTGTGACTATGACACCTTGTATTATGGCTGATATGTATCACTTAAACTGGAATTATAAATGACATTGTATTCGAAGAGACCGGAGTAGGGTATCAGTAAATACCCGATACCACTTCGATTTGTAATCTTCTATAAATTCCTTATGGATTTGATATGTGAAATCAATAAGCTGGAAGTGGAATGATTTAAGTAATTGAACCCTTTAATCTATGTAGAGGTACTTAGATATTGATGAGTAAAAAGTGTTGACTATAATAAATTGAGAACTCGTAGTGAAGTACGAGTTACCTCGGGTTTTAAATAAGTTTTATGAATTAGAATTTCATGTTAGATGGGTTTACTCACGCTGGTTTCCAGCCTGACCCGGGTGTTACTTTGATGTAATGCTCGGGTCAGACCGAGTATTACAGTTTTTTTCAGGTAAGGACGTTCTGGAGCTCAGGAGGCGAGCTGGATGGCAGAAACGATTGGAGTGTTTTCCGCTGTGATATATTGTAGTTATTTGGGACAGGATTGTATCTGTCCAGTGTTTGAGTATATGTTGTAACTCTGATGTATTAAAATGTAATTGACTGATACAGCTTTCTTTATGTAAAGAATATTATTTGATATTATATTTTATCCGTTGCGAATGTGAGATTCTGAGTTTGGTTATCTATTTCTTCTTCTTCTATCTCTTTTCTTCTTTTCCTAACTATCTGGAATTTTCGAGATCGAAATTTCCGGGTCGTTACAAACTTGATTATTGATATTTTAAACCCATAGACATTATTATAATATCACTGGATTTTTATAATAGAAATGGTTTGGTTATTGTTAGGTAAAAACCCATCCATGTTTATGTGCATCGTGGTCTTACGAGATACCTTTTATTTTAAAAAGGTTTTCAAATGTAGAAATCAATATGATTTGATTGAGCTTTCTCGTGCTGGTTTACTAGACTGCTCCGAACATTATTTTCTTATAATGCTCGGGTCAGCCCGAGCATATTTTCCAGATTTAGCTAGATGCTTTGGAGCTTTCAGGTGATGAGTTGGATTCTCCAAGATATATTCACGTATCTTATATTCTTCCACTGTTTTGTTTTTGTTTTGTTCTTGTCTGTATTTATCAGCAATTGTAAGGACAGGTAGTTATAGTTGTCCAAGATGATAATAGAATAGTGTACTCTGACGTTGTGTATAAATAAAGATGTTTTCTTTTTGTAAAGATTTTGTGTATATTATATATACTGCTCGTCACGATGCGAGATTCTGTTCTGTCTTCTTCTTTCTTCACCTTAATCGACTTATCTTTCGGACACTTAAATGATCGATACACAAATATCGAGGATGTATTAAGTGTCATCTTTAGGTGTAAGAAAGGAAGATTGTTACACGTGGTATCAAAGATAAGGTTTAGCGATCACCTAAGCCTTGGTGGGTAAACTCATTAAAGATAGGGTTACTAATGCCCTAGAATGAGTAAACTCATTATAGATGGGATTAGTAATATCATAGAATGAATTTGAGTGTATATATAAAGCGTGTATTTGTTAGTGCTATAAAAATATTTTATATTGTGTTGTCTGATCTGTTAAGTTTGAATTTTGGATTTTGGTCAATACGAGTAGCTACCGTTATTGATAGGGATCTCAAAACACTTGAACAAGGGAAAACCAAAAAAATATTGTTTCAAAAGTGGTAAATGAAATAATTTTACCTAGGAATATATTTTATATATAAAGAAATAATTTTCAAAAATTTATAGTTATCTATGATGTGTTGTTGTTTGGAGTTAATAATATTTAATTATTATCATATAAGGTTTGTCTAGTCATGCTCGTCCAGTTTTGTGCGTTGACTATTGTTTATTGATTTTCCTTTTCCATCATAGGTTGGATAGATAGAATTTGTGGGAACATTGAAATGAACACCTTGTGAATTAAGTTTCAAAGTTTGACTATAAGGCATTCGATGATATGTTGGGTTAGAATTGGGTTTTAATATAAGGTGTTTATTGAAAAGAAATATTTCAGATGGTTAATTTTATAAATCAGGATTATAAAATATATTTTGAAAATATGATGGATTTTCGAAGAATTTAAATCCCGATGGCTTTGATAAAGTTTTCAAATGGTTTTTGGAAAGTAGCAGTAATTTTTCTTAAAAATATTTTAAGGTATAAATATTTTGAAAAGGAGAAGTATTTTTATAATTAACTCGAGTGACTCGAAAGTGACTAAAAATGGACAGGAGATGTGTTCGGATGGTAAACACTTCTCTTGAGTATTACCTTGCTTGGTAAAGAGATATATGATACTATTTGGTAGTACCCGGTTCCTTGATATCATTTTGGAGTTACTCGAGCTATATATATATTCTATGGGTTAAATATATAGTATCATTTCAAAAGGTTTTTGAAATAAAAACCGGGTATTTGGCTCCTAAGGTTTCAAATAATAAGGTATTTTGATTAAAGAATAGATTAATAAATGGAGTTTTGATTGGGTTAAATTTAATAAGAAGGTTTAATAAACTTTGTGTATTAAACCGTGTATTTTGATTTTAACACTTAGGAGGTTAAAAATTATTTGATGTTATTGTACCGGCTCATAAACACCTTTATCTTAGGGGTGTCTAAGAAAAAGTAGATTCTAGGACTGAGTTTGGATACCAGCATCCTACTTTTCTTAGCTAATTACTAGATCGATTGGGTAAAGAGGTTGAATTGACCAACTCAGTTTTTAAGACCCAAAATTTATTTTGGGCCTACATCTGAATAAGTTAAAAGTTAAAAATAATATGTTTTGTATATACTCTTAGAATGTAGGAGACTATTATGCAAATAAATAAGTCAAGTGATTTTTGGAAAAGATTTATAAATTAAGTTATATCATTTAAAAATGTTTGAACCTAAGTAGGAAATTTGTGAAATGTTTTCATAAATATTTTTGGGAGGGTTAAAAGTAGTTGGGTAGTAAGAACCTTTAGATGAGTACGTAAGTTGTACGTAGATCCTTCCTTCTTTCCACATAGTTCTTGATCCAAGATTCGAGCACATGACTAAAGATGTTTCACACTGTTCAAAATAAGGATCATCACTCGATTTTTGATGGCAAACACTTGGTGAGGGTTCTTAATGTGGAACTAAAAGTTTTCTATCATAATATATGGCTATGTAAGGAGAATGGAGGTTTCTAATTAAGAAGCCTGATCGGAGTCCGCACTAGGGAATCAGGGGAGCGATATTAGTTCGGAAGTAAAGCTATGTATTTGAGTGAGGGATCAAATCATATTTTGCATAGGAATGATCTATGTACATCATATAGACTGATGAGTAGTGTTAAGTGTTGGTAGGTTAGGGTTGCAGTAAAAATTTCGGGGTTGAAATTCTTTTAAGGGGGGAGAGTGTAACGACCCAGAATTTCACCACTTTGATTTGCGAAAATTTAATTAATTTTATATATTCAAATAATCGATTTTATAATGATTATAAAATCTATTTTAAATAATAACTAGTGATGGTAAATTAGTTTTCAAAATTAGTTTACAAAAATATTTAGTTCGAAGAAAAATCGAAAATGTGACCGGAATTTGTTTTCCGAATTTTCAACTTTTCATCGGCTAAATGTTATCGGAAACGTTGTGAACTCTAGTGTAAATATATTCACATACATTTACGTATCAGTTAGGATATATTTAGATATATTTATATGTATTCAATTAAGTTAATATAATGTTATATGACATTTTCCTAAGATATTAGAAATAAGGGTAAAAAGAAATCATAATTTTTCACTTCACCTAAAAACATTTGAAACGTCAGTACACTAGTGCATTTATTTCATGTTGGCAAGAGGGGAAAGATCCATGCATGAGCAACAAAACGAGGTAGAGGGTGGACAAGGTGTTGATGTGGCAAGGCAGGAATGGAGGGTAATGTTTCTTAGGCTATTTTGGTAGTTTATTTAATCTGCCTTTTATATAAACCAAATTCCTAACATTATTCTCATTTTTATTTCATTTCTACTTTGCAAAATCTTCCTCCAAGCTTCATAAAACATTTTAACAGCTTCCACTTTTATTTCCAAAGTTAAAAACCTTAGTTTTTCCTTTAAATTGCTAAACCTTGTTTAAAACCTTCTCTTTTATTTCTACACTCCTCCTTGCCAAATATAAGACCACATCCACCCTTAATCAACCATAACAGAACCCTCTTCTCCATTTGGCCGAACCTATTTTGGCTTTTAGCCTCCAAAAATCCCATCTTTACTAAGTAGAAGCAAGGATCTAGGGTCGTATTCAAGTGCTAGTGGGAGTTCGTGTTGTTTTAGTTAGCTTTTAGGTGAGACAGCTAGCTCTTTTATTTAAATTTTCCAACTTTAATTTTAAAGTATACCTTGTTGATAAATTATTACTTGTATGGGTGAATATAGTGTTGATTTGGATTTGCGTGTGTGTGCGCGCGCATATATATATATATATATATATATATGCTTGGTTATGATGTTATATAAAATTGGAATGAATGAAAGTAAAAGTAAGTTAGCAAGTTTAAAGTTTAGTCTGTAACTTGTGGTATGTTGTGATGACATGATTTTTCGTTGTGTTCATGAATATAAGTTTGTGACTTTGCTTAGGATGTGCTAAGCTAAGAAAGTTGCGACTTCGAAATCCTTTGGTAACTTTACCTTTTAGAAATGGTTTTATAAAGATTTAAAAACCTTACTTTTGTTTTCCAAAATCTTATATTAAGTTATAAAAGTGGTTAGCAAATAAAAGCTAAGAAATTTAAAGTCATTTGATATATAAAACAAGTTTTGAAATTCCGGGTCATACAACGATAGTCGCTACAAATGGAGTTCGTAAAAACGAACTCTTTTTACAAATTAAATTTTGTTTTCATCTTGGACATTTTTTGAAAGTGTTTTCAAACTTATTATAAATATATAAAAGCAATTTTTATTTATTTAATTATTTATTTATTTAATGATTAATTAATTAATTTAATAAAGGCGATTAATACTTAATTAATTAATTAAGTAAGGTAATTAGTACTTAATTATAAATTAAGTAAGTTAATTATAATTAGTTAATTAAGTTAAGATTAATTATTATTTAATAATTTATTTAAGGATTGATTATTATTAAATTAATAATTAAAAGTTAATTATTAAATATTATTTAAGAAATGGTTTTAATATTTAATTAATTACTTATTAATTTAAGATTTAATTAAGACTTAGTTAAGATTTAATTATTCTTAAATAAAGGTTTAATTTATTATTTAATTATTAATTAAGGATTAAAGTATAATTAAAGTATAAATTGAGGTTTAAGTATTATTTAGTTATCAATTGAGATTAATTAATAGTTAATTGCTTATTTAAATGGATAATTATTATTTAATTATTTATTTAAAATTAATTACGATTTAATGATTAATGAAATGTTTATTCAATTTTAAATAAAGAGTTTAATTGCATTGTAATTACTGCATAAAGGTTTTTGATTTTAAATCACTTATTTCCGAAGGTCGATTTTTGTTTTAAAGCAAACTGTCATTTAAAAGGATGTTTTAAATCCAAAGGATTTCTTTATCGACTACCTTTAAGTAACCCCAATTGAATATAAAACCCAATGATATATGTCTAGCAGAATAAAACACCGTTCTGCTAATTAAATTATAGTTGACATTTGTTAGTAGAATAAATCATTATTCTTCTATAATTCACCAAACAAATTATGTTTGACATCTATTAAGCAGAAATTAAAACTAGTTCTGCTATTATGGTAACTTGGACATTTACCTATATGTTGATTAATTGTTATTGGCTGATTCTCTTTACATATCTTCTTGTTTTGTAAATACCCATGTCATAACTTGGAAATATAAACTCAGTTAAATAAGAACCACAGTGGTCACTAAAGTCTCCTTCTAGAACTTGTAAAGTCAAATATTTAATTCTTATCCTTTTAAAAATGGTTTAAATTTTATTTCCATTTTAAATAAGATATTTAAAGGATAGCTAAGCAATTGGTTTATTAAAGTCTTTTGTTTGCACCAAAAGTTGGCACAAAAACCCAATAGATGTTTTGAAGAGAAATAAATGGAGAATCTAAAATGAAAATAGAGGAAAACAATAATGAAATAGCAGTAAATCAATACAATAACACGAGCATAGCGATTTATAGTGGTTCGGCGTTGTTTGCCTATGTCCACTTTGAATAGATTACATTATTAATCCCTTTGTAAACTGAGTACAATAGGGATCAGATAAAAATCCGTAGTTACAATAGAGTACAAAGAAACTAGTAGCGTAAAGGTCCCAAAATGAACCACCAAGCCTGTATTTATAGACGAAGATGGCAAATTATCTTCCTAAAAATTCGGTAGAAGGACCTCTAAGACCATATTGACCCATAAGAGGGATCAAAGGGCCCAAATCCCAAAGAATAAGGATCGGTACCGATCCCTATTTTGGAGGAATTTAGAGGTACAATCCCTATGATAGCTTCCCCATGTTGTAATATACTCAGCCTTCAAGTTTCAGGCTAATTGGATTAGTGGAACTTGAGTTATTGCTCGATCTTTGCTTCAATGTGAATTGCCTTCTGATTTCAGCCGATCCCTATGAAGGGAAGAGGGTCGATCCCTCTTATTTCATCCTTTTGAGGTGCGATCCCTAGGGTAGGCTCCCTAGGGTCCCCATATCTTGCTCACAAAATTTCATATGCATTGGACTTATGGATCTTGAGATATTGGTTGTTTTCCATTGAATTGCAGTTGCTTCTTGAAACATGTCGATCCCTATGTTGGAGAGTGGTTAATGCTGACCCCTCCTCTATGTTGAACTTTGTTCCATACTCCAGACATTTTGCATTGCATATCCCTCTTTTGATTATGGCTTCATATTATCATCTATACTTATTTTTGGATCCCACGTCCAGAAGGCGATAGTTTCTCAAGGGCTGTTTCAGCAATTCATGCCACTCCGGTTGAAGACAAGGACATTAGATCCCTTGTAATCAATGAATGGTCATCCCTCTTTAGGCTGTTAGAAGAAGGCAACAACATCGGGCTTCCTGGAAGAGCCGCACCACCAAGAAATGTAGTGGGATAAGAACTCGGCGCTAATAGCCCTGTTGTGCCCCTAGTCGAGTGGGCTCAGGACGACGCCGAAGAGGGCAAAATTAGAGGTGTTGAAACCGACAAGCCTGGAGGCGCTGATGTAGGTCCGTGCAAAGCACCTGTGGTCGAACCATCACAAGGCATGCAATCTCATATGCCAACAAGGAGAAGAAAGAAACTCGCATATAAACTACGTAGGAGAAAAACTGCCAAAGAGCCAGAGTTTATCATCACTTAAGTTGATGAAGAGTCTTCTTCCCAACCTTTAGAAAGTTCAATGGAAAGGTTCTCGAATCTTTCGATTCTTGATGATATCATGACCTATAACTTCCCCAACATCTATATTCAGGGGCTCAATTCTCTCACCAGGAGTGGTGATGGCATTCCTCCCACTAGCAAAGGGGAGAAAACTCCTATGAGCAAGGTTGTAGCAACTGGTCCGTCGGGGGGACACTAGGGCACTCACAATCACGTGCACTTCACTGCACAATTTTCGTCTTTCTTTTATTCGATGGTCACCTATACACTCTTATTTGGCTTGCAGGTGCAATATCTCAATCCCGTGCTTTCGATCGCTTAAGGAGCTCATCGACACAGTATGGATCCGATCGTGGTTCATAATCGGGTAGGTGTAGAGAGAGATCACAACCGGGAAAGAAGTCATCATTCGAGGGAGTCTTCATATTCCAAATAAAAGTCCCAATCTCAATCGTCTCATCAGGAAGCTCAGTCTAATTTTCCTGTACAAAGCAGCAGTCAGACTTCTTTCCATGCTCCTTAAATTGCCGTGCTACTCGAGCAGTACTCTAGTTCATTCGGTTCCAGGCAGTCCCGCGATTGTAAGTCAAGCAAAAGCCCACTTGTTACTTCTGATCCTACTTTGCCTACTGCAGCTCCTAAGGCTTCCACAACAGAGAAATTGGTAGAACTTAAGGTCAATTTTCCAAAAATTTGCTTCGATAGGCTTAAGTTCCTTCCTTCCATTCATACAATTCCAGGGAGTGCGAAAGCAAGTTCCCTTGCATGCGTCAATGATGTTTTTGTGCATCACAAAGCATTTCAACACTTAGCCAAAAAAATCCCCTAGGTGTCTTTCGAGAGACAACATGAAATCGATGCTCTCAAGCTAGAGGCGATCCATGACAAAGATATAATTAAACATCAAGTCAATGAGATCTCGGAGTTGACAGCGAAGCTGACCGTGGCAGAAAGGAGTGCCAAAGAAACATCTGAGGTGGTTTGTCATCTAGAAGCGGCTCACAAAAAGGAACTGGATGATGCCCTCAACCGTAGTGGTGTGGTTGCTTCGGAAAAAGATACAATGCAAAAGGAGAAAAATATTCTGGCATGCCGCATTGAGGAGCTTGAAGAACTTCTTAAAAAAGAGAAGGAAGAGAAGCTCAAAGCCCAGGAGGAGTTGTAGAGATATTGCAAAGAGGCCGTCGAAGCCCGTGGACTAAAAATTAAGCTTGATGAAAAACTCGCTCAAATTGAAGTCCACAAAGAAGAGGCAAGACAAGTAGGCTGCAATGAAATTAGAGAGCATATCGAGGCCCAGTTAGAAGATGCCAGAGAAGCCGGTCGAAATGAAATTAAGGACATGTTCGATCCTCTGATCATGGAATATAATGCTAAAGTCTTAATTCATTACGATCTGAGTTTCCTTGGAGAGGGCTATCTTGAATTGCTCGCCGAGGCCTAGGAATACATTGTTAAAACAAAGAAGAAAGCCCTCGGTGAAGCTGATTTAGATGAAGAGAAGCTAGTGCGGGAGAATCTTCACGGAGATGAACCTTTAGACCTTGCTACTGTGAGACACTAATACTTTGACATCTTAGCACCTTCAGCAGAGGGAAAAACATTACTAAGTCTTCGGAGTCCAATCCAAAAGGACCCCCTACACTTCAAACGGTTGGAGCATCGGTTTCTCTTGGTCCGGGATAAGATCTGAGCTACGATCTGGACAGACCCAGCTATTAATCAAAGGTGCTAACTCCTATTTTGGAGGGGAGCACTCCAGCGACAACTGAAAGTTAGCCGGAGATAGGTATCCCATTTTTTTCCCCATTATTCGAGAGATTTCGTTCCTCATGCCCAATAGTCATTAGCTTATCTTTTTGTTTTCGTGAATTTGCAGGTCTTCCAGGTCCTAGCCAAACTCTAGGAAACGGTGCCGCAGTGGAGCAACAATCGACATCTACTAAAATTTCAGCGGCTACTGACATTCCATGGCCCGATGCTCAAATTATCGAAGCACTTGATAATGAAAAAGCTGATGACTCGTCGTTGCTAGATGAATCAGATGACGTGGTGATCACCGGTGCCACCGAACATACCGATGAGCTTAGCATAAAAGACCACATCGAAAGAGAGGAGTTGCTGAAGAAAAAAGCTAAGAATGAGCCCACTGATGTGGACATTGACGATCTAAATCTCATTCCACTTAAAGTCATTCCACCCGGTGGGTCGATTCCCGAAGAACTCCCTCCACCCTTTGAGAGCTCTCCTGCCAAGGGCAGCAAAGGACCAAGGAAAAGGACAGGCGGAAGTTCGGGTGGTGGCACCCCTAAGAAATCCAGAATGGAGAAAGGGCCGAAGAAATAGTCGTTGCCTAAGCTTAGCTTGTATATAGCTTGTATAGTCATTTTTCTTTTTGTTGGTCGTGATTGTGCAGGTACGGCTCCCATTTTTTGAATAAACTTGTATCAAAATTTTGAAGTTTAGAATGCAAATAAAAGTTCTTTGTTTTTTGTCGAACTCTTATGTGCACTTTGTCTAAGTAATCAAGCCATTACTTTTCCATTCAATGTACTTGTAATTAGTTGCTCGTTAATTCGAATAATCGTCCGTTAATTTTCACTCAAGTCCTCCATATCGTCGTGGCCTCAAGTTGTATCAGACATTGGGCTCGAGCCCTAGTGCTACGCTGTCAGATTCAGTGGTCTATGTGACTATACTCCTACCTCCAGTTTCAGGTTAAGGGAGTTAGATAATGGATGTTCGAATTCCATCCTTAGCGAGTTTATATTCCATCTGTCAGTTTTAGGTCGGATTTTATGGAATAGTGAGTGGTCGAACCGCACTCATCTTATTCGTTATACTCATATCCACACTTTGGGGATACGAGCTGATCGACGGGTGGTCGGATCACACCCAACCATTTTTTTTATACTCATATCCACACTCTGGGGACAAGAGTTAGTTTGGAAAATAGTCGGATCGTATTTTCCTTAATTGATTGATTACCCCTCAAATTCGGGGTTTAGCTTAGCAAGCGATCAGTCGTATCACAATCACTTTTGATTTGTGTATGTCCCATCACTTGATAAGATTAACATGATTAATGGATTGTCAAGTCACATCCACTTCTCGTTACGTGCTCCATCCATCGGGCTGTGAGCGAGAATTAGTGAATGAACGGTCGGACCTTGTTCATTTTGTTTAGTTCAATCATGAACTTTTGTGATCGGCTAGTTCCAAACTCTGGGAACCTGCTCGGACATGTCAATATTAGTTAGTCGGGTATTGCAACTAATATGTAATGTTACAGCAATCACCGATATTAAGGAAATTTCAAACTTTATTTGCCAAACGAAAAGAAATGACATAATTTGTCTTATTACATATCTAGGAAAATCAAATGCTAAAGAAAATTCAGAAATTCAGTACAGCTGAATGAAAAAGAAATAAACTAAGTGAAATAACTTCGTAAATGCTCGCTTTTCCACGCCCTTGGAAGTGTGATTATGATAACCCGGATTTTTGGACGTTCGGTAACTTGATAATTAACCGGTTTATTTAATTGAACAGATAAAATAATGATAATAAAAGATATCTAGTTATGTAAGTGAATTTGAAAATATAATAAAATTTGGCTATATATATATCTCTAAAATTGGATTGTAAGTATATAAAATGAGATTTAGTAAAAAGAGATTTAAAAATTCTTTTCTTTATATATACTTGAAAATAAACATATGTAGGGATGACACATGAATTTATGATATAAATATAATAGTTAAATTATCTTGACATTTGTAAAATTATGAAGCATGCATTAAAACAAATGTAAATATTACTCTTAACAATCAAACAAGTGTTAGCTTAGAGGAAGATACAAGTGGCAAAAACTTTATTTTCTTTAATTTGAATTTTAAGTAACATATGCCAAAGAAAAACCAGGTTTTCATTTTTCTTTTCACTTTCAAAAATAAAAAATGTAAAAATGAAGAGACATCAGTACGATCATCTTTGCAATTACAACCTGAAGCATCTTCAAGTTTATCAAGCTAAGAAAATTCAACTCTTTCAAGTTTCAACTAAACTAAAGCAAGCAAAGATTCAAGTTCAAAATTCAACTTAATCAAAGTAGATCAAGCCTGCAGTTTCAAAATCAAGTTATAATTTCCAGATTTCAAAAACTCTTCTCTGTTCTCCATTCAAACATTATAAGGTGAGTAAACTTTTATCTAAAAACAGTTTCTAAGTATTGCATGTGATGATCTTATGTGATAAGTGTGATATGGTTTGCATGATTTATTTTATCTAGACATAAGAATGAGACTGTTGTTTACCTGTGTGAATATCTGTATATATTCATATCTGTGCTCTATTATTAGTTACAGACTCAACACCATCATCAAATAAATTCCTATCTTCTTAAACACTCAATATTAGACTTTAAATTCTGAAAGGAAAATGTAAGTAACAGTATGATCTTGATTTTAAAAATAGTTTAAAGTAATTATATTTAGGAAAATAGACTGTAGATAATAAGATTTTAGTAAAAATCAAGATTTCGTTAAAAATCAATATCAACGATTTCATTTTTGAATTATATAATCTGATTCGTGTTAATGAATCATGAATTTTAAAATGAACTTGGTAATTTTTCATTTAGTATTGGCCGAGAATTCGAGAATTGCTTGTTTTTGGGATTTTGCCCATTTATCGATGATCATCGGCGACTGGAAGCTCTAGCTTTGGCCTGAAGTTGGTCGGGGAGGCGAGGGTCTCTGGAAAAATGGCGTGGGAATTTAATAATGGCCATGGTGGCCGGAGCAGAGAGAAATAGGGTTTTAGAAGGTCAGATGGTCGACGAGGTTCGAGGAGAAATTTCGACGTTGATGGTGATCAATAGGCGATCGCGAGGAGTGGAATCGATAGATGGGTTCGAGGCGAAGCTTCGGTCAGGTCAGCATGGCTTCTCGAGGTCAGAGGCATCGGAACGGTGAAGATTTCCGGCCATGGTGGTTATAGTTTTTGGTGAGATCAGCTCGTTTTGGTTTCGTTTGAGTTCTGTTCGATCTTGGTTTGGATTCGTGATCGAGTGGGTATGAAGGATCGTCGAGGATCGCTGCGATGACCTACGGTGGTCGGAGACGTTGGTGTACGTGCACCACATGCACGTTTATCTGGTTCGATTGAGTTTTGGGGAAGAAGAGTTGAACTCGGGATTTGTCTCGTGTGGGTTGCGTGACGACTCGAAGCAGGTGAGTGTTCGAGAGAAACTCGGGGAAGACACGGGGTGTTTGAGGGTTTTGCTTGGGTATTTGGGGTTGTGGACTCGAGTAGAACTGAGTGCAAAATGTGTTTTCAGCTTTAACTTAAACTTAAACAAAACAAAGTTTTGAAAGAAGAAAAAAGAAAGCTCGGGAAAGTAGAAGTAACTCGGTTTTGATGGAAAATACTCGGGTTGTTCTCAGGTTATAAATTTGATGTTAAGTTTTAAAATTTAACATAGCCAAGATAAATTAATTATCTTAAAACTATTTTTAGTAATAAATTGAATTTTTATGTTTTGTTAATTTAAGTTGAGAAAAGTATTTTAAGATATTAATTAAGTAAATCCTTAATTTGTTTAAAAGCCTAATTAATCAGATAATTAAATAGCTTAATTAAAAGATTAAGAGTTTTAAACTTTAATTTAACTTAAAGCTTTTGATTCCAAGGTTATAGGGTAAGATATTGAGATGATTAAGAAGATTGATTAAGATAATGATTATCATCTAAATTTATTAATTGATTGATAATTAAAGATTAGTTAATAGGAAATTAAAGATTAATTATTGATAAATAAATTAGTAATTAAAGAAAAATTAATTGTTAGCAAAAGAATAATTAATGGGTGTGATTAATTAGGGTTAATTAATCAATGTAACTAACCAATGTAATTAATTAACCAAAGGGATAATTACTTGTTGAAAGTAATTAAGGCTTAATTACTTAGTGTAATTAATTAAAGGATTGATTAATTAAAGTAATTAATTAAGGGTTAGTCAATTAATGAGTATGATTAATTAAGGGTTAAATTAATCAATGTAAGTGATTATAAGATAATAAATATGAGTAATTAATTAAGAATCAATGCAATTAATTAGTTTGTAATTAATGTTAAGTAAAGGTAATCTAAGTAATTAAAGATCAGTAATTAATTTAATTAGAGATAAATTAAATTAATTTTGGAAGTGATCAATCTTGCTTATGAATGATTGAATGATATTGTATGCCTTAGATAGATAATATCTCTAATATGTGATGCTATGTGATATGATATGTTTGGTTTAAACTGTGATAATATGGTTATCTATCGATGATGAATTACTGTATAAAGGTGACATCGGTATTTAAAGTTTGAATTGTATTTCATTGAATAACTTTGGTTAAGATGACATTGGATTCGAAGAGACAGGAGTCGGGTATTAGTTAATACCCGAAACCACTTCTATTTGAAATCTTCTATAAATCTTTATAGATTGATATGTGAAATCAAATAGGCCGATTTGGGATAATATGGACCATTTGAACTAAGTTGGATACTTAGATATTGTTTTGTGAAAATAAGTGTTGACTATATAAGTTGTTTACTTATAGAAAAGTACGAGTTACCCGGGTTTAAATAAGTTCTATGGATTGAATTTCATGTTAGATGAGTTTACTCACGCTGGTTTCCAGCCTGACCCGGGTGTTACTTTAATGTAATGCTCGGGTCAGACCGAGTATTACAGATTTTCAGGTTAGGACGTTCTAGAGCTTAGGTGACGAGCTGGATGGCAGGAACGTATGGAGTATTCCGCTGTATATTTGAGACTGTGTAGTCTGTATAGATTGTAGTCTGGAACAAGTTGTATAACTGTCCAGTTCATGTATAAATGATTGTAACTCTGATGTATTAAATGTAAAGTAACAATTACAGCTTTTCTTTGTATAAATGTTATTATTTGATATTATATTTTATCCGCTGCGAATGTGAGAATCTGTGTTTGGTGTTTCTGTTTGTTCTTCTTCTTCTATCTCTTCCTTCTTTTCTCTAACTATCTTAACAATTCGGGATTTTCGGAGTCGAAAATTCCGGGTCGTTACAGTGATGCCATCAACAGTTGCTAGCTTGAAAGTACCCCTCCAAGCCTCTGTTCAATGACATATGGTCCTTCCTAGGTAGGGTTCATGTGTGATGTGGCAGGAAAAACCCATTTCAAGATGAGATCACCGATTTCAAAGGTTTTAGGTCGGACTTTAGTGTTGTAGTATCGGCGACTCGGTGTCGATGTGCAACTGCCCTCAAATCAGCTTCCTCGCGCTTCTCATCTATAAAGTCTAGAGATTCTAAGAGGAGATCTCTATTCATTTTGGGATCGAATTATGTCACTCGATGAGAAGGGACATCGAGTTCAACAGGAATAACGGCTTCGGAGCCGTAAGCAAGGGCGAATGGAGTTTGGCCAGTCGCAGACTTATGGGTGGTTCTATAAGCCCATAATGTTGTTGTGAGTTCATCCACCACACCTGCCTCTAGCCTTTTCCAAAAGCTTCTTCAGAATGGACTTTATGATTTTATTCATAGCTTTAACTTATCCATTTGCTTTAGGGTGAGCAACTACCGCGAATCTCTTCTCAAAATGATGCCGATGGTAGAAGTCTTTGAATTCAACGCTGTCGAATTGGGTTCCATTTTCAATCACAATGGTTCGTGGAAGGCCAAAATGACAGATGATGTTCCGGACCATGAAGTTGATTACTTTCTTTGTCATGATCGTAGATAAAGGTTCCGCTTCAGCCCATTTGGTGAAGCAATCAACTACGACGATGGCGTACTTCGCACCACCTTTAGAGATTGGTAAGGAACAGATAATATATATGCCCCATATGGAAAACGGCCAAGGTTGACCATTTGTGTGATTTTTATTGACGGAGCTCTCGGAACTTTTGCATACATCTGGCACTTGTCACATTATCTAGCATAATCAGTAGCATCTTAGTTGACAGTCGGCCAATAATACCCATAACGGAGTATTTTCTTTGCTAGGGTTTGCTCCTAGTGTGATTGCCACATTCCCCTTCATCAACTTCCTTTAGGACTCATTTTTCATCATGAACGATACACCGAAGCAGGGGGACGGAAGAACCCTTTCTATACATGACTCCTTCCTGAATGATATATCGTGAAGCTTTGCGAAGGACTTGTCGTTTTTCATTCCTCCATTTAGGAAGAACACCCTATAGCAAATAGCCTTTAATCAGAGTCATCCATGACTCCTTCTCAGGCTCTGTCTCTAGTACCTAGTTGATTTCCATCAGGTTTATGCTCGGAGCATCCATTACTTCGACTGGTACCAAGTCCATCTGTTGTGCATCCCTGGTGCTACCAATCTTTGCCAATGAGTCAGCCTCTTTATTCTGATCTCGGGGAATGTGTGTAATGTCGTAATACTCAAAGTCAATCAACAGCTCTTGGATTTGGGTAAGGTATGGAGTGAGTCATTGTCCTTTAGCTTGGTAATCTCCCCTGACTTAGTATACTACCAACCGTGAGTCACAAAATATTTCAGGAGATTTTATCCCCGGTTCTCTGGCAAGTTTGAGTACAGCGATCAAGGCTTCATATTCAGCTTCGTTGTTCATTGCAGGGAAGTCAAGCTTCAAAGCATAGCAAATTAACCGATCTTCCAGAGTTACTAACACAATTCTGGCTCCAGGACAGTGATTATTGGATGCTCTATCCGTAAACATTTCCATTGAATGGTAGAGGCTCCATCGCTCTCTGGGAGATCATCTTGTGTAGTGAATCCTGCTATAAAGTCCACCAGTGCCTGTCTCTAGATAGCTCTCCGAGGGAGATAAGTAATGTCGAATTGACTCAGTTTGATGTTCCACTTAAGTAACCTCCCAAACGTCTCAGGTCGCTGTAGGAACTGTTGTAACGGCTGGTTGGTGTAAACGTTGATAGGATGATCCTAAAAATATAGGTAGAGCTTTCGCGGAGCAATCAACAAGTAGTACGCCAATTTCTCTATCTTCGGATAGTTCCTTTCAACTCTTGTTAATCGTTTGCTAACATAATAGACCGGTCTCTAGATCTGATTCTCTTTGCGAAGTAGTATGACACTTATAACATGTACCGACATGGCCAAGTAGATATACAAGTCTACGTGATCCATCGGTTTTGACAAGATGGGAGGCCTCTCTAGATAGTTCACTAAAGCTCGGAATGCGTCTTCACAATCTTGCATCCATTCAAAGTTCCTTTTCCCTCTTCTAATCAAATCGAGGAAAGGAATGCATTTATCGGTGGCTTGTGAAATAAATCGACTTAGGGCGGCAATCTTCCCATTTAGGCTTTGTATTTGTTTTATGGACTTTGGCAACTGGATGTTGCGAATTGCTTGAATCTTTTCGGGATTATCTTCGATTCCACGGGCATTGACGATGAAACCCAAGAACCTTCCTGATGCAATGCCAAAAGAACATTTCAGAGGATTGATCTTCATTTTGTAATATCAGAGGATGTCGAACATCTCTGACAAGTCTTTAACATGGTCGGTTGATCATTGTGACTTCACGAGCGTATCATCTACATATACTTTTATCGTCTTTCCAATCTGATCTTTAAACATTCTATTGACTAGGTGCTTATAGGTCGCCCTAGCATTCTTCAATCCAAACGGCATTACCACATAGTAATACAATACAACATCGGTAACAAACCCGATGTGCTCCTGATTAGGAATGTGCATCAGAATTTGGTTATATCCATAGCACACATCCATGAAAGATAACAACTTGTGTCCTGCGGTTGAGTCTACCAACTGGTCGATCCTTGGAAGGGGAAAACTGTCTTTCAAGCACACCTTGTTCAAGTTCGAATAATCAATGCAAGTTTGCCACTTTCCATTCCCCTTTTTCACAAGTACAGGATTAGATACCCATTTAGCGTAGAGGGCGTCGTTAATAAACCCATTGCCTTTGAATCTATCCACTTCCTCTTTAAGGGCAACAAATCTCTCTGGATCCATGCCGTGCCTTTTCTATTTCACCGGGACATGATTTGGGTCGATATTTAATGCATGGCTCGCTATGGCAGGTGAGATCCCATACATGTCAGAGTGAGTCCAAGCGAACACGTCAAGGTTCGCTTGGAAAAAACCAGCAAGTTCTTTCATCATTGGGGGTTGAGCTATGATTCGATCTTTAAGACCCGTGATGGGTCGTCATGGCTGACCGTGATGTCAATCATCAGCTCAGCCAGTTCATCCTTGGTCTCTTTGGGCTTCTCCTTATCATCCCTCAGATATATGTCTTTATAGAACCGACTATGGCACCCGCGCCAAAGCCCAACCGTTGGTTGTCAATCTTCAGTGACTTAGATGCGAAGAGACTTGTCCATACCCTTGCCTTTCTCCTTCCGTTGAGCATCCCTCAACTCAACTACATAATAGGCACGTCTGGTCGCCTGATCACCATGTACCACTACAACACCGTTATCAGTTGGGAACTTCAAAGTTAAACACCACGGGGCGAGAGCTACCTGAAATTCAGCTAGGGCTACTTGGCCCAGAAAAGCATTGTATAGAGAGTCAATATTCAAGACAACAAATGGTAAAATCTGCACTCTCTTGCGTCACCTTCCCCTAACTCCATGGGAAATTCGACATCTTCAGTCGTAGCACTATTAATGCCATGAATGCGGGCTTTAGACGGTTTTAAGTCCTTAGCTTCCATCCTCATTTGATCGTAAGCCTTTTTGAAAATTATATTAACGGAACTTCCATAATATCCAAAATCCTTCTTGCTAAGGCAGGGTCGATCATGATCGAAATGACCATTGGGTCAATCGTCGGTGCCTCCACCTTATCTACATCTCTGTTTCTAAATGCAATGTTATTGGGCATAGTACGCTGCCGTTTTGTCGGAGCTCCATCTTCTGTACTTGAACAACATTCAAAATTCACATGCTTGATCGCGCTAGCATAGCGCTCCATCTCATGCTAACTCTTATCAGTTGGATGCGGTCCTCTAACTATTGTATTGATCACTAGTCTTCCACTAGTCCGCGCAGGCTCCTCGGCCTTATGCGGAACTTGTCCTCGGTTGGGGTGGATGTCCTTTGCCCGCCATCCTGCGAGGCTTTAACAAACTTTTATAACTTTCTTTCCCGAATCAGTTTCTCGATAATATCCTGGAGATGCCTACACTCATTCTTGATATGACCATAGCATTCATGGAACCGACAATATTTCCAGTTTGTTTCTGCTTCTCCATCGATTCTTTCAGAGGTGGCTTCCTATACTGCATGGTATTATAGGTAGACAAATAGACGTTCTCTAGAGATGTATTCAGTGGTGTGTAGGTATCGTACATTAGAATCCGAGGCTTTCCTCTTCCAGAATCCCTTTTTCGTTCACAGTTCCTATCTTTGCTTTTCTTGCTGATTCGATTTATTCTGGACATTCACTTGAACTTTTCCAGAACTATCATCAGACTGCTTCACTGCAATGTTGCTTTGCAGTCCCTCTCCACCTGGTCCAACAACATTCTTCCACCTAGAGCATCTGGCTTCCTCTTTTATCAAATACTAAGTTACTTTCGCATAAAAATGCTCCAACGTTGTCGGGTACCTTGTCAACTAACCAATCACCAAAATCAGAATCTAGGTCAATCCCCCTTGTTACCGCCATCAATATTGAATGGTCATTCAGATTACTGACTTCCATTATGACTGTACGGAATCTCTTGAAATAATCTTTCAAGGATTTTCCCAAAGCCTGGATCACACTGGATATGGACATTACATCTTTTGGGCAAGTTGCATGCATACAGAACTGCTCCACAAACTTCGTTGCTAAATCTTCAAATCTAGAGATTGACCGTGGGGGTAATCTCTTATACCACATTGTTACTATTCCACAGAGAGTGATTGGAAAACATCTACACTTGGTTGCATCATCAGCTCGTGCAGAATCCATCAACCATTCATATCTCGTAATGTGCTGCCTATGGTTGGTTTTTCTTTCGTAGGCAGGCATCGATGGCATACTGAACCTCCTTGGATACTCGACATGTAAGATATTATCAGTGAATAGGGTATGGCTTCTCGAGATACCCTAATCATCATTGGTCAAACCTAATCTCTCTCTCATTAGCTGTCTAACCATAGTTGATATGTCCGACGTTCGGATAGTTGGAGCCGAGCGGTGGTCGTGCTCCACCTCACGTGAATGGTCTGGTCGATGTCTACGGGTTGTTCCACGCCTTCTTGGCTCAACATCCTCTCGATGTATATCACATACATTCACTTCATCATCATTCCGAGGAAGTAACTGGTCTACATCCACCTAAACTCTAGTATCCAAATTAGTCGCAGCAGCTCCTGCTTGGGCTATAGCATGGAAAGGTAAGCTCCCTCCTCTAGAGGAGGGATCGGTACCGATCCCTATGGAAGGATCGACACCGATCCATCTTGGCAGACCAGCTAAGTTTACCTGCTGATGTCCCGAAGCTTCTATGTGATATCCATCAATTCTGCAATGCCTGTATTTGTGATAATCATCTGATGAACTAGAACTCTTCGAGGCAGAATAAGGGTTAAGGTTCCTCCTTGCTTTCCCACGCTGTTGCTGATAGAGTTGGTTCATTAGATCGATATTGACTTGAATATGATGATTCAATTATCGGCAGCTATCCACTAGCTCTCTCATCAGATTCTGGAATTCAACTCTTGTGATGGAATCAACCGGATTATGGACATCAACTGGATTGGTAGCATTCACGTCTACTGGTAGATTGCTTGGGCCTCCATGCTGGATGCTAGCGTTCTCGTTTCCTTCTATGTTTTGAGATGTAGATATGGTATTCCTAACTATTGTAAATAATTTTCCTTATACTTTTGCAAATCTGAATAGAACAACAAGCTTCTTAAAGATAGTTCTGGATCTCTTCTAGGGATTTATGCAATCCAGTAGCAATAAAGGGATCCAAATAAGCTAAGAATCAAGCGTTCTCAATGAAATCACTAAAATGTTTGCACCAAAAGTTGGCACAAATACCCAGTAGAAGTTTTGAAGAGAAATTAAGGAGAATCCAAAATGAAAACAAAGGAAAACAGTAATGAAATAGTAGTAAATCAAAACAATAACACGAGCATAGCGATTTATAGTGATTCGACGTCGTTTGCCTATGGCTACTTTGAATATATTGCTTTATTAATCACCTTGTAAACTGAGTACAATAGGAATGGGATTAAAAATCCTTAGTTACAATAGAGTATAAAGAAACTAGCAGCATAAAGGTCCCGAAAATGAACAACCAAGCTTGTATTTATAGATGAAGATGGCAAAATATCTTCCTGAAATTTCTGCAGAAGGACCTCTAAGACCATATAGACCCATAAGTGGGATTGCATGGCCCGAATCCCAAAGAATAGGGATTGCTACCGATCCCTATTTTTTAGGAATTTGGGGGTGCGATCCCTATGGTAGCTTCCCCATTTTGTAGTATGCTCAGCCTCCAAGTTTCATGCCAATCGGATTAGTTGAACTTGAGTTATTGCTCGATCTTTGCTTCAATGTGAATTGCCTTCTGATTTCAGTCGATCCCTATTGAGGGAAGAGGGTCGATCCCTCTTATTTCATCCTTTTGAGGTGCGATCCCTAGGGTAGGCTCCCTAGGGTCCCCACATCTTGCTCACAAAATTTCATATGCATTGGACTTATGGATCTTGAGATATTGGTTATTTTCTATTGAATTGCACTTGCTTCTTGAAACATGCCAATCCCTATGTTGGAGAGTGGTTATTGCCGACTCCTCCTCTATGTTGAACTATGTTCCATACTTCGAACATTGCGCATTGCGTATCTCTCAATTTCGTTTGATCAGAGCTTCATATTATCATTTGTACTTGACTTCTAGACCCCACAATCATCGCTCTAGACTCACTAGCCTAGATGACAGTCGGATTTAACTTGTTTAATCAGTTTAATAAGCTAGGACAAAATGCCGGATAACAGCGTTTGAAGTAATTTAATACTTTTTAAATGATTATTTAAAATCATTATTTTGTTAGTGAGATTTAAGGATAATTAAATAAAGGATGTTTAAATAATAACTTATTTGTTTCAAGGTGTTTAAATAATTGATTTTGTCAAAGTTTATTAAAGAAATTTTGTTTTAAATAAGGGAAGTTTATAAAAGAAGTTTATAAAACTCTTTATAAATGATTTAGATATTTATAAAAGAGTTTTTTATAAATGATTTTGGATATTTATAAAAGGGTTTTATAAATGGTTTTGATAGAGTTTTATAAATAAACTTGGAGATTTATAAAGAGTTTTATAAATGGATTTGGAGTTTTGATAAAGGAAATTTTCATAAATGAAAGAGATTTATTAAAAGAATTTATTGAAGAAATTTATAAAAGGAAATTGAGATTGGATTTCCCTTAACCGACCTTCTTAATTATAATGGTACGGAACATTCATTCCATACTTAACACCGAAGGAATAATGTTTGGGGTTATTTTTATCTCTATTTTTAATAACATTTATTTTGATCCTTTTGATATGATTTCAAAATAACAAATCTTTCACAAATGTTTTGTGAATATACTTATGCCTATAGGATAATATATGAATATTATGATAAATATTTTAGAAAGATATTTAAATAAATAAAAGATTTATTTTGAGGCTTAGTGGTTGCTGTGGGTAATTAAATCTCTAGATTGTTGTTTGTTTGTGTATAATAGTTAAGTAACAGACTATCAAATCTTGGCCAATTTTGACTTAGGAAGTAAATAAGAGCTTCACGTGTTTATACGGTTTGAGTTCCCCTAGAAGAACTAATTTTGGTGAAACGTCTTTGGCTTTAAGAGATATATTAGAGATCCCCTTGGGACTCTGATGTAGTCCGCTTACTTTTAAAAGAACCAGGATTGAGTCAACCGGAAATTATCATTTGTTGGTTTGGAGAGACCAGGATTAGATAAGTATAAATTATTCGAAAACCATTTCGATCCTACTCAAGCATTTCGAAGTAAAGACATCTTGAAGAGTATGGAATCGAAGACAGAGCTTTTGTAGTGCAAGGGCTATATGCTACTAATCCTGAGGGTGATTCCAAAATGGATGTAGTAGAGGTAGTGCCTTCGGTTTCGTTCAGACGTAGAACAAACTTGGATGGATGAATGCTAGCATTGCATTTCTTTCTAGAGGGTAGTGTTAGCATTCAAAGAAGGAATTGCTATTACGAAATGGTAAGAGCATAGCCTCTCAAGCCTTATAACTCGGGAAATGGCTAGAACATTGTAGATGCAGCAAGGCTATGTGAGTCGCTCCCATAAGAGTGTTTCATCACTTTTCTAGATTATCATACGGATTTGGTTGTGCATGAGAGCTCTCTATAAAGGTTGGGAATAACCGGAGTGGTGAATATTCGGTACTATCCAGTCAGGGGTAGGTTGGTCCCGTGTTGGTAGGGTTGCAAAGGTAACTGCAGCCCACGGTACATTTTATCTAGAGGTGTGCTATTATTCGAAAGGTAGTCCCTTACCTTACCATTTGTTAGAATCCATTCTCCAATAAGCACCTTCGGTTTTTGATTGTATATCTATTATTGTTGTGATGTACATACATCGCAGCTACTTGATTATTGATATTTTAAACCCGTAGACATTATTATAATATCAGTGGATTTTTATAACAAAAATGATTTGGTTATTATAAGGTAAAAACCCATCCGTGTTTATGTGTGACATAGTCTTACGAGATACCTTAAAAAGGTTTTCAAATATAGAAATTAATATGATTTGATTGAGCTTTCTCACACCGGTTTACCAGACTGATCCGGGCATTATTTTCTTATAATGCCTGGGTAAACTTGAGCATATTTTCTAGATTTCGCTTGATGCTTTGGAGCTTTCAAACTACAAGCTGGATTCTCCAAGATGTATTCACATATCTTATATTCTTCCGTTGTTCTGTTTTTGTTTTGTTCTTATTTATATTTATCAGTAGTTGTAAGCACATGCTGTTATAACTGTCCAAGCTGATAGTAGAATTGTGCACTCTAATGTTGTGTATAAATAAAGATGTTTTCCTTTTTGTTATGTCTTCATCTTTCTTCACGCCAAATGATATGACTTTCAGACACTTAAATGATCGGCACACAAATACCAAGGATGTATTAAGTGCTTTCTTTAGGTGTAGGAAAGGCAGATCATTACATAGCCTATAATTTTCACCTTGAATGAAGATTTATTCTCAAATCTCGAGATCCACATCCAACTTTGCAAGAGAAGGATGAACTACTTATTTTATTGAATTTGATGTTTACATTTGATTTGGAGTTCATAAAATTTTAGAAATGTTCGTTTGTTTTTTTTGCCATGGAAGGTTAGGCGGTGAAAAGTAAAAAGTGCATAAAATTGAATGTCTATAGAAAATGAATTAGTAGATTTCTTCCCTGATCAGTTCCTTTATTTCTCTCTCCTTTTTGCCACTCCTCTCTCTTCACATGTTTGGCCAAAAATACTTTCCATCAAATGGAATAAAATTTCCATAAATTCCTTCATGCAATTATCATTCATTTAAACCCGTTTAAAGATACACCGAAATCATATATCGATGCATGCAAATATAACTTTTATAAATGCATTCAAATAATTACAAACTACTCCAAAACAGTAAATAAATTAAATAATAATTAATATTTCTAAAATAATTATCTAATTTAATTAATTTACAGCATTTTAGAAATTAACTAAATAGTGTGGTTTTTCAAAGAATTTATCATTACGATCGTGCAACTCAAAGGTGTAAATTTAGTCATCGATTAATCTCAAACAATTCGAATACTAATGTTCACACACCACCTTAGCTAATGGTGTGATAGTTTGTCCAAATTTATTGCTTATATATATTTTCGATAAAATCCAATTTTTCTACTTTAAGCGTACCTAGTAGTAACAATTATTTACACTAGTTCTTTTCATTAAAACCATATTACTTTAGACTTATGTAATTTGGTTTTGGTCAAAACTCCAATATCGTCCATATTCAACTTGGTTAGTCTAAACAAAAAATTCCTGGTTCAGTAGTAACATTTATTATTAAATGTACTGCTCTGGCCAAAGACTTTGACTTTGAGTTGACCACTGTTGATCATGATACTAACCACTTGTAACTGATGAGATAAAGTCCCTATTGAATAGTGCTTCACTTCCAATGCTTCAACTCAGACACATGTATAATCACTCGATGGATGGCTATGCTATGATTTAACTATAATCAAATTAGAGTATCCACATAGAAGTTCCATAATATTCTTAAGTTAAGAGAACCGTGTAACGTCGTCATTTCGAGATCTCTTGATTGACCTTAGTTATAATTAACCAATAGGAAACTCTTGAGTTATTCATTCCATAGTCATCCAATAACTACAGGTACACAATCTCTTGGTTCCCCCAGAAGCAATGAGCAATACACTACCCAATATTTGGAAAGCGTTATGTTCTCCAGTCTCAATGTATGAATCAATATCCTTTCTTGAAACATCTTGACTAGGAATATTTATAATAATATATTATTTTAATGATAAATTTCTCATGATTACGACACATTGTAATTACTATCACATAACATATCATTTAAGGATTTTCTATTTCATATACTTTAAACTAATTACTTAATTAATTATATCATAATATAACAAAGTATATTATATATATCAAACACCTTTACTATGAAAAAGATTGGTTATCAAGTTAGATATATATAACAAGTTACATAATTCCCATTAGGGGATATCCCTAACTCTATCAACTAAAAGGTACCGCTTAAGAAATTACAAAATAAGATTTTATTTAAAAAGTATATTGTAATAACCCAACTTTTCGACCCACAAAGTCGACACTAATACATACATCCACGGTATTCATGTGTCGAGCATCTGAGTGCCGAAAAGACAAATTATTGGGATGAAAGAAAAGAAAAGGCAGAATAGAATCTCACATTGTGATGAGTAATATAAATATCCAAATGATCATTACAAAAGAAAACTTTAATATACATACAACAAATCAGGGTCTAACCTATCATCAGCTTGGACAGTTATAACAGCACGTCCTTACAAATGCTGATAAAAAAAACAAGAAATATAGTGGAAAAAAATACATCAGGTCTTGGAGGCATCCAGCTCGTCTCCTGAAGCTCCAAAGCATCCAACTAAATCTAGGAAAAAGTACTTGGGTCTGACTCGAGTATTATAAGAAAATAACACCTGGATCAGTCTGCTAAACCAGCATAAGAAACTCAAATCATATGGATTGTTATATTTATAAAACCTTTTCAAAAATAAAGATATCTCGTAAGACCAACCTGCACATAAACACGAATGGGATTTTACCTTATGATAACCAAACCATTTTTAGGAAATCCAATGATATTATAGTAACATCTAAGGTTTGAAATAAATAAAGAATCGTAGCCGAAATGGTAACATTAATTACATTCAACAGCATATTTAGTATATAACTAAGTCCATAAAGGCACATATTGGAAAATGTATTCCATCAATGACAAGGCTACTAGGTACCGTCTGCCATAGTTCACCTCTAGAAAAATATGCCGAGGGCCTCACAGGACCCCTTTCCAACACATAACCGGTGTATTCCTTCCTGGGTAGTACCGAATATGTCATCACCCCGGTTACTTTCCAACCTTTCTGATGAACTCGCAACATACATAAATCCATAGATAGTGATCTAGAAAGGTGATGACCATACCCTAATGGGTGCGACCTATGTAGCCCTACTGCATATCACATGTTTTAGTCGTTACCGTGTGTGAGGTTACATTTTACTTTTTATATAGCAATCCCACTTAGAATGCTAACAATGCCCTCAAAACAACAATGCAATGCTAGGATTTATCCATACAAGTTTTTTAGGATACGAACAAACTGAAGGCAATACTTCTACTACATCCTTTTTGGAATCACCCTCAGAATTAGTAGAAAATAGCCCTTGCACTTCGAAGAACTTTGTCTTCGATTTCCATCATCTTTAAGATGTCTCTAATTCGAACGCTTATATTGGTTCGAAGTGGTTTTCAGATAACTCATGCTTATTCGATCCAGGTCTCTCCAAACCAACAATCAATATTTTCCGGTCGACTCAATCCCAGTTCTTTCAAAAGTAAACGGACGATATAAGAGTCCCAAGGAGATCATGAATATCCGCCCTTAAAACGAGAGACATTTCACCAGAATGAGTTCTCCTAAGGGAATCTCAAACCATATGAAATCGCGAAGCTTTCATATACTTCCTAAGTTAAAATAGGTCAAGTTATCGGTAGTGAGAAAAGTATATATCGCGAAGCTTACAAACCACTATCTAGTGTAAGTATATAGTTTGCAAATGGAAAATTGGACATCATATACTTATCACCACCTTTTGATTTCAACCCTCTACTATCCCTCGATTAACAATGAAGTGGGACAAGTTAGAGAACTACCCCTACCTCGATGTACATTCTTAAACTCCCACAGATAGAAATGGGCTTTCATAACTTGAAATTTAGTATCGAGTATAAGATGAAGTACCTTTCATGTACTTAATTAATCATGACCCATTTATAGAAATTAACCCTCTTATATTTATCACACTTCCGACATTTCGACTTCCCTATACCTCATCCAGAGTCGAAGCCAAGTAAGTCAGGGCACTGGTTGCACCTGGCCTTGCCTTAGTTAAAACACTTTAATTCTAGATTTCACAGATAGTGGAATGTATACTTATCGAGTTTTAGTGCTAAATATGAGATGACTTACTTTCCATGTAACGATCGCCTTTTCGAACCTTGAATGTCGACACTAAATACATTCACGGTATTCGTGTGCCGAGCACCCAAGTGCCGGAAAGACAAAAATTTAGGGTAACAATAAAAGAAACAGAAACAGAACAAGAGGAAAAAACACAATATCAGAATCTCACATGCGGAACGATAATATATAATATACCAAAAGTGTAGTACAAAGAGTTACTCTAACAAACATAAATCTCGGAGTTACAAAGTGATTAAGTACTACCATCACCCTAGACAGTTATAACTATTTATCGTCACAATGCTGAATGCATACATAATAGTGAACGAAAATGAAAATAAGTAGATATGTGGATAGGTGGAAGCATCCAGCTTGTCTCCATCAGCTTGAAAACATCCCACCTTAAAACTTTCTTTACTCAACCTACTTGAAAGAGTACATAAGGAGTTTTGGGAAAAGAAACACCATGTGTTAGACATAAGTCTGGTATGAGAAACTCAAAAATGCGCATAAACGCATAACAGTACTTCCGAGACCAACCGAATCACCAGATTTGTTTCCCCTCGAAAGAACCTAACTCAATTGATATTTACATTAGGTGATATTATAAATAATGTCTAAGGTGTATAATGTAAATATGAAAATAAATATGATGCTTACATTAGTCACACCACAACATATTAGAGTACATTTAAAACCGTTAAGAAACGTTCTTATAGATGGATTTTCCACGGAGACCTCTTAAATGAGACCGATCTCCTATGACAAGGATCATAAAATACCTTTCGAGCATCGTATATCTCTAGATAAAATATATCATAAGGTAAAAAAAACTAGCCCATCACCCGAACACTTTCGCGAACAATGTGAACCAAGTATCAACAACTCCCCGCTAGCAACATCTATAAAAATACTCTAGATATGAATTTGTACTACCCTCATGGGTCAGCTAAACTCTGGGATCATGCATCCTACTCCGTCTTTAGTTATTTTTCCGATGTTGAGACTATGTTAGGCACCTTTCATATGACTCTTCTTCGCTCGAAAAGAAACTACTTAAATGATCTTTTCCAAAACTGAACAATATAATAGTTTTGAAGTGGTATTCGAAAAGTAAAATACTTACCAATCCCAGGCTCTTCAAAACCAATCGATGAATTTTCGGTTAACTTAATTCTGGTTCTTTTTGAAGTAATTGAAAGCTAGAGGCATTTTGAACCAATGTTCCTCCCCGGGGGTTCTTACAGGTATAAATCCACGAGGCATTTCGTATACTTCCTAAGTTAGGTTTGGTCAAGATCGGTAGTCAACTAATCGACTATCGAGTCTCAAGCACTTGCTTATGGAAATCAAGGTTCGTATACTTATCACGTTTCCGACATTTTTGCTTAACTATTCCTCGACCAAGAAGGAAGTCGATAGGTTAGAGCTCTATTGCTCCATCCTACACAATCATTAGTCTTGACTCTCATAAATAGAGAAACTTACTCATTCGACTTTTAGTGTTAAACATAGTAATACTAACATCCCATAAACAATCAAACAAGGGTCATTACTTAGTTGTTACTTTTCATCCCTTCTTTTAAAACAACAGTCTTTTGAAATTACTTGTATAAATATTAGAGATCTTTTAAAATGATATATATATATATGTATGTATGTATGTATGTATGTATGTATGTATGTATGTATGTATGTATGTATGCGTGTGCGTGTGCACATGTGTGTGTATAATAGTATTATTTATTAAGAAAGTAGAATTTAAATAAGTTAAGGAAGAAAAATGTATAAAAGTTCTTACTTTAATAAAAGAGTTAAAATAGTTTTATAGACTTACATATAAATAAACAACCTTTAAATTACTTATAAATAGATATAAGTAGTTGTAGGAAATATTACTTTAAAAATAGTTACTTAATATTGATTTTGAAAATCTTTCTTATATTTATAAAAAAAACAAGTTTTGTATATATTAAATAGAAATCACCTTTTCTTTAAATCATTAAATAATTATTTTAAAATATATTCAAACTTCAAACTTACTTAAAATGCTTATTTATCTTTTATAAAAACTCCCTTGAACAGATTTCATAAAATATCCAAGTTATCAATACTTTAAACTTTGCTAAAAACTGATTTTTCCAAAGTGCGTTTATAACGATTATCGCTATATGGACCACAACTTACTGACTTTGTTTTATAAACAAAATAGCTTTAAAATTTCACTCCTTACTATATTTTATACTATTATAAGTATGTAAAAAAATTTGCTTGAAACTAACGAAATATGGAGTTTAAAAAGTGAGTTCCAAAGAAAGGATTTCAAATTGCGTTTATAGCAACGATCGCTATACGGACAAATCCGTATTCAATTCAATGTTTAATGTCATTCAATTTTATACACATATATGATTCCAAATTCAAACCAAATTACTACTAAACATGTATTAACATATGTACTAATTTACATGTCTATATTAAGTGTTCAAAGATACTTAATAAACAATACAATTCAAAGGTTTATAAGGTAACTACTTAACAAATCACATGCTTTTTGGAGCATATACTCAAGGGTCATAACTTTAAGTAGTTAGGGAATATTATCACACTTTATAACAAAGAATATTATCAAGCAATATTTCATATAGGACAAGTTTATGGTTTTTATTTTAGTGAGTGAGGTAACTCACTTTTCAACCAAATCAAGCTAGCACTTTTCAACCTTTACCATGCAACAATACAAAACATTCCTACCATAACCCAAGCACACAAAATAAGAGGGAGATGACCCTAGATAAGCATGGCCAAGTGGAGAATGAAGCTAGAAAGTGCACGGCCAAGACAATATATTGCCTATTTGCTCACGGCCATGGTGAGTTTTGGGAGATGGGATTCCCTTCTTTTAGTTTTGAGGTAGTATAATGATTGTATATACTATATTAGGATGATAGCATGAGTTTGGAGACGTTTGGGGGAGTGTTTGATAGAGTTGCTCTAAATTAGAGAGTTTTGAAAAGAGAAAAGAGTGAAATGAGTGAATCGTTTTCAAGTGAAATGGTAACTATCTAATTACACTATAGGTGCTTATTTATAGGCTTTAATAAGCGGTTAAATGACCTTCCATGCCCTTATATGGCCAGCTAAGAAATCATGTGCAACCATGCCTTTACACACCATGCTTTCCCTAAATCACTCCACCTTTTCCACCATAAATCAAGGGTCCTTTGGGTCCTTCTTTCTAGAAGCTTTTAGATTAATTAATTACCTTTAGTTATAAGAGGATTTAAGGTCTTGTTAATATGTTCATATGATATCCTGTAGTGCACAATTATTTCAACAACTTTTATTTAACAAAATACTAATTTTAACAAAACGTTTTTTGGTTACATTTTCAGTATTTAATCAAAGAATATATTTTGTAAACACCTTTCAAAAATAAGTTTCCTACCATTAGTTATTAATTAAATAGTGTTTAACAAGTTTACTAAAATCATATTTTCAATATTAAATCATTTCATAAAAGTTGAGATATTCGAAGATGAAGTGTTCGAATTTCTGGGTCGTTACATTCCATAAACGTGTCAACATTTCAGCACTACTTATCATTTTTTTAATGTTACTTAATGGCACTGGCAAAGAAATCCCTTGCATAAAGCAAAGTATTTTAAAACAATCAAAAAACTAACTCTATAAACTTATTTCTAGTCTTTAATTACAAACTAGTTCTTAGAAACATTTTCCAGAATCATTTATTTAAACAAAAGTTTGATTTCAAAAGACAAGATCCTTTCTTAATATAAAGTAAAAAACTTATTTAATAGTAACAAAGTGTTATAAACCAAACTTCCTTTTCAATTTTCCCAAAACCATTTATTATAACAAAAATGTTATAGTCCATGATCTCTTTCCTTTTCTCGAAACATCTATGACGACAATAGTGTCATAATCCATGCTTTCTTCTTACATATAATCATATTTAAAACACTTCAACCACCGTTTAAAACCTTCATTCAAATATTACTTAAAATTCACCTCTTTTGGAAAAGAATTACTTCGGAAAATAAAGGAGTTTCCTTTATATAAAATAAACCCTTACTTAAATATTTCAACCAATCCTTTTAGAAATATACTCAAATTCCAAACCATCTTTAAAAATACTTATATAACTTTTGTAAACCATATTTGAAAGGAATTTACAAAATATCTAAAGTAGACAAAATTTTACTAAAATCGTAGATTTCTAAAGTGCATCCATAGCGATATTGCTATATGGACCGTAACTTTTAAAACTTTATTTTATAAATCAAATAGCTTTTAAACTCCATTTTCTTTTTATATTTTAAAACACTTTATCTACCTTTGCAAAAATATTTGAAAAAAAAGTTAAGTTCAGAAAATATTTCAAAACACTTTTAGGAAACAAGGTAGTACACCATTAAAACGAAAGTAAAAGATTTCAATGTTGCATAAAAACAAATCATCAAAGCAAGTCGACTAGCAACAATATCCACTTCATCACATTGTACATAGCAAGTAATAATGTAAAGTCAAATCAACATGGCGAGGAACTCCTTAGAGTCCCTTTACAATATAGTCCCCTATAAATCCTCGCATATATGCACTTCGAAGTGTATCGATGCGACCTATTTGCTACGACCACTTCGACTTCTATTCATTTAGTTTGTCCCCTATCTAAACCCTATGCGTCATCCGCTTTCAAGCGGGAACCAATCCAAATAAACAAGTATGCATATTACATACATATGTAAATATAACATAAGCAAAAAAATGAATAATTATTACAATAGATTAATTTATTTAAAGTTGCTTTTAAAGTAAGTTTAACTAACTTTACATTCGACCAAGCCTTGACAAAAAGACCGCTACTTCCTCCTACTAACCAACAAACATCAATTGACAACACAACTCCTTGCTTAGTCCTTGAAAACTCCTCCTCTCCTCCTCTATTGCTCACGTACATGGCTCCAACCCTTAGTGCTCATGGCTATGCAAAGAAATAGGGTTTTGGACTTCAAATTTTGAACTATGTGATGGTAGAGGGTATTAGCAATATTTATCAAGGTTTATATTAGAGTTTTGAGAAGAAAATGAAGTGATTTAAAGTAGTAAAGTTAAGAGAGAAGAGAAGAGGGTGAAGAAGAGAAACATAATGAGAAATGAAAGTGGAAATGAAAAGTGAAAAAGAGAAAGAGGTATGTTCCTTTTATAGAATTTGAAAACGTGGTAAATGAATTCACTTACCGCTTTATCAAATTACTCCTTTACCCTTCCTTACCCTTCCATGCTACGCTTCCTCCATGTTTCAAAGTACAAGAAGCCACATGCACATCTTTTCCATGTACTAATGCATATAAATTCATATATATAGAAGTCCACTTTCCTTAATTAAAAAGCAAAAGTCACATCACTTAATTTAATTATTACTTTTAATTTCCTAATTATAATTAGAGTTAATTAATTCCTTTATCAGCAAATAGGAAATGTTATTAAATGTGCATATATGTGTGCACAAGTATGCAACAACGTTTCAACAACTTTCGTTCAGTGAAAATTCGAAAATCCAAAAACGATTTTCGGTCGCATTTCTAATGTTTCTCCAAACTATTTATTTATGTAAACAAATTTCAAAATAAATTCACCATCACTATTTATAAATTAAAAGAGGGTAATTTGATCATTAATTTAATATTTAAAATTTAGCAAATATTCACAAATCAAAGCGATAAAATTCCAGATCGTTGCATATATAAGCGATGAATTTGGTCAAGCTGTCACACCACTAGCTAAGATGACGTGTGATTGTTAATATTTGAATTGTTCAAAATTAATTATTGACTGAATTCACATATCTAAGTTACACAACCGTATTTATGAATTCTTTGAATAACCATAAGATTTAATTAAACAATTAAATGTTGTAAATTTATTAAATTTATTAATATTTGAGAAATATTGATTATTATTTAATTTATTTGATGTTTTGATGTTTTTAGTAATTATTTGAATGTATATATAAAAGTTATGTATGCATGTATCGATATACGATGTCGGTTTATATTTAAACAGGTTTTAAATATAGTTAATTTCTTGACAGGCTTTTGGAAATAATTATCTATATAATGGAACGATGTAGTCTGTCATGCTAGAGAGAGGAAGGGATATGGATGAGATTTTGAGATTTAATTGAGAATTAAAAATGGAAGTTTTAAAGAGAGAATAGGAAAGGATTTTACTCTCTTCATTAAAACAAATCCTCTCACTCATTTTCTTACTTGAATTATTTTACTTTCTCTCTTCTCTATTGCTATGGCCAAAATGATCTCTTGCATTTTCTGAAAAACACATCTCCAAACAAATGAGAAATATCAAATAAAATTAAAAATAAGTGGTACATCATTCTCTTACAAAACCGGATGTTGATCTACATAGAGATATGAGATTTGATTTTCATCTTAAATTCATTCCTGATGTTTTGATCTAATTTAGTGCATATATATGTGTATTCATTGCCACTTTTTAAAATTGTTTTGTGTATTGACATTAAATGCAAAATCTAGCTTATATATTCATTTTATTTTAAGCATTGATATTATTTTGATTGGATCTGAAATCATTAATTGTTACAGATTTGTTTTTGTTATGATTTTTTATCATAATTGATTAACTAGTTGCCTAACTAAAACCTATTTATGATTGATTCTGTGACGACCCACCTTTCTGACCCCTAGGAACGACACTTAACACATCCTCGATGTTCGTTTGTCGTTGCCAAAGCATCGGAAAGATGAATCGTCGTGGGGTAAAATAAAAAATAGAATAGAAAACTTCATAATGAAACTGTTAAATAAATCATAACAGTCAATAGTATATCAGGTTACTCCTTAACAGGGAGTTATCAGAGTTGCACAAAAGTATTACAAATCAGCTTAGGCAGTTATAACAACCTGCCTTTATATATGCTGAAACAAAATACACTTCCACAAACTAGATAATACAGCGGAATAGATAACTAAGAAGATGAAAGCCTCCTGCTCGGATTCCGTCTTCAAAAGAGCCCAACAAAGACTTGCTACTGTCGGACAACTCAAATAAAATGAGTACCCGAGAGTTTAGGGAAAACAAACAACTCGGGTCAGACGATATGTCTGGTATGAGTAAAACTTTAACCAATACGTGTGAAATTAAACACAAACATGTGAGACAACGCCTCTGAACATGGAATGGGTTATCTCATATAAATCAACATCCAAACATAAAGAATGGATAAACTTTTAAACTTCGCGAAGAGTGGTTGACTCTTCCCGATACAAATAAATTTGAAGGTTCAAATCAAATCAGAAAAGGGAAATCTCCAACAAATGACTAGGAGGGTGCACCTCCCTTAAAGTATAGCTCTAGTAATATACTTCTGAGAAGCTAGTTTACTCTGTGACACTTCTCGGAAACTTCTAAGTCGGACCCCGCCAAACCTTACCGAGTATCCGAATACTTCACATCTAATAGCGCTACCGAACCCAATCTAGGCGAGATGTGAAAGTATCCTGATGGGAGCACCTCACATAGTTTGGCCCCCTCTCGCGCTTTGGTTTTTGTCATTTCCGACAATGGATATCAAAGCTCAACGTAGCAACACATCATCTTAGAATGACGATAATAAAGAAGCTGAAGTAACCGATAGTTGAGAAACCAACTATCGAAGATAAAAAACGATCGTATATGGAAATTAAGTCTTGTATACTTACCACCACTCATCGAATTCAAACTTGTACTATTTCTTGGTTGACAATAATACCGGACTAGTTAAGGTAATGTTACCTCAAAGTCATGTCTCACGATTATTCTTAACTTTCGAAATAGCGAAAAGTATACTTCTTCGCTGTTTAGTGCTAATTATACAAATAAATCGTTTCCATATAAGTGCATCGCTTTACAGAAATTAATTCATTTCCATAAACGATTCAATCTTTTTCTATTCAAAACCCGAATTCGTACTTGGCTTCCTATTACAGGTATTAGCTTTTAAAACACTTTGTTAAAAGAGTTTACTAACTTTGAAACATCATTATAAAAATGAATTAACAACCTAAAACATCCTTATTATATTGATTAATTAACTTTAAAACTTTGTCAACTAAGTTAATTAATTAACTTCAATAACCTTCAATTAAAAAGGGTAAATCGCCATTAAAACCTCGTTAATTCAATTAATTAATAATATAATTAATTATATTAATTAAATAATAATTAAATATCATTATTTATTAGTGATTAATTAATTTAAAACTTTATTTAAGGAAAGATTTATTTAAGGTTAAACAGGTTTATTATCTTTTAAAATTCATTAATTAAAAAATTAATTAATTTAAAAACATCATTAGTAAATTGATTATTTAACTTTAAACCATCATTATTATAAGATTAATTAACCTTAAACATTATTATATAAAATGATTAATTAATTTCAAAACAACATTAACCAAGTGATTAGTTAATTTTAAGCACATCGTTAATAAGTTAATTAGTTAACTTTAATCCTTATTAATTAAATAATTAATTAACTTAAATAATCATTATTAAAATAATTAATTATTTTTGTAAACATGATTAATTAAAAACTTGCTTAACTTGTAAACTAATTTCCAATCACGATAATGAAACTAAACGGTTTCGATAAAAGGTGATTTTCCGAAAGTGCCGATATAGCGACTATCGCTATACGGGCAGTTCGGAATTCGAGTATATGACATTTTCAATAAAACCAACCATCACAAAGCAAGTGGATGGACATACATACATGGTATTTTACAATAATTCAACATGTAACAAGCACTTATTTACAATTGAATTAGTTTAACTACTATATTTTCATATAACTTAAGATTCGCTTGCTAACTTTCCAAAACAAATAATTTTCAAAGCAACAAACCAATCCAACAGCCAAAAAATTATTACAACTATACAATAAGCATTCAATAGCTACAAATATGAGCATGAATATAGTTTAAACTTTATGGTTCAAATGTGGAAGCTTTACTCACCAAAACACTTACTACTTGAATCGAAATCGCACTAACTCTTCGAACAACACTAGAACTAAGCTTTCCTATGTAGTTGACTTGATTTAGTGGACCTTTTGTGGGATTTTGGGCTTGGCTTAGATCATATGAGGCTCGGCCATGGTGGGAATGTGGGGGATATTTGTCTTGTTTGATAAAGAAGTGGATGTAGTGAGCTTAGAAATGAAGAAAGGCTAGCTTTTCAAACTAGTTTTAGGATTTTAAGTACATGGAGCCATGGACCATTTCATGAACATGAAGTTATGGAAATGAACTTTGGAAATGAACTTTGGAAATGAAGATGCAAAGTGAGAAAAGAGTATGTGTGGTGGTATTTATAGGCATGGGAGGTGGAGAAATAATTTAATTAACTTTATTAATATAAAATAATAAAAAGTCTTCATGTAGCATTCTTTCATACCCTCTCCACCACTCCTAGTACACATGCACACCCCTAGGTCCCCCTCCCACTATGCCTCCTTGTCCAACCTAGGTAGTTTAGGTGATGGTGGTGCATGAGAGGTTATTTTATATTTCATTTTTTTCTTTTATTTAAACATATCGTGTCATATCATGATTATATTTAATTATCATTGTTTATTACCTTTAATACCTTCATTAACTTACCGTATGACATGTGTACATGTGTATATGAGTGATATAAAAATGTGCACAACGTTTTCGTCGACTTTCCGATGCCGAAAAGTCAAAATTTAGCAAAACGTTTTTCGGTCACATTTTCTATTTTTATTTGAACTAATTATTTTGGTAAACAAAATTTGAAAATGGTTTCAATATCATTACCTAATACTTAAAAGATGTTTATTTGGTTATTAAAATCCATTATTTAAATATTCAAATACAAAGCGATTAATTTATGGGTTGTTACACTCTCCCTCCTTAGGAGAATTTCGTCCTGGAAATTAATACAAAGAGACAATTAAAAAGGTATATATTATACCAAGAAATCCATACAACAATGCAAATCAACTATGCCACAAAAGAACATACATAGTGCATTCAAACAACAAACAACTAACCTGACATTACATCAGGGTAAGCTTCTTTAATATGATCTTCCATCTCCCAAGTACAATCGTATGGATCATCACTCCATTGAACCTTTACAAGCTTCACCACCTTGTTTCTCAATCTCCTTTCATCTCGATCTACAATATGAACTGGATGTCAGACTACCGTCAAGTTTGGTTCTATTTCCAAGTCTTCTTGAACAGATGTCTCAACAATCAAAGATGGATCATGAACATGCTTTCTCAGATGAGATACATGAAAGACATTATGAACTTCTGATAATTTCTCAAGAAAATACTATATAGGCCAATGATCCAATCCTTCCAGGATTCTATATGGTCCAATGAATCTGGATGCTAGCTTTCCTGCTCTTTTGAATCTTGCAACTCTTGAGGAATTTTCACAAATACCAAATCCCCGATCGCAAACTCTCGGTCCCTTCTCCGTTGATGGGCATAACTTTTATGTCAATTCTGGGCTTCTTTCATCCTCTCATTGACCATAGCCACCTCCTCTGATGCCTCTCGAATAATTTTTGGTCCAAGAAATAAATGGTCTCCAGTCTCAACCCAACATGAAGGTGAGTTACATGGTCGTCCATATAAAGCTTCATAGGGCGCCATGTCGATGCTAGCTTGGTAACTATTGTTATAAGAGAGCTCTACCAAATGTAGATGATCTTCCCAAGAACCTCCAAAATCCAAAATACATGCTCTCAAGAGATCCTCCAAAATCCAGTTCACCCTTTTGGTTTGTCCGTCTGTCTACGGGTGATAGGCTATCCTCAAATTCAATTCTGTCCTTAAAGTGGTTTGTAATGCTCCCCAAAATCGATTGGTGAAGATGGGATCTCAATCACTGACTATACATTAGAATTCCATGCAGTCGAACGATCTCCCTCAAATAAATCCCTGCCAAAGAAGCTGCAGTTCTTGTTAACTTAACCGGAATAAAGTGGGCACTCTTCATTAATCGATCTACAATTACCTAAACGCCTTCATTGCCTTTCCTTGTTCTGGGCAACTCATCGATAGTCCATGGATACTTGCTCCAACTTTCAATTTGGTATCTCCAATGGTTGGAGTAACCCAGCAGTCTTTTGGTGGTCACTCCTGACCTGTTGACAATTTGCACACTGGCTCACGAAGATCGAAATGCCTCTCTTCATCCCTTTCCACCAAAAGGTCTTCTTCATATTCTGAAACATTTTAGTTACTCCTAGATGGATAGATAACTTTGACCGTTGGCATTCTCTCAGCACATCCTGTTTAATTCCATTAACATCTGGTGCACAAATCCGACCATTCATTCTTAAAATGCCTCAGGAGTCAATCTGAAAACTAGAAACAATTCCCTCTTCAACATTCTTCATAAACCGAGCTAAAATAAGTTCTTATTCTTGGAAATATGCAATTCTCTCCATTAGTGCTAGCTTAACTTCCAAATTTGCAATCGTCTCCACATTCCTATTCAATGCATCTGCAACGGCGTTTGCTTTCCTTGGGGAATAAAGAATCTCTAGATTATAAGACACAAGAAACTCCAGCCATCTTTATTGCCTCAAGTTCAAGTCCTTTTGGGTAAAAAGATACTTTAATGATTTGTGATCCGTATATACCTCAAACTTTGCACCTAAAAAATAGTGTCTCCATACCTTCAATGCGAAGACAACTGCCAAAATCTCCAGATCGTGCGTAGCGTAATTCTTCTCATGAGGTTTCAACTGTCGACTAGCATACGCTACTACTTTTCCATTCTACATCACAACTGCTCCCAATCTGGTCCTACAAGCATCCGTGTAAATGGTTAATCCTTTACTCCTATCTGGAATAGTTAAAATGGGAGCACTTGTCAATTTCTCCTTTAACTCATTGAATGCTTCATCGCACTTGGGTGTCCAAATAAATTTAGCATCTTTCATCGCCAGCTTTGTTAGATGAGAAGTAATCTTTGAGAAATCTTTAATAAACCTTCTATAGAAACCGACCAATCCCAAGAAATTTCTGACCTCAGTCGCATTTTTAGGTTTCTTCCCGTCTTGAACCCCAACTACTTTAGCTAGGTCTACTGATATGCCTTTTTCCGAAACTACGTGCCCTAGAAATCTAACTTCGATTTTCCAAAAATGGCATTTAGAAAACTTTTCCTTTAAAACATGACTTCTTAAAGTACTTAGAACAACTTGAAGATGGTACTTATGCTCTTCCTCCGTTTTAGAATAAACGAGAATGTCATCAATGAAGATGAGAACAAACTTGTTAAGAAAATCTTAAAACACTCTATTCATCAAATCCACGAAATAAGTGGGTGTGTTAGTCAATCTGAACGGCATGACTAACCACTAGTAAAAGCTATCAGGGGTACAAAAAGCTATTAAGGGTACACTCTGCTTAGCTACCCTTAATTGGTGAAAACCAGTGGCAAGATCCAATTGAGAAAATATCTAAGCTCCGTGGAGCTGGTCAAACATGTCGTCGATCCTAGGTAAATGATACTTATTCTTGATAGTCCTCCTATTTAATTCTCATTAATCCACACATAATCTAAGAGAACCATCTGCCTTGGTAAAGAAAACTACTGGCGATCCCTAACTTGATGTGCTGGGTCTGATCAAACCTTTCCGCAATAAATCAAACGTCTGCTTTTCCAATTCTCTTATTTCCTTTTGAGCCAAACTTCGAGGAGGTTGTACAATTGGTCTAGTTCCTAGAATCAAATCAATGCAGAACTCTACTTCTCGGTGAGGAGGTAAACCTTGCACTTATTCAAAATATCCTTGAAGTCCCATACAATTGGTATATTCCTTATCTCCTCTTTTGGTTCTTCGAGGGAATAAAGGAAACTACTCATCAACTTATTAAGCTCCCCATAATAAATATCATACCAACATTTCCACCATCACTAATTTGACAATCCTTTGATTACAATTTATGACTGCTTTAAATTTAGACAACCAATCCATACCCAATACTACCCCAAAATCCGTGAACCCAAGGACAAATAAGGCAGAAAAGAAAGGCCAATCTCGATAACAAATAGGCACATTCAAACATATGGTGTCAAGATTGGTCGGACCCTTAATTGGATTCGACACACAAAGAGAATTATGGAGAATAACATATTTAAGATTTAACTGGGTTAATAGGTAATATGAGATAAAACAATGGGATGCACCGGTGTCGAATAATACTCTAACAGGAATATCAGAAATGGATAATATACCTTGCAACACCCGCTTTCCTTTTGGGTCCATAGAAGTAGATGGTATTTCCTTAATAGTAAAAGATTTCCCTATAATCCCTTCTTTAGAAAAGGGCACTGGTTCTTCACATGTCCATGTTTGTTGCAATTGTTGGAGAGCAGTCCACTTGCTGGGTTTGGGCACTGATTTGCAAAGTGGCCCATTTTGTTGCTTTAAAACAAAGAATCTTGGTCAAGTCTAACTACTTGTTCTGAGTTGGAGCTCCACCTCCAGGCTTCTTTCTCGACCACTTCTTATTCCCTTTGCGCTTGAAAATGGCTTACTAGCAACTTGTATCACTAATAAAGGTTAGGCATTAACTGCTGGCAATACTCCCTTATGAACTCCTTGCTCAATATCAAGAGCTTCAAACCTCAAAGCAATACTGATCAGATTGGTAAAGGTACCGTTGAGATGATTGGTCATTTCCCGATGAACTCTGGTCGTATTCCTTTCATAAACATTTCATTCTTTTTAAGTGGCAAATCAATCAATCCTGGTCCAAAGCGAGACAACGCATTGAACCTATGCTCATACTGCACCACTGTCATCTCACCTTGTTTCAAATCCATAAAACTTCTGAACAACTGTGTCCTTCCCGCCTTTGGGAAAAAAATGAGCTTCAAAAACCTCTTCGAACTACGCCCAAGAGAAATCTTCTTCTGGTGTATTCATCGTGACTGAATCCCACCAATCCATTGCTGCTTTCTGAAGCTGCCGCAATGCCAACAATCTCTTTCTAGCATCTCCCAACTGAAGATCCCTGAATATCCTTTCACAAGAGCGGAGCCATGTCTGAACTCCTAAAATATCTTCAGTTCCATAGAAAGGCTTACCACCTAAAGCAGTGTAATTCTTGCACAAGGTCACAAAGTTCTGAGTCGGCTGAACTTACATCACTGCTTCTACTACCGGCTCTACAACTGGCTCATTTCTAGGAGCTCTACCATTTGTAGCCGTGTGGGTTCTAGATCCCCTCCCTCTTCTTCCTCTTGTGCTCATTTTCAATAACCTGGACAAGTGACATGTATCATTAGAATATAAAGATAGGGTAAAAGATGAAAAAAGGGAAACTACTGTAACGACCCTACCGCTATGCCCAATTTAGCAAAGAACGTTATAAGTAATGTTGTTTGCTAATTCGGAGAATACGGCTTGTTTAGGGCGATCGAATGTAAATATATCTTTATTCTAACACTGACACGTCATTTATACCTTTTAATTAATATCAGAATATAAATTTAATGTGTACAGTATTAATACAAAGTAATAAACCCACCGATTTAATAGTATTCAGAACAGAATAAAATATGAAACAATTATCAGAGATACACAGATCACAGCGAAATAATAATTTTCCTAACTTATACAAATTTCGAGTCTACAACATAGAATACCAGACACAAATAATATACCAGTGAAAATTCTATAATCTCAACTATACAAAGTCCAAATGGCTAAATGAGATAAACTAGAAGTCCAAATAGTATATCTCCCCAGCTAGCCCAATCATCCAAAAGTCTACCTATAACCTGAAAAGTCTCGGCCTGACCCGAGCAAAATAACACTCGGGTCATCTCTAAATATCAAAAGGGTGAGATACTGATAACAAGAATATATGACTTAACCATATAAAAATAAGTCATATCAATTACATATGCTAAAACAATATATATATATATGCATGTTAACAAAATTTATGATTTAATCATAAGTCATATCGAATAAACGTGCCCAAGCACCATATATATATGCCAAATTCAATTTACAATAATAAGGCATATTAAATCAATAATATATACAGGAATCAAAATATGACTTAACGATCCAAATAAGTCATAACAAAAATATGCCCAAACAAATAATCATCGAAATAAGGCATATAAGACAAATCACCATTTCACAAATTCATATCAAGTCTCCAATGGCTAAAATATGGTGATAATCAATTCAAAATTCTTCAAAGCCAAAACAAAAGGATACTAAATATCCATGCCAAAATCTCTGAAGAAATAATCATTAATAATAAACTAATAATGGTGGTCATCTATCAGTTTAATACAGTGACACGAAATATACTGAAAGAGACCCGCTACATAGAAAAGAAGCTTTCCAAAAGAGACAGCAGATTAGGGATACCACTCAAAGAAAAGAGCAGCCGTTTACCTAATCTGTCCTATGCAAATTTACCTTCCGAAAGAGGTAAACATTGTCTAACTATATAAAATAAAATAAACTGATAGGTTGTGGTATCTATAGACTACGATGTATGTAAAAATCTGCCTTTCGAAAGAGACAGTCATATTTACACTATAACAGATCTTCCGAAAGAGATTTGCCTACCCAAAATCTAAATAAGATCGAGTCTCAGGTCGCTGGAAAATAAGTTGTTGTCTCTTAGGGATCTATCGGCATACTAAAAATCCGAATACCCCAAGATATACAACTCTAAAGTGTTGGTTACTATCGCACAATTAATCACAAGAATTTAGCTAACTGTCCCATACTAGATAGTAAATTCAAGTATTTACTAAAAGCTAGTAATTTCAACTAAAACTCTATTTAACAAATTATAGTAATAAATGAAGGAACTGTACAAAATGTCCCATACCACTCCGACAGTTCAATCGTTTATTAAAATTCATTGTCGCATAGAAAAGCATGAAATTCCATAAGAATATAAATGAAAGCCTAAATTGCTTAAAAGCAATAGCTCCAAAAATCATCAAAGAAATACCAGAATGGTATATAATTAGCCAAAGCTAAACACAAAAAAATTCAATAAGGGTTCATAGTTTAGAAGTAAATAATATTAATTTACCATATAGGAATTGGTTTTTAAATTATTTATACATATACATATACATATACATATATATACATTCATATATATATATATATACACACACTTTCAAACTTCTTATTTTAAAATCTATAAATTCATTTATTATTCAACTATATATTTTTATTCATCATTTGATGAATATACCATAACTCGAATAAGTATAAAATACTTATATATATATAAAGTGAATATTTTATAAAAGATTTATAAAACTCAATTTGATATAAACCTCTAATAAATTAAATAAAAGAGTTTTAAATTAATTATATATATAAGGATATAATTTTTCAAAATCACTTTTAAATCCATAACTCTTTTTTAGAGAAGAGCTGCTTATTTATAAAAGTTTAAATTCATTTAAACTTCTTTTATAACTAAATCAGTTGAAACCGAAATTATTATTTTCGTAACAACTTTTATAAGTAAAACTGTATTTTATAATTTACTTTGAAAACATTTCCAAAATTTTAATAACTTATAATAGTAAATTAAAAAGGTGTCATAAATAAATTTCTCAATTTTAAAAGTTTTGAAGAGAAATTTTGAATACTAATAAGTTAAGAATATAATATAATTTAGTTATATATTCTGTAAATAAAATTTCAATAAGGATCAAAATGAATAAAATCTCATTTTGGAATTCTTTTAAAACATTCAAAAGATAAACCCATCGAAAATTCAATAACTAGAGCCAACATCGCTCTAAAAATATAATTCAATAACACGAGATTATTTAATGGCCCGATTTGCTTTCTGACAACTTCGGTTACACAAACAATGCACAACCATCATATAATTAAACTACAAAATCAATTGTATTTTGATGGTTTTTAACATACATGTCGTTTCATAATTAACCATTTACCCAAATTTCACAAATCAATAAAATTATGATTTCTTACAACTATGGTTTAATATAAAGTTTTAGTCAAATTTTAGACAAAGCAACAATTTAGAAAGATATGTCTTATAAGGTTTTACTTGCCATATAATCAATCAATCATAAGCATACAAGCATCTCTTATCCAATTCAACCATAACAACCAAAGATTATAACACAATCAACTAATGAAATTAACTATCGAGATAATTATATATAGCAAACAATTTAATAGATGTAAATGTGTGAGTTAAATTGATTAACTCTCCTCGAGTAATAGTTCGTCTAAGCTCCTTTGCAAGTTCAGCTTGCCCCGAAACTAGGTTGCCATTGTCGAGCATGGCAATACCCGAATAGAATTGCTACTTCTACCCGAAGCCTGCAATTATTGCCTCCACCTTGCATGCTTACAGCAACATCTTTGCCGCCTTCCCCAACGCCATCAATCTTAGCTACCTGCCACATCATTTGTCATCGATTGCCATTGTTAACCCATCACCTCACGCACACGAAATCGCACTCACGCTCAACCTTTTTTTTTTTTTTTTTTTTGGAAAAGAAAAATATATATAACAATAAAAGGGAGGAAATAACCTTCCTCCAAAGGTTCACAGAAAGTAGGCGAAGCATATGGAATCCATATGCCTCCCTTATAGACATTCAAAAGAGAAAAAGAAACGATAAACAAAAGGAGCTAGGAGCTGCCAAGGAGGCCAGCCGAAAGCGAGTAAACTAAAAAACCAGCCGACAGAACCACTATCTCGCCACAACCCGTAGGTGTGGTCCAGTCCACCCATCGCTCCATCAACCGAAAAAAAACCCGGAGAAAACCGACAAACAGCAGCAAAAAACCACTCCGACTAGAGACGACGTATCCACTAATCTGCCCAATGTAAAGACCATAATAAAGCCTCCATCAAGAGAGAAAGATCGACTGCTGATAGATCTGACGAGAACCTCAACAAAGAACACCAAAAGATAACAGAGAACACTAGCAGCACCAGTATACGCGAGTACTCGGTCCAACCAGACAGCAGAAACACCTGAAACAACAAACAAGACGCGCAATTAAAGGAAAAAAGGGGGGGGGAACGGTTGGGGGAAGACACCAACCGATAGCAGATGCCTAACCAACACCCAATCTTGCGGTAATAGGAGCACGGGAAATAGACAGGAACCAACCAATCTCACGCTCAACCTTAGCTGCATGTCGAACACCCTTGCTGAAATTCCCATGTCGCGACCACCAATCGGGATGCGTCCACCTGCGTACAGTGTTCATTGACATCGCCTAAAACACCTGCCTCCGCCTTGAAGTTAAGCTCGCCTTCGCCCTAGGTTGCTAACCTAATTCCATCGCCGCAGGTCGCTACTCGATAGCTCGTCCTCCAATCGCGGTAGTAGGTCGCGTAATTTTTCTTTCGTTCATTTTGAATTGCGGATCAAATTAGGGATTTGGAGAAATATACAGGCTAGGGTAAGATATTGGATACGGTTAAGGGATTAAACAAATGAATGGTTTTGGTTTAGATGGGCTAGGCCCTAATAATTTAGAGAATGCATTTTAATTTTTTTTCTTCATTTCCTTTTAAGCTACTTCATTTAATTTATTTAAAGTACATTCAAATTTTAATTATTTTTTTAACTGATTTTATTGAATAACAGTTAAAACTCTTGTTCATCTATTTCAATTATATATATATATATATATATAATAATTTACACCTTTAAATGTTTTATATTTATAATAAACATTATCCTGTTTAATATATCTTCTGAAAGTTATTTTATTAATTAATTCAATTTTTTAATACAAAATTCTATGACTAAATAAACTTCAATTAAGTAAAAAGTGAATTTCAAAATAATAGTTATCAAAAATCGAATGCGGACATTTTTTTTTTAATTAAATTCATATACTATTATGACTCCGAAAATAGGGTTGTTATAGACCTTCTTCTTTATGAAAATTGCATCCTCGCAATTTCGTATAGAAAGACATCAAAAACACATACAAACATTAACTCTCTTCGAATTTTACTATTAAGTTGAAACTCAATCAAAACTTATCGTATGTTATAAATTTAAATAGATTCATTTATTAATTTCCATTTCTTCGCATACGAAAATTTATTGAAAATTTTCTAAGTGTCAAAATTTTTGAAAATTTTTGACCACGTCTCCTTTGTACGGAGAGCCGTTTACAATTTCACAAAATATAATATAACAATATACATCGACCACACGGTCGGAAAAATAATATATATCAATATTTATATCATTGCTATATTTAATCCGAAAGCGTACCTTTATTTTAGCGTTTCAAAGCAATTCACTTTGTTTTACGCGAGCAAAAGCAAGTTTGCGCTAAAATCCAATCCAAATTGCCTTCTTGTACCTTAACCAATCTCAAGTCAAACTCATAAGTGTCATATCTATATATATAAAGTCTAATAATGTAGCATTCATTTAATTTCGAAACAATATGGTATTCTAATTTCAACCTCTTTTTTTTTACATCTTTCAATAAACAAAAATACCAAATCAAAAGTTAAGCATGATATATATATATACTTCCTTTTATATATATATATATATATATATATATATATATATATATATATATATATATATTGCAACATTAAACTTTTATAGGAAGAGACATGCATCTTGAACATATGATAAAAATGTCTAACTTAGGTATACTATTTGATTCTTGAAAATATCTTAGAAGATATTAGTTTTGAGAATAGTATATAAAGGTAAACAAAACATTTACCATTCTAAAGCATATGTACAATAAGTAATATTAGTAACGAAATCATATTAACATGCAAGTTGTAACTCAATTTCTCAAAAGATGTTCACGCATGCACAATTACAACAACTACAACTCAGGGTTTGGCATTTTAAATTTCACCAATAAATAGCACTTTAGAGTTATAAGTAAGTTACCTACTTGGTTGCTACGTAGATTGATGTATGTAGCATGCATATCATATCAGAAAATAATCATATGTTTCGTTTGTTATGATTCAAAACTTTTTTTTAAGAGGGACAGGCAGCAAGAAAGGTGGCCAGGCCAGTTGCTTGGCCCCTATACAGCAGCATGTGATGCTGCTGCTGTATGCAGCCCCACACTGCTGTTGCTAGGTAGCAACCTACAGGGGCTGCTACCTCGATACACAACAACACTTTTTTTTTTGAGCAGTTGAATTTAGTAGCATAGCAAATGGAAATGTCTAACATAAGAACCAAAAGCAAATGATATGACATTGTAATACTTGCAACATCACCAGTACAATAAATAAAACAAGACATTCTGAGCTAAACCATGCTCATTTCTGCCAAACTCTAAATGGCGGAATTACTGGAGATGTATGAAAAAAGTACTATTATGTTCAAATAAACATAAGGCATATTAAAGGGACCACAGTTTATCTGAGTATGCTCGCGATTGAAGACAAAAAATGTAATAAAAGTTCATGAATGCATTGACAGAAGAAAAAAAAATCAAAACTCAGTGGCCCCCTATATTGTTTTTCTGTCTTTTAAGTTATAAGAAAAGAAAATTTGCATAAAATGCTAAAACCATTAGAAGTTATGGATTCAAGATATTTTAGAGCATATGGAAGAAGATGCAATTTTATCATCGTTTATTTAACCAATAGTAGTAGTATGGTGAAGGCAGCTTTCAGGTTCAATTATAACTAACCAACTATCTATTGTACTGGTTACATGTTCATATTTATTTGCAAACCTAATACATATTTAAAACCATACATTAATGAAGCTCAAACATTCAAAAACCTACAGGCTTATTATCTAAAAACTCATATTTATGAAATCTCATTATATCAACACAAAGTTCCACCCAGGAAAAATCAGATGTATACGAATCCTTGAAACTATACATAACAAAGTATGATGTATTTGCAGTCCTTATGCATTCAAAATCACACTTTTTTTTCCTTTTTTTTTAGAGAAATGTCAAAGGCTTTGAATATATCAGCCTAAACTACGCCACATGTAATAGATGTAAATGATATTAATGAAGATTAATTGGAAAAAGTGAATTACAAACTAGGTTGAAGTTACTCTGGTGTTGTCAGTTGGGCGGTTTTCTTTGGCTCGGTATGGGATGATAGCTCCTCTGGTGGACTGACCTATACCTATTTGGTTGTGGCGAGATTGATGGTTGTGCGGGTGGACTGACCTATACCTATTGGTACTCCTGGCTTCTGTCAGTCAGTGTAGCTTGTGGTGGTTATAGCGTGGTCGCTTTGCTGCTCGGTCTGGGTATTGGTTCATTTCTCAGTTTTCTTTGGCTCGGTATGAAATGGTAACTACTCTGGTGGACTGGCCTATACCTATTCGGTTGTGGCGGGATTGACGGTTGTGCGGGTGGTGTTTCTTTTGCTCTATTTCTGTTGGTTACTCCTGGCTATTGTCAGTTAGTGGAGGTTTTTTTAATTTCTTTTACTTTTCTTCGTACCGGTTTTGTTCTGTTGTCTGTGTTTTTGGGAGGCATATGTTCTCCGTATGCCTTGCCTCATTTTGTGATCCATTGGAGAAAGGTTTTTTTTTCTCCTTTTGCTATATATTTATCTTTTTATTAAAAAAAAAAAAATAGGTTGAAGTTAATTCAGAACAACACAAAGTATAAATTAGGGACTAATCTTCTAATTAATGTTTAAGTGCTTGGGCTTAGATCAGTATATATATATTTCGTTGTGAAAATATTGTTTTGAGAGTAAACACAAATTTTAAGACTTTAAGCATATGCATATACTTTATTTTATATTTTCAGTACCGACTATAGTTTCTTTGGGAAACATGAGTTTATGAAGGTCAAGTTGTTTAGCTCCGGTAACTTTATAGAATTTGTTGATATCGTTATATGAATGTTTGTTAAAATTTTTGTAATGCAAGTTTGTTTAATCAGCTAACTGTACATTGAACAGGGTCAACTAATGCAATTATCAATTATGGTACCACTAATATTCTACAAAGAACGTCACTACTAAACAAAGAGAATTGCCTTCTGTTTAGCTTGTTGTTAAGCATAGATCAAATGTAATCTATGGAATGGAATTAATGAATGATGGGGACATCAAACAGTTCATATTTCCCAATTTTGACAAGGACGTAAACATGGATGATGACATGGACAAGGATGATGATTAAAAAAATAAAGAAGATCATAAACAAGTTTGATTTAGTAATATTAAAATCGCCAACGTTGCCATACATCACATTTTAGCGATCCATTTCGCCAATTGATTGTATACGTTGGACAAAATATTTAAATCTAGAAAATATTATTTTAATTTTCTGAAATAATATGTATTACTTTATAAACAATGTATAATTTTATGTAAAATAATTTCTATAACATTTTCAAAATACTTTTAAATTATTATAATTTTCATATTGCATACTTTTCTAAATTTTCATCTCTTAATTCTTCATTTACAATATTAGTTTCTTTAAAATTTCATTTCCTCTTCGAAACATCTTTCTTTGTAATTGAATATCTAATATTTTATAAATGCCAAATTTATTCAAAATATAAACCTGCTCTCATTTTATTTACTTTACTTTATTTTTCCAATTATCCCAAAGCATCTCCTTTTAAAAATATAATTTATACACTTATAGAAAATACTGTTTTACCATCAAAACAACATTTCCAAACTATCCACTTTATCCTTGTATAATATTTAACTTATTTCAAAATTTTATCTTCTTTTCAAAAATATTATACACTTACTAAATATTATTTCTGAAAAAAATTTATTGCCCAAAACACTGTGTCTGAATGTCTCGTACTACTGTTTAGAAACCCCTATCGATAACATTGATCATGCGTATCGACCAGAATTCTTAAAGCACTCAACGGACAATTTAACACAATATTAAATTTCTATATGACATGTATATATCTCTTAATACTTTGTGCCTTCACAAAGTATTTCTTGTCTATAATAAACATAATCAAATTTCATATATACGTATATCTAATATCAAAAGATTTTAATTCAAATAGATGTTTGCTTTTATTAAAATTCTTTCAATCAATCTTAATGTTATCATAAAATAATTATTTATTGATAACAACTCCATAGCACACACATTTATCAATATATACCTTGAGGAAACATTAAATTTCTAATTCATCTTATTTTATTTATTAAGTATATTTTTCAATTCCCAATTTAATTAGATATATATTATTTATCATTTGATATATTATAACTATTAATTGCTTAACATTTTATTATTTCCCAGCGGCTCTATTTTGAAGGAACCGCTGGCTTTTATTAATAATTAGGTTCATCCAAATTCAATGGGTTTATAAACCTTTTAAATAATAGCTTTATATTTAATTTCACATTTTAAACTAAGTTTAAACAAAAACAAACATTGATGCAAGTAACTTGCATTTCAATCAAGCAAACATTTATATCAGAAAAAATTAATTAATATGATCAGCGAAAATAGTCCACCTATTTCCGCTGTGCAACTCTGATCATTAACAGATCAGGACACAACAATTTAATTCTAGATCATCTATTATTTATAATATCCATTAAATCTCAATCTTTACAGAATTAAGTTCAAATTTTTAGAATCAATTTCATAACAATTTTTTTTATGAATTACATCAAAATTTTCTACAAATACGTCCCGATGATTATTTCCAATAATTGTTTATATTCCTATTCCTAATAGTTAATTAAATTACTAACCACCACATGCCCAAGGGACGGGACTCTACGTCATCTAGGTCTAGATCTTGACTCTGTGCAATTTATATTCTATAATGTTCTGAATCAAGCTCTGATACCAAGCTGTAACGACCCCACCGTTATGCCCAGTTTAGCAAAGAACATTACAAGTAATGTCGTTTGCTAATCCGAAGAATACAGGTTGTTTAAGGCGATCGAATGTGAATATATCTTTATATTAACACTGACACGTCATTTATACCTTTATTATTATTTCAAAAAGATCAATCCAAACATGACAAACAAAATGTATTTATTTCAAGCTATATAAAATGCAATACAGGATTGTATGCAAGGACAAAAAAACATGTCATTATTACATTATTATTATTATTATTTCTAAAGAATTATTTTTTTACTTCATCCAGAAACAACCACTTGTACAGTAACAGCTTACAATTTCTTGCTAGCAAAATTAACAAGCTACCACATTATACTTATCAATTACTGATTTCGACATTATTGACCATCCGACATGCACTTTTACGCTAGGAAAAACGAAAGCAAACGCACATGAAGGAGAAAAACTATGCAGCCTAAAGATACAGTCCAATCATTTCAATAATTCACTTTTTGTTTAAATTTATCAACCTGCCTATCAAATTTCAATGTCGTATAATCCTTCTGATATGTATAAAATGTTGTACTATAAGTATTATTTGGGATGATAGGGTTTTCATTTCTGAACTATAGTTGAAAAGAAATATGAAATTACCAGCTCTCCATGAGGATCTTGCCTTGATTCATCAACCCAAGAGCAGCAATAGACACACCATCTTCATTTTTGGTTAAAAACTTAACTACCGGAGCAGCTCCGTACTTCCTCACTGCTTTACCTTCTTCACTGGTCTCCAATTTACATGTCAAACTATTATAACTTGCAAGCAGACTCATTATTCGATCGATCATGATAGGAGCTTGTGGATTCTCCGTAGGCAATTGAGAAAAAAATTCTGATGAAGAAAGGTAAGCATTAGACCCTGCTTTTACAATTATTTCAAAAAGATCAAGTTCAATTGCTGCTTTTAGAGTCATTGGTAGTACTGAGTAACTACATAGTTGCATTGCATATAAGCATGCTTCCTCATCTGTGGATTGAGGAGCAGGAGTATGGGAGGTAACTAGAATACATGCAAACAAAGTTTAGTAGCATAGCTTCATTTGGGAAAACAAAGATAATCACAAAATTGAACTTTGCATATACAGAGCTATTACACATCAACCCCCATACATGAAAAAATTGATTTTTCAGTTCCTATTTCTAATCAGTGTGTACTATGCAACATAAATGAAGAAAACAAAGACCGTCTATTCTTTGAATACGAATACAGCAAGTGTGTATGGCACTTGGGTGGACTAAAATTGAAATACCAATTATCTAAACAGCCAACCCCTTAAAAATCGAAATAGAAACCATAAATCCGAGCTACAAATTCCATAAGAAAACAAGAGTGTTTGAACTTGCTAAAATTGCTACTTCTTGCTCAGTGTGGATGCTTTGGGGAGAAAGAAATAATAGAATTTTTAATCAGCTCCATATGAACAAACAAAGTTTATGCGAATCTATTAGCAAACGATGAAAAATTCTCATGTAAAAATCAAGCAGAAAACAAGTAAAAGTGAAAATGAAAAGCAGATTTTAAATCAGAGGGATACACCAAACTCTGATCCATCAATTACCAACGATCCCCCTTGAATTATCCATTAGTCAGTGTACTTAGTAGCTACTGCAACGCCACCAAACCCATTTTAAATCGCTAGAGGCTAAGAAAGCAAGATTTAAAGATTGATAATGGCAGCAGCAAGGATGAGCCGACGATGGCTGATGGAATAGCCGAGTATGCAGCGATGATTATTTAGAAGGCGTTGATTTTTGAAACCCTAGTTTTTTTGGGTTCAAGCATCGCCAACATGGAGATTGCACCTGAATCGAAAGCCCAAAACAAGCACCTGAATCGAAATTCAATCAAAACAAATATAAAAGGAGGAGGAGATAATTTTTGTAGAATTAGGTTTTTTTTATTCGGTAAAAACTGAGTTTAGAAGAAGGGAAGTATACGGTGATTAACGTAAAAATTAAAAACTTTTTTTTGCATCTGTAGGGACGGCGTGGGAAATTTCCTACGTCTTTCCTACGCCAATGTGGAATTGTATAAAATTAACAGAGGCGTGGAAATGGCGTAGGAGATTATCTACGCCTTTTCTACAGTATCATTTTAGTGTAGACGATTTCCTACACCTTACTTACGCCTCGATTTTTTTTCTACGTGTTGAATTTGGCGTAGGAGAAGCATAGGAAATTTCCTTACGTCTTCCCTACGCCTTTACCTCTTTCTACCAGTTTCCTACGCCTACCCTACGCCCCGCCTTTTGGCGTAGGAAAGACGTCGGAAATTTTGTGTAGGAAACTGCAGTGTTTTCTAGTAGTGACCAAAATAGCGACGGCTCGCGACTGCAAATGTGCCACGTGGAAATTTTCCAACGACTAAATGGAGTCATTAGTCGTCGCCACGCGACACAAAAAATTTGCACTTTAGCCGTCGCTAGCCGTCGTTATTCTGCAACTTACAGGCCGTCGCTAGCCGTCGCCAGCCGTCGCTAATCTGAAGCAAAATTTGTGCACTTGCACAGCCCATACACACTTCAAACAACAACCATCAAATACCATCATCACAGCCAATATACACTATATTCATCAACTATAGCCATCATATAACATCACTATACATTCAAACAATATAAAATCCAACCAAATCTCATTTTCAAATCCAACCAAATCAAACAATATAAAATCCAACCAAATCCATTAACCAGAATATGAACATAGTAACCGAAATTTCTACATAATATCCTGACATATATATACATAATAACCAACCAAATCCATCAACTAGAAGTTATCAAAATACAAAACATAATATCCTGAAAATATATACACCAAACCAACCAAAATGTGTATATACCAAACTATAACACGAGCAAACAAACATACCTACTCCTCGCCATCGCTGCCGTCCTCTCCAGGCATCTTCCCATGCTGTTGCAAATAAGCCGCAATCCGCTCATCCAGCTGCTGCTCAAAGAAACTCTTCCTCCAATCATTTATTTCTTCCACTGTCGCCCTCAACTGAGCAATCTCCGCCTTTTGCTGCGACCTCCTGTATGCACTCTGCATTCTCATCGCGTGTAAAATAGTTCATAATTATTTATATATTAGTATATATATAATATTATTAAAATTATTTAACTATTCATATGCATGAGTAAATTTATATATTAGTACATGTCAAAATTTACCTCCACATTTCCATAGCTATGCCGTCGACTGGTCCGAGAAGGCGGATCAATAATAGCATCCCAAATATGGTTCTCCTCCTCTAACGTATGCTCTTCCCGACCAGTGGACTGTGCTACACGAGCCCGCTCTGCTTCGTACCTCTCCTGCGATTACAAACAATTGTTTTACACGATAAAAACCGAATTTCAAATTTTTGAAAATAAAATAAGACAAAATATTGTTATTAATAAAAAATTAATTTACCATTACGGATTGTGATTTGTCATCCGTCCACTCGTACGAAACATTGCCCTCTTCGTCGGTCCTCTCCACGGCATGCATGGCCTTGAACAACTCGGCCATAGTGGGCTCGCGGTTGTATCTCGCGGCCTGAAAATATATAAATATTATTGCTAATCTGATTATAAAATATTGTAATAAAATGTAAACACAGTTTATAAATTTAATTACCAGCTCTCTCTTGTGCTCCTGAAAGGATTTGGAGCCACCACGGTGCAATGCAGAATTTTTATTCCTGTTTGCCCGGTTCCGCGCAGATAACTCCTACAAATTAAGATAAATTATCACGTATATATCTGCGAGATTTATATTAGATTTAAATAATAAAGAAAACATATTTTACTTACTTTTACTGCCGGACTGTCCCAAAGCCGAAGAAATTCATTTCATACACCCTCACTCATCCAGTTCGGCTTTTTCCCTGCATTCTTAGCCTTGGACAATGTATCCCTATAATTTTTTCTCATTCGTTTGTTCCAGTGATTTAAAAAAATGTCCAAGTCGTCAGGGTCAACGCGGACTGCAGCCTGTAAATTAAAATTATTTTAAGTTATATACATTATATTAATTTACAACTGAAATTCAAACTACTACTTACAAGTAAATCCGCCTGTATTGCGTTTTTGACGTGAGGGGGGATGTCGTCCCAGCGAGGCCAACAACCATCCATGCGGCTCTGAAATGCCTTTCTCGAAACCTGTAAAATATAATCTGATGGTTCCACCTCAAAGCCACTGCAAAAGTTATGATATACATGTTTAGTGGATTTTAAAACTTATACTTTAAATAAAATTGATACTTACCCATCACTTCTAGGAACAACTTCTGCAATCGGACGTAAGTCCGGTGCAGTGCCACTACCACCTGCACTGGGAGATGGGGATGGCGTGACATTACCACCTACACTCCGTCTCCTGCCAGACATATCTGCTATACAAAAACAATATCATCAGAGAACAATTATAGAAATTCACTACTACATAGCATGTTTCAATCACTTTCACAGAAACAATTATAAAAATTTACTAGTATAAAACATGGATAAAAATTATATAAATAATCATCACAGAACCATAATAGAAATTCACTTCGGTCATTTTTCCTTCTTTCCAGTTCTGACTTCATACATCCAAGTACGGTCGAAAAAATAATTGAACATTTTTCCTGATTTGAAAATGTATGTTAGACAATTTAAATCATTAATTTTCAACCATTCTCCATTGTAAACAGTTCACCGTTGCAGAAAATTCAAAATAAAAACTTCACTTTATTTTTTAATTTTTTAGTATTTTGGTTTTCACTTCGGTGGTCAGTCATCCTACTTCCCATTACAAACACAATAATGTAATTACATTTTATAAATCATTTCAGATTAAACGGTTCAACAAAATTTCGGCAGCACTGCCCTTCTGTTCCCTGTATCGTACACAAATGCGTGTACATAGGGAACGCAAAGGAAGTGCTATCGAAATTTTGTAACCGTTTAAAATGAAATGATTTATAATATGTAATTACTTTATTGTGTTTGTAACTTGTCCAATACCGGGACAAATCCGACAAATATTATATCAAATGAATATAAATGTCCGTTCCGTTACCAAAACGAACATCCATATAACGATCATATACAACACTTGCCAGACGGGGCCAAAGCCAATCTAAGAGATAAAAAAATTTCTTTAAATTTTATCAAATATTGTTGTTCTTTTCAAATTTTGACAATGTTTAACTATTTAAATTTTATTTAATAAATTTGTATATTTAAATTTTAGTTCAATATTCATTTCTTTATTTTTTTACGACATAGATTTTAGCGGAATCTTTGTTGTTGTTATATTCATTTCTTAATTTCTTTACAAACTAGATTTTAGTACAATATCAGTTGTTTTTAAAGTCATTTCCTAATTTTTTTTATAAAAAATTAGATATTTGCAGAATTTTTAATGTTCTCATATTCATTTTTTAATTTTTTGTATAAACTTTATTTTTGTATAATACTGTAATTTGTAATTTATCAAACTTAAATTTGTACAATATTGTATAAACTTTATTTTTGTACAATACTGTAATTTGTAATACTCATATATGCAGAATTTAGATTTTAACAACTTAAATTTGTAATTTATCAATTTCATAAACTATGAAATACTTTCATGTAAATTTATCAATAACCAAGTTAATCATTAATATACACTATTTTTTCACCTAAAACAACTAACCATGTTAATCGCCAACAATAATCATCTACATCAACCATTTATTCAACTTGATCATGATAAACTAATTAATGTAATACTTAATTCAAGTTCATGATAATAAACTAATTAATCTACCAAATCAACATACAACACTACTAATACCTAATTTAACAACACTACTAATACCCAATTTAACAACAAATCTCAATCTTACAACAAATCATAATTGAATTAGGGTTTAAACTAAACCTAAATACATCAAATTTACATTCAAACAAGAGATTAGGAGCATACCGACACAAATTTGGGTGATTTGGAGGCGTTGAAGGCTGGGGCGGCGGCTACGGTGACGGGGGGCGACGGATGAGGGGAAGGAGGAAGGAATTGGGGGAGGAACTGAAGTGAAGCTGTTGCTCTCGGCTCAGATATGTATATTGCGTATAGCGACGGCTAGCGACAGCCGCTTTTTTTAGCCGTCGCTAGGCGTCGCTAAGCTCCGCCGCTATACGAAGCCTTTTTAGTAGTCCTAATACATATTCATATTTATTTGCAAACCTAATACATATTTAAACCATACATTAATGAAGCTCAAACATTCAAAAACCTACAGGCTTATTATATAAAAACTCGTATTTATGAAATCTCATTATATCAACACAAAGTTCCACCCAGGAAAAATCAGATGTATACGAATCCTTGAAACTATACATAACAAAGTATGATGTATTTGCAGTCCTTATGCATTCAAAATCACACTTTTTTTCCTTTTTATAGAGAAATGTCAAAGGCTTTGAATATATCAGCCTAAACTATGCCATATGTAACAGATGTAAATGATATTAATGAAGATTAATTGGAAAAAGTGAATTACAAACTAGGTTGAAGTTACTCTGGTGTTGTCAGTTGGGCGGTTTTATTTGGCTCAGTATGGGATGGTAGCTCCTCTGGTGGACTGGCCTATACCTATTCGGTTGTGGAGGGATTGATGGTTGTGCGGGTGGTGCTTCTTTTGCTCTATTTCTATTGGTACTCCTGGCTTCTGTCAGTCAGTGTAGCTTGTGGTGGTTATAGCGTGGTCGCTTTGCTGCTCGGTCTAGGTATTGGTTCATTTCCCAGTTTTCTTTGGCTCGGTATGGAATGGTAGCTACTCTGGTGGACTGGCCTATACCTATTCGGTTGTGGCGGGATTGACGGTTGTGCGGGTGGTGTTTCTTTTGCTCTATTTCTGTTGGTTACTCCTGGCTATTGTCAGTCAGTGGAGATTTTTTTAATTTCTTTTACTTTTCTTCGTACCAGTTTTGTTCTGTTGTCTGTGTTTTGGGGAGGCATATGTTCTCCGTATGCCTTGCCTCCTTTTGTGAGCCACCGGAGAAAGACTTTTTTTCTCCTTTTGCTATATATTTATCTTTTTATTATAAAAAAAAACTAGGTTGAAGTTTAATTCAGAATAACACAAAGTATAAATTAGGGACTAATCTTCTAATTAATGTTTAAGTGCTTGGGCTTAGATCAGTATATATATATTTCGTTGTGAAAATATTGTTTTGAGAGTAAACACAAATTTTAAGACCTTAAGCATATGCATATACTTTATTTTATATTTTTAGTACCAACTATTGTTTCTTTGGCAAACATGAGTTTATGAAGGTCAAGTTATTTAGCTTCGGTAACTTTATAGAATTTGTTAATATCGTTATATGAATGTTTGTTAAAAATTTTGTAAGGCAAGTTTGTTTAATCAGCTAACTGTACATTGAACAGGGTCAACTAATGCAATTATCAATTATGGTACCACTAATATTCTACAAAGAACGTCACTACTAAACAAAGAGAATTGCCTTCTGTTTAGCTTGTTGTTAAGCATAGATCAAATGTAATCTATGGAATGGAATTAATGAATGATGGGGACATCAAACAGTTCATATTTCCTAATTTTGACAAGGACGTAAACATGGATGATGACATGGACAAGGATGATGATTAAAAAAATAAAGATCATAAACAAGTTTGATTTAGTAATATTAAAATCGCCAACGTTGCCATACATCACATTTTAGCGATCCATTTCGCCAATTGATTGTATACGTTGGACAAAATATTTAAATCTAGAAAATATTATTTTCATTTTCTGAAATATTATGTATTACTTTATAAACAATGTATAATTTTATGTAAAATAATTTCTATAACATTTTCAAAATACTTTTAAATTATTTTAATTTTCATATTGCATACTTTTCTAAATTTTCATCTCTTAATTCTCATTTACAATATTATTTTCTTTAAAATTTCATTTCCTCTTCGAAACATCTTTCTTTGTAATTGAATATCTAATATTTTATAAATGCCAAATTTATTCAAAATATAAACCTGCTCTTATTTTATTTACTATACTTTATTTATCCAATTATCCCAAAGCATCTCCTTTTAAAAATATAATTTATACACTTATAGAAAATACTGTTTTACCATCAAAACAACATTTCCAAACTATCCACTTTATCCTTGTATAATATTTAACTTATTTCAAAATTTTATCTTCTTTTCAAAAATATTATACACTTACTAAATATTATTTCTGAAAATATTTTATTGCCCAAAACACTGTGTCTGAATGTCTCGTACTACTGTTTAGAAACCCCTATCGATAACATTGATCAGGCGTATCGACCAGAATTCTTAAAGCACTCAACGGACAATTTAACACAATATTAAATTTCTGTATGACATGTATATATCTCTTAATACTTTGTGCCTTCACAAAGTATGTCTTGTCTATAATAAACATAATCAAATTTCATATATACGTATATCTAATATCAAAAGATTTTAATTCAAATAGATGTTTGCTTTTATTAAAATTCTTTCAATCAATCTTAATATTATCATAAAATAATTATTTATTGATAACAACTCCATAGCACACACATTTATCAATATATACCTTGAGGAAACATTAAATTTCTAATTCATCTTATTTGATTTATTAAGTATATTTTTCAATTCCCAATTTAATTAGATATATATTATTTATCATTTGATATATTATAACTATTAATTGCTTAACATTTTATTATTTCCCAGCGGCTCTATTTTGAAGGAACCGCTGGCTTTTATTAATAATTGGGTTCATCCAAATTCAATGGGTTTATAAACCTTTTAAATAATAGCTTTATATTTAATTTCACATTTTAAACTAAGTTTAAACAAAAACAAACATTGATGCAAGTAACTTGCATTTCAATCAAGCAAACATTTATATCAGAAAAAATTAATTAATATGATCAGCGAAAATAGTCCACCTATTTCCGCTGTGCAACTCTGATCATTAACAGATCAGGACACAACAATTTAATTCTAGATCATCTATTATTTATAATATCCATTAAATCTCAATCTTTACAGAATTAAGTTCAAATTTTTAGAATCAATTTCATAACAATTTTTTTTATGAATTACATCAAAATTTTCTACAAATACGTCCCGATGATTATTTCCAATAATTGTTTATATTCCTATTCCTAATAGTTAATTAAATTACTAACCACCACATGCCCAAGGGACGGGACTCTACGTCATCTAGGTCTAGATCTTGACTCTGTGCAATTTATATTCTATAATGTTCTGAATCAAGCTCTGATACCAAGCTGTAACGACCCCACCGTTATGCCCAGTTTAGCAAAGAACATTACAAGTAATGTCGTTTGCTAATCCGGAGAATACAGGTTGTTTAAGGCGATCGAATGTGAATATATCTTTATATTAACACTGACACGTCATTTATACCTTTTAATTAATATCTGAATTTAAATTTAATGTGTACAGTATTAATGCAAAGTAATAAACCCACCGATTTAATAGTATTCAAAACAGAATAAAATATAAAACAATTATCAGAGATACACAGATCACAGTGAAATAATAATTTTCATAACTTATACAAATTTCGAGTCTACAACATAGAATACTAGACTCAAATAATATACCGGTGACAATTCTATAATCTCAACTATACAAAGTCCAAATGAGATAAACTAGAAGTTCAAATAGTATATCTCCCCAGCTAGCCCAATCATCCAAAAGTCTGTATATAACCTGAAAAGTCTCGGCCTGACCAGAGCAAATAACACTCGAATCAGTCTATCTCTAAATATCAAAAGGGTGAGATACTGATAACAAGAATATACGACTTAACCATATAAAAATAAGTCGTATCAATTACATATGCTCAAACAATATATATATACATGTTAACAAAATTTATGATTTAATCATAAGTCATATCGAATAAACATGCCCAAGTACCATATATATGCCAAATTCAATTTAACAATAATAAGGCATATTAAATCAATAATATATACATGAATCAAAATATGACTTAACGATCCAAATAAGTCATAAAAAAAATTTGCCCAAACAAATAATCATCGAAATAAGGCATATAAGACAAATCACCATTTCACAAATTCATATCAAGTCTCTAACGGACTATCCTCTAAAATATGGTGATAATCAATTAAAAATTCTTCAGAGCCAAAACAAAAAGATACTAAATATCCATGCCAAAATATCTGAAGAAATAATCATTAATAATGAACTAATAATGGTAGTCAGCTATCAGTTTAATACAGTGACACGAAATCTATCGAAAGAGACCCGCTACATAGAAAGGAAGCCTTCCGAAAGAGACTGCAGATTAGGGACACTGCTCAAAGAAAAGAGCAGCCGTGTACCTAATCTGTCCTATGCAAATTTACCTTCCGAAAGAGGTAGACATTATCTAACTGTATAAAACTAAATAAACTGATAGGTTGAAGTATCTATAGCCTACAATGCATGTAAAAATCTGCTTTCCGAAAGAGACAGCCGTATTTACACCATAACTGATCTTCCGAAAGAGATCTTCCTACCCAAAATCTAAATAAGATCGACTCTCAGGTCCCTGGAAAAAAAGCTGTCGTTTCTTAGGGATCTATCGGCATACTAAAAATCCGAATACCCCAAGATATACAACTCTAAAATGTTGATTACTATCGCATAAGTAATCACAAGAATTTAGCTATAACTATCCCATACCAGATAGTAAATTCAAGTATTTACTAAAAGCTAGTAATTTCCACTAAAACTCTATTTAACAAATTATAGTAATAAACGAAGGAATTGTACAAAATGTCTCATACCACTCCGACAGTTCAATCGTTTATTAAAATTCTTTGTCGCATAGAAAAGCACGAAATTCCAAAAGAATATAAATGAAAGCCTAAATTTCTCAAAAGCAATAGCTCCAAAAATCATCAAAGAAATACCGGAATGGTATATAATTAGCCGAAGGTTAAACACAATAAAATTCAATAAGGGTTCATAGTTTGGAAGTAAATAATATTAATTTACCATATAGGAATTGGGTTTTAAATTATTTATACATACACATACACACACACACACACATATATATATATATATAGACTTTCAAACTTCTTATTTTAAAATCTATAAATTCATTTATTATTTAACTATATATTTTTATTCATCATTTGATGAATATACCATAATTCGAATAAGTATAAAATACTTATATATATATATATATTTAATAAATATTTTATAAAAGATTTATAAAACTCAATTTGATATAAACCTCTAATAAATAAAATAAAAGAGTTTTAAATTAATTATATATACAAGGATATAATTTTTCAAAATCACTTTTAAATCCATAACTCTTTTTTAAAAAAGAGTTGCTTATTTATAGAAGTTTTAAAATCATTTAAACCACTTTTATAACTTAATCAGTTGAATTTGAAATTATTATTTTCGTAACAACTTTTATAAGTAAAAATGTATTTTATAATTTACTTTGATAACATTTCCAAAATTTTAATGTACTTATAATTGTAAATTTAAAAAGGTTTCATAAATAAATTTCTCCATTTTAAAAGTTTTGAAGAGAAACTTTGAATACTAATAAGTTAAGAATATAATATAATTTAGCTATATATTCTGTAAATAAAATTTCAATAAGGATCAAAATGAATAAAATCTCATTTTGTAATTCTTTTAAAACATTCAAAAGATAAACCCATCGAAAATTTAATAACTAGAGCCAACGTCTCTCTAAAAATATAATTCAATAACACGAGATTATTTAACGACCCTAAGTTGCTTTCCGACAACTTCGGTTACACAAACAATGCACAACCATCATATAATTAAACTACAAAATCAATTGTATTTTGATGGTTTTCAACATACATGTCGTTTCATAATTAACTATTTATCCAAATTTCATAAATCAATAAAATTGTGATTTCTTACAACTATGGTTTAATATAAAGTTTTAGTCAAATTTTAGACAAAGCAACAATTTAAAAAGATATGTCTTATAAGGTTTTACTTGCCATATAATCAACCAATCATAAGCATACAAGCATCTCTTATCCAATTCAACCATAACAACTAAAGATTATAACACAATCAACTAATGAAATTAACTATCGAGATAATTATATATAGCAAACAATTTAATAGATGTAAATGTGTAAGTTAAATTGATTAACCCACCTCGAGTAATAGTTCGTCTAAGCTCCTTTACAAGTTCAGCTTGCCCCGAAACTAGATTGCCACTGTCGAGCATGGCAATACCCGAATAGAATTGCTACTTCTACATGTAGCCTGGAGTGATTGCCTCCACCTTGCATGCTTACAGCAACATCTTCACCGCCTTCCCCAACGCCATCAATCTTAGCTACCTGCCTTACCACATCATTTGTCGTCGATTGCCATTACTAACCCATCACCTCGTGCACACGAAATCGCATTCGCACTCAACCTTAGCTGCATGTCGAACACCCTTGCTGAAATTCCCATGTCGCGACCAACAATCGCGACGCCTCCACCAGCGTACAGTGTTCACTGACATCGCTTAAACACCTGCCTCTGCCTTGAAGTTAAGCTCGCCTTCGCCCTTGGTTGCTAACCTAATTCCATCGCCGCAGGTCGCTACTCGATAGCTCGTCCTCTAATCGCGACAGCAGGTCGCGTAATTTTTTTTCCGTTCATTTTGAATTGCGGATCAAATTAGGGATTTGGAGAAATATACAGGCTTGGGTAAGATATTGGATATGTTTAAGGGATTAAAAAAATGAATGGTTTTGGTTTAAATGGGATGGGCCCTAATAATTTAGAGAATGCATTTTTATTTCTTTTTCTTCATTTCCTTTTAAGCTACTTCATTTAATTTATTTAAAGTACATTCAAATTTTAATTTTTTTAACTAATTTTATTGAATAACAATTAAAACTCTTTTTCATCTATTTCAATTATATATATTTATATATAATTATTTACACCTTTAAGTGTTTTATATTTATAATAAACATTATCCTGTTTAATATATCTTCTGAAAGTTATTTTATTAATTAATTCAATTTGTTAATACAAAATTCTATGACTAAATAGACTTCAATTAAGTAAAAAGTGAATTTCATAATAATAGTTATAAAAATCGAATGCATACATTTTTATTTTTAACTAAATTCGTATAATATTATGGCTCCGAAAACAGGGTTGCTACAACTGCAACAAAGATCTAAAACTAGAGTTTTAGGGGAGAAAAGGAAACATGCTCTCTCAAGATTAACTCATTCTAGGGCTCAACTCACCATATCCCTAATGAGTTGTACCCCAATAAGGCTAAGGTGTTCGCTCAACTGAAGCTCTGATACTAACTACGATGATCCACCTTTCTGACCCCTGGGAACGACACTTAACACATCCTCGGTGTTTGTGTGCCGTTGCATAAGCATTGGAAAGATGAATCGTCGTGGGGTAAAATAAAGAACATAATAGAAAACCTCACAAAAAAACTGCTAAATAAAATATAACAGTCAATAGTACATCAGGTTACTCCTTAACAAGAAGTCATCAGAGTTACACAAAAGTACTACGAATCAGCTTAGGTAGTTATAACAACCTGCCTTTATATATGTTGAAACAAAATACACTTACACAAACTAGATAATACAGCAGAATAGATAATTAAGAAGATGAAAGCCTCCTGCTCGGACGCCATCTTCAAAAGATCCCAACAAAGACTTGCTACTCTCGGACTACTCAAATAAAATGAGTACCCGAGAGTTTAGGGAAAACAAACAACTCGGGTAAGACGATATGTCTGGTATGAGTAAAACTTTGAACAATATGTGTGAAATTAAACACAAACATGTGAGACAACACCTCTGAACATGGAACGGGTTTATCTCACATAAATCAACATCCAAACATAAAGAATGGATAAATATTTAAACTTCGCGAAGAGTGGTTGACTCTTCCCGATAAAAATAAATTTGAAGGTTCAAATCAAATCAGAAAGGGGAAATCTCCAACAAATGACTAGGAGGGTGCACCTCCCTTAAAGTATAGCTCTAGTAATATAATTCTGAGAAGCTAGTTTACTCTGTGACACTTCTTGGAAACTTCTAAGTCGGACCCCGCCAAACCTTACCAAGTATCCGAATACTTCACATCTAATAGCGCTACCAAACCCAATCTAGGTGAGATGTGAAAGTATCCTGATGGGAGCACCTCACATAGTTTGGCCCCCTCTCGCGCTTTGGTTTTTGTCATTTCCGACAATGGATATCAAAGCTCAATGTAGCAACACATCATCTTAGAATGACGATAATAAAGAAGTTGAAGTAACCGATAGCTGAGAAACCAACTATCGAAGATATAAAACGATCGTATATGGAAACTAAGTCTTGTATACTTACCACCACTCATCGAATTCAAACTTGTACTATTTCTTGGTTGATAATAATACCGGACTAGTCAAGGTAATGTTACCTCAAAGTCATGTCTCACGATTATTCTTAACTTTTGAAATAGCCAAAAGTCTACTTCCTCAATGTTTAATGCTATACAAATAAATCGTTTTCATATAAGTGAATCGCTTTACAAAAATTAATTCATTTCCATAAACGATTCAATCATTTTCTTTTAAAACCTGAATTCGTACTTAGCTTCCCATTACATGTATTAGCTTTTAAAACACTTTTTTAAAAGAGTTTACTAACTTTAAAACATCATTATAAAATGAATTAACAACCTAAAACATCGTTATTATATTGATTAATTAACTTTAAAGCTTTGTCAACTAAGTTAATTAATTAACTTCAATAACCTTTAATTAAAAAGGATAAATCACCTTTAAAACCTCGTTAGTTCAATTAATAATAATATAATTAATTATATTAATTAAATATCATTGTTTATAAGTAATTAATTAATTTTAAACTTTATTTAAGGAAAGATTTATTTAAGGTTAAATAGATTTATTATGTTTTTAAAGTTATTAATTAAAAGATTAATTAATTTAAAAACATCATTAGTAATTGATTATTTAACTTTAATCCATCATTATTAAAAGATTAATTAACCTTAAACATCATTAGATAAATGGTTAATCAATTTCAAAACATCATTAACCAAGTATTAGTTAATTTTAAACACATCGTTAATAAGTTAATTAGTTAACTTTAATCCTTATTAATTAAATAATTAATTAAATTAAATAATCATTATTAAAATAATTAATTATTTTAGAAAAAATCATTAATTAAAAACTTGCTTAACTTGTAAAATAATTTCCAAGCACGATAATGAAACCAAACGGTTTCGATAAAAGGTGATTTTCCGAAAGTGCCGATATAGGGACTATCGCTATATGGGCAGTTCGGAATTCGAGTATATGACATTTTCAATACAACCTGTTAACCCAAAAAATGGATCGACACCCTGGTTTGAGTTTGAAAGCACCGGCCATATTCTGAAAGAGCAATATCACAGATAACAGATATAGAAAAAGAACAGTATAAGGAAGAAGACAGGGAATTTTTATAGTGGTTCGGCTGTTAATGAAGCCTATGTCCACTTTATAGCTTTATTATAGACTGATCGCTGTTACAAGAAGTATTTGATTACAGGACTTTGATTATCCTTAGGTAGATTGAATCCCCAGAGTTGGAATCCACTGGAGAATCACAGTGAATTCCTTTGGAGATTGTTGTGAGGGAGGCAGAGAGTGAAGAACATTTCCAGCAGAGCTTCAACAACCAGTCCGGAGAAGATCCATTTGATGTTGCAGGGAGGACGGTATTTATAGAGATCGGAGAGCTTTTGGGCCAGGCCTATTCGCTGACTACTGACAAATGGATGCATAACGACCTAGAGGAGCTTAGCTCGCGATCCGAGCCAAAACCATGGATCGCTAGCGATCCATGGCCTACAGATCGCTAACGATCCATAGATTTGGATCGTTCGCGAGCTAATTATTTGGCTGCTTTCCCCCCATTACTTCATCATGCTAGGTCGCTAATAACATTGTTCTGTATGGATCGCCAGCGATCCATCGTGTATGGATTGCTGGCGATCCATACACTTAGCATTTTTTTCATCTTTGTCTTCGAGCCTCCTTGTCCCTTGTTTCTATCTGTGGGTCATTTCATTACATGGATCGCTAGCGATCCATAGAGCATGGATCGCTAGCGATCCAAGGACTTGGACCATTTTTGGAGCTTGAGGTGTGGAATGCTTTCATGGCCTTGTTTCAATGTTGTTCGTGTAGTCCCGTTGCACGTTGTTCCGTTCTGATGACTATCCACTAGCTAGTTATGCTTAGCCGTTGATTGGAATGGACAGACGTTGGTTTCTTGGTTTAGTCAAATTGAATCATCGCTTCAGTAATATGGCTTGGCTCTCGTTAACTCCTCATTTTAGCCTTTTTTGGTTAAGTTCTAAGCCATTCTGATTTAGTGTTTAGGGCTTGGTTTGTTTTCTAGTGAGTCCTGTTGGGTTAAAAACCCGAATAACATTTTTCCCCTAGAGTATGCCTTCATTGTAAACAAGGCGTGCTCTGGAAGTTATCGCTTTCAACATCTATCCGTCGGATTCCAAGTGATCGCATTAGAGTTTTACAGATACGTGGTAGGTCATGCTGTTGATCGCCTAGCTCTGGTCTTGACTGCTATTGCTTGTCGTTACGGATCAAACTTCTTCTTATAGCTTCCTGGTATGCTTTGAAACGATGAATAGGTGTCAGAGCTCGAGTTCGAGAATAAGTTGCCTCTAACCTTATGGGTCACTAGCGATCCATGTGGGATGGGTCTCTAGCGACCTAACCACTTGGATAAATTTTACTTCATAAAGATGGGTTGCTAGCGATCCATGATGATCGCAGGCGACCCAACGACTTAGCTTTTTTTTATGCTTTGTCATTCCATTTGTCTACGTATACCTACTTGGGCCAACTTAACCTCTCATTCAAACCGACCTAACTACTTACTCGAGCCGATTCGGTTCAATTTCTTCTCGCGATCTAATCTTCCTGCGGCCTGATTTCAAGCGATTCAACAACTTCCTAGTTCGATTTGATCCATCATTACTCAGCCACTTCTATTGTGATTCCTCATAGTGATTCTCAGTTCACTGAAACCCTAACTTGCCACTGCCCTAGGTCGCTGCTGATCAATCCTTTGGCTTGCCATCGATCCATCTTCAACTCGTTTATTCTGCGTCTTTGATAGTTTCTGTGTTTTAGAATTCAATCAAAGGTGGGTTTGTTAATTACAATGTTCGCGTAATGACTTGATGGCGAGTTCGCATTTTCAATGTTAGTCGTGAGAAGTTTGAGTTGATTACGGTTTAATGGAGGAAGATAGTAATTCAAATCTTTAGTTTTTTCCCGGAACAACATTCGGGCTTTGGCCCAATGCTTGACGCGTTTTGCTATCTTTGTCCATTAGACCAGAATTGACTTGTGCCTAGTTTCGTAGCTGTTACTGCACGACACATCACTAATCAATCCCGATTCTTCCAGAGAATTTAGACTTATCCTGCTTGCTTGTTGCACGCTCTGCGTCCCTGTAGTGAGAAGAGTTTTCCACGTCGCTTCAGACAACGGATCCATTATCGATCATTGATCGATAATGGGTACATGTACAGGAAGTGAAAACAAATGGGACTGATGTGAGAAATTCTTTTCCATTTCCACTGCGGACGGACTATCTACACGAGATAGAGCGTTTGTAGTGTTTCGGATACCAAGCTCACCCCCTATAGACAGCACGCTGCACTTGCCCTGGTTCACACTTGAAGTCTGTTGCATGAGCACAGATTGATATCTCTCCGAAATTCAAGTGTTACAGGGAAAAATTATTAATTTAGAATAAAATCACCTAACTGTTTTGAATACGAGTTCCATTGTTTTAGAATGAAGCACCCATCTTCGCGCTGTAAATCGAGTGGAGGAAGCCCAGCACTTTCCGCATCCGAGTCGTCATCCATTCCTCTTTCTCCTACCACTTCACAAGCGGAATACGGTCAGTTGGTCCCAGTCGGGCCAATGGTGGATCGTATGCCTCCCAACTTTAGAGTCCTACTCAATCCGCCTAAGAGAGCTTCCTTGGTGGTTTCTGCTAAATTTATTCATAACATCTATGCTCAGCATGGTATTCTAGAGGAGGATGTGCGCCTGCTAGAGAAGGACGAGTTCGCTCATATGCCTCCTCCAGGGTACACCGCTTGCCACCAGTATATGTGTTTGAATGGAGTCGTGCCTCCCTTTAACGAATTTCTATGCGAGACTCTTTCAAACTTAGGCATTGCCCATTTCCAGTCCTAACGGCTATTTCATCTTGACTTGCCTACATGTTCTTTTCATGCGGATGTTCAACCGCGCTCCAAGCTTCGATGAGTTGCAGTACTTTCTGTCGTTCAAAAGGAGAGATGACTGACCCTCCTTGATCATAGTTGAAGCCCAAAAAAACCGAAAAATCATTCCGCGTCTGTAGAGCAACTTGTCGCAATTTAAGATGCAATATTTCTTCGTTAGATGTCCCGAGGGGTTCAATCGTCGATTGACGACTGGGGGTAAGTTCCTTTTCATACTTATCGAGCTTCAACGCGTTGCTACGGAGTTTCTAATGAGCTTTATACTTCTTGCAGTTATTCCAAGGCCAAACAGAGACATGGCTCTTGATGAATTTTGTCAGACACTAAAGGCTATTGATGCCGAAGAATGGTGCGTTAAAGTTTTGATGACCGATGAGAACTTGCATCGATATGGGTTACTGTATTCGGGTAGATCTGCCGTTCAAGTTGAAGTCCCCTCTCTTGCTCGATCCAGGGTTCACACAAGATCTACTTCTTCCCGTGGTTCTGAAGAAGGCGCCTCTCAAGAGAGAGAGAGAGAGCCTGTCCAGAGGATCAACCGAGGAGACCCACGAAGGAGGAGATGCTACTACGACTGGATTTAGTGGTCCGGTTAGAATGCCTCCAATCCCGGAGGAAGGAGAAAAAGAGTTCAAGCAAAGAGAAGGCAAGGCCACATTGGACTCAAAAAAGGAAGAGGGGGAGTTTGAGAGTAGTAGCGATGAGTCTACTGCAAGTGATGAACTTTATGTAGAATCCGACGACGAGGACTCGGAATCGTGCGATGAGACCCCGGGCATGAGTCCCGTCCTTTCGAGTTCGCCTCTGCCTGATATAGACAAAGCCCCAGAGACCGAAGGGCATCGAGATTCTCCAAGTAAAGACGTCGGAGAAAAGTTTAGGGATTTGAGCGACGTTTATGTTGACTTTGACACGCTTATGAGAGAAGATTTTAAATTTGAAGAGGTGCCTCCCTCTCGTTCGAGCGGAACTACGCCAGAAGTTAGCCCGGTTCCGCCTATGATAACCAAAGTTATTCCGATTCCACCTACAGCGGCCATCCGATCCGGTTTGTGATGACGTTTTAAGCCTTTCCCAGAAACACACTACACATCTCATTAGGATTACACTCGCTTCCATTCATTTCTTCATTTTTTGTGTTTATTTTATGCTTTTGAAACCTTTTATTTATGCTTTATGCCAGGTATGACGAGAGGACATGGCCTTTACGATGACTTCGCAGAATTCACCGACTCGCAGCGGTACTCCAAGCGCACCTCCGACCATCATCAATCTCGAGAAATGGAGGAGGAATATAGGAGGAGGAAAGAACTAGAAGCCGAAGTCCGCCATCAAGAAGAAAGAGATCGAGGCCGATCGTACAAAGGCGAATATGAGAAGAGGAGAACTTTTGAGGAAAGGGAGGAGCCAACGAAAAGGTCAAAATTTGAGCATCGTCCCTATTCTTCAGGGCTTTCCACAACACACTCTTCAGCGGGCCAAGAAATTCCCGTTTCTTCTGCCCTCGTTCCACCTTCAACTCACATCTCTCCATCTTCTATTGTTACTACCACCGAAGCTTCACGTCCTCACTGGAGACATGCCTATATTCTTCCTTCGGGCCCCCTTAAGCTTGAGGCAGCGCTTCCCGGATGGTTCTTGAAGGGGGTTAAATTTGACTGTGACTTGCACTCGGTTTGCAAGGACTCGTACATGTCTTACCTTCAAGCTATTCAGAGCGACCTGGATTAGGCCGAAGGATGGGAGAGACTGTGTAAACAGCTAGCGGACACCAATCATAATAACTTCCAAGAGATCCTTTCTTTCGAGTCGGAGAAGGATGGTTTTGAAAGAGCACTGTCAGAACGTTACGCCAAAATTAAATTGCTGGAGGAAAAAAGGCAGCGGCACTGCAAGAGGGCAAGAGGAGCACCGACTTGCTTAAGGAAGTAAAATAGGCTCATGCCAAGTTAAGATCGTCTATAGAGACGAGATAAAGAAGGTTCACGCCGAAGTGGCAAAATTAAAAGAAGAAGTGGCTGCTTACAACGCAGCTATTGAGGCTCAGAGGAAAACCATTGCTGACCACGACCTCATCGTCGAAGGGCACAACAAGACTATTTTCGACCAAGCCGAGACAATTGCCAGGCTACAGGCTCAGGTCGCGCAGCTCAGTGCCGATAAGTCTGTTGTTGAAGTTGAGAAAGCCGTCGTCAGAGCGGATTACCTGGAGCTCCAAAATACTTTTGAAAGAAAGATAGAAATGCTAGACGCGGCCATTTTGAATTTTTATGTTAACTCCCTGTTGCACCAAGGGAGTCTCAACTACTTGGGTTCGAAGTTCCCACGCACTCTCGCTTTAGTTTGGGAAGAAATCTTATCCCGCTTTTCTGATAACGGTGATGTTTATACCGAGTGGGAGTTGTAGGATGCCTATCTTAATGAAGAGTCAAAGAAGGCGTTGCTCGAGGGTCGGAAGATTCTTGGAGCCGAAAGAGAGAAAGAGGCCACTGACGTTGCTTTAATGACTACCGCCGAAGCGCTCACCAAGCCTTTTATTTCTGGTGTCGGCGAATCATCGGAGCAGCCCCACGACCTGCCAGCAAGTTCAGAGCTCAAGACTCTTCCTTAGGTAGTAGAACCATCGAAAGAAGGCGAAGGTAGTGAATATAAAGTCGACATTCTCGACCATTCCTCCGGTGCAGGTAATGTTCTCACTTCCTCCGAGTTCGGGAGCTTCCAACTTACGCCGCAAGAGCAGGAAGAATTTAATGCTTTCGTTTTTGATCTTATAGGTCCGTCCACTTTTCCTGTTGATGTGCCATCTTCCTCAACTCCTGGACGCACTGCTTTTTCTACAGCCTCCATGGGATTCTCTGTTCATGTTCCTGCTTCTACGTTTCTGTCCGGCTCGCAGCCGGGGTCGGAGTTCGAAAAGATAGCTGCGCTTCATGGCCTGGATGACCCTTCAGTGTCTTTAGAAGGCGACGTAACAGCGGCGGAAATCAAGGAGCAGGAAGTCCAAACAGAGCAACCTCGCAAGACTCAGCACGATCTGGTTGCTATCAAGAAGAAAAATGTTGAAGCGATCAAGGCCTCAAAGAGCTCTCGTAAATCATGAAAATGCAAATAAAAGGGAGAATCTTTTGAGAAGGTTGCAGAGGAAGAGGAGGACATTGCCACTGAGGTGTTCGTTGACATTACCGACAGCGACATTACTCCTGAGACGAAGCAGAGACTACAAACAAAGGGCGAAAATGGGAACGATGGAAGGAAGCATTGAGGAGCTTGTGTGAAGACTAGTTTGATTTTTTTGGTTCCTTTTGAATCATTTTGTTCATGTGCAGAGTCTGCACTTAGTGTTTTTGATGTGGACTCTGTATTTCTTTTTGTTGGCCGGTGTTGTGTGGGTACGGTCCCCACGTTTTGACCCTGTGCAAAGAAAATTATAAGCAATATATTGATATTTTGACTGTATTCTCATCTGTCTGCTCATATACGTTCTATGCACTTGTGTTTGTTTTATTTTATACTTATCCAATCCTGTGATTACTACCAAAATCCTTCGTTTAAAGTAACAGAACTTAAAAATTAACAGAACTTAAAAATTAACAGAACTTAAAAATTAACAGAACTTAAAAATTAACAGAACTTAAAAATTAACAGAACTTAAAAAATAACAGAACTTAAAAATTAAAAGAACTTAAAAATTATTTTAGTAACTGAACTTAAAAATTAATAGAACTTAAAAATTATTTTAGTAACTGAACTTATAAATTAAAAGAACTTAAAAGTTCTTTACTTAAAGATTAACAGAACTTAAAAATTCTTTATTTGGAGTGACAGAACTACTTAAAAATTCTTTACTTAAAAATCAACAGAACTTAAAAATTCTTTGTTTGGAGTGACAGAACTTGTGAACTTATTGTTTTCACGTGTTTTTGTTTAAGTACTAGTGTATGCCCCCCAGTTCGCAGGGCTATTTACTTCAAAAAAATTTCAAATGATCGGCAACATAGGGTTTATATAATTTTCATATTAAACTTGAAATTTGGCTAAGTCACAGCTTGATTTTCCTTTTTTCAGAAGTTTTGCCACTTTAGCATGTAATCCAAGTTTCTTGTAATATCCCACAAAGTATGCAATATATGCTTATTTAAGAGGTGTACATTGCGTGGGTTAACTAAAGGCAGTTTTAATCATTAAGTATTCTTAATTGAAACTTTTTTTGTTGGTTTGTAGCATTCCAATTTCGTTGGAGTTGTCCTCATTATTCATGATTATAGAAACAGTAAGTGTTGGTTTTGGGATGTGCGGTTTTTGGTGCTCCTCGGCACTATTTATCTTCGGGCAACGTGAAGAGCGTATGTTTTAGTGCTCCCCGATGCTGCCTATCTTCGGGCAGGGTGAGCAGATTAGGTTTTAAGAATCAGTGCGTGATTTTTCATGCTCCTCGGAGTTGCCTATCTTTGGGCAACGTGAGGAGTTAGTGATTTAGAGTTTAATATGCGACTTTTGGTCCTCCTCGGTGTTGCCTACCTTCGAGCAACATGAGGAGTTGGTTTTTTGGAGGTTAGTGCATGGCTTACAAAATGCGCGGCTTTTCGTGCTCATCGTTGTTGCCTATCTTCGAGCAACGTGAGGAGTTTAAGTTTTAGAAGGTTGTGTGCGGCTTATGAAATGCGCGGCTTTTTGTGATCCTTGGTGTTGCCTATCTTCGGGAAACATGAGGAGCGTAGTTTTTGGAAGCTAGTGTGCGGCTTACGAAATGCGTGGCTTTTCGCACTCCTCGGTGTTGCCTATCTTTGGGCAACACGAGGAGCGTATGTTTTGAAAGTTAGTGCGCGGCTTACGAAATGCACGGCTTTCGATGCTCCTCGGGGTTGCCTATCTTCGGGCAACGCGAGGAGCGTATGTTTTGGGCCTTTCCGATGTTGCTGGAGCAACGCCGGCTTTTAGAAGGCAAGGATCGGGTTCCGACAATCTAGTGGTTTGAGTCGATTTGCTTCCGTCGACCCGACGGGTATTTATTATGAACACAGTTTTGTCGGTTCTAAAGAGCCAATCAAATTTTATTAAGGAAAGCAGATCAGATTCTTTGCCTATTTACAATGCCCTCGGCATCCCGGGATGGCTTATTTGTTGGAAAGTAAAGAGTACATAAGGTAGCTTTCAGACAAAGTAACGGCGGAGTGATTCGCTATTCCATGCCCTGGGAACTTGAGTTTCATCGACCGTTGTTAGCTTGAAAGTCCTGTCTCTTAGCTTTTGATTGATGACATACGGTCCTTCCCAGTTTGGTTCGAAGGTCCCCGGAATGGGGTAAACTCGCTTGAGCACAAAATCTCCCACTTCAAAGGTTTGATTGTGAACTTTGGAGTCGAAGTATCGTGCGACCCTTTTCTGGTGGGCAGTCGTTCTCAACTCTGCTTCTTCTCTTCTTTCGTCAATCATATCTAGAGATTCGAGTAGGAGCTGCTCGTTTTTCTTTTGGCTGAAGTTTTGCCTTCGGTGCGAGGGGACTTCCAGTTCAACAGGAATCATTGCTTCTGATTCGTATGCCAAGGCGAACGGAGTGTGTCCGGTTGCCGCTTTGTGGGCAGTTCTGTAAGCCCATAGTGCGAGTGGAAGTTCATCAACCCAATTTCCTTTTTCTTTTATTAGTCGCTTTTTGATAGTTGACTTAATGATCTTGTTTATCGCTTCCACCTGCCCGTTTGCTTGCGGATGAGCCACTACGGAAAAGCTCTTTTCAATTTGGAAGTGCTTGCATAAGTCTTTGAACTCGGCACTTTCGAACTGAGTTCCATTGTCCATGATGACTTTTTACGGCACACCAAACCTGCAAATATTGTTTTTAGTAATGAAGTTAATGACTTTCTTTGTGGTTATGCTGGCCAGCGGTTCTGCTTCGGCCCATTTGTGAAATAATCTATGGCAACTATAGCATATTTAGCTCCTCCTTTTGCTATTCGTAGGGCTCTAATCAAGTCGATTCCCCATATCGCAAATGGCCATGGACTGACCATCTACGTTAGCTCCATTGAAGGAGTTCTCTTAATTTTGCTGAATCTTTGACAGCGATCGCATCTTCTGGCGTAGTTTGCAGCGTCGCAGTTTATTGTTGGCCAGAAATACCCATACCTAAGAACTTTCTTCGCTAGGGTCTGCCCCCCCAGTGTGGTCCCCGCGTTCACCTTCGTGTACCTCCTTTAGGATTCATCGTGCTTCGTTATCGATCACACACCTAAGAAGGGGGGTCGAGAACCCCCTTCGATAGAGAATTCCATCCTGTATCATGAACCGTGGTGCTTTTCGGAGAAGCTTTTTCTATTGGTTTCGATCGATTGGAAGGATTCCCTCAAGTAGATAGTCCTTTATCGGTGTCATCTATGTCTCCGGCTCGACGGTTGTCTCGAGGATTTAGTCAATGTTCATCTCGTCTATGCTCGGAGTGGCTAAAGTTTTGACTGGGACAAGCCCCGATGATTGAGCTTCTCCAGAGCTTGCTAACTTAGCTAAGTAGTTTGCCTTGGTGTTTTGTTCTCGTGGAATGTGGTCTATAGTATAATGTTCGATGTCGCTTAGCAGTTCTTGCACTTTAGACAGATACGGGGCGAGATTCTCTCCTTGAGCCCGGTATTCCCCCTTTACCTAGCAGACGACCAACTGGGAGTCACTGTAGATGTGAATGGATTTTATCTTAAGTTCTTTCACCATCTTTAGTCCTACAATAAATGCCTCATGTTCCGCTTCGTTATTCGTCACAAGGAATTCCAAGCACATGGTGTAGCAAATGGCTCTCCCTTCAGAGGTTTCGAGCACTACCCCTGCCCCTGAACAGAGATTGTTAGATGCACCGTCTACAAAGAGTTTCCATTGAGTCTCCACCTCCAGCGGTGCCTCTTCTTCATCGTCCCGTGTTGTAAACTCGATGATGAAGTTTGCTAACGCTTGCCCATTGATAGCTTTCATAGGATGGTATGCAATATCATATTGACTTAGCTTTATGTTCCATTTGATGAGTCGCCTGAAAGTTTCGGGTCGGTAAAGCACTTGTTTCAAGGGCTGGTCGGTTAATACTCTGATTGGATGCACCTGAAAGTATGTCGTAACTTCCGGGACGCGATCAAGAGGCAATACGCTAGCTTTTCCAGCTTTGGGTAATTCTTCTCAGCTCCAGTGAATCGTTTGCTAATGTAATACATGGGTCGCTGGATTCTCGCTTCTTCCCGCACGAGAGCGGCGCTCATTGCATGCGGTGAGGCTGCTAAGTAAATGAATAGGTTTTCTCCATCCACCGACTTTGATAAGATTGGCGGAGCTTCAGTGTGTTGTAGCAGTTCTTCGAAAGCCGTTAGACAAGCTTCACTTCATTCATAGTTTTTCTTTCCCTTTTTCAGTGCATCAAAGAACGACATGCACTTGTCTGTAGCTTTTGAGATAAATCAGCTCAGTGCTGCAACTTTTCCATTCAAGCTTTGAAATTCCTTCTTGTTTCTCGGGACTTGGACTTCTCTTAGCGCTGTTATTTGTTCTGATTTGCTTCGATGCCTCGGGCACTTACTATGAACCCCAAGAATTTCACGGAGGCCACTCCGAAGTGACATTTGAGTGGGTTGAGCTTCATTCCATACTTTCGGAGTATTTTGAACATTTCAGCGAGATTTTCTAGATGGTTAGCGGCTACTCAAGATTTGACCAACATGTCATCCACACAAACTTTCATTGACTTTCCGATTTGATTTTGAACATAGTATTCAGCAGCCTTTGGTATGTTGCCCCGGCGTTTTTTAAACCGAATGGCATTACTCTATAGCAGTACAGTCTCAAATCGGTGATGAAGCTAGTGTTTTCTTGATCTGGCTCATGCATCAGGAACTGGTTGTAGCCCGAGTATGCATCCATAAATGATAGTAATTCATGCCCTGTCGTTCCATCCACAAGCTGATCGATTCTGGGGAGTGGGAAGCTATCTTTCGGGCAAGCTTTATTTAGCGAGAAGTCAATACAAGTTCGCCATTTCCCATTAGACTTCTTGACTAAGACTGGGTTTGATACCCATTCGGGGTAAGTTGCGTCTCGGATGAAGCTGTTAGCCATCAGTTTATCTACCTCCTCTCTCAATGCCTTGGATCATTTAGGGCCCAAGCTGCGCCTTTTTTGCTTTACCGATGTGAATTTGGAGTTAATATTGAGCATGTGGCAGGCAATTTCAGGTGATACCCCACACATATTGGAGTGTGTCCAAGCAAATGCGTCCAAATTGGCACAGAGGAATTTAGTTAGTTCTGACCGCATCATGTTTCCAAGGTGCGATCCAATTTTCAAGACCCGTGTTGGGTCGTACATACAGACCGGGACAGACACCGTCAATTCTGCCGGTGCCGCCCGATCCTCCCCTGAACTCTTCTTTCTAGAATCCAAAGTCTTGTCGAATCGGCTATGGTCCCCGAGCCAGGGCGGCTCTGTAATTGCTATTCAGTGGGCTCACAAATGTGATGAGTTTTCTCCACATCCTTTCCCTTTTCCTTTCTTCTTGACTCACGCAATTCTGCGATGTAGCATTCTCGGGCGGTGCTTTGGTCTCCTTTCACAATTCCGACTCCGTGCTATGTAGGGAACTTCATTGTAAGGCACTATTGGGCCAATGCTATTCTGAAGTCGGCTAGTGCGGGCCATGCCAAGAAGTCATTGTCTGTTGACATTTCGTCCACGACCATAAAAGTCTGAATGAGGGTGACCCTTCACTCACCCTCTCCAAGCTCCACAGGTAGTTCAATTATTCCCACTGGTTGTTTGGGTTCGCTGGTAAACCCCTGAATCTTTGTTTGGAATGCGGATATGCTTTTCATGCCAATCTTTATTTGATCAAAATTACGTTTGAAGAGTATGTTAACGGAGCTGCCACTATCAGCCAACACCCATCAAACTACAGCAGGTCCGATTCCTACCGTCACTACCATTGGATCGAGAGTTGGAGCTTCGATCCCTTCGATGTCCCGATTTCGGAACACAGTACATTCATTCAAAACCTTTTGCAGCTTGGTCAGAGTTTCATCTTCTATAGCCAAACATGATTTCTTCAGGGCGTGCTTCAATGAACTTGCATATCGCTCCAATTCCCCCAACTTCTTTATGCGGGGTTTGGTCCCTCGGATATTGTTCCAATAATAAGCCTTTGGTCTGTTCGTTTCGACCCTTCTTCACTAGTTCCCGCTTGATTCCTTCAGTCTCTAGGATGCTGAGGAGTCGCAGATTGATCGAGGTTTTGTGGCTGTCTAACGTACTGCTAGAGTTTATTATTCTAGATCAGCTCCTTAATGAGATTCTTTAGGTGGCGGCATTCGTTCGTATTGTGGCCGTGTGTTTCGTGGAAGCAACAGAATTTCCCTAAGTGCTTTTGCTGCTCAGTTGCTTCCTTTTTGGGGAGCTTTTGGTATTCCTAAGTCCCTTGAGTCACAAGAAAGAAGTTTTCTGGTGTGTCGTTTAGGGGAGTGTAACCTTTGTGCCTAAACCCTTTAGCTTTTTATTGTTGCCATTACCATTCTTATTATTGGAGTTTTGACCTTTTCTCTTTGGATTTCCGTCTTTCCCAGTGATTCCTTCAGCATTTCAAGAAGTGTGCGCATTTTGATTCATTGCTACATCGCTTTTCCCGATATTCGTCGGTTGCACACTAGTAGACTTCCTTTCCAATTCCTGCGCTTCCTCCAACCTTAGGTATTGACTTGCTTTACAATTGAAATATTTCCTGGTGGTAGGGTGCTTCATCTTAATCTACTTTCCGAATTCGGTTTCCAGGTGAATTGCACGGACTAATGCCATAAAAACCATGTCTTTGTTGGGGTTGCTTACTTCTGTCACTGTGGTGTTAAACCTGTTCATGAAAGATTTCAGTGATTCGTTATGCCCTTGGAACAATCCGGATAGGGGCATGACGTCTTTTGGCTGCGCAGTATAGAGTCCGAACTGATCAAGGAACCTTGTCGCCAGTTGGTCAAAAGTAAAGATAGATCTTAGTGGAAGCCTAGTGAACCACATTGACGCAACTCCATTGAGAAAGATAGGAAAGCATCTACATCGAACAGCTTCGAGGCATTAGCTCCATCCATATACCAACTGTATTTGTACAGGTGAGGTTTTGGGTCTTTAGTCCCGTCATAGGAAGGAATAATTGGCATTGTGAATTTTTCTCGATATTTCTCATTCAAGATTTCATCGGTGAAGGGAATCCAACTTGGTGCAGATCCCCATTCATAATCTCTTCTATTTTTACTCTTCTCCATTAATCATTTAACCATATCTACTATGTATGCCTCTGATGTCTGGTAGTCCTGAGGATGGCAATCAGTCACTGCGCCAAGTGTTTGGCTTTGCAAACAGTCTTGGTGAGTGGGCTGAAACCTAGGCTCTCCTGTCTTCGGGAGAGCCACTCTTGCAGGTCCCGTAGGCTTGCGGTTGGGCCTAACTGGAGCAGTTTGAGTATTCTTAGCATTATCGAATGCATTGGCATTTTCTTCTAATTTGTCGTCTTCCTCTCTGTCCTCTGATTCGGAGAGATCCATAGCTATGTCTTCCAACGGGGGCTTTGCCCCTTGATTCAAGTTCAAAATAGGTTGCCTCGTGGCGAACCGAGTACTTGCATTTCCATCCATGTTAAGTCCTGTTGTCAACCTTTTTTGTGGCTATTTTCTGTTTCTTCTATGTAGACCAGAAACGGAGGAATTCTCTTGTTCTATAGTAGTCACGGGTTTAGGCACAGTCCTTGGAGCAGGATTTGACTGTAGGGTTAAGAGAGCGTTAAGCTTATCCATTAGAGCCTTTTGGTTACTTTCCATTTTTGGTTGATCTCATAAACCATTTTATTCAACTCATCCCTGGTGACAACTTCGCGCTAACTGAAGGATGCTGGCACCTGATTTCCTAAGTTAGCACCATTTACTTTAGTGGGTTTGGGATTAACATCTTCTCCAGCTACTACTGCCTGTATGGATATTCCAAAGGCAGAACTTCTTCTTCCAAGGGCCATTGATTCCAAACAGGGGATTTTTCAAGAAAAGATTGAGGATCTAACTTCTGGACCTATGAGATCCAAAGTAGATAGCTAGATCTGGATCCTGAGTTAGGTTCTCAGTAAAAGCACCAAAATGAAAATGGATCAACACCCTAGTTTGAGTTTGAAAGCACTAGCCCTGTTATGACAAAGCAATATCATAGATAACAGATATAGAAAAAGAATAGTAAAAGAAAGAAGACATGGAATTTTTATAGTGGTTTGGCTATTAATGAAGCCTACATCCACTTTATAGCTTTATTATAGACCGATCGCTGTTACAAGAAGTATTTGATTACAGGACTTTGATTATCCATAGGTAGACTGAATCCCCAGAATTGGAATCCACTGGAGAATCACAGTGAATTCCTTTGGAGATTGTTGTGAGGGAGGCAGAGAGTGAAGAACGTTTCCAGCAGAGCTTCAGCAACTAGTCTGGAGAAGATCTAGTTGATGTTGCAGGGAGGACGGTATTTATAAAGATCGGAGAGCTTTTGGGTCAGACCTATTCACTGACTACTGGCAAATGGATGCATAACAACCTAGAGGAGCTTAGCTCGCGATCCGAGCCAAAACCATGGATCGCTAGCAATCCATAGATTTGGATCATTCGTGAGCTAATTACTTGGCTGCTTTCCCCCCATCACTTCATCATGCTAGGTCGCCAATAACATTGTTCTGTATGGATTGCAGCCGTCCATCGTGTATGGAACGCTGGCGATCCATACACTTAGCATTTTTTTCATCTCTGTCTTTGAGGCTCCTTGTCCCTTGTTTCTATCTATGGGCTATTTCATTGCATGGATCGCTAGCGATCCAAGGACTTGGACATTTTTGGAGCTTGAGGTGTGGAATGCTTTCATGGCCTTGTTTCAATGTTGTTCGTGTAATCTCGTTGCACGTTGTTCCGTTCTAATGACTATCTACTAGCTGGTTATGCTTACCCATTGATTGGACTGGACAGACGTTGGTTTCTTGGTTTAGTCAAATTGAATCGTCGTTTCAGTAATATGGCTTGGCTCTCGTTAACTCCTCGTTTTAGCCTTTTTTGGTTAAGTTCTAAGCCATTCTGATTTAGTGTTTAGGGTTTGGTTTGTTTTCTAGCGGTCCTTCTAGTTTAAAAACCCGGATAACACAACCAACCATCACAAAGCAAGTGGATGGAAATACATGCATGCTATTTTACAATAATTCAACATGTAACAAGCACTTATTGACAATGGAATTAGTTTAATTACTATATTTTCATATAACTTAAGATTCGCTTACTAACTTTCCAAAGCAACTAATTTTCAAAGCAACAAACCAATCCAACAGCCAAACCATTATTACAACTATATAATAAACGTTCAATAGCTACAAATATGAGCATGAATATAGTTTAAACATTATGGTTCAAAGGTGGAAGCTTTACTCACCAAAACGCTTACTACTTGAATCGAAATCGCACTAACCCTTCGAACAACACTAGAACTAAGCTTTCCTATGTTGTTGACTTGATTTCGTGGACCTTTTGTGGGCTTTTAGGCTCGGCCTAGATCATATAGGGCTCAGCCAAGGTGGAAATGTGGGGGATATGGGTCTTGTTTGATAGAGAAGGAGATGTAGTGAGCTTAGAAATGACGAAAGGCTAGCTTTTCAAACTAGTTTTAGGATTTTAAGTACATGGAAGCCATGGACCATTTCATGAACATGAAGTTATGGAAATGAACTTTAGAAATGAAGATGCAAAGTGAGAAAAGAGTACGTGTGGTGGTATTTATAGGCATGGGAGGTGGAGAAATAATTGAATTAATCTTATTAATATAAAATAATAAAAAGTCTTCATGTAGCATGCTTCCATACCCTCTCCACCACTCCTAGTACACATGCATACCCCTAGGTCCCCCTTCCCACCATGCCTCCTTGTCTAACCTAGGTAGTTTAGGTGATGGTGGTGCATGAGAGGTTATTTTATATTTTTCTTTTATTTAAACATATTGGGTCTTATCATGGTTATATTTAAATTATCATGGTTTATTACCTTTAATACCTTCATTAACTTACCATATGACATGTGTACATATGTGTGCATGTGTATATGAGTGATATAAAAATGTACATAACTTTTTTAATGACTTTCCTTTACTGAAAATTCGAAATTTCGGAAAACATTTTTCGGTCATATTTTCTATTTTTATTTGAACTAATTATTTTGGTAAACAAAATTTGAAAATAATTTTAATATCATTAATTAATATTTAAAAGACATTTGTTTGGTTATTAAAATCCATTATTTAAGTATTTAAAAATGATTTAAATATTCAAATACAAGGCGATAATTTATGGGTCGTTACAGATTCAATTGTGTTCTAAAATTAATTTTCTTTTTTGTTAGATCTAAGATTGTTTGTTGTCGTAGATCTGATTTACTGTAGTAAAATACACTATTGGTTTTTCATTTTAGTTGTTTTATAATCAAGGTGTTAATATTTTGATTAATTTAATCATGTATATATATTATATAATTATTAAATCATATTTAATTGTGAAGTAATATCAAGTTAAATTTTTTGTTAGTCATTTTGTTTTAAATTAATTGAACTAATTTTGTCACTGGAATAATGCATTAACTTTTGACAAAAGTTTTAATTTTTCTTTATTGTGATTGTGTGTATTTTCATAACTGTAATTTTGAGGGTTTGTTTTTTTGTTGTAACTAAGTATGGACTTTTTATGGTATTCAATCCATTGTTGTAAGAGTGTTTGGAAAAAAATGGTGTAACATATTACATTATGTTATTACCTTATAATTTGATTTGATTAGATCTAAATCTAGCGTAAGATTTTATTTCCATCTTCATCTTTCTAGTTTTCTCTTATTTCGAAATGTTTAATTTTATGTAGATTTGTTTTCATAATTTCATATATACACATATATTAAAATATATCAATGGCAATAAAATATCACATAAACATGTACATACATACATACATATATATATACACGTATGTATATGTCTAATATATGTATATATATATGGTACTATCTACATGTGTATACAAACTATATACATATATTGTAGATATCCAAACATATGTGTATCTTTAGGTATTTGTATTCCCGATATGCGTGTTAATTTATTATATGTATATGTAAGTATAATATATATATATATATGTATATACAATAGATATAAATCCCAAAATCTATATATTTGTGCATATGCGCGTGTGTGTGTGTTTGTGTGTACAGTTAACATGTTTATATTATGTTATGTCATGTTATTGAATGTATACATGATACATTCAAAATTAAAATATTTTGTAATTACCGCCTTTTTGACCCTCAACGTCGACACTAATACATTCACGGTATTCACGTACCGAGCACCTAAGTGGTGGAAAGACAGAATGCTAGGGTAAAGAAAAAAGAAGAAAAGAAAACAAACAAGAAAGAGGAGAACAAAAACATCAAAATCTCATAGTGGAATGATAATATATAATATCAAAAGATAATACACAGAGTTACTCTAAACGACATAGCATTTCAGAGTTACTAATTAGAGTATTATCATTGGCCTGGATAGTTATAACAACGCGTCCTTACAATTTTTGATATATATACATAAAATAATATGGCGGAAATAAGAATACTATGGTGGGTAAACATCCAGCTCTTCTCCAAGAGCTCAATAAAGATCAACGAAAACTTATATTTCTCAAACTGTTCGAAAGAACACATGAGGAATTTAGAGAAAACAAAAATCATGTGTCAAACATAAGTCTGGTGTGAGAAACTCAAGAAATATGTGTACAGCATATAACAGCCCCTTTTGAGATCATCGTAGGTTATCCCCTCAAAAGAGCCAAACCATCTAATAAGTACATATTGAAATATAATAGATAATGTCTAGAGTGAAGAATATAAATCAAAAAATAGCTGTTAGTGCCTACATTTGTCACACCACAACAATATATATAGGTATACAGACAAAACCACTAAGGTGCATGCGCATAATGGATTTTCCATGGAGACGCCTTGTAATGACCCATAAATTTTAACGATTTTGAATAACTTAATTTACTAAACAAAATTTAGCACTAAAAATTTGATATTTGGAATACGTCTCTTTAAACGTAGCAAATGTCAGATTTTCATCAGAAAATGTGAAAGTTAGTTCTGTTGTGTAAATTTCAATTTCGATTTAAATCAGTTAATTTGATGAAAATAAAATATTTTTGAAACCTAAATATTTTTTATCTAATAAAAATGTAAATCATTTTCTGTGTGAGACATCATATTTAGTTTCGCCGAATTTGGACTTCTATAGCTCCGTTTATCTTATTTTCGACGTTCTAGCAGCATTTTGGCAGCGAATATCGAGTTTTGATAGGATACTTGTATCTCTCATAACTGTGTACCATTCTATTTGTCTCGTCATGTCGATCTCTATAGTATATTCATTTGTGTATTTCGGCGTCCGATATGCGACGAAACCTGCGAAACGGTTAGCCGTATCGGTACCCTTTTTTGAGCTTTTTTGATTTCCTATGTCCTTTCATTTTCCAGCCGTGAGATAATGAATGGTCAAAGCTGTAAATATTTCCAGAAATTGACTTTTGGCTTTTTTTATTCCAACTTTTAATAATTGTTGTTCTGTGCATCCTTTTGAGAAATGATATATAATATATTTATTTTAGAATTCGCATGTATGAAGTTATATATAGCATGTTCATTTTCATCAACTTGAGAATACTGCTCTTCTACCATTGCCATTCCCTCCTTTGAACCCGCATCCACCCTTGCTCTAGTCATGCAAACACCACCGTGCTCACTTTCCATCCCAGCCACCATAAAAAAAATTATGTTTGCATGCATTTGCCTGTAGAAATTCATGCCACCCCTGATAGTAAGCACAACACAGACCACCACCACCGAAGCCACCACGACAAAGCTAGCTTCCCAAAGCCCGCCTGCGTTTTCTCCCCGACCCAAATAACTAGGTCGCCACCCACACCTCAACCCACGTGTCTCCAGATCCGCATCCTCCTGTTCACTAGCCTGCCACCCACTTAAGTCTTCCGCCTCTCTCTTGAACAGCCACTCCACGTCCATCACAACAAACATCTCCTCCTCAAACCCTTGGCCACTCTCCTTCCTCATCATCACCTCACCCTGGCGCCAATGACTTGCCCAACAAGCCTCACATACGCATACAGTACGAACATCTGAACCTCCTAATCCGAATGACATCATGATCCACTACTTGAAACCCAAACTCTGTGCTCCTCCTTGCTCTGACAGCCTGCACTCCTCTATCCTCCAAGCCTTCTCTTTATAAAAAATATATAACTGATATTTGATTTCATATACATTATAGATATATATTATATTAGATACTTGATATTTAGATCCACTATGGCAGTCTTCTCTTTTGTTTATACTAGATATTGTTTTAAATTAAATAATGACTTTGCAAATAATATATATAGATTTTTGAACTATAATATATACATAGATATTTTGATTTTAAAATAGATTTTTAAATTTTATTATGTAGATATTTTGATTTTATATGCGTTTTAATAACTATTGATTTTAAAATATAATATGGAGATTTTATTTTAAATATGGGTTTTAAATTGAATATTAATTTTAAGAAGAAAATAATATATATATATATATATATATATATATTATTTCAATCGATCTCTAGTCCACCTTGCTTCGCTTTTTCCGTTGTTGTCCGAAGATTTTTCCGCAACTCTAGCTTGTTCGTGCGTATCTGTGTCACTGTTTCTATTTTCATTGTTCTCTAGCCTCGAAAGGTGAGCAATCACTCATGATTGAAATTCTTATATTTAGTAAATTGATTTCACATGAAATGAAGATTGAAATATGTTGTTAAATTTGAATTCGTTAGTAATTAAATCGTTAAATATGACATGATATTATTTGCATTTGTTCACCTATGATAATCGACATTATTGACACTAATAACCTATTAGTATATGTATATTATATTTAATTTGACAATTATGATCATATTTTCCATTGATATGCTATGTCATTTTATGTTATTATCTATTGTTCTCACTTTTCAAGTTCCCTGTTAGATAGGAAATTCCTATGGGTTGAAATGATACATACCCGACCGATCTTGTAGATTAGGGAAAATTGTTATGGGTTGAAATGATAGACCTAAGCGATTTTATTGAATTGAATTTTGGGATTGCGGGTTGAAATGATATATACCCGTAAATATTAAATTATTGCGGATTGAAATGATAAATATTCGTATCACTTGACTATAGGATAGAAAATTATATACGGACACCGTTGGTCTATTTTTGAAAAATTATTTCCAAAGCTTTGAAAGGAAATATATGGGTATTAATAAATATTGTTTTTTTAAAATATAATATAAAGATTTTAAATTTTAATATATGTGTAAAAGTTAGGTTTTTAAATTTATATGTTTTGGATATTTTAAAATTATAAGTTTAGTTTTAAAATGAAAATTAAGAAATTTTACTTATAACTTTATTATTTTTAAAATATATAAAATAAGATTTAAAATAGATTTAATAATAATAAGATTTAATTTAATAATAACTGATATAATAAAATTTATTAAGAATTCAATTTAACTAATAATATATAATATGTTAAGTATTTATTTAAATTTGTATTAATATTTCTTAACTTTAAGTAAATGGAAGTTGGAAAGATAAATTAAATAAGAATTGATTTGTAATTTAATTGGTTAAGAGTTGAATTTAAATAAGAATTGATTTATAATTAAATTTATTTAGAATTGAATTTAAATAAAGTTGATTTGGAACTTTGATTTATAATTAAATTTGTTCAGAATTGAATTTAAATAAAGTTGATTAGGAACTTTGATTTATAATTAAATTTGTTTAGAAGTGAATTTAAATAAAGTTGATTTGGAACATATTGATTTTGAGATTTAAAGAAGTGTTTCTATAACTTGATAACTTGATTTTGATTAAAGAGGATTTAATGAATATTTAAATTTAATTTAAATATTTAATTTTGATATAAATTTATAATTTGAGATTTTATTTATATGTTTAACTAAAAGTGGGGAAATGAATATTTAAAAAAAATTGAAATTTAATATTTAATTTTGATTCAAATTTGTAATCTAAGATTTTATTTAAATGATTAAATGAATATTTTTCAAATTTAAATAAAAAAATTTGAATTATGGAATATAAATGAAATTTGTCAAATTGGGTTATTGTAAATTGTTTGAATATTTAAAGTCTGAAACCTATTGAATTGGAAGTGGTTTAAAACTGTAGTCCAAATCTGGATTGAAATCGATATAAATTGAAATGGTTTAAAAAGAATTTGAATCGAACCTTTTACCTTTTAATTGAAATCATTGAGCTGAGATTGGTTGATTTAATTTGATTTGTGAATTAGAAGAACAATTTCTAACTTGAAACTACTTTTGATATATATATATATATATATATATATTATAAATATTATTTTTAATGTATAAACTATTATACTCTATAACCTATTTTAAATATATATACTATTTCTAATTTATAACTATTTCAATATATATAAACTATTTTCAATATTTAAACTATTTAAGTTGGAACTGTTATGATTTAGATTTAATGGATTTAAATGCGAATATTTTTATATGATGGTTTAGACTATTTTGTAGTTATGGTTTTGGAAATGAAAATGAATTAAAGTGAATATGATTTCGAAAGTGATACGATTTTGAAATGAATATGATATTTTGATATGAAGTGTGAACTATTTGAAATGAAAATGACCACGGTGTGAAATAAGCGTTTGGTTGTTAAAGAGACCAGGATCAGATATTGTCATACTCTCTACCAATACCAAAAACCACTTTAACAACCGTGCACGTGGTGGAGATTCTAAAACGAAGTCGGATGGTTTGGCGACGATTTTGTATGAGGTATTAACGCAGCCCTGACTCCCGCGAGTCTGCTTGATGTGGCTAAAACAGGAGCTATACCGGGCCAAGTGAGGTCGCACCTCCGATCGAGCATGCTTCTTCGATACCATTCTATTACTTTGTGATTTGATTGGGTGCATCTTTGATTTGGGGGCGTGTCTCGAGGTGGGTGGTAGTAGCTGCTATGTGTTACCACCAGTCTGGGAGTGCAAACGGTAGAATCCTACCCTGGCATTGCCTCGCGTGCCTTTTCACATGCCTTATCGCACCTTCTACGGGTTTGGTTTGTGTCGTACCTATGGAGTGCTCCCTGATAGCCCACCGGTTTGGTGGATTTTACAGTACTGTATAGGTTACGGCATTATATAAAATGTGTTAAGGGGGATATGGGTAACGCCTTAACGTTATTAATAGTTTACTTTACTATAGGCATTATCTATGTAGCGTATTGTACTATGTATGTAGATAGTTTAACGAATCCTTAGAGGATGGGAATCTCAGACATACTTTAAGTTATTTTGTATTTACTTGACATTTCACTTGAGTTGATTTACTGGTATAGGAATGTTAATCCTGACTCGAGTGTTTTATGTTTTACTTTATGCTCGGGTCAGACTAAGTGTCACAGCATTTGACTCACCCTTTGGAGTTTGGAGCTTTGCTTGAAGATCTGTCTCTTATATATTCAGCTTTCTAGCTATCTCAGTTATTTCCAATTGTTTATGTTCAGACTTGTTGCTTTTGTATTTGATACTACTTTGTATTTGAGATTTTATGTTGTATTTATTCAGACTCTGATGTTTATATAGTAGCTTCATGAACTACTATTTATCTAACATGTGTGGATGATTGTCGATTTGAATGGTTCGAAATAGCGGGTCATTACATTTGGTATCAGAGCTCAGGTTTAGGCAAAACCTAGCATATGGAGTAAAACTCATTAGAGATAGGGTAGTAATACCCTAGAATGAGTGAAAATTAATTACATAATCATCTTCGTTCAGGCTTGAAATTCTTTGTTAGGATCCTCTTTGATTTTGATTTCTTTGAATTTTTGAAACTTTCCCTTTGTTTTGAAATCCATTCTTGCCTTGTCTTGTTCGCGTTCTTCTTGATACTGGAGCATCCTATAGCTCTATTTCCATTAATATCTGAAATGATTTGAGCTCATCTTGCCACCTCAACTGGCAACTTCATCCTATTGTGTGACTAATTCCATTGGTGGTCCCGCCAACCTTAGTATGATTTGTAAAGGGGTGAAACTCCTTTACAACAGGCGTCGATTCATCGGAGATTTCTATGTCCTTGGTTTTGATGCTGTATCTCTTGCAAAGCCTGAACCGTTTCTTTGGTATTCGACCAGGGTAATTCTCTTGTGATCGAATCTCGATTTCCCCAGCATTTTGTAGGCAATTTTATCTTTTCGCTTGATTCTCAGCCTAGTAACCTTGACTCCACCCCTGTTGTCCAACTATTTCCGGATGTCTTGGTGAAGTCACTTCTCTCCCTCCCAGGCAGGAAATTGAATTCCGCATCGATCTTATTCCTGGAGCTCGACCTGTTGTCCTTCCTCAAGGACGAATGGTCTCCATGAATGGTTAGTCATACCCTTTGGATTAACCAATGCTCTTGCTTTCTTCGTCGATCTCATGAATCGCGTTTTCCGCAATGTTCTCGTCAAGTTTGTCCTGGTTTTCATTGATGATATTCTTGTTTTTCTAAGTCTCGGTTGACCCGATTAATGTCGCCGTGATTTATACAAGTCTATCCATCTTTCCTCTTTTGTAATTTAATCATCTTATCTTCTTGTCGAGCCCATCTTCTTGGTTAGAATTCTCTTTGATTAAGGCCCCTCAAAAATTTGAATCTCCATCCTTATTTTAAAATCCATTCTTGAATCATCCTGGAGTGTATTTGTAATTGATATAAAAATGTTTTATATTGTGTTGTTTGAGTTGTTAAGTTTGAATTTTGGGTTTCGATCAATTCGTCTGGCCAACACTATCGACATGAATTCCAAAACACTTGAACAGAGAAAACTGACACAATATTGTTTTCGAAATTGGTAAATGTAATAATTTTATGTATGATTATATTTTATATATATAAAAAAGCATAATTTTCTGAAATTAGATGGTTAAATGAATTTGTTGTTAGAAATGATAATATTAGATTATCATTTATTGTTTTGTCAACATTCCTAAACCATTAACCATTGTAGTATGTTATAAGGAGTTGGAATTTTATAAACATGGTTGTTTGTACCAAAATTGGGCACAACACTCTTCGGAAGAGTTTGAAGAGATAAAAATGAAGAAATTAAATGGAAAACGAGGATTATCTAACAAACACTTCAAAAACAAATGATAAAGAACACAGAGACACAAAAATTTAGAGTGGTTCGGCGTATTGCCTACGTCCACTATGAAATAGATGACTTTATTGATTTTTCTTTGATGATTACAACTGATTACAGTGGCTAACGGCAGATTAAAATGGATTACAGTAGTGAAATTCGAGTATAACAGCAGCCTTGAAGTGCAAAAGTGTTTCCGGTAGAGTCTGGACGTTAAAGAGCCAAAAGATCCCTTTTCTGTAGGCTTTGGGATGCTATTTATAGGCGTAGGCTGCAAATATCTCGCTCAGATCTCGGGAGACTTCTTCTGGCACATGGGTGGGCCCACGCGATCGATCCCATGAAGTTTCGGCCCGATCCGTGATCGATACGAATGGATTTCGTATCGATCAGGATTTGACCCAATCGAGTCGAAACTCGGCATGGGCATTGCTTAGCTTGATTTGTATCATCCTTTGAAATTCTTCTCCTGTACTTATCCATTATCAATCGAAGATCGATAACAGATCCATTGTCCGGAGCGACATGGAAAGTTCTTTCTATTCAAGAACACTGGATATGTAGAAATGCAAAGCAATGGAGCTATCCGATATGTCCAAATCTAAGATGAATCATCATATTGAAGTCAATTTGACGATCCAACTTTAGTTAATTCCGTGAATAGAGATGGTCGAAACTAGGAAGCATATTCGTCTCCCAAGTCATGCATCTAATGAGGGTACAAACCCTAACTACATCGCTAACAAATCGTGTTTGGATTCAACCATCTCCATCTCAAAATTGTAACTGAATCATCATCTCCATCACTACTCAAGCGTGAATCACCACCCTTAACCTTCAAATCTTGGTCGGCTAAGGGTTTGAGCACTAAGTCCGATCCGACTCTTTGGGATGGCAACAGTGCGAGTTCACCAAGCAGTGGCGGCATGGACCAGGAAATGGTGGTAGTAGGTGAGAACGGTAAAGCTTGGATGAGCGAGCTATCTAGATAGGATGGTCCGTTCATGATGTTCAGGACACTGAACTCATCCCATATAAATAACACACTGTACCTGCCCTGGTCAACACTTAGAATCTGATTGATCAGCACACGCTGACTTCCTTTGGATTTCAAGTGTTAATCACATGGGAATTCTTATTAGAAATAAAACATACCTGACCATGATCAATGAGTTTTATTATCTAGAATGACACGCCAGTCAAAATGTCGCAAGTCCGGTGATGGAGTGTCCACACCTTCAGAAGCTGAGTCATTAACTGCCCCAATTTCTCCATCCATTCCCGTGGGGCCAAGTCAACCTGCGACTTATAATTTCTATGGCCCGCTAGTCCTAGTAGGACATGTACTTAACCAGTTACTGCATGGGCTGAGAATTCTAACTGACCCTTCAAAGCAAGCGCCTTCGATCCTGGAAGCTAAAATGCTTAGAAATATATGTGTACAGCATAGCATCCCCAAAGGTGACTTTCCTTTGCCAACTCGAGCCAAATCTGTATATAATCCTTTTAAAGGCTTTACTGCTTATAACCGATACATGTGCTTGAGTGGTGCCATGCCACCGTTCAATTGGTTTCTTATCCATGGTGCTTTGAGATTTAGGATTGGCACCATTCAAATTCATCCCAATGGTTACGTGCTTTTAAGTTACATGTACATCTTATTCATGACCAGGATTCACAACAAACGTTCAGCGTTCAAGAATGAGTTCTTCTTTGTTCGACGTCCAGAGGGTTTAAATCGCTTCTGGTTATTTGGAAGTAAGTCTTTATTCCTTAGCTCTTGTCATTCCATGTGATTTTCCAGTTTCATAACATATCGTATGTCCTATTGCAGTCATCCTAAGGCCGGAAAGTAACGGTGAGCTCAAAGCAATGCTTGAAACTCATAAATCTTGAGAGCTTCCGAGCGCACAATAGAGTTCCTTTTGATGAATGAGAACCTTCGTGGTTTAACTTACTTCATCCTGATAGATTTTCTGTAGATGATGAGCTGTCAACATCAAGTGGCTCTAGGAGACATAGTCGTTCTTTAACCCGTGCCCATGACTCTAACAAGAAGGCTCAAGAAGATGTGGCTAGTCCGTTAGAGGAAGCATAGCCCGAAGAGATTCTTAGAGCTAACATAGACTTACCCTCCGGTGAGGACATTATGGGGAATAGGGATGAGGACCACAAGATGACTTCAATTCTCGAGAAAGAAGATGAAATGTTTCAAAGGAGTGATGGGAAACAGCTTATGGTTAAGGAAGGAGAGGAAGAGGGTTCGGATGGTGATGATAGCGACTTTCACATCTCCGAAGAGAGAGATGAATCTTTCGGCGAGTCGTCAGAGATGAGCCCTAATCCACCCTAGCTGCCTTCTCCGGACTTGTTAACCACCGAGGCATTAAGCCCTGAACTCTCGATTTCTCCTCCTTAGGAACAACCTATTATTGAGACTCCATAGTCTGCTAGAGGTCAAGCTACCGGGACCCCCGTTGGAGATACATCTACTTCTGATTTCATGAGAGATGTTGCTATCTATGTAGATGAACATGGGGGTATTTCCATTATCGAAATGATAGCTAAGATTGGCTCGGAAATTGACCTTTCCTCGAGCGTATTTGTGAGCAGTGGTGAAAAGATTCTGACTCTTAAACCTTGCCGATACGGTTGGTAGAGTATATGGGGGGGTCATCGGCACTACACACTTCACTTTAGGATCACAGACACATATCTCTGCATCGCATTAATTCCTAAGGTCGAGTATTAACTTCATTTTGTTTTCGTTTCAGGTGCCATGAGACGTTGGTTATATCATTAGTTACGTCAAGATATAAGCTCCTGCAAAGGCAAAAATTCTGATCTGGCTTATCGCCCTCCTCGTGAAATGAATGAGGAGAGAAGGAAAAGAAAGAAGGATGAGGCTCGCCATCTGGAGCGAGAGTGCGAGAGGGGAGAGAAGAGAAAAAGAGACAATGAGAGAAGTGCCCCTGGCAACATAACAAGCGCCAGAGAGACTTTCACGACCTTCGCGGGCCTTCATTATCGATTACTGCTCCCAGCAGTAATGCTTGGACTGTTGAAATACCAACAATTCCGTATTCTCAAGCAACAACCCTTTCAATGGCCCCTACTTCTTCCAGATAAACTGAGAAGTTCATGCTTCTGTCGGGTCCACCTATGCTTCAAGCTACCTTTCCAAATCTATTCTTGAATGGAGTCAAGTTTGACAAGAAAATAAAGCCCCTTAACAAGGCCACTTCTCTCAGCAATCTAGAGACAATCCGTATGGACTTGGAAGCTAGGTATGATATGTAGCATTTATTGAAGGCCATTTCAGATGTAAATCACATTAACTATCAGGAGATCCTCTCATTTGAGATCGAAAGGGAAGACCATGCTAAGGTGATTAAAAATCATGATAAGGAGATAGTCCATTTGAAGACTGAGAGGGACACAACCCTAAAAGGAAAGGCTGCATCGACAAGTTGTTGACTGAGGCAAACCAGCTCACGGTAGAGCCATTATCGTGATAAAGGATCCACTCAAAGATGCTCGTATTGAATCTGGGAAACTAAAAAAGAAGCTTACCGAAGTGGAAAACACCATTAAATCTCGGAACTAAACTATCGTCGGTCATGCTGCTGTCATTGCTGAGCAGGACACCGAGCTCACTCATCTATGTAAGGAGAATGCACGGATGGTGAAAAAGAAGGAAGAGGCTGCATCCGATAAAATAGTGGAGGAGATCAAGCATCTAAGCACCGAGTCAGAGCTTACAAAGCTATGATCGAAATACGATGATGCGATAAGCCAAATGGACGACATTGTGCTTCATCTTTATACTAACTGCGTGATGAATAAAGGCAGCTTGAAATGGTCAAGTAATAACTATCCCTGGACTCTTGCCGTGGTTTGGGAGGAGGTATTGGTCAGGTCTGAGGAGGTCAAGGATACATGCTTTGAGGAGGAAATAAAGGATGTTTATCTTAGTCCTGAGGGCATAGAACTCTTGGCCACCGGCAAAGAGATCCTTAGAGAAGAGATGGAGAAGAAAGCTACCAATTCTGCAGCCAAAGCTCTTGCTAACCCAAGCTCTTCAGGTCAGCACCAAACACTTATTCCTACTTCTCAAGAGCATACGAAGACCATTCCTGTTTCCACGGTTATTATTTCTGAAGCCGCTCGCGCCCATGCAACTTTAGTTGCCTTGGGTGAGCCATGCCCTTTTCCAGATGTAGTACGACCTTTAGAGGAGGAGACTGGCGATGAAGTCTTCAAGATTGAAGTTCATGACCAAACACTGGCTCAGGTATTTCTCTCGTCTCTCCGGTGCTCTAGACACTTCGATTTACTCTGGAATCCTTTTCTAAATTGTGCACCTCTCTTTCCCAACTTATAGGTCAGCCAACTCTCCTACCTGCTCCTTCTGCCGTACAGGGTTTATGACCTGCTTCTATTTTCGTTGCTTCCACCATCGTCTCAGTAGCGGCTTCTGGCATAGTTCCTATCTCCAGCTCCGAGCCTGGGCTCGATTTCGAATAGATAGAGGCACTAAAAAACTTGGAGGATGTCTTAACGGCTATGGATGAGGAGGTGGTGATTACCAGTAAGTTGGGGACGATACACAAGATGACTATAGCAAAAGACTGGAGGAGGAAAAGAAAGGGCTGTAGATGAAGAAGTAAAAGGAAGAGAGGAAGCACAAGCCTCTCGCTACCATCACATTGAAGGTGTCAAAGAAGGAGTTCGGCTACCGGAGGGTCAGAAGGGTCTGACCCCCCTGCACGAGGAGAGACCGACAAGGATAGCAAGAAGAAGCTCCCGATTCGCCCAAGTAGGCAGTAAAGGTGGAGGGAATGGTGCAAAGAAGTCGGGATGAGGTCGAGCACCGCTGGAGCAGGTACTCATTGTCTTTTTGTGTGTTTTTGTGGTGTCAGAGTATGTACAAGTATAGAGTCTACACTTGAAGCCTATTTCCTTTTGTTGTAGTGTTAGTAACATCTGTACTTTTGCTTTGATGTCCGAAAGAGGCCAATATTGTGTAAGTATGGCCCTCGATGTTTCATATTGTACATAAAATGATATGAGTAATGAAAAGGATTAGCATTTCCACTATAATCTCTTCTGTGTACCTTTCTATATTCTATGTATTGTGCCGGTTTATATACCACTATATGTGTACATAGTACGATTTCTTGTCTCGCAATTTCCATATTATATACTGCTGTATTGCATGATATATGATGTGTTTATTTACCGTATTTCTGTGCATAAAAATAGTGTAAATAGTGTAACTTGCAGTTATTTAGCGTATTACTTTACTTAGCTTTTTTTTGGTTACCAAAATTATCTATTCGGCTTAATAGAACTATGGAGTGATTTTCAATTTGTCCAAGTGTTAGTGTGTTGTGTGCCCCCACAGTCCACGATGCTGGTTATTCCGAACACATGAGATGAGACCAGATGCTCTAGGCAACTCTTTGGTTTCCCCTAGTCCATGATATATTGCAACTCCTATCACTAAGAACATGTAATTTGAATGCTCGATTCTGAGCACTGTAACACCCCGCATTTTTAGATAATTAAAAAACCAAATAACGATGAACAGTGAAAATAAACATTATTGGAATTTTCAGAATATGGCCTCGAAACTTATACCATTCTGTTCATGGCGATTTTATGATCAATTCCCATATAAAACTTATCGAAATCCGAGTTAATACGAAGAAGTTACGAGAGAAACGAAAAACAGAAGAACGAAAAAAGAAACAAAATAAGGCCCATGGGTCGAGCCATGGTGCACAAGGGTCGACCCTAAGGTCGACCCCTGATGAACACGGGTCGACCTATAGGTCAACCCGCGTTTTCCCCTGGACGTGAATTCATCCAGGGACGTGCCGAACCTATTTAATTCAATTTTTGTGCAATCTCAAACATTGGTTTCTAAATCCAACGATCCACAACAAGCCTGTGACGTGGTTGCACCAAATTCAATCCTAAAATCCGATGGTCTGAGATCCTCAAACTCCCCTATAAATAGAACCCTAGGCCTAGCTATTTCCTCAAATCAGATTTTCTCCCAATTGTGTTCATTGCCTAAGGTTGAACCCTAAATAGAAAATATTTCTAAGGAAAAGATCTTCTTAATAAAAATATTAGACACCTTAGAAGGGGATCCAGGATAACCATGGAGCAAAGCTAAGGACGACAGGTGAGTGGATTTAAATTATATATCTTTTACGTTTATGATATATTATCGTTAGATTCTCGTTAAATATTTTAATTCAGCATTTATTTCAATAATTAGTTCTGCTAATAAGTTATGTTGAAACTGTAAATTCTATAAGAGAGCTTATATTTAATTATTATTTATATGGAAAAGAAAGAAAGAAATCCAATTAAATATGAATAATATTAGGCTTAACAGTTATAGAGAAAGGCTTAAGCCTAAAAGCAAGAAATTTACTATAAATTATGCTAAAACGAGAGAAATAAATTAAAAAAGGGAAAATCTAATAACTTGATTTGGAAGTTAGTGATAGATTAGTTGGTTGGTTTAGAAAAGAGAATACATTTCCATAGTTTAATATTGCAAAAATAACGATAAACGTAATTGCAAGAATAAAAGAAAGAAAAAGGGAATTGGTGTAAAATAAAGACATTTCTGTATTTTGCATTACCCAATAGTTAAAGAAACGATAAAAGAAATATCTTGCAATTTCGAGTTATTGTTTATAGCATTATTTAGTATTAAAATATGGAAATGGATTTTTAGCACAGTTTTTGTAACCAACCAAATAGAATAGAACTTCTTCCTAGAATAAAATAGAATAAAGTGAAGAGTTAAAGAAATTAAAGAAGAAATCAAGTTAATTATTCGACAAGATTAGAAACAATAAACAGAAATGTGCCTAGATCTGCATTTACTGCGCAGATAGTAGAATAAAAGCAAAGCAGTTATTATGATAAGTAAATTTGTGACAGTCGGACGTAGTCCCAAGCCAAGATTGTCATATAATATAAGAGAACTAAAGAGAATTCAATATCATAATAAAAAAAGATAGACTAGAATAGAAAAGAGACACTTGCAATTATATTTATAACATGTAGATTATAAAAGAATATAGAAGTACCAATTGCAAGGAAAATTAGAACATAAGTTATAATTAGAGATAACAGAAAAGGCTTATTTTAAAATTTACACTACGTTAATAAGCAAACATAGAAGAAAGGCCCATACCAACATCATTCCCCTTCAGTCAAGAACTGATGCTCTCACAATAGTTAGGTGAGGCTGGGACACGCTTATGCTGATTAGGGTAAATAAGTAGCCAACAGAATTAGAAAAGTCAACTAAACGCATAATAAAAGATTAGACGTAGGGTCTAACAAAATGGTAAGATGCGTTTGGAGAAGCCCAAAGGATGAAGAGCCTAACAAAGTAGTTCATCACATATTTTAACACAGAAATAGCACGTCCAACTTAGTTAATTTGGGCTAGAAGGAAGTACGAGACTTCAACGGGATGTGAGGGTACTCTAGGATGGCCCTCTGGGGTAGGCTTAACGAAGCTGCACCCCCGGAGGCAGGTCTGTAGGTGTTCCATCAAGAGAGTATGCCTTGACTGCTTTTGCATTGTAGGCCTAACGAAGCGGACCTTTGTAGGCAGTCAAAAGGTTGATGAATGGAGTAGGATATCGTATGACACCGTACTCTGACTTGCGAGTAGGTTTTAGTGGGCAGGACCCAAAAGGATAGTCGCATGCGGAGATCAAGCCATCATCAATCAAGAACGAGTTCGGGAAAGACTAGAGTTAAACCAACGGGCCAATGATTCTTTCACTATCGAGACATCGGATGAGGGGTGCAGCTAATTGGATGTTTAGATTATTTGCAGTAAGGCACAACCACTTAGCTCTTTTGAGGTATTTCGATTAGTTGAGGGGTGGCTGCGTGAGGCCATAGCCACGATGAGAAAAGAGACGCACCAAGTAGAATATCTGTATTGTAGGCCTAACCAAGTTGTCCTTTACAGATATGGAAAATCCCCGACCGAGTTCCATACAAGGTAGACCTTGTTGGCGGGATTCAGGGATTAAACAGAACAATTATGTATAGTCCTCAAGGTACGCACTGGGTGGTACATTGTGGATGTCCAAGCATTAGTATAGGCTAGTGCGGACGCAGTTTTACGTTTTCATAGTATACAATAGAAAATTTGTATTGTAGGCCTCACAAAGCTCTCCTTTATAGATATAGTTGCAGAATGCTCTAGGAGCAAGATGATGGAGTCTTTTTCGAGGTGGATACGGAATGTACTATGGGTAGTACCTAAGACCAATGCGGTCATTGGGCATGTTGCTACATATATATTTGTTATTAGGTTTTAATCTACTAGGGAGTAGATGGGTACGATTCACGCACAGAGGCAAGAGTATTATAAACCCAATAAACCTAACATACATAAAATGGAAATAAAACGGTACATGTAGAATTAAGCTTAGAAGTGTATAATTTGTCCATTCACCAGAACTTTAGTTCTGACCCCCACCTCATACATCCCACATATTAGGTAGATGGCAGAGACTTTCCAGCTTTGAAACACTTCTTTAGAAAGTGTTATTATCTTGGTGAGTATTTACTTACTATTATATTTTGGTCAGTTCCGCTGTGAGATATTTACTTGATCTCTGATATATTTGTCTTTGCCTATTTGCAGGATACGAAATAATAAAATGCACCGAGAAGCGAGGTAGACATTTTATTGGGAAGGGATGAAGAAAGACATCAGATATTCATTTTGACATGAATGATTTGTTAGCTAGTAAATGCTGAAAAGAAGAAGCCAATTGGTTATTACAATCGCTTGAGATTCCTAAAGGGAAATGGGAATAGAACTTCATCTATGGAATGCCAAGGACTAGAAGAGAATATGATGGCATTTGAGTCAGAGTCGATAGATTGATGAAGAGTGTTAGATTTATATTCGTTAAGTCTAGTAGGATAGCATCCAAATTAGTCGAGTTGTATATGGAATGGGTAGCGTGATTCCATTGTGCACTAAGTGCATTGTAAGTAGCTGAAACCCATTGTTTACTAGTAGGTTTTGGGGGAACTTACAACAGGCATTTGGATATTTGGCACTGAATAATCGATTTTATGATATTGAGACTAAACCATGGACTTCGAGACCTCGTAGACCTATTCGTGTAGATAGATGAGATATGAATCAGGTTAGAAGGAGGGTAGTGGAGTAGTAGAGGTTCAGTGGAGTGAATGTGAGGACGATGAGATATGGGAGACCATAAAGAGTGTGAGGACTGCTTATCCAAAGCTCTTTGGGAGGTGTGATTTCATTTTTATCGTCAGCTTTCATGTTAGATATCACATTTGATGTTTTATAATAGATGGTTTAGTATACCGCATGCTAGGATAGGCATGGATGTTATTACTTTTGATGTTTGATCTTATATATGCCTATTGATGTTTGATTATTGGTATTAGACATGATTACTTTTTCTTTTATGGTTATTAGAAAATGCGAGATATATATGACCAGATATAGCATAATTATTTGAGATGATTACCATATATATGATCTAGTATACTTATTTACATTATGGCGTTACTATTGCACTTAATCCTCTTTGTTGAGTACTTGATCAGGTACATGGAAGCAATTATTGGCTATTGGATGCTTATCCACTTATATTTGCATCTAAATAAAATGCATTTGCTATAAAAGAGGTATATGACATCTGTAGTTTAGATTTGGCTATATATGTTTGGTTGTCCTTGAAAAGGAGATGCCTCATATATGAGATGTATATATGTCTATTGTTGTATTGGGATTTTTCCCAGACCTAGCTACGCAAAGGAGGTGCTGCCGAAATTTTTCATGACATAAGCCAAAAATTGAGAGAAAAGTCAATGTATAGGATTTAGACGTTGCTGATAGTTGAGAGAGTTAGTAATGTATAAGATTTAGTTGACTTACCTTTCGATTAGTGAGTTGGCACTTTTGTTTTCCATTGTCTATTTCTTTGGAAATAAGTGCATAACTTAGACGTTTGGCTTAGCCACATTGATTTTGGATTCAATAGTGATTGTACTTAGGGATGAGGATGATGGATCCAGCTGATTCCAAGTCTATTACCTTTGTTATAATCACTTTCATGATTGTTGTTGAGAGTTGTAAGTGATTACTTTCCCTTGTATCACTGCTTATGTGAGGGTATTGGGTTGTGTTGTCTCGTCCTTGGGATTTCGAGGAAAAAATCCTTTTGAGGGGGAGAATGTAACGACCCATATTTTTAACGATGGTATATTTTAAATAAGTGATTTAAATATTGAATCGTTAATTAATAGATGGTCCCAAAAATGTGACTTTTTGCATACGATTGAATCCGGACTCGAGACCACTTCCGTTGAGTACGTATCGGCGTTGCAAATTAAAATGAGTTTAAGGATCACTATATTTGGAGATCAGACGATCTGATGGCCGAAACGGTCTCGAAAAGCGTGAAATTATCATTTGGAGCACGGTCTTGGATAGTGATGAAATTTATACCATCGGGATCGAAAAAATGAGATGATGCATGCAGACGAGTTTCATGGTGATCTGACGCACCGTTTGATCGTACGAGCTCAAAACTTGCGACCGTTCTATTTGAGAAATAAAAGGAAATGAGTAAAATATTATTATTTAAATTACAAAACCCTCTCCCCCAAATTAAACAATTACTATTCTATTGCATTACTAGAAACCATGGCCACCACTTGATTTTGATCTTCAAAAATTAATATCCATTGATCCGCTCAGCCAAAAATCGTAAAACAAATTTCATTGGGTTCAATCAACGAGATCTCCAAGCCCACATCAATTTTGGAGTATGCAACTTGCCATAGCCGAACTCGATTATTTCTTATTTAACTAGGGTTTCGTATCAATGGAGATAGAGGCGGCTAGGGGTGAAATGAAGGATATAGGTAAGTTTCTCTTGGCAATTGGCACCTCCCCATACCAAAATCGCGGTGACTGATCATTCCTAGGCAAAAGCAACATTTGGAAAGTCGTGTGCTGCTGTTAGGTCATGTTCATGGTCGGTGGATCGAGGAGCTTCTTATGGTGATCGTTGCGAAGAGAGCGCGTAGACGAGTGCGTAGGCGAAATTGCCAAGATTTGCTAAGTATCGAGGGAGAAATCAGAGTTTGAAATTCATGACCATGGGTTTCCTGTATCTGATATATGTACGTGCACGGTAATTAAGTGAAGAGGAAGATGGATTGAGATAATTAAGGTAAGTTTAATTATTAGTTAAGTTAATTTAATTATTCAAATAATTCGAAATCTTATATTATGCGTATCTTTAGCATACGAGGTCCGTTTTGAATGTCGTTTCTTGCGTTGCGCTCATGATGGGGAGCTCTAGGACTTAGCATTGGTTTGGTCATACTTGGTTGAGGTGGGTGATATTATCTCTCATGAGACTATGATTGGTTGTATAGTATTAGATTTACGCTTAGGAATGATTTTTGGTTTTAAAATGTAATTTTCCTATACTTATATATCTACTAGATTTTTATTAAAAAATATATTTTAAAATGGTTTATAAAGAATATCAATTATTTTCTATCGACGTGCCATAATTAGGGAATTATTAGACTTGAGCTATTATTGATATTATTTCCCACATTGGCCTATATGGATGGATTATACATATTATATATGTATACTATTATGGACATTTATATGCTTGTTGGATGCATGTATGTTAGTTTGGTTGTTAGGTTGAAAATGCCGATTTATTGGCGATCTAGCGTTAGGTAATATTTGGTGTGTTAGGGTTCGTTCCCTTGATCGGAAACCCAAACAAACGGAATAATTTGTAAGAGAATGATGGAATGCATGCCGACAGATCTAAGGATGGAAGACGATGGATTTGGACGAGCTTCGAACTTCAGGATGGACGCCGGACATTTTTAGTTGGTTAGTATTTATTCATTTTTGGCTAAGTATAGGACCAGGGTAGTTGGTATTGACCACTATAGAGTGGTCGGTACCCATCACTATTTATGATAGTCGATTTGGTCGACCTTAGACATGGACAGTGAGGAGACCTCGAGGAGCGCGATATGATGGTTCATGCGGCCGACTCTGTGTCTTGATGATATTGCTCTTCGACGAGTACTTTCAATGATGGTGACAATTTAACATTCTTGACATGATGGTCTAGTTCTTTGGATGAGTAGCTCGATGGTGCATGTAGTTGAGTTTCAAGGTTGACACTTTCAGGACTTCGGATGAGTAGCTCGGTGGTGCATGGAGTTAGGTTCCGAGATTGAAGGCTTGATGTCAATAGGCATCGTGATGAGTTCCACATCGGCGGGTTCTTCGAGGGTGATCTATGGATAGATTGTAGAATGGTTCTATCATGGAAATGGATGAAGCAAGGAAGAGCATGGAGATGCATGCTAAGGGATCTTTGATACTCGGAGTGTTTTCTTTTGTACTCAAAGTAGGGGTATTTGTGGAGACGCCCATGGGTATGTTGATTTGGTACCGCGGATCAGAAGAATGAATCTGTATACTCTAGACCAAAAGAATGGGTCTAGTACCAGCTTTAGGCTAAAGATAGTACAACTATAAATCGGGATTTTTATTCATTAATCCTTTGCAGAAAAATAGCCATACGAGTTATCATAGATCTACAACACAATTAGTGACAGTCAATATTGCTTGATGATTCTATGTTTGTTATGGTTTCACTACTCACCTGTCACTCTAGGGATGTCACACGAGGTAGGTATTTGGAATAGGGATACCTAGACACCCCAACTATTACTTAGTATGGAGTAGGTATTATGGATGGAGATACCTAGACACCCCGATAGTTTACTGAGTATGGAGTACCCTTCATAACATTCATAGAGTAGCATATTATCGAAGTTATATGATAACTCTTTGGTTGCAGGGACAGGTCAAGTATGATTAGTATAACCTCTATTCCATATACTATATTGACTTTTATAGTATTTTGAGATTAGTTATCACTCACACCAGACTTTTGTTTGACACGAGGTTTTATATTTTACTTCTTATTTTCTCGGGTGTTCTTAAATGAGTAGACTAGATAGCAGGTAAATAGCACTTAGAGCTATGCAGATAGATTCGTAGGAGGTGATGCTTTCTCATGTTTATATTTGGATATACTATTGTTTATTCCGCTATGTGATACCGTGGAGCCTTGACAATGTTGATTTTTTTATTATTGGAGACAGTTTGTCGGTTGAGTTTATTTATCACTTGTATAAACTCTATTATATGACGTATAACTTTGTGTATCTATACACTGATATTTGGATCACTTGGTTATTTCTATCTCGACTTCTTTATATCTACGTTGGCTATTATATTTTATCTAATTCGATGTGAGATATACGATAGGTTATGTGATTATTTGATGTTCCTTTTTCTCCTTTTCTCTTCTCTTCTCTTCTCTTCTCTTCTATTTCCTCTTCTTTACTTCTTCTTTTTCCTTTGACAACTATTCTGTATCGTAGGTGTAGGGCGGTTGTCCAAAAAACCAATAAATCAAGGTTAGAGAAGCGCCTTACGAAAGAAAAGGAGAACTGGGTTGAAGACCTTCCACTAGTACTCTACTTCTATCGAACCTTGAGTTGCACATCAACCGGGCACTCATCGTTCTCTTTAGCTATAGGTATGAAGCTAAGCTACCCATCAGAGTTGACGTTCAAACCTTTAGGCACCTCACTCATGACCTCGAGAAAAATAAAGAATTAATGAGGCTAGGGCTTGATGCTTTAAAGGAAAGGAGAGCAGAGGTCGGGCTCCGCACATAAGCTTCAAGAGAAAGGTTGCCAAACACTACAACGTTAGAGTGAAGCTCAGCCAATTCACCATCAAGGACTTAGTTCTACGCCAGATTTTCACAAACATCAAAAACCCGATCGATGGAGTACTAAGGCCGAACTGGGAAGGCCCATATGTAATTAGCATTACACTTGCCAACATCGCCTACCGCCTCTACACTCGGATGACGTCGACATGCCTCGAATTTGGAATCTAGAACACCTCTGAGCATATTATGTGTAAAACTTTGTAAATCGCAACTATAAGGCAAAGAACCTTTTTGTATTGATCAATCTAAATATGAAATGAAAGCAAAGAATTCTTAGGCATTCCTTACTCAAGTGTCAACAACAAGGCTTCCCGGAGAGGACAGACCACAAGAGGCTCTCCTTTATAACCAGAGAATGCTAAAATTGGCTCATGAGGATGTGTGAGCCTATTAACGCTCCTGTTTGTGTCGAGGATACCATTTTAAAGATGGTGCGGCTACCCATGTCGCGATCCCAATTCCTTCATGTGTGGTGTACTGCTCCATAAGGATGCACGAGCCGATTATGTCACCTTTCACCCTCACCTCGATCAAAGGCCAAGCAGTGGCCGACTTTATAGTGGAGTGTTCAGGGCCAGACAATGGCGATGAAGAACCAACAACCAGTCCATAAAGATAGCAATTTCATGTTGATGGCACATCTGATGAGAAAGGGGTTGGGCTGGTATGGTCTTAGTCACACATAATGGGAAGGAATTGTGCTTTGCCATCCGCTTTAGCTTTAAATCCACCAACAATGAAGTTGAATATGAAGCTGACATGGCTAGTCTCAAAATGGATAAAGGGCTGCGGATAAAATCCTTGCATATGTTCAGTGACCCTTTATTGGCAATCAACCAGATCAGAGAGCATTTTCAAGTTAAAGGCAAAACACTGGCCTTGTATATTGCATAAGCCAAAAAAGCACATCGGTGCTTTCGTCGATTTTGAAGCTTGAATAGATTCCACTGAGAATGATAGCAAGGCCGACCAGCTAGCCAAAGCAGCAAGTGGCCCTAATGAGAGCATCCCTTTGGTCCTATTGGAAGTCTGGGCTTCCCCTTATTATGAATCAGGGGCATCTATGATGGAAATTGATGAGGCTCTAGCCAACACCTTGATGACCCCGCTACTAAAGTATCTTGTGGGCGGAGAACTGCCCATAGATAGGATAGAGGCTCGAAAAATCCCCTGCCAGGTGCGTCACTACATAATCATAGATGGAAAACTATTCCAGTAGGGATACTCTACCACCTTCAATGGTGTGTTACAAATGAAGAAGCCGGTCACATGTTAGAAGATTTGCATGAAAGCTTATGTAAGGATCATGCTAGGAACAAAGCCTAATAAAAAAGGATGTCCGTCAAGGTAGCTACTGGCCAACTATGATCAAAGACACAATGAACTATGTTAAGAAGTGCAACCAATGTTAGTTGTTTGCGAAAATCCCTAGAGCTTCTACAAACCTTCTAACCCCGATGACATCCCCTTGGTCATTCGATACTTGGGGAGTTGAGCTGATAAGAAAGATCCCTAATGCTAAAGGAGGATATAACCACACCATCATTGCCATCGACTACTCCACAAAGTGAGTTAAGGCAAAGCCACCAGGGTTATGTGCCCAAGATTCTGAACTTCATGATCAAGAACATTGTCTGTCACTTTGAACTTCCAAAGAAAATCATTACAGATAACTATAACATTTCGAGAGCAGACTGTTCCAAGGTTTTAGTGAGATAAATAGGATAAATAAGTGCTTCTCCTCAATCATCGACCTATAAGAAAACATGTATGTTGAGGCTATGAATAAAACCAACTAAGCAACATTAAAGAAGCACCTTACCAAAGTAAAGAGGAACCGGGCTAAAGACCTTCCACTTATACTCTTCTCCTATTGAACCTCGACCCGCACATAAACGGGGAACTCATTGTTCTCTTTAGCCTATGGGTATGAAGCTAAGATACCCATCTTAGTTGATATTCTAACCTCCTGATGCCTCATTCGCGACCTCGAGCAAAATAAAGAATTAATGAGGCTAGGGCTTGACGGTTTGTAGGAAAGGAGAGCAAAGGGAGCGCTCCACACATAAGCATACAAGAGAAAGGTAGCCAAACGTTACAACGCTAGATTAAAGCTTTGCCAATTCATTATCGGGACTTAGCTCTATATCAGATCTTTGCAAACACAAAAAACCCAATCGAAGGCATGCTAAGGTTGAATTTGGTAGGCCTGTTGTAGTCATCGCGCACTTGCCAACAGCGCCTACCGCCTCTCATACCCTGATGGCACCCATGTACCTCGAATTTTTAATCTAGAACACCTCCAACCATACTATGTATGAAACTTTGTAAGCCTCAACTACAAGGCGAAGAACATTTTTGTAATGTTCAATCTAAGTGTGAAATGAAATCAAAGAATTCCCAGGCATTCGTTACTCAAGCGTCAACAACAAGGCTATCCAGAGAGGATGGACCATAAGAGGCTCTCCTCTATAACCAAATTCTAAAATTGTTCCATGAGGATATGTGAGCCTATTAATGCTCCCGTTATTTTCGGGGACACCATCTCAAAGATGGTGCGGCTACACATAACGCAGTCCTAATTCCTGTGTTTGTGGTATACTGCTCTATAAGGATGCACGAGTCGATCAATGCTCCCTTCTGCACCAGAGGAATCAATGAACCAATAGCACAAATACCCTTGTTATGGTCTCAATTCATTCACATATGATGTTGCTCGTCCCTCTAGTAGGCTGGGGAACTGGTGCCAAGATGGCATGATTGCCCATGAAGTAATCTCGAAACTAGCATATGTAGTGCTACTCCATGAGGATGTGCGAGTTGATCAACGCTCCCTTCCATGGTAGAGGTAGTGATGAACCGATGGCGTGACCACCCATGTCGTGGTCCCAATTTACTTGCTCGTGATGTTGCCCGTCTCTCCAATGGGGCGAGGCACTGGTGCCCAGGCGACAAGATTACCCACCCTATAACCCCAAGACTGGAATGTGTGGCGTTGGCCGACTTAAGCACCCAAAGTGGCCCTATCAATCAAACACAGGCCCTATGATAGCCCGTAGATTCAACAAAGGTGGACCAGCATAAGCACCGGCCGACCACCATAGGCTATGCCACCTTCGACTCACGCCCGTCATATAAAACGCGAGGGCATACTACCTCAATTAAAGATAAAGTTAGGTTGTTTGTTTGTTCTTTGTTTTCCTTATGTCTACTTGTTTGTAATATTGTGCATAGATGTCTAAGTATGCATGTTTACATAACAAAGTCGAGGGTTACTTGAACTACCAAAAATAGAACAAATAAAGGTCATAAATTGAGTAAACATAGAAGACAATCATATATGTGAAATGCTAACAAGAAGTAGAAGCAAACACGAAATATAAAAAACAGGCAAATCCAAAATAATAAATTTTATGAAAAAGAAGAAAGTTCAATACATCAAAAGTGTTCACTTCAATTCACGATAAAGAGTTTACTACAACACTAGGCATTGCCCGATCAACATACAAAAAGAAGAATACATTACAAGCAAAGCACAAAAAGGCCACCTATAACATCGCTGCTCATGTGAGTGGGAGGTGTCCGATGATGTGGAAGTCATCATCAAGTATCATTTCTTTGTCCACCCTTAGAGCATCATCGGTAGCTGGCTCACTAGGACCGCTAGTCAAAGAGGCAATCGGTTGGTTAGGACAGAATCATCGAGGGAGTTGTAATGACCCGCAAATCCAACACTATTAATATTATATTAATTAAAGATGAATTTTTAATTGAAGGGTTAATTGTATCTTATAATTACAACCATTACGAAGATCTTTTTCAGCCGATCAGTTTAATATATAATTTTGATAGGTTCGGAGTTATAGTTTGTGAAATAAAGACGTTACAGTGTTTATATAGGGTATGCAACCACTTTTGGGCCACAGCTACACATAATTGAACCCGCCTTATTGCCTATATATCTTATGCTTATAAACCCTAGAGAGTAGCCGTCACATCAGTTTCTCTTCCTTAGTCTCGAAATTCCTCTTAATCACAATTTAATGGCGGATAATTTTGCTAGTTACAATTTTTAAAAAAATCAAAGTACCAAACCTCATCGAATTATATATGGATTTGAAGATCTCGATGATTGAATAGGGAGGCAAGTGTTCGTTTGTCATAAAAATGCTTAAGTGGACCAGAATTGGCAATCAAAGTTGATAAAAGTGAAACCCAAAGGTTGAATTTAGGGATTTTTGATTTGGCAACCAATTAGTGAAATTGACAGTATAAATCTGTATGCCTCGAGGAGATAAACACAATTCTGGATTTGATTTGATGGACGGTGGGCGTAGGTGGCTGGAATTAGCTCTCAAAGCCACTGAAGACTCAATCTTTCGGCTCTAAATTCTAGCAAATGACGACAATCTAGGCGGTAGTGCTAGTCGCCATAGGTGGAGGAGGCAACAATCTCTCAATTGCTTGTGGTGGCGTGGCTTTATGTGGTCGAAGCTGAGAGAATATCATAGTCAAAGTTTGGCAGGTGAAGGCGGCAGAAATTTATCCAAGGTTGGTAATTTTTGATTTGGCCCCAGTAATTTTATTAATTGTAAATTAAATCCTAAAGTTACTAACCACATAATTTTTGCCTTCGAACTTCGATTCATGCACGGTTTCTTCCGTTGGAATCGTGGCGGAATTCCAGACAATTTAGCACTATTTTTTCTAAGTTTTGAGGTTGTTTGCAAAAGCTTATTGGTATGGTTTAGTTAATTTGATTAATTAAATTTTAAAATACAAATCTATCAGTGAGAATTTATGTTTATTTATATGTATTGTGTTGTATGGATGATTGTTTAGTTATTATAATATTTTGGATGTGTCGTCCCTTGATTGGATAGTTATTGTTGATTGTAGTATTCCTGAATGTTTAATTATAACTAATCTTTGATTTGAATTGGAAGATAATTTATTAAAATAAAACACATAACAATGGGAAAATTAAAAAAATAAATGATAAATAAGGTATGGAATTTAATAAGGCTATATGTTGTGTTACTAATATTGAGTGGATTAGTACATATTTAACAATTGATGTTGTGTTACTAATATTGATTGGGTTAGTACACACTTGATGATTGATGTTGTGTTACTATTGTGGAGCGATTAGTACATTTGTTTAATTATACTACATTGATGATAATGTAAATAAGTATATTTGTGTTGTTTTTATATTCTTATTTGATTATTTGGGTTGGCATTAGGTGTGGTTGATGTTTGATGGTTTTGTGATATTATTGTTGTTGCCCCATATTATGATTTGTGGTGATAGATGAGTAGGAGTGCTGTTTTCTGCTTACATTGGTTGCATTTGTTGCATTGGTTGCATGGAGGCCATAATTGCTATGTGCTAACAAATACTTGGATGCAGCTGAAGAGTAGGAAACAAATCTACATGGGCTTGATCACCTAAAAGGAGTACGCAGGCAGTCTTTTCCATGCAATAACCATCGGATCCCCTAAGTTGGGCTAGGGTGTATGGGGTTAGGCGTAGTTCAAACATAGTTTACACCTTTCCCTTTATTATATGTATATATGTATTTGTAAGTTTGCAGGTTGAAGCAAAGAAGGTAGCAAAGGGTATGGATTGATCATATTCACGGGAAGGTTAGGTTCCTCAAGCATCACAGTTATATAGTTATTGGTTAATAATTGATGTATTGAAATGTGTATATTATGTGATGTATGGGATTTGAGTAATGTTTGATCGTTAAAATGATATGTACATATATACACATTGATGTTTAAATTCCACTATGAGGTTTCCCTTTTTGTTCATTATTTTAGAATATTTTTTACTTTATATACCCCAAGTCCACTATCTTTAACATTTGAAATTAGTTGCAAGTGTTTTTTGTTGGTGTTTATAATTATTTTTAGATATTAAAAACAGTTGTCATCTCACTTGGTATTAGAGCTTTGGTTTTGTGATTCCTTGAGCCTTGGGTAAGTTTAAACCAATCGGGGTAGTTTAATTTATACCTTAGGTTGAGATACAATAGTGAATGAGAGAACATTTTAATTGATAATTGTATGTTTTGTGTGTATGAGTTGTTTGTTTAACCATAATTTTCACCCTAAAATGATGCGTAACGACCCATATTTTGAAAGTCTAGTGGATCGTATACTATCTAACTTGTGTGTAATATGCAGGTATATAAATCAATGCAATAGCAGACAATAAATAATAAAATATAAAAAGTGTGCAAACCAGAGTTTTTATACTGGTTCGGACCTCCCGTCCTACATCCAGTTCCGAAGCTCCCCTTCGGTATTTCCTTTAAACAAACTACCCTCATTTCGTCCGGAGGAATAGGCTTAATACAAAAGTGTCTTTCACAATCTTGTGTTCCAATAACACAGTTTTTCACTTATAGTACAAATCTTCCTATGATCTCCTTTGAGTATATGAATATGATTGAGTTGTAGGAAGTGATATAACCAAAAGGTTATAATGGATTGAGAGTATGTAATCAATGTATATGCAAGAGAGTGCTTTTAAATCAAGAGAGTAAAGAATAGATCGAATCAAGTTAAGTTAGTTGTTACTACTTCTCAATCAAGATGCTATTTATAGAATCGGAGAGGTGCAGATGAAGAGTTGTTACTCTTCGAAGAAATCTTTTCGTTTTAATGGCAGCAACTCTTCGTGAAAGATGATTTCCTTTAGTTTCAAAAAGAAGCGTCTTTTCAAATATGATAGTTTTTGCCATGACAAACGTCTATGGTATAATGACAGACGTCTGTAACTAGTTTTAATTTTTAACCCGAGACTTGTCATAGACGTCTGTGAGTATACCTCAGACGTCTGTGAGATGAAAATGCAGTTTTCCACAAGATTTTGATGTATATAAAATTGTGTGATCGTGTATGCATATATACACAAAGTGACCTTAACAATATTATATCTAAGACTCTTTTACAGTAGAATAACTTTAGTATAATCAATGAATCTTCGTTTCTATTGAGTCTCAATATCTCTAATCATGGTGTATGATTGTAGTATATACCTGCAATCTTTTTAAAGTCTATATATGTATATGATTGTATAGTTGTTATCATTGAAACATAAATTGGAGGTTCTAACAATCTCCCCCTTTTGATGATGACAACTATACAATCACAAATCAACTATACATTCAAATATTAACCATATATCAGATATAAACAATAGAATAGAAGTATTATCATGTTTGTCTATGTTTTGTCTCCCCCTATGTATATGCATAGATTTCCCTCCCTTTGTCATTGTCAAAATGGAGGGAAATGATAAATGATACAGATATAGCAAATAATCATGGCATGTTATCATCAAATGTTAATGTTCAGCATAAAATGAAAAACAAAATTTGTTAAAATAGGAAAGCAAATAAGCATGATAATTACAAAAATAACAGAAAATAAAGTCTAATTATACCAATTATGCGAATAAGATAATCCTCCGTAATTCTCATAATACTCCCAGTAAGAAGATGGATCCTGCTCATATGTACCTGGCCACTACGTCTGGTCGTTGTACTCCTCATCCTCATGAATAGAAAGGCCTTGTAATGACATGTATAATTCTTGAAAATGTGGAGTGTCGGACACGTACATCTCATCACTGTCTTCTTCCTCTTCCTTAGGTTGTACGTCTATAGGAGTCTTCCCTCGAGCACTTCAGTCATGTGATGTACCTTCGGGAGAGGGTTGCACGTGATAGACTGGTGTTTGAACCCGAGGTGGAGGTGTTGGGGAAGGCGAGGATGATGATCGTGAGGAAGATCCACCATATACCTTGTGCATTACTTTCCCTAAAGTGGAGACCACTTTGTCCAATGTCTTCTCTATCTTTGTCATTCTAGTGGAGAAAGAACGTTCCAACTCCATCATCTTTTTATTTAAAGATTGCTGATTTGCCGTGATTATTCTTTGATTTTTTAATTACCAAATCAGAAAGAGATTCGTCTGGTGTTGGTTCCAGACGAGCTTCTTGTATTTCGGAGTCGGAATAATATTCGGTATGATGACTAGACAAAGGTCGTTGTTGGAAAGTATGAGGGGAGTAGGGTTGCTGAGGAGCGCTAGTTGGAGGAGGACCATGATGTTCTTCTCCTTGTTGTTGCTGAGTCTATTGGCTAAAAGGGATAATTCGAGGATGGCTTTTGGGAAGATGCATTAGTGACAAATAGTGCGGACCACTATCTTTTGTGGGAATTTCTTCGTATTGTGATACATAGGAAGGAACGCCAAGTGTAACAACCCGCATATTTTACGATTGTATATTTAAATATTTTATTTAAATATAGCATCGTTGGTCGGATTATAGTCCGAAAAGCTACTTTTTGCAAACAGTCGAATTAGGACTCGAGACCACTTCCATTGAGTTCAAAATGTCATTTGCGACCTTTTTCAGTATAAGCATCGATATGTTTGGAGTTGAGTGAATTTTGCTATTTTTCACATAAGGCTTTGGGCTTGGGTTTGGGTTTCACCCAACTCATCCTATACCCTAACTCAGCCCCCTCTCCTCTCCATTCACTCATTTCATTTCCTAACACTTCAAGCTTTAGAAAAATGGGGGAAGAGAAAAGGAATTATAAATTCCTAAGCTCTAGATTCATTTGCAAACTCAAGTTCTAGCTCCAAACTCTAGGAGAAGCTTTGGTAAGCACCCTCTTCATCTTCTCCAACTCATTCTCTCTTTAATTTCAGAAATTTCCTAAACCTAACTTAGGAAATGTTCTTCTTTTGAGCTTAGATTCAAGCTTCTTGGGTTGAAGTGAAGAGTGATTGATCTCTCCTTTGTGATTAAGCTTCTCATTCATTGTTTTTGGGTTTAAAGGTGAGTTTTTGAACTCACATCTTTGTCTATTTCTATCATGGTTGTTAGGTATGAATTCCTAACATCTATTCATGTTCATTTGCTTTTGATTTGGATTGATTTGGTGAACATTTCAATTTTTGGTGTTTTGAAGTCAAAACTTTGAAAATCCTAGCTTTGATTTATGAACATGCTTTTGGCGGTGTATCGAAGAGGTTATAGGGCTGGGTTGTCGATTGGCATAAACCCCTAGCGCCCGTTGCTCGTCCGGTTGCAAGCGTAGAGAGTTTGCTCTTCATTTGGATAGGCTGGAAAGACAATTTCAGTGCCAGCCAGTCGACTGGTCCCTGCAGTCAGTCGACTGACTGTAGGAACTGAAACTTTCGGTTTTCTGGATCAGTCGACTGGCCTCTGCAGTCAGTCGACTGACCTGTTTGTTTTTTCCTATTTTGCCTATTTTGCTTGAGGTTCCAATTTTTATCGATTCGTGATTATCCATTTTATTGTTATCATTTATTATTGACTTTGATGACTTCTTTTTCGGGACTTTTTTGAGAATATCCATTTTGATGGATTCGGTATCGATTTCTTTGGATTTGATTCACATCTTCGTATGTGGATTTTGGTGATTGATTGTTTCTACAATCATTTCTATGCTTTATCACTTTAAAATACAAAGGTTTCTATACTAGTAGTAAATATTCAAACTCTTTTACAAAGATGATTTCAACCCTATTTTTAATACAAAGCTCGTTTATAAAATCGTTTTTTAATCTATTAGTATATGCAAACCTTTACCTCATTCGTATGAGAAAATCTAATTAAACGACTTAGCAAAACAAGTGGTATGAAACGCTTGCGTTTACTTCATCGGTTAATTTTTGGACTTGTTCGATTGAAATTCTTGTGACAATTTTCGAGTGGGAATCTACAATTTGTTGGTAAATATTTAAGTTAAGCTAGTGGTTATGGGACATGAAGCTAAACTCGTATATTTACTAGCTTAGTGTAATCGACACTTCTTATTGATCAATGGTGTTCATTTTATGGTTTAGACTAGCGATGTGCGATGTCTCTTTGTCCACGTGGGGGACTATACCCCGTTCTTTTGAGCTTCGTCTCATTTTTATAGGCTAGGGACCTATGCTTTTATTGGAGTTCGGTTCATCGGGCGTTCGCTGTACTACGTCGTTGTTCCGGATTATTTATGTTCAGGTTCATCGGGCGTAACGATGTACTACGTCGATGTTCTGGATTATTTGAGTTTGGTTCCTCGGGCGTTCGCTGTACTACGTCGTGGCACCGGCGTTATGGTTAGCGACCATGGAATAGTGTTCCGTTTGTGATACACGTGTTGGTGAGTTTTCATGCTCCCGTTTGTGATAGGCCTCCCCCCTTTGTGATTTCTGGATTTCTAATTGATGATTTCTAGAATTTGTGTTTCACCAAATTTTGCGATTGGCATTAATATGTTTGTCAATATTTGTGGTTTGGTGAATAAAATAAAGAATATGATATTCTTTTTGGTGCTTTGAGATTCTTGAGATATTGTATGGTTTTGTTGCTGTTTAAATCATACTTGTCCTAGTATGACAGTATTGTTATCATACGTTTTTATTATATCTCTACTTATATCTCATTTCTTTAATGATAATTATAGCTAGACTGATCCATTTATTATTTTCTTATTAAATAATACTCGGGTCAGACCGAGATGTTACAGGTGCTTCTGCTTGACTCCTTATCTGGGATCATCTTCTGACTTTTGTCTAACTACATTACATTTGTAGTTTTTGTTGTTATACATTTGAGATATAGACTCCATGATGTATACTTATTCTTTTGTCTAGCACTTGTATCTATTCTTTTGTGATATTGTGGATCTTGTTTGACCACTACTCTGATGTACACTTTTATGTGTTATATTCATTTCTGTTTCCGCCTTTGAGATATGAACATCTGTGACTGATTTATGTTATGCTTATTTCTATATTTGTTTCCGAAGGCCTCATAGCCACTGTGTGGTAGCTTTGAGTTTGTATTTGATATGCCGGATTTCCTCTTGAAATGAAATGTTAGTAATACTATCTGACATATCGGTACTCGCACAAAGCAATTACACAGATGGTTGCTCCTCAACAACCTTATCCTTTGCGCTAGTCGATAGCATTACTCCGTAGTGTCCTTGGCTAGCGTGAGTATAAAGGTGGGGCATCACAGCTTGGTATCAGAGCCAAACTTCGGAACAATGTAGAATAATCTAGCAAGGATCATTGTCCTAAGTCTTTCTTAGGAATCGTGCCTTAGGATTTAATTCGAGCCTTCGTACCATTCTATCCTATTTCTTTTTATGATGCCTTGTTTTATCAATCAAGTTTGTTTGATATTCATTTTTTGAATAACCTTTTTCCTCTTCTTTCTTTTTCTTTCTTTATTAAAGAAGAAGAGATGGTTAGATCTGACAGCCCCAGCGCCGGTCAATACAGTAGTCCTTCTCTGGATGGCGTATCTATGTCTGCTCAACAACTTTTGGATCTTGTAAAGAATAAAAAGTTTATCTGTGCTTTGAGTAAGGACCCCAAAAAGGTTTTGCCTCTGAAACTAGAAGTTTCTATCGATCAGCTTGTAGATATCACTCTTCGACTTGAAGAGGCCGATAAAGAAAGTGATGTTGAAGTTATGGATGCCAAACAAAACTCCAACATCAACCAGAAGAGGCCTATTAAGTTCAAAGGCTCCAATCCCAACAAGAAAGGGAAGCAAGAAACTTCGATAACAAAGTCTCCTACCACTAGTCGTGGACGATGCTACAATTGTGGTTCTACAGACCACTATGCAAATGAGTGTCCGAATACTTTTTTTTGTCGTTATTGCAAAGGTTTGGGACATCTTTTATCTTCATGCCCCAATCTTCCAAACAAGAGAGAGGGAAAGCTAAATGTTGTTCAAGCTCCTAGTGACACTTCTCTTGGTCAAGGTATTTCTCATTCTATCCCTGACGATATTTGTTTTGTGATTATCTTATTCGAGTTCTTTTTGATTTGGGTTCATCCCATTATTTTATATCAAAAGAACTTGATGATTCTTTCTCTTTTAATATTATGGGCTTGATGACTTCATTGAGAGTTGCGAATCCAATTGGTGGATCCGCAACACTCAGATTACTTATGAAAATGTCGAGATTATTTTATGTGATTATTCTTTTCGAGCCGATTTGCATGTTATGCGTTACTTAGGCTTCGAAATTGATTTTTTGGGAAAGGATTGGCTTGATCATTATGAAGCCCACATCCTATGTCCTGAGCGGACTATTTATCTTCGACATTCTCAATCTGTTAAGCAGATTTCTATTGTTTTTAAAGATTTTGATTTCCAAATTTGGTGGCAACATTTTTATTCTTTAAACCCACTTGATGAGGAAGATGTTATTTCTCTCATTCAAGTAATTTGTGAATTTTCCGGAATATATTTGAGCTTGTCTTAGGATTATCACCTAAGCAATCTATTGTGTGGTGCTAAGGTCTTTTTAGCTCGACCTTGCCATCGGTTTTCATCAGCTATGAGTTGCAGAAGGTAGCATTCCACTTACCGCATTCCGCACTCGTTATGATTCTTGTGAGTGGTTCGTTATGTCATTTAGTTTGACGAACCTTCTACCTTATTTCATCCATCTTATGAATCGAGTATTCTACAAATATCTCGATGAGTTTATCCTTGTATTTATTGATTATGGATGAAAACAACAATTTAAAATTTGCAAATCTTTTAAATAAGATACTTTTAAGTATGATTGGATTTTGTTCTTAAAACGAGCAAAGAATATTTGTAAAATTTTTAAGAGACTTGTTTATCATATAGAAGATGATTTTGTGTTGTTTTGCCCATTGAGTGTAAGAATTCTGGTCGATGCGCTTGATCAACCTTATCGATAGGAATTTCCTAAACGCTGTGATGAGACAGTCAGACACAATAAATTGACTTGTAAAAAGTAAATTTTTCTAAAAAGATGATTACATAAAGTTAATTATAATTTTGAAAATCTTAGCTTTTCGGGAAAGGGAATCGATTAAAGGAACTCTTTTTCGATGCTTTTATTCTTGCGGTTCTCGAAGGGAACCAAGACTTTATTGTTGTACCGATACTAGTCGTATTGGTTTTGGTGTCATTCTCTTGTAAAGGGAATGTGTTATCGCATTTGCTTCTTGACAATTAAAGCTTGTCGAGACTAGATATGCCATTCATGATCTGGTGCTCGCGGCTATTGTTTTCGCTCTTAGATTTTGGCGTCGTTATCTTTTGGGAGAGAAATTTGTTCTCTACACCGATCATAAAATCTTCGAAGTATTTGTTTTCTCAAAAGGAACTCAATTTGCGTCAACAATGTTGGCTCGAGTCCCTTGCATCTTATGATCTTGTTATTCTATACTTCCGGAAGGGGAAATCGTGTTGTCGATGCCCTTAAGTCGAGAGCAACAAGCAGATGTTTCTTTGTTGATATCCGAATGGAGTGATCTCGAGACTTTATCCACTTGTGAGATTTGAGATCGTGAATCCGATTTATGTTCCTCTCTTGTTTTGTGTAGCCTTGAGGCTCGTCCTTCTCTTTTGGACTATACCTCTTTTGGCTGAACTCTATGTCCTGCTATATTGCATGGAGTTCTTACTCCTATTGTTAAAAATCGTGATCCATTATTTTTCTAGTGGATTTTTGTAGGGTCTTCAAAAGCTTTGGGAACAAAGCTTAATTTTTAGCACCGCTTATCATCTTTAGTCCGATGGAAAAACCGAGCGTGTGAATCAAACTCTTGAAGATCTCTTTCGTACATGTGTTCTTGATTTTTGTGAAAGTTGGGAAGATCATACTCTTGTTGAGTTTTCTTCCAATAATAGCTTCCAATCTTGTATTGGTATGGCACCTTTCGAGGCACTCTACGGAAGGCTATGCCGATTTCCTTCGTGTTGGCTTAAAGCCGGTGAGAACTGGTTTTAGGTCCAGATTTTATTGGTGTTCATTTGTGTTCACCTATGATGGGTGTTGCATTTCAGTCGATCGGGAAAGTTAGCACCTCGATATGTTGTTCCCTTTCCCATCACCGAACGTATTGGTTCCATGGCTTATCGCCTTTTTATTACCGGCTCAATCTTTTGCTATTTATGATGTTTTCCACGTCTCTTTACTGCGGAAATACCTAGGGATTCCGATTTTTATTCTTGAGTTCGGTGTAATTGAAGAAATTGAAGTTTCACCAAATTTGACTTATGAGCAACATTCTATTCGTATCATTACTTCGGAGGTTAAACGCCTTCGAAATAAAGATGTTCTTTTTGTGATAGTTCAATGGTTCTCAAATCCCAAGGACTGCTCTTGGGAATCCAGAGAATTCATCGAGCGAACATGTTCGAGCTTACTCTTTCGTGCTCTTTATGGTGAACTTCTTATTTCAAAATTTTATTTTGTGTTGATATGCTTATATGGTTGTTACTCTTTATCTTCTCCTTAAGTATTGCGCAGACGCAATTTCTTTAAGGAGGGGAGTCTGTAACAACCCGCATATTTTACGATTGTATATTTAAATATTTTATTTAAATATAGCATCGTTAGTCGGATTATAGTCCGAAAATCTACTTTTTGCAAACAGTCGAATTAGAACTCGAGACCACTTCCATTGAGTTCAAAATGCCGTTTGCGACCTTTTTGAGTATAAGCATCGATATGTTTGGAGTTGAGTGAATTTTGCTATTTTTCACTTAGGGCTTCGGTTTGGGTTTCACCCAACTCATCCTATACCCTAACTCAACCCCCTCTCCTCTCCATTCACTCATTTCATGTCCTAACACTTCAAGCTTTAGAAAAATGGGGGAAGAGAAAAGGAATTAGAAATTCCTAAGCCCTAGATTCATTTGCAAACTCAAGTTCTAGCTCCAAACTCTAGGAGAAGCTTTGGTAAGCATCCTCTTCATCTTCTCCAACTCATTCTCTCTTTAATTTTAGAAATTTCCTAAACCTAACTTAGGAAATGTTCTTCTTTTGAGCTTAGATTCAAGCTTCTTGGGTTGAAGTGAAGAGTGGTTGATCTCTCCTTTGTGATTAAGCTTCTCATTCATTGTTTTTGGGTTTAAAGGTGATTTTTTGAACTCACATCTTTGTCTATTTCTATCATGGTTGTTAGGTATGAATTCCTAACATCTATTCATGTTCATTTGCGTTTGATTTGAATTGATTTGGTGAACATTTCAATTTTTGGTGTTTTGAAGTCAAAACTTTGAAAATCCTAGCTTTGATTTATGAACATGCTTTTGGTGGTGTATCAAAGAGCTTATAGGGCTGGGTTGTCGATTGGCATAAACCCCTAGCGCCCATTGCTCGTCCGGTTGCAAGCGTAGAGAGTTTGCTCTTCATTGGATAGGCTGGAAAGACAGTTTCAGTGCTAGCCAGTCGACTGGTCCCTGCAGTTAGTCGACTGACTGCAGGAACTGAAACTTTCGGGTTTCTGGATCAGTCGACTGGCCTCTGTAGTCAGTCGACTGACCTAATTGTTTTTGCCTATTTTGCTTGAGGTTCCAATTTTTATCGATTCGTGATTATCCGTTTTATTGTTATCATTTTTTATTGACTTTGATGACTTCTTTTTCGGGACCTTTTTGAGAATATCCATTTTGATGGATTCGGTATCGATTTCTTTGGATTTGATTCACGTCTTCGTATGTGGATTTTGGTGATTGATTGTTTCTACAATCATTTCTATGCTTTGTCACTTTAAAATACAAAGGTTTCTATGCTAGTAGTAAATATTCAAACTCTTTTACAAAGATGATTTCAACTCTATTTTTAATACAAAGCTCGTTTATAAAACCATTTTCTAATCTATTAGTATATACAAACCTTTACCTCATTCGTATGAGAAAATATAATTAAACGGCTTAGCAAAACAAGTGGTATGAAACGCTTGCGTTTACTTCATCGGTTAATTTTTGGACTTGTTCGATTGAAATTCTTGTGACAATTTTCGAGTGGGAATCTACAATTTGTTCGTAAATATTTAAGTTAAGCTAGTGGTTATGGGACATGAAGCTAAACTCATATATTTACTAGCTTAGTGTAATCGACACTTCTTATTGATCAATGGTGATCATTTTATGGTTTAGACTAGCGATGTGTGATGTCTCTTTGTCCACATGGGGGACTATACCGCGTTCTGTTGAGCTTCGTCTCATTTTTATAGGCTAGCGACCTATGCTTTTATTGGAGTTTGGTTCATCGGGTGTTCGATGTACTACGTCGTTGTTCCGGATTATTTGTGTTCAGGTTCATCGGGCGTAACGCTGTACTATGTCGATGTTCTGAATTATTTGAGTTTGGTTCCTCGGGCGTTCGCTGTACTACGTCGTGGCACCGGCTTTAAGGTTAGCGACCATGGAATAGTGTTACGTTTGTGATACACGGTTGTTGAGTTTTCATGCTCCCGTTTGTGATAGGCTTCCCCCTTTGTGATTTCTGGATTTCTAATTGATGATTTCTAGAATTTGTTTTTCACCAACTTTTGCGATTGGCATTAATATGTTTGTCAATATTTGTGATTTGGTGAATAAAATAAAGAATATGATATTCTTTTTGGTGCTTTGAGATTCTTGAGATATTGTATGGTTTTGTTGTTGTTTAAATCATACTTGTCCTAGTATGACATTATTGTTATCATACGTTTTTATTATATCTCTACTTATATCTCATTTCTTTAATGATAATTATAGCTAGACTGATCCGTTTATTATTTTCTTATTAAATAATACTCGGGTCAGACCGAGATGTTACAGGTGCTTCTACTTGACTCCTTATCTGGGATCATCTTCTGACTTTTGTCTAACTACATTACATTTGTAGTTTTTGTTGTTATACATTTGAGATATAGACTCCATGATGTATACTTATTCTTTTGTCTAGCACTTGTATCTATTCTTTTGTGATATTGTGGATCTTGTTTGACCACTACTCTGATGTACACTTTTATATGTTATATTCATATCTGTTTCCGCCTTTGAGATATGAACATCTGTGACTGATTTATGTTATGCTTATTTCTATATTTGTTTCCGAAGGCCTCATAGCCACTGTGTGGTAGCATCGAGTTTGTATTTGATATGTCGGATTTCCTCTTGAAATGAAATGTTAGTAATACTATCTGACATATCGGTACTCGCACAAAGCAATTACACGGATGGTCGCTCCTCAACAGCCTTATCCTTCGCGTTAGTCGATGGCATTACTCCGTAGTGTCCTTGGCTAGCGTGAGTATAGAGGTGGGGCGTTACACCAAGATTTTGCAGGATGCACATGATATAAGGAGCATAAACAATGGAACGATGATGCTGCAACCAAAATCCTTTAATTTGGCCATGAATAAATTCTTCCCAATTAACCCGTAGGCGAGCAAATATGGCATACAAAGCTCTATGATCATTGGGATAAATTTGTTCATGACTACTTAGACGAGGAATAATGGTATTAATTATCATACGATTTAAATGTCTGGCACGAGGTCGAAGATAAATAGATTTCCATTGTGGCATATTATCCTCCTATAGTTGATGAGTAACTTTATCCCTAGGTAATAGACTGTGATCCGGTATATCACTTAAATCAATCCTCTCATAAGAACAGCCTAAAATTCGACCAATAGTATACACATCTATTTTAACTACTTTTCCATACACACTGGACCATAACCAACCCTCATCATTCTCAAGATTCCAAATCTCTGAACTACATAGATTGGAGTAGAAGAGGTAAATAGCAAGAGGGTCAATGATTACCTTATTCACATCATAGCTAATCAAAATGCAACAGCTGGCATCCATTGTAATTCCAAGAATTTCATATTCCATAACATTGGAAAGGCGGTAAAAAGGTCCAGAGTGAATCTTCTTTTGGGTAAGAGCCTCGAACCGTCTAATTGTGTTGGGATTCTTGCGAAGCCACTAGGTAATATGAGCTTGTGTAACCGGTGCTTGAGCGGAGGAAGATGATTGGCCTTGTTTTGGATTTTTGGAGACGGAAACCATTTTGGGTGCCATTAATTTGAAAATTTTGAGGTTTTCAGATCTAATGTTTTAGAATTGAAAAGAGGAGTAAATTTCTTTATATAGGGTTGTTGGCTGAACGACGACAGACGTCTATGAAGAAGGCACAGACGTCCGTGGCTTCAGTTATTTTAAGGTCGAGAGTTTGGATAGACGTTTATGTTGGATCCACAGAGGTCTGTGGCAAAAAAAGTTTTAAATAGAGAGTACTCATAGAAATCTATGATGAATGCACAGACGTCTGTGGCTAGAGGGAAACGTTTCCTGAAAGTGTTGATAGACGTCCGTGGTCTATTCACAGACGTCCGTGATATGCAAATTCTGATATATAGGGAAAATTTCAATATAAAAATTTGATAAAAATATATTGACCAGAATACATGTCAACTATTAATAAATAAATATATTTTATATGATATATAACCAAAGATTTTAGTTCTTGTTGGAAAATTCAGAATTATTGTTTTGTTGAATATCCCATGAATTTGGTTCAATTTTTGTATCGTCAAGTAATGGCTTGAGTGGAGACCAACTTGGACGAGTTGGGGTGTCAATCCAAGGTTGGTTTGATGGTCCTGGCTTGCATAGGTTTCTCAGAGTAATGTTATGTGTTTTTGTAAGAGTTTCTCATAGTCGAGGAGACTTTTGATGTACGCAATCTTTTGTTGGTGAATGACCACAAATTGCGAGAATACACTTTTCGAGAAAATTTAGATGGGATCCTTAACGACGTTGCTCGTAATACATTTCACGTTGAATGCCAATCATCTCTTGTTGATAGTGATATATCTCATCGACTTTGTCAGAAAGAGATGATGATTTCAAGTCAATTGATTGTTTAGCTTTCTTTCCTTTCGTAGAAAAGCCAGTATGGTACGTTGGAGAAGCGATAATGTTTAGAGAAGGAGATGATGTAGGAGTGGTTTTTGTTGGAGATACGTAAGTGCTGTCGGATGAGGGGGATTTGTAGTCGATAGCTGAATAGGTGGAGTCGTAATCGGAAGACATCGTTTTATTTGTTTTAGAAAATTTATATGTGTTTATTTATTTCTAAGTAGTATATAACTGAATTTGTAAGATAAAATTTAGTTATATTTAGAAAAGTAGTTGACAAAATTGAGTTAAACCATAAGATTTTAAATGGTTGTTATTTGATTACCTATTTTTAAATGGTTGTTATTAAAAAGATTTATGTGGTGGTGGTTAATTCAAAGTTATAAAATTGATTTTTAGTTGAAATTTCATATAAGCTATTACAGACTTAAGTGAACTAAACATTATTTCTATAACTTTAGTTAATCAAGTCAGTGTACGAACTGTTAACAATAAAACTTGTCAACACCTCAAAGTGAAGTTTGAAGAGAAAGTTATTCCTTCGAAACCTCCTTTCAATTGGATAGAAAAAGCTAAAGATTATTGACTCCCTTAAGTTCTCCTTTCGAATATGACGTGGTAGATGGAAGTTTCTTCCTTTATGGCCTTTCGACATGGTCGAAACGTTTAACTCTTTTTTATAATGCCCTTTTGAGCTCATTCAATTGGTCTGGGACTCCTTCGGAACCACCTTTTAAAGTAGTCAAGGTGGCTTAAGGTTGAGACTTAACGGTTTAGGGAAATCTAGTTGCACTGGAAGAGTTTTGACTTCGTCGAAAGGGTGAACTCTAGTTATCTTGTGGTTTTGGGCTAAAACTCAATGGATATGCGTATGCTAAGGGTTTTTGACTTAATCGAAAGTCGACCTTTCGACTAGACTGACATCAAATGATCACAACTGTATGCAATGAGAATCTTTAAACGACTTCATAATCAACATTATCATAATCTTCCTTTTATTGAACTAACAATGTATAGATTGACCAAATCTCCAATTCTGAAATTAGGGTTTACAAGCTTTAGAAAGTACAAGTAAGAAGTGAATGAAATCGGATCCCCTAAACTAGACCACTAGGGTCTTATTTATATGTGCGGGTTGGCACCTTTTGACCCAATGTTTTTGACATGGTCGAAGGGTCAGCTTTCCTACTTTCGTGTGCATCCTTTGAATCATAGCTTCCGACCTGGTCGAAAGGATTATATGGCCGACCTTCCGCTAGCACTGAAGACTGGGCTTCCCTCTATCTTGCTTTATTCCTTTCGACTTCGTCGAAAGGTATATTGCTGGATCGCTTTTGACTTCATTGAAAGGTATATAACTTGATCACTTTTGACTTCATCGATAGGTGTATTGCTTGACCACTTTCGACTTCATCGAAAGGTGTACAGATGCGCTCTTCACTTAGCTATTAATGTGTTATGTAAGTTAGCATGGGCGCTGGCCTTCGACGCTGTCAAAACATGTGCGTGTAGGCTTCAAATGGGTTGAAACACTGCTGAGATATTAGCTGTAGGAGACACCATTAGAAAGCATTCTATCTGTCTGGCGCGGAAACCTTTCTCCTTGTGTTTAAAGAAGGTATGCAGAATTCCTACAATCTTTTCCTTCATAGGTTATGATGACTTTAACCAATTCAAAAGGTTAATATATGCTTTCGAAAGAGTTGATTTGGCTGAACTTTCTTCTGGTGGAGGTAAATAAAGATGAAACCAATCATTTCGAATGGCTTGGCACACATGAAAAAAGTATGCTATTCATTGCCTTTGAAAGGTACCTTTCGACCACTTCAAAAGTTGTAAACTTGTTTGTCATCGCCTTCGAAAGGTACCTTTCAACCTGGTCGAAAGCTCTTATTTAGTGTTTTCAAAGACCACTTCTAATGCCTTCTGATCCTCACAAATGCTCTTGCTCCTTCTTCCATACTTTCACTCTTGAGAATATTTTATGGATAACATTTAGCCCCCCCTAGTATGAAAGAAGCTTTTGTTCTTTAGGAAAAAAACTCCAAAGAATTTATTTCTGTGTTTCCTGCAACATAGATAATAACTCCTATTAGGGTCATAACCTTGTTATGGGACCTTGATGGGTAACTTTATAATTCAAGACACTATCTAGTAATTTTATTGGGCAGTGCATTCAAATAAGTACATGACCAAATCTTTTTAATACTAATAACAGAAATATGAAATGATATCACATGGTCTGCCGTAGTTAATTTAAGTAAATAAACCTTCCCAAAAGGCCATTGCATACTCCATATCCTATGTTCTTGGGTTATGTTTTCTTCAGCCATTGGGGATTATTTCCTCTCTTTTAGCGGTTTTACCCTGCTTCTCTATTATGATTTTATTTTCATCCCTGCACTGTATTCATTAACAAATTTGCAGATAATTAAACATTGATGTTGTATGAAAATTGGAGGGCTCTTACTCCCTTTTACCATCATCTTTTAACAAAAAAGAATGCTTGATAAGAAACTCTTTTCCAAAATTTATATCTAATATTGATGTGGAAATGTTAAATTTTCAAATAAACCTTAATACAAAATTTTTAAAATTCTTCCAGAAAATTTATAAATCTATCTATGGGAAATCCATAACTCATCATGAGAATTCAATAAAGAAATCAAGAATTCGTAAAACCAGAAAACTATTACGAGAAGAGACCGAAAATCCAAGAATTCAGGAATGTAACCAGAAACTTGATAGGATTTCATATGTCAAATTAACTTATTTAAACTTTATCCAATACTAGCACAAAGTCATAAATTCAATAAAAAGTATATAGATCATCATGGAAATTCAATAAAGAAGTTAGGAAATCAAGAATTCATAAAAATAGGAGACCAATAAGAAATCATTACGAAAATCCAAATGTGAAACCAAGTATATGAAATCCACAAATCATCATAAAAGTCAATAAGTAAATTTAAAATTCGTGAAACCAGAAATTCAATAAGAACTAATTCAATAAGGAAACTATGAATATGAAATCCACAAACAATCATAAAAGTTAATAAGGAAATTTTGAATTCACAAAACCCAATATGAACTCTTTATAAAAAGCGACAAGGAAACTGAAAGTTCATGAAATCAGGAATTCAGCCAAAATCTTATTAGGATCTCATTTGACAAATAAACTACTTAAAATTTCATTCGGTATAAACAAAAAATCAGATATCTATCTAATAATAGTAAACTTAGTAGGTTTAAGTAAAAGATTCCTAGGTCTATCTGGCCTTAATTCTAAGGTTATTCCTAAAGTACTATGCCGGAGATTTATTTAAAACTTATGCCTCGAATAGTGATGAGGATTCTTATTATTCAAAGGAAAGTATCCTATTAATGGGCGTGTAATTCCTAAAGTGCCTATAAGTTAGTATTATTGTTGTTATATTGGAGCCGAGTAGTTCCGTAAAGCCATGCAATCATTTAGAATGGTAGTTCCGTATTACCAATTAGCCATTCGAAGTAGTAGTTCCGTAAGACCAGTCAACCGTTCAGCAGATAGTTCCATTTGGATGTTCAGCCCTTCAGCTGTTCAACCGTTCAACAGGTAGTTCCGTTCAACTGACTGACCGTCCAGCAGTGCAAGTTCCATTTGACTAGTAGGTCATTCAGCAGTGCAAGTTCCGTACTATTGCTTGGCCGTTCAGCAGTACAATGGTCCAAATAACTTATTAATATATATATATATAATATAGACTCTTCTATCCTAAAGGGTTACCTTATTTCTAAGGATTCATAGTTGTTTACTTAATCTATTCTTCGAATGAAGTCACTTTTGTCTTTGTAGTAAAAAAATTCTATCTATTCCATTCCATTGGCTTTTGTATAAATCTTTGCTTTCCATCCCATGTTACGGATCTCTTTATCCATTTTCTTATCTCGTGTCTTTTTTTAGGATGCAAGTTTCTTAATTCTTTAGTGTGGAAGCCATTTTTCAAGCATCATATGTTTTGAATGTTGTTAGCGGATACTTTGTCTTTTTGATTATGGTCTTGGATTCCTTGTCTATTTCTGATTATAGCATTGGTCATCTTCGTCCTTTTTCCTTTGTCTGTACCCTTATTTCGGGTTTCATCTTTGTTTTAGATGGTGATTGACTTTATTCCTTTGACCCTTTATTCTTTTGGGCCTTGACTTTGTTTTGAGTTGCAGACACCTTTGTCTTTCTTCATCTGTTTGGTGCCTCCTCTGGGCTTCCCTTGGTTCTAAGGGATGTAATGTATGTTAGGTTAACCTTCTTCTAAAAGATTGCTGGTGGGTGCTTGACCTGACCCTCCCCCTAAGAGGTGAATCAGACGTTAGGGATTTTTTGGCGGGTGCTTGACCTGACCCTCCCTCTAAGAGGTGAACTTAACATTAGAGGTTTTGACCCTCCCTCTAGGAGGTGCTATGGAAGAACGTCGTAGGCTTTTTAGAGGTTTTGACCCTCCCTCTATGAGGTGCCTTTGGTAAGGGCTTAATAGGATGCGACCCTTCTTCCCGGAGGTGCCTTTGGTATGGGCTTTTTTAGAGGTTTTGACCCTCCCTCTAGGAGGTGTCTTTGGTAAGAGCTTAAGAGGATTTGACCCTTCCTCCTGGAGGTGCCTTTGGCAAGGGCTTTTTTAGAGGTTTTAACCCTCCCTCTAGGAGGTGCCTTTGGTAGAGGCTAAAAGTTGTTTTTCTCATAATGGAAATACGAATCTCAAATAAAAGACTAAGAGGTCATGATTCATGAACCTACTGTTTTTTAAGCGAGTATAGGATTTCCTAATCTGAGTTTTTGTCAATGAACTTTTGATATCTTTAAAACTTTTCTTGGAAAAGTATGAATAGGCTTCTCCTCGCCTATGGTTTTAGAAAACATTGAAATACTGAGATTGCTTAGTTAGAAACCCTTTGTGTGCATTCACTAATGTTATATAGTATTTTTTGAAGATTGCCAAATTAGTTCTTAAAATAGATAGACATTTGTCTTCCCCAAGTTATGCGGTAATTGAAAATAGCCTTTCCTTGAAGATATGTTTGGGAAATATCTTTTAGTAGAATAGTTTGCCAAAAATAGTGTTAATGTACCATATCTTGGTAGGTATTGCCCTGTAGCGGAGTGGTCTATTTGTAAATATTCCTCAGAGATTGGTAAAGGATTAACAACGGTCCGAGCTTTCATGAAAGCAAGCCTTTGTATTGCATTGATTGAAACATCGATTGTGATTTTGTAATCAGGCATTTGAGCTGTCTTTCTCAGGTAGCTAGAAATTTGTTGTGCCTCAAGAGTATGTTGAATGCTATGGACTAGTTCTATTATTTTTTTACCTGTAATGACATTCAAAATTTTGAATTAGTACATGGTCAATTTTCAGCACAAATCAGAGTATAAATCAAGTTAAAAAGTTATGAAAGAAAAGAATTCATAGTTGAACTAATGCTGCAAGACTTCATGATTTGATAGGGGTTCGCATTTTGAAGTTGCTAAGTTGCTTTCTTCAAGAGGTTTCTTTAAGTTTCTTTAATGAACTCCTATAGGGTTCCTAACGTAATCATATTCTGAATCATTCCAGCTAATTTGCGACACTCATTGGTCTTATGTCCATTTGTTTTGTGATAATCACAATAACTTTCCCCTTTTCTGGATTCTGGCTGGCTTCGCATTTTTGAGTAGTTGAGAAACTTCCATCATTTTTTGTAGCAGCGAATATATGAGAAAGAGGTTCATCTAAGGCTACATAGTTGGGTGCTGGAATTCTCTTCCAAATCCTTTCACCACCTTTTAATTTTTGGTTAGAGTAATGGGAACCAGATCTTTCTTCTTTTATGCCTTGTTGCGATCTTTTCTTATTATTGCACATTTCATCTAAACGGATAAATTTGTCTAAATGGGAATAGAAGTATTGTTGATCTTTGCATCCATTAATATAAAGGTCTTTCCAGAAAGGGGTTTGTTCGATTAACCCTGATCGAACTACCATAAGCTTTTCTCTATCGGTTGTACTCTCTACCTTTAATGCTTCTATACTGAATCTGTTCAAGTATTCGCCAAGTAGTTCTCTCGGTTTTTGTTTGATAGTAGCTAACAAGCTAAAGTCCATAGTTGAGTCTTTGAATATATAAAATTGGGTCACGAAGTCATAAAAAAATTGTTCCTAAGAATAGATGGTTTTCACTTGGTAATTCTTGTACCATTTGTTAGCTGCTCCTTGAAAAGTAACCAAGAAAATTTTACAGCGAATTGGTTCAGAAGCATTATATAAGTTCATCCAGTTTTCAAAAGCTACAAGGTGATCATCTGGATAAGTAGTCCCATTATATTTTAGTGGGGGAATTTGGATGTGAGGTGGGATACTAACTGCCATTATTTCTTTTGAAAAATGAGTCTTTTGTAGGATAACATATTTCTCCAGGTTAGGAATTCCTTTTTCCTTAAGCATATCCATTATCATTTGGTGTAGGATGTCTTCTTGGTCGGGTTTGTTTTTGTGGCAACTTTTACTGTTTCTTTGGATTGGACTATTTGATTGCTCGAGGGACCTTTTAGCTTGACTTTCTTGGTTTAACTCTTCATCTTTTACCTCATTTGGAGATTGCACTTCATCTTCTCCTTCCATAATCCTTAATGATTCTTGAGATTGAGCCCTTTCAAGAAATTCTTGCATTGCTATCATTTGTTGTTGTAGATTCTGGACTTTAATCTCATTGTTTTCCAATCTTATTAGGGTTGAAGGTTGCCCAATTTCCATATTCTCTAAGTTAAAGTTTGGGCTATATTATCTACCAAAGTTGATTGTGACACAGCTTCTTCATTTTGATTGTCATTATTATTCCTTGCTCTTACCATTTTCTTCTTTGAATGAAGAACTCTATGCAATTAATCTGTGATGAAAGTTATCGGGGATCGGAGGTTTAGGCCCTCCTTCTAGCGCCAAAACTGTTAACAAGAAAACTTGTCAACACCTCAAAGTGAAGTTTGAAGATAAAGTGATTCCTTCGAAACCTCCTTTCGGTTATATAGAAAAAGCTAAAGATTATTAACTCCCTTAAGTTCTCCTTTCGAATATGACATGGTAGATGAAAGTTTCTTCCTTTATGGCCTTTCAACGTTGTCGAAACATTTAACTCTTTTTTATAATACCCTTTTGAGCTTATTTAATTGGTTTGGGACTCCTTCGAAACCACCTTTCGAGGTAGTCAAGGTGGCTTAAGGTTGGGACTTAACAGTTTAGGGAAATCTAGTTGAATTGGAAGAGTTTCGACTGCGTCGAAAGGGTGAACTCTAGTTATCTTGTGGTTTTGAAATGAAACTCAATGGATATACGTATGCTAAGGGTTTTGACTTAATCGAAAGTCGACCTTTCGACTAGACTGACATCAGATAATCACAACTGTATGCAATGAGAATCTTTAAACGACTTCATAATCAACATTATCATAATCTTCCTTTTATTGAACTAACAATGTACAGATTGACCAAATCCCCAATTCTGAAATTAGGGTTTACAAGCTTTAGAAAGTACAAATAAGAAGTGAATGAAATCGGATCCCCTAAACCAGACCCCTAGGATCTTATTTATAGGTGCGGGTTGGCACCTTTTGATCTAATGCTTTCGACACGGTCGAAGGGTCTGCTTTCCTACTTTCGTGTGCATCCCTTGAATCATAGCTTTCGACCTGGTCAAGAGGATTATATGGCCGACCTTCCACTGCCGCTGAAGACTGGGCTACCCTCTATCTTTCTTTATTCCTTTTGACTTCATCGAAAGGTATATTGTTGGATCACTTTTGATTTCATCGAAAGGTATATTACTTGATCGCTTTCGACTTCATCGAAAGGTGTATTTCTTGACCACTTTTGACTTTATCGAAAGGTGTATAGATGCGCTCTTACTTAGCTGTAATGTGTTATGTAAGTTAGCATGAGCGCTGGCCTTCAACGCCGTCGAAACTTGTGCTTTGTAGGCTTCGAATGGGTTGAAACACTTTTGAGATATTAGCTGTAGGAGACACCATTTGAAAGATTTCTATCTACCTGGCACGGAACCTTTCTCCTTGTGTTTATCGAAGTTATGCAGAATTCCTACAATCTTTTCCTCCATAGGTGATGATGGCTTTAACCAATTCGAAAGGCTAATATATGCTTTCGAGAGAGTTGATTTGGCCGAACTTTCTTCTGGTGGAGGTAAATAAAGACGAAACCAATCATTTCGAATGGCTTGGCACACATGCAAAAAGTATGCTATTCATTGCCTTTGAAAGGTACCTTTCGACCACTTCGAAAGCTGTAAACCTTTTTGCCATCGCCTTCGAAATGTACCTTTCGACCTCGTCGAAAGCTCTTATTTAGTGTATTTAGAGACCACTTTTAATGCCTTTTGATCCACACCAATGCTCTTGCTCCTTCTTTCATACTTTCACTCTTGGGAATATTTTATGGGTAACACGGACAAATTCCTAGATCCCGCCTTAACTTGATAAAAATTTGTTCACTTAATGGTTTTGTAAAAATACAGCTATTTGATTTTTGGTATTAACAAATTCTAGAGTTATTATTCCTTTTTCAACATTATCTCTCAGAAAATGGTGACGCATATCTATGTTTTGTTCGAGAATTATTAATTGGATTTTTAGATAAATTTATAGCACTAGTATTATTGCAATATATTAGAGATTTGTTTATTATTTTTCCATAGTCTTTAAGTGTTTGTTGCATATATATTACTTGAGCGCAAGCTAAGGCAGTAGAAATTTATTCGGCTTCACATGTCGAAAGAGAAACACAGTTTTGCTTTTTACTAAACCACGAAACTAACGATTGACCAATAAAGTGACATATGCCACTTGTACTTTTTCTATCCGATTTACATCCACCAAAATCTGCATCACTGTAAGATACAAGTTCAAATGTTCTTCCTTTTCGGTAAAATAGTCCATAACCTTTAGCGTTGGCTAAATATCGTAAACTCCGTTTAACTGTCCGATGATGTGATTCTTGAGTTTGTGCTTGAAATCTTGCACATAAACAAACACTCATCATAATATCTAGTCTACTAGTGGTTAAGTATAGTAAGGATCCTATCATGCTTTGATTAACTGTGCAGTTAAAGCGCTCGGCAGATATAATGCAGCGGAGGTGCAAAAAGTCATAGCGGGGATACAGCGAGGATATAGCGGGATATAGCAGATGATTCTAAAATAGCATATAAAACTCGTACTTAATGTTTTTACAAATATATAAATGGTAATTAAATGAAAAATTAACATTCAATTGAATTATAATTAATACATAAATAATTTTAAATAAAAACATGTGCGAATATACTGTAAATAAACCTAAAACTATTATATAACATAACTGAATTTAGTAGAATATTAGAGTATTTTTATTTCTGAAAATATATTAAAAATTCAATTAAATAAACTAATTTCATAATTTTTATAATGTATAAATCTCATTTTTCAATTCATTTTTTTTAAAGAAGATATAGCGGAATATAGCGGGAATGGCGAGATATAGCGGAAATAGTAGGGCTTAAAGCGGAAAGGCTATATTTGAGGCTATATAGAAATATCGTAGCGGTAGAAATCCGCTATGAGATATAGCATGGTTATAGCGGGATAATTGTGGGGCATTAACTGCATCGCTTTGATATAGTTTTTGATCAAACTCTTTTCCATATTCATCTTTGTCTAGATGAGTAGAAGTACTCATTGGAGTGGGTTTACTTAATGTATTATCCATTCCAAAACATTTTAGTAGTTCTTTATAGTATTTTTCTTGATTTATAAAAATTCCATTATTTAATTGTTTTATTTGTAATTCTAAAAAGAAATTTAATTCACCCATAGGAGACATTTCAAATTCGTTTGTCATTATTGTAGAAAATTCATTACATAAATTTTCGTTAGTAGATCCAAATATAATGTCATCAACATAAATTTGACAATTAATATATCCTTCTGTTCTCTTTTAATAAATAATGTTGTATTTATTTTACTAATTTGAAAACCGGAAATAATTAAATGTGATTTTAATCGATCATACCAAGCTCGAGGTGTTTGTTTTAAACCGTATAATGCTTTTTTAAGTTTAAAAACATGATCTGGATATTTTCATGAACAAATAGTGGTGGTTGTTCTACATAAACATTTTCTTTCATAAAACGGTTTAAGAAAGCACTTTTAACATCCATTTGAAATAACTTAAAGTTATGATGACATGCAAAAGCAAGTAATATTCTTATGGCTTCAAGACGTGCCACAGGTGCAAAGGTCTCTTCATAATCAATGCCTTCTTCTTGATTGTATCTCTGTGCCACTAATCTTGCTTTATTACATATAATATTTCTGTTTTCGTCAGCTTTGTTTTTTTAAATCCATTTTGTTCCAATTACTGATTGATCGTTTGGCCTTGGTACTAATTCCCAAAAAATATTTCGTTCAAATTGATTAAGTTCTTCTTACATTGCTAAAATCCAAAAATCATAATTTGATGCTTTCTTATAATCTTTTGGTTCAAAATTATATATAAAAGCTACATTACTCATTTGATTTATTTGTCTTATAGTCGAAACTTTGTTATCTAGATTTCCAATTATGTTATCAATAGGATGATCTTTTAAAATGCGGGGTGGTGATTTCAAATCATTGTTATTTTGATTATTATTATTTTCAACCATATATTTTGATTATTATTATTTTCAATCATATTATTTTGATTAGCGTCAAAAATTTCTTCGTCATCTTTACTTATATTTTTGAAGTTTTCATCAAACGAGACATAAAGACTTTCTTCTATAACATCTGTTCGCTTGTTAAAAATTCTATAAGCTTTACTTTGATCAGAATGTCCAACAAAAATCCCTTTATCAGCTTTTGAATCGAATTTTCCAAGATTATCTTTTGTATTTAGAATAAAGCATTTTGATCCAAATATTTGAAAATATGATACTTTTGGTTTCTTTTTGAAGAACATTTCATAACATGTATTTTTAGTCATAGGTCTAAGAGTTACTCAATTTAATACATAACAAGCAGTAGCAACTGCTTCGGCCCAAAAATTCTTTGGTAAGTTACTACCATTTAGGAGAGTTCGAGCACCTTCTTGCAAGGTGCGATTTTTTCTTTCGACTGCTCCGTTTTGTTGTGGTGTTTGTGAAAATGAAAAATTATGAGTAATTCCCTTCTTATTACAAAAGTTTGTAAATAATTCATTTTCAAATTCTCCACCATGATCACTTCTTATACTTTTTATTTTTAAATCCATTAGAGTTTTAATTCGCTTAGCAAAAATTTTAAACATTTCGAATGTATCACTTTTATGTTTTAAAAATAGCATCCAAGTATACCTTGAAAAATCATCTACAATTACAAAAACATATTTATTATGATTTATCGAACGTACTTAAGTTGGACCAAATAAGTCCAAATGAAATAATTCAAGAGGTTGTGTTTAGTAGAGATTTCCTTTTTAGGTTTAAACGAGATTTTCTTTAATTTTCCAAGTTGACATGCATCGTACAGATTTTTAACTTTGAAATTTATTTTGGGTAATCCTCTTACCAAATTGTTTTTAGCTAATTTATTTATATATTTGAAATTTATATGACAAAATCTTTTATGCCATATCCATGGATCATCATGATTTGCGGTTAAACATAAATCATTATTATGATTAATATTCATGTTTAGAATATAAATATTTCAATTTCTTGTTCCCTCAAAAATTAAATTTTTATTTTGATCAAAGAAATTGCATTTATCTTTTTCAAAATTTATTCTAAATCCCTTATCGCATAATTGGCTTATACTGAGTAAATTATGTTTTAAGTTTTTAACTAATAAAACATTTGAAATAATAAGAGAAGTAGATGTACAAACACTGATGATGTTTCCAATTCTGATAACATATCCTTTGGAATTATCCCCAAAAGTTACTGTGCCTCCGTCCATGTAAGTGATGTTTGATAGCATGTGTGCATTTCCCGTCGTATGTTTGGAGCATCCACTATCGAGTCTCCATTTCTCCTTTTGTTTGGGTACCTACAAAATAATAAAGAGTTTTAATTGGTACCTACATCCTTTGTTAAGCTCTTATGGGTTAGTAGGAGAAGGTAGCCATACCCATGAGGGTTTGGAACCTTTAGAAATGTAATTTTCATTATGAACTATCTCTTTTGGATATACATCTACATGATTTTTCCTAATCAATTTGTTATTTGTTTTAGGAATCTATACCTTAATCATTTTTCTTCCCTTATTTTCATGTTTAGATTTTGTTTTTCTAAAATTTGTATATAATGTACTATACTTCTTAAAACTTTAATTATTATTAGAGACCTGGTTATTTTTAGAACGTTTATGATTATTTTTGTTAAATCCTAAACCATTCCTATTTTCTAATGGTTTTGAAATCTTTATCAAATTATCTAGATTTTGCTTTCCTTTATTAAACTTTGAAACATTGTTAGTAATTTTATCTAATTTATTTCTGAGATCGGAAATTTCTATATTAACTAATTCTAAATTTTGTTTTAATTCATACTTTCTTTTTCAAGTTTATAATTCTCTATTTTGTTATTCTCTATATCATGTGTTAGAGTAGCATTTTGAGATGATAGTATTTTGCATTCGTTTTGTGCTAATTCTAATTCTTCTTCTAAAATACTTTTCTCGTCTTTTAACATTCCAATTTCTAATTCAGCTCTATTTAATTTTCCTAAATTTCTTTATTTAATTTCTTTAATTCTCTATACTTGTCATTTAATTCTATACTAATTTCAAGAAGTTCATCATATGTTAATTCAGGACATACTTTATCTGTGCTAGCCATGAAGCAAACATTTGCTTGTTCTGTGTCACTGTCACTATTGGATGAAGAGGAAGAGTCAGAGTCATCCCAAGTTACTTGAAATGCTCTTCTCTTTTTCTTGAAATTTTCAACTTTTTTTTCTTTTTATCATTATTGAGTAGTGGACAGTCTTTCTTCATATGGCCAAATTTATCACACCCGGAGCATTTTATTGATGTTTGATTTGAGGAATTAGTGTTGCTGTTGTTTTGAAATTTCGTCATCTTTTTGAACTTCTTGAACTTGTTGTAATTTCTGGCGATGAACGCAATCTCATCTTCTTCCAAGTCGGAATTGTCGTTGTTTGCCTGAAATGCGATGTTTTTCCTTTCTTGATTTTGTTCTTTTCTTGCCTGTAAATTTGCTTCATACGACATCAGATTTCCTATTAACTCTTCGACTTTGAGTTGGGAAAGATCGTTAGCTTCTTCGATGGCAAAAACTTTTCTTTCCCATTCGTTTGTTAGAGTGTTCAAAATTCGTGTGACTAAATCAAAATCAGTGAATTTAACTCCTAGTGCCATAAGATCGTGTTGTATAGTTTGAAATCTAGCATACATGTCAATAATTGATTCATTTGATTTCATTTTAAAAGATGAAAATTGATTTTGTAGAATAGAAATTTTTGTTTGCTTGACTTTATTTGTGCCTCCATGGGTAATTTGTAATGTACGCCCAGTAGTGCACAACATGGCTCGTGAAAATTCATTTTTATCGAGTGAGCAAAATAAAACATTCATAGCTTTGGCATTGTTAGATGCCTCTGCTTTTTGTGCATCAGTCCATGTACCTATATTAGTGTTAGGTGCTTCATATTTATTTTGAGTTGCTAACCAAATTTCTAGACCATTAGCTTCCATAAAAATACGCATACGTGTAGACCAGTAAGCATAATTAGATCCAGTGAATAGTCGAGGACGTGGAGTGGATTGACCTTCTTGAAATGTACTTTCCATATTAAATATGTTTCAATTACGTGTTACTATAACTTGAAATAACTATCCTTTGATACTAATTGAAAGTCTAGTGGATCGTATACTATCTAACTTGTGTGTAATATGCAGGTATATAAATCAATGCAATAGTAGACAACAAATAATAAAATATAAAAAGCATGCAAACCAAAGTTTTTATACTAGTTCGGACCTCCCATCCTATGTCCACTCCCGAAGCTCCCCTTCGGTATTTCCTTTAAACAAAATACCCTCACTTCGCCCGGAGGAATAAGATAAATACAAAAGTGTCTTTGACAGTCTTGTGCTCTAATAACACAGTTTTTGACTTATAGTAAAAAATCTTCCTATGATCTCCTTTGAGTATATGAATATGATTGCTTTGAGTTGTAGGAAGTGATATAACAAAGGTTATAATGGATTGAGAGTATGTAATTAGTGTATATGCAAGAGAGTGTTTTTAAATCAAGAGAGTAAAGAATATATCGAATCAAGTTAAGTAAGTTGTTACTACTTCTCAATCAAGATGCTACTTATAGAATCAGAGAGGTGCAGATGAAGAGTTGTTATTCTTCGAAGAAATCTTTTCGTTTTAATGGCAGCAACTCTTCATGAAAGATGATTCCCTTTAGTTTCAAAAAGAAGTGTCTTTTCAAATATGACAGTTTTTGTCATGACAGACGTCTGTGGTATAATGACAAACATCTGTGACTAGTTTTAATTTTAAACCCGAGACTTGTCACAGACGTCTGTGAATATACCTCAGACGTCAGTAAGATGAAAATGCAGTTTTCCACAAGATTATGATGTATATAGACTTGTGTGTGATCGTGTATGCATACACTACGCCATAGATGACCTTCTGCAACATTTTTGCAAGGTGTTGCTAGCTAAAATGTTGCGACAGCTATAAAATTTTGGTCCTACTGCAACGTTGTATTTTTGGTGTTACCTTAGCCATAAAAATGTGTTGCTCTAGCTAAATAAGTGTAACACGATGCAACATTTTTATATAGTGTTGCCATAGATATATTCTAATTAAAAAAATTAAAAAAAAATAACACCTCAGCGATCCACACCACCATTTAAAACAAAATCTCAACCGTCGATTCACACCATCGATCCACACCTTACCAATTTCCATTTCCCGTTTTACTTTTCACTCACCCGCTTTCGTTTCTCACCCCCAATTTTCCAATCCCTAATTTTTATTCCGCCGACTTTAAAAAAAATGATGCCGCTCCTCCTTCTTTCTTCGATCTGGAGAATAACTGGCTTTGCTTTTATCCCATGTCGGCCATATCAATTTCCGTTATTTTCTTTCGCCTCGCGTCAGTTTTCCTCACTACTTCCGAGTTTTCTTCCCACGTCAACAGTACACTATTAGTTATATTGAGATTTGGTTGTTCAGGCGTTCAATTTCACAATCCAATATCACAAACCCAAATTCTTTAGTTGGGCGTTTCAGTCGATTGGGTGGCAGTGGATTTGCGATTTTGTTCAGGTTTTTGGCGATTCTGGTGATTCGAGGTAAGGTTGTGGGATTGCGATGGTTCAGGGAGTTGCTGATTTGGTCGCAATTTCGTGGTTGGGGCCTGATGTCAGAGTGGCAGGGGGTAGTCGAATTGGTTTCGGTGAAGTTATGGTTATTGGCAGGCAGGTGGAAGTAGTCGAATTGGTTTGGATACAGTTCAAAATTAGAGTGATGATATTGTAGTGTCATCAGTTTCTGATATCTCGAATGATAGTGGAATGGTTTTGGATATTGTCTCATATTGTAGACATGAGGGATTGAATGATTTATTGGAGCACAATGGATCAGTTTCAGTTGTTTGTTTAAATGGTAAGGGTATGTTTTGTTTAGGTAATGGTGATCAGGTGTGTCTCTTTTATGTAAATGATAAGGAGAATGTGCAAGTTTTATCTTTAAAAATGCATAGAGTTATTAGGAATTGCATAAAGCTTTGGGCTTGTGGCGTGAATAGTAATAATGGTCAGTTTGTTAATGCGCTCGTTGGAAGGGATATTTGCAGGCCTGTTTTTTTGAGTTTTGAGGCTAATTGTGCAGAAGTTGCATTAAATGGTAAGAAGGTTAGCGTTTCAGCTCTTGGTTTGAACTCGGTTAATGTTCCAGTTTTCTTGAAGGCCTGTGGTGAGTTGAATTTGAATATAAAATGCACAGTTGAAATGATACGGCTATAGGAAAATGAAAGTATGGGCATTATTATTGATAGAATAGAGAAGGACACAAATTTAGACAATAAGCAAATTATTATTTTCATGGATGTGAAGGAATTGCTGAAGCATATTATTCACTGTGTTGTGATACTATCAAGGTGTGCAGGGTCAGACATCATGGCTTATTCTTTTGTTGATCCAAACAAGGTCATTTATTTTTATATTGACTCTTTAAAATTTATTTTGTACTTCTGTCTTGCATCTTTAAGAAGATCTACACCTCCTCCTAATTATGCTTGTGATTCTACTTATGTTTCCAAACTGGTAAAAGAAAATGTAGGAGTTATTCAGTAGTTAATATCAGAAGAAATGCTAGATTGTTAAAATTTAAAGCTTCTAGTTCCTATACATGTGGGCTGATGGAATGCAATATATGCTTATAGTTTAGTAGTTTGTCTGTTCCAAATATTGATTCAATATATGCTGGCTACTATTGATTCAATATTTGTTTGTATGTCTGTGTGTGTTATAATTTCAAAATTGCTTAATATGCAAAAAAGAATAAATGTAAATTTTTTATTCAGTAGAAGCAACTTCAATGCTAAATTACTATAATAGAATGTTTGAGTTTGGTAATTGGATATTGAGGTCCCAGCAAAATATATGAAATAAATAAACTCAGTATGTTGACCAAAGAGGCATATAACCTGCGTATCTGTATTACTAATCGGACTCCTATATGTCTTCTCTGTAGGATTGCAATGGGCTTCAATCCAAAAATTCATCAAATTTCAATGGTGGCCAACATATGAAATTGTCGAATGGTACTTTGCATCTTCGTAATCAGGTTTGTCATGCTTCTCTATCATTTGGTCTTTTATTATTATTGTTATTATTTTATTTTTGGGTGAAATTCTGTGCTTATCAACCTAACGTAAAGTTACAGGAGCAAAATGGGATGAAACACTTTCAAATACCATCTTCTTCCATGGGGCCAGAATCTGCTTTGAATAATTCGCCTGTATTTCATGCTTACCAACAGGTTTGTAGCTCGTAACCATCAAATTTTGTTTTCTTTGTGACATGGCTGTGGTTTTAGGCTGTCATATCCTAGTCCACATTTTATTGTGACTAATTTTCCTCATCTTATCGATGTTTTTTTTTCACGTTGAAGTTGCCATGATCTATTGAAGGAAATATTCTACAGCATCAAGTGGATGATTCAGCTCAAGCTAATAATACTATTGCTTCTAATGGTTCTGCAAAACCATGTGTCCGTGCACGACGTGGCCAGGCAACTGATCCTCACAGCATTGCTGAAGGGGTAGTGCATGTCTATATTCGTCAGTGTCGGTGTCTGTATAAATTGAAACTGCATATGTAATGAGTGAACTGAGTGATGTAGCGAGGAATATCTGTATATGTGAATATCAGTGTTATATATCATTGAATTGTAAAATAGTGGAGTCGGGAATTTGTACTATTTCAAATGTTGAAATAAAATATTTATTTAAATAAATTACTGTTTGAATATCAAATTCTGTGCAATAGCATTTTATTAAATAAATATTTATTTCTATTAAAAAATCAAATATGCTCTACATTGTGGGCCCCACAAATTCAGAAAGTTAATATCTATAGCAACATTTTGGAATGTTGCTACAAACACCTATGGATGTTGCTATAGAACCAAATAGGGTTCTATTGCAACAATATTACTTATGTTGCCTTAGATAGTCAAAATGTTGCCTTTGAGGTCTAAGGCAACGGCAAAAATTGCATCACCCGAAAAGTGTTGCCATAGACCTATGGCAACATTTTTTGGGCCTGACCCAACATTTTTTTTGTGTTGCAGAAGGCCATTTATGGCGTAGTGATATATACTCAAAGAGACCTTAATAATATTTTATCTAAGACTCTTTTACAGTAGAATAACCTTAGTATAGTCAATGAATCTTCGTTTTTCTTTAAGTCTCAATATCTTCGGTTATGGTGTCTGCTTGTAGTATATACCTGCAATGTTGATAAAGACTACATACGTATATGATAGTATAGTGGTTATCATTGAAACATAAGTTGGAGGTTCTAACATATTTTACGTATCGGAGGATCGTAAAATATTTTTATTTAATTTATATGAGGTCTTATGGTTCTACAATTTTGGGATATGACTTTTAGGGACATTTTACACACCTATGATTTTTTCTGACATTCTATGTGACCATTTTAACCCTGAAAATATTGTTTGGACTACAACTTTTGATAGGAATCGAATTAGGGTCTCAAACTAGTTACATTGCTTAAGAATGATGGTTTCCCATCCCGTAAAGTGGTCATAATAGAAAAACAGACATACAGTTAGAAAGTTATGCATGTTTTAAGTTTTCTAAGCGGTTGGCCAGGATTAGTATGTAATTAATTAAGCCCATTAGTGAGCACATTAGTCAAACTAAAACATTTTCCTCTCATTCTAGATCAGGTCTAAACCATAATTAGCCCTAGATCCATCCTAATTCCATCCAGAATCATCCAAATTACTCTTTAAATCAAACTAGATTGCGGATTAGAGATTAGATCCTCAATTAGCGCTAGAGATCATCGATTTGCTTGACTTGGAGTGCTTTTCTTCGCTGTTCGGATTAGATCTACATACGAGTTGGTTGGATTTAGTAATTGGTCAGTGGTTTATGCCTTCTCACTATACTATACATGTTTATATAGTAGAATTATAGGATTTAACATGTTTTAAACTAATTTTGGCTATAAAAACATTTTCTAACTTTAATGGCATGTTAATTAATGCATATAATATTGATTGATTAGAAATCACCTTGATTTATGTTCATATATTCATGTTATATGTAGATCCATATTAGAAATTGCCTTGTTTATCTTATTTTGATGGATTGCAAGTTTGATTGGATGAAATAGCTTGTTAATCTATCTTTAGATGATATGATTTGATATTGTTTGCTGGTTTTGTAATTGCATATAAAGTTAGGTCGGAGAATTGAGCAAATTGGAGGCAAAGTTGGTCGGAATGGACGAAACTTGGAGGATGGGCTTTGGAGCATGGCATGAGGCTATAGGATAACTCGCACCTCGATTGGACGCAAAGTGATAAGTCGGTACCGAGTTAAAGAGATAGGTCGGACCCGACTTATGGTGGTAGCTCGTGAGTGATGGTCAACTTGATGGCTTGGAAGGCTATATCTAATAGAGATTGTCTGTGGAAAGGTTCTGGAAGATTGGCTAAGTGCTTGAGTTTACGATGAGTTATCAAGTTAGGTATGTGATGAGTTGTACTTATAACTCGGTACCGAGTTATGGGGAATGAGGCTGTGACTCGGTGGTTGCATGGATGGATATAGCTTGGCTAAATGAGGTATTCCATGTAACGACCCCGAAATTTAATTTAATTTAAATGGATAATTAAAAGAATTTTTGAATAAAAAATTGTAAAATTAATCGATAAATGAATTTGAGTTACCCCGAAACGAATAAATGTTTGTTTCGAACAAATATTTTAAACAAATTTATAGTTATATAAAATAATAAAAGCAAATACAAAATACTTAAGCTAATAAATATGAAGTAAAATAATTATAGAATCTCATTTAAAATAATAGAACAAAAGTATATAAAATAAATAAAACTATAAGTATAAAGATGAATAAAATGAAACAAGTGTATGAAAGCAAGAAACAAAGTATATATCCCTAAGTAACAAAGCAATGTGACTAAAACAAAGAAATCTTTAGCCCAAAACAATATATCAGCCGAAGTCAAAATGAAATAAACAAAATAAAGCAATTAATGCAAGCATATGCCACCATATCTTTTGTACACAACAAAATGTATCAGCCATACCTCCACTTTCATTAAATCAACTTCACCCATGCTATTGTACAAAATATTATCTCCAACCTGTAAATTCATTTCTTTATACATATCAGTCTCATTCGAAACTGAGAAAAAAATCTGAAGCAAAAACATTATTTCATGTTTAAAACAAACTTCAACTTGAATAACAACTCAAAGCAAACCAGAGATTCAAGAGAGAGGGCTTCAGCTTGAAAATTCACTGCTTATCTCAACATAAAAGAACTCTGTCTATTTCTTAAAACAAGTGAGTAACATCACTTTTAAATAAGTTTAAGTATTGATTTGTTGCATGATTAAGTTATGTGTTCAGTATACACTATGTTTATACACATCAGTAGATCTTTTGTGTGTATATATATAAAAGTGAATATATGCGTTGTTCCAGTATTTTACTGTCTTTAGTTTCCAGACTCAAGAATTGATCGAAATCCATTATCACTTGATAAAATAAACGTTATTGTTTAAGATTCAAACAGAATATGGTTATTGTATCATGAATTAAAGTTTAAAAATTTATTTAATAAGTATAAGTTTGAAAACCTGTCTGGAAGATGAAAGGAACAGGGGAGATTGAAGAACAAGTAAAAATCAACTCCAACGATTTGTAAATTCAGGGGTATAGATTGAATGCTTACTGTGATATATGATTTTTAAAACAAAAACAAGGATTTTTAGTTTAGTATTCTTAGAGAAATTCGTATATGAACGAAAATGTCATTCTTACGAATATCTGACGATCGAATCAAAAATAAATGTTGAGATTTGTTCTGAAGCGAGCTTGATGATCACCGAGTATTGGAAAAATGCTAAAGAAAATTTCTAATGCAAGGATTAGTTGGTTGGATCGAAAGTAGGGTTTTGGGTTTGATGTTTTTGGGATCTGTACATTTGATGATTTCGTCGCCAAGGAGTGACCGAGCTGCACGCAATTTTGGGTGAAGGAAGAATGGAGGTAGGCGAAGCAGTAGCCGGAGGCGCCGAGCCTCTGGTGGCCGGAGTTGTGATCGCGAAGCGTTTTGGGTTGGTAGTCTGGGTGGAGGTTACTCGAGCTATGCTCGATTTTGATCAAGTGCCTATTCGAGCTTGTTGACGATCGGGGAGGATTGCTGTGGTGTTCGTCGATGGATCGAGATCGTCGAGGTCGGTCGGGGTTCACTGGCGAGATCGTGCACGTGCACGTGTATCTTCGAGTATCAGGGTGAATTTGGGATCGAGGGGAAGGGGGCAGGCTCGGGTTCGTCTCGAAGTAGCTTATCGTTTTTCTCGGGGAAATGAATGTGGTGGAGAACTCGAAGATAGGCTCGAGTATTTCAAGCAAATGGCTCGGGTCTGTAGATTTAGTATGAAAACAGTTTTAACTTTTAAAACTAAATCAAGTTTTATTTAAACAATTTTGTAAAACCAGTCCTTTTGTAAATAGTAAATGTTATTCAAGTTTTGAATTGGAAAGGGTTTTCAAATAAAATTATTTTTAATTAACCAAGTTTAAAAGTGTTTAAGATATGTATAACCTTTATTTTAAAGTCTTTTTTTTACTTAATAATGTAATTAAGTAATGTTTTTATAATTAAATAAACTTAAGGGCTTGAGATAAATTATAGGTTAATTCATTAAGATAAGAAATTAAAGGTGATTAATTACTTGAAGATAATTACTTAATTTAAAGTAATTAAATAAATGATAAAAAAAATTGACAAATCAAGTGATTAAAGAATAATTGTGCAATGTGATAAATTTGTGATAGGGATAATCATTTTTGTAATCAATTAAGGATTGATTAATTAATTAAGAATGGATGATTAATGATTTAAGCATCAGTTAATAAAGTGACTAAAAGATTAATAAAATTTTAAGGATGATTAATTAAAGTGTAATTAATTAAGGGTAATTAATTTAATAATAATTAATCAATTTTGGGTTAATTAATTAATTAAAGATAATTTATTAAATGGTAAATTAAATAATTAAAGGATAATTATTTAATAATTAAAGGTTGATTAATTTTAATTGAAGGTTAATTAATTATTAATGGTTAACAAATAAATGATTTAAAGAATAATTTATCAAAATGAATTTGTAATATTAATTAACCAGGATTAGTAATTTATTCATAGAAATTAATCTGATTAAAATCAATCAGATAATTAAATTGATCCTACCTACGGATATTTGGATTCTATTGAATGTGAATTGTTTGATATCCCCGATATATGATGCTTTGTGATATACCCTGATTTATGTTGTGATCTGTAATTTACTTATCTGTGATATATATTTGTGATATGTACGATAAGCGTTATAGTTTATATCGCTTATCAACTATATTCTGTATTCTGATATGTGATGACTGATGTTGCACTATTGTGTGTAAAACCCCTGGACTACACCATACACACACAAATCTGGATTTCACGTGGAAATCGGTTAAGTCACAGATAATTTAAATTTGATGTTTTTTTTGAAATTGAAATTTTAATTTCAATTGATTTTGAATTTGAAATTTCGGTTTAAAGTGAAAAGCTTTTTGAAATAGAATTTCAAAGACAAGAGTTATTTTGAATAACTTAATGGAATTCTGGAAATTTAAATAATTTGATTTAAATTTGAATTAAAGTTTGAAATTGAATTATATGATTTAAAACTAGGGATTAAAGATATTATACCCGTTATAAAATATTGATTTTGGAATGTGAATAAAATTCAAGAGCTTTACCTCGTCCAAATAAAATTGGATTTTCTAAAACGAAAACTACTTGTTTTCAAATAATAACAGCTTTCATATAAGAAGTGAACTTCCGATTTGTGTTGGAAAGTTTCAAAATTAAATTGAAATTGATATGTTTTGAAAGCCTATGAATGAATTCTTCTTGAAAGCTATGAATTGAATCTATTATTTTAACAGATTTAAAATGATGATTTGTTTAAACCATTCAAAATGAAATTGTTTTTGAAAACTATAAGTTAAATCTTTGTTTTAAAGATTTAACGAGTTAATCCAATTGAAATTGAAATGTTTTGAAACCTATGAATAGATATTTATGAAACAAGGTGAACGGTGTGAAATAAATCTTTTTATTTAAAGATTTGAAATGATGATTGGTTTAAACTATTTTGGAAGAAAGGTTTGATTTAATAAGTTGTGACTTAATTGAAATCCAAATATCCATATGTTTTAAAGATTGCGCTCGTTATTCGGGTTAGCCGGGAAAAGACATTTGTGTCATATAACCCATTCCGAATAACGATACGTCGTATATGGATAGCATTTGAAGACCGGTGTTGAAGACCGGATATTCACGAAAACGAAAGGACAACTCGTCGAATGTCTCTACATCGACTGGTCCCCGGTATAGAGATTTTATCACCCTTTGTGATGGGAAGTCCGGACGGGATTGTGAATACCCGGAATTGCAAGGGCTTCGTAAGAAGTGCCTTCGGTTCTGTTCGAACCCGGAACAGACTTGTATGGATACATGTCTGACATTACACTTTGAGATATAAAGCCGATTTATTTCAAATACATTTCTGTTGGTGGCGGAGAATTTATTCTCTTAGCTTAACACCCTTCTCTGAGACGTACGAGCTCAGAGGTTATGTAGTTGAAATTTATCAGCGATATATTCCCAATTTGGTAATGTGACATGCTGAGTGTTGTTGTGTGATGATCAGTGTTTGATCATTTGCGATATGATCATTTATTTGATCTTATATCTTTTTGATCATTTCTTTGATCATTTGTTTGACCCGAAGCATGGCTTTGTGAACAAAGCGTAGCTTTGAGGACGAGACTTCGTCGAGCCTCACACCCCGGAATGGTCAAAACAGGAAAGATGCAGCAAGGTTCTAGGGAGTAGCGCCCCTAAGTGTATGTCATTTCTTTCTGGATAGAGGTGGTATCATGGTATGGAGCCCAGATACTTAACCTATGTGGTTACTGCATTATTATTCTGATGTGGTTGTTGGAAATCGAGGATCCTCGGGAAGATCGGTTACGATCGGGGGATGGCATACGTGTGTCAGTAGTTACCTATTTTTGCAGAGGTAACCCGGCCTTGTGTTGGCAGAGATCCGGTTAGGTTCTCGGGACGTCATTCCAGAGGCGTTTCCATGTAGCAATGGGAAGTTCCTTGGCCTGACCATTGGTTGGAAATCCAAAGAAACACTACGAGACTTGTACGGTTTTAGTTGTATTACCTGCCATGGAATGTGGCGGTAACCTGCTATTGAACATGGTAGCTATAATAGGCATAAGTGCGGAATGCCTATGCTGGCTAAGATTTATATTCTATTTTCGAAATGTTTTCCTCACTATGCACTAATAATAATATCAAAAATGATTTGATTTTTTGCGTAGTAAGCATCTTTGACTATCATAAGAAGAAATCTCCTCCAATTCTGCGTTTGCATTGTGTGTGTGGTGGGAGGTCTTATGGTAGTTTCATTTTCCAAAAGCATTGCGAATTGACTTTAAATTCTTTTGTTGTTCGTTTTTAAAGATAAACTGTTTTTGTTGCTCACACCAGTCCCACGACTGACTCGGAGTTTATTGTTCATTTGCTAAACTCTGGGTGCTCATAATTTTCTACACGAGCAGTCTAGAGTTGGGTTTTTCAGATAGTCAGGTTCAGTAGATTTTCTAGAGCTAGTTCAGTCTTTGGATCGGACTGCACTTGCTCATCTTTGTGCATCGTTATTTAGAGTTCAAGCTATATCTGGATTGGCGTTTTGAAGATGGAGACTATCCGCTGCTGATATTATCGTTTTTCTTTTCCGCTGCTATTTGTTGTATCATATCTGATGTATATTGATATTCATTGTATCATCATTGTATCTGGATATTGTATCAGATGTTGGATGTCTATATTCTTTTTCTTTTCCGCTGTGTTGTTTACTTAATGTTGTTATAAGCTCCGGCGACTCGGATTTGAACGGTCGAATCTACGGCATTCGAATACGATGTAAAGTATGGATGTCGATTTTCGAGCGTGAAAATCTGGGACGTTACATTCCATAGCAAGATGTAAGGTATTTGGCTAAGATTGGATGCTATACCGAGTTATCTCGAGAACTTAAAAGTGGAGCTTGGGTTTGAGGGCCGAGTTATCAAAGGTGGATGAGTCAAGGTCCAAGGCACTGGAAAGGGAGTAATAGAGACATGGAAGAGGAATTAGCCATTAGTTGGCTAAATGTATAACTTGGCACCGATTTATACCTATAACTCAATACCGAGTTATCATGGTGCATGATATGGGGTAAGAACTTCTAAGGACAGTTGTTGAGGTTCTATAGACTGTGCTGGAGGTGTTGGCTCATTCGTATCAGGTTGGATGACGTTATAACTTCATGATGAAAAGCTATGGTCTTTGAATGTTGGCTCATGTTGGGAGTAGGTTCCGAAGATAGCTGTCCGTAAAGGAGTGAGCAATATGATCGGGGAATGTAGGTGGGTTCCTCATGAATAATGGAAACCGGATTGAGAAAGAAGGGCTTGGTATCCAAATGGAGCAAAGGTGGGCTCGGGTACAGGTGCTAAGGAATCATTGATACTCGAAGAGTTTTCAGTTGTATTCGAAGAAGGAGTATTATAAGTGGGGACGCCTATGGGTCAATTGAGGGAACCGTTTATCCTAGACTTATGGCTTTGGGTCTAGCGTCTATCTTTGGGCTGCGGGACACGTATCCAGCTTTGGGCTACAATATAAGAGAGTACAACAGAGAAACGGGATTTCCATTAGTCCCGGGCTTAGGGGGCATATGAGTTATCATATATTCAGAGCACAAGGAGTGATAGTTAAGATTTTTGATGGATGCTATAGATGCTTTGGTTGTTTTCTTTAGTGGACTATCACTCAAAGGTATCATGGGAAGTAGGTATTGGAGATAGGAATACCTAGAAGATTGATATCCTTTACTTGATTTGTGGTGTATATTTACGATATTGTAGAGTGGCATGTTATAGTGTTATATGCTAACTCTTTGGTTGTAGGGACAGGTCAGGTATGGTTTGTGTACTCTTGTTCCTTACCATATTTACCTGTATGGTATTTTGAGACTCATTTACCGCTCACACCAGATTATTGTCTGACCCAAGGTTTTATGCTTTGCTTCTTATTATCTTGGGTACTCTTAAATGAGTAGACTAGATAATAGGTCTAGGTGATGTAGTAGTTGTTTGGAGGACGAGCTGAATGGAGCTATCTCCTATTATATACATATATGGAGTCTACGCTTATTCCGTTGTGCGGCACTGGGGTGCCTTAGTAGTGACTGCTTACTATTTGTATTTGAGGCAGTTGTTGAGTTTGTTTCCATTGTATAAACTCTATTATCGATATATAACTCTGTGGATATTATACTCTGATAATTTGTTCACATAGTTATTACCGTCTCTTCTATTATATATGTGATATTATATTTTATCCATGCGCTATATGACAGGTTATATGTCATATTAGTTTATTTCAACCTTGATGATCATCCTATATCGGCCGGGCAAGACTGCAACACACTATTTATATACTATTAGTGCTGGTGGTATAGGGCAGTCGTCACATTTGGTATCAGAGCTTTGGTTACACGATTAACTGGAGTTGATATCATGATCCAGTAGAGATAGGAAAGGTGTTATCGCTTAAGGCTGGATCGAGAGCATATATATATATATATACACACACACACACACGAGGGAGTGCGTACTTGTTATACGTTTGGTTTTCAAAGCTATATAATAATATATATTATATATAGTATAAGTCACATGCACATGAGCACTACAGACACAATTTTCTTTATGGGAGACAAATCATTTTTGTTACAGATAAAATGAGCCGGAATACTATGAGATCTGTTTCAGGAGTTGAGGAAGGAGCAGGGTCATGAGCTGCTACGCCTAATTTTCAAGCTATGGTCAATGTTATGATAGCGACGATGATGAGGAATGCTCCTGGTATGGATGTTGGCGGAGGTGCTCATGTGCAAGCTCCTAGGGCCGATTTTGCTAAATTGAGCAAAGATTACTCTACTTTGGGAGGAAACCCATTTTGTGGAACGGAATCGGCCATAGAAGTGCAAGATTGAATTGATACTTGTGAACGCATCTTTAGTGATATGGAAGTGGATGATGCTATGAAAAGAAAGTTGGCTTTTAGACAACTTTAGGGGTGGGCCATGAATTGGAGGAACACCATGACTATTGCTACGCCTGAAGATCAGTGCAATTGGGAATGGTTTAAGGCAAGGTGTGAAGAAGGATTGCCTGGAACTGTGAAGGATAAACAGGTTGTGAGGGCGTATGCTTTGGATGTTGTCCCAACTTTGTTGAGTGCTCCCTCGGAGAAGTAGAAGGGGAAGGGAGTCGTTATTCAAGTGACCTGGTAGACAAATTGGCACTGAGACCTGAGATAGTATACTGATCCCTAATTGTGATGAACCCTGTTGGAGGCTCTACTAGTCTTTGCATAGTTTGTCGTGGCATAGCTTTATCTAGTAATGGATGTTCTTTGGTTTGCGATCGCTTTGTTTTGAATTTGTTAGGTTCGGGATTATCTTGGGAATGGAGTGGCTTAAGAAGTATGCGGCCATAGCCCATAATGGATTGTGAGAATCTATTGGTGACAATCGGAGATGTGGATGGGCGAACGATAGTGATTAGCTGCCTACTACAGGATACATGATGGTTAGTTTTCTATATTTGCTTTAGGTTCCACATGAGGGATTGTCATTAGTGCCCATCACTAGAGATTATACGGATGTCTTCGAGGAAGTGACTGGATTGCCGCTGCATAGAGAGATTAAGTTTCGTATAGATTTAGTGAAGGAAGCCAGACTAATAGTTATGCCTTTGAGGCATATGGCACCCAGAGAGCAAAAGGAATTAGAGGAGCAAGTGAATGACCTATTAAGGAAAGGGTTCATTTGAAGAAGCATATCTGAGTGGGGTGCACCTGTAGTATTCGCAACGAAGGCGGATGACTCTTTAAGGTTGTGTGTGAATGACTTGTTCGATTAGCTGCACGGTGCGAAGATGTTCTCTCAAATAGATATAGCGATGGGATTCCACCAGCTTAGAGTAGCGAAGGAGAGTGTGCCTATTACTATGTTTTGTATACCGTCGAGATTTTATGAGTGGTTGGTGATGTCATTCGGGTAAACCAACGCACCAACATACTTTGTAGATCTCATGAATCAGGTTTTCAGAGACCAGCTGAATAAGTTCGTGCTTGTGTTCATGGATGATATTCTGATCTACTCTAGAACTGAAAAGGAGCACAAGATGCACTTGAGGATTGTGCTAGAGATATTGAGGAAGCACAAGTTAAGAGCGAATTTCTCTCAGCGTCACTTCTGGAGAGAGAAATTGAGATTCTTGGATCACGTTGTTTCGAGACTGGGCATAGCAATAGATCCTGCGAAGGTGGCAGCGGTCCAAGATCGAAATCAGCCCAAGAATGCTATGGATGTAAGAAGTTTCCTAGGATTAGCGGGATACTATAAACGCTTCATAAAGGGCTTCCCAAAGGTAGCGGCACCGTTGACCAATTTGACGAAGAAGAATCAGATTCTTGTATGGGATGCGAAGTGTGAGCATGCATTTATGAGTCTGAAAGAGAGGTTGATGAGTGCACCAGTGTTGACCATTCCAAGTAGAAATGAAGAGTTGACAGTATACATTGATGTTTGTAGTACTGGATTGGATGGGGTGTTGATGCAGAAAGGGAAAGTTGTTGCCTGTACTAGTCGACAGTTGAAACCGCACGAAAGGAATTATCAGACTCATAATTTGGAATTAGCGGTAATTGTTTTTGCTTTGAAAATGTGGAGGCACTATTTGCTAGGAGAAATTTTTGAGTTGTTTTACGGACCACAAATCCTTGAAGTATCTTTTCTTCTAAAAGGATCTCAACCTTCGACAGCAATGGTGGTTAGAGTTCTTGGCCTCTTATGATTTCAGCATTTCATATACTTCAGGAAATGGAAATGCAGTCGCAAATGCATTGAGTAGAAGACATGCTAGATTTGGAACAATGTTCTTGGAATGGAAGAAGATAGAGTATATTGCTGGATTTAATTTCGTGCCTTATTGTGAGTTAGAGCCAGAGATGTTACAAAGTTTGTCGATCAGACCTACTCCAATTGAAAGGATCAATGCTAGTCAGAAGTGAGATGCTAGGCTAGTAGAGATCATGGAAAGGATAGGAGAAGGAGTGGAATCTAATGACATGAAGCAATATGAACTCGACCGAGAAGGTTGACTTCGTAAAGGCGGGAGGCTGTTTGTTCCCAATGTTGATGGATTACGAGATGAAGTGCTAAGAGAGTGTCACCATTCCAGGTTGACCATTCATCCCGGCAGTAACAAGATGTGCTGGGATACGAAGCAAACCTATTATTAGGAAGGTATAAAGAGCGATGTAGAGGCATTCATCTCGAAGTGTATAAACTGTCAGTTGGTGAAGGCAGAGCAAAAGAAACCTAATGGTTTGTTGAAAAAATTAGAGATTCCTAAGTGGAAATGGGGGCATGTATCGATGGATTTTGTAGATGGACTATCAAGAAATCGAGAAAGGTACGATGGCATTCGGGTCATAGTAGATCGGTTGACCAAGAGTTCAAGGTTTATACCCATCAAGTTAAGTAGGACGGCATCCAAGCTGGCGGAGTTGTATGTAAAATGGATAGTACAATTCCACAGTGTGCCAAAGTACATTGTGAGCGGCCGAGAACCGTTTTTCACTAGTGGGTTTTGAAATAGCTTACAAGAGGCATTAGGGACGGAGCAACATCTTAGTGCAGCTTATCACCCGCAAATGGATGGGCAGACCGAAAGAGTAAATCGTATATTAGAAGATCTCTTGCGAGCATGCAGTATAAACTGTGATGGGTCATGGGATAATCATTTGCATTTGGTGGAGTTTGCATACAACAATAGTTATCAGTCGAGTATTGGTATGGCTCCGTATGAATCATTGTATGGCCAACCATGTAATGCTCCTTCACGCTGATGGAAAGCGGGCGAGAAACCGATAATTAGGCCAGATATGATTAGAGAGATTTTAGAGAAGATTGAGGTCATTTGGCAACGAATGAAAGCTGCTCAGGATCGATAGAAAAGCTACACAGAAAAGAGACCAAGAGATTTAGGATTTTTTGTCAGAGATATGGTGTTTATAAAGGTTTCTCTCCTAAAGAATGTATTTTGATTCGGTAGAAAGGGGAAGTTGGCATCGAGATTTGTATGTCCATTTTCGATAGTCAAGAGAATCAAGAAGCTAGCATATAAGGTCGACTTACCTCAGAAGATGGTTGGCGTGTACAACTTTTTTCATGTCTCTTATCTATGGAAGTTTGCACACGACTCAGGCATGATGATCACACTGGATTAGTTAGAAGACGTTGAGGTAGAACCATAAGTTTCTATCCTCGTAGGCCCCGTTTCGTATTGTTGGGTATGATATGAAAAAACTTAAGAGAAAGAAGGTGAAACTAGTTAAGGTACGATGGAGCAAAAATGATGACGATTGTATATGGGAGATGGAGGAGAGCATGAGGACTATGTGTCCCGAGCTCTTTGGATGGTAATATCTATTGCTTATTGTATCTACTTTCACCATTGTATGTTATAGTTGATAGGTTAGTATTCTGCATGCTAGGATAGGTCACATATACTTTTAATTGCATGGCTGCTTGTTTGATACGTGTGATGGGTGCTTATTATTGGTAGGCATGCGGGATGACTATTGTTGTTTATACTTTGGCTTGTTTGGGAATTTCGGGAGCAAAATTCCTAAAGAAGGGAGAATATAACGATCTGTATTTTACGTATTGAAGGATCGTAAAATATTTTTATTTAATTTGTATGAGGTAATAGGATATGACTTTAGGGACATTTTACACACCTACTAATTTTCCCAAAATTTTATGTGACCATTTTGATCCTGAAAATCTTGTTTGGGGTATAACTTTTGATTGGAGTTGAATTAGGGTCTCAAACTAGTTTCATTGCTTCAGGATGATGGTTTCCCATTCCGTAGAGTGATCATAATAGAAAAGGGACTTACGGTTGGAAAGTTATACTTGTTTTAAGTTTTTAAAGCTGTTGATCAGGATTAATACGTAATTAATTATGTCCATTAGTGGCCCATTAGTCTAATTATAGAATACTACAAATAGAGGGCTGAAGAGTGAAATTAAAACTTATCCCTCTCATTCTTGATCAGGTATAAACCCTAATTAGCCCAAGATTCATCCTAATATCATCCAAAGTCACCCAATTTGCTCTCTAAATCAAACTAGATTGTGGATTATAAATCCTCAATTAGGAGCTAGAGTTCATCGATTTCTTGAGTTGGAGGTTTTTCTTCGTCGTCTGGATTAGGTCTACACACAAATTGGTTGGATTTGGTAATTGGTGAGTGGTTTATGCCTTCTCATTATACTATACATGTTTAGATGGTAGAACTATAGGATTTAACATGCTTTAAATTGATTTTGGCCATAAAAACCTTTTCTAACATTAATGACATGTTAATCCATGCATATGATATTGATTGATTAGAAATCACCTTGATTTATGTCATATATTTATGTTATATGTAGATCTATGTTAGAAATTGCCTTGTTTATCTTATTTTGATAGATGCATGTTTGATTAGATAAAATTGTTTGTTATTCTATGTTTGGATCATATGATTTGATGTTGTTTTCTAGTGTAGTGATTACATAGAAAGTTAGGCTGGAGAATTGAGCAAATTGGAGGCAAAGTTGGTCTGAATTGGACGAAACTTGATGGATAGTCTCCGGGGCATGGTAGGAGGCTATAGGATTGCCTGCACCTCGATCGGATGCAAAGTGATAAGTCAGTATCGAGTTAAGGAAATAGATCGGACCCAACTTATGGTGGTAGCTCGTGAGTGATGGTCAACTTGAAGGCTTGGAAGGCTGTGGCTAATAGAGGTTGTCTATGGCATGGTTCTAGAAGATTGGCTTAGTGCTTGAGTTTACGAAAAGTTATCACGTTAGGTTGGTAATGAGTTATGCCTATAATTCGGTACCATGTTATGAGGAAGGAGGCTATGACTCGGTAGTTGATATGGATTGATAGACCTTGGCTAGATGAGGTACCCTATAGCAAGATGCGGGGTATTAGGCTAAGGATTGGATGCTATACCGATTTATCACTAGAACTTAGAAGTGGAGCTTTGGATTGAGGGTCGGGTTATCAAAGTTAAATGAGTCAGGGTCCAAGACATTGGAAGGGGAGTACTAGAGACATGGAAGAGGAATTAGCCATTAGTTGGCTATACCTATAACTCGGCACTGAGTTATACCTATAACTCGTCACCGGGTTATCATGGTGCATGATATGGGGTTGGAACTTCTAGAAACTATTGTTGAGGTTCTGTGGATCGTGCTGGAGGTGTTGGCTCGTTCGTATCAGGTTGGATGATGATATAACAACATGATGAAAAGTTATAGCCTTCAGATGTTGGCTTGTGTTGGGAGTAGGTTCCGAAGATGACAGTTCGTAAAGGAGTGAGCCATATGATTGGGGAATGTGGGTAGGTTCCTCATGAATAATGGAAACTAGATTGAGAAAGAAGGGCTCGGTATCCAAATGGAGCAAAGGTAGGCTCGGGTATAGGTGCTTCGGAATCATTGATGCTCGGAAAGTTTTCAGTTGTACTCGAAGCAGTGGTATTGTAAGTAGGGACTCCTATGGGTCAATTGAGGGACCTGTATTTCTTGGACATGTGTCATAGGGTTTAGTGTCTAGCTTTGGGCTATGAGACACGTATTCAGCTTTGGGCTACGAGATATGAGAGTACAACAGAGAACCAGGATTTCCATTAGTCCCTAGCTTAAGGGTCATACGAGTTATCATATATTTAGAGCACAGGGAGTGATAGTTAGGACTGTTGATGGATGTTATGGATGCTTTGTTTGTTTTATTTAGTAGACTATCACTCATAGGTATCATGGGAAGTAGGTATCGGAGATAGGAATACTTGGAAGATTAATATCCTTTATTTGGCTTATGGTATATCTTTATGACATTGTAGATAGCATATTATAACATTGTATACTAACTCCTTAGTTGTAGGGATATGTTAGGTATGGTTCGTGTACTCTTGTTCCTTACCATATTTACCTGTATAGTATTTTGAAACTCATTTACCGCTCATACCGGACTATTGTCTGACCTAAGGTTTTATGGTTTGCTTCTTATTATCTTAGATACTCTTAAATGAGTAGACTAAATAACAAGTTAGGTGACGTAGTGGTTGTTTGAAGGATGAGCTGGATGGAGCTATCTCGTATTATATACATATATGGAGTCTGCGCTTATTCCGCTGTGCAGCATTGGGGAGTGTTAGCCGTGACTGCTTACTATTTGTATTTGAGATAGTTGTTGAGTTTGTTTCCATTGTATAAACTCTACTATTGATGTTTAACTCTATGGATATTATACTCTGATAATTTGTTCACATAGTTATTACTGTCTCTTCTGTTATATCTGTGATATTATATTTTATGCATGCGCTGTGAGATATGATAGGTTATAAGCTATATTGGTTTATTTCAACCTTGATGATCATCCTATATCGGCTGGGCATGACTGCAGCGCACTATTTATATACTATTGGTGCCGGTGGTATAGGGCGGTTGTCGCATGATGTTTATTTATGATGACCTTTGTATGAAAGATAAATAAAGCAGGAGTGGAGTAGGATGAACGCTTATAATGGCATTTAAGTGTTGGTTATAACCCGAGTTACACACACAATGAGAAATTATAATTGAAACCTATCCTTAATAAGATGGAATTATTTTTATAATATTTGTTTGGAAAGTTTATGTAAAATCATACATTTTAGATTTACTTAAATAAATGTTTATTTGGGCGTTAAGTGATTTGTTGAAATTTTTTGATGAAAATAAAGTATTTAACTTGAAAAATAAAATATTTTTATGAAGATATTTTCATAAGGAAAGTTGAATATTATAAAAATAATTTATTTGCAAGTATTTGTAGTAAAAAGGCATTTTAATTTGACCTTGGAAGATGCATTAGGTCCTTGGATAAAAAATTAGTGTGAGGAACTTTGATCATTTTCAAAACTTCCTTTGATAAGTATTTTATAACGGTGTTATGATTTATAAATGCTTTATTAGAAGTGGAAAATTCTTATCTAAGGAAAGAGAAATGTTTCGTTGATAAACATTTTATTTGAAAACATTTTTTATGAAAGGATGTTTAGTTTAAAATATTTTATTTTTATAGAAATATTTAAATAAGAACATACAAATTGAAATTGTTTTAATTTAGGGACATCCTTTGAAAAGATGTATATTAAAAGGTATTTTTAAATTATGATTTAAAATACATAGTAAAAATATTCTATTAAGAGATATTTTGGAAAGAGGTGTTTTTATTGAAGAATATTTTAAAATAAGTACTACAAGATCCTTAGGTTATTTATTTAAAAATATATTTTGATGGGGCATTCTTTATTATAAATATACTATGAGTTAGTGAAGATTTATCTTAAATATATTTTACATAAAGGTTGTTTCCATGAAAAGATATTTTATTTTGAAGAAATTATTTTTCTCGACAGAAGTACTTGAAAATAATATAGTGGAAATATCCTTATTTGATGAATTATTGTAATGATGGAAATATCTGAAAATAGTTTGATGGAAGTAGTTTTATTTAAGAAGTATCTTTTGAGTCAAGAATGCAATTTTTATTTGAGAGGAAATTTTTGTCTAAGGTGTATATTCCATTTCAGAAAACTATTTGTTTAAAAATTGACTTTTGGTTGAAAGGATTTTCACTTAAAGGGGTACTTTTTGATAAATGATGTTTTAAGAGAAAAAAAATTTGGTAAATAGTTTTTGTTTGAAAAGATACCTAATTTGAAAATTATTTTACAGTGAATATATTATTAAGAAATGGGCCTCTTGTCAAAGTCAAGCCATGTTAACAACAGTAAAAGTGAAACTACTCCAAGCATCTAATCCATGATAATGTATCATTCATGTTACTAAATTATTAGAATATATATTTTCGCTGGCCATAAAAACAATTCAATAACGAAGAAAATATTCAAAGGAACATAACAATTTTTTCAAAGACCATTTCATATAGGTATATAAAGAAAATTTAAGTAGTCGATCAACAAAAATGAATTCTCCATAGGCCAAAAGTAAATAGTAATGGAGAAAATTACCTCGAATTGTTCATACCGCTGCTTAGGTTCTCCAAGTTGCTGTTTAACTGACTGGATTTCTTTTTCCCAGCTATAAGTTTTGTTCTTGCTGTTTTAGTTTTGGAACGAGCCTAAAATAACAAAGATGTGTATTTCAATGTACAAATTGTATCGTTATTTTCAAAAAATCTAAAAAAAATATGATTTGAATCTATGTTTGAGTCGAGTCTCCCCAATTTCAATTCAACTCTAGAATTCCAACTAAAACCTCAATTCACAATTCTCTTCATTACTACTCTCTTTAGAAACAAAAATTGTTTCCACAAAAACAAATTTTGATGTTTTCACATGCCTACATTTCATTTAATAACTGCCAATGACCACATGTTATAGTAGTAAGATATCTGGTTGTGTAATCGAAGGTTAATACTCCAATGCATACATTAGAATATAAATCTTTGGAGTGTACAATGTAAATTAAGTTTTGATTTTAAATTTAAATTTTATAGTTTAAGTCCTACTTTGAAAACCTTGGATTGTACAACAGTTGAAGTAGGGATGAAGGAACCTGAGAGCTTAAAACTAATTCCACAACTACACATAGTCGCCCAGCCTTCTCCTTGCATCACCTACTTCCATTGCTGCCCCTACATGCTTGCATGCCTCCTTCAGATCAATGTGCAACACCAGTCCATCATCATCGCGCTCGCATGATTAGCCATCGGCATCGTCCATTCCATCGCATGAACTTCTCATACTCGCTTGCATCACCACCATCGTGTCAGCCCCTCTCTTTCCCGGTCGCACCATGGTCTCTCCCCTCTTTCATCCGCGTTTCTTTCTAATTTTCAATTTGCATGCATGATTTTGACTAGGGCTTAGTTAGGGATTTAGATAATAAAAATGTTTAAGTGTTGGGAGGGAGAATAAAGAGCGACCGAAATAAATTTTGCCAAAATTTCATGGGTGGGATAAGTTGGTGGCTGTTACCCAGCATTCTAGCCCGGCTATATTGAACTAATTGCACGAGTTAGATCCGACTGCCATCAGGGCTGATGATTCCAGAATGATGATTGTGGGGTCCGAAAGTCAAGTACAAATGGTTATATGAAGTCAGAATTGAACGGAATTGATAGATATGCGAAATAGAATGCTCAAAATATGGAATATGGCTCCTTGGATGGAAGGGATTAGTATAGGTTGGCTCATGAAAGAGGGATCGGCATAGTTAGTCAAGAGGGATTGGCAGGCTTCACTGAAGAGGGGTCGGCATGCATCAAGGTTCAAGTGCATTCTTGCATACGATGATCAATATCACGAGATCTACAAGTCAAATCACTATGAAATATGGAGAGCAAGGTATATGGACCCTAGGGATCGCATACCAGAATGATAGAATGGGAGGGATTGGCATGCATCCCTGTAGAGGGTTCGGCAACAAGCAGTGCACAAGTAATATCAAATCAAAGATCGAGCAATAACTCCAGTTCTAGTGGTCCAAATGACATGAAAATTGGAGGCTAACCATATTTTAGCACGAAGAAGCCACCATAGGGATCGCTGCCCAATAATTGACCAATGAAGGGATCAGTATCGATCCCTCCTCATTGGGAATTGGGCCTAATGATCCCTCTAGTGGGCCTATGTGGATTAGAAGGTCCTTCAGCCGAAATTTTAGAGAGATTGGTGGTCGTCTTCACCTATAAATACTAGCCTGATGGGTCATTCTAAGGATCATTACGCTAATTTTTACTCTAGACTTTATTGTAATCAAGTATTTGCTATTTCCTACCGCTGTAATCAGATTTATAGTGATTAATGAAGGATAATCTTCAAAGTGGACATAGGCATACAACCCTGAACCACTATAAATCTTTGTGTCCCCGAATATTGCTTTTTATCTATTATTAGATTAATCATTTCCTCGGTTTAACTTAATTTTTCTTCACTTACTTCTCTACAAAAAACTATTCTTGGGTGTTTGTGACCAATTTAGTTGCAAACATTTTGGTGCTTTCACTGAGAACCTTGATTCTCAGCTTGCTCGGATCCCTTTGTTGCTACTGGATTGGATAAATCCCCCAGAGGAGATCTGCAGTTATCTTCAAGAAATTGCTAATGCTACTTAGATTTGTAGAAATCTAAGCAAGGCTATTAATAATGGTGAGACATACTAGATCTATTTCTTATAACGTGGAAGGAAATGGACAGGTTGAAGCTGTAAACTAAAACATAAAGTCCATTCTGAAGAAGTGATTGGAAAAGGATAGAGGCAAATGGGTGGATGGACTCCCTACAGCACTGTGGGCTTACAGGACCACCCACAAGTCTGCGGCAGGCCAAACTCCATTCGCCCTTGCTTATAGTTCTGAAGTCGTCATGTTGAGCTTGAAGTTCCTTCTCATCGAGTGACTTACTACGATCCCAAAAAAAATAAAGATCTCTTTTTGGAATATCTTGACTGTATAGATGAGAAGCGCGAGGAAGCCGATCTAAGGGCAGCTGCGCATCGACACCGACTCGCCCGATATTACAACATTAAAGTTCGACTTAGAACTTTTGAAATTGGCAATCTCGTCCTGAAATGGGTTTTTCCTGCCCTATCACACATGAATCCAATTTGGGAAGGACTATATGTCATTGAAAAGAGGCTTGGAGAGGGAACTTTCAAGCTAGTGATGTCGATGGCATCACACTTCCAAGGGCATGGAATAGCAAACATCTACGATGCTATTTCACTTTGTTTATTTCTTTTTCATTTCAGTTGTATTTGCTTTCAGAATTTGCTTTAGCATTTGATTTTCCAGATGTGTAATAAGACAGATTATGTTATTCCTTCCATTTAGCAAATAATGTTTCAGATTTCCTTTATATTTATGTTTGCTATAGCATTATGTATTAGTTACATGGTGAAACTGATTGATGTCGATATGTATGAAAAGGCTCCAAGAGTTTGAAATTAATCAATTACGCTAGTTCCAATTGGGACTAAACAAGATGAGCTTGGTACACTTATTCATTTGATAACTCCCATTCATAATCCAACGGATGGGATACACAATGAGAAATAAAAGTGGCTCGACCATTTGATGATCGAATAAACCATGACAAACTGTGGAACTAAAATAAATAAGAGTGACTGTGACACGACCAATCATACACTAAATCAAACCCTAGACCCTGGGGGGCAAATCAATCAATTAAGGAGAGTACGATCTGACTGTTGTCCGAAATAACTCTAAGTCCCCAGAGTGCGGACCGAAGTATAAACGTAAATCGGGTGTGAATAAACCACCTACGAAATAACTCTAAGTCCCCAGAGTGCAAACCGGAGTATAAACATAAATCGGGTGTGATCGACCACCCACGAAATAACTCTAAGTCCCCGGAGTGTGGACCGGAGTATAAACATAAATCGGGTGTGAATCAACCACCTGCCAAATAACTCTAAGTCCCCAGAGTGCAGACTCGAGTATAAACACAAATTGGGTGTGACTCGACCACCCATCAACTAACACTTATCCCCAGAGTGCAGATATAGGTATAAATAGATAGATGAGTGAGGTTTGAACATTCACTATTCCATGAACTCTGGCCTGAAACCAATAGAAGGAGTATAAACTCGCTAAGGATGGAGTTCAACCATCCAACATCTAACCCCGCTAACCTAAGACTGGGGGAAGGAGTAAGGTTACTCAAAACCACTACATTCGACGGCGTAGCATTAAGGCTTGAGCCTAGCATTTGATACGACTCGAAGCCATGACCACGTGGAGGCCTTGGGATGGAGTTAGTGGATTGTTACCAGAATTAATGAACAATGAATTACAAGTACATTGAATGGAAAGTAATAATTCAACTACTTAAATAGTAGTTCACACAAAAGCTCAACAGAAAATAATAACTTTTATTCACATGATAAGTTTCAAAATTATGGTACAAGTTATTTCAAAAAACTGGGAATCATACCCATACAACCACAACTAATAAAAGAAAATGACAAACAAATAATATGCAGACTATGTATACATCGAGTCAAAGTGACGGCTATTTCTTCGATCTCCTCTTCTTTTTGGATTTTTCAGGAGTGGTGCACTTGAGCCCCCGATGCTTCTCCTCCTGGATCCACTGCCACCTTTTGCAGGAGAGCTTATAAAGGTAGGAGGGAGTTCACTGGGAATTGATCTTCCAGGTGGAATAACTTGTAGTGGCATAAGGTGTGGATCGTCGGTGTCCACCATGGTGGGCTCAGCTTTAACCTTTTCCTTTAGCAACTCCTCCTTCTCGATATGCACCTTCAGGCTAATTTCATCAGTGCGTTCGGAGGCGCCAGTAATCACAACATCATCAAATTCTTCCACCAGGAGCGGATCTTCAACATTATCATCGTTAAGAACTCCGATGACTTGAGCATCGGGCCCCGGTACATCGACAACCGCCGAAATCTCTGACAGTTTCTCTTGTTGCTCCACTGCAGCATTGCTTTTAGGAGTTTGACCGGGACCCGAATGACATGCAAAATTTGTTAAAACAGAGAGATAATTCTAAAACCATTAAGCGTGAAGAATAAAACCTCTCATAAATTATAGAGTAAAGTGGAATACCCGTATCCGGCTGCCTCTCGGTGGTTGCTGGAGTGCCCTCTTCCAAAATAAGGGACAACACTTTGGATAGATAGCCAGGCTTATCTGGATCATAGCTCAAGTCTTGCTCTGGGCCAAAGGAAATCGATGCTCCAACCGCTTGGAAAGAAGAGAGGCCCTTAGGATCAGCCTCTGAGGATCCAGCAATATGTTCTCCTCTGTCAGAAGGTGCTGAAACATCAAAATATCGGAGTCTTGCGGGGGTGAGGTCTAGGGGTTCATTTCTACGGAGGATCTCCCGTACTAATTTTTCTTCATCAAACTCAGCTTCGCCCAGCTCCCTCCTTTTCATCTCAATGATGTGCTCCCAGGCTTTAGCAAGTGACTCGAGATAACCTTCGCCGAGAAAACTCAAGTCGCGATGGCGGAGGACTTTGGCATTGTATTCGATGATCAATGAATCAAATAAGTCCTTGATTTCATTCCGATCGGACTCCTTAGCATCTTCTACTCGGGTTTCAATTTTTTCCATCATCTTCTTGCGACCTTCCTCTCGTGCCTATTCTTTAAGGGCTTCTATTATGGCAAATTTCTCATCGAGTCTAATTTTTAGGCTCTTGGCTTCAACGGCCTCTTCGCAGTATTTTTAACAACCCTGATTTTTAATAACATTATTCAAGAGATTTAATTAGATAAATTAAATAGAATAATGTAAACACTAGAGTGATAAGAGGATTGAGATTTGAATAAATAATTAAAGGCTGTGCTTAATTATTTAAATGGACTTAAAAATGGCTTATAGGCTAATTAATTTACACAAGGGCATATTGGGAAATAACCGCACCTTATTACCCTAACCCTTATATATTCTCATTCCTTATGCCGTTCATGTTCGTTTTTCTCATTTTCACAGAATATAAAATGTGAACATAAGGGAAGAATAGCTGGCCATTGCTAAGGAAGAAAAGAGGAGAAAATTAAATCAAAGCTAGGGATTTAAGCAAGGGAATTAATCTCAATCAAATTTCAAATTCTTTATTTTAATCAAGGTGAATAATAATCTATATCATCTATATTTTGTGTTTATGATCATTTGTTTTCAGATTTAAGATTAAATCCATTTTTATGATCATTTGGATGATGATATGCTTGGATTATAACATGTTTGATTTAAGCAAGGTTGTTTAAATATGTTTTTATATGATTTTAAGGGTAAAACTGATTATAATGATTTTCATATGCCATGAGGAATTTATATGTTATGTAAAACATGATTTTGGAGTTGGGTCTTAATTTTCATAATTTTCCGAGTTATGGAGAATTTATTATGAATTTTCAAAGAAAAATATGGTTAGTTAGGTTTAGAAATTTATTGTGGAAATTATATTGAGAATTTGGGTCTGAAATTTAGATATGTTAGATAACATATTAAAAATGAATTTTTGTGGTTTTTGGGGATTTTTCCTAAGTGATTTACTACGAGAATTAAATTATTTTGAAAGGAGGACCCAAATGATTTAATTGTTTTGCTTAATGAAATGGCTTATTTATTAAATTAATTTTGGTTTAGATCTGAAATTATGCGGCAGTTATTTTTGTAAAGAATTTGAAAACTTGAGGCAACCAATCACATGTTTACAAGTAGGCAGGTTAGTTAGAAAGTATTTGCATTAATTGGCATTAAATCAGTTTTACCCAGAAAAGTGGGTTCTGCCTCTTTCAGAAGCACCTTTCGACCTTATGCTTCTGCCTTCAATCAAGTCGAAACCCCACAAAGCCGAAACCAATAGACAAGGTATCAACATTGGTACATAGTGGATTGGAGAAAGGCGGAAGACATGGTGTTGAAACATAGCCTCCGATGAGAACGAAACCTTTGCTTTGCTTTTAAAGGTTAAGCGCCTGCCTTTGTTTTACTAAAGCTTTCGAAGGATTCAAAACATATGTTATCGGAAGGGGTTTTCTAAATAGCTTTCGAAGAAGGTTGCCATCTTTCATTTTTAAGTATGAGCTTTCGAATATGTCCCTTGTTCATAAAACAATGCTTTCGAAAATTATGGTTCCGACCTAGTCGAAACCCTACTGCCATTCTTTTGCCTTTCGAGTGTATTGAAGCCATCAATACTTTCGAAGGGTAGCCTTTGTTTTAAACTTGTATTAAGCCACTTCCTAAATGCTTTCAAAAGGGTTCAAGGGTTTCGAAGGCAATGGTTTCAAAATGGGGTTTCGATGCTATCCTTCAATGTTTTACTTAAATGTTTTGAAGCTTTCGAAAGGATGGTGCCGACGCCATCAAACTTTCCCCGAATAATTTTATATGAAGATTAAGGGTTTCAAAAGAGATACTTTCGTATATATTCACTTTGACCCAAAATATGTTCTTAAAGCAAAACCCAATGGTTTCGAAAGAGTTACTTTCATTGGTTCCAAAGCTAGGTTTCTAAGGATTATTAAGTAATGCTTTGGTACTTTCGAAAGGTACATTTTGGTTTCGAAAGAGAAGATTTAAAGAGCTTCGAAAGGTATATATTTTGTGTTTTGAAAAGAAGTTTTCTATGCTTTCAAAGGAGGTTATCTAGGGGTTTCGAAAGCCTTAGTTTTCAAAACAAATAACCTTATCTCATTTTAAAGGAAAACCATGGCATAAATAAAGAGTATTGAAATGATTTTAAATATGGAATTTTTGAAGAAGTTTTCCTTGACTAATAGGTTAAAGGGATTAACCAAGTTATTATGTTTGCTTCTTTATATATGTATATATTCACATTGTAATGGACCCATAACTGTATTTTGGGGAAGGGCAAAATAATCAGCTAGGTTGACCCAGTAGTGAATATAATTTGAATTAACTCCTGAATAAGTAGAATTACATCCAGGAGGTCAGGAAGACCAGAATATAGGATGCTAAAATATTAATTAAAGAAGTTGTCAGGAAGACAGGTTTATAGTAAACCCATGAACACTGTTTAGAAAAGTTATTGGCAGGGGCCAACAGGTTCATAGTAAACCCATGAAAACTACGATTAGAAAGAGTTATTGGCAGGGGCCAATCAGTTTGTAGTGAACCCATGAAAACTATAACCGGATTCAGTTATTGACAGAAGTCAATAGGTTCCTAGTCAACCCATGAAAACTAGGATAAGAGGGAAGTTATTGGAGTTACTAATAGGTTCAGGGAGAACCCATGAAATAATGAAGTTATTGGCAGGGGCCAATAGGTTCTTAGTGATCCTATGAAAACTATGAAATAGGACAAGGAGTCCATAAATTTAAACAGGTTAACAGTAAGCCCATGAAAACTATGAAATTGGACAGGGAGTCCATAAACATTAAACAGGTTATTAGTTAGCCCATGAAAACTATTAGGTTAATAGTGACCCTAGAAACTATAACTGAAACATATAGTCATAAATGAATGGGGATGTGAAATCAAGAATGTTTAACTTGTATGCATATCATCATTATATTTGAATTGCTATGTTTTAACGTTGTGGATGCAGGAGCACAGTATATAGTTTTATAAAGTTTTAGGATACTAGTGAGGGGAAACTTGTTCCACTAAGCGGCGTGGCCTCACTATATCTAAATGGTTTGAGATGGTAGATTATTATTCATACCAGGCTTTATCTCTGACTCGAAGTTTATGTTTTCCCTTTAAACTCTCGGGTAGTCAATTGATTTTGAGTAGTTTGAGAGTTGAGGTTTTCAGGTACCTCTTTAGACGAATAAGCTTCCGGAGACATGTAAGAGGCATGATAGCTATCTAGAGTTCTCTTTTATTTTGATTCCGCTGTGATGTTGTTGTAATGGCAAAATTGTTTAATTGCCTATATATACTTTGATCATCTAAGGAGGCATCTTCATATGTCGCTCTTGGCGTATATTGTAATAAGTATACTTTCTCTAAACGTGGTTCTTGTTTTGGGATTATGTAATGAATTTGTAATGTTTTGAAATGGAATGAGAAAGTTTTTTGTCCATATCCATATGTTTCTGTTATATCAATGTATCTAACATTACCGTATTTGGTCGCCGAGGATTAATAACTATGGATGACTGCAGCATCTGTAGCCGTTAGTTTTGGGCCTCCAAGTAGGGAATGTTACAAGTTGGTATCAGAGCATTGATTTATGAAACTTAAAAGAAATTTAAACCTAAAAGATTTTCAAACATAATCCAATGAATCAGAAAATAAGATCGGGGTTTGGGTTAACGCTACAGTAACGTACTTTTATTTGATATATAGATATATGTGTAAGTACATATCCCCCTCTCTTTTAGACCGTTCTTCTGTATCTTACTAAGGCTCGTATGCATATTTACGAGAAAGAAGATATGGAGCACCACAACCAATGGAAATGTTCGACCTACCAGGAGGAACCCGAGTCGATAGGCTAATGCTAACCGAAATGCTGATGCCAATGTGAGTGCTGGAAATCCACCAGTGGATATGGGAGCGATGTATCAATTCTTTGTCAATATGATGCAAGCAGGAGTTGTTGCTGGAGTTGCTGGAAATGTTGGAGGAGCTAATCATGTGGCCCCAGTTGGGAATAATTATACTAAGCTGAGTAGAGATTGGTGGGAAGCCATTTATGGGGACAGAGAATGCCTTAGAGGTAGAGAATTGGTTGTTACATTGTGAGAGAATATTTGCTGATCTGGGTTTATATGATGAGCAGAAGAGAAGGTTAGCCTCTATGCAGTTGCAAGGGGCAGCACTTCATTGGTGGAACAGTGTTACTGTCGGAGTTCCGAAGGAGGAATTAACTTGGGCAGATTTTCAAAGGAGATTTGAGCATAGGTTTATGTCTGAGGTTGCTAAATCAACGCTATTGAGGAAGTTTTTGGATCTGGAGCATGGAGAAATGTCGGTTGTTGAGTATGCCACTAAGTTTGATGAGTTCTCCCGTTATAGATATAATACTATAGATACCGTCATCGGGAGGAATGAGAGGTTCATTCGGGGATTGAGACCTGGGCTTGCTAGAGCGACCCTGACACATATTCGTGATCCTTGTAATATGGTTGTGGAGATGGCAATCTGTCATGAAGAGATGCTTGCTGTTTGTGCTAGAGAGAAGCCAGTTGAAACCTAGGGTTCTCAGGGAAAGAAGAGGAAGTTCTTTAAGAAGAAGGGCGCCCAAATGGGGGAGGCAGCCAAGAAGGCCAAGGCTGATTTAGATTGCTTCAAGTGTGACAAGAAGGGCCATTATGCTCATAAGTGCCGGCCAGGCAAGGGGAAGGCTGCATATAAGAAGAATGTGAAGTGCTTCAATTGTGACTAAGTTGGGCATTATAAGAATCAGTGTCCAGAACCAGTTAGGGTGGACAAGGGAAAGGTTTTTGCAGTTGGCCCATCATTTGCTAGGCCAACTGCAACTGAAAAAGGGAAGACTGTGATGAAAGGTACGCTTTTGATTCAGGGTATACTAGTTAGGATACTATTTGATACCGGTGCATCACATTCATTTATATCTCAGAATTTGGTTGATAGGTTATGCTTAGAACCCACATACCTTGTTACTTCCTTAAGGGTTGCGAATCTAATAGGAGGGTATGCAACTCTGGGGATGAAATGTGACCAGTTAGAACTTGACTTGTTAGGTCATAAGTTTGCATGAAGTCTGTATGTTTTCGATTTCGTAGATTTCAGAATCATTTTGGGTATGGATTAGTTGAGTAAGTATGAGGCTAGGATGTTTTGCCAGGATGAGGAGATATCACTAAGACACCCTGATAGTCATAACCGAATCATATTCTCAATGGAGAATTCTGACCGAAGTAGTTGTGCTTTGTTAAGTGCTATGGAAGTGGGAGAAGAGCTAAGTCGGGTTCGTGTAGCAAGAGAGTTTTCAGATGTCTATGAGCCGATCACAGGACTACCACTTAAACGAGCTGTTGAGTTTCGAATAGATCTTGTGCCAGGAGCTGAACCTGTAAGTAGCACCTAGTAGGATGACACCGACCGAGATGAAGGAATTGAAGGTGCGGCTAGTGGATCTATAAGGGAGAAATTTTATCAGACCAAACAGTTCGCCTTAGGGAGAGGCAGCGGTGTTCATGAAGAAACCAGATGGGTCGTTGAGGATGTGTATCGACTATCATAAGTTGAACGAGAAGATGATTAAGAATAAGTATCCTTTGCTTAGAATTGATGATCTATTTGATTAGTTGTGTGGGGAAAGAGTGTTTTCCCAGTTGGATTTGGCGACAGGTTTCCACCGGTTAAGAGTGGCAAAGGACAGTATTCCTTTGACAGCATTTCTGACTAGGTATGGTTCATACCAGTGGTTAGTAATGCCATTCGGGTTAATGAATGCACTTGCTTTCTTCGTGGATTTGATGAACTGAGTTTTCCGAGAGTACTTGGATAGGTTTGTGTTGGTGTTTATAGATGACATTTTAGTGTACTCTAATAATGAAAGAGAGCATAAGCATCATCTTAGAGTAGTGCTTGAGACACTGGGGCAGCATCAGCTGAAGGCGAAGTTTTCCAAGTGTCATTTGGAAGAAAGAGGTTAAGTTTCTTGGTCATGTGGTTTCAGAGAAGGGCTTGTCAGTCGATCCAGATAAGATCAAAGCTATTAATAATTGGAAGAGACGAGAGACGGTGATTGAGATTAGAAGTTTTCTTAGACTTGTTGGTTATTACTGGAGATTCATCAAGGATTTCTCGCGAATAGCAGCGCCTTTAACTAAGCTAACCAGGAAGGAGGTGAAGTTTGTCTAGTCCGACAAATGTGAGGAAGCATTCTTTAAGTTAAAGCATTTGTTGACCAATGCACCTGTGTTAGTAGTTCCAGATGGAAACCAAGGGTTGGTGGTGTATACCGATGCATGTGGGACTGGATTAGGAGCTGTGTTGATGCAATAGGGTAAAGTGATTGCCTATGCTTCATGACAGCTTAGACCATATGAAGTGAGATATCCTACTCATGATTTGGTGTTGATTGCGGTGATCTTCGGATTGAAGATTTGGAGGCATTATCTCTTAGGGGAGAGATTTGAGCTATACACAGATCATAAGTCATTAAGGTACCTATTCTCTCAGAAGGAGTTGAATATAAGACACCAAAGGTGGCTAGAGTTTTTGGCTGCTTATGATTTTGGTATAGAGTATACTCCTGGGAAAGGAAATAAGGTAGCAGATGCTCTTAGTAGAGGACATCAGAATGTGGTGTTAGCTATGTTGGCAGAGTGGAAGGATTTAGAAGCTTTGACTACTTGTAGTGTGCAGTTAAGGTCGACTGTTAGTTCTAGTCAGAGCACCGCCATGTTGTCCTTTTTGGAAGTTCGACCAGTGTTGATCGAAAGGATTGCTTCTAAGTAGAAAGAGGATCCAGTGTTAGCTGAGAGGATTAGAAGGCTTGAGGTTGGAACCGAGATCGATGATCTAAAAGATTTTAGTCTTGACCAGAGGGGATGGTTGAGAAAGAAGGGACGGTTGTGTGTTCCAAATGTTGAGGACTTGAGGAAAGAAGTTCTTGGAGAATGTCATCGGTCCAAGTTTACGATTCATCTTGGAGGGACCAAGATGTATCAAGATATGAAGAGGAGCTTCTATTGGAAAGGTTCGAAGGGGGATGTTGGCTTATAGGTTAGGCAGTGTGCAAACTGTCAACAAGTGAAGGCCGAACATCAGAAGCCGAGTGGATTGCTTCAACCTTTAGAGATTCCAATTTGAAAATGGGATTCGATATCCATGGATTATATAGACGGGTTGCCAAGGTCAAAGAGAGGATATGAAAGTATATGGGTTATAGTGGATAGGTTGACCAAGAGTGCCCATTTCATTCCAGTTAAGTCAACCAGGACGGCACCTGTTTTAGCTAAGTTGTTCATGAAAAACATAGTTAGACTTCTTGGAGATCCTAGTAGCATGGTCAGGGACAGAGATGCTTTGTTCACTAGTGAATTCTGAAAGAGTCTACAGGATGTATTAGGTACCAAGCTTAATATGAGTACTGCATATCACCCTCAGACGGATGGGCAGACAGAGAGAGTCAATAAAGTACTCGAGGATTTATTAAGAGCTTGTGTATTGGAATTTGGTGGATCTTGGGAAGATCACCTACATTTGGTTGAGTTTTTCTATAATAATAGTTATCAGACTAGTATAGGAATGGTGCCTTTTGAAGCTTTATATGGAAGGCCACGCAAATCACCAGCATGTTGGTTGGAGACCGGAGGCAGATTAGTCTTAGGTCCAGATTTGGTTAGGGAGGCGTCAGAGAAGATTGAGTTGATCCGAGAAAGGATGAAGGAAGCTCAGTCCAGACAGAAGAGTTACGCAGACAAGAGGTATAAGGACCTATAATTCTTAGTTGGAGATAAGTTTTTCATTAAAGTATCACCGATGAAGGGTATGGTACGGTTCAGGAGGTCAGGGAAGCTGGCATCGAGATATGTTGATCCATTCCAGATTACATAGAGGATTGGAAAGCTCGCATACAGAGTAGAGTTTTCGAGCAGTATGGCAGGTGTCCATAATGTATTTCATGTGTCCCATATTCGCAAGTATGTGCATGATCCAGAGACTATTATTCCTCCGATAGGGTTGGAAGATTTGATAGTAGAGCCTAATTTGACTTTTGTTAGACAAACAGTTTGGGTTGTAGCGAGAGATGAGAAAAGATTGAGGAACAAGACAGTAAAATTGGTGAAAGTTCAGTGGAGCGATAACGAGAAGGACTGTACTTGGGAGATAGAAGACATGATTAGAGATACTTATCCTGATCTGCTTTGAGGGTATGTCTATATTAGATTTATATAGATAGTTGCTGGTCAGGTAGACTAGTATGGTTGTTAGGAGTCATTACAAATGATTGATATGTTTAGTATTTAGTCCTTACTGAATTTCGAGAACGAAATACTTTAAGGAGGGGAGCCTGTAACACCCTTAATTTTTAATAACATTATTTAGAAGATTTAATTAGATAACTTAAATAGAATAATGAAAACACTAGAGTGATAAAGGGATTAAGATTTGAATAAATAATTAAAAACTGTGCTTAAGTATTTAAATGGACTTAAGAATGGCTTATAAGCTAATTAATTTAAACAAGGGCATATTGGGAAATAACCGCACCTTATTACCCTAACCCTTATATATTCTCGTTCCTTATACCATTCACGTTCATTTTTCTCATTTTCACAAAACATAAAACGTAAACATAATATAAGAATAACCGGCCATTGCTAAGGAAGAAAAGAGGAGAAAATTAAATCAAAGTTAGGGATTTAAGCAAGGGAATTAATCTCAATCCAATCTCAAATTCCTTAACTTAATCAAGATGAAGAATAACCTATATCATCTCTATTTTGTGTTTATGATCATTTGTTTTCGGATTTAAGATTAAATCCATTTTTATGATCATTTGGATTATGATATGCTTGGATTATAACATGTTTGATTTAAGCAAGGTTGTTTAAATATGATTTTATACGGTTTTAAGGTAAAACCGATTATAATGATTTTCATATGCCATGCGCAACTTATATGTTATGTAAAACATGATTTTGGAGTTGGGTTTTAATTCTCATAACTTTCCAAGTTATGGAGAACTTATTATGAATTTTCAAAGGAAAATATGGTTAATTGGGTTTAGAAATTTATTATGGAAATTATATTGAGAATTTGGGTCTGAAATTTAGATATGTTAGATAACATATTAAAAATGAATTTCTGTGATTTTTGGGGATTTTTCCTAAGTAATTTACTATGAGAATTAAATTATTTTGAAAGGAGGACCAAAATGATTTGATTATTTTGCTTAATGGAAGGGCTTATTTGTTAAATTAATTTTTGTTTAGATCTGAAATTATGCGGCAGTTATTTTTGTAAAGAGTTTGAAAAGTTGAGGCAACCAATCACATGTTTACAAGTAGGCGGGTTAGTTAGAAAGTATTTGCTTTTGATTGGCATTAAATTAGTTTTACCCAGAAAAGTGGGTTCCGCCTCTTTCAGAAGCACCTTTCGACCATATGCTTCCGCCTTCAATCAAGTCGAAACCCCACAAAGCCAAAACCAATACACAAGGTATCAACATTGGTATGTAGTGGATTGGAGAAAGGCGGAAGGCATGGTGTCGAAACATAGCCTCCGATAGGAACAAAACCTTTGCTTTGCTTTTGAAGGTTAAGTGCCTACCTTTGTTTTACTAAAGCTTTTGAAGGATTCGAAACATATGCTATCGAAAGGGGTTTTCTAAATAGTTTTCAAAGAAGGTTGCCATCTTTCATTTTTATGTATGATCTTTCGAATGAGTCCCTTGTTTATAAAATAATGCTTTCGGAAATGATAGCTCCGACCTAATCGAAACCCTGTTGTCGTTCTTTTGCCTTTCGAGTGTATTGAAGCGATCAATGCTTTTGAAGGGTAGCCTCTGTTTTAAACTTGTACTAAGCCACTTCCTAATGCTTTCGAAAGGGTTCAAGGGTTTCGAAGGCAATGGTTTCGAAAGGAGGTTTTGATGCTAACCTTCAATGTTTTACTTAAATGTTTTGAAGCTTTCGAAAGGATGGTGCCAATGCCATCTAACTTTCCCCAAACAATTTTATATGAAGATTAAGGGTTTCGAAAGAGATATTTTCGTATATATTCACTTTGACCCAAAAGATGTTTTTAAAGCAAAACCCAATGGTTTCGAAAGAGTTACTTTCATTGCTTTCGAAGCTAGGTTTCTAAGGATTATTAAGTAATGCTTTGGTACTTTCAAAAGGTACATTTTGGTTTTGAAAGAGAAGATTTAAAGAGCTTTAAAAGGTATATATTTTATGTTATGAAAAGAAGTTTTCTATGCTTTCGAAGGAGGTTATCCAGGGGTTTCGAAAGTAATGTTTTAAGGTTTCGAAAGCCTTAATTTTCAAGACAAATAACCCAATCTCATTTTAAAGAAAAACCATGGCATAAATAAAGAGTTTTGAAATGATTTTAAATATGGAGTTTTTGAAGAAGTTTTCTTTGATTAATAGGTTAAAGGGTTTAAAAAAGTTATTATGTTTGCTTCTTCATATATGTACATATTCACATTGTAATGGACCCATAACTATATTTTGGGGAAAGGCAGAATAACCAGCTAGGTTGACCCAGTAGTGAATATAATTTGAATTAACTCTTGAATGAGTAGAATTGCATCCAGGAGGTCAGGAAGACCAGAATATAGGATGCTAAAATATTAATTAAAGAAGTTGTCAGGAAGACAGGTTTATAGTAAACCCATGAAAACTATGTTTAGAAGAAGTTATTGGCAGGGGCCAACAGGTTCATAGTGAACCCATGAAAACTATGATTAGAAAGAGTTATTGGCAGGGGCCAATTAGTTTGCAGTGAACCCATGAAAACTATAACCGGATTCAGTTATTGACAGAAGTCAATAGGTTCCTAGTCAACCCATGAAAACTAGGATAAGAGGGAAGTTGTTGGAGTTACTAATAGGTTCAGGGAGAACCCATGAAACAATGAAGTTATTGGCAGGGGCCAATAGGTTCTTAGTGATCCTATGAAAACTATGAAATAGGATAGGGAGTCCATAAATTTAAATAGGTTAACAGTAAGCCCATGAAAACTATGAAACTGGATAGGGAGTCCATAAACATTAAACAGGTTATTAGTCAGCCCATGAAAACTATTAGGTTAATAGTGAACCTAGAAACTATAACTGAGATAGATAGTCATTAAGGAATGGGGATGGGAAATCCAGAATGTTTTTTAACTTGTATGCATATCATAATAATATTTTGAATTGCTATGTTTTAACCATTGTGGATGCAGGAGCACAGTATATAGTTTTATAAAGTTTTAGGATACTAGTGAGGGGAAAACTTGTTCCGCTAAGCGGCGTGGTCTCACTAGATTTCTAAATGGTTTAAGATGGTAGATTATTATTCATACCAGGCTTTATGTCTGACTCGAAGTTTATGTTTTTCCCTGAAACTCTCGGGTACTCAATTTGATTTTGAGTAGTTTGAGAGTTGAGGTTTTCAGGTACCTCTTTAGACTAATAAGCTTCCGGAGACGTGCAGGGGGCATGATAGCTATCTAGAGTTCTCTTTTATTTTGATTTTGTTGTGTTGTTGTTGTAATGGCAAAGTTGTTTAATTGCCTATATATACTCTGATCATCCAAGGGGCATCTCCATATGTCGCTCTTGGCGTATGTTGTAATAAATATACTTTCTCTGAACGTGGTTCTCATTTTGGGATTATGTAATGAATTTGAAATGTTTTGAAATGAAATGAGAAAGTTGTTTGTTGATTTGTAAAATTTTCCATATCCATATGTTTCTGTTATATCAATGTATCTAACATTACCGTATTTGGTCGTTGATGTTTAATAACTATGGATGACTGCAGCATCCGTAGCCGTTAGTTTTGGGCCTCAAAGTGGGGGATGTTATAGTACCTTTGTGATTCTTCCGAAGCCTTAATCTTCTCTTCCCTCTCTTTCTTGAGAAGCTCCTCAAGTTCCTTGATGTGGCAAGCCAGGACATCCATTTCCTTTTGCAAGGAATCTTTTTCCAAAGCAAGTGCCTCGCTACGATTGAGGGTAGCATCGAGTTCTTTCTTATGGAAAGCTTCTAAATAGCTCACCGCCTTCAACGTTTCCTTGGCGCTTTTCTCCTTCTCGGCAAGTTTTGTTGTCAACTCCGACAGTTCATCATCTTGATGTTTGATTATTTCTTTATCATGTATCGCCTCTAGCTTGAAATGATCTATTTCATATTGTCGCTAGATTGACACTTCGAAGATTTTCTCCGCTTTGTGTTGAAATGATTCATGCTGCACGAACGCGTCATTAACACATGCAAGAGAACTTTCTTTGGCATGCCCCGGGATCATATGTACTGTGGGAAGGAATTTAAGCCCACCGAAATAGATTTTGGGGAAAGTGGCCTTGAGCTCGGCCAATTTCTTCGCTGTAGAAGTATCAGGAGCAGCGGCCGGCAAGGATGAATCGGAAGTGGTAATTGGATGCTTGCTCGATCTACGGTCGCAAGACTGCTTAGAGCTAGAAGAACTAGAGTTATGCTCATGTAATGTGGCGATTTAAGGGCCATGGAAGAGAGGCTGGTCTCCACTATTTAGGATGATCTTCCTAGCGAGATGTCTGAGACCGAGACTTGTGCTTGGAAGAGGAGGATTCCCTTGAATGATAGCCTTTTTCCCGTCCGTCGTCTTTTTCCTTGTGCCTGTCAGACTCTGAGTCGCGGCTAGATTGATGATACGTCGAAGAACCTCTTAATAAATCGAAGGCCCGGGACTGAGTCATTGCACCTACAAAGACCAAATGAGAACATGTGAGTAACTATTATGTGAAGGATTGATGAAGAGCGTGTATGAAGTGCACGTGGTCGTGAGTGTCCTAGTGTTCCCCTCTGATAGACCGGTGGTTGTAGCCTTGCTTATGGGCATTCTCTCTCCTTTATCGGTAGGATGAATGCCTTCACCCCTCCTAATAGGAAAATTGAGCCCTTCGATATTGATATTTGGAAAATCATAGGTCATAATATCATTGGGAGTTTGGAGATTTGAAAATCCCTTCAGTGAACTTTCTAAGTCTTGAGAAGATGATTCTTCTCCAATAGAAGCAATGACGAATTCTGGATCTGCGACAGTTTTTCTTCTACGAAGTTTGTATGCCAGCTTCTTCTTTCTCTTGGTGGGTGTTTGAGATTGTGTGCCTTGTGGCGGTTAGACCACAGGCGCCTTGTATGGACATGCATCAGCATCGCCGGGTTTATTGGCCTGGGAATCCCTAATCTCACCTTCTTCAATATCATCCCGAGTCCCCTTAACTAGGGGAACGACAGGATTGATGGCATCCTTTTCTTGCTCTGTGACGTTTCTCGGTAATGCTGCACTTCCAGAGAGCCAACCCTCTTCCAATAGCCGAACAAAGATAATAACTCATCTGTTACAAGAAGTTTGATGTCCCTGTCTTCGACAGGGGTAGCGCGAATGGCGGCGACCGCTCTTGAAAAACTAATGCTTTCAGGACGAAGGCTGACACTTATAAGAATCTCGAATGTTAATAGATTCAAAAATATGACTTGGATTAACGGACTTAAGAATGAAATGAAAATAATACTTACGTCCTTCCAACCATCGCTTCGCGAAGCCAGGTGTGACATCGAACATAGAACCACTCGTGCTTGAACAGAGAGAGTTTAGTCCAAGCACCTGTTAAGACTTGGCAGTTAGGCGAAGTTCAAGAAAAACGTAGGAAGGACTTCCTGACCGCCGTTTAAAGTTGTAAATGAACCTTATGTCTCGGGAGTTGGCGGACGAAATAAAACGCTCATGAATAGTAGAAAGGTTCCATGTAGGAAGGCGTAACTGTTTGGATGGAGTTGAGTGGGAGCTATTCCAAGATATCTTAACATCTCTCAATAAATGAATTAAAGGGCGGTACGCATCTGGTCCAGCACATAAATTTGTTACATGTCGTGTACCCCTACGGGGGCAAGTGGTCTACAAATGGAATTCCGTGTATGGAACACAGCCTACCAAGGGCGGCCACACCAATTCAGGAGGCTTGAGAATCTATCAGGTTATCTAAAAGAATGGCACCCTCTACTGCATTGGGAGCAGGACTTATATCCTCCGCCGGGAGGACGGAACATCTAAAAAAGGTTTATCAACGGGCCAAAAACTTCCATTTGTTCTACTTGATGACTGGGAGAAAGCCTGCCAGAAATAGTCGCAGAGCATGATTTTGCTTCAGGATCAGTGTGCTGCATGGCGGTTTGGAAGACATAGCAACTAAACGCTCTGTGCGTCTAGAGTCCATATTAGCTATACTCAGTAGATAATCAAAGTTAAAAAAATTTACCTATCCCCCCGTGTTAAGTGTAAGCTAGTGCAGTATAGTGAAGTGTATAGTAGAAATGAACAGCTTAAAATCAGAAAAACAAAGTAAAACGATGAGACTTTGGATTCTGACCAGAGTGACCATCATCGCTGATCGTCTCAACTAGCGGAGAGATTGATCGGTTGTAAAAGCTCTGGGATCGACTATCGGTATATAGAAGTGTGAAGTTTTTCGCTCAAGCCATTTGTAAATTTTTAGTGTATGTTGAAAGTTCTAAGGTTTTGATTGTTCAATCTCGAGTTCGGTAGTAAATATGCAAGTTTTAGTGTTCATCGTCATCATATGTCCGAGTTCGTTGAGATGATTAGTAGTAACTGTTCAAACAAGTAAGGTTAGACTGGTTTATAAGTTCAAAGAAACCCTACAAGTCCTTATGTCGATCCCTGTATATCGAACCCTATATACCGATCCTTGTATACCGAGCCCTACATACCGACCCCTATCCAAAGCCTCTCTATCGATCCCTCTCTTCACCCCAATCCCTTCACTTCACCCTCCGCTTCACCATCTTCCACCAAAACCTCCGGTGCTTCCCTTCTACCTAACAACATACCGACCCCTATACTTATACTGATCGGCATAGGTCCACAACTACAAAACCGATCCCTCCTCCGCTATATCTTCTTCTTCCTTCCTCATCTTTCGCTCTATCGAACTCCTCCAAATCCAACATTTCGCCTCTCCCATACAAATTCAACCGCTACTCCATCATTGCGCCAAACTTTGGAATCCCCTATCTCGTCATATAACCAAAGGTTAGGGAGAAAAGAAGGCTTACCTAAATGAGAATTTTAGTTTGAATGTGGGCGAGTGTTCGAGGATGTACGAAATGAAAGGAGGAAGAGATAAGTTCGTTGGATAGGCGAGATTGCAAATGAATTTCAGGCCAAGGTTTGGAGGGTTCGGTTTCACGAGTGAAGAAGGAGGGTTTGGTGTAGAGATTGAAGTTAGGAAAGTTGGATAAATGAAATGAGGAAGGTAAAGGGATGGCATATATATATATATATATGTGTGTGTGTGTGTGTGTGTGTGTGTTAGGTAAGAAGGGGTCGGTATAGTGTAAAGAAAGAGGGATTTGGCCCATGTGTTGGCATTTAAAGATAGAGAGGGATCGACAAGAGGTATGCCGACCCTTGTAGAAGTGAGAAGTGGAAAGGAGGGGTCGGCATGATGCATGCCGACCCCTACAAATGTTTCTAAAAAAAGGGGAGAGAAAGAGAGAGGGGGATCGGCTAAACGCATGCCGATTCCTACAAATATAAAAAAATGATGAATCAAAAAAAAGGAAAAAAGAGAAAGAATGAATTATGGGATCGGCTATAGATATGTATGCAAATAAATATAGGCATAGAAATTATTAAAAGCATGTACATACAAAATGCTAAGAAAATTGGCAACGACCCATGAGTGTTTGAATACGTTCGGGAGCCAACAACAAGAAAATGTGTATATGAATGTGCACATGAATGACTTGAAAGTTCAATTTTTTGAAATCGACAGAAATTGAAGTCAAAGCCTAAAACCTTCTAGTTCGAGGCTGGACCAGAAAACAAAAGCTTATTAGTTTCACAGAGCCGAACTTATTGTTGACGGAATATAGCGTTGGATTTATATTATTGGAAATCGACCAAGCATCATGGCAATCAATGAGGAATTCAACACCTTGGAAAAAACGATTCATTAAAGGAATAACAACTGTTCAAAAAGCTAGATGGATCTCATTCTCGACGATTCAAAGCACGTCATGTTAATCACAAGACGTACTTTGGGGGGGAAGTGTTACCCGACATTCTAGCCCGGCTATATTGAACTAATTGCACGGGTTAGATCTGACTACCATCAGGGTCAATGATCCTAGAATGATGATTGTGGGGCTCGAAAGTCAAGTACAGATGGTTATATGAAGTTAGAATTCAACGAAATTGATAAATATGCGATGTAGAATGCTCAAAGTATGGAATATGGCTCCCTGGATGGAAGGGATCGATATAGGTTGGCTCATGAAAGAGGGATCGGCATACTTAGTCAAGAGGGATCGGCAGGCTTCACTGAAAAGGGTTCGGCATGCATCAAGGTTCAAATGTATTTTTGCATAAAATGATCAATATCATGAGATCTACAAGTCAAATCACTATGAAATTTAGAGAGCAAGGTATATGGATCCTAGGGAACCTACCCTAGGGATTGCATATCAGAATGATAGAATGGGAGGGATCGACATATTCCTTGTAGAGGGTTCCGCAATAAGCAGTGCACAAGTAATATCAAACCAAATATCGAGCAATAACTCGAGTTCCAGTGGTCCAAATGACATGAAATTTGGAGGCTAAACATATTTTAGCATGGAGAAGCCACCATAGAGATCGCCACTCAAAAATCGACTAATGAAGGGATCGGTACCGATCCCTCCTCATTGGGAATTGGGCCTAGCGATCCCTCTAATGAGTCCATGGGATTAGAAGGTCCGTCGGCCGAAATTTTAGAGAGATAGGTGGTCGACTTCATCTATAAATACTGGCCCGATGGGTCATTCTGAGGATCTTTGCATTGCTTATTACTCTAGACTCTATTGTAATCAAGTGTTTGCTATTTCCTACTGCTGTAATCAGATTTATAAGTGATTAATAAAGGATAATCTTCAAAGTGGACATAGGCATACAACGTCGAACCACTATAAATCTCTGTGTCTTTGATTATTGCTTTTTATCTGTTATTAGATTAATCATTTCCTCAGTTTAATTTAATTTTTCTTCACTTACTTCTCTACAAAAATCTATTCTTAGGTGTTTGTGACCAAAGTTGCAAACAGTAGCTTTTTTGTTTGTCTTTATTTTTCTAAATGATTAGCAGTTGCATTTAGCATTGAAACGCTACTAATTAATGCAACTAATAACAACTTTTCTTATAGTGGTCAACACTGATACGTTCACATATTCACAGGCCGAACACCCAATTGTTGGAATAATAGAACGTTAGGGTAAAGAAAAGAAGAAAAGCAAACGAACAAGAAGGAGGAAAACAAAATATCAGAATCTCACATGTGGAATTATAACGTATAATAGAGATACTCTAATATACAGCATTTCAGAGTTTCTAACTAAAGTACTATCATCAGCCTAGATATTTATAAAAGTCTATCCTTACAATTGCTCATATATATACATAAGTAATGCAGTGGGAATAAATACTACGGTAGGTAAAACATCCATCTCTTCTCCAAGAGCTCAATGAACATCAATGAAAACCTGTCTTTCTCAAACTGCTCGAAGGAGCTCCCGAGGAATTAAGGGAAAAAATAAAACCATGGGTTAGACATAAGTTTGGTGTGATAAACTCTATGTAGCTAGCATATAACAGTACTTTTGAGACCGTTGTAACGATTGTCCCCTCAAAAGAATCAAACTCGTCTAATAAGTACATATTGCGATATAATACAGTCTAAGGTGAAGAATATAAATCGGAAAATAGATGTGATGCTAACATTAATCACACCACAACAATATTATAGTACATTCAAAACCGCTACTGGTACGTTCATATATGGATTTTCTATGAAGACACCTCCAGTAAACTAAAGTGGATCTCCATGATAAGGATCAGAAACTACCTTCCGAGCATCGTATATCTCTAGATAAAATATACCATAAGGTAAACACAACTGGCCCATCGCCTGAACACGTGAACTATGTTGAACCAAGTATCATCAACTCCCGGACTCCAACAATCGAAAGCATATCTGGATATGGAGTAAATATACCCTCACAAGTTAGCTAAACACGTGATTGTGCATCTTACTCTGTCTTTAGTCATTTATCGATGGTGATATCACGTTCAGCATCCCGACACACGAGCCACTACTCAAACAGATCATGAACCTCTATATGGATATGAGCATCTCCAATAGATCTCGAATCTCCATATAGATTCTTGTATCTTGAACAGATCCACTTCCAAAAGATAGAGCACGTATCTCAGTCTTGAAGTGGTTTTCTATAAATAAACATTTATCGATCCCGGTCTCTTCATGACTAAATCGAAGAATTTCTGGTTAACTTAATTTTAGTTCTTTTAGAAATAAACAAACAACGATAAGGGTGAAGATCATCTCCTATTCGGATGGATTTCCTTATCACTTGTCCTAGAAGAGCAAGATGAGTTTATACATAGGTTATATCATCATTAAGCGAATAATTGTATCGTAATTCCCACGTTTCTTCTAGATACTTCCAAAGTTAATTTGGTCATATTCAACAACAATGAAATGATCGCAAATAGAAACCAAGTCTCATATACTTATCATGTTTCCAACCTTTTCAACTTATGCTATCCCTCGATCAAGAGTGAAGCCGGTAGGTTAGAACGCTATTGCTTCTACACCCTATAGAATCAAGTCTACTTCGTCGGCTTTTAATGTTAAGCATAAGACTAAATACTTGCCATAGACAAGTAACACATGAAGCACGATCAAGTCATATAAATGACTTTTAATCCCGTTTTTATTTAATTAATTCTTATTAATTAAAACGTCACTTATTTAATTAAACTTCATACTTAATTAAAACTTCACTTATTTAATTAAACTCTTATTAATTGAAACTTCACCTATTTAATTAAACTCCTTATTAGCTAAAACTTCACTTATGAAACTTGTATATAGATTTAATTTCCCTTTATAAAAGATATATACTTGTATTTTACTATTTCACTATTCATGTATTTTACTATTCTCGTATTTTACTATTCTCATATTTTATTGTTTATTTATACTCTTTTCTATACCTCAAAAGTATTCATATACTTATCTCAAATGGTATAAGTATATTCACAAATCATTAACAACATTTAATTTCTTTAAATACAATCAAAGAGTTTGAAAACAAATGTTACCTAAACATTGTTACTATAAACCCCTTCTCTTTTATAAGTTAAACTTTTACTTTTTTATCTTTTTATAAAAGATTCCATACGTGTTATTATCTTTAAATTATTTATTATTAAAGATCTAAGCATATTCTTATTCATTTAACAATAATTTTCTACTTTAAAATATAATTCAAGGGTTTAAAACAAATGTTAGTAAAACATTGTTTACTACAAACCCAAAGTCATTTTACTTATAATTTTCTTTAAAACATTCTTTTATAAAAATCTAGTTATAATACTAAGTGTAATTAATAAAGGTTAAAAACAAATGTTACTTAAACATTGTTTACTACAACCCAAAACCATTTTTATACTTATCATTAACTTTAAGACATTCAATTTAAAGATCAAAGCATATCCACACTAATTAGTTAAGGTAATACACTTTGAATTTAGCTTCTCAAAACTATTTATTTAACTTAAGAGTTAAATCCAAAACTTCATTTACTACTTTTATAAAATACTTAGCTTACTTTCTAAAACTTATATATATAATACTTATAATTATGTTAAAACACTTTTAAACCACTTAAAATATATTATAATTATATATAAATATTATGTAAAATAACAAATATGGAAATAAATAAATAAACATATTTTATTTTAAAAGCCTAATACTTTAAAGATTCATAATTAATTATAAAAATATATTTAAACTTTAAACCACTTTTAAAATACTTTAATATAAGTTAGAAAATAACCCTAAAATGACTGAAGAAAAATACTTATTTAAATATCATTTTTACACAATTTAAAGTTTCAAATAGAAAAGGTGGCAATCCGAAATGCTATAAAATTTCTGCAGTAGTTTAAATTTATTTCAAAACAATTAGAGTTAACAAACCAAAAACCGCAGAAGTTACAAAGTGCTGTTAAAAATCCCTAAAATACCTTAAAATGTTTAAAAGCAAAATGTCATCTTAAGCAATTCAAAATAGGAAAAATGTGTTTCAGAAGCAAAGACAGCATTCTCCCAAATGTTATCTAAAGTCCTAGGCTTGTTTTTAACATGATTTTGCAAAACAATTCAGCTAGTTTTTGACACTTGAACAATTGATTTTTGATCCAATGTTTTTACCATCATTAGTATACTTAGAGTACTTAAAAATCATTAAAACAAACCCCTAAGGATATCTTTCAATTAGAAATTCTCAAAAACAAGGTATTTTTTTGAAGTGCTCAGATATCGACTATTTCGCTATAATTTTTTATACGTCTTTCCACTAGTTATAAGATGATTTAAACTTAAAAAAATTTATAGTAAGAAAAAAATATATAATTTACTTGTTAAAAAGATAAAGAAACCCCTAAGGATGTCTTCACCAAAATAAACGTTAATTCTCAAAAATAAGGTATTTAAAAGTGTCGATATAGAAACTATTTCGCCACTAACTTTTACAACTTTGTTTGGCTGCTTATTTACCTTTTTAAAACTTGATATTTTTACATTGCTAAGTACTCATATTTAATTATTAAAACCACAAAGAAACCCCTTAAGGATGTCTTCAAAAGATGACTTAAAAATCGCCGAACACAATGTGATTTCAAAGTGCACCCACAGCGACCTTGTCGCTTTTAACTTTTCACAACTTTGTCGTATTATTTCCACATTTTTTCGAACCAATTCCTTTATTTCAAACACACCAAAACATGTGTAGAGAACATTGAAATATATACTTCACAATATATTCACATTTTAACCAATTTAACATATGTTAAATATAAGGAATTTCAAAGTACGTTTATAGCGACTATTTCGCTTCAACCATTCGCAACACACTTCAACTTCAAAAATAACATTATCAAACATGTAAACAACAAGTCAAGGCCATGATACATGTTTCAGAGGATTATAAGAGAGAATATATTACATGTAATGTTGTTACTTGCTTTCCAAAGTAAGGAGGGGTCCAAAAGTTATAACTTGCATTATACTCTATTTTAACTTATATTTTCAACAACAACAAATATACACACAACATCATACAAATTAAATGGTGAGTTAACTCATTTTTAAACCAAGCATAGCAACCAGCACAAGCACAATAACCTAGGAACAACTTCCTACCATCACCCAAAGCCAAAGCTATCATCTTTGCTCCAAAATCACTAGCCAAGACTCCCACTCCCTCCAAGTTGCCCAGGTCAAGGTTTGGTTCCTCTTTTGATCTATCATTTCTTAACTTCTTAGATGCTAAACCATGTTCTAATGATGATATAAGATCTTCGTGAAAGTTTGGAAGAGAAAAGAGTTGATTTGAATTTGTTTTGGGAAAGTTAGAGAGGAGAAAGACATGAAAATTAGTTATTTTCTTATAAATGAATTAGCAACCCAATAAGAGAGCAAGGAGGTGTGTTTATATAAAGTTGTGTGAGTGGCAAATGACATTGTAACGACCGACGGTTTTCGACCCCTGAAAATCGACACTAATACGTTCACTGTATACTGTATAGAGTGCCGAGCAATCGAGTGCCAGAAATACCAGGTTGTTAGGGTTTAAGAAGAAAAAGATAGAAGAAGGAACAGAAATAACAACACAGAATCTCACAATCACAGCGGAACAAAATATAATATACAATAACAGCATTTTATACAAAGGAAAACTGTAACTGTTAATATACATACAAGTTATCAGAGTACAATCATCAACATATAAATCTGGACAATTATAATAACTTATCCCTAAATGCTGAATATACAGCCTACAATACACAGCGGAATATAGTCAAATACGTGCGATACGTCTCTGCCATCTAGCTCGTCTCCTAAGCTCCAAAAGTGTCCTAACCTGAAATTTTGTAATACTCGGTCTGACCCGAGCATTACAATAAAGTAACACCCGAGTCAGGCTGGAACCCAGCGTGAGAAAACACACTTAAATTGAATTACTAAAGTTATCCAATCTTTTTGAAAAAAACCAAGGTAACTCGTAAGACCACACCACATATAACACGACGGGTTTTTATCTTACGATAACCAAAACATTTTTATAGAAAAGATCTGGTGATATTATAATAGTGTCTAAATACTTATTAAAATAACCGAATTTGTTAAATCAATTAAATTCCAGCATATTGGACTCTATAATCAAAACTGTAAAGGTACATAATGATTATTAAATTGAAGTGGTTCCGGATAACTCTGATATTCGATCCCGGTCTCTTCGAATCCCGGCAATAAATTTTAAATGCCTAAGTCTGTTTAAATAAACAATTCATATTCAGGTATCAACATTCACGCATGGGAATATATCACATACGTTTATTTTCAATAAAACGTGTCAACGTTTTATTCCAAACATTTCAATTCATTTAGCTACTTAATGGCCCAGGCAAAAATACTCGAAATAAATATTCAAGAGCAATAAAGCCAAACATATATCGTTAACTTAATTTAACGATAAATAATTAATATTAACTAATTCACAATCAGGATTTAATCAACTCAAATTAACTGGACCTACTTATATTTTTAATCCGAATTAATGATAGATTAAAGAAGTTATAAAATGATTTATAATTAGTTAATTAAAAATTAAACAATTTATTTAACAACTAATTAATTAATTAGCATAAGATTTAAGTCAATAAGAATATAATTAATTACTCATTTTAATTATGTAATATAATTAAACATTAAATTACGGAAAAATTAATAACATTAATTAGGTTAAAAATATGGGTAATAGGATTCCATTACAATTTTTATCATGTTGATTGATTTTTAAAAATGGAAGAGAACATACTTTTTTTTATTTAATTTGATTTGAAAATTGTTGACTTGATTTGATAAAAAGATGACTTGAAAACTTTTGAGTGAAAGATGTGATTTATTATATGCTTGACTAGATATTTTATCATCATGCTGTTTCCTTGCATATATATATATATATATATATATACTTCATATATATATATATATAGATTTGTTTTGACCATATGTAAATGCATTTGACTATATACTAACATATATTAACATGCTAAGTTAGATACTTCTTGTAAAATTTATTTCATATACACTATTTTATCATAAACACTTATATATATATATATATATGTGTGTGTGTGTGTGTGTGTAGATATGCATACATATGCAATATACATTTTATTTAACCTATTTACATTTATACATAATTACATATCATATTCACATAAGTTTGAATTTTGCCACCATGAGTTTTATACATTCATGTATATATATTTATTTACATATACAATATTTTTATAAATAAATATATATATATATATCTACTTATTCACTATTTTACATAACATATATACATATACATTTACTTACATATATTTATCATCATATATATATTTACATTTAACACCTTCACTATTCCATATAACATATATATACATATACTTATGTATATTTCATCATCATATATATATATATATATATTTACACATCATTCCCTCTTTACATATACATTACTTCATATGGACATATATATACATATATGTATACATATATACTTGTATATATTTTCAAACATCATAAACTTATATATATATATTTATTTATTTATATACCTATATGGATATTCAATCTTAAATTTTAATGGTAGGGTTTATATATATATATAATTTATCATATCCAGAATTTATATTTTAAAATTAAACATAGTTTTCAATCAATATATAGATTCAGATATTTTAAATATCGGAAAACTCATCCATTCGACTTATAAAAATCAATATTACAATAATTAAAATCAGTTAATTACCCCAATAACAGGTGCCAAAAATCTGGGTCGTTACAGACATCCACTATCCCTCCTAGATCAACCAAAAAGGAAGCTTCCTCCCACCTTCCTCTCCATTGAACATGCCTTGAGACAAGCCTTTATTCTCTCCACTTCTCATGCCTTAAACCAAGGGTCATTGTCCCTTTAATTATATGCTTAATATTTATTTATGTGTTCATATGTTACTATACAAGTGCCAAAGAGTTTGAACAAATTTTAATGAATAAAAAGTTGTTTATCGATAAAACGATTTTCGGTCACATTATCGATATTTCTTCGAACTATTTATTTTTATAAAAAAATTTCAAAACAAGTTTACCTTCATTAGTTATTATTTAAAAAGGGTTAAGAAGGTTATAAAATCAAATTTATTCACATTAAATTCAAGATTCAAACATTTAAATAATTCAGATATTTAAATATGAAGTGGTCGAAATTCTGGGTCGTAACATTCTCCCCCGCTTAGAATATTTCGTCCTCTAAATTCCAACATTAACAACAAAAGAAACAAGCACAATCGGTACTTAATAGCATTCAAATTCACTAGCAAACAAAGCTCATGGTTTGTCTAGGTTCAAAAACCTTCTCATCGCACAAGGATGATAAACAACCTACCTAATGCTCAATAACCTCAGGTTATTACTTAGTCGGTTATTCATGCCACCATAAAACAAATCAAAGATTCATTCCCTAAACTTTCCATAAGCCAACAAACATGACATACATATATACTAAAGCCCGTACAATGCACAAGGACCATCCATACGCAATATCAAATCTGATCACTCATTCGATCACATAAGTTCCACTTTCAAACTAATACACTTGACCTCTAAAGTACAGACTCTGATCTGTTTCCTTGATTAGAAACCTCTATTATACTTAATAGCCATATAATATGATAGAAAACCTCGAGATCATATCAAGAATCCATATCAAATGTTCGCTATCAAGAATCTAGTGAAAAATCCTTGTTCGGACCGGTGTAAATCTCATCGAAATCATGTATTTGAATCCTAGATCAAAAACTATCATGTGAATAAAATGATCTACATATTACTTACATACTTTATTCCATTGGTTTCTTAACTCACTAATTACTTTAAATTTTAAACTACATTTATTTTCTCATATACTATTTCTCATTCAATATTAAAATCAAACATTTCATAGAACATTCTTTAAGTTTATAAACTTTTAAAAGATCATCCTATTGAAAATATAATAGGAGATATGCAATCTATTGTTACAACTAGAAATCAACTAAGTAAAATGAGTAATGTAGCATTTATATCATCTATTGAACCCAAAAATCCTAAAGAAGCATCAACTGATGATTCATGGATTTTGGCTATGTAAGAAGAATTAAATCAATTCACTAGAAATGAAGTTTGGGAACTTGTTCCTAGACCTGAAGATAAAACTATAAATGGAACTTAATGGGTCTATAAAAATAAAATGAATGAACAAGGTGAGGTCGTTAGAAATAAAGCACGATTAGTCGCCCAAGGTTATTGTCAAGAAGAAGGTATAGATTGTGACGAAACCTTTGCTCCTGTAGCAAGATTAGAAGCCATTAGGATTCTACTTGCTTTCGCAAATCATAATAATTTCAAATTATTTCAAATGGATGTTAAAAGTGCATTTTTAAATGGTTTTGTAAAAGAAGAAGTATATGTTGAACAACCACCACTTTTTGAAGATGAAAATTTTCCAAACCATGTGTACAAACTTAAGAAAGCTTTATATGGTCTAAAACAAGCTCCTAGAGCCTGGTATGATAGACTAAGATCTTATTTATTACAATCAAATTTTGAAATTGGTAAAATAGATAATACTCTTTTTATTAAAAGAAATAAGAATGATATTCAACCAGTACAAGTTTACGTAGATGATATCATTTTTGGTTCAACTAACTTCGAAATGAATAAAAAAAATTTTGAAATAATGACAAAAGAGTTTGAGATGAGTCATATGGGTGAATTAAATTTCTTTTTAGGATTGCAAATAAAACAGTTAGATAATGGTATTTTTATTAGTCAAGAAAAATATGCTAAAGAACTAGTTAATAAATTTGGTTTGACTACTGCGAGTGGAAAACCTACTCCCATGGCAACCAATGAATATCTAAGTAAAGAAGATTTCTTGAAAGATGTAGATCAAAAGTTGTATAGAGGAATGATCGGATCATGCTCTATATCACTGCTAGTAGACCTGATATCATACATAGTGTATGTCTCTGTGCAAGATATCAATCTCATCCTAAAGAAACTCACTTAAAAGCTGTAAAACGTATCATAAGATATATTAAACACACCTCGGATTATGGCTTATTTTATCCTAAAAATGATTCATTTGATTTAATATCATACTGTGATGCTGACTATGCTGGATGTAAATCAGACCGAAAAAGTACAAGTGGAACTTGTCACTTTTTGGGACATTCTCTGGTTTCCTGGTTTAGTAAAAAGCAAAGTACGGTTTCTCTATCAACAACTGAAGTAGAGTATATTTCTGCTGCTTTGGCTTGTCAAGTAATATATATGCAACAACCCTTAAGAGATTTTGGATTAAATATCTCAAAATCGCCAATTTACTGTGATAATACAAGTGCAATAAATTTATCTAAAAATCCTACTCATCATGCTCGAACTAAACATATTGACATTCGACATCATTTTCTTAGAGATAATATAACTAAGAAGTAATTACTCTCGAATATATAAACTCTGAGAATCAAATCGTTGATATCTTAACAAAACCATTAAATGAATCTATATTTACTAAATTAAGAAGAGAATTAGGTATTTGTTCTATAACTGAAATATAAAATATAAATAATGTAACAACCCAGGATTTTGTAAATTTTATTTATCGATAAAATAACGATTGAATCGTCGTTAAGTGCAGTTTTAATCGTATTGAAATATGTTTGGCTGTAAAATTCTTTAAAATGTTAAGTAAAATGGGTAAAATGTTATTGGGCTTTAATTATCCACTTGTTGTTGCCGTGATAACCTTACATACCCATTCCTCTTCTTATGGATGAGAAAAAGAAACCCGACCCATTCATTTTCGACTTCAACCCTAAACAAATCGAAAGAGAAACGATGGCGGCTTTGAAATTCTCGTGTTCGTTCCTCCCTCTGTTCGAAGCTAGGGCTTCTAGCAAACAAGAAGTGATGGCGGCCTCGTCCTCAACTTCGTTCCTCTACAAATGAGGGCATCGAAGAAGTCGAAGATAGGGGCGACTAACTTCGTTCGTTTTCTTTTGTCTCCGCTCGATCCCTCGAAGACCACGGCTTCGCCTCTGAAATATGCGATCGTTGGGTGTGTTCTTCGACAAAGCTAGTTTCAGCTGCTTCGGTTCCATTTACAAAGGTGAGTGATATTTATCGCTCACATCTAATTCAAGTAATTGATGATTTCTGATATGATTTTGATTTGGTTCGACTCCGTTTCGACATCGACTTTGAACTGTTCGCTTTCCTTGGAAATTGTTGTTTTGAATTCCCTGGCCTTCGAATTGATTCATTTGGTCTTCGGCCATCTATCTCTGTGAAACCCACTGCTGAGTATTTTAAAACCCCTTACCTGAATACGGCCTGGTTTGCAATTGAATTCGTTGGTGTTAACTAACTTTTGATTTAGACCGTGTTCAATTTTGTTGTTATGTCGATTTGGATCGTTCGTAGTTCTTGAGTATCATTGTTTCGATTTTGGTTGGATGATATTAGTGACGTTCGTAAGCCCTATAACCTTGATTGTAGTTGACCTTGTCCACTTGAACTAATTAGGTTGGTATTCTTGAGTCTGCATTGCAGTCTAATTCCTTGATATTGCGAGTAGCATTGGGTTGGTCATGCAGTTGAGTTGAGTCCTGATAACAGAGACTTGACCTCTGTATTTGGTTAATGATTTTGGTCATTGATACTTTATCCCCTGTATTGGTTTGCGACCATGATTACTTCATCACTGGGACTGTTACACATGGAATCCTTGCTGTGAATAGCATAGAATAATTGTTGCATTTACCTTGAGAAGTGCCTTAGGACCACATTCCAGTTTTCACTATGGTTCATGATCAGTTATCCTTTCTGGGTTTGAAATTATTATGTATCATGATGATAGTTTTGTCTCAGCTATTCTGTTGCTAAACTGTATGTGTTGTATTCATTTTCGTGCCAAGATATGCTGTTATTCCTATTTTGTTTAGATGTAGATTTCGATCTCTGTATCCATTAATTTCCCTGTGGTGATGATTTCAATTTGAATTCAGTTATGCCTTGTTCTGTAGTCGGTTTGGTTACTTTGTTTATTTTCATTTTCTTCACTGGGTTTTGTTATGGTGATGCCGTATTTTTGGTATCTGCACTCATTCGATTTTATACTTTGTTCATTGTGGCTTCATTCATGAGCATTGCATAGATATACATTACTATCACTTGCTCTTTGTTTTGGACTGCTGTTGATTTTGAGTTGTGGCTGTTGTTCTTGGTTTCGGGATGCACTGCCACATGAGGCTTGTATTCATTTGGGCTTGTTCGATTCTGACTATGTTTTGTGTACCTTGGCAAGTACAGTTATACCTCATTGGTTCACTGTTCTTAATGACTTGGGCTTGATTATGTTTAATTTGGGTTTGTTTCCGAATTCACTTGAGTTGAATCCGCTATGGTGGGTTTGACCTCGTGTCCGTTGGTAAGTTTTCAATGTGTACATACGTGTGCGCATTTTCCCTGTCTATCTGCTTTGACCATTGAGGTCGTGGCATTGAGGTTTGAATCTTCATTTGGTTTTGGGTTTGTGATCTTTTGTGTATTTCGTGCAGTAGTGGCGAGGCAGTATACGCGTGCGTATACTGCAGCCCTATCTGATTTGACAATTTTAAATTGATGTTTTGATTTGTTGAATTGTTTCGTTGGTAAATTTCAATGGTTTGGAGTTGTATTCTGATTTGGATTGTTGATTTGTCATTTAACATTGTTTAGTGTTATATCTGCCGTTATTCAATTCTCGTATCGAGAGTTGGATATACGAGATTTCTGTGGTTGTCGTCTATTTGACTATCTGATTATTATTGCTGCTATGCACAAATAACTGAGTTTGAATTAGACTGGCCCGTGTATTATTTTCTTTTGAATGTAATACTCGGGTCAGACCCGAGTTATTTCAGGTTGTAGATTTCCTTCTTTGAGTTGCTGTTCGGGATTTGAAGACTTTTCACATCTTTTGAAGTTGTCAGTGTCATTTTGTAGTAGTTGTATCGTATGTATTGTGTCAACTATGTATTAACTGACATCAGTTATATATATATGAGACTTTTGTTTTTATCTGTGTTCCGCATTTATATTATCTGTGTTATTGTTATATCTAATGTCCTAAACTATTATGAACCGTCGTAGTTCGTTTTATACTAGTATTGGGTGTGTCGATGGGAGTAAATAAATAATAGATGAAAAATAAAAAGTATATTCTACTTCTATCGAGATAACCAATATTAGTGTAAGGCCAATTACGGATGGTCGCTCCTATCCAGCCTTATTCTTCGTAATAATAGACAGTATTCCTTTTAATACTCTTTGTTATTATGAGCATAGAGGTGGGGCGTCACAAATAAAAAGTATAATTAATAATTAATATTAAAATAAATCATAGAGTTAAAATATAAGGACCATGTCGACATCCCCTAGGAAGACATGTCGACATATAACGTTTTTATTTTATTTGAAAAATTCCCACCAAATTTCAAAATTTAGTTATATATTCTTCTCTATTTCGAATTCTTATTCATTCTCTCTGTTTTCTCTTCACTTTCTATTCTGAAATATATAAAATAATGGCATCTTCCTCTAAATCAAACATAAAATCAACTTTCTCATTCCCCTCTCCTACTCCTGATCCATTCCAATGCACTACTCTCGCACGTGTAGCTAAATTGGAGGAGTCTATGAAGGATACTCTTCAGATGTTGACTGAAATTCAAGTGACTCAACTTTGTATGGCGAAAGAGCAAGAGAGACAAGGCAAGATTCTTAGGAATTTACAAAAATTCCTAATGGATAACCAGGCCAACCCTATCTTGATCGATGAAGACTCTTCACTCAATCAAGAACATGAGGTCAGCGACGAAGAAGAAGAAGAACCAATGGAAGAAGCACACGAGGTGGATCATGACCAAGTAGTATGCGTTGGAGAAGTGTGTTTCGACAAAAATGGGAATCTTGTTGAACAACGTGGAAATTTCTGTTTCCACTATCCAAACTGTTCAATTCATAAATCTCCTATGTTCAGAAACACACATTAGTTTATTCTCTTTCTTTCTGTTGTTATTTATGTTTATATGTTTTTCAAAACGCAAATGTAAATACGATCATACTCATAATAAATAAACTCGTGTTCTTATATGTGTTAGTATTATTGTGAATTCTTAGGATAGTTAATAGTTTAGGATTATATTTTAGTTAAGTATTGATTATGTATGATAACACTATCATTATAATCACAAGTAATGTAGTCTTAGTTTCAGGGGGAGTTATATAGAGTTATATAGTTTGGAGTTATCTAGTTTAGAGCAAGTTTTTTTGTTGATGACAAAGGGGGAGAAGTATAAAATAGGATAGTTAGGCATAGATTAAGGGGGAGTTATTAGAGTTATTAAGATAGAAGGAATATTTTATAAACAAAGGTTGTCATCATCAAAAAGGGGGAGATTGTTAGTCCATGAGATGATGGTTTTGATGACAACAACCTTAGAATAGATTATAAAATATAAATACTAACATTACAAGTTTAGATATATATGTATATGCAGGATCTAACCATGCAGGTATCAAAAATGAAGACTATACAGTATAGAGATTCAAGATATAGAGATAGAAGACTCATGAGTATCAAGATTATCAAGAGTTCAAGATAAGTTATATAGTTAGGAATATTGTTAAAACTCATAGAAAGGCACTGACATCTTAATATCCAATTTATTCGTGGAATGGAATCCACTTCGAGCCCGTTAAAGGGATGGAACCCTAAGTAGGATGGAACCTACGAAAATCTAGTGGGACATTGTTTTGTATCCACTAATTTTAATTCAAATGATTTTACAAAATTATCTTGTTTTCAAAATGATTTCAAAACTTTCCTTTTAAAAGATTCAAAACTCTCTATCCTGATTTTAAATAATTTTAGCCTCAAAAACATCTCTATTTTCAGAGTCAAAATTACTCCTGATTTTAAACTATCTTTTCAAATAATATATTTAACTTTTAAATTATTTATACTTTGATTTAAATTATAGTTAAATTATGTATATATTGTTCTTTATATTTACTTATGTATTTTAACTATAGTTAAGTATATTTATAAAGTTTAAAATAATTTTAATATAAGATAGAGGTTATTTTCAAAGATAATCAAAACACCAAAAATCCCTTTGGGATGTCGACATGCCCAAGTACCCCATGTCGACATAGTGTCAGTTGATTTCAAAATTCAAATTTCTAAAGAAGTGTCTATTCGCCATAACTCTTCATGAATGGTCATGGCTGTTGCTCTTCTATAAATAGGAGTCAGTTTCAACGAATTTTTAATCACTTTTTTATGGTTTTCACTCCTCTTCTTCTTCCACATTTCTTAATACAAAATCATACCATTACTCTGCCGAAATCAACATCGAATCATACTCGATTACTTCTAGTGTGATTCTCCATCACTATCTCTACAAGATCCAAGTGCTAATCTGAGTTATAGACTTTTTGTAATCAATCGAGCGAGAGAAGGTGTGATTGTAGCCCTGGAAATCAATTGGGTGAACTTGTTGCCCCGGAAATCAAGTATCTCTACCCAGAGGATTGTTATTCTGGAGGGTGTATCTCGTAGCCTTGAAATCGAGGGTTGTAATTGTTGAATTGGTTTTGAAAGGAAATCCATACTTAGTTGTGCGGGACTGGATGTAGGGTAACTCCGAACCAGTATAAAATCCGGTGTGTTCTTTCCTTTACTGCTTTTACTTTATATTTGCATCTGTGTTTGATTCTGTGTTCATATCTGTGTTTGATTAGTGCATACATTGTTAACAAATTAAGATAAACTCAAAAGGATTAACAAATTTCTTTATACACTATTCACCCCCCCCCCCCTCTAGTGTTAATTCTAGCCTTAAGATCCTTAATCCGCATTTCTCACATTTGGTATCAGAGCTTTGTTTTCAAAAGTTTCATAATCTGAATTTTGAAAAGTTTTAAAATGGCTATTTTTGAAAAAAAAAATTAATACTAGTTTAGAATTGTTTAAATCATCATTGTTCCATGAGTTTGCATATGAATGTTATTCAAATTCTAGTTGTCTACCCAAATTTTATAATGTGCAGGAAAAATGTTTTATGGGTATTAAGGAATCAATCCACAATGGACAATCTGTGCAGATCAAAAGGAATAAGTGGATACTTGATAGTGGATGCTCTAGACACATGACTGGTAATCCGGATATGCTGAATAATATTATATACAAAGACGGAGGACTGGTTAACTTTGGAGACAACTCGAAAGGATACGTGATTGGCATCGGCAATGTCGGTAACTCTGAAACTCCTATTATTACTAATGTTTTGCTAGTTAAGAATCTGAAACACAATCTGCTAAGTATAAGTCAACTATGTGATAAAGGATATAAAATTAAATTTGAAAAAGATAATTCATATTGAAGATAATAACTCAACCATAATATTTGAGGGAATTAGGAAAAAGAATATTTATATTCTTAGTATGAAAGTTTCAAATGATAACCTATGTCTTTTGGCAAATACAAGTGACCCTTGGATTTGGCATAAGAGATTTGGACATTTGAATTTCAAACTCTTATCTAGACTGTCAAAACATGATCTAGTAAGAGGTCTCCCTAAAATGAATTTTAAAGTAGATAGTTTATGTGATGCATGTCAATTAGGAAAGCTTAGAAAAAGTTCCTTTAAATTAAAAGATATGATTTCAACTTCAAAACCCCTTGAGTTACTTCATCTTGATTTATTTGGTCCATCTCAAATTCAGTCAATAAATCATAGTAAATATGTTTTTGCAATTGTAGATGATTATTCTAGATTTACATGGACAGTATTTTTGAAACATAAAAGTGATACTTTTGAATGTTTTAAGAACTTTACAAAAAGGATTTGAAATCAATTATCTTTAAACATTATAACTATTCGTAGTGATCACGGTGGTGAATTTGAAAATGAAAAGTTTGAGGAATTCTGCAATAAGAAGGGAATAACTCACAATTTCTCATTTCCAAGAACTCCACAACAAAACGGAGTAGTTGAGCATAAAAATAGAACGATACAAGAGTGTGCGAGAACTATGCTTTCAGATAGTAATTTACCAAAACACTTTTGGGCAGAAGCTGTTGCTACTGCCTGTTATATTTTGAATAGAATTTTAATTAGACCTTTAACTGATAAGACACCTTATGAACTTCTTCATGGAAAGAAACCTAAGGTATCATACTTCAGAATTTTTTGGAAGTAAATGCTTTATTTTAAATTCAAAAGATAATTTGGATAAATTTGATCCTAAATCCGACAAAGGAATCTTTATCGGATATTCTAATAAAAGTAAAGCTTATAGGGTTTTTAATTTAAGATCTAACACCATCGAAGAAACAATACATGTTTCGTTTGATGAAAATTTAAAAGATTTTGAAATTACAAATGATGAAGAATATTTAGTTACTCAAAATCAGGAATCAACCGAAATTAATAATGAAATTAATCATCCTAATAAAAGGATTAAACTTTTAAAAGATCATCCTATTGAAAATATAATAGGAGATATGCAATCTATTGTTACAACTAGAAATCAACTAAGTAAAATGAGTAATGTAGCATTTATATCATCTATTGAACCCAAAAATCCTAAAGAAGCATCAACTGATGATTCATGGATTTTGGCTATGTAAGAAGAATTAAATCAATTCACTAGAAATGAAGTTTGGGAACTTGTTCCTAGACCTGAAGATAAAACTATAATTGGAACTTAATGGGTCTATAAAAATAAAATGAATGAACAAGGTGAGGTCGTTAGAAATAAAGCACGATTAGTCGCCCAAGGTTATTGTCAAGAAGAAGGTATAGATTGTGACGAAACCTTTGCTCCTGTAGCAAGATTAGAAGCCATTAGGATTCTACTTGCTTTCGCAAATCATAATAATTTCAAATTATTTCAAATGGATGTTAAAAGTGCATTTTTAAATGGTTTTGTAAAAGAAGAAGTATATGTTGAACAACCACCACCTTTTGAAGATGAAAATTTTCCAAACCATGTGTACAAACTTAAGAAAGCTTTATATGGTCTAAAACAAGCTCCTAGAGCCTGGTATGATAGACTAAGATCTTATTTATTACAATCAAATTTTGAAATTGGTAAAATAGATAATACTCTTTTTATTAAAAGAAATAAGAATGATATTCAACTAGTACAAGTTTACGTAGATGATATCATTTTTGGTTCAACTAACTTCTAAATGAATAAAGAATTTTTTGAAATAATGACAAAAGAGTTTGAGATGAGTCATATGGGTGAATTAAATTTCTTTTTAGGATTGCAAATAAAACAGTTAGATAATGGTATTTTTATTAGTCAAGAAAAATATGCTAAAGAACTAGTTAATAAATTTGGTTTGACTACTGCGAGTGGAAAACCTACTCCCATGGCAACCAATGAATATCTAAGTAAAGAAGATTTCTTGAAAGATGTAGATCAAAAGTTGTATAGAGGAATGATCGGATCATGCTCTATATCACTGCTAGTAGACCTGATATCATGCATAGTGTATGTCTCTGTACAAGATATCAATCTCATCCTAAAGAAACTCACTTAAAAGCTGTAAAACGTATCATAAGATATATTAAACACACCTCGGATGATGGCTTATTTTATCCTAAAAATGATTCATTTGATTTAATATCATACTGTGATGCTGACTATGCTGGATGTAAATCAGACCGAAAAAGTACAAGTGGAACTTGTCACTTTTTGGGACATTCTCTGGTTTCCTGGTTTAGTAAAAAGCAAAGTACGGTTTCTCTATCAACAACTGAAGCAGAGTATATTTCTGCTGCTTTGGCTTGTCAAGTAATATATATGCAACAACCCTTAAGATATTTTGGATTAAATATCTCAAAATCGCCAATTTACTGTGATAATACAAGTACAATAAATATATCTAAAAATCCTACTCATCATGCTCGAACTAAACATATTGACATTCGACATCATTTTCTTAGAGATAATATAACTAAGAAGTAATTACTCTCGAATATATAAACTTTGAGAATCAAATCGCTGATATCTTAACAAAACCATTAAATGAATCTATATTTACTAAATTAAGAAGAGAATTAGGTATTGGTTCTATAACTGAAATATAAAATATAAATAACAAGTATAATTAATAATTAATATTAAAATAAATCATAGAGTTAAAATATAAGGACCATGTCGACATCCCCTAGGAAGACATGTCGACATATAACGTTTTTATTTTAAAAAAAAAATTCCCACCAAATTTCAAAATTTAGTTATATATTCTTCTCTATTTCGAATTCTTATTCATTCTCTCTGTTTTCTCTTCACTTTCTATTCTGAAATATATAAAATAATGGCATCTTCCTCTAAATCAAACATAAAATCAACTTTCTCATTCCCCTCTCCTACTCCTGATCCATTCCAATGCACTACTCTCGCACGTGTAGCTAAATTGGAGGAGTCTATGAAGGATACTCTTCAGATGTTGACTGAAATTCAAGTGACTCAACTTTGTATGGCGAAAGAGCAAGAGAGACAAGGCAAGATTCTTAGGAATTTACAAAAATTCCTAATGGATAACCAGGCCAACCCTATCTTGATCGATGAAGACTCTTCACTCAATCAAGAACATGAGGTCAGCGACGAAGAAGAAGAAGAACCAATGGAAGAAGCACACGAGGTGGATCATGACCAAGTAGTATGCGTTGGAGAAGTGTGTTTCGACAAAAATGGGAATCTTGTTGAACAACGTGGAAATTTCTGTTTCCACTATCCAAACTGTTCAATTCATAAATCTCCTATGTTCAGAAACACACATTAGTTTATTCTCTTTCTTTCTGTTGTTATTTATGTTTATATGTTTTTCAAAACGCAAATGTAAATACGATCATACTCATAATAAATAAACTCGTGTTCTTATATGTGTTAGTATTATTGTGAATTCTTAGGATAGTTAATAGTTTAGGATTATATTTTAGTTAAGTATTGATTATGTATGATAACACTATCATTATAATCACAAGTAATGTAGTCTTAGTTTCAGGGGGAGTTATATAGAGTTATATAGTTTGGAGTTATCTAGTTTAGAGCAAGTTTTTTTGTTGATGACAAAGGGGGAGAAGTATAAAATAGGATAGTTAGGCATAGATTAAGGGGGAGTTATTAGAGTTATTAAGATAGAAGGAATATTTTATAAACAAAGGTTGTCATCATCAAAAAGGGGGAGATTGTTAGTCCATGAGATGATGGTTTTGATGACAACAACCTTAGAATAGATTATAAAATATAAATACTAACATTACAAGTTTAGATATATATGTATATGCAGGATCTAACCATGCAGGTATCAAGAATGAAGACTGTACAGTATAGAGATTCAAGATATAGAGATAGAAGACTCATGAGTATCAAGATTATCAAGAGTTCAAGATAAGTTATATAGTTAGGAATATTGTTAAAACTCATAGAAAGGCACTGACATCTTAATATCCAATTTATTCGTGGAATGGAATCCACTTCGAGCCCGTTAAAGCGATGGAACCCTAAGTAGGATGGAACCTACGAAAATCTAGTGGGACATTGTTTTGTATCCACTAATTTTAATTCAAATGATTTTACAAAATTATCTTGTTTTCAAAATGATTTCAAAACTTTCCTTTTAAAAGATTCAAAACTCTCTATCCTGATTTTAAATAATTTTAGCCTCAAAAACATCTCTATTTTCAGAGTCAAAATTACTCCTGATTTTAAACTATCTTTTCAAATAATATATTTAACTTTTAAATTATTTATACTTTGATTTAAATTATAGTTAAATTATGTATATATTGTTCTTTATATTTACTTATGTATTTTAACTATAGTTAAGTATATTTATAAAGTTTAAAATAATTTTAATATAAGATAGAGGTTATTTTCAAAGATAATCAAAACACCAAAAATCCCTTTGGGATGTCGACATGCCCAAGTACCCCATGTCGACATAGTGTCAGTTGATTTCAAAATTCAAATTTCAAAAGAAGTGTCTATTCGCCATAACTCTTCATGAATGGTCATGGCTGTTGCTCTTCTATAAATAGGGGTCAGTTTCAACGAATTTTTAATCACTTTTTTCTGGTTTTCACTCCTCTTCTTCTTCCACATTTCTTAATACAAAATCATACCGTTACTCTGCCGAAATCAACATCGAATCATACTCGATTACTTCTAGTGTGATTCTCCATCACTATCTCTACAAGATCCAAGTGCTAATTTGAGTTATAGACTTTTTGTAATCAATCGAGCGAGAGAAGGTGTGATTGTAGCCCTGGAAATCAATTGGGTGAACTTGTTGCCCCGGAAATCAAGTATCTCTACCTAGAGGATTGTTATTCTGGAGGGTGCATCTCGTAGCCTTGAAATCGAGGGTTGTAATTGTTGAATTGGTTTTGAAAGGAAATCCATACTTAGTTGTGCAGGACTGGATGTAGGGTAACTCCAAACCAGTATAAAATCCGGTGTGTTCTTTCCTTTACTGCTTTTACTTTATATTTGCATCTGTGTTTGATTCTGTGTTCATATCTGTGTCTGATTAGTGCATACATTGTTAACAAATTAAGATAAACTCAAAAAGATTAACAAATTTCTTTATACACTATTCACCCCCCCCCCCCTCTAGTGTTAATTCTAGCCTTAAGATCCTTAATCCGCATTTCTCACACTCTGTATATCAAATCATAGTTGCGGGATTAAACCAAAAAATATTTCTTTAAAATCCATAGAAAATATACATATAGATAGATTAACACCAAAATGACACAAGGAACTGGTTCCTACCAAGTAGTATCATATATTCTTTTACTAATAAGGGTAATACTCAAGAGAACTACTTACTATTCAGACATATCTTTTGCCTATTTTTAGTCACTTCTGAGCCACTCGAACTAGCTAACAAAAAATGCATTATTCTCGAATTGACTCATCGATTTTGAGAGCTACCTCAAACTCGAACAAATATTAAAATGCTTTTAAAACATTATCCCTTTAAAATAGTTTTAAATAATAATGATATTATTTACTCCAAAACCTTGAAAACCATTTTCAAAAATATCGGGATTTAAGTTCTCAAATTCTCAATTTAAATCCTTTTTGTTTATAAATCATATTTTAAAACCATACCAATATATTGCTAATATATAACAAATACATATACGCTCACATATATATAATACACTCAACTCATGCTAGGGTAATATGTTCTCTATCTCTTATTGAGTTATGCCCAACCAAAGCCAAGGTTCTCGCTTAACCTTCCACTCTGATATCATACTGTAATGCATGGCGTTTTTGACCCTTGAATATCCACACTGATACATCCACGGTATTCATGTGCCGAACACCCAAGTGTCGAAAAGATAGAATGTTAAGGTAAAGAAAAAGAAAAAAGGAAAACGAATAAGAAAGAGGAGAATAAAACAACTGAATCTCACATGCGGAATGATAACATATAATATCAAAAGATAGTAAATACAGCTGCTCTAATATACGTAGCATTTCTGAGTTACTAACTAAAGTACTATCATCAGCTTGGATAAAATTGTTGATATATATACATAAGTAATGCAACAGAAATAAATACCGCTTTATGTAAAACAACCAGCTCCTCTCCAAGTGCTCAATGAACATCAATGAAAACCTGCCTTTCTCAAACTACTCGAAGGAGCACCTGAGAAATTAAGGAAAAAATAAAACCATGGGTCAGACATAAGTCTGGTGTGAGAAACTCAAGAAATATGCAGTTGGCATATAATAGTACTTTTGAGACCGTCGTAACGATTATCCTCTCAAATGAACCAAACCCATCTAATAAGTACATATTGCGATATAATAGATAATGTCTAGCGTAAAGAATATAAATTAGAAAATAGCAGTGATGCTTACATTAATCACGCCACAACTGGCCAATCGCCTCCAGTAAACTGAAGCGGATCTCCATGACAACGATCAAAAACTACCTTCCGAGCATCGTATATGTAACAGCCCGCACCTCACTTAACGTAGATATTGTCCCCAACTTAGTCACTTCCGCCTCATGGGCCAAGCCAAGGTATGGGGTTTTGTTCCTCAAAAGGCCTCGACGTTGTTATGAGGTGAAGGCTTTGGTATATAAGCACCCACTTTATAGTATTATCCACGATGTGGGACTATTATTCCCATTTTGAAGGGGTGTTACAATCTCCCCCCTTTAGAGCCTAACGCCCTCGTTGACTCATGAACACAACACCACCCAGGCGTCGTGGCTGTAACACGTACATGCCACAATTCCAGCTGGGTATGGCTCCGATACCATTGTAACAGCTCGCACCTCACTTAACACAGATATTGTCCCCAACTTAGTCACCTCCGCCTCATGGGCCAAGCCATGGTATGGGGTTTTGTTCCTCAAAAGGCCTCGACGTTGTTATGAGGTGAAGGCTTTGGTATACAAGCACCCACTTTATAGTATTATCCACGATGTGGGACTATTATTCCCATTTTGAAGGGATGTTACAGTATATCTCTAGATAGAATATAAAATAAAGTAAACACAACCGGCCCATCACCTGAACACGTGAACTACGTGGAACCAAGTATTATCAACTCCCAAGGCCCCAACAATCGAAACCATCTCTAGATAAAGAGTTGATATATCCTCGTGGGTTAGCTAAACCCAAGATTTTGTACCCTACTCTATCATTAGTTATTTACCGATGGTGAAGTCATGTTCAGCATCCCGACACATGATTCGCAACTCGAATAGATCACAAACCATTACATGAATTCGAGCATCTCGAACAGATCTCGAATCTCCATATATATTCCAATATCTCGAACATATCCACTTTGAAGAAATAGAACATGTATCATAGTCTTAAAATGATTTTTGATAAGTAAAACACTTAATGATCCTGGTCTCTTCAAGACCGAATCGAAGAATTTCCGGCTAACTTAACTCTGGTTCTTTCAAAAATAAACAGACAATGATAAGAGTGGAGATCGTCTCATATTTGGAGATTTCCTTATCACTTTTCCTAAAAGAGCAAGTCATGTTTATACGTAGGTTATATCATCATCGAGTGAATAACCATACCATAATTCCCATGTTTCATTTAGATACTTCCAAAGTTCATTTGGTCATATTCAATAATAATGAAACGATCGCATATGGAAACCAAGTCTCGCATACTTATCACGTTTCTGGCCTTTTCAACTTCTATTATCCCTCGATCAAGAGTGAAGGTCGATAGGTTAGAGCACTATTATTTCTACACCCTGCTCGAATCATCGATCTTAACTCTCACAGATAGAATCAAGTCTACTTCATCGGCATTTAGTGCCAAGCACAAGACTTACTTTCCATGGACAAGTAACACATAAAGCACGATCATGTCACATAAATGATTTTTAATCCCCTTTTTATTTAATTAATTCTTATCATTTAAAACTTCTTTTATTTAATTAAACTCCTTTATTAATTAAACTTCTTTCTTAGTTAAAACTTAATTTATTTAGTTAAACTTCTTATTAATTAAAACTTCACTTATTTAATTAAACTCCTTATTAATTAAAACTTTACATATTAAAATTGTATATAGATTTGACTTCCCTTTATAAAAGATATATACATGTATTCTGTTATTGCACTATTCATGTATACTCTTTTCTATACTTCAAAAGTATTCATGTACTTATCTTATACGGTATAAGTATATTCACAAATCATTAGCAAGATTTACTTACTTTAAATATAATCAACAAGGTTAAAAACAAATGTTACTTAAACATTATTACTATAAACCCCTTCTCTTTTATAAGTTAAACTTTTAATATTTCTATCTTTTTGTAAAAGATTCTATACTTGTTATTATCTTTAAAATATCCATTATTAAAGATCTAAGTATATTCTTAATCATTTAACAATAATTTTCCACTTTAAAATATAATTCAAGGGTTTAAAAACAAATGTTACGAAAACATTGTTTACAACAAACCCAAAGCCATTTTACTTATAATTTCCTTTAAAGCATTCTTTTATAAAAATCTAGTTATAATCCTAAGTAAAATTAATAAGGACTAAAACAAATGCTACCTAAACATTGTTTGCTGCAACCCAAAACCAATTTTATATTTATCATTAACTTTAAGACATTCAATTTTAATATCAAAGCATATCTAGACTTATAATTAATGTAATACACTTTTAATTTAACGTCTCAAAACCATTTATTTAACTTAACAGTTAAAATCCAAAACTTTCTTAACTGCTTTTATAAAATACTTAACTTACTTTTTAAAACTTATACACATATATATATAGAATAAATACTTTTAAAATAATTATGATTATATTAAAACACTTTTAAACTACTTAAAACTATACTATAACTATATATATATATAATATTATGTAAAATAACAAATTTGAAAATAAATAGTAAAAGAAAAAATAAACATATTTTATTTTAAAACCCTCTTACTTTAAAAATTCATATTTAATTATTAAAAATATATTTAAACTTGATACCACTTTTAAAATACACTAATATAAGTTAGAAACAACCCTAAAAATATTGAAGAAAAATACTTAATTTAAATATCGTTTATACACAATTTAAAGTTTCAGATAGAAAAACAGCATTTCCAAAATGCTTGAAAAAGTTTCTACAGCGGTTTAAAAATGTTACAAAAATTAGAGTTAACAAAATAGAAACTGCAGCAGTTACAAAGTGTTGTAAAAAGTCCCTGAAACACCTTAAAATATTTCACCGCAAAATGCCATCTTAAACAATTCGCGGTAGGAAAAATCTATTTCAGAAGCAAAGACTGCATTCTTTCAAATGCTATCTAAAGTTTTGGGCATGTTTTAACATGATTTTGCAACAACTTTGAGGCAAGTTTTCGATGCTTAACAATTGTTCTTTGATCCATCTTTTTTACAGTAGTTAGTGTACTTAGAGTACTTAAATACCATGAAAAAAGAAACCCTAAGGATATCTTTCAATTATTTTATAAAAATTTCTGAACATGGTATTTTTTTGAAGTGCTCATGTAGCGACTATTTCGCTATAAATTTTTCCACTTCGTTCAACTAGTTACTAAATGATTTAAACTTCAAAATTCTTATAGTAAGAAAAAAAATGCTTATTAAAATGGTAAAGAAACCCCTAACGATGTCTCACAAAAATAAACATTAATTCAAAAACAATATGGTATTTAAAAGTGTCGATACAGAGACTACTTTGCCACTAACTTTTACAACTTTGTTTGATTGCTTTTAATCCTTTTTAAAACTTGATATTTTTACATTTCTAAGTATTCATATTTACTTATTAAAACTACAAAGAAACCCCTTATGGATGTCTTCTAAAGTTGACTTAAAAATCGCCGAATACAAAGCGATTTCAAAGTGCATCAATAGCAACATTTTCTCTTCTAACTTTTCACAACTTTGTTCTATTATTTCCACAACTTTCCAAACCAATTCCTTTATGTCAAACACACCAAAAACATGTGTAAAGAACAATTAAATATATACTTTCGCAATATATTTACATTTTAATCAATTTAACATATGTTAAATACAAAGGATTTCAAAGTGCGTTTATAGTGACTATTTCGCTTCAACCATTCACAACACACTTTAACTCCACATATAACATTATCAAACATTTAAACAATAAGTCGTGGCTATGATACATGTTTTAGAGGGTTATAAGAGAGAATATATTACATATAATGTTGTCACTTACTTTCCAAAGCAAGGAAGGGTCCAAAAGTTATAACTTGTATTGTTCTCTATTTTAACTTATATTTTCAACAAAAAAAATATATACACAACATCATACAAGTTAAATGGTGAGTTAACTCACTTTTAAATCAAGCATAGAACCAACACAAGCATAAGAACCTAGGAATAACTTCTTACCATCACCCAAAGCCAAAGCTATCACCTTTTCTCCAAAGACTCACTCCCTCCAAGTTGCTTACGGCCTAGGTTTGGTTCCCCTTTGCTTCGTCTTTCTTCACTTTTTAGATGCTAAACCATGTTCTAGTAATGATATAAGGTCTTTGTGAAAATTTGGAAGAGAAAGGAGTTGATTTGAATTTGTTTTGAGAAAGTTAGAGAGGAGAAAGACATGAAAAAGAGTTGTTTTCTAATGAATAAATTAGCAATCTAATAAGAGATCATAGGGTGTGCTTATATAGAGTTATGTGAGTGGCAAATGACCTCCGCTACTCCTCCTAAATTAGCCCAAAAGGATGCTTCCTCCCTCCTTCCTCTCCATTGAACATACCTTGAGACAAGCCTTTATTCTCTCCACTTCTCAAGCCTTAAATCAAGGGTCTTTATCCCCTCAATTATATACTTGATATTTTACTATACAAGTACCAAAGAATTCGAACAACTTTTATTGAATAAAAATTCGTTTATTGATACAACAATTTTTAGTCACATTTTATATTTCTTCGAATAATTTATTTTTGTAAATAAATTTCAAAAATAAGTTTACCTACATTAGTTATTATTTAAAAGGGGTTAACAAGGTTATAAAATTACATTTATTTACATTAAATCCAAGATTCAAATATTTAAATAATTCAGATATTTAAATACGAAGTGTTCGAAATTTTAGGTCATTACAAATGTAGAAATAAAATATAATATAAACCTCAAACATAAATATTTTTGATCCTCTCAACCATCGATGGCTGAAAAAAACTAAGATGAACAACGTAAGTAAAAATATTTCAACTATTTAATATAGGGGATGATGATTTATGGTGTTTAATTATATTTATAATATGCATGTAAATCATTATTTTTTCACCACGTTAATAGGGAAGGATAATAATAATTAAATATATTCGACTATATCATACTTCATTTTATTACAGAGTATTTAGTCCTTCTTCTTTTTTCATTTTTTATTGAAACAATAGTAGAAGTAGTAATAATTTGACACTTTTGATTGTAGTAGTATTGAAGGTTTTTTTACTATTTTCTATGATAGCACCAAATTGAGTTGTAAATTATTCTTACTATGTTAGTATTAGTTACAGTTACACAATTTACAATAAATGAAAATTTATGTATAAGTAAAGTCGATAACGCTATAGTCATAACAAAATTAGGTTATTCATAAAAAAATTGACTATGGAGACATTGGACAAAGAAATTTTGATTTCAGTATTTGATGAGAGAGAGGGGAAAGGTTGCATTCTAGTTATGAGAAAATGAAATAAATGGAAAAAGGTGGGTGATAAATTGTTTAATTGGGTAAGGGGATAAATGGGAGAGAGAAGCGTTTAAGTGGGTGCAAATAGTATCATCCTTATTTTATAATTCAGTTCCTTCAAGTATACTTATATCTTAACGAACCACTCGAATAGAAAAATAGTCAACATGTTTAGTTTTTCTCTCTGATAATTATGGTAGTACCATCTTATTCCTCAAACTAAAAGCGCTCATTTTATGTTACTGAATACAAAAAGGCTGTTATTAGAAATCCTTTGCCTATGTCAATTTAAGTTTGTTTATTATAATTCTCAAATTATATATGCTCTATAGTACTCCTTTTTTCTATTTTCACATTCCTTTCTGTTAGTTAAATTGGTAATTCATTACTTATTGTCCCTTTCATTATATATTTTCATTGCATATGGATGTACTATGAGTGTTTTCTACGATAGTTTTGATTGTTTTTTATTTTCAATTTTAAATCAGTAAAACCCTCAAATTGGTGTATTATGTTAATCGCTTTAGTTCATTATTTGTTCATTTTTATTTTGCAATAATATTCCTTAATTATTCCTATTATGAATCTATTGTATAAAGTATTCAACCTCCTTGACATTTATCTTTTTTCTTATTTTATTACGGTCTTAATAATGCATGCGCCTTGATTTAATGTGCATTTTTTCTTTTACCCTTTACAAATTTTCATTTTTTTCAAAGCATATTAGTATTAACTCAATAATTAACGGCAACAAATCTTAACAACTTAATAAAGACTAAATATCAAAACCTATTCTTATTTATGATTCTTTTCCTAAAAGCCTAAAAGAAACCTTGCTTAGTAATTAACATATTTAGTTTAACCATCTTATTCACAGATATAAAAATCCTCATTGATGCCTACTAAATACAAAGAGTCTGTCCTTAATGATCCATTGCTTATGTTAATTTCAGTATCTGTATTTTAATTCTCAAATTAAACATGTGCAAAATTACTCCTTTTTCTGTCTCCACATCTTCTTTTGATAAGATAAGTTGGTTCATTAATTATGATATTTTTATGTTTGGTGTACAAAAATGTAACAATCTTGATTTTTCAGTATTGCTTAAATAAATTAAATAAAGATTTAAACTGGAAATTTAAATGAGAAATATGATTTCATTTATTAAAGTTGGAGAAATTAGAATTTAAGTGTTTTATTAGAATAATAATTGAAATGATAATTTTAAAATGTGTATTTATTAGATACACAATAAATGATATTTATTGATGTAAATTTCTTGTTTTAAATTTGTTAAAGAAGAGATTAGTGTATTTTAAATATTGTGTAATTCATTTTGAATAAAATTAAATTAAATGGTGATAAATTGTTGAAAACAATTTAAGAAGTTATTTAGTTATGATGGGTTTTGATATTATGTTAAAACACTTAGACAAATTATTTTGTTAAATCATTAGTTGGTCTAGAATAATTAGAAGTAAATGTAAGGACTAAAGAAATAAGAATTTGTATTTTAGTAAATGGGCTTAGATTAAACCCATATCCATTTCTAAGCAATTAAGAGAACGAACCTTCTCATTTTCTCACTTTCTATGTTCTGTACGTACTCAACATTAGAAAGAAAAACAAAGTTCTTCCTTAAAACCTAGAAAGCAAATCAACATGGAAAAATGAAAATAAATTCCAGAAAATTTAAATAAAACCAAAAGTAAGTTCTCCTAGCCCTAGTTCACTCTTTTGTAAAATTGATTTTTGTTATAATATGTTTTGATTGTTGTTTGTTTTAATTTTAGGTTGAGATAAAATCTAAGGTTTTCTGAAATCCTAAGAAGCAAGGTAGAATTCGTTATTTGGCAAGCTAAGTAAAGAGGAAAGGTAAGTTAATCACTCACAACTATCTTTATTTCATATTTATATACTGAATTTGCTGTTTGGATTAATTGTTGTTGAATTATCTCAAATTTGGTTGTGATAATTTCATATCTTGGTGCCATATTTTCTAATAGTTGAAACCCTATTTTCAGTTTATAAAAACCAACTTCATATGATCATGATTTTCATTTAGTTATTGATTTTTGTATGCTTGCATGGATGTTAAATCAAAACCTAAGACTTAAGATGATTAATACGGAAAAATGGGACAAACAGAGCAATGGGAGGCCATCGGCGCAACTTGGGGATCAACCCAGGCGCTACGACTAGTGGACCGATCCACACAACCGGTGCATAGGTCGAGACCTGGGCTGAGCCCCAAGTCACACCGTTTTGGCCTCCGAATGCTCTGGTTCGCCCGTTCGTCCGCCCATTTGACTCTTAGATGTTATTTGCTTGTTGGTCTTGATGTTTGCAATGATTGTAGCATCATTTTAAAGCTTGGTTACGATGAATTGCTTAGGCATTTTTGAGTGCTTAAACTCAATTTTGATGATATTGGTTGCAAGGAATTCTTGCTCTATTTTTTATTACCAAACACACAATTTTATTGCACTGGTTTGTGAATTTACTTATAAAGGAATTTTTTTTTGGAATTAAATTGATTTCTATTACATATGTATATGGAAAATATATGTAGTTTGATAAGAAAGATTTTGAAGAATATATATTTATAAAAAAATTAAATTTCAAAGTGATTTTTAAGAAAGTTTTCTATAAATATAAATATGAATTAAATCGTGGTTTCTGCTATATACTAGCTTTTAAAGCAAAATTATTTTATTATAAAAACACACTATCTTGCTTGGATGAGGAATCGAATTAAACGGTCTAGTAAAATAAGTGGTATGAAACGCTTGTGTTCATTTCACCGGTTAATTCATGGACTTGTTCAAATAAACATTTATTTGCACGGATGGAATTTACTAGTTTTTAGTAAACATTTGAGCATCATCAAGTGGTTATAGGACATTAGTATACACTTTTATGATTACTAATCGAAACTCGAAGACACTTAATTATCGAGTCTTTAGACTCGGCCTTGGAAGATCCGTTTAGGCGGATTAAATGGGTTTTCAGGCCCATCATGTGATGCTCGTTTTCTATCGAGTTGTAATTTGCAAAGTGCAACTTCTCATGTTGGCGCTCGAAGTGCGTGTATATTTTGTTGACTTGTGAAGTACAAGTCTATTGCTTGCATATATGGATGTGATTATCTATACTCTTATTATAGTGGTTGCTTTGACTTTTATGAATGTTGTAAATGAGCATAAACATAACTATAAATGTGAGGACCAGTTTCTTCAACTCTCAAAAATTGACACTAATACATCCTCGGTATTCACGTGCCGTAAATCCAAGTGCCGGAGAAGTGGATTCTCAAGGATAAGAAAGAAAAATAAAGACAGAACAGAATCACACATATATTATTCCCATAAAAACTTTACAGCGGAAATTAAAATACATCTATAAGAGTTAAACACGGATAGTTATAAATTTCTGTCCATACAATTTGTGGAATACTATGCTACAAGAGTGTGGTGGAAATAGGTAAAAATATTCAGAAAAAATCTTCTGATCCATGATTCAAGCTCCATTCAGATCTCTTCTAAACTAAACCTGACTACTAGGCTGCCCGGGAAAATTATGGCACCCAACGTTTAAGGAAAAGGAAAATAAACTCCGGGTCAGTCATAGGACTGGTGTGAGAACTCAAAATACGCGTTTTGAAAATAAAAAGGTATCTCATAAGACCACGCCGCACATAAACACGGAATGGGTTTTTACCTTATGATAACTAAATCTTTATTACGACAAAATAAGGGATAATATTTTTAATGACATATCTTTGAAAACATTTGCAAGTAAACTTATCAATCTTTGCCGAAATTGTTACCATTATTAAATTACAGCATACTAGGATCTACAAACAAAATGGCAGGCTCTTATTGGAGAATGGATTTCCATACAAATGACCAGGTGAAGGGACTACTTTCTGGCAGTACATCTCTAAAGGAATGTACCGAGGCACAAAACATCTGCCCTCTACCAACACAAGACCGGCCGTCCTTTCTCACTAGATAGTACCGAATATGTCATTACCCTAGTCGTTACCGACCTATCCGAGGGCCCTCACAGCATACATCCACAATAATCTAAACCCGAACATCATAGCGGGTTGAAATATATCTGGAAGGGGATGATCATATCCTAATGGTTGTGAACCGCATAACCTTGCTGCATCTACCCTATTTCGGCCATTTCCGGGTGTGAAGCTTAAGGTAATGATTACCTTTTACTTTGCACATTTCACTTTGAATGCCACATCGCCATTCCATCGATCACTATTGATTTCCACAAACATACAACCTCCGAGCTCATACGTCTTAGAGAAGGGTGTTAAGCTAAGAGAAGTTGCCTTCTCCACCACCAAACGAATGTATGGTTATAAAAGTCAACGATGAAATCTTAAGAATGCAGTGTAAGACATTGATCCATACAAGTTCGTTTTGGGATTGAATGAAACCGAAGGCACTCTCCTACCACATCCTATTGGGAATTATCCCTAGGATTAGTAGCGAAAAGTCCTTGCAACCCAAAGAGTTTCAGAAATGAAGAGACCACTGCTACTTTAGTATTTGGGAGCTAACCAGAATTATTAACAAGTAGTCTTTTCACCCTGAAAATTCTCGGTCTTCTTCCTTCATTTTTTTATCATGGTTTTCATTTTTCGAATGCATACATCAGTTCGAAGTGGTTTTCGGATAGGGATTTACCCCAGATCCGACCCTGGTTCCTTCGAACCAATCATCGATAAAAAGTGGTTCTGTGAATAAGGAATCATTCTTTAATTGATTAAGTTCTTTTTATCAAAATCTCTTTTGGAGATATATATTTCTAAGACATTATTTTCGGTATATACAGAATCATCAAACCTCTCTTATCAAATCCTTTGATTACTTAAGATCCTTTTTAATCTGGGAATAATTCAAATCATTTCAATTTTTTTCACTTAGGAAAACATTTCCAAATTATTTCATTTAAATCTTAACAATGATTTCTTAATTCAAAACTAATAATTTTGATTGAGTTAAAACAATGTTATCTAGGATGTTAATCCAAACCAGTAAATATTAAATGAGCAGAATCTATAGTAATCATCTAATTCTACTTAATATCAATTTCTATATTCAACAAATACTATGGGCGGAATAATGACGAAATCATCTTTTAAATTCCATGAATAGTATGAGTTCCCTCTTTAGGATTTGACACCAAGTGTAAGAAGATCACTTCTATACAATCAAAGTTGTATTTAATTTGGAAATTTTAAATCTTTTTATACTTAACTCGTTTCCAACATTTCGACCTTATCAATCCCTCGCCCAGGGAAGAGGCCAGGTAAGCCAGGGAACTGCTTTCTCTTGAACATCTCCTTAGTTTAAGCACCTCACACCTGGATCTCATGAATAGAAAAATCCAGTCTACTCGTCGGCTTTTAGAGCCAAGATTAAACCACTTAATTATAATAGCATTTCTTTTAACATTTATTTAAATTCTTTTTAAATAACTACAAAACTTCCAAATCATTATTAAAATGCTTAATTATTCATTTGAAAACATTTATAAAAGATTTGTTAAGTTTAAAGCTATATTTCAAAAGTTACAGAAAAAGTGCTACGGAAATTACTCTTTTAAGCTATTTTGATCAAAAACGACTTTTTATCACTTGAAAATTCATTTATATTACTCAAATCACTTTTAAATAGTTTAAAATATTTATAAGATTTATTCCATATTTTTAAACAATTTTAAAATATCATTTTCAAAGAAATCTAGTTTTGGATTCCTAATTGCAAAACCGCGATTTTTCAAAAAGCTTATTTTACTCATATCTCAAAATCTACCCATCGAAATCTCGATTTTCTTTCTTCGTTGGAAAACTGTGGATATAATAGTTCGGAAAATTCTTATCTCGATGAATTTCGAGCTATATTCCAACTTTTACACTTGTTTGACTTTTATGGTGCGAACTTCCGTTACGCGGCGCGCCTATTTTTGACTAAGTTTTCCATTCTCATTCAAACTACACCAAAACACTTTTAAATGTTTATAAAACATCTCAAACTCATTTTAAACCATTTTTAAAGAGGTTTAACATTCCATACACACCATTTCATTAATTCAAGGAAAGTAATTTCCTTTGTGCTTATCGATGTGTATTTTCGTGACTTGCATATATATTCAACATTCATATTTAAACAACCAAACTTAATGATCAATGCATATTAAATATCCATTTACAAACATCATATCATCATCACAATATAATACAATAGTTTAGGAGTTCTCAGCTTCATTTTCCCTTTGAGCTAATATAAAATCGGCTATAGCTCCGCAATCACGAAATTAAACTTCACGAAATCGAGCTTTGGACCCTTGAAGTGGCTTGGCCTAGCCTTGGTGCTCATGGCCTAGGTGGTGTGGGGTAGTGGTTGTGGACTTTGGAAGAGTAGAGGAGGTTTAGAACTAGTTTTGAAGTGGATCGATATTATAAACTAATGTATACTTTTTCCTCTTTTGTTTGATATATTTTTTATAAATTTTCTAAAATATTTTTTTATTAATAAGTAGCCATTAAAGAGGCTCTTAGAAAGCTTGAAAAGAAGAGGAAGAAGAAGTGGAATGGTATTTGGATTTTAGTGAGAAGAGGGGTGGTATTTATAGAAAAAACTTAGAATAAAATATTGTACTGCATAATTACCTAAATACCCCTAGCCCATACCCCTCCCTAGCCACTAGCGCATGACTCACCTCCCCTCCCCCAAAGCCAAGTGATGTTTGATGTGATGTGATAGTGTGGTACAATGAAGTGATGTTTGCTTTATGGTTAGTTAAAGGTTAAGCTTAGAAATTATTAAATCATTTTTGTAATATATATATATATATGTGTATGTATGTATGTATATGTATATGTATATGTATATGTATGTATGTATGTGCATGTGACATATATATGTATGTACATGTAGGTATATAACACTTCGAACGTCTTTGAACAACTTTTGTTCGTTAAATCGTTGAAATCTGGAGAACCGATTATCGGTCACATTTTCACTTATTTATTAACGTACATATATTTGTAAAAAAAATTCAAAAATTAAATTTCTTATCATTTTAAACAAATTAAATGATCATATTTGAATTTTAAAACCATATAAATTAATATTAAAAATTATTCACAAAAATTGCCTTTATACCGATAAATCGTTATCGATTTTTCCTTATATTTTCAAATAAAATATATCTCTTTATAAAACTATTATAAATGATTCATTATCACTTCATAACTATTCAAAATGAATTATATTCATTTAAAATAGTTATTTGGATAATTAAAATAATTATTTAATCATTAAATCTCTATTTAAATTCATAAATCTATATTTAAATATGATGCCATTTTATCGATATAAATTTTGAGGAAAATATTTTTGTAAATATTTATTCAAAACTACATTACTATTACTTATTACCACTTAAAACAATAATATTTGAATTATCAATCTTTTATTTGCACAAATTAAAAATAAATCCAATTTATCAAAGTGATAAATTGTCGAGTCGTTACAGACTCCCCTCCTGAAAAGAATTTCATCCCCGAAATTACCCAAAACAAAAACCCAAAGTTTTTTCCCAAAATATTCATTTCTAAACTTACATTCATACGATGTATATAGATCACCCGTACACAATATCTGATTCAAATTCACAACTTTACTTCCGAACTAGCACTGATCCCCTGATCCTCTAGTGCGGACTCTTAGCAGGCTTTCTGATTAGAACTTTAGTTTTCCTTGCATAGCTCTCAACTATGATAGAAAACTCAAGCATCCAACCATAAACCCCCATCAATGTTCGTTGTCAAGAATCAAGTGATAAATCCTTTTTTCGTATAAGCGTCAACCACTTCAAAGTTCTGTACTTGAATCTTAGATTAAACCGTGCAACGAAATAATCCATATACTTAATATGAATTTTTAACCTTTCCAAAAAAAATTATGAAAACATTTCATAAAAATTCCATTCTTTATTCAAACTTTTATAAAGATATTTCTTTATACATAACTATTTTACATTTTTATTTCCAATATTTCAACTTAAAAACACATTTCTTTTCAAAAGAAAAATATCTTTTTATTTTACTATAATACATTTCTAAACATATCTTAATGGTTTCAAGAAACTTGTTTTCAAAATAATTCATTAATTTGATAAATCACCATAACTTCTTTTAGCTAATATCAACTGTGAAAACTTTCTTTATATATGTATATGTACATACCTTCCTTACTTATACCAGATATAATACTTAAAAGTATTTATATATGTATTCAAAAAAAATAGTATATTCATAATTTACATAACAAGTTTTACTTACTTTAAAATATAATCAAAGAGATTAAAACAATTACTATCAAAACTTTGTTATAATAAACTCCTTTTCTTTTATAAATTTGAACTTACAATGTTTCTATCTTTATATAAAAGATTCCAATATTTGTTATTATCTTTAAAATCTCATTATTAAAGATTTAAATATACCTTTAAAATTTCTTCCAAAGTATTATTCAAGGGTTTAAAAACAAATGTTGCTAAAATGTCATTTGCTACAAACCCAAAACCATTCATTAATAAATTTGAATATCTATTTTGAAGGTCGGTACTAATGAGAAGTTAGGACAACATCATATTATAAATTCTCACATGCTTACATCATTTAAAAATTTCGAAGCTTGGGTCCAAAAAGAAAATTTCCTCACCCTTCCTTACTCTAAAACAATTCAAAACACCAAATCAAAAATAAACATCCCATCCATACTCATACATACTAGAATTATCCTCAATTCCCCAAACGCTGTTCTTATTCTTCTAAGTCCAAAGATAATGGTGGACTCCAACATCTCAGGTCAATCATCACTTCACCTTCTCCTTCTTTATCGTTATCCAGTTCGTCATCGGCCTCATTGACGTCCTCTTCCGATATCTCTCCCATTACCTGGGGTTGCCATGGCTGGTTCCATGGGACATGTCCCATGTCGACTGGTATTCCAGGAATGACTCCTCCTTCTTCTAACTCCTCCAAGCCTTGCACGTTTTCCTCCCAAGGGTTCTTAAATTCTTCGACCCCCTCTTCTTCTTCTTCTATTGCTTATTCATTGTTGCTTTCTATCTCGTTCCGGTTTATGTATGAACTGGATGATCCTTCCTGTCATACAACACGTTCCCCGTCCATATCCCATATTACATTGCTACATTCGCTTGATATGATAGCATCAGGGTCTTCCATCGGCTCTGATTCTTCCTCCATGGGCTCTATTTCTTCTTCCATGGGTTCTAATTCTTCTTCCATTGCTCAATCTCTTCTATTGGTTCCAAAATGGAGCTAGCGGGATCTGCTATCCAAATTCCTACCGAGTCCTGCCCGGGTTCATTGTCACTAGAGATCATAATTACTTCTGGAGCTGGGGGCGATATAAGCATTCCGGCCATAGGGTATCCATATTCACCCCTTCGAGTGTATAGTGCATATTCTCCTTCAATTGGAAACCCACCATTGCTAGGTGGATATTCTGCTTGCTCCTCTTTGTCCCTAGAGAGAACTATGAGGCTATCCTTCTTGCCTCAACTCGCTCTAGAAGACTCCCCTTTAGCGTAACTTCCCCCATACAGTTTCTACAAGGAAAACAATTATTCTTTTAGACACATGTAGTAGGTAATTTGCTAGTGTATTCTTAGGTAGAGAGGTTTAGTCAATACTCAGAAAATGATTCAAGATTTATTTCTAAAGATGGCTTTTAAGATTATTTATACAAAATGTTTATCATTTCGAAAACCCTTTGAAAATTTTACCAAAATATTCTTTCCTTTTCAAATCCATATATATATACATGTGTGTGTGTGTGTATTTAGGTAAAATATAAAACCAAATTCATTTGTATATTTTATTAACAAATAAGCACTCATATATATACTCAAACTCATTCTAGGGTGTTACTAACCCTATCTCTGATGAGTTACTCATTCTAGGGCATTACTAACCCTATCTCTGATGAGTCTTTTACCCATATCAGGCTTAGGTATTCACTCAACCTAAGCTCTGATACCACGATGTGAGGACCTGTTTCTTCGACTCTTGAAAATCGACACTAATGCATCTTCGATATTCACATGCCATAAATCCAAGTTTCGGAGAAGCGGATTCTCAAGGGTAAGAAAGAAAAATAAAGACAGAATAGAATCTCACATATGTTATTCCCATAAAACTTTACAGCGGAAATTAAAATACATCTATCAGAGTTAAAAATGGACAGTTATAAATTTTTGTCCTTATAATTTATGGAATACTATAGTACAAGAGTATGGTGGAAATAGGTAAAAATCTTCTGACTTCATGCTTCGAGCTTCATCCAGATATCTTCTAAACTAAACCCGACTATTAGGTTTCTTGGGAAAATTAGGGCACCCAGAGTTTAAGGGAAAGGAAAATAAACTCCGGGTCAGTCATGGGACTGGTGTGAGAACTCAAAATACGCGTTTTGAAAACAAAAAGGTATCTCATAAGTCCACGCCGCACATAAACACGGAACGGGTTTTTACCTTATGATAACCAAATCTTTATTACGGCAAAATAAGGGATATTATTTTTAATGACATATCTTTGAAAACATTTGCAAGTAAACTTATCAATCTTAGTCAAAATTGTTACCAATTATTAAATTCCAGCATGCTAGGCTCTACAAACAAAATGGCAGGCTCTTATTGGAGAATGTATTTCCATACAAATGACCAGGTAAAGGGACTACCTTCCAGATATCTTCTGACTTCATGCTTCGAGCTTCATCCAGATATCTTCTAAACTAAACCCGACTATTAGGTTTCTTGGGAAAATTAGGGCACCCAGAGTTTAAGGGAAAGGAAAATAAACTCCGGGTCAGTCATGGGACTGGTGTGAGAACTCAAAATACGCGTTTTGAAAACAAAAAGGTATCTCATAAGTCCACGCCGCACATAAACACGGAACGGGTTTTTACCTTATGATAACCAAATCTTTATTACGGCAAAATAAGGGATATTATTTTTAATGACATATCTTTGAAAACATTTGCAAGTAAACTTATCAATCTTAGTCAAAATTGTTACCAATTATTAAATTCCAGCATGCTAGGCTCTACAAACAAAATGGCAGGCTCTTATTGGAGAATGTATTTCCATACAAATGACCAGGTAAAGGGACTACCTTCCGGCAGTACATCTCTTGGGGAATGTACCAAGGCACAGAACATCTGCCCTCTACCAACACAAGACCGGCCTACATTTCTCACTAGATAGTACCGAATATGTCATTACCCCGATTGTTACCGACCTATCTGAGGGCCCTCACAGCATACATCCACAATAATTAAACCCGAACATCATAACGGATAGAAATATATCTAGAAGGGGATGATCATATCCTAATGGTTGTGAACCACATAACCTTGCTGCATCTACCCTATTTCGGCCATTTCCAAGTGTGAGGCATGAGGTAACGATTACCTTTTACTTTGCACATTTCACTTTGAATGCCACATCGCCATTCCATCGATCACTATTGATTTCCACAAACATACAACCTCCGAGCTCATATGTCTCAGAGAAGGGTGTTAAGCTAAGAGTAGTTGCCTTCTCCACCACCAAACGGATGTATAGTTATAAAAGTCAACGATGAAATCTTAAGAATGCAGTGTAAGACATTCATCCATACAAGTTTGTTCTGGGATTGAACGAAACCGAAGGCACTCTCCTACCACATCCTATCGGGAATTATCCCTAGGATTAGTAGCGAAAAGTCTTTGCAACCCAAAGAGTTTTAGAAATGAAGGGACAACTGCTACTTTAATATTTGGGAGCTAACCAGAATTATCAAAAAGTAGTCCTTTCACCTCGAAAATCCTCGGTCTTCATCCTTCATTTTCTTTATCATGTCTTCATTTTTCGAACGCATACATCGGTTCGTAGTGGGTTTCAGATAGGGATTTACCCCAGATCCAACCCCGGTTCCTTCGAACCAATGATCGATAAAAAGAGGTTCTGTGAATAGGGAATCATTCTTTAATTGATTAAGTTCTTTTTATCAAAATCTCTTTTGGAGATATATATTTCTAAGACATTCTTTCCGGTATATATGGAATCATTAAACCTCTCTTATCAAATTCTTTAATTACTAAAACCTTTTTTAATCTTGGAATAATTCGAAATCATTTCATTTTTTACTTAGGAAAACATTTCCAAATTATTTCATTTAAATCTTAACAATGATTTCTTAATTCAAAACTCATAATTTTGATTGAGTTAAAAACATGTTATCTAGGATGTTAATCCAAAACCAGTAAATATTAAATGAGCAGAATATATAGAGATTATCTAATTTTACTAAATATAAATTCCCGTATTCAACAAATACTATGGGCGAAAAAATGGCAAGATCACCTTTTAAATTCGATGAATAGTACGAGTTCCCTATTTCGGATTTAACACCCAGTGTAAGAAGATCATCTCTATACAATCAAAGTTGTTTTTAATTTGGAAAAATTAAATCTTTTTATACTTAACTCGTTTCCGACATTTCGACCTTAACTATCCCTCACCCAGGGAAGAGGCCACGTAAGCCAGGGCACTGGTTGCTCCTAAATATCTCTTTAGTTTAAGCACCTCACATTCGGATCTCACGAATAGAAAAATCCAATCTACTCGTCAGCTTTTAGAGCCAAGATTAAACCACTTAATTATAATAGCTTTTCTTTAAACATTTATTTAAATTCTTTTTAAATAACTAGAAAACTTCCAAATTATTATTAAAACACTTAATTATTCATTTGAAAACTTTAATAAAATATTTGAAAAGAATTGTTAAGTTTAAAACTATATTTCAAAAGTTATAGAAAAAGTGCTGCGGAAAGTGCTCTTTTAAGCTATTTTGATCAAAACGACTTTTTACCACTTGAAAATTCATTTTTATTACTCAAATAACTTTTAAAACATTTTAAAAATTTTATAAGATTTATTCCACATTTTTAAACAATTTTAAAATATCATTTTCAAAGAAATCCAGTTTTGGATTTCGAACTGCAAAACCTAGATTTTTCAAAAAGCTTGTTTTACTCATATCTCAAAATCTACTCATCGAAATCTCGATTTTATTTCTTCATTGGAAAACTATGGATATAATAGTTCGGAAAATTCTTATCTCGAAGAATTCTGAGCAATATTCCAACTTTTACACTGGTTTGACTTTTATGGCGCGAAATCGCGAACTACCGTTACGCAATGCGCCTATTTTTGACTAAGTTTTCCATCCTCTTTCAAACTTCCCCAAAACACTTTTAAATGTTTATAAAACATTTCAAACTCATTTTAAACCATTTTTGAAAGAGGTTTAACATTCCATACACACCATTTCATTAATTCAAGGAAAGTTACTTCCTTTGTGCTTATCGACGTGTATTTCCGTGACTTGCATATATATTCAACATTCATATTTAAACAACCAAACTTGATGATCAACGCATATAAAATATCCATTTACAAACATCATATCATCATCAAAATATAATATAATAGTTTAGGAGTTCTCACCTTCATTTTCCCTTTAAGCTAATATAAAATCGGCTATAGCTCCGCTATTACGAAATTAAACTCCACGAAATCGAGCTTTGGACCCTTGAAGTGGCTCGGCCTAGCCTTGGTGCTCACGGCCTAGGTGGTGTGGGGTAATGGTCGTTGACTTTGGAAGACTAAAGGAGGTGTTTAGAACTAGTTTTGAAGTGGAATGATATTATAAACTAGTGTATATTTTCCTCTTTTGTTTGATATATTTATTCTAACTTTTCTAAATACTTTTTTATGAATAAGAAGCCATTAAAGAGGCTCTAAGAAAGCTTAAAAAGAAGAGGAAGAAGTGGAATGGTAATAGAATTTTTGTGAGAAGAGGGGTGGTATTTATAGAAAAACCCTTAGAATAAAATATTGTATTGCATAATTACCTAAATACCCCTAGCGCACACCCCTCAGTAGTCTCTAGCGCATGGCTCCCCCCTCCCCAAAGCCAAGTGATGGTTGATGTGAGGTGATGATGTGGTACAATGAAGTGATGTTTGCTTTATGGTTACTTAAAGGTTAAGCTTAGGAATTATTAAATCATTTTTGTTATATATATATATGTATGTATATGTATGTATATATATATATGTATGTATGTATATATATATATGTATGTATGTATGTATGTATGTATGTATGTATCTATGTATGTATTTATGTATCTATGTGTATGTTATCATGTGCATGTGACATATATATGTATGTACATGTAGGTATATAACACTTCGAACGTCTTCGAACAACTTTTGTTCGTCAAATCGTTGAAATCTGGAGAACCGATTATCGGTCACATTTTCACTTATTTATTAACGTACATTTGTAAAAAAAATTCAAAAATAAATTTCTTATCATTTTAAACAAATTAAAATGATCATATTTGAATTTTAAAATCATATAAATTAATATTAAAAATTATTTACAAAAATTGCCTTTATACCAATAAAGCGTTATCGATTTTTCCTTATATTTTCAAATAAAATACATCTCTTTATAAAACTGTTATAAATGATTCATTATCACTTCATAACTATTCAAAATGAATTATCGTCATTTAAAATAACTATTTGGATAATTAAAATAATTATCAAATCATTAAATCTCTATTTAAATTCATAAATCTATATTTAAATATGATGTCATTTTATCGATATAAATTTCGAGGAAAATATTTTTGTAAATATTTATTCCAAACTAGATTACTATTACTTATTATCACTTAAAACAATATTATTTGAATCATCAATCTTGTATTGCACAAATTAAAAATAAATCCAATTTATTAAAGTGATAAATTGGCGGGTCGTTACAATAAAATCGTGAATCATTAAATGAAGTATTATTATGTTAATGAAGTACATTTATGGATATTATCCTTGGCATTTAATGTAAGTTATTATAATCAGTATCTCACCTTTTGTGATAATTAAAGATAGTCTAACCCGAGTGTTATTTAATGCTCGGGTCAGACTAAGACTTGATAGGTACAAGTACTCAGCGACCTTGTATGTGAGCTAGCTTAAGAAGTCTATTTTGATGTTATTCACATTTTTGATGTATTATTTGAGTCTAGTTACATGCTTGATCTATGTTGGTATATGTTGTAGACATGTATATTTGAGACCTATCTTTGTATATGTATATGTATATGTATATGTATATGTATATGTATATGTATATGTATATGAATGTAGGTCTAGTATTTTCTTTTGTAGGCTCATACTTTTGAGAGATATTAATGTATATTATTTTCGTTGTAATGTTCCACTCTGTGTTATATATTATATTGTGTTTTGTTCTAAATTTTATTAAACCTCTGTATTATTGTTTTGCATCTGGATCAGACATGTTTGAATTACCACTTGTAAGAAAAGAAAGAAAAATATAATTACATTATCTGACGTATCGATACTCGCCCAAAGCAATTTTACGAATGGTCGCTCCTAATCTGCTCTATTCTTTGCACTAACAGACAGTATTACTGTGTAATATCCTTTGTTAATGTGGGTCTCGGGGTGGGGCATTACAGTTGGTATCAGTGTGGAGGTTCAGAACAATATAGAATATAAGAAACACAAATCTTGGCCTAGATAGACTTAGGTCCCATCCTTTGGGTGTGTCGGGTAGGATTTAGGATTTATTTCCTATTTAGGATATGAATATAAATGATTATTGGGAATAATCATTGAGATGTAATTGTGAAAATTTTGAATTACTTTATAAATTATTTCTATAAGATGATTTTAAAAATTAAGTGTTGTGTAGTGGAGTCCTGACCCGTTTGTGATCAGAGTTGCGCAGCGAAAGCTGATAGAATGTTTCCATTGAGCACCGTAATTAATTATTTATGTTTAGTAGCATGATGTATACATGGATGAATGGATGTGTTTTTAAATTATTATTAATAGATTTTCAATAATATGAATATATATATATAATGATAAAGAAATATTTGGAATTTTTTGTTTGTTAAATTGCTCGTTGACTGCTTTAAGGATTATGATCGATGCGTCTGATCAACATTATCGATAGGGATTCATAAACACCTCGACGAGACAATCAGACATAGTGCTTTGAATTTTAATATTTTATAAATGTATTGTAAGAGTTACAAATGATATTTAAAAAGGAAATAAATTTTTAATTGAGTTAAATATTATTTGTAATGGGATAAACGTTTTGGAAAACAAATTAAGAATGGGAAATTTATTTCTATGTAAATATACGTGTTTAATAAATTTTGGTGGTTTAGAAAATTTTATTAAAAATTTCAAAATATGTTTTATATGCATTGATTTTGATGACGATTACAGCGATTGAGCATTTGCAATAGCAAAGAATAGCGGCGAAGCAAGGTTGATTTCACAATCAACACTACAACCAACTAGCGAAGCGATTTGTTAAAAATAAATGGCAAGGCAATGTTGTTATATAAATTTTGATATATGATAAATTATGTGGGATGCTTATGCTTTGTTGTGTATATCATTTTATGATTTAGATGGATGTTAATTTTGAGTTCTAATTTAAAAGAAGTTAAAACAGAAGATGTAATAAATTGTGTAAAAAAAATTAGAATTTCAAAGTAAGGAATTGATTGGAAAAGAAAGTTGAAGTTTATAATTAATGATTTGGAATTTAAAAGGATAAATCTTTTATTTGAATTGGTATAAATAAACACCATAGGAAGTTAGTATATTGTTTTGAAGAATATAAAGTTAGAAAATTATTCTGGGAGAAAAGATTTATCCGAAATCAAATCATTTAAATTTTGAAAGGAAGTTTGTAGTTTTAAACTATAAACATTTATAAGATAAATATTTTAAGAGCCATAGTTCTATAATATGGGGAGTGCTAATAATCGACTTAGTGTTAACGATTAGTCTAAATGCTCTTGAGTAATGCTTCATCGAATATTGTACAACTCATTGAATAGAATATTTGAGTGGTACTTACTAGCCCATTAGCGAATACTCGAATTCCACCAGGTAGTATGGGATGCTTTGGTTAAATTCTTGTAATTGCTATTAGGAAGTATTTAACACTTTTGGGTTGTATTCTCTTTTGGTGTTTGTAACATCCCCCACTTGGAGGCCCAAAACTAACGGCTACGGATGCTGCAGTCATCCATAGTTATTAATCCTCGGCGACCAAATACGGTAATGTTAGGTACATTGATAGACAGAAACACATGAATATGAAAAAAAATTAAATCATCGAAACACATTCCACATTCGATTTCAAAAACATTTCAAGTTCATTACATAACCCCACAATCGTAACCACGTTCATATAAAATACGCTTATTACAAAATACGCCAAGAGCGATATATGAAGATGCCCCCTTGGTTGATCAGAGTATATAATAAGGCAATAAAACAGTTTTGCCTCTACAATCCAAATACACAGCGGAATAAAAGAACTCTTATTAATAAGCTTGCCTCCTGCACGTCTTCGGAAGCTTTATTCGTCTAAAGAAAACCTGGAAACCTTAATCCTCAAACTACTCAAATCAAATTGAGCACCCGAGAGTTTAAGGGGAAAACAAAAACTTCGATTCAGACATAAGGCCTGGTATGAATAATAATCTACCATCTCAAACCATTTAGATATCTAGTGAGACCATGCCGCTTAGCGGAACGGGTTTCCTCTCACTAGTATCTTAAAAACTTTATAAAACCATATACTGTGCTCCTGCATCCACAATGGTTAAAAACAATTCAAAATAATATGATGATATGCAAACAAATCATTTAATTCTGGATTACCCATTCCCATTCAGTCTGACTATCTGTCTTACTTATAGTTTCTAGGGTCACTATTAACCTATTAGTTTTCATGGGCTTACTAGTAACCTATTTAATGTATAGGGACACCCTGTCTGATTTCATAGTTTTCTTGGGATAACTAAGAACCTATTGGCTCCTGCCAATATCTTTACTATTTCATGGGTTCACCCTGAACCTATTGGTAACTCCAATATCTATCATTTTATCCTAGTTTTCATAGGTTGACTAGGAACCTATTGACATTTATCAATACCTTAATCCGGATATAGTTTTCATGGGCTAACTACAAACCTATTGGCCCCTGCCAATATCAAATCATAGTTTTCATAGGTTGACTATGAACCTATTGGCCCCTGCCGATATCTTTTCCTTTACACAATTTGCATGGGCTTACTTTGAACCTATTGGCCCCTACCAATATCTTTAGTTAATATGTTAGCATCCTTAACTTATATTCACTACTGGGTCAATCTAGCTGGTTATTCTGCCCTTTCCCAAAGTACCGTTATGGGTTCATAACAATGTGAATAAATATATGAAGAAGCAATCATAACAACATAATAATACCAACACCTGTGGGTAAATATCCTTAAAATCATTTTATATAAAACTTGGTTAATCCTTTTAACCTGTTAATCAAGGAAAACTTTTTCAAAAACTTCATTTCAAAACTCTTTATTTATGCCATGGTTTTTTCTTTAAAATGAGATTGGGTTATTTGTTTTGAAACCTTAAAACATCACTTTCGAAACACTAAGTATATACCTTTCGAAGCTCTTTAACTTATTCCTTTCTAAACCAAAATATACCTTTCGAATGTATCAAAACATTACCTTAAAACATAGCTTCGAAACCAATGAAAGTACCCCTTTCGAAAGTATTGGGTTTTACTTTTAAAAACATCTTTTGGGTCAAAGTGGTTACATACGAAAGTATCTCTTTCGAAACCTATAATAAAATTATTCTAGGAAAATTTGATGGTGTCGTAACCATCTATTCGAAAGCTTAAAACATTTGAGTAAAACTTTGAAGGATAGCATCGAAACCCCCTTTCGACACCATTGCCTTTGAAACCCCTGAACCCTTTCGAAAGCATTTAAGAAGTGACTTAGTATAAGTTTAAAACAAAGGCAACCTTCGAGAGCATTGATACTTCAATACACTCGAAAGGCACATGAATGCCAGCGAGGTTTCGACTAGGTCGGAACCATCATCTTCGAAAGTCTTATTTAAGAATAAAGGAACTTATCTGAAAGCTCCTACTTTAAAACATAGTATGGCAACCTCCTTCGAAAGCTATTTAAAAAAACCCTTTTGAAAACATATGTTTCGACTACATTGAAAGCTTTAAGTAAAACAAAGCAGGCACTTAACATTTGAAAACAAAACTAAGTTTTCGACCTCATCGGAAGCATTGCTTTCGACACCATTGCTCCCGCGTTTCCTCCAATCCAATACGTACCATCTAAGTGATACCTTGTGTATTGGTTTCGACTAGGTGGGTTTCGGCTGGGTTGGTTTCGACGGATTTGAAGTGGAAGCATTGAAGTTGAAAGGCACTACTAAACGAGGCGGAACCTGCTTTTCTGAATTAAGGTTGAATCATGCTAATTTTGGCAATTGCTTTATAACTAACCTGTCTATTTGTAATCTTTTAATTGGTTGACTTAAAACCTTTCAAATTCTTTTAAAAAATAACTGCCGCATTTATTAGATCTAAATCAACGAAAAATTAACGTTTAAGCCTTTCCATTAAGCAAAACCAATTTTGCAAATAAGTTCTTCTTTTAACATATTTTATTTTCCATAGCAAATCAAATAGGAAAAATTCCCAAAAATCACAGAAATTCACTTTCATCATGTTATCTAACAAATTTATAATTTTAGACCCAAATTCTTCCAGAAATAATCGATATTAATTTTAAACCTAAATTTATCATATTTTCCTTTGAAAATTCATAATAAATTTTCCATGGCTTGGAAAATTACAAAAATTGAAATCCATCTCCAAAATCATGTTTTACATAACATATAATTTTTCCATGGGATTCTAAATCATTAACAATCGGTTTTTCCTTAAAACCGTGTAAATTCATATGTAAACGAATTGATTTAAATCAACATATAATAGTTCAAGCGTTATCCCATTTTTTAGCAAAACTAAAATATCAAGAAATTGATTGAAGATCGACGATTATACATCCCAGATATCGATTATACATCATAGGTTCACTATGGATGTCGACGAATTTTTTCCGAGTTCGGAATGAGCTACAATCGACAAGACATGACAAGCAAAGCCATGAAGGATAACGTTCCAAATTTCAGGTCAATCGGAATTCGTATGATCGAGATATGATCGATTCAAGAGGAGGGAAACACGTCGTTCGAATCGATCTGTACGCCCTGTTCATATCCATCAAGGAACATCTGATTTCGAATCCATCATGTTCGAATCGATCTAAGGGGTCCTGTTCATATCAATTCCGTTCGAATCGATCCAAAGAGTCATCACATCAGTTCTGTTCGCATCGGTCATGTTCACACTCCTCCAAGACCTACACTGTTCGTGTCAATCTATTCGAATCGATCGAACATTCACTGTTCGTATCGATCTGTTCGAATCGATCGAACATTCACTGTTCGTATCGATCTACAACCACTAGTTCGTATCGATCAGTAATAGTTGATGGATACGAATAGAACCAAGATCGATCGATACAAACAATGTGTCATTCCTCTATAAGTGGCCGATGCGAATAGCGCCATGATGATCGATGCGAACAGGACGAATTCCCTCAATACAAACAAGAAGACTGCATCAATCACTGCGAGCAAGGAGAAAGCTTCGGGACGACTCGACCACTTCGGCACAAAAAGTGGATCGATCCGAGAATCTCGATCCACGTCATCTCGCCTGCACGTGCTCAAGATCGAGTCGAACAGATCGATACGAAATGTATTGATACGAACAGGAGCGACGCGGAGAGGATCGAGTCGAATGAAACAGCCGAAAGAAAACACGAACTTGTATCGATCATATCTCGCAAACCATGAGTCCAAATGCTATGAAATTTTCACAGGAGCTTACGTACAAGACGAGGAATGTCCACACCAAATTTCAACCCCATTGGATGAAAACCTGATCGATACGAATTACGTTCATATCGATAACAGATCGAGTCGAAACTTCGTGGGCTCGGATGCGTGGGCCAACTCACGTGCCAGAAGAAGTCTCCCAAGATCTGAGCGAAATATCAGCCTCCTACGCCTATAAATAGCACCCTAGAGCCTATAGAAAGGGGACTTTTTGGATCCAGCAACGTCCAGATTCTGTCAAAATCAAGATTGAACTCAACTTTATTGTTTGTACTCGAAAATTACTGCTGTAATCCGCTGCAATCAGCGAAGAATATCAATAAAAGATTAACTTTTGGAGTGGACGTAGGCCGGAGATAGCCGAACCACTATAAATCTTGTGTCTTTGTCTACTTCTTTCCGTTTTAAGTTTATTATTCTTCACTTTTTATCCTCTACATTACTTAGATCTGTGATCCGTGATTATATACTACTGGTTTGTATTCCTACACTGGTGCTTTCACAACATTCGGGGTTTGTGATCAATTTTGGCGCAAACACTTTGGTGCTTTCACTGATAGCAACTCACACCCGCTATACCAGATTTGGAGTTCAGATTTGAAAGCTTGAAGGATTCAGATTTGAGCGAGAATGACGCGACAAACAAATAGAAGACAAAGTGCCAAGAGAGGCCAACAAGGGGGAAGCCAAGAGGCATCCTCTGGAGCTGGAGAAGGACCAGCTTCGATCTACATTACCAGGGATGAAATGGAGGCTATGGCGGATTCAATTCATGAAAGATTGTTGAAGAGTCAACAAGAAATGATGCAGACTTTTTTTGAACAGATGAGAGCAGTAAGTGCGCAGAACCTTGGACCGACTACAGTGACTGCAAATGTAGGACAAGGAGATAGAGTCCCAGAGACCAATGGAGGTCAGATTCAAGATCAGAACGAAGAACATGAAGGAAATCAACAAGGACCTGGGGGCAGACCCTCGGGATCTGACATTGGAAGACCCACGGATGGAGCTCAGCAGGCTAGAGCCAACGCCAACGTTAATGAACCACACGAAGAATATTACCCGGAATACCCTTCGAGACCTGGGGGCAGGATAGAAGCACGCCGAGGGGACGACCCCGGGATGGGGACGAATGAATGGCTGGATTAGTGCGACGGATAATGAGGGGAGGATTGTCAAGCGGAGGCTTAGAGGAAGTTAGTCGAAGTCCGTTCACTCCGAATATCAGAAATGCGAGAAACCCTCCAAAATTCAAATTACCCATGCTGGAACCTTATGATGGGAAATCAGACCCAACCATGCATATTACCAGATATATCAGACATATGAAAGTACTGGGGGCATCCGAGGAAGTGATGGCACGGTGTTTCCCTTTATTCTTATCAGATTTGGTTGAGCTTTGGTTTAGACAGCTAGAGAACGGATCTATCAGAACGTGGGGTGAGCTAGTGGAATGCTTCATGAGACAGTTTAGGGTCCACGTGACGCGACCAAAGAGTGTGATGACCTTAGCTTCGATAAAGCAAAGGACCGAAGAGTCCATAAGAGATTTTTTACTACGATTCAACGTGACGGTGGCTTCGGTGGATCGCCCGGATCCATCGATGATTTTGATGGCGGCAGTAGCCGGAGTTGCCGAAGGCACATAGTTTAAGGATTCTTTGGCAAGGGACCCACCACAAGATCTTGGAGATTCTATCATGAGGCTGAGAGATTTATTCGGCTAGAAGACTCACGCGCCGAGAGACGAGAAACAAACGATGTGCAAGGCGAAGGAACATCCAAAGAACAATCTGAAACGGACAAAGGAAAGCAAAAGCAAGACGACAGATACGATGGTCCTGATAAACGGAAGAAATTCCGAGAACCCAGGTTTCAGACAGTACACAGACTTGACGGCGAGCCTGGAACGAATCTACACGGAGACTAGGGGGCAGCTACCCTATCGAAAACCACCCAGGAGAGATCCCACAGAATGGGAACGTAGAAGTGGAAAGTACTGCCTATTCCATGAGCTGGAAGGGCATACTACCGATGAATGCCGTCATCTGAAGGATGAGGTAGAAGAGCATATCAGAAGTGGTAGATTGCCACAATACACCATAGATCGGACAACGGTCGTTGGACCTGAGCAACTACCGCCTCCACCTAACAGGACTAATCCTGGATTAGGATCACGACTCGTCATCAATTGATTACGATGGCAAGGGCCAAGTTCAAGATTTGGACTTTGGTCGATTAGATTCCTTAGATTTGATTTCAAAATAAAACGGCTATTCCACTTACACATGTACGGGAATCAGAGAGATCCCCAGGCATGCTCTGAGATGGTAATAGACCGCTCTGCCCAGAGAGGCAATGCCTAGTTTTTCCTATTGTTTGAGATTGAACATCCGGAACTTGAATTTAATAAATGAACTTGAATTTCTCAAAATAAACCTTTGACCGGAGAGTTAAAGGATGAATATTGAAAACCAGCTTTAAAATGATCGCTTTATGACCCTACCCGAAGAGGCGGGGTCCGGAGTGCAGGAAGTGAGTTACTTCGCCGGAGAGCGACAGGATCGACTCACTTAATGTCGTTTCCCATTCACCGGAGAGTGATTGGATCGGGGTTCGATAAGAGCCCGGAGTGGCTATGATCGGCCTAGGATTTAGGCCAAGACATCGCTTAATGTTCAGAGATACTGAACCGGAGTGCAAGGGGTGTTGCCGCTTTTCCGGAGAGCGATAGGATCGGCTCACTCGACGTTGTTTCCCCTTCACCGAAGAGTGATAGGATGGGATTCAGCAAGAGCCCGGAGAGGCTATGATCGGTTCGGAAAGACCAAGACATCGCTATATGCCCTCACTAGAGCCAGAGTGCAAGGGATAGAAAGCAACACCGGAGCGCAACAGGATCTTTCTATTCGATCGCTAGGTTTGGAATGGACTTAGCAAGGGTCCAGAGTGACCATCGATAGTCCGGAGAGGCTATAGAATTTGATTACTGACTTCCGCAAGTGGAAATGGATACTGATCCGGCTTCGAACAACCGCAAACCTGATCACCGATACTATGGCTATGAATAAAATGTGAGCTCATAGCATTCGATTTGAAACTATTCAAAACACGCTTTTTGCCAAAAGGCATGTTTTGGGGGGCAAAGTGTTATCCCATTTTTTAGCGAAACTGAAATATCAAGAAATTGACTGAAGATCGACGATTATACATCCCAGATATCGATTATACATCACAGGTTCACTATGGATGTCGACGAATTTTGTCCGAGTTCGGAATGAGCTACAATCGACAAGACATGACAAGCAAAGCCATGAAGGATAACGTTCCAAATTTCAGGTCAATCAGAATTCGTACGATCGAGATATGATCGATTCAAGAGGAGGGAAACACGCCGTTCGAATCGATCTGTACACCATGTTCGTATCCATCAAGGAACATCTGATTTCGAATCCATCATGTTCGAATCGATCTAGGGGGTCCTGTTCGTATCGGTTCCGTTCGAATCAATCCAAAGAGTCGTCACATCAAGCCTGTTCGCATCGGTCCTGTTCACACTCCTCCAAGACCTACACTGTTCGTGTCGATCTATTCGAATCGATCGAACATTCACTGTTCATATCGATCTGTTCGAATTGATCGAACATTCACTGTTTGTATCAATCTGTTCGTATCGATCAAACATTCACTGTTCGTATCGATCTACAACCACTAGTTCGTATCGATCGGTAATAGTTGATGGATACGAGCAGAACCAAGATCGATCGATACAAATAGTGCATCATTCCCCTATAAGTGGCCGATGCAAATAGCGCCATGATGATCAACGCGAACAGGACGAATTCCCTCGATACGAACAAGAAGACTGCATCAATCACTGCGAGCAAGGCGAAATGTTCGGGACGACTTGACCACTTCGGCACAAAAAGTGGATCGATCCGAGAATCTCGATCCACGTCATCTCGCCTGCACGTGCTCAAGATCAAGTCGAACAGATCGATACAAAATGTATCGATACGAACAGGAGCGACGCGGAGAGCATCGAGTCGAATGAAACAGCCGAAAGAAAACACGAACTTGTATCGATCATATCTCGCAAACCATGAGTCCAAATGCTATGAAATTTTCATAGGAGCTTACGTACAAGACGAGGAATGTCCACACCAAATTTCGACCCCATTGGATGAAAACCTGATCGATACGAATTACGTTCGTATCGATCACGGATCGAGTCGAAACTTCATGGGCTCGGTCGCGTGGGCCCACTCACGTGCCAAAAGAAGTCTCCCGAGATCTGAGCGAAATATCAGCTTCCTACGCCTATAAATAGCACCCTAGAGCCTATAGAAAGGGGACTTTTTGGGTCCAGCAACGTCCAGATTCTGTCAAAATCAAGATTGAACTCAACTTTATTGTTTGTGCTCGAAAATTACTGCTGTAATCCACTGCAATCAACAAAGAATATCAATAAAAGATTAACTTTTGGAGTGGACGTAGGCCGGAGATAGCCGAACCACTATAAATCTTGTGTCTCTGTCTATTTCTTTCCGTTTTAAGTTTATTATTCTTCACTTTTTATCCTCTACATTACTTAGATCTGTGATCCCTGATTATATACTACTGGTTTGTGTTCCTACACCGGTGCTTTCACAATATTCGGGGTTTGTGACCAATTTTGGCGCAAACAATATCATCATTCAAAACATCATAAAAATGAGTTCAATCTTAAATCTGAAAACATATAATCATAGAATAAATAGAGGTGGTATAAAATTATTATTCACCTTAGATATGATAAGGAATTTGAGATTTGTAGAAGATTGATTCCCCTAGCTTTGATCCTTAGCTTTGATTTAATTTTTCTTCCTCTTTTCCCTTGTTAATGGCCGACTCTACTTTAGGTTTTTGATTTGCGTTTGTGAAAATGAAAAGCGTACGTGAATGGGCAAGAATGTGAAATGTGTAGCCGTGAGTAATAATAGTGCGACTATTTATTTAATTAAATACATAAAAGCCAATTTAAGCCCATTTAATTAATTACTTAAGCATGGCCTTCTTATAGTTTTATTCAAATCTCAATCCCCTTATCATCATTATTCTATTTAATTTATCTAATTAAATCTCCTGAATAATGTTATCAAAAATTAGGGGTGTTACAGGCTCCTCCCCTTAAAGAATTTCGTCCTCGAAATTCAATAAGGACTAAATACTAAATATAACAATCATCCGTAACAACTCCTAACAACCATACTAGCCTACCGACTAGTAACTATCTATATAAATCTAATATAGACATACCCTCAAAGTAGATCAGGATAAGTATCTCTAATCATGTCTTCTATCTCCAAAGTACAGTCCTTCTCATTGTCGCTCCACTGAACTTTCACTAACCTGACTGTCTTGTTCCTCAATCTTTTTCATCCCTCGCTACAACCCGAATTGGTTGTCTAACCAAAGTCAAATTAGACTCTATTATCAAGTCTTCCAACCCTAACGGAGGAATAGCAGTCTCTGGATCATGCACATACTTGCGAAGATGAGACACATGAAATACATTGTGGACACCTGCCATACTGCTCGGTAACTCTACTCTGTATGCGAGCTTTCCAATCCTCTCTATAATATGGAATGGACCAACATATCTTGGTGCTAGTTTCCCTGACTTTCCAAATCGCACCACGCCTTTCATCGGTGACACCTTAATGAAAACCTTATCTCCAACTGAGAACTCTAGGTCTTTACGCCTCTTATCTGTGTAACTCTTCTATCTGGATTGAGCTTCCTTCATCCTTTCCCGGATCAACTCAATCTTCTCTGACACCTCTCTAACCAAATATGGACCTAAGACTAGTCTGTCTCCAGTCTCCAACCAACATGCTGACGATTTGCATGGCCTTCCATACAAAGCTTCAAAGGCGTCATTCCTATACTAGTCTGGTAACTATTGTTATAGGAAAACTCAACCAAATGTAGGCGGTCTTCCCAAGATCCACCAAAGTCCAATACACAAGCTCTTGGTAAATCTTCGAGTACCTTGTTGACTCTCTCCGTCTGCCCATCCGTCTGAAGGTGATATGCAGTACTCATATTAAGCTTGGTACCCAATACTTCATGTAAATCTTTCAGAATTCACTAGTGAACAAGGCATCTTTGTTACTGACTATACTACTAGGAACTCCATGCAGTCTAACTATGTTCTTCATGAACAGCTTAGCTAAAACAGGTGTCGTCCTGGTTGACTTAACTGGAATGAAATGGGCACTCTTGGTCAGTCTGTCCACTATAACCCATATACTTTCATTTCCTTTATTTGACCTTGGCAACCCATCTATAAAATCCATGGATATCAAATCCCATTTCCAAACTGGAATCTATAAAGGTTGAAGCAACCCACTCGGCTTCTGATGTTCATCTTTCGCTTGTTGACTGTTTGCACACTGCCTAACCCACAAGCCAACATCCCTTTTCATACCTTCCCAATAGAAGCTTCTCTTCATATCCTGATACATCTTGGTTCCTCCAGGATGAATTGTAAACTTGGACAGATGACATTCTCCAAGAACTTCTTTCCTCAAGTCCTCCACATTCGGAACACACAACCGTCCCTTCTTTCTCAACCATCCTCTTTGGTCAAGACTAAAGTCTTTTAGATCATCGATCTCAATTCCAACCACTAGCCTTTTAATCCTCTTGGCTAACACTGGATCCTCTTTTTGCTTTGAAGCAATCCTTATGATCAGCACTGGTCGAACTTCTAAATGGGATAACATGGCAATACTCTAACTAGAACTAGCAGTCGACCTTAACTGCACACCACAACTGGCCAAAGCTTCTAGATCCTTCCACTTTGCCAACATAGCTAACACCACATTCTAATGTCTTCTGCTAAGAGCATCCGCTACCTTATTATCTTTCCCTAGTGTATATTTTATACCAAAATCATAAGCAGCCAAAAACTCCAGCCACCTCAACTGTCTCATATTCAACTCCTTCTCAGAGAATAAATACCTTAAAGACATAGGATCGGTATAAAGCTCAAACCTCTCCCCTAAGAGATAATGTCTCCAAATCTTAAATGCAAAGTTCACCGTAGCCAACTCCAAATCACGAGCAGGATATCTCACTTCGTGCGGTCTGATGTGCACGTAAATGCACATATTTTTACCACCATATTTAATCTATTTAAATTAAATAAATGATCATATTGGGTATTTTAACTTGTTTAAACCAAAATTCAAATTATTTTCAAATTGTCACATATTCTTCATATAGGGGCAAAATGGTCATTTTTATGCATTTATTAAATTGTGAAAATTTACTTGAAATTTTCTATGTTGTTTTGTAGGAAATTTGGTGAATTTTACAAGTGGTTCCATGATGATATATGCATGCACAAGAGTGAAAAGAACAAATGAAGACGAAAATAATTCAAAGTGATGATCATGGAGGACCTCACCTACCTTAATGTACAAATTATAGGCTAATGCACATGCTTATGGAATTAATGGCTTCATGTACACTTAAATGATGATTAGTAGAAGCTAATGATTACTTGGCCTCCACACTTTATCAGGGGTAGTTTGGGCATTCCCCAAATTATGGATTAGGGTTTCATGCTTGTATAAATAACCCATTATGTTCATATAACATCATCTAACCTTTCATATTACTTAGAAAATTAGAGTGCAAAATTGTAAGCAATGTTTCATGAAATAAAAATGGCTTCTTAGCCTCTTTCTCTTCTCTTATTTACATGCTTTTATTTACTTTTCATGCTTTTATTTATGCTCTTTCCTTTTCTTTGTTAGTAGAATAGTTTTACATTCATGCAAGTAGTGTAGCTTAATTCCTTTTGTTGTAAGTAGTTTAATTACATTCTCGTCTTTGCTATTTTTCTATTTTCTTCTCTTTTTAATGTTGAAATTTACTTGTGTTGCTTCAATGCCATAAATGAGTAGCTAAACACCTTCAATTTAGGGGTAATGAAGCTCTCAAATATTATGTAATTTCAACATTTTATGATTTATGATCTCATTTGGTTTATGCTTCATGAAGTGAGTTTTGATACAAGTTTATACAAGTGGGTTTGATAGCTTATATTGCTTATGCAAATGAGCTATTCTTATTCAACATAAACACAATTTGCATCATCATTTGCTAATCCATTTTTGATTGTGAAATTAAACTAAAAATGAAATTTGATGATCTATATTACTAGTTACAATAGTAAATAGATCATACTTAAAATAGCTTTTGCTTTGGCTTCATTTTCATGAGAATTATAAGTGGTTTATTTGTTGTATTATAGTTTGATGGTTTGAGTTATGTTAAGTAATAACATAAACAAACCATACTTATGATAAATACAACAATATTTCACTTAATATCAAAGCTAGAGATCACAAATTGTTTGTTTGTTGATTTACAAAAATATGAGAGTGGATTTGCCTCTAAATTGTTCTCTAGTTCAATAGTTTTTAAATCAAATTTTAATTCTAGTTTTAGCTTCATTTTATTTCTAGTTAACAATTTCTCCTCATTTGGTCTAATTTGATTGAATAGATTTTTTTTTAAATCATCAATTCCCTGCTGATCGACCCGTATTCGCCACGTACTACAAGTGTACGCCGTGCGCTTGCGGTAAATTTAGTTTGAAATTTTTTTGGCAAATTTCTAAACCGATAGAAATTATGTCGATTAACAAGTTTTTGGCGTTGTTGCCGGGGAATTTGTTTTGATTTTGATTTTTTATTCTTCGAATTATTTTTGTGTGATTTTATTGTGTGTTTCTTTTGTGTGTTTGCATTTAAAAAAAATATTGTGTGTTTGTTTGATTTTTTTGTGCATTTGTTTGTGTGCTTGTTTTCTATTTTCCTTTTGCATTTGCATATTATTCCACACAAAAAAGGAAATATACACAATTTCAAAAAACAAATTTTTTTTTACATTTGCATTTACACCTTTTCATTTACATTTTTATCTCTTTTGCATACAAAAGAAAAAATTGTGCACTGTGCACATTCATCTTCTGGTCTATCACTCCCTGTTCACTGTTTGCAGCCTCCTTTCCCACTGTCACAAACAATTACATCAACCATCACATTCAACTGCCCCTCTCTGCCTGCCAACATAACTTACCACTACCACTAGAGAACACTATTCAGCTCCACTTCAACTACATTTCTTATAACCACTGTCATCTCCACTCACAACAGTTCCACTTCCTCCTCTGCTTCTAAACCATTACCCTACTGCCTATTGCTTGCTGCCTGCCCAGTGCACATTTCACAAACATCCCAACCATCTGCCCATTGTTCTACAGCCTGAACTCCACATCTGCCATACCCACTTCCCCATTCACAAAATAGTCACTTCTTCATATACACCCTACAACAACCATCACTTCATATTTACATGCCCATACAAACTAACTACTTCCATCACACTACAAACCTGCTTCTCTACACTGCTTTGACCATATCGACAACAGTCTCATTCTAGTTCTTCATCACTTGATTCAAACAATTGCTTACTCTCTCTTGACTTCAAATAAAACTGCCACAAAACAACTTCAACAACCTCTGCCTCTCTACCCACTTCCCATAACCACCTCTGCCTCTCTACCCACTTCCCATAACCACCTCTTAACTACTCAATCACCATCCTCTAACATATCACCACAACTGCTTCCAGTGACATACTTCCACCAATTCATTACTTTCACCACCATAAAAAAACACACCAGAAGAAACATCCTCTAATCAATTATGCCCACACCTGCTTCAACAACTCCACTGCAGCCAATATAACAAATCACCACCATCATCCCTTCATACGACCACCACCATTACACTTCAAACAACAGTTCATTGCCTGCCTGCACACATCAAACAATAACATCTGACACAACAAACACCCACGATCCACCTTGATACACAATAACAAGCAACCACTGCAACCCGCGACCTCCACCTGAGCTTCACCGAAATTCACTACTACTGTCCTCAGCACTTTGCAACTGCTCAAAACCATCTTCCCATACAAAAGTTTCCCCCTAGACATCACTTCCTCTCCATTGCCCAGAATCACTGTTCCGACCATTTTCCCACTCCAACAAAGCACTGCTTTTAATCACATCACCGCCTCCACTTGAAATTACAACGCTGACCAACCATCATCCATCAGCAAAACGCACGCAACAGCGACCTACCACCTCTGCAAATTCAACCATCCTCCAGAGAACTACTGCCTGCACCATATCATTCAATTCCACTTCCAAAACAACCCACGCATGAACAGCTTCGAACACCCTCACCGCTTCCAATCACCGCTTCAATCACTGAGACCCTCTTTGCAATTCGAACCTCCCAATCCCCAAATCGAACAACCATCTCCGCCTCCACTCACTACCAGCCACTAAAACCACCAGTCAAAACTCACTCGCCTCATCTCCAACATCACCAGCGCCCTACAATCGACATCAACCGCCTTCGCGAGAAACTCCAATCCACCAGAATCATTGTGACGCTGCTTTGAATACTCTCAAATCCACTTGCACTCGAATCACCTACCGAGCGACTGAAAGTAGAAATTGATTTTGGGTTTGGGAATTCGATTTAATTTAGGAGCGAGCGAGAAACATGAATTAATTTGATTTTTTCTTTTTTGTTTTTTTTCTGCTAAGTTTTTTTTAATCGGCTTTGTATCAAGAATGAAAGAAGAGTAGTTTGGGTCGGGTTGGTAGGCTGAATTTAAATTTCTTCTTCTTTTAGTCTACTTCCATTTGTTGAGTTGTTGATTTTTTATTCAAAGAAAAAAAAGAGCCATTTTAGTTTCATTTAAAAAAAATTGTTTTGCTTTGAGTTGTAAAAAAAATTATTTTAGTTTTCTTATTTCACTTTAAAAAGTTTTGCTTCTTTTGTTTGTTTTGTTTTATCCAAAAAAAAAGAGAATTTGAAATTTGTTTTGTTTTATTTTAATTTGTTCTAGTTCTTCTCTTCTCTCTAAAAACATTTTATTTAGTTTTCTTTTGTTTAAAATTGTTTTAGTTTTATTTTATTTTATCCTTTACAAAAAAACAAATCATTCAAAAAAAAATTTACTGTATATATCTTGTTTTTCATTTCAGGTTGCCAAAGCAGAAAATCAAGAAGCAGAATTGCTTGTTAATAATTGATTGCTAAAAAAATTGCCCCATTAAAAAAAATTGCTAATAATCTGCACGCTTTGGTATCGTGCCCTCTTCCCTTGTTTTTATTTAAATTGCATTGTTGGTTGCTTGCATTTGCATTTATATAAAAAAAATTAAAAAAAAACAAACTTCATTTTAGTTGCATTGTAAATTCACGTTTAATTTCTGTTTTGCATTCATCTCATCTTATTTTATTTTCTAAGGGCAATACCCCAATTCACATAAGGTGAGGGATTTCATCACCCTCCTTAGCCCACAAACAAATTTCATCGTAGAATTTGACTAATAATAAAGGTTAGACATTCGACTTAAAGGTGTCACGAGCTTATCTAGGGCTTAATTGTATCTTCACAATTGTTTTCTTTGAACAATTTTATTTCTTGGTGTCTAGGCTACGGTAGAGTAATAACCATTTATAAATATTACGGTGATTCGTAAATATTATAGTGGTTGTTCCTCTGAAGGTACTTAAACCTTCGATTGTATTGCTACGGTGATTCGTGGTGCACTGATAACCCCTACCCGTTACCTGGCTGAGAAATATTTTTGTTGATTTAAAACAAAGTGTGATTGTACAATTTTGGGTTAGGAGCTACTAAGGACCGAAAACTGTAATTAAGTCCTTTGCATTCATTTAGTTGCATTAGTTCATGCATATTTAAAAAAAACAAAAAAAATCCAAAATCCAAAAAAAAATTGTAAATTTAACTTAGTTTTTAATCCAAAAAAAATCCTTTTAAATCATTTCCTTTGAAAATTTTCAATCAAAAACAAAAATATAAAAAAATATAAAAACTTTTCAAAAAGAAAAAAAATTAAAAATCCAAAAACAAAAACCACATTTCCATTTTACAAAAAAAACAAAAGTCCTTTTGGTAAATATTTGAAAATTCAAAAAAACAAAAAAAAAATACAAAAACAAAAACATATAAAAAAAATTTGAAAAACCAAAAACAAAATAAAAAATCAAATTTCTCTTGTGAAAATAAATTTCATTTGGTAAATATTTTCCTTCCTTTAAAAAAAACAAAAACAATTTTTCACTTCGTTTCTCAAACTTTCTTTCATTCTCTAAACTCGACTCTAACTTCTTTCTCCTCTCGACTTTCACTTGTGCGTGAGTACTTGGACTCGTGACACAACAACAAATCGTTGGACTCGCGACTCAACAACTAACCGTTTAACTCGAACAGACGATCCTCCCGAAATAGCGAATGATAACGCCGATCGAACTCTTATGGATAGAATCTTTCTCGATAGAGTTTCTATTCCATCTTGCATCACGTTACCCGCCCCTACTGGTAACCATTTCGAAATTCACTCAAGCCATATTGCTACTCTTCCGAAATTTGGCAATTTTGAACACGATGATCCATACATCTTTTTGACGAAATTCGAATAAGTTTGTGCAACCATTAAACTCCAACAACTTTCCGATGACGGAATTAAACTTCGATTAATCTCATTCGCTCTTACGGATTACGCTGAAAAATGGTTGTACAGCTAACCATCAAACTCAATAAAAACGTGGGAAGAATTCATAAAAGCTTTCTTAAAAAAGTTCTACCCTTTGGAAAAAACGAGTATAATCCGAAACGAAATTATCAATTTTCATCAATTCAAGGGAGAACCATTTGAAAAATATTTTGAAAGATTCAAAGAGCTTTTGATAAAATGTCCACATCATAACTTCGAAAAATGGACGATTTGCCAAATCTTATACGATGGACTCGAAAACAGCTCACGAACCATGCTTGAATCAATATGCCAAGGCAACTTTCTTGCCCAACATCATGATGATGCTTGGCAATTTCTTGAAAACCTTGCCGAAAAACCATCCCAATGGGAACGTTCGAACGAAAAATCAATTTACTCACGATCGAGTGCACAATCGATAGGATCTTCTTTTGCTTTGGAAGCTAAGATCGATGCAATGATTAAAAAATTCGATAACGTTTTCTCATCGAATCAAATGAACCAAGCTTCCCAACCGATGTGTTATAAATGCAACGATCCTAATCATATAGCCGATCAGTGTCCCAATTCTGTCGAACAAATCAATGCTTTCAATAAAGCCAAAAATGACCCGTTTTCTCCAACGTATAACCCTGGTTGGAGAAATCATCCGAATTTTGCGTGGAACCAAAACAATCCCAACACGAATACGATTCGTCCCAATTTTCAAGCATTTCCGAATAATGCTTCGAATCCTCCCTTTCAGCCCAATAATTTTCAACCAAACTTTGTGGGTCCATCCCATAATCAACCGCAACAATCAAATTTTCAACCAAATTTTGCTCATCCTCCCCAAGACGATAAACGTTTAACTTCGCTTGAGAAAACTCTTGAAACATTGGCTAAAGCAACTACTCAAAGCCTTCAATCAAACAGCAATTTGCAAAATTTATTGACTTCATATATGCAAAACACAAACCAATCGATTGCAAAACTTGAAATGCAAATGAGTCAATTAGCCACGTCTGTGAGCGAACGTGAACGAGGAACATTCCCAAGCCAACCCATTTCAAATTCCAGAAATCAAAATGCAAATCCAAATCAAGCCCATGTTGTTCAAGATAGCAACGTCACCCAATTGAATGCTATCACAACTCTCTGTTTCGGTAAACAAATTGATAATCAAGTCGTTAATCCAAACGATTTACCAGAAACCTCTCTTGACACTTCTAAAACAATGAACGAATCTAAAAAAAATGTGGAGCCAAACGTCGAATCGAATGCCAATCAAAATTCTTCTTCTTCTACTCGAGTAGACCCACCTACCGAGTATCGTGTTCCATTTCCACATCGTCTTCGACCCAAGAAACACTCGGACCAAATGGAAAAGATGTTGGAAATTTTTAAACAAGTCAAAGTTAACATTCCGCTTCTTGACATCGTTCAGCAAGTCCCAACGTATGCGAAATTTCTTAAGGACTTGTGTACCCAAAAACGACACACTCAAGTGCCCAAAAAAGTCTTCTTAGTCGCCAGTTTAAGTGAAGTCTTGTCCCAATCCATGCCCGTAAAATACAAATATCCTGGCTGCCCTATGATTTCATGTACAATTGGAGACAAGACGAATAACAAATGCTTGATAGACTTAGGCGCGAGTGTCAATTTGATTCCATATTCCGTGTACGAACAATTAGGCTTAGGTGAGCTCAAATCCACAAAAGTTACGCTTCAATTCGCCGATCGTTCCATTAAGAAGCCCGTGGGAGAAATCGAAGACGTGCTAATTCGAGTAGGGCAATTCATATTCCCCGTTGATTTTATCGTTCTCGAAACACAACTCGTGTCAGATCCCGCGAGTCAAATTCCATTTATTTTAGGCCTACCATTCTTAGCCACCTCAAATGCCTTAATCAATTGTCGTAATGGTTCGATGAAAATCTCTTTTGGAAACATGACGTTGGATCTTAACATTTTCAATCTTGAAAGCCAATCGAATGAACCTCGTGACCAAACGTTGGAAGTTAGTGCCATTCATGAAAATTTTAAAAACGAGACACTTGATCTTAACGACGAACGCGAAGCTGAATACGAAAAATTGTTTCATGAAATCCCCAACGAAATTGAATACACTCTTCCTTTTGAATCGCTTCCAGTTGAGTCTGAATCTCAACCCAATTCTTTGATCGAAAATCTCCCGAAGTTGGACCTCAAACCACTTCCCGATCACCTTAAGTACACATACTTAGGTGAAAACGAAACGTTGCCCGTCATAATTTCAGCAACTCTCTCTCTTGACCAAGAAACTTCTCTTCTCTCTATTCTTTCGAAAAACAAGGAAGCGATGGGATGGTCGATTTCCAATATTAAGGGAATTAGCCCTGCTATTGTTCAACATTGCATCCACTTAATCGATGATGCCAAGCCTGTTCGTGATGCGCAACGAAGGCTTAATCCAAAATGAAAGATGTGGTGCGTGATGAAATTCTTAAACTTCTTGACAACGGAATCATTTACCCAATCTCTGATGGTTCATGGGTTAGCCCAATTCACGTTGTACCAAAAAAGTCTAGGCTAACTGTTGTCAAGAATAATTCAAACGAACTTATTCCAACTCGTACTCAAACAGGTTGGAGTGTTTGCATTGACTATCGAAAACTAAATGCTGCAACACGAAAAGATCACTTTCCTCTTCCTTTCATTGACCAAATGCTCGATCGTCTAGCCGGCCACGAATTCTACTACTTTCTTTATGGTTATTTCGGCTACAACCAAATTCCAATCGCTCCAGAAGATCAAGAGAAAACGACTTTCACGTGTCCATTCGGTACTTTTGCCTATCGACGTATGCCATTCGGACTTTGTAACGCTCCTGCTACTTTCCAACGATGCATGGTTGGAATCTTTTCCGACATGATTGAACGCTTTCTAGAAGTTTTTATGGACGATTTCTCTATCTTTGGCGATTCTTTCTCCGAATGTTTATATCATCTCGAGTTGGTTCTAAATCGATGTAAAGAAAAACATTTGACTTTGAATTGGGAGAAATGCCACTTTATGGTCAAACAAGGCATAGTCCTTGGACATATCATCTCAAATAAAGGCATTGAGGTAGATAAAGCGAAAATTGATGTCACTGCAAATCTACCCATTCCCAAATCTGTTAAGGACATTCGATCATTTTTAGGACACGCTGGCTTTTACCGACGCTTTGTGAAAGATTTTAGCAAAATCGCTCGTCCTTTGACGACTCTCCTCGGGAAAGACGTTCCTTTCGATTTTAACTCTGATTGTATCTCTTCTTTTGAACGTCTTAAGAACGAACTCATTTATTCTCCAATCATTTGCGCACCCAATTGGGATCTTCCTTTCGAAATAATGTGTGATGCTTCAAATTTTGCCATTGGTGTTGTCTTAGGACAACGCATCAACAAGATCCTTCACGTCATTTACTACGCAAGTATGACTTTGAACGACACTCAACTCAACTACACAACAACTGAAAAAGAGCTTCTAGCTGTCGTTTTTGCTCTCGAAAAATTCCGACAATATTTGATAGGTTCACACATTATGGTGTACACGGACCACTCTGCGCTTCGATATCTTTTCGTTAAAAAGGATGCTAAATCTCGTTTGATTCGTTGGATCCTTTTACTTCAAGAATTTGACCTTACAATTAAAGACAAAAAAGGATCTGATAACGTCATAGCCGATCACTTATCTCGTCTTCCGAACGCACCATCTTCTTTGCCAATCAATGAAAATTTCCCCGATGAACAGCTTCTTTCAATTTCTATCGACCCATGGTACGCTGATATAGTGAACTACTTAGTCACTAATGAAACTCCCTCATCTTGGTCCAAACAGGAGAAATACAAATTCATGTCCCAAGTGAAATATTTTTATTGGGACGATCCATACTTGTTCAAATATTGTCTCGATCAAATCATCCGACGTTGCATTCCGAATAATGAGATCATGAGTGTTCTTTCATTTTGCCACAATCATGCGTGTGGTGGACATTTCGGTCCTCGAAAAACTGCGGAAAAAGTGCTTTAGTGTGGTTTCTATTAGCCTTCTCTTTTCAAAGACTCATTTGAATTTTGTAAAACTTGCGATCGATGTCAAATGCTTGGACGAATTTCTCGACGAGATATGATGCCTCTAAACCCCATTCTTACGATCGAAATCTTTGATGTTAGGTGTATCGACTTTATGGGACCTTTTCCCAATTCTTTTGGAAACTTGTATATCCTTCTCACTGTCAATTACGTTTCAAAATGGGTCGAAGCCGTTCCTTGCAAAACCAACGACCATAGAATTGTTGTAAAATTTCTCAAAGAAAACATCTTTTCGAGGTTCGGCACACCTCGCACAATAATCAGTGATAACGGAACCCATTTTTGCAACCGTTCTTTTGAAATTTTAATGAAAAAATACTCGATAACCCACAAGTTATCCACTCCGTATCATCCTCAGACTTGTGGCCAAGTTGAAGCTTCAAATCGACAAATAAAACAAATATTGGAGAAAACTGTCAATAAAAATCGAAAAGATTGGTCTTAGAAATTGACATACGCGCTTTGGGCTTACCGTACTGCTTTTAAAACTAACCTTAGGATGTCCCCATTTCGTTTAGTTTACGGTAAAGCTTGCCATTTACCCGTTGAAATCGAACACAAAGCGTTGTGGGCAATAAAGAACTTAAACTTTGATCTTGAGAAAGTTGGCGAAAACCGAAAACTACGACTCAACGAACTAGAAGAACTTAGGAACGACGCGTATGAAAATGAGAAAATTTACAAAGAAAGAACCAAAGTTTTTCATGACAAGTCAATCCTAAGGAAAACATTTTCGCATAACCAAAAAGTTCTTTTATATGACTCAAGACTTCATTTATTCCCTAGGAAACTTAAATCGAGATGGACCGGACCATTTGTGGTACGAACTGTTTTTCCACATGGTGCCATAGAAATAGAAAACCCCAGGGATGGATCGGTTTTCAAAGTCAACGGTCATCGTTTGAAACCTTTCTTGGAATTGCCAAATAACTAAGAGGAGGAGCTCATGATCCTTCATGAGCCAAGCTACATCTAGTAAGAATGTTAACCCTCTTTTGTAAATATGTACATAGTTTTCCCCGTTACACTCATTATATCATGCATTGACTGTGGGGACATGGTCAAAATTAAGTGTGAGGGGGGAGTTTCATTTTCATTTTTTTAGTTTCATGGCATTTTTGAAGTTTCATTTTCTTTTAACTTAAAAAAAATCTCAAAATTTCAAAATCTCAAAAACATTTTCTTTTTAGCATTTTGATTTATTTTTGAAGAAACACTATGGGATAAGTATAAATTTTGGTTAATAAATTGAAATTTTTGAAAATTTATTTGTCTTAACAAAAATAAAATTGAAGTTTGATTACAAATAACAATGGTTTAACTAGTATATAGGAAGGTTCATATGTGTTAATTATGAAGTATGTTCTAATTGAAAATCTTTGTTTAAAAAAGTGGTAAATTTAAAGTAAAGGATATAACATTTTTATCTTCTAAGTTAAATGGTGCTAAGATGATTTTGCAAAACTCTCTCTTTCCAAAAAAAAGAAAAAAACATTTGTATATATGTATATATTTTTAACACCTAGAGTCATGTGTTCACACTCGTGTGTTCACTCGCCATGCTCTGTACCCTTTTCACGTAAGTCCGAAAGGCAGTGCATAATCGGTATATCTGGCCTCAGTTTATCTGAGTTAGGTGTATGTATATAAAAATTCTTTTTAATAACGCCAATAGTCGATAAGTGTTCACACTTGTGTGTTCACTCGCCACGCTCTGTATTCCCCTCACATCAGTCCGCAAGGCAGTGCACGGGTAATATATCCGGCCTCAGTTTACCCGAGTTAGGAATATGTAAATATTGTTAATATCAATGAAATTTTCAAGTAAGAGAGAATAAGCAATTGAAATCCAAGCACCATTTTTACTTGTTTGATTTAACTTGTTATTGAAAAGAAATGAGAATACCATTTTGACAAACTTTGATAATCAACTAAGAATCCATTTCATAGTTACACTTTGTTATCAACCGAAACAGCGAGTTAAACTATTGTCTATTTGCTATGATAATTTGATTTTTGTTGGAAGTTTTGACGAGTAAATGACTTAAATTTTCAAGACAATGACCAAATATTTAACTTATGAATGTCGAATTGAAAGTGAATTCTTCATTTGTAAATATTTTCAAAAACTTGCATTCATCCCATTGTAAATAAATCACTTTGTAAATATTTTCACTTTGCATTTGGATTTTGTGGGTAGTATCCGCTGAAAACCCTCACGAGACAACACTCGTCCTACTGGGGACACCCAGAGGTTTAACGGCTTGTTACATACGATCAATGCAATCGTGCTCCCTACGAAAATGGTCTTATCTTAGTTTTCCTTTATTCGAGGATGAATAAAAAGATAAGTGTGGGGGTATTTGATGTGCACGTAAATGTGCATATTTTTACCACCATATTTAATCTATTTAAATTAAATAAATGATCATATTGGGTATTTTAACTTGTTTAACCCAAAATTCAAATTATTTTCAAATTGTTACATATTCATCTTCATATAGGGGCAAAATGGTCATTTTTATGCATTTATTAAATTGTGAAAATTTATTTCGAATTTTCTATGTTGTTTTGTAGGAAATTTAGTGAATTTTACAAGTGGTTTCATGATGATATATGCATGCACAAGAGTGAAGAGAACAAATGAAGATGGAAATAATTCAAATGATGATCATGGAGGACCCCACCTACCTTAATGTACAAATTAGAGGTTAATGCACATGCTTATGGAATTAATGGCTTCATGTACACTTAAATGATGATTAGTAGAAGCCAATGATTATTTGGCCTCCACACTTTCTCAAGGGTAGTTTGGGCATTTCCCAAATTATGGATTAGGGTTTCATGCTTGTATAAATAACCCATTATGTTCATATAACATCATCTAACCTTTCATATTACTTAGAAAATTAGAGTGCAAAATTGTAAGCAATGTTTCATGAAATAAAAATGGCTTCTTAGCCTCTTTCTCTTCTCTTATTTACATGCTTTTATTTACTTTTCATGCTTTTATTTATGCTCTTTCCTTCTCTTTGTTAGTAGATTAGTTTTACATTCATGCAAGTAGTGTAGCTTAATTCCTTTTGTTGTAAGTAGTTTAATTACATTCTCTTCTTTGCTATTTTTCTATTTTCTTCTCTTTTTAATGTTGAAATTTACTTGTGTTGCTTCAATGCCACAAATGAGTAACTAAACCCCTTCAATTTAGGGGTAATGAAGCTCTCAAATATTATGTAATTTCAACATTTTATGATTTATGATCTCATTTGGTTTATGCTTCATGAAGTGAGTTTTGATGCAAGTTTATACAAGTGGGTTTGATAGCTTATATTGCTTATGAAAATGAGTTGTTCTTATTCAACATAAACACAATTGCATCATCATTTGCTAATCCATTTTTGATTGTGAAATTAAAGTAAAAATGAAATTTGATGATCTATATTACTAGTTACAATAGTAAATAGATCATACTTAAAATAGCTTTTGCTTTGGCTTCATTTTCATGAGAATTATAAGTGGTTTATTTGTTGTATTATAGTTTGATGGTTTGAGTTATGTTAAGTAATAACATAAACAAACCATACTTATGATAAATACAACAATATTTCACTTAATATCAAAGCTAGAGATCACAAATTGTTTGTTTGTTGATTTACAAAAATATGAGAGTGGATTTGCCTCTAAATTGTTCTCTAGTTCAATAGTTTTTAAATCAAATTTTAATTCTAGTTTTAGCTTCATTTTATTTCTAGTTAACAATTTCTCCTCATTTGGTCTAATTTGATTCAATAGATTTTTTTAAAATCATCAATTCCCTACGGATCGACCCGTATTCGCCACGTACTACAAGTGTACGCCGTGTACTTGCGGATATCTCACTTCGTGCGGTCTAAGCTGTCTGGATGCGTAGGCAATAACTTTACCCTTCTGCATCAACACTGGTCCTAATCCAGTTCTGCATGCATCAGTATACACCACCAATCGTTGGTTTCCATCTAGAACTACTAACACTGGTGCATTGGTCAACAAATGCTTTAACTTAAGGAATGCTTACTCACATTTGTCAGACCAGACAAACTTCACATCCTTCATGGTTAACTTAGTCAAGGGTGCTACTATCCACGAGAAATCCTTAATGAATCTCCGGTAGTAGCCAGCGAGTCCAAGAAAACTCCTAATCTTAGTAACCGTCTCTGGTCTCTTCTAATTATTCACCGATTCGATCTTATCTGGATCAACTGACAATCCTTTCTCTGAAACCACGTGACCAAGAAACTTAACTTATTTCTTCCAAAAATGACATTTGGTAAACTTCGTCTTCAGCTGAGTCTGCCTCGACGTCTCCAGCACCACTCTAAGATGATTCTCATGCTCTCTCTCATCCTTAGAGTATACTAAAATGTCATCTATAAACACCATCACAAACCTATCCAAGTACTCTCGAAAAACTCGGTTCATTAATTCCATGAAGAAAGCAGGTGCATTCGTCAATCCAAATGACATCACCAACCACTCATATGAACCATACCTAGTCCGAAATGTTGTCAAAGGGATACTGTCCTCTGCCACTCTTAACTGATGGAAACCTGTCGCCAAATCCAACTGGGAAAACACTCAGGCTCCACTCAACTGATCGAACAGATCATCTATTCTTTGTAAAGGATACTTATTCTTGATCGTCCTATCGTTCAACTTACGATAGTCGATACACATCCCCAACGACCCATCTAGTTTCTTTATGAACACTACGACCGCTCCCCAAGACGAACTGCTTGGCCAAATAAAATTCCTTCCTTCAAGATTCACTAGCTGCACCTTCAATTCCTTCATCTCTGTAGGTGTCATCCTGCTAGGTGGTCTACTAACAGGTTCAGCTCCGAGCACAAGATCTATACGAAACTCAACTGCTCGTTTCGGTGGTAGTCCTGTGACTGGTTCAAAGACATCTGCAAACACTCTTGCTACTCAAACCTGACTTAACTCATCTCCTGCCTCCATAGCACTAAGCAAAGTACTAACGCTCTGGTCAGAACTCTCCACGGAAAATATTATTCGATTATGACTATCAGGGTGTCTCAATGATATCTCCCTATCCTGCCAAAATATTCTAGCCTTATACCTACCCAACCAATCCATACCTAAGATGATTTCGAAATCTACGAAATCGAAAACATATAGATTGCATGCAAACTTATGACCTAACAAATCAAGTTCTAACTGGTTACATCTCAACCCTAGAGTTGCATACCCTCTTATTGGATTCGCAACCCCTAAAGAAGTAACAAGGTAGGTGGGTTCTAAGCATAATCTATCAACCAAATACTGAGATATAAGTGAATGTGATGCAGCGGTATCAAAAAGCATCCTAAATGGTATATTCAGAACCAAAAGCGTACCTTCCATCACAGTCTTTCCTTTATCAGCTGTAGTAGGCCTAGCTGGTCCAATAGCAAAAACCTTTCCTTTGTCTGCCCTGACTGGCTTTGGACATTGATTCTTGTAATGCCCAACTTGATTGCATTGAAGCACTTCACATACTTCTTATTTGCAGCCTTCTTCCCATTACTTGACTGACACTCATTCGCATAATGACCCTTCTTGTCACACTTATATCAAACTAACTCTGCCTCTGCCTTCTTGGCAGTATCTCCCTTTTGGGCTCCCTTCTACTTAAAGAACTTTCTCTTCTTCCCCTGAGAATCCTGAATTTCCACTGGCTTCTCTCTAGCACAATTAGCAAGCATCTCCTCATGGTGAATGGCCATCTCCACAACTATATTACTAGGATCATGAAGATGTGGCACGGTCGCCTTAGCAATCTCGGGCCTCGGTCCCCTAATGAACTTCTCGTTCCTTCTGATGACGGTGCCTATAGTATTATGTCCATAACAGGACAAGTCCTCAAACTTGGTGGCATACGGAACAACCGACATCTCTCCCTACTCCAGATCCATAAACTTCCTCATCAGCTTAGACTTAGCAAACTCAGACACAAACTTTTGCTCAAATCTCCTTGTAAAATCAGCCCAAGTCAACCGCTGTTACGGAACTCCAGCAGCAATACTGTTCCACCAATGAAGCACTGACCCTTGTAACTGCCTGGAAGTCAACCTTCTCTTTTGTCCGTAATTTAAACCCAAATTAGCAAATATATGCTCACAATGCAACAACCAATTTTCTACCTCAATGACATTCTCTATCCCCATGAATGGCTTCCCTCCAAGACTGGTGTAGTCTTTACTTAGCTTAGCATAATTATTCCCAACTGGAGCCACATGATTAGTTCCTCCTACATTTCCAGCAACAGCTCCTGCTTGCATCATATTGACGAAGAACTGATACATTACCCCCATATCTACTGGTGAATTTCCAGCACCCACATTGGCATCAGCATTTTGGTTATTAGCATTAGTCGGTCGACCCGGGTTCCTCCCGGTGGTGGGTCGAGCATTTCCATTAGTTGTGGTGCTTCCTCCACCGAGATGTCCTCTTCCGTTTCCTGCTTCCATATCTTCTTTCTCGTAAATCTGCATACGAGCCTTAGTAAGATACAAAAGAACGGTCTAAGAGAGCAGGGAATACGTACTTATATATATATATATATATAACTATATACCAAATACAAGTACGTTACTATAGCTTTAACCCAAACCCCGATCTTGTTGTCTTATTTATTGGATTATGTTTTGAGAAATCTTTTAGGTTTAAGTTTCTTTTAAAGTTTCATAAACCTATGCTCTGATACCAACTTGTAACATCTCCTACTTGGAGGCCCAAAACTAATGGCTACAGATGTTGTAGTCATATATAGTTATTAATCCTCGGTGACCAAATACGGTAATGTTAGGTACATTGATACACAGAAACACATGAATATGGAAAAAATTTAAATCATCAAAACACGTTCCATATTCCATTTCAAAAACATTTCAAGTTCATTACATAATCCCACAATCGTAACCACGTTCGAACAAAATACACTTATTGCAAAATACGCCAAGAGCGACATATGAAGATGCCCCCTTGGTTGATCAGAGTATATAATAAGGCAATAAAACAGTTTTGCCTTTACAATCCAAACACACAGTGGAATAAAAGAACTCTTATTAATAAGCTTGCCTCCTGCACTTCTTCGGAAGCTTTATTCGTCTAAAGAAAACCTGGAAACCTTAATCCTAAAACTACTCAAATTAAATTGAGCACCCGAGAGTTTAAGGGGAAAACAAAAACTTTGAGTCAAACATAAACTCTGGTATGAATAATAATCTACCATCTCAAACCATTTAGATATCTAGTGAGACCACGCCACTTACCAAAACGGGTTTTCCCCTCACTAGTATCTTAAAAACTTTATAAAACCATATATTGTGCTCCTGCATCCATAATGGTTAAAAACAATTCAAAATAATATGATGATATGCAAACAAATCATTTAATTCTGGATTACCCATCCCCATTCAGTCTGACTATCTGTCTTACTTATAGTTTCTAGGGTCACTATTAACCTATTAGTTTTCATGGGCTTACTAGTAACCTATTTAATGTATAGGGACTCCCTGTCCGATTTCATAGTTTTCTTGGGATAACTAAGAACCTATTGGCTCCTGCCAATATCTTTACTATTTCATGGGTTCTCCCTGAACCTATTGGTAACTCCAATATCTATCCTTTTATCCTAGTTTTCATGGGTTGACTAGGAACCTATTGACTTCTGTCAATACCTTAATCCGGATATAGTTTTCATGGGCTAACTACAAACCTATTGGCCCCTGCCAATATCAAATCATAGTTTTCATGGGTTGACTATGAACCTATTGGCCCTTGCCAATATCCCCAAAGTACCGTTATGGGTTCATAACAATGTGAATAAATATATGAAGAAGCAATTATAACAACATAATAATACCATTACCTGTGGTTAAATATCCTTGAAATCATTTTATATAAAACTTAGTTAATCCCTTTAACATGTTAATCAAGGAAAACTTTTTCAAAACTTCATTTCAAAACTCTTTATTTATGCCATGGTTTTTCCTTTAAAATGAGATTGGGTTATTTGTTTTGAAACCTTAAAACATCACTTTCGAAACACTAAGTATATACCTTTCAAACCTCTTTAACTTATTCCTTACGAAACCAAAATATACCTTTCGAATGTATCAAAACATTATCTTAAAACATAGCTTCGAAACTAATGAAAGTACCCCTTTCGAAAGTATTGGGTTTTACTTTTAAAAACATCTTTTGGGTCAAAATGGTTACATACGAAAGTATCTCTTTCGAAACCTTTAATAAAATTATTTAGGGAAAATTTGATGGTTTCGGAACCATCTATTCAAAAGCTCAAAACCTTTAAGTAAAACTTTGAAGGATAGCATCGAAACCCCCTTTCGACACCATTGCCTTCGAAACCCCTGAACCCTTTCGAAAGCAAGTAAGAAGTTACTTAGTATAAGTTTAAGACAAAGGCACCCTTCGAGAGCATTGATGACTTCAATACACTCGAAAGGCACATGAACGCCAGCGAGGTTTCAACTAGGTTGGAACCATCATCTTCGAAAGTCTTATTTAAGAATATAGGAACTGATCCGAAAGCTCCTACTTTAAAACATTGTATGGCAACCTCCTTCGAAAGCTATTTAGAAAAACCCCTTTCGAAAACATATGTTTCGACTACGTTGAAAGCTTTAAGTAAAACAAAGCAGGCACTTAACATTCGAAAACAAAACTAAGGTTTCGACCCCATCGGAAGCATTGCTTTAGACACCATGGCTCTCGCCTTTCCTCCAATCCACTACATACCATCTAACTGATACCTTGTGCATCGGTTTCGACTAGGTGCTGGGTTGGTTTCAACGGAGTCGAGCGGAAGCATTGGAGTCGAAAGGCACTACTAAAGGAGACGGAACCTGCTTTTTTGAATAAAGGCTGAAATCATGCTAATTTTAGCAATTGCTTTATAACTAACGTGTCTATTTGTAATTTTTTAATTGGTTGACTTAAAACTTTTCAAATAATTTAAAAAATAAATGCCGCATTTATCAGATCTAAATCAAGGACAAATTAACGTTTAAGCTCTTCCATTAAGCAAAACCAATATTACAAATAAGTCCTTTTAACATATTTTATTTTCCATAGCAAATTAATTAGGAAAAATCCCCAAAAATTATAGAAATTCACTTTCATCATGTTATCTAACATATTTAAAATTTTAGACCCAAATTCTTCGTGAAATAATCGATATTAATTTTAAACCCAATTTTATCATATTTTCCTTTGAAAATTCATAATAAATTTTCCATGGCTTGGAAAATTACAAAAATGAAACCCATCTCCAAAATCATGTTTTACATAACATATAATTTTTCCATGGCATCCTAAAATCATTAACAATGGGTTTTGCCTTAAAACTGTGTAAATTCATATGTAAATGAATTGATTTGAATCAACATATAATAGTTCAAGCATATCATCATTCAAAACATCATAAAAACGAATTTAATCTTAAATCCGAAAACATATAATCATATAATAAAATAGAGATGGTATATAATTATTATTCACCTTAGATATGATAAGGAATTTGAGATTTGTAGAAGATTCATTCCCCTATCTTTGATCCTTAGCTTTTATTTAATTTTTCTTCCTCTTTTCCCTTGTTAATGGCCGACTCTATTTTAGGTTTTTGATTTGCGTTTGTGAAAATGAAAAGTATACGTGAATGGGTAAGAACATGAAATATATAGCCGTGAGTAATAATAGTGCGGCTATTTACTAATATGCCCATGTTTAATTAAATACATAAAAGCCAATTTAAGCCCATTTAATTAATTACTTAAGCACGACCTTCTTATAGTTTTTTTTCAAATCTCGATCTCTTTATCATCATTATTCTATTTAATTTATCTAATTAAATCTCCTATATAATGTTATCAAAAATTAGGGGTGTTACAGTGTTCGGTGGGACCGATAGATCCTTGAGGGAATATAGTTCAGGTTTTCCAGTGTAAGGATATAACTTATATTAAACTAAATTTTTTATAATTATGGAAGGAAGACTTCAAAGTGTAAAATAAAAATAAACTATGATAAATTTAATATTTTGGTGAAGGAAGGAAAAATTATTTTGGTTTGACTATTATATGTAACTTCTTATTAGAAGTTAGTTTTCTAGTTTATAAACCTCAAATAAAGAAATTTGAATTAAATGGAATTAATAAAGAGTCATTGTTGAATACTTCTGATTTTCATGTTATGCAAAATAATTCCTTGTGATGATGTTTGGTTGCAAATTATTACTTCTACAGAATAAGAACTATAATTAAATTATTTGATGATCCCAAGTGGTTATTAGACATTCGGGATCGCCTTATCGGTTAATTTATGACTTGTTATATAGAATATTTAAGTAAGTGGAGCTTACTAACTTGTAGTAAATGTTCAAGTAAACCCGAGTGGTTATGGGATGCACAGGCATTACTCAAATGATTATTATTAGAAGGTATTTAACACTTTTGTGATGATGTGTGAAGTGCATGTCTTGAACTTGCGAAGAGCAGTCAATAGTGATAGGCCTGGTTTCTAGGCTTGCGAAGTGCAGTCATTTATGGTAGACTTGCGATGTGCATGTGGACTTGCGAAGTGCAGTCATCTATGTTAGACTGGCGAAGTGTAGGTAGACCTGCGAAGTGCAGTCATCTATGTTAGACTGGCGATATGTAGGTAGACCTGCGAAGTGCAGCTATCTATGTTAGACTAGTGATGTGCAGGTAGAATTGCAAAGTGTAATCATCTATGTTAGACTTGCGATATGCAGGTAGACTTGCAAAGTGTAGTCATCTATGTTAGACTTGCAAAGTGCGGGTAGACTTGCGAAGAGCAGTCATTTGTGAAAGACCTTGGCCCTGGACTTGCGAGGCGCGGTCATTTGTGTAGACAAGTGAAGTGCTCACCTTTAAATATTAAACAAGCGAAGCACTGTCTTTTATGTTGGCTTGCGAAGTGCATGCCATTATTGATATGTTGGATTTATAACTTGCTTTCATGCTATTTATTTGTGATAATATGAGTTGATTTTTAGCTTGAGTATGATGAATGTTGATTGTGATCATGGTGTGATTTTAAGTTAAAATAAATCCATAAGAATGTTTTAAATTAAAGTGCAAATTGTGAAGTATGATATGTGAAGTACAAATTTTTAGAGAAATTAAATTTTTATTTTTTATGGTACAATTCATGAAGCATAAATTTTTGAAAGAAATTAATTTTTGGAGAAATCAATTTTTGAAAACATTAAGCAAAGACTATTTGAGATATTGATGTAAAGAAGTGGATTTTATAAAAGAAGTAATTAAATTAGAAGTTGATTGAAGAAATCTAATTTTTGGAAATAACTTGGATGAATATATATAAATTGGATGTTTTAAATTTTTAAAAGTAAGTCAAAAGATTTTATTTGTGTATGAGTACAATAATTTTCTTGTATATTGCTTGATTATTTGGTTGCTTGAATGTTTTGTTGTTCTAGTGTTAGTATATATTTTGAAAAATAAAAATATTATTTTAGTAATATGTTTATATTAATTATAGCCTTTGCTCCAAATTAGAAATTACGAGGATGAAATTTCTTTAAGAGGGAAAGTCTGTAACAACCCTGATTTTTCAATATCGCTTAAATAAATCGAATAAAGATTTAAACTGGAAATTTAAATGAGAAATTTGATTTCATTTATTGAAGTTGGAGAAATTACAATTGTAACAACCGAGATTTTCGACCCTTGAAAATTGACACTAATACGTCCACTGTATTGTGTGTCGAGCAATCGAATGCCGGAAAACCGATAGTTAGGAGAAAGAAAGAAAGAAGAAGGAAGAAGAAACTAAACAACACGGAATCTCACAACGGAATGAATAATCTATAATACACAACAAATCTTTACATAAAGAAAATTGTAATATACATACATCAATCAGAGTACACTAACCTATTTCAGCCCAGACAGTTATAATAACATGTCCTCGCAATGGTTGATAAATACAACGGTGAATGCAGCGGAAAAACAACCATATACGCGAATACGTCTCTGAGCCTCCAGCTCGTCTCCTGAAGCTCCAAAGCATCCAAAGTAAATCTGTAATATGCTCGGTCTGACCCGAGCATTATAATAGAATAACACCCGAGTCAGTCTGGAAAACCAGCATGAGAAAACACACCTAACTGGATTTTAAAGTTATAAAACCTTTGAAATCAAAAGTATCCCGTAAGACCATGCCGCACATAAACACGGATGAGTTTTTACCTTACGATAATCAAAACATTTTCTATAGAGAATCCAGTGATATTATAATAATGTCTAAGATATAAATACTTATTAATCATAGCCGAAATTGTTACATTAATTAAATTCCAGCATAATAGGTATACCACTAAAACCGTAAAGGCTCGTATTGGAGAATGGATTCCATACAATGACTAAGCTACTGGGGTACCACCCGTCATGGTGCATCTCAAGATAAAATTACACCGAAGACCTCGTCGGGATCCCCTACCAACACAGAACCGGCCTACCACTTGACCGGTAATATCGAATATGATCACCCCTCCGTTAATGGGTCCCGAAGCATACAAACAAGAGATAATATCGACTCTAGATAGGGATGATCATACCTACTTGAGAGCGACCCACTTAGCCCTGCAGCATCTCCCATGTTTTAGTCATTCTCGGTTGATGAGGCTTGAGGCTACGTTTTACCTTTTATATAGCACTTCCCACTTGGAATGCTAACACTGCCCTCCAGGCAACAATGCAATATCAGCATTCATCCATACAAGTTCGTTCCCGGGACTGAAAAAAATGCTTGAGAGCTCCGTCTTCAATTCCATCATCTTCAAGATATCTTCACTTCGAAATGCTTGAGTTGGATCGAAGTGGTTTTCGAATAACATATCCGATCCCGGTCCCTTCGGAACGACATTCGAAAGTTTCCGGTAAACTCAACCCCGGTTCTTTAGGAAATAAACAGTCAAAGATAAGAGCGGAGATCACCTCATAACCGTTAGTGGACGGATTTCCTTATCATTTGTCCTACAAGAACGAAACGAGGTTTATACACATAATATAGCATCATCGGAGATGACTGTACCATATAACTCACGTCTTTCTCCTATATATTTCCAAAATTACTTTTTGGGTCCAAATCGATAACCGGTTATTTAGCTATCGAATAAACAAACATTCAAATCAGGGATTTATTTCCATAGGGAAAACCAACATTGGTTAAGCACATAAGTGACCATTAGACTTCTTTTAATTTATCTTTTCATTATTAAAACCACTTTATAATACTTGCATAAAATACTTTTACAAAGATATATTCACAAATCCGTATATTTTCAATACCTAGAAAATATCCATATACATATCTCAACGATATAAGTATATTCATAGAACGGAGAAAGATTCCCTTTTTACACAATTCTAAAACCATTTATAAACTCCATATGAATCTCAAAAACCATTTATATTATAAATCTCTGAAAATCATTTATAATCTCTTTTATAAATTCAATTACTTATTAAAAAAATTGTACATTTCTAAAATCATTTATAAATCCTTTATAAATCCATAAAACAATTTATAAAACTCCTTTTATAAATCTATAAACCCATTTCTTAAATTTGTTTATAAATATCTAATAGTTTATAAAACTCTTTCACTTTGTAAATAATCTCCCTTAATTCTTCAAACCATTTTATAAACTCCCCTTATAAAATCCAAGTCCTTTTATAAAACTCTATTTATGAATCTCGAAAACATTATAAATAAATCCTAATCATTTACTTTAAAACACTATTATATGACAGTAATTATTAATAATAAACATTACAAATAAATAATAATTATGAACTTTGAAACATCTTAAAAATAATAATGAATAATTCAAACACTATAAATAAAACAATCGTTAATCTTTACCATTATTATAAATAACAATAATGAATTTCCAAAATATTATTAATAATCATGATTATTAATTTCAAACCATATTAATAATTTAAATAGTTATCTTTTCAAAATATTTAAAATATTGATAAATAACTTTGAAGCAATATTAAATATAAATAATAACTTTTAAAGCGATATTTAATATAAATAAATAACCTTTAAAACAATATTAAATATAAATAAATAACTTAGAAAAGATAGATAAAAGGTTGGAATAAAATAGAAGTTAAATCCTTTAAAACAAATATTTCTGAAACCCAAATTCAGATTTAAAAATCATTTCCTGTCTCAGAAACCCATTTCAACTCAAAAGGCAATTTACAGTATTTTAAAAATACTATTTTGAGGCCAATAACTACCAAATGCTTAACCAATACTGTTATTGGTTTTCTATCACTACTGGGTTTCAGTTCTGAACATAAACAATGTTATAACCAATAGTGTCCAAAAATCAGGTTTCATATCCAATAATTCATATAACGGACATTATATTGAAAATAAATCAACAATAGCGAGGAATCCCGTTGGATCCCTCCAACCTGTCTCCCTGCATCACAACTCATATATATATATATATATATATATATATCAACGCGCGCACACACGCACACAGAGATATATACACACACACAATCAACAATGGTGAGGAATTCTGTTGGATCCCTCTAACTTGTCCCTCGTCATCACAAATAGTATATAATTAATTAATATGGATCATCCACTATTAGACGGGTACATATAAAAGGTCATTCGCTCTAGGGGTGGGAATAAATCCAAACCAATTGATAAAACAGTAAATCAGTCAAACATCCAATCAATAATTTTTATCAACTATATAATATTTCTGGTTAACCAAAAAGGTGAGTTTAATTCACCGAAATCCTAATTGTCATCAAGATGTTCCGATTTCGTCTAAGATCAAACGACGTTCAATTTCAGTGAAAAATTTCACTAGCTCCAATCATCACCAATCCAATTCCATAACATTGCTCACGTTAATACGATCCTCACGCAAAAATCCACGTTCAAATCCGACCTAGTATGAACGAGTTATGCATTTTATAAGAATTCGATTTATAATTATAATATAATTAATTACTCTTAATTTCAGTAATTAGCTTAACTTAATCACACTCCCTAATCCTGTCTTCAATCTCGTTCATCGCGACACTAACCCAGGTCGAACTTCATTCGATCGCCATCGCTACCAGAATCCACTGGAGCCCACCGCCACCACGCCCTAGAACCGCCTCGCCAAAACGAATCCTCTACCACCGTCGCCATCACTCGAAACGCCGCCATCGCCAGGAAATCCTCCAAAACGTCAATCGACGTTTTCCATAAATTTCAACCACCGTCGCTACTACTGCACCACCGCACTAACACCGAAGCACCACCTCACCGTCCCTTTCATTTTCTCTTCAGAGCCCACCTCTTGAAAACCACTGTAGCTCACAGTTGAATGCACGAACGTCGCCGCCTTTGGACACGAATTGCTACCGCCACGATGAACTCCAACCCATCTCCACCGTCCATAAGCTTCACTTCATCGTTGGCTATAACTTCCTAGTTGAACCCTTCGACCATCGACGCCTCTAGTGGCTCGAATTGATGTGAGCCGTTCAATTTAGTTGGGTTTTTAATTTGAAAATTTCGAACTTGTTTCTCTGGTTTGGGCGCAAGTATAGGGATACGAGTATAGCCTAGGAATGGGGGAGGTATGGTGTGAACAGTTGTAGTATGGGTTGAATTTATGGTTAAAAAATAGTATATATATTATTTTAGTTAGAAAATATCTAGCTTTAAACGTTCGAAAATCTCGAACTCCAAATGAGTCATGCCGTCGGGCGTTCTATATGTAATACCTCTATTTTGAATATAATGGAACTAGTCTCGAGACCTAATTCGTTCATATGTAAAAGATAGTTTTTCAAACCCAGTTATTTTATATTAGTTCCTGAAATTAATTTATATGTGTTTCAACTCGTACGACCACACGATACATCCAATTGCCACGAAATTTGTTAACATACAATAATTCACTATTATAGATCCAATGAAATTGGTTTCATCAAAATTCGAGATAGTGCCCCGTAAGGTTATTTTTACATGTTAATTAAAACGAATTATTATAAAAACCAAATAAATCACTTTTATATCTAAATTAAAAGTTTATCATCTCCATCCTTATTTAAATAGAATTTAAATCAACTTACGAAATCATTTTGATTCACATTAAATTCAGGATTTAATTATTTAAACAATTTCAAATATTAAATTCAACAATTTAATTGGCAAATAAATCGCTATATTTGAAATTCAAGTTATTCAACTTATAAAATTAACTTTTCAATATTTAAAATCAATTCAATATTCCAGATTCAAATGATAAAAATTCTGGGTCGTTATATTCTTCCCCCCTTAAAAGAATTTCGTCCTTGAAACTAGCAAGCAAGAAAAATGCCACAAAACCCTTTAACATTTCAAAACCAATTATTTGAAATAGATTGCCAGATTCTTCCAAGCCCTTTTAAATTTCTAAAATCAATTTGTTGAAACTTTGTTATCACATTTTTCTAAATCTTTAATTCATTCATATTAACTAAATAATACCATTCTAAGTCATAACATTAACATCCAATTTTAGTTATCAAAAATTTTTCAAAATTCTAAAAAAATATTCTAACTCTTAAATTTACAGAAAATTTCGGCAGCGTCTCTTTTGCACGGCTAGATCGAAACAACTATAAATCGCCACTACGGGCCAAACCAACAAGAGAAAACAAAAGCCAGGTGGCTCAATCATAAAACCATCAAACCAAATAACAATATAAATAGGTACCTATTTGTTGGGCAACCAAATTCTACTTGTTAAACCAAAGGCATCAAACTAGCTTTTGCTTTTATATACATGCATCTTATTTGCCAATGATATTAAATGATATAGTTTAAAATCATATTATTTTGTATTTTAGATTGTCAATATTTACTTTACTAAAGACCATATGATGTACATATATCATCTGTATGCAAAATCAAATCTGATCGCTTGCTTGATCACACGATTTCACCTCCGAACTAGTATCGCTCAAACGACCACTCTAGTGTAGACTCAGATCTGGTTCCTTGATCAGAAACCGTCATTCTCCTTGCATAGCCATATACTATGATAGAGAATCCCAGAATCAATCAAAAATCCATATCCAGTATTCGTCGTCGAGAATCGAGTGAAAAATTCCAACTCGGGCCGTTGTAAATCATTTGAAATCATATACTCGAATTTGGATCAAATAGTTATGCGAATAAAATAATATACATACAACTTACGTATTTATTTCAATCGGTTTCTCATTATATCACATTCTTTCATTTCATTCGTTTATTACTTAGTATATTCTCCCAATACTAATATCACCTAAGAACCATTCCATCAATTTTACTTCAGTTTATTATAAACATTTTTATACAACACTACACATGTTTATTATCACTTCACAACTTAAGTCCATATTCGTTTTAAATCAATTTCAATTCCATTTAACTTATTCATTTATTCACTTTATTATTTAATTTTATCTAACAACATTTCAAAACCATATTCAATTCACTAATTTATTCCATTAATTCATTTCAAATCACTATCAATTTTATTTCAATAATTATTTCATTTAACCTAATGTAGGTTAAATTTCTTTTAAAAATTCATTTTATTTAACTTAACTTAAGTTAAATAAAATGAATTATCTTGCTTTTTTTAACAATTTATATTCAATAAATCTAAAAATTTACTTTAACTTACTAATTCTCAAAATGTATAAGTTATAAAACTTATTTTCTCATATTTTCATAAAACACTTTAATGAAAATTCTTAGAGTTTAAACACCCTGTTCTTATTTCAAATTATTTTGAGACAATACTATCAATAATTTCTTTGTATTTCAAATCAAAATTTTTAATTTTAAAATCAAAACTAGTTTTACCAAAACAAAACTCCAATGGTAGCAATCCATCACTTAGAAACTCAAAAATGAACGCCGATGATGCTGTAGTTATCACCGAAATTATTCTCCAATGACCAAAGTGAGTTCAGTGCTTTCTATCTCTTTTAAATTCCATTTTAAAATATTTCCATTCAAAATTATTTTTCAATAATAATATTATTATTTTTCCAAAATTTTGAAAACATTTCCAAAATTACGGGATTTTAATTTCTCAAATTCTCATCTTTTAAATTCTTTTTATTTACAAATCATATTTATAAATTTCCCTTATATATAATTTCACTTTGGTTATATAAAACCATTCCTTAATTGTTTATCTTTGTTTACATTATAATAATAAAAACTCTTATTAGAACACAAACAACAAATAATAATAATCAAATATTATCATTCTCTAACAATCAAACGCACTACATATACTATAATAATTTCTAAAAAATTATTCCTTTATATATAAAATATACTCAAGGTAAAATTATTTCATTTATCCAATTTCAAAACAATACTATGTCGAATTGTTATGCTCAAATGTTTAGAGATCCCTATCAATAATGTTAATTACTTGTATTGACCAAAATCCATAAGTCACTCAATAGATCAATCAATACAATATAAAACATTTTTATATTACTAAAAAATACATGCTCATATATATATACACACTCAAACTCATTCTAGGGTGCTACCAACCCTTATCTATAATGAGTACCCCACCAAAGCCAAAATTCTCGCTTAACCTTGCGCTCTGATACCGAATGTAACAACCAGGATTTTTGACCCTTGAAAATCGACACTAATACGTCCATTGTATTGCGTGTCGAGCAATCGAATGCCGAAAAAATCGATAGTTAGGGGAAAGAAAGAAGAAAGAAGGAAGAAGAAACTAAACAACACAGAATCTCACAACAGAACGAATAATCTATAATATACAACAAATCTTTACATAAAGAGGAAATGTAATATACATACATCAATCAAAGTACACTAACATATTTCAGCCTAGACTGTTATAACAACCTGTCCTCACAATCGCTAATAAATACAATAATAAATGCAGTGGAAAAATAACCATATACGCGAATAAGTCTCTAGGCCTCCAGCTCGTCTCCTGAACCTCCAAAGCATCCAAACTAAATTTGTAATATGCTCGGTCTGACCCGAGATTATAATAAAATAACACCCGAGACAGTCTGGAAAACCAGCGTGAGAAAACATACCCAACTGGATTTTAAAGTTAAAAAAATTTTGAAATCAAAAGTATCTCGTAAGACCACGCCGCACATAAACACAGAGGGTTTTTACCTTACGATAACCAAAACTTTTTCTATAGAGAATCCAATGATATTATAATAATATCTAAGATACAAATACTTATTAATCATAGCCGAAATTGATACATTAATTAAATTCCAGCATAATAGGTATACAACTAAAACGTAAAGGCTCTTATTGGAGAATGGATTCCATACAATGATTGGGCTACTGGGGTACCGTCCATCACAGTGCATCTCTAGATAAAATAACACCGAGGAACTTATCGGGATGCCTTGCTAACACAGAACCGGTCTACCACTTGCCTGGTAGTACCGAATATGATCACCCCTCCGTTAATGGGCCCCAAAGCATACAAATGCGAGATAATATCGACTCTAGATAGGAATGATTATACCCTAGTTGAGAGTGACCCACTTAGCCCTACCGCATCTCCCATGTTTTAGGCATTCACGGTTGATGAGGCTTCAGGCTATATTTTACCTTTTATATAGCACTTCCCACTTGGAATGCTAACAATGCCCTCCAAGCTACAATGAAATACCAACATTCATCCATACAAGTTCGTTCTGAGACTGAATGAAACGCTTGAGAGCTCTGTCTTCAATTCCATCATCTTTAAGATATCTTCACTTTGAAACGCTTGAGTTGGATCGAAGTGGTTTTCAGATAACATATCTGACCCCGGTCCCTTCGAAACAACATTCAAAAGTTTTCGGTAAACTCAACCCCGGTTCTTTAGGAAATAAACAATCAAAGATAAGAGCGGAGATCACCTCCTAACCATTAGTGGACGGATTTTTTTATCATTTGTCCTACGAGAATGAAACGAGACTTATATGCACAATACAACATCATTGGAGATGACTGTGCCATATAAGTCACGTGTTTCTCCTAGATGTTTCCAAAGTTACATTTTGGGTCCAAATTTGATAGCCGGTTAATTAAATATCAAATAAACAAACATTCAAATCAGGGATTTATTTCCATAGGGAAAACCAACATTGGTTAAGCACATAAGTAACCACTAGCCTTCTTTTAATTTGTCTTTTCATTGTTAAATCACTTTATAATACTTGCATCAAAATATTTTTACAAAGATATATTCACAAATCCCTATATTTTCAATACTTAGAAAAATCCATATACTTATATATTCACAGAACGGAGGAAGATTCCCTTTTTACGCAATTCTAAAACCAGTTATAAACTCCTTATAAATCTTAAAAACCATTTATAAAACTATTTTATAAATCTCTGAAAATCATTTATAATCCTTTTTATAAATTCAATCGCTTATAAATTCTTTTTGTACATTTCTAAAATCATTTATAAATCCATAAAACAATTTATAAAACTCCTTTTATAAATCTACAAACTCATATCTTTAAATTCGTTTATGAATATCTAACCGTTTATAAAACTCTTTCACTTTGTAAATAATCTCCCTTAAGTCTTCAAACCAATCCAAGTACGTTTATAAAACCCTATTTATGAATCTCGAAAACGTTATAAATAAATCCTAATCATTTACTTTAAAACACTATTATATGATAGTAATTATTAACAATAAACATTACAAATAAATAATAATTATGAACTTTGAAACATCTTAAAAATAATAATTAATAATTCAAAACATTATAAATAAAACAATCGTTAATCTTTACCATTATTATAAATAATAATAACAAATTTCCAAAATATTATTAATAATCATTATTATTAATTTCAAACCATATTAATAACTTAAATAATTAACTTTTCAAAATATTTAAAATATTGATAAATAACTTTGAAGCAATATTAAATATAAATAAATAACTTTTAAAACGATATTAAATATAAATAAATAACCTTTAAAACAATATTAAGTATAAATAAATAACTTAGAAAAGATAGATAAAAAGGTTGGAATAAAATAGAAGTTAAATCCTTTAAAACAAATATTTCTAAAACCCAAATTCGGATTAATTTCCTGTTTCAAAAACCCATTCCAACTCAAATGGCAGTTTACAGTATTTTAAAAATACTATTTTGAGGCCAGTAACTACCAAACGCTTAATCGATACTGTTATTGGTTTTCTATTACTACCGGGTTTCAGTTTTGAACATAAACAATGTTATAACCAATAATGTCCACAAATCAGGTTTCATATCCAATAATTCATATAACATGCATTTTATTGAAAATCAATCATCAATAGCGAGGAATCCTGTTGGATCCCTCCAACCTGTCCCCCTACATCACAGGTCACACACACACACACACACACACATATATAAAATCAATAGTGGTGAGGAATCCTGTTGGATCCCTCCAACCTGTCCCTCTACGTCACAAATAGTATATAATTATATAATATGAGTCATCCGCTACTAGGTGGGTATATATAAAAGGTCATCCGCCCCAAGGGCAGAAATAAATCCAAACCAACTAATAAAATAGCAAATCATCCAAACATCCAATCAATAATTTTTATCAACTATATAATATTTCTGGTTAACCAAAAAGGTGAGTTTAACTCACCGAAATCCTAATCGTTGTCAAGACGTTCCAGTTTTATCTGAAATTAAACAACGTTCAATTTTAGCGAAGATTTTTACTAGCTCCAATTATCACCAATCCAATTCCATATGGTAATGTTGTATATATGGTAATGTGTAATCTATACGTTGTATATATGGTAATGTAGTAAAAACATAATATTCATATATTGGACATTGTTAAAATAAATTTTGTTACGCATTGTACGATATATCGATCATAAATTAAACTTATCATCATCACCACCATCACCACATTTATATGCATATAACCTTTATTAAGCAATTTATATACTTTTATATTTGAATGAAGAATCCATTTTACCATTTTGTTAATGCAAATAGAAATTGTCATTTTTTAAAGAAATTATTATACAAATTATTGAATATTAGTTACATGAATTTATTTAAATAGTTGGAATTTATAATGTTTGATTAGTGTAAACACATGGAATTGAATGTAAAACGGTAAAAAAGAATTGATGAGACCTTTGTAACTAACATTATAAATTATAAAATCTAGGTATACATGTTGATATTGTTGCTTTTAGCAGTTTACAGACAGATTAATAGATAAATAGTTGAGTAAATTTATTTACAGGAAATTTTCCTCAAGGACAATTTTTAGGGCTTTTTTTGGATGTAGGACAGCCCACTAATAATTTTCTCAAAAGGACAAATTATCGTATTTCCTTCCAGCCCACTTTCGCGCGCTTCTTCTTCTTCTTCCTTTCGATCAAATTTTTTCAGTCGCGATCAAATCTCTTTCTCCCAATTATAATATCGATCAACTTCATTCGTTTAATTCAAATTCGTCCTTCTGAAAATAAAATCGATCACCTTCGTTCGTTTATTTCAATTCCGTCCTTCTGAAAATAATATCGATCAACTTCGTTCATTTTTTTCAATTCCGTCCTTCTGAAAATTGTACTTTATCGATCATTTTTTTTCTTACGTGCGTTTGTTGATCTCGTTCTTTTCATATTTGTACCGTGATCTCGTTCTTTTTAGGTATGCTTATATTATTCTGTTTTTTGTTGTTTTTCTATTCGAGTTAAAAAAAGTTTGTCTGTGCTTTCTATTTGTTTTCATTTTTTTGAATGATATGCAGTGTTGTTCTTCTCATTGTTTGTTCGTTCGTCGATGGAAAATTGTGGAAGTAGCAGCAGGTTTTTTATTATTATACTCGTTTCTTTATGTAGTGTTGTATTCTAGTTAGCTTTTCATTTAATTTATCTTGCATTTTCTTGCATTAATGTTGGGATGATTGGAAAAGTATCGTTGCTTGGGTTGTATATAAAGTTGTGATATAGTGGAAAACTATTGTACTTTAAGTTCAGTTTCTGGGTATCATTTTTATTTTTTCTTAGTATCATTTTTTTTATCAGTAACTAGGTATCAGTTTTGTATACTGTAGGTATCAGTTTTTGTGAAATTGAATGATTAATGTTCTAAATTGAATGTATTTTTACTAACGTTTATTTTTTATTTTTTTTTGACAGTGGGGATAACAGTCTTCTTTGTCTGTTTGTGTTGAATAATAACACTTTTAGCACTCGATTGTCTATTGATTGCTCTTTGTATGATTTGAAGAATGAGATATGTCGATGTTGGTCTCAATTAACTCCTCTTTCTATTCAGATTTCTTATGTACTTGAGGACAAAGTTATTATGGTTGACACTGATTCTGATATTCAGAGTATAATTTGTTTTCAGTTATACAAGAAAAGTTCTTTCTTTGGTTTTACTGTTAAGGTTAAGGGTTCTGAATTGGAATATGTTGATGGTGCTTCTATTTCAAGTTCATCCGTTGTTCGTGCTTCTTCATCTTCTACTGTATCTGTCTGTTCAAATGTTGTTGTTAATGGTAAAAGTTATTTAAAAGATATGTTGAGGAGAGGGTCGACATTAAGCATTTCCAATTTTGTTGGTTTTTGTTTTGGAGGAGCTGAACAATTTAGAGAGTTTTTGATGGCATATCAAATTCAAAAGGGGTATGAATTAGTATTTTTAAAAAATTGTGCAACAAGAGTTACTGTGATTTGCTCTTCATATAAGGATGGTTGTCTTTTCAAAGTCCATGGTTCCTGTGATTCTGGAGAATTGAAAAGGTTCTTTATGAGAAATTTGGTTTTTGATCATTCTTGTGGGGCTGGTCTTAGACATGTGAATAATCCACATATATCTAGTTCGTTTGTTAAATCGATGATTATTGATGAGATCCGCGATTGTCCAAGTAAAAAGCCTAAGGATATTATAGTTGATTTTAAAAGAGAATACAATTTTCAGTTGTCTTATGGTTATGCTTATCATGGGAAACAACTTGCATTGATGGAGTTGCACGGTAATGATACTTTGTCTTATAACGATTTGAGTTGGTATTTGGAAGCAGTGAAGAAATCTAATCCAGATAGTTATGTTGATATGGATGTTGATCCTTGTAGTAATGAATTTGAAAGGGTGGTTATTGCTTTTGGCGCTTGTTTACTTGGTTTCAAGTCTTGTCGTCCTATGATATTCTTAGATGCTACTCACTTGAAGGGACGACCTGGTGTGTTGATGGATGCTACTGCAAAAAATGGTGATCAAGGTATGTCTTTGTTTTCAGATTTGAGTTATTTGTATTGAGATCATAATACTTGGCATAATTATTAATATACATTTTTTATCATAATTTGTATTCTGTTGGTATAAGTTTTAAGAAATGTAGTTTATAAGTAGCAAGTTTCTAGTATCAGAATTTTCATTGTATTGAATTGTAAGTTTGTATTTGGTATAATAATTTCATACTGCTAAACAGGAGATTAGTATCAGTTTTTGTATAATCTTAGTATCAGTTTCAAGTATGTTCATATATGGTATCATTTATAGTTATGTAGTATTGAAATTTCCTTTGTATCATAATATATGTCAATTTTTGTTTCTTTGTTGTTTTAGAATGAAGATTACTGTGCATAATGTTGTGGTTATTAATATTTTTTATAATGGTCATATCAGGTTTTAGGTATCAGTTTTGTTACTGTCAGTATCCGTTTTATGAATTGTTTTATATTTATGGTTGTAATTACTTTTAGTTTTTTTTTACTAATTATTTTTGCATTTGCAGGTTTCTTCCCTTTAGCTATGAGTGTATTGTAGAAAATGTGGATAACTGGACATGGTTTTTGAACCATTTAAATAAATGCTTCAAGAAGAGCGTACTTTAGTTTTATGTCAGATCGCCACCAAGGTTTGCTTTCAGGTGTTCGTGATGTTTTTCCTTCAGATTATCACAGTTATTGCTATTTGCATATGGAACAAAATCTTCTTTCAGCAGTGAAAGCCAAAAATGCAAATGTGTCTATTGTTGATCTATTCAAAATGTGTTCTAGAGCTTCAAATCTATATGAATTTGAAGGAGCATATTCTAAGTATTGTCAAATTGGTGGTGTTGCTGGTGTTAATTTTTTAAAGGATAAGCCATTTGATAAGTGGGTGGATTTATTTTTTCCAGGGAAACGTTATGGAGAATATAGTTCCAATGTTGCAGAAAGTTTTAACAGTTGGATTTTAAATGAACGAACATTGCCTATTACTTTGTGTTTAGATGGTATTCGTGTTAAGATTATGGAACAAATGGCTAGAAGAAGAGAAGAATGTCGTTTGTGGAGAACAAGTCTATGTCCTTCTATGGAGTTACGCTTAGATAAGTTGATTGAAGAAGGATTTGGATGGGATGTATATAAATCTTCTGATTTTGCTTATGAAGTGAAATCTCCAAACTCTCATTGTGTTGATTTGAAGGAGCGGGTTTGTAGTTGCAACCAATGGAAAATTACGGGATTTCCTTGTGCTCATGCTATAAAGTGTATGAACAAGTCTAAGTTGTCTGTATATGATTTTGTCGAGAAGTATTTCACTGTTGATGCTTATTAATGTTCTTATGTCAATGCTATAAATCCTATTCCAAATTATGATAGGCCTATTGTTGATGGTAGCATTCAAGATGTTATCAAGCCACCAAAGGAGAAACGTGGTGCTGGTAGACCATCAATCAAGCGCAAAGGAGGATTTTCATATTTTCAGAACAAGCAAAATAGATGTGGAGAGTGCAAGCAGTTTGGTCATAATAAACGGAATTGTCAAGCTTCAAAGAGGATTTGATTTTACATTTTGAATTTGTTTAGATTAATAAGTGGTTGTGTGACTTGTTTTGATTGTTTACTGTAATTGAACCTTGTTATTAATTTGTGTTCAGTATAGCATATTATCAACTTGATTTTAATTTCAGCTATGTAGTATAAATGATAGTATCAGTTTTAGTATTAGTTATATGTTTTTACAGTATCAGTTTTGGTGTTTATTTATTTATTTATTTCAAACATTTGTTTTGATATTTGTTGCATACTGTTAACTTCAGTTGTTTAGTATCATGTTACGCATTCTGTTGGTATAAATCATGGTATCATTTTTTCTTTGTGTGATATCAGTTTTGTTTAATTTTGTATATTTTAGTTATTTTTAATAAAGTAGATATTATAGTATATGGGATATGATAATCATTGTGTAATTGATTGAAGAATAATGTTTGTTTGATTGGATATAAGGACTTTAGTATCAGTTTTGGTTAGTTTTTAGTATCAGTTTCGTGTATTATAATACATTCTACAATAGACATTAGTACTAATTAATAATTATAATGATATCTTGTGTTAGCAAAAACTGGCACTGGCGTTAATTGTTGTTTCATAAAGTATGTTGAGTGTCAGTTTGAGCAAAACTGATACTATTAGTTATTAAAACCGATACCCAGTTACTGTTTTCTATTGATATATGATATGAAATCTTATAATATTATTATACAACTGGTAGTTGAATCATAAAACTGATAATATTATGTAGGATCAATAGTTGCATGATAGAACATTCACTGTATAATCTTGTTATAATATAAACTTCAGGTTAAGAAATGAAAATCAATTACAGCAATTCATTCCACCAGATCATCATTGTTTTTACAAGTAAGATCAACATTGTTTTAAGAACAGAACATCACCAGAAATATGTTCATAGTTTGTACAACAAATTGTACTAATATAAAGCATTGATTGTACCAACATTAAAACAGAAATTAAATTCAACTACATATAACAAAATATCTAAAATGTACATCAGTTCATGTGAAAATAGTAGCACTTTTTGCAAGTTGTTTGATTTGTTCATTTATCTTTCTTCTTCCAAACTTGACATGAATTTGGCTAAGCTCCGGCAGTGCTCTTTGTCAGTTAATATCTGATGTGCAATTCTTGCTCTTGATTTCAGCATTTGTTCAGGGGCTATTTTGAGTGGTATTTGACTTTTGTTCATTGATATGATGAATATCATCACGTATATACCACAGTCAAGTCTGTTTAAAAGAATATTAGCAATATCAGTTTTGTCAGTTTAAGTGTCAGTAGGTATCATTTTGAACAATATAAACAACTTACGTGTCTGATCCTTGTTGTGCACATGGTATCTAACGCATTTCATTTGCCTTCACCTCCTTATCCTGTATGTTTTTCTTTTTCCAAAGTTCTTTCAGCATTTCTTCAATTTTATTTTTCTATTGAAGACAAAACAATACAAAATTAGTTAATGTTCGATTTGTTTAATTAAATTATTTTGTTTCCTAACAAAAATATATCATACCAATATCATTGCCTGCTTTAGACTGGGGTTGTTTCTTTCATTAGAATTCCTTCTTGGACGTCTAGAATCTAGATGACTCCATTCCATTGTTGGGTATGTCAAAGTTACTACTGTCCAATGGTATTCACAATGCAATGGAAAATATATAGCATCTGTGTATTCATCATCCACAATTTGTTCAAGCAAAGGCAGCACTAAAGATTTTATAATTCCATGTATATTGAAAACTATAGCTTGCTGTTAAATAAAAAAATAAGTTAGAATTCAATATATATTTAGCATTTATCATATTATTGTATATTACGGTTTTATTTGCCGTCATTATTGTTGTGAATGCATAGTTGTGCTCTTTCAGCCCACATTTAGATAAATACTAGTCAATTATCTACATTAACAACAAGAAAATGTAATTTTTTGTTACTGGTGAAGCAATATTCAATGATAATTAGTATCTTTTGTTTAAATAGTGGTAATATATATTACAAATTACAAGAATAATTAAGCATGTGATGAAACAGCTTCTGGGTATCATTTTTGCACTGACTTAGTATCATTTTTGTACATGCTGTTAAATCAATTGCTATTAGAAAACAAAAGTATGAATTTATATCAACTGCCACTAGGAATTAGTTTTGTACTATTTTGGTATTTTATTTTGTCATACATGATAGTTAATACATAATTCAACTAATAGACCACCACTTTGTAATAAATAGTAATTAGGTATCATTTTTGGCTATAAATAGGTATCAATTTTGGTACAAATAGCAGTGGACATAGCTATTACACATTATTTTTTGTAATTATTTTTATTGGTAGCAGTATTATTAAACAAAAAAAAAGTGTGTACCGATTCATGTGTGGCATTTTCTTCAAGAAGTTCTTGTAGTACTTTTTTTGTTATTGTACATCCTCCTCTAATTGTGTCATTATCTATCCATGCTATATCTCTGTTTTAAGAAAATAAGTTACATATCAATTATACAATGTTATTTTAACCAGTAAAATTAGTATATATGTTTGTATACTTACTCTTTTGATGATGTCATAGCAAAGAAAGTTTTGATTGTATTTTGTTGTTCTATATTCAAGTATGCCAAAGTTTTGCTGCAGTGTCCTAGTCCTACATTTGAAAGTGTTGGCTCTATTACTTGAATTGGCATTGGGATTGACTCTTCTGCACTTTCTTTTTCATCATTTTCTTCCAGTTTTTCATCATTTTCATTTGCTTCAGGTTTTTGTTTTTTTGCTGTTTTTTTCCTTCTCTGACCATATTCAAAGCTGAGGCTTTCTCTTTTTTTCCTTGCTCTTTCTTTTATTCTTTTCACATAAGAAGATGGCTTATGAACTATTTGTTTCCTTTTCCGACCAGAAGGTTTTGCTGGTTTGTTTTCTTTGTCCTTTTCTGTTATTCCCTCTTGCAACTGTTGTGTGATATTGAGATTGAAAGATGGAGGTGTTAGGTCTTGTACTACATCACTGTATTGTGCAAATTTGCTCTCTTTATTGGTATCTTCTTCCAATTTTTGAGCCTCTTTTATATCTTTTTTCATTCTTTTATCTTCATTTGTTTCCAACACTGTTTCATTTGTTTTGTTCAACACTGTTTCAGTTGTTTGATGAACTTGTTCTGTATTAGTGTCAGTAGTTGTGTCTTCAACTTCTTCTACATTTTTTTCAATTGAGAATCTGTATTAACAATAAGAAGCTGTCAGTTTTTGTTATTGGTGAATGAATATAATATTATTAGTATCAATAATGTTAATAGTGGCGGTTTATGGGTATCATTTTTGCATAGATATCAGTTTTTCAAACACAAAGTAAGTATCAGTTTTTCATACATATAGGTATCAGTTTTGATTTATTTCATAGTGAAAATTGTTTGTAAAATAACCAACCATCAGTTATAATCAAACAACTGATGCATATAAATTGTGCATTATTTTGGTATTAGTTCTCTACTAAATGATGGTGAACATAAATAGTTCAATTTACATACCATTAAGTTATAAGCAATGAAACGTAGGTATCGTTTTTTAATAGATTTAGGTATCAGTTTATTTTAACTTATACTCAGAATTATTTATAATATAAGCAAGCATGAATTTGAATCAAACAGTGTTGTTTTCATTAGTAAAAAATCATGTACCTGTCAATTTGTGTTATTTTTGCTTGACACTTTGTAGGTTCTTGTTGACACTCTGGATTTTCTTCTTCAATAATTTCAGCTGTGAATGTTTTTTCTTCATTTTGGGCTTCTATATTTAAACATTCATCTTCATTTATTTTATTTGCTGTGTTAACTTTTTCCACATAAGGCTCAGCATTTTTGTCTTCATTCTCTTCTTCATTGCTTTCAGTTGTGGATTTCTTTTCTCTGTTTTCTAATTCTGTTTCTACATGTGCATGTTCATTTAGAATGTTGTCGGGTTCATCTTCCATGTGCTTACTCTCTAGTTCAACTTCTGAATTTTTCTTTTCATTTTCTTCTATTCTTGATTTGAGTTCTTTCAATTGTTCTTTCAATTTCAAATTTTCTTTTTCAACCTTTATCCTCAACTTCTTTTCTTTGTCTAATTGCTTCTTTGTCTTCTTACCTTCTTCTTCCAAATCTTTAATGTGCGTTTGCAAAACATTAAGGCTTACAAATCTTCAAAAGATCGATCACTCTGTTCGGCTTCTTCAATTTTTCTTTTTTTCCTTTGGTTTTCTTTTCTTTTGTCACTTGATTCTTCTTTTATCGATCCTGTTTGGAGTAGCTTCTGTTCATGTGGAAGAATATTGCTTATTTCTTTCACCTGTGTAATTGAAATAGTAATTTTGTTTTAAAATTTAAATGAAAATGTTTTATGCTAATATGTTGTAACTTATAAGTTATAACGGACATTAATAAGTGATTAGTTTAATAGAATAAAATAGAATAGTAATGAAATTGATACTATGTACACTTACTAATGATTGTGTGCAGTGTTAAAAATGATACCAAGTATTACTGTATATTATAATTGATACTGTGCAAAATGACAAGATGTACTATGCTGAGGAAAAAATGATACTAAACAAAAATTTAAAGCTACAAATTGAAACTGATACTAATCAGAAGCTAAAGTGATACTGCAAAGAGACATATGTGATACTATGCAGAGACAAATAATTATTCTAAGTGTTGAAACTGATACTACAAACAGAGAGAACATAAAATGTACACTGATAAATACTACTGTAAGTAAGAATTAACTTTAACTTACATTGCCAACTTTTATATCATTCAACAATTGTTTCACAACAATGTCTTTAAGTTTTCTTACATCCCATCGTGCAAATCTGGGTAAATCTTCAGCAAGTTGCTTTCTTGGTTGAATAAGGTTCATTTTCTCACAGATGCAATACTATAAAAATTTAAAGATATAATTGGATAAGAATGTTGAATATAACAATTTTTTTAAATTAAAAATATTTTGCATAACACATCTTACCAATGGAAGCATTGAACATCCAGACATGTTTCTTGGCTTAGAGATAAACTTTTTTACAAATTTACTAAAATTTTTCTCTATTGTTTGTGGCCATGAGATAGTTTGCATTGTTTCACTGTCAATCAAATAGGGTAGAATTCCCCATCTCAGCTTTTGTTGGTTGTTGGGAAAGAAAAATGTCAACAGTATTTGCATTACTATCAACAAGGGGAGATCTTCTTCATTTTCTTTTTTCCTTTTTGATATTTCTTGTTTTATTCTTCTTTCCACAACATTTCTTGTTATGTAAGTATTTGTGCCAAAGTTTCTAGTTGCAAAGTCTTTGCAGTCTGGTGGAATGGTTCTGCTCGTCAATTTTTTTGTTGGTTCTATGTTTATTCCTTTTAATGGCAGACCAAACAGCAAGCTTATATCTCTGGCAGTTACCTTCATTTTGTCTTCTCATAAGATGAAGGTATCAGTTTCCACGCTTTTTGCACTCTTTCATTGTTATTTTTTCTTCATAGATGACTTTGAAGAAGTTGTAAAATGGTGTCTTCTTTAAGATGTCAAATTGCTTTTTGGTCAATCCATTTTTTTCTTTGACCAGTTTTAATATCTTGAAGATAGCTTGTAAGCCACATCTATAAGCAGTTTCTGGCTTAACATGTTCCGATTTTGCTATCTGTTTTGTTGTTTGATCTGATGTTGCATGCATGCTTTTACGACAAGGATTAACAAAATCATCATCGTCCTATTTCATGAAAATTTGGCATTAAGTTGTTAGTGAAACAAACAGCATTGAAAAAAAACAATATATAACATGATATACCGGTTTCAGTTTCTACAAACATGAGATAAAACATGGTATTTTTATTTAACTAGAATTTGCTATCATTTTTGCTAAATGTAGGTATCAATTTTTTAATAATTATGGTTGAAATACTTCTAAGATTGGTACATAATAACTTCAAAAGAAACATACTGCATGTATAATTTTTAGCTTATATTTGTGTTATTTTGGTTGCAAATTACAACGACAGTAATTTGTACAATTAAAAGTACAAAGTTTACAAAAGATAAAGTGAGTAGCATGTTTATAAGGTGTATGCATCAGTTTGGTTCTAACAAACAGTATATCAATTTTAAGATATGATGTCCATAAAAACAGATAGTAGGTATCAGTTTTTCATTTCATTGATTTCAATTTTATATTTGTGATAGTGGGTATTGTTTTATGAATATACCTATATCAGTTTTGTTATAAAGTATATAATTTTTTATTTAAATTATGAAGTTTTGTCTTCAGTTAAACAAACAATAAGTTCATTTTTTGAAATATAGGTATCAGTTTGTTATATAGTGGGTATCATTTTCTGAATTATAGGTATCATTTTATTGAAAAATTACAACATTGTCAAATGAACTAAAACATTTTATACAGTGGGTACCATTTTGTAAGAATTTAGTTTCGGTTGTACTGGAAAAAAGATGGTGAAATAATTTGTAAACTAAAATAAGACAGCTACACACAATTAGACTATAGGTATCATCATTGCAGTATGTTGGTATCAGTTTTTATTTGTGTGCTTAATTTAATTTTCCTAAATACAAAGTATCACATTAATTCTAACAGATGTTTGGTATCATATTTTCAATATATTAGTATCAATTTTGTAACAAATAGCAATGAAATCTATTTTTAAACCAACTAATCTTTGATTTCTACCAAACAAACTATAACTATCACTTTTTGAACATGAAAATCTTTTTTAGTGATATGGCTTGTACATTTACCGTATTCGCTTGTTCGTCTTCAGATTCCTCAATAGCTATTTGCTTTGCCTTATTTGTTTCTGCTTTTTCCTGTTATACATATTAACAATATTAAAATACATCTAAAGATTAAATAGTATCAGTTTTATAACTGAATGGTATTAATTTCCTTTTGAAGTTGTTGCTGAATTATTTTCTCATTTTTTTTCTTTGATCTTAATTCTCTTTTTTGCATTTGTTGTCCAGTTGATTTGTCACCAGCTGTTTTTCCCTGCATGGTTTCTTCATTCTTCTGTAAAATAAGTTCAATAGTATCATAATCAATGTACAATGGATTTGTTATGCTACATTTAATAATATCATTTACCTTTTCTTCTGTTCTGTTTTGTTCATGTTTTCTTTTTGTTCTTCTTTCCCTTTGTTCCTGTATACCTTCTTCCATTAGGCTTTTTGATAGTTTTAATGTTGTTGATTTCTGCTGCGTCTCAACTACTAGGTTTTCAATTTCGTCTCGATTCTTAGATTTAGTTTCTTTGTTTCCAGATTCGAGCTGATGATCAAAACGAGGCGCTAGGGTATTAGGTTTTTGTCGAATATCATATTGAGGGGATAAGGTATCAGAATCGTTCTCAAACTCTGCTTGTTCTTTATTTTCTGATGAATGCGATTGAGATGGAGGTAGCGATCTTGATGTGGTTTCGTTCGCCATTTTTTCTTAATTTTAATTTTGTACCGTGAAGATGAGTGTGGATTTGAAAATTGCACTGGAAGACGAATGAACGAAATGGAAATATGTTTTGAAGCGCGAATGGGCTATGGGCCTGTCATTTGGAAGAAATTTTTTTGTGCCGGTCCTTATGAATAAAATTTTTAAATAATTTGTCCTTTAAAAAAAATTCCCCATTTATTTAAGTGGAAAATAGGCACAAGGACAAATTTTCATAAAATTTTTGACTGAAGGACAACAAGTTTTATTTTTAGGCTGAAGGACAAACTTTGAAAGATATTTAGGCTGAAGGACAATGCTAATACAACTAGCATTTTGTACAATATAAAACTGGATATAATGCTAGTTATAATTAGCATTTTGTACAATGTTTGCACTGTACAAAATGCTAACTATATTTAGCATTTTCCTTCAGCCTAATTTTATTTCAAAGTTTGTCCTTCAGCCCAAAAATGAAACTTTGTGTCCTTCAGCCTAAAGTTTTTTCAAAATTTGTCCTTATGCCTAATTTCCTCTTTATTTAAACAGTTTACATTTAAGATTATTTAATTAATTTAAGTATATGGATTTAAATGTCAATTATAAATTGAGGAGAACTTTGAAAATAACAATTGAAATTAGAAAGGGTAGTTTTTGAATGTAAATTATCAATAAAATATCCAGACAAAATGAGAGTTGATAAAAATCATAAATTCAATTTGAATTTTGAGAGCTAGAAATTCTTATGAAAGATTCGAGACTGATTAAATTATAATATAGCACCCTTCGTTAATTGCACCAGTTTCTTAGACCGCCTTAAACCACCTCAGTTTTATTGTTTAATTTGATACTAGCGTATGACCAACGCAGACTGCTATAACGACACATTATTTCCAATCTTATCTTCCACCTTATCGTCATAACTTGTCAATTAGGTTCATAATAGAGCGTAACAATATCAACACAATCTAGAAGAGCAGTGTCATTATCGTAAATCGTCTCCACCGCAACACTGTTTAAAAACCCATTAAACCCTCTATAGTTACTTTCCTCCCCTTTGCACTGCAATCCTAACCTTTGACATTTTCCGCTTTTGAGAACATCGTGAAGTGTTTCGTGTTTGTCGGAGAACATAAATTTGGGCTTTAAAAACGATCAATTTCTAAAGAGGTAGAGTAATGGCTGAGAAGCTTAGGGACTTTAGCAAGCCGATTGACGTTACCTTGCTTGATGCGACTGTTGCGGCTTTTTATGGAACTGGATCGAAAGAAGAGGTATTCATTTGTATTTCTTTTTCTTCCACTTTTTTAAATAGTTACCATTTGAAGCGTGTTTTACTTACTTTTTTTGGTGAATATTAGAAGTTGAATATCTGTGATGAGATTCTTCCCATGAATCTTCAATTTGCGTTCAATTTCATTGAAGTTTTGTTTAGTAAGTTATTCTTCAACGTTTATCACAAGGGAGCATTTTAAGTAGACTAGAGTCTGCATTCTGTTGATCAGTTCCGGAAATGTAATGTCAGGCACAATTTCTACTGAATGACTAAATCATATGATATTTCGTATTTTGATCGATGCCATTGTATCAAAATTTCTTATTTACTGCCATTTTGTCAGTTTCTATTATGTAACATATTAACTCGATGAACTTCAATTTACACATGTCCAAAATAAGGCTTCAAGTTCTGACTTAAACTTCCAGAATTAGAGAACTACTTTTTTTAGTCCTCACCTGAAGCCAAGTCAGAAATGCTAGAACTTCTCGGTTCTGCTCGAAATAGTAGAAAACGAGAGTGATACAAGTGGATAACAATTTTTTTTCCTCAGTGCCCAAAAATGGAATAATTGATGTATTTTCTTATAGACTGTGTTGAAAGACCGAGAAAGAAAAAAAAAAGGAATGACATTAATTTCGGGTATGAGTTATAAAACGGGTCAGTTATACTTAATACAACTTGTTAGTAAAGTATTACTAATGAACTTGAGTTGTGAAGGATATGTGATGAGTAAAAAGAAGCGCCGATTTACAATTGGGTTGATTTAGTTATCTGCTGACTATGTCTTATGGAACTGCAAAGCAACTTCTTGTCACTTCTGAGCATATTCCAAACGTTTTTCCTTGACATTAAAGTAATGCCTGTTAATATGTTTATTTTATTTTTGATAATCCATGTACTGAACTTTATAATCATTTGTTGGCGTTGGAAACATGGTGTGAGTTTTCAAAAGAGAGAATTAGCGAAAATGACAAACTTTGAAGAAAATTTAGGCCGAAGGACATGAGTTTTATTTTTAGGCTGAAGGATAAATGCTAGTTATATTTGGCATTATATTCAACTTTTACACTATACAAAATGATAGTTGTAACTAGCATTATATTCAGTTTTACACTAACTAGCATTGTCCTTCAACCAAAAAAATAAACTTGCTGTCCTTCAACCAAAAAAATAAACTTGCTGTCCTCCAGCCTAAAAAAATTTCTAAGTTTGTCTTTGTGCCTATTTTCCTGTTTTGAAAATATGCTTATTTACTAATTCATCTTTGTATACCCGTCACCAAATAACACAGCTAATGAGAATTTTACCTCCATTGACCTAGTATAAGGATATGGATTTGGATGTCTAATCAAACACAAAAATACTACTGTATCTCATTTTGTTGTTTGATCTTTATATTAATCCCCTTTAATTAGATTTCATCTATTATTGGCAGAGAGCTGCAGCAGATCAGATATTGCGTGAGCTGCAGAGTAATCCAGATACATGGTTGCAGGCTGTGCATATTTTGCAAAACTCGCAAAATCTGAACACTAAGTTTTTTATTCTTCAGGTAAGCCGCTGGCTATGCACGGGATACTATGCATCAAATAAGATGATTTGTAGAACAATGTAGGAGTAAACAAGAAGATTGCCATATGATGGTTACAGACTTAGAAAGAACATCTGATAGAGTACCCAAAGATAGAATTTGATGGGTTTTAAATATAAGAGAAAAACATATTTCAGCTCACTCAATAAAACTCATTCAAGATGTGTATGAAAACTTTGTCTGCATGTGGAGAAACTCGTGAGTTAATGGGAAAATTAGATTGCACCAAAAATCAGTACTGTATTTGATAATATAACAAATAAATAATAATTAAGGGAATGTATCATGGTGCATGACGTTTACAGATGATATTGTGCTAATAGGCAGCTCAAAAGGAAAAGTAGAACAGGAAAATAATAATATATATATGAAGAAATGCACTATGATCAAAAGGGTAGAGAATCAACCCCGAAAATCAGGGCAAGTCCCTAATGCATATCATGTCAAGTGATTATTACAGCGGTTCCTTAACTGATTTTATTATTAACCCGAGCCTCTTATTCTCCTCTCTTATTTTGTTGAAACCTATATGGAGTAAAATTGAATATTTGCTGTGCATCTTTTGTGAAGAAATTATGGAGTATAATATGATACATCTATAGAATCAAATGATCAACAAAAAAGATGGGAATACGTATCTAGGATCGATAATTTGAGAAGATAAAGAATGACATAACAAAGCAAATTAACACAAGATAAAATAAAGGAAACCTAGTACCATTTTATGTGATACGAAAATAACAAACAAGAAGGAAGATTCTATCGAATGTCGATTAGACATACGAAAGATAATGTTGCCTTTAAAGAAGAAACAAGTAAAATAAGCTAATTGTAGGAGAAATAAGAATGCCAAAAGGAATGATATGAATAACTAAAATTGATAAAGTTTTAAATGAAAAATATTAAAGATACTAGAAGTGGCACCTACAAATGATAAAATGATAAAAAGTATGTCTTGATGATATGAACATATACAAAGAAGATGGAGTAATGCAGCGGTAATGAGAGGAGATAAAACGTGCGTAAAAACGAATAAAGAGAGAGGAAAATCTAAATTAACACGGGAAGAAAATGCTGAAAATGATTTTGTAATACTAAACTTGACTAATAATATGCTTCGAGATAGAAATCGGTGGAGAAAGTGAATTCATGTAGTTGAACTTATTTAGGAAAATGACGATGATGTTGATGATGAGGCAAGTCGTTGGCTTTTGTGTTTTTTATATGTTTAACACATAAAGAAAAATAATTACATAGAACTACAACACTATTGTAAAAATCCGCCTAGGCACTAGGCGAAACTTATCACCTAGCCATCCACTTAGGTCCACCTCAACAAGTCTCACCATCTCCTCTAAGAATCAAAACATATATCTATGCATTGGTTAGACATTAGTTGAGGCTATGTCTCGTATAAACATCTACGTGCTTTGTTTTAGCGGTTTTGCCTCCTTAGTTGCTCTCAAGTCCGTCCAAACTTTCAAATTTTCAAATTTGATCAATTAATGTTAAATCAATTACTAAAATTTTATCCAAGATACATGGGTTGTCAAAAACCCATAGCTTTGATTAATCCCCTGTTAATTCTCATTTAAAAGACTAATCTCTAGTTCGAATTTACCGTCCAGCCTCCGCCTAGCGATTTTTTTAGTGATTTTTACAATCTTGAACTGCATTGACTGCTACCTAATGCCATCTCCATTTGATATATAAATGCGGGATCTGGTTTTTATATTAGTCCTTGTGGACGCATACCGATATAATGTTAATTCATGATATCTGGTATAATTCTGTCTCATATTTCCCTTTTTTCATGATATATTATAGATTACAAAATTGTACTCTATTTTTGTTTGAATGTAATAGAGAGTGACAAATGTTGAATCTCCCTCACTAGGTACTGGAAGGAGTCATCAAGTATCGATGGAATGTCTTGCCAGTTGAACAAAGAGATGGGATGAAAAACTACATATCTGATGTTATTGTACAGGTATGGAGCAATCCATCCATCCATGTGTCATGTCATATGTCTTTTCCAATATGATCGCTGTTCTAAAATAGAGGCCAAACTATTATCTCATGTCATTATTTGATGATCTGACCAGCTTTCAAGCAATGAAGCCTCTTTCCGGAAGGAAAAGCTGTATGTCAACAAGATGAATATTATCTTAGTTCAGGTAACCTTAATAAAAAGAAATCACGATGCCCCATTTTTCATAAAAATATATACGCTTGCGGTACCATTGACTATTTTCTCAATCAATGTGATCCAAAGTATTGAATTTCCGTGCGCGAGATTTTCCCAAGATCTATTTTTTCATACTTGGGCAAGATTTTCCCAAGATCTCTTTTTCACTTGGGTGAGATGAAACTTGAAACGTATTCATACGTCGATTGACACTCATCTCACCCAAGATATTAAAATATTAATCTGAGGTATTGATCGAGATGTCAGTTTGAAATTTCATGTGTAATCAGAGATTTATTTGAAACCTTGATCATATAACATCATTGCAAATTTTATTTTTATTTTGCAATAATAGATTTTAAAGCACGAGTGGCCAGCTAGATGGAAAAGCTTCATTCCAGATCTTGTTTCAGCAGCTAGGACTAGTGAGACGATATGTGAAAATTGCATGACTATTTTAAAGGTTTTGCTCGTAATATTTTACTGAATTCCTTTACCAAGTTAACATTGCATAGCAAGGCCCTTATGTATCATATTTCCAGCTTCTTAGCGAGGAAGTCTTTGATTTCTCAAGAGGAGAGATGACTCAACAAAAAATTAAAGAACTCAAGCAGTCATTAAATAGGTGAATCACTCTTGTTTTACTTTCAGCGGACCGTTTATATGTTCAATCTACTTATATACCTATACATGCATGTTCAATATTTATGCATGTGCTTATCCGTTTGTGTTATTCCCTTGGTAATTACTTTCAAGAGAAACATAAACTACATGTTGGAATAATTCCTTGTAGAAGTGCATGTCATGATTCTCATTCTGGTCTTCTTAATTGCTCTAGGAGACCTGGAATATGCAACTTCTAATCTGAACAACTGCTATATTTTAGTTACCTCTTGAATCTTTTTTTTTTCACGAGCTTTATTTAGTGATTTTGAATGTTGGTCGACAACCATTACACAACTCTACTTCATATTATCCCTTATTGTTAAAAAAGAATTATGCTGTTAAGATATTTCCTTGGATGAATCATATTGTAATTATTCTGTATGTGTGTCTGGCAGTGATTCCTTAAGTATATACTTGACCAAGATCTTAAACTTTTAGCTTTTACTGTTCTAACACTCTATTACATTTATTTGAACAGTGAGTTTCAACTTATTCACGAGTTGTGCTTGTATGTCCTCTCAGCATCTCAAAGAACTGAGCTTATACGGGCGACATTAGCGACACTGCATGCTTTTTTATCTTGGATTCCTCTGGGCTACATATTTGAGTCAACTTTGGTTTGTTTTTTTATAACTTATTATACAGTATATATTTAAGTCAGAAGATTTGTATTAGCTTTCCCTCTCAGGTTTTCAGTTAAAACATACTGATCCCCCTCATTTATCATTTTTTGATAGCTGGAGATACTTCTGAGATTTTTCCCGATGCCATCTTATAGAAATCTCACGCTTCAATGTCTAACAGAGGTAAATATCTGGTGAGGGTTGCGTATTAGAGAGTTCCGAGTCTGATTATATCTCCTTTTACAGGTTGCTGCTCTGCAGTTTGGTGATTTTTATGACACACAATATGTCAAGATGTACAGCATTTTCATGGCACAGTTGCAGGTGCTCCTTATTTACATTCTATTTTTTTGTTATTCCTATCCTAGATATCCTGTTTCTAATTTTACTCTGTTATTGGCTTTGCCCCTTGTGCTAAACACCTTTCGCTCTTTACATTTTTTAGGCTATGCTTCCACCTGGTACAAATATCCCTGATGCTTATGCTACAGGTTCTAGTGAAGATCAGGTACACTATTCTCAGGCAAATTGCTAGCATTTTGTCTTCCACTTTCTATTTGTATGAGCACACTCTGAATTACTCATGCTTTTCACTTGGCATCTACATCAGGACTTCATCCAAAATCTTGCAATCTTTTTTACTTCGTTTTACAAGGTACGTCTCTCAACAGTTAATCTGGAACATATTTTGGTTACTTATCTTAATATTGCATTTCGCTCAATTTAGTTCATAACAATACTATAGAAGTATTTTACGAAAAAATAAAAAAAATAAAAAATATAAACAATACTATAGAAGTAGGCGGCATCTTGCTACCTTTTTAAGAAAGGGAAGCAAACATGTTAATGCTTGATTTTTTTTACTCATTTCACATGACTAAAGTTAGCTTAGTTGCAGTTGTATGAAGTTTTAACTTTGAGGAATTGAAACTTTCTTTTCTGTATAGTTATTTTGCATACATATTTGATTGGCTTTGTCATGCAATCTTTTCTCTTTACTTATTTTACATGTCTGATTGGCTGTCACACAGTCTCATATTCGTATATTGGAGGCTACTGATGAAAGTAGATCCACCTTGCTTTTGGGTCTTGAATATTTGATTGGTATCTCCTATGTTGATGACACAGAGGTTTTCAAGGTACACATCTGTTGTGAATTTTATTTTATTTTTTTATTCTTGCAATTGCTATTTCTAACATTGCATATATCGAAAGGTTTGTTTGGACTACTGGAACCTATTAGTGCTTGGGCTTTTTGAGTCCCACCAGAACATGGATAATCCGGTTGTAATTGCAATGGGTTTTCAGGTAACAATTAGTTGGTCGATTGGTATACTTGTTATTTTGGAACAATTCTTTGGTTCAGTATTTATCATGGTCAATTTGCTCCCAACTGATTTTAAAGCCTGTCTTTGTTGCCTCTCAATTTTTAATATTTCAGCAACTTTGCATGAACTATTACTGACCTAATAGATGGTATAATTCCCTCATAGCAGTATTCTGACACGTATGTTCTGCATTCCACGTTATGAGCTTATATAACTTCTAGCCTTGATAAAACATTTCGATACCAGATGAGTTTTATTGTATTGTTTAAGTTACCAGTTATTCCGTAGTACATGTAGACCACAAGTAGTAGGTATGTTATCTTGACTTGTCAAATTCAGGGTAGCTGTGTATGGACTAACATTTGTGATTTTATACGAATGCAGGCAGTGTAAAGTTAGAGTTGCATGATACTTAATTTGTAGGAATCTGTAGTCATAGTTTACTTTTATGGGGTTTTGGGGTGTTTGTGGGGGGGGGGGGTGGTTGTTTTACAGGAATACCGGGCAAAATCTAATTTAGTTTTTCACTAGCCGTATATTATTTTCATATTATGAGTGTTAATTTTTTTTCAATTGTTATTATGCATTATCGTCATCCTCATGGCCATCATCAATTTCACCTTCATTATTATGCTATTGTTGCTATAGTTATTTGTATTCAGTATTAATTATTATAAGTAATTTAGTATATCCGATGGAGTATTAGGAATACCACAAATTCCATCAAATCCAACAACTTTGAACCCATTTATATTATTCTAAAAGCTGCTCTCTCTTTCATGAAATGAATATTTTTTTGACACCGTTATTTATGTTCAACTCAGTCATTCCATGGGTTGGTTGATGGTCTGGGATCAGAACTTGCACAAAGACGGAAGCTTTATTCAGGTCCAATGTCTAAGTTAAGAACACTCATGATATGTCGAATGGCAAAGCCTGAAGAAGTTCTGATAGTAGAAGATGAAAATGGAAACATTGTTCGTGAAACCATGAAAGACAATGATGTTCTTGTCCAGTATAAGGTTTGTACACAGATTATTTAGCGATGATAATTTTTATTTGCTTTCCAGGGTCATCAAGTGTGGTCTCAGAGAGTCTTACAATCATTTTTATTTACCATCGAATGCATATTTTTGCAGACTGCATAGTTGATTTTTTTAGCACCGCTAACATAAAAGATATTCAAGTAACTGATTATTTTTACCAAAGATCCCTTCCGAGTTTATTTTAACAAGTGTCCATTTACAGTGTTGCAGAACAGAATGACCTTTCATGCCACTTTTGCTTGTAGTTCTGTCTGATACTAGGATTTTTGTATGTGAATTTGTATTTAAGCAAGTCTTATTTGTGTCGTTGATGACATTTGATTGATGATTACATCAAGAAGACAAGTGTTATCAAATTTTTAACTATGCTATCCTAAAGTTGTGAAACGATTAGTTATAATTTTTTTTGGATACCTAAGTGTTCTAACTTGGAGAGGGCCCTTGAATATTGCATGGTATCTGTTATCTTAATGCAAATAGGAGTGGAAATGTTGGTAAGTACCTCTTGCCAATAATTCCAAAACCATCCTTGAACTGTAATATCTTTCTACTAACAATGCACACAGGTAGGTTAAAAGTTGGTAAACCTTTTTGCCAAACTGTTAAAACTATCCCTCTGTAGAAAATTTGATTTGAATTATAACTCGATAAGAGTATTTGTTTTTCCTTTACAATAATTATTATAGTTTGCATAAGATTTCAATAATATTCTTCTGCATCATAGTTTAATATAGAACATGGTAACAGTTATTGTCTCACGTGCAACACACATGCATGGTAGTAGTAAGCAATATGGTAAAATAAAATTTGGTGAGCCGAAAAGCTTTGGGCTTTGTACTTGCTATAATAAATGCAATGAAATTCAGTTGAACTCCACATTTACAGGTTTTTTTCTTCTGATAATACCGGTAACCATTAATACTCCACGGTCAATGCTGATTGATGTTAGATGCCAAAATACCTTCGCTTCTAATTAAAAACTGCTACCAGTAGTTGTATGTTTTTAAGTCCGATCTGTTGTTTAATATGCTATTGGTGTACTTACTGTTGCAGATAATGAAGGAAACTTTGATATACTTAACTCACCTTGATCACGATGATACGGAACACCAGGTGATACTAATTGGAATTGTCATTAATTTGCTTCAGTACTTGCAACATTTATTCCTTTTTCTGCAGGTGACAGAATAATTTCATCAAATTATTACACTTGCATATCTCAACTGCCTATAGTATTATCAGTCAAGATTTTATTTAAAATAAATTTAATTTATTTAGTATTTTAATGTGCAAAACAAATGCTTTTCAGTTCTTTTTGACTTGAATATGTATCCCATGCAATTGTTCATACTCATCCTTACAACCAAAACCCTTTTTTTTTGTGCCATCTGCAGTTCAAATATTCTAGTGAGATCGAGCTAATATTGTGCTTTTCATGACAAAAAGCATTTCCCATGCTTTCGATTGCATTGTGTCATGTCATCACTAAATAAATTTTTGGTTTACATCGTGGATGGCAAATTATATGAGACGAAGATAGTAATATATAAGAAGTGAATAATTTAATCTGCCTTTTGTGTTAACTCATTTATTATTGATGACATTTGCTTGGTGTGGAGCTATATACAAAAAATGTATATACTTCGTGCATACAAACTTATTTGTTATTCATGTTTAGCATATTGTACTGTTTTTCTCATACTTATTTGAGTTGGAATTTTATAAATTGACATTATTATATTAAAAGTTTCTTTGGAGTTGATATTCTCTAGGCTTTTGAAAAAGCTATTTTCATCAATGTAAATCTGTTCACCTCCTGTTTTAGATGCTGAAGGGATTAAGCAATCATTTATCTTAGTGATGGTTTCCTTGAGATGATATTATTTTAGGCTTCAGAAAAAGTATGTTTCATCAATGCAAATCTGTTTACCTTCTACTTCAGATGTTAAAGAAGTTGAGCAAACAATTGGATGGGGAGGACTGGACTTGGAACGATTTGAACACTCTATGCTGGGCTATTGGGTCTATATCTGGATCAATGATGGAAGACCAGGTTTCTTTCTACTCTCTTTACAGTTCCAATTCTTTGTCATAGACTTATAACAAAATGAGTTTTTTTATAAGTAGCATGCTGTACACAAATAACTGGCTAGCAATATTTTGTGATGAAAATCTACAGTGCCCATTCACACTATTTATTTTTACTATTATAATTACCTCCTGGCAAAACCACTACTCAAAAACGTCAATTCTTTAATGAATACTTGTGTTTTTGCAATATATTTCTGTAGTCTTATGTGTAAGATGTCCTTTTTAGTTGCTGAATCCCACAGACACTGTATTTCCTATTGTATCAACTTCACGCAAAAATTGCCAACGTGGAGAATTAAGTAGTATTTTCTATTTCTAATTATTTGAACTCTGAATTTTTCACTTACAGCTTATTTGTGTAACTTCATTATTTTTATTACTGCTATCTCATAATATGATGCCCAAGCCAGGTGTCTGTTCCTTAGTCTCGCTTTAGGTTGAAATTGTTGGTTACTATTTATATGTCTAACTTGTATATGCATACCAATGGCTAGTGTTCATTTGCTCACAGGAAACTATGTTTTTTCAAGGCTATTGCAAAACTAGTCTTTTCGAGGTTAAAACTGAAAGGACATGCAAAATAGATACATGGACTCGCAATTTGAATTTTTTCTTTGAATTTTTTTTAACAAAGGGCAATTTGACATAACTTGCCCCTCATTCCTAAATACCATTTCTCATTATATTCCTAGCCTCTTTAACCAATTTTCTGAATCCTGATTCAAGCTACCATTATGAATCTCTTTTGTTATCAATTAAAAGCACAATTCTCTTGAAAGTCAACATGATGGAACCCTCTCATTACTTTCTCCCTCTCTACCCATTTTTCCAATTAAGAATTCCTTTTTTCGTCAATTAAGAACAAAACGCACTTCAAATTTAACACGTGGGAAATGAGTTCTTAATCTTTTTTTAAATTTAACGTAGAAGAATATCATTGCTAAATTATTTTGTTAGCAACAATCTAAAATTATGGTGACTTCATACAAAGATCCAGAAATTAACATCAAAAAATAATAAAACATATAATATCCTTTAACTTGAGCAGTAGATTTAGCCCAAAAGAGAGCACACTAGATCCAGTAAACTTAATCAAGATCATGGCAGCATATCCAAAAATGAAAGTAATTTCTTATGTGTTTTGTTACCGACTACCAAAAAAGTTGAGTTTTTTTTACCCTTTTTTCTTCTTCTTCTTTACTGGTTAATATTTTGTTTTCATGTATTGAAATTCTGATGTATAATACATAATGTTGATCTTAAGAACCAAAACATTTGGTCCTTTTAGTTTCATCTGTAACATTTTGCTCTGATCCTATGTCTGTTTTGATCCTAAAAATAGAGAGCAGATAGTTTTTTTTCCAACTACTTTTGAGTATTTGGGAAATGAACTGTAAAAATTAGGGTTTGAGATCATTTGGTTACGGGTTTTGAAATGTTAGAATAATTTGGTAAAATAAAAGGTTTTCAACGATTGTCTTGAGAAGAAGGATCTGCAAATGTCATTATTATTAGAAGACAGTGTACTGTATGTGGATATACTCTTTTTTTATTAAAATAAAAATAAACAGTGTTCTGCTTGTCCATTTTTGTATTACAACATTTTGCCTCATATCGACGTATACCTCTATCCCTTGTCAAATTTGCAGTTCCCTTTTGTAACGAACCTTTTAAAGGGCAACATATTCGTTGGTCACGATGAAGATTGTTATTTTCACCTTTCTGTGAGGCACAGGAAGGTTTAATTATATCATTCAGTGAGGCACTTCGTTCGCCGCTGCGCGGCTTTGCTGAGCAATGTGTATCTTGCTAACATAGTAGCTTGCCACCCAGTGTATATCCCATACCCACTGGTGCACGGTTGATCAGATGTTAGATCCATAATTTGAGAAAAAAAGACTATGATCCCTATTAGCCAACACATATATTTTACACAACCACTTTTGCAATATGAGCTAAACTAAGGTGTGAAATATTATTTAGTAAAAAGTATCTGGATTGTTTGAATACGAATCGCGTCCATTTACTATGTGGGAATATATTTCTCTTGAAGATATCACACTAGTTGCATGGTTTGCTCCTGTAACACATAACATTCAAAACTTTTTATTATTTATTTATTTTTTGTTTAATTTCAACTTTTGCAGGAGAATAGGTTTCTTGTAATGGTCATTAGGGACTTGCTGAACTTGTGTGAAATTACTAAAGGGAAAGATAACAAAGCTGTCATTGCCAGCAATATCATGTATGTTTCAAATGCCTGATAATTCTTTACCGTCTTTTATAATGCATTTATAATGACTTTGCATGTATTGTTAAAGGTACGTAGTTGGGCAATATCCAAGATTTTTGCGGGCACACTGGAAGTTTTTGAAAACAGTTGTGAATAAACTATTTGAGTTTATGCACGAAACTCATCCTGGAGTTCAGGTCACCATTTTGTGCTCTTTTTGATATCTTTGTTGTATGTTTGCGCTGGGATATTGGTTGTCATTTTGACAGAATATTAACACCCCAACATCTCTGTTTAAGTATTTTACACGACCAACTTCATATACAGCATCTGACATTTCATTATTAAGTGGCTCTAAGCAGTGTGTTTATTTTTATAGGTTAACAAAGTTCAGTTGCTTGTAATTTCAGTTTATAATTGACATTTCATTATTAAGTGGTAAAAATGTAGTTAGATGAGGTCTTAACTCTTTTAAATGTTGAAAGTTCTTTTAGTTTATGTTTGCTTTTGACACCATTTGATTCCGACTTTATTCAGAATCTCAGATATACACTAAATGGGGAAGAAATTATGTTCATAATCATATTGATCTATCAAATGCTGTTAAAATGTATTTTAGGTAAATGCTTTTGAAAAACTGAAATTATTCTGGTAAATTCCACAAAATGGGCTTATTATCAAAAAATGCTTATTGTATCAATAATGAAAAAGAGATCGTTTTGTATTAGTAATTTTCAGATGCTGACGGAGGTAAATGAATTATTATTATTAGTAAGGAGTAAACTAGTAAGGACCTTTTTGTATCAATAATGAAAAAGAGATCCTTGCTTCCGCATTTTTGCCTTTAAAATTATGCAATTCACTTGCCTCCCTTGTAATGAAGCATCTATATTACATAAACATATACCAATTTTCTTCCCATTTTTACTCTTCATATTCTTTGGAGTAACCAAAGATGTTATTTTGTCTTTAGGGTTGCTTCTTTTATCATGATTATATATTTTTTGGCTTTAATTTCTAATATTTGCCACCTTTTTGTGTGCTTATATACTTCAAAATCATATTTGATTTTACATTTCAGTGTTCCATTTCTTCTTTTCATTATCTTAACAAAGGTTATTCTTTTCATTCAGGATATGGCATGCGACACTTTTTTGAAAATTGTACAGAAATGCAAGCGGAAATTTGTAGTTACACAGGTAATCCCTTGGTATATTTCTTGGATTTAGCATGCTTATATACATATTATCTTTGAAAATTTTCCCCAAATAAATAAATAAATGTGTTTTATATATAATCAACTCTTTATAGGTTGTTATTCTTAGTTCACTGTTTCACGCCAATGTCATCTCTTTTTGTAGATTGTTATGTTTCTTAAATATATGTGCTATCTATCCCTCGAAATATGTTACTGTCCCATCCTCTTTAACTTTTGATATGCATTACCTTTTGTGTTGTAAAAAAACATGTTAAAAGCTTTTATGAAAAAATCATGCAAACTTTCCATTCAAAAACTCACCATTTGTTCTCAAGATTGAAACTGGAATTACCCTTTATCCAGTAATCCTAAAAATTTTTCTAGTGTAATAAAGTCAATATCTAAAACCTTTCTTCTACTAGCCGAAATGTAAAACTCGGTGCCAAGGCTCTCTTCTGTGACAATTGAGAGGAGGCATCATGGGAATGGGAACTAGCTCACCCTTCAAAATGATTATTCCTTGCTATCGTGCCTGGGATTCCATGATCAAATCAACCGTACATTGTTCCCTACTGTAATCTATTTTTTATGACTGCAAAATCTGTACGAATTTTATGCCTATAGCTAGTGGTCTGAGTATGTTTCACTCTTAACTTTGTCTAAGTTTGATTGAAGTAATTTGAACTTGTTAATCAAAATTTGTTTAGAAACTGTCAAATTAAAATTGATATCACCTTTTACTTTATTGCATTGGTTGCTGACCGCAGAATGCATCCCTTGAATTGCGTTGTGTATACTTATGAATGAAATCATCACTCATCGTAAACAATCATTTTTCATTCCCAAAAACAAAATTTTGTCACATAAGCTATGAATTAATTTTTTGAAGAAAGCAATTTGCTTATATTGCAGGTTGGTGAAAGCGAGCCATTTGTGTCTGAACTTCTGACTAACCTTGCTAGTATAGTTGGAGACCTTGAACCTCACCAGATCCATTCATTTTATGAATCGGTATTTATACCTAAATTAATTAATGATAACCATATGCTGTTGCACTCAGTAAATGATTTTTTCTTCGAATTTTTGAAGGTTGGTCACATGATTCAAACAGAACCTGAGGCTGGAAAAAGGGATGAATATCTGAAACGGTTGATGGAACTTCCAAATCAGGTGATCAATTTTTTTACTTCAACATTAAATTATTACTTTTAGTTCCACAATATTCTCAGCACACTTTCCTTTTTGTTTAAGATCATATTTTCCCAGTAACATATATGAATTTGCATGATCTTTGTTGATGTAGAAATGGGCAGAGATCATTGGGCAAGCTAGCCGTAGTGTTGATATTTTGAAGCAACAAGAAGTTATAAGAACTGTTCTTAATATTCTACAGGTACTATTTTCTAAAGCATGTCCTACACAATTTAGCTTAACTTAGTTGTACGCAAGCATGCACGGCACGTGTGTGTTTGGTTCACAGTTTAATTTTGTTCTTGAGCAACCCTGAAACAGAGTGGTATAACTGACATTTACATGCCCTTTAGCTCGATTGACCATTTTCTATAGTAAATGTCATATTATTATCTCAACATGACTTACAAATCGAGCACCGCTGTTTTGATATTTTCTTCTTCAAGGTTTTCAAAATGAGATTCAAATTGCAAATCGTAAAGTTCAAACTTTGAATCGAAATGGGATTTAGATCGTAAATTGTAGATTCAGAATTTCCATATTTAAAGTTTTGTACGCACTTTGAAATTGATTATAAAGTTTGAACTTCTACATCAAACCTGAAACATAGTTTTCTCTATTGTTCCATTTTTATTTTGTTTAGAAAACATTAGACTTGAAATTGTGGAGCCAAAAAACCATATTGAATACATAAATATTGATTGAATGATTTTTCTCAACTGCGGTTTTAGCCGAGTTTGAATCGGAATGTAATTCGAATTGGGAGGGGAGAGATCTGATCTGAAATGGGATTTAAATCTTAAGATTTTTGATAACAACGATTTTTAAATTTTTTGTTCTTCTGTACTAGTCATGTGCAAGAAAACCAGGTAAAACATGGTACACGATTATCAATTTTCATTCTTGTGGGAGTTCCAATATGTGACACTGTGCAACAACATATATGTTGTATTCAAGATATTATCCATATGGGCTGAGATAATGACTTCTGTTCATCGAAATTTCTTGCTACTATTTGGAATGGTGGTTTGATATTTATTCGCAAATTCTAGTGGTCACTTGACCAACCTTGGATTGTGTGGACCTCAAGGTTGTTTACAGCTACCATCCTTAAAATGTTTTCGACTAAGATAATTCGAACAGAACTTTAACCCATCCTATGATGCATCAATTTTAAGAAACTTACCATTAAATATACATGTTGGTATTAGCATGCCAGGATGTGTTTGTAACCATTTGTAGCCTGCCATTTTCGTAGCTTATAACCCAATGTGTATTCCAAATTCCATCTGCTCACACACTGACACGCATCATCTACGACATGTTACAACCATAATTTTTTCTAGAAACTTACCATTAAATATACAAGTCGGTATTAGCATGCCAGGATGTGTCTGCAACCATTTGTAGCCTGCCATTTTCATAGCTTATAACCCAATGTGTATTCCAAATTCCATCTGCTCACACACTGACACACATCATCTACGACATGTTACAACCATAATTTTTCTAGGATTATGCTTCAATGCAACCTTATACACCCTGCTATATAACAACATAAATGTTATATCCAACTAAACTATTTTTGTAACATGGGTCAAGCCAATATCTGTTTTTTTTCCTTTAAAAATTTGGTTGTTGATTTTAAAGGTAATAACTACTATCCTTAAAATGTTATTGACTAGATCATTCGAACAGAACTTTAACCCATCCAATGATGCATCAGTTTTAAGACAACTTACCATTAGATGTACACGTTTTTAGCTATCAGGATGTGTTTGTAACAATTTGTAGCATGTCATATTCGTAACTTATCACACAATGTGTATTCCAATTTCCATTCGCTCACATACATCATGCACATCATGTTACAACATGATTTTGGCTAGGATTATGTTTCGATGCAACCTTTAATAATTAGTACACCATATTATATAACAACATAAATATTGTATCCAACTAAACCATTTTTGTATGGATCAAGCCGATATGTATATATTTTATTCTTTAAAAAATTTGTTGTTGAATTGAGAGGTTAGTATTTGTGTCGGTATTAGTGTTCAATTAACCATGCACAAACTATATTAATCTCAAATGGATATATTTACAATTGGTGAAATTAGGAAGGTTTAAATTGGTGATCACAAGTGCAGGAAGCATTGTTTGTAACGCACCACATTAAATTGGCGATCATATGAGTCAGGACAATATGTTGAATTTTGTTCTTTAAAATTTTTGTTGTTAAAGTGAGAATTAGTCTTTATGTAAATCTTGGTATTCAATTAGCCATGCAGGGACTGTATTAACATCAATCTAAAATTAGCGAAAATAGGAAGGTTCAATTTCGTGATCACACCTGCGATAATACAGATGTTATGTATCACTAAAAAATTATTCGTATTGTTTGAAGTGAGAGGTTGGTAGAATATGTCAAAGCTAATGTCCAAAAGGGTGCCATGGGATGAATCTTTCACACTAGACGTTAATAAGCAGGCCTTTGCTTGATTTTCATAGAAAAACTATATATTAACGGCTGCAGTGTTCAGGCCTTTGCTTGATTTTCATAGAAAATCTATATATTAACGGCTGCGGTGTTCAGGCCTTTGCTTGATTTTCATACAAAATCTATATATTAACGGTTGTGGCGTTCAGCTAACAGTTTAAAGTGTAACTTCACCTCCCAATCTTTTGATATATATATATATGTGTGTGTGTGTGTGTGTGTGTGTGTGTATAAATTCATAACTTATGCATCTGTGTGTGTTTGTGCGTGTGTATTTAAATTCATAACCTTCAATCCTATAGACGCATGGATGAAATGATTAGCTGTCCACCCCTGAGGTATACCACAAAGAAACGAGCAAAATATTTCCTATCTCCAAACTTATGCTTCAATTTAGCACCAACAAAAGTTAATAATTTGATAGGTAGAGGATCATTTCAGGATAAAAAAGCAAGCATGTGGTTTTGGCTTCAGTGTATGAAGTAATTATTGTTATTGTAGTGTTTAATCTTGTTTTAATGAATCTTTGCATATCAAATGCTACTTAATTATCTTGATAATACAATCATTAAATACCGAGTGCAATATTTTTTTTGTTTTGCGACAGACCAACACTAGTGCAATATATTTTTTTGTTTTGCAACAGACCAACACTAGTGCTGCTAGTTCTCTTGGGACATTTTTCTTTCCACAGATATCACTGATATTTCTGGACATGCTCACAATCTACAGGTAAATACTTTATTTCAACACTGCTGGCAACCTTGAGCATTTGGTCCTAATTAAATATTTCGTTCTGACTATTATATATTATATCACAGAATGTACAGTGAGCTTATATCTAGTAGTATAGCAGAAGGTGGACCGTTCGCTTCTAAAACGTCTTTTGTGAAACTTTTAAGGTACAAGTTGATCATATTATTGAAAAATTATGAAACTAGTACTATTTTATCTTTATTTATCTTTTCTATTTTTGCATAAACGAGCAGATCTGTGAAGCGGGAGACTTTAAAACTAATTGAGACATTCTTAGACAAGGCCGAGGAGCAACCACATATAGGCAAGCAGTTTTTACCGCCTATGATGGATCCTGTACTTGGTGATTATGCTAGAAATTTACCTGATGCAAGGGAGTCTGAAGTATTATCACTATTTGCAACAATAATAAATAAGTATGCCCATTTTTTATAGTAAATATTTTCAATTTTTTTCAAAAAATGTGCGCACTTTCTTTTAGTAGCATTCCATGTTCTCACTAGTGGCCTGTACTAAGTAAAGAAATTTTGCCACCCCTTTTCTCTAGTTTGTTTCTCATGAACACATTCATGAACCTTGACTTCTCTTTGTAACGTACTTGGAAGCACAGTTTTATAGAATGCTATTTAGCTGTTGCTGTTGGCCTGCTACGTGGGAAAACAAACAAAAATAAAATTGGTGCATATGATGCTACAAAAACTTTGGAACTGTAGGGAATAAAACATAACAAAATCGTAATTGGTGGACATGAATTAGGGCACTTGGTATCTGAGGGTGTTGAACCTAAGAACTTTGGATGCGTGGTTCAAAGGCCTTAGCACACTTCAATATTTGACCATGGAATATATCATGTTTACACATATTTATATATACTAGTAACTTGGCGCATATGATGCACAAACATTAGATGCCATATTATTTTCTTTGTTCGAAGTTCTATGTTAGGCTTGCCAAAACTGAAGCTCTTCTTGTAATGTGATAAGTTTATTCCTGATGAAGGATTTTATTCCTGAAAGACCTGCATTTCATTGCTGTTGACCCAAACTATCCTTTTTGCGTTGCTCTTGGAAATAAACTTATTTTCTAATTGTAGATATAAAGATGCAATGATGGAGGAGGTACCTCGCATATTTGAAGCTGTTTTTGAATGCACTCTTGAGGTAAAAGAAAAAAATCATAAAACATTCAGATGATATCTTCATAACCCATCATTTCCGTACTGAAATCCTTTCCAAATTACAGATGATAACAAAAAATTTTGAGGACTACCCTGAGCATCGCCTTAAGTTCTTTTCATTGTTACGGGCAATAGCTACATATTGTTTTCAAGCCTTATATCAGTTATCTAGTCAGGTTAGTACTTACTATTATACTGCAAACCATGTCTGATTCTGATATAGGTCATGCGCTGCTCATCTTTTCATTTGCTGTGCAAATGGAACATCATTGTAACCCTATTTTTAATAAATTTCATTGTACACTCGAGAAGATTCTGCTATTCAAAATAAAATAGAGAAGTTTGTATTTTTGTGGACATGAACTGCCTAATCACATAGAGGATGATAAATCTTGCCATTAAATCTTTATTACAGTAAGTACAAACTACTACTCCCTTTTAAAGAGTGGAAGGCTATAAAGGAAGAACTTTCCACATATCATTGATGTCATTAAAATCATTTTTTTTAGTACCAGTTCTCGTTTATAAAATAAACTTCACTTTAAATATTATGTAATTCAAAAGGACGAAAGAGAAGCTTGTGCTTTAGAGGGCATGTAATTGCCTTCATCATATAAAGCAAGGTCTAAGATTTCAGTTTTCGTTTCAGTTTTGAATCTTTTGATCATTCGACAGTTTTGAAATTTTGGTCACTTTCGTATCAGTAGCTTCTGTTTCAATTTCTATTTTGGTTTTCATGACACTTTCCATAGAAATACATTGATAAACTATGGTTATTTGTAATTATAAAAGAAAAACATGTATTTTATGGCCCAGGCAAAATTATTGAAATACAGACATAAAACCAATACAGGTAAATGTATAAAAAAATAAGCCTAACCTTCTATAATTCATGGTCTTAACGTAAAAACCCAGCCCACAATCTATCCCTACTGTTTATTTGGGGGGTTGTTGAATCAATTTGGCTGGGGTTTCAATATAAACAACAAGAAATGCCTCCTGATGCTCCCCAATGAAAATTTTCTCACTAATTTGGGTTTCTATCGACTTTTTAACACATCTTCACTTAAACTGAAATTGCAGTACCATTTCTTCTGGATCCGGCCGGAAACGAACCGGGATTACCGGAATTTTTGGGTTCCAGCCGGATCCTTGAACCATGATATAGAGGATGGTATCATTGGATGTTTTTAAATCTTGGATTGCAATAAACACAATCTACTGTCTCCAAAAAAGATTTGAAATACTTTACATATCATGGAGGCTTTTAAAGATAATAGTTTATAATAAGACATCGTTGTACTCCTAAATTTTGGGTTTGTTGTCATGGCAAAGGCCTACCAGTATGGTTCCACCGCTTGTAAGTTTGACTCCTTGACACAACCTTCTGGAATACATATTTATTTTGAGGTAAGACAAGTTATCAATTGAGTCCCTCTCAACTTTCACATAGCTAATAAGCTTCGAATACTTGATTTTCCATTTTAATATATTGATGTGCCTTAACAGTTTCAAATTTTATATTAGACTAATACGATACAAAAAGATTCATCACTGACCCAAATGCTGGTAGTAAACTTGATTTTTTTTTTAAAAACCATCTTTATGTAATTTTAACTTTGGACAGCAACTAAAACTTGTCATGGATTCTGTGATTTGGGCATTTCGTCACACTGAGAGGAATATTGCAGAGACTGGTCTAATTCTCTTATTTGAGATGCTGAAAAATTTCCAGGTTTGTTATCCTATACACTTTTACAGTCTTGAACTTCAGCTAATTGATTTCTACAATTAATTTTTTTTTTCACTTGCATTACTTATTTGATACTATTAGATAGTATGTGCTTGTAATTGTACTGATAAACAACAGACTCTACTAATAAATTCAAGTGCAGTTCAGTGTACCTGGTACCACTCTATTTAAAATCAAATATGTATGTTTATACTTTAGTATTAGTGTGTTGAATAGCACTGTGATGAAAATAGACATAAGTCATTTTCATGAATAATTTAGATGACATATGGTTATATACAGTTTTTTTTGAACCTGATACTCGGGTGGTAACTCAAATGTTTTTTCCAATTTTTTTGGTGAAGATTTCAAATCAGCATAATATTTTTACTTCATCTACTGTACTGTTAGAAATGTTTTGTATCAAAATCGTTGTTTCTTACTGCTGGATTTTCTCCAACAGATATCTGGGTTCTGCAATCAGTTTCATAGGACATATTTCTTGACAATTGAGCAAGAAATATTTGCTGTTTTGACAGATACATTCCACAAACCAGGATTCAAGCTCCATGTTTTGATTCTTCAACATTTATTTTGCTTGGTAAATATTCCTGTCATGTTATGTTTCAATATTCTAGCTGTTTCAACTTTCAAGTCAGTCTAATTCCAGCAAATGCTTGCTTTTGCACTAACGAGCGGGACGAAATTGTACAAAAAAATTGAAGTTTATTTGTATGAAAGAGAATCTCCAGGTGTAAAACCTAAAATAAAGAGCATATAAAAGATATCCAACGGGTTACCTGTACAGTACACTTCCTTGAAATACTGGGCTTTAACCACTTGCATGTTCTAGGTGGATTCTGGTTCATTGACCGAGCCCTTGTGGGATGCTTCAACCGTACCTCATCCTTACCCCAATAACATAACATTTGTTCGTGATCACACTATCAAGCTTTTGGGATCATCATTTCCGAATATGACTCTAGCCGAGGTAAATATTAAAACTCCATTATGCTTATTTTATTATTTTTATTGTCTGCTACTGCCCAAAATTGATATTTCTATTTCATATCAGGTTACACAATTTATTGATGGACTGTTTGAGTCTAGAACAGATTTACCAACTTTCAAAAATCGAATTCGAGATTTTCTTATCCAGTCTAAGGAATTTTCAGCTCAGGTAACATAAAGACTGATATCTTATCAATATATGGTGCACACATATTTCGTGTCTTATGTGTTTACTGGCAATACAAATTGATTCAGTTGCCCTGTAATTTATTAGAAATAAAATTTAATTGAACAAGCTACGCCCTGTCTATTGGAATCAAGTTATCCATATCACAGGCTGTATTTCTAGACTAATTTCGAGTTACATGTGACATACGACTGTGTGTTTTGACCTGAATATTCACTAGGGCGTGTGATTTCATTTACTGGCTTACACTACAGGGATCCTTCTACAGCTATTATTTGTAGACTAAATTGGCCTATCCTTCATAGCAACATGGTTTGAACTCCATGACAATGTTATAAAATTGTTATCCCTGCTTTTATTATTTGCTGTGTGCGCTTTACAATGTAGCAAACATGTCTTGTTACAGTAAGAAACAATGTAGCAAACTTGTCTTGCATGGAAAAATCATGTAGTTGTTTCATCTGAGCAAGGTCTTTTGAACGTTTGTAGTGTATATAGTTACTTTAAATTACTAGGCAGAAAGTAGGTCCTGGTACTGTAGAAACTGTTGATGTATCGTGTAGTTGTTTGTCATATCACCAGTTTTAGCCTGCTTATATATTTGTTGTATTTGCAGGACAACAAAGATCTGTATGCAGAAGAAGCAGCAGCACAAAGAGAAAAGGAACGGCAAAGAATGTTGTCCATTCCAGGGCTTATTGCCCCAAATGAGATACAGGATGAGATGGTTGATTCATGATATGGCCGAAATGGTGACACACTAATTTCAGGAAATGTTTTTACTGCCTTTGATCCTTACATCAGTCTAACCAATTATTTTAGCTGCTTCTTTGCCGGTCTGCATTGTTGGTAGTTTTCTTTTGTTACAGCGAACAAGGGGGGTATATTGGGAATGTATGCTGCTTCTTGTGATACTGGTTTCTTTGCTTTAAGTTGAAGTTGCAGCAGCAAAGAACTTTGGGTGTGCTAGAGATTTGAAGTGTTGTTGGGATGCAGTTTTTTATAGCTGACATTTGTTGTGTAAGTAGTTGGGTTCTTTTTTTTTCCTTTAATATAATTCATATAGATATTGTACATCTAAGCTGTACTGTGTATCTTGTTTGCACAATGTTAATGAGTTTTGTTTTTTATTTCAATTATTCTGTAGCAGATTAAAAAAATATATTTATTCTATTAACTATTGTAATATCGTACCTAGTAAAATAATCGCTCTTTCAATACTGTCATCTTGTGTATATAATATTGTTTTGATCTAGGTTATAAATCTGGATTCATAAGCATTCTTGTATTTCAAACAAAAATTGAAATTCCAAATCTAATGATGGTTGAAATTTGACATTGTTAGAATTTATGGATTTTGATCTAAATGTAGGCTCAGTGGTTCTGAAAATATAGTATGTAAAAGATTTGAAATGGAAGAACGGATGAAATCAATTTTTACAACATTATTATGTTGTCAAAGTAATTAAATAACATTTGTTTCCAAATAATTATATTGTTCTTTAGTCGAAGTTTTAGTTTATTGTTTCTTTTTTCGATATTGTCCTATTGTTACTACAAATGACATCCTTTTATGAAATAAATCTATTAAATGTCACGCTCCTGCTATAGTTGGCAAGCAATTAGCGCGCTTGTGATGTTAGTTTGACCCACCAGCTACCAAATTGGGTTTAATCGTTCACGATCATTGTGCTTTGTATCAACCGTGAGGGAGATCGCTTTGTGTTTTGTATCCATTGTGGGAGAGATCACCCACCGAATTTTTTCGAGGTTAGCCTAGCCTTAGGTTTATCTTTTCAGTATATCGTAAGATGAAACTTCCCTAAAGAGTGAACTAGAGGTTAACAGAAGCATTGTAGGTGCAATCATCCAAATCACGGGTTCGACGAGTGCAATGCAAATTGACTTCAGTAGACCTTTATCGACCAATCTTTTAGATCTACTCTACTGAAAGGGGAAGAGTTTTACCAAAAATTGATTGAGAGATCGCCACAACCTAACCACTTAAGGATCTTGAGGTTTCAAAGAAAAAGAAATTTTTTTGTACGTCTATGTTCCAAGTAATTTGAACAAGCTGGAACAAGTGCAGAAATTGGTTTTCATTCTTCAAGTCCAAGTCTAGCACTACATTTGCAAATAACATAAATTTTGTATACATAGACAACCGAATACAAAATTGATTATCCTTTTTCAAATCATTTTAGGAATGATGTTTTAGTCATACATCATAATCGTGCTTAATGGGCATGTACAGTGCACTATCCTACCCTTCGATGCTAAAAGTTGATTATTCCTCTCTTCTTCCACGCGGGGTAGATTGGACGGAGAACCTTTAACGTGGTTTCAAACATGCCGCTCTAAGTTCCCGTCTGACCCATTCTTCAATCTAGTCTCGTAAATTATAACATAAGTCGGTGTCATGTCTAATTACCTTTTGAAATACACATAATTTCCCTAACTCTCGATCTTTAGGTGATCTCGTTCTTTCATGGAAGTTTGATGCACAATCCAATATGTTGCGCAGTTGAGAAGATAATTTCTCTTGAATCTGACATCTCAGTTGTTAGCAAAAAAATGGTTTAACACCCTCAATTAACTAATTTTGTAGAGATAAAAATTATATGCTCTAGAATTATAATTAGTAGCAATGGATCAATTAGAAAAATATGAAAACCGAAATAGAACGGTAAGAAAAGCAAATGACATGAGGATTATAGTGGTTCAGCTATGTCTACGACTGCTTTAATGATTATTTTATTGATATTATAGACAGAAGTCGAAAAAAAATTACATTTACAACCTGAATTTCTATCTCAAAGCGGTTAATGGCAGTAGTTCTTACCCTAAGAAATATGATAACGTCAAGAGTTTAGCCTTCTTTTCTGTTGTAAGTAGCCCTCTGTTTACAGCTGGAGTAGGCTGTAATTGAGCTTTTGGGCCATCAAATCGCTATAGAACTCGTTCAATAGTTGAATCCAAAAAGATAAGAGAAAGACCAGTTCTTTCCCAAAATATCTATGAACCGATACCGATCCATATATGGATCAGTAATCGATAGACGTCACCATTTCCTAATGTTTTCTTCTATTTTCCTTAAGCATTGGTGTGGTATTCCTTGAGTTGATCTTCTTTCAATGCTTCTATGCTCATTCATTCATCCGTTCACTGTAAATGCTGGCTTTATGGAGGGAATCTATGGATCAGTATCGATCCATAGGCTAATCCAAATTTCTCTATTTCCTTCATGCCTTGACTTCTTCATCATTCAATGAGAATTAAGGGAAATATTGACAATTCTATGGGTTGGTACCGACCCATCCATGGATCGATACAAATCCATGAACTTAGCCATTTTTGTCTTCTTTTCCTTAGTTGCTTTTTCTACTCGATCGTCTTTGAGTCTAGCATCCATTCCTTAATCATTACGTAGTTTAATTCATCGAAATGTAGCTTATGAAAATATGAGATAAAACTTACTATCTAAAGTACTCTTTTGTGAAAACAATGTGTGCTTTGATCGAAGACAAGCGACTAAATTCTGATTTGTGTAGACGCTTTCGTTATTCAAAGCGTTCCAATGGAACATTGCATTTTCAAAACACTTCATTTCCATACAGTCATCGGGTAACGTCCTTCGATAGATATAAATTTTGCAGTTCTAGTCCAAGAAGACTGTTCACTTTGTTCTTCGCTAAGATTTCTCTAGTCCATGGTCACATGGATACATCTATTTATTACAAATTTTTTAATTTATGAATTGGTACCGATCGATCCATCCACTTATAAATTCAACACTTAGAGAAAATTTTACCACCTTTATCTTCATTCCTGCCATTGAGTCTCTTCCTTTAAAGTTGCAACTCCATGCTAGGGCTTTCAGCTGCTTCATGAATTCGAGCATCTAAATCCAAATGATTTTCTTCAACTTTTCGATCCAAGGTAGATTCTTCTCACCTCGATGTTGTACGCCATGATACCCACATGCCACCGTCATCGTTGCTTAGCTCCCCACTTTGCCAATCATCTATGGTTAATCCAATGTGATAACAAGGCGGTGTAGAGGAAATTTGTTTGGTTTTAGGGCAAGAGCAAAAATGGGTTGGCGTGAGGTTGGATTTGATTGATTTAAAATCAAGCACACAAAAATTAGAGTTACTTTGACGTAGTCCGTGTTGTCAACATGGTGATTCCGTTAAATTTGACCATTGACATGTCGCAGAATACACATCCAGTCGACCATCGATTTCATTAGTTGAGGAGCCTCCGCTTTTCGAAAGATTGCATCACCTCTCTCGGAAATACCAATCGATTGTCAAAATTCTTGTCCGCGTTGGATCCATTCGCGATTGTTAAAATGGTAACTACTTTGACAACTTCCATCCAGCACATAGTTCCATCGTGTATCGAAGTTCATTTGCCAACACGAGTGGGCACTCACTCTACTCAATGCGCTTTCGTACACTATGTACAATGTTGGATCACATGCATTGGCAATGGGTAAAAGAGGGAAATTTTAAAAAAGTTCCTTTATTAATTTGTACTAGATCTTATTTTTTATTAACATAGAGAATGTATTCTCACTAATTCATATTTAATGATTATTTAAAATGGAGTTTGGTGTTGTAGTTTTAATTTAGTTAATTTATATTAAAATATTTGGATTTGTATACTATGATTTATCTTTACTAAGTGTTAAATCTAATGTTATTTTATTTTACTTTAGTTTAATTTTGTGTTTTAATTTATGTTTACATTCATAATGTAAACATGGTCCATATTATAAATACGAAAGATTAATTTAGGGTGTGCATAAATGAGTAAACATCACATGTTAATAAATAACCGTTGGGATCTATGGTTATTATATATGGTAAGTTAGGAAGAGACGTAAGTTTTAACATAGGAAGAATCATACATGTAATCAAAAACGAATATATATATATATATATATATATATATATATATATAATCTTTTGGCCATCAATTAATTTAATACATTATTCTATATTTTATATTATATATAATATATATATTCGGTTTAATTTTCTTTAGATTATTACCGACACTCACACATATATAAAATAAAATGTTTTTTTAAATCATATATATATATATATTAACAAATTTCTTTGTGAACCCTAAAAGGTGCAAAGTAGATAAGGCTTGGTTAGAGATAGACTTGGATAGCCTTATGTCGACTCGTAAGAAGTATGCGTGTTTAATAAAGAAATCATGTGCATGTCATAAGCAATAGGGCATAAAAGTCATATGCAAGACATAAGTCATATCATAGTCAATGATCTTTATTTACTTGTAGTACACTATATAAAATCAATTTGTACAAGTCCTTGTTTGCAAAAAATCACAAATTTACAATAGGCACTGTAAATTCACACTTCGATTTAGGGTTTACAAATTTGAAAATGTAACATGATGGGAAGAATTTGCCACCTCAAAATAGCCATTGGGTCTGTATTTATAGGGGTGGAGGCAAGCGGATCAACCGCCACGTGTCATTCGTCACGTGATGGATTGACACCATCCGACATCCTCTTTGAAATGTCTATTTTTGGCATTACTTGTTATTCTGATGAAATATGACATCCTTATTCGCATTGATGATTTACGATGTTGATGACTCACGACATCCTTCTTTAAATTATTGATATGCGGCCACCTTACTTTATTGATGAGTTGTAGCATCCTACTTTATTGATGGTTTATGACATCTTTACCACATTGATGATTTACGGCACCCTTGCCACATTGATAGTTTACGACATCCTTCACATTTATTGATATTCAACATCCTTTGCTGCATTGAAGATTTGCGATACTCTTTTAAGCATCGATGACTTACGATATTTTTGATAGCTGCAGGCATCCGATATCTCTTATACTCTTTGAAGCCCGACATCCTCCACTGCTTGTAAATGCTCGAAACCACTTGTTTATGTAAATGCTTTACAACTGTTATAGTTGTATATGCCCAATATCTACAGAGTTATACCTCCTTTGTGACTATATGTTCATGTATGACATCTTCTGGGTTGGCTAATTGCTCGGTGTTCGACACTCTTATAATCTCATCATCCTTTCTTAGGCACACGACACCTTTTTATAGAAGTTTGACATCTTCTTGAAGTCGCTTGAAGCTCGTTACTACTTGCTAAATGTTCGATTGCTTTCCTTTTACACATTCGACATCTTGAATCACGATATATTCCCTTACATATTCTACATCTTTATTTGTAGTAACATTTGCCCCCTTGTGTCGAAAAAATGTTGACTTTTCAAGTTTACACCTCGACATTGACGCTTGCCGCCTATTGGCATTCCATCCAAATCTCGTTTGTCCATTCAAAATAAGATCAATGGCTCTTGTCGACCCTTTTCCTTCTTTAAACACTCATCTTCTTCCTCTTCGTACTTTTTACCTGCAAATTAAACTCGAGACAAAACATTTTAATTTCTAGTTTGACTCAACAAACTTCGATCTTTTCCAGCACTTAAGCTTGATCTCAAGGTTCGATTTTTATTTTCAATTGATTTAGACACACGATTAAAGAGGGGTTTTCGATTTTGATTTTTAAATTAGGATTTAATTGGGCATTTTTATGAATTGTCTGGGGTTTAATTAAAGCGTCACACTTAGTATTTGAATTCGAATGTGGATTTTGGTATTTTCTTTTGATGATTAATTGAAGTTAGATAGTTGTTATTACAAATTCGAAAGCTTTCTGGAGTCTTGATATGAAAAAATCGACACCCAATTAAAATTAGATGTTAAAAACTTGACATTCAACAACTTGCTTGGTTTTTGAATTTATTAACCTTTCGAAATTCGACATTTAACTTAGAGTTCAATATCTTAAAAAGGTTTCACCTCTTAGTTATTTGTTTCAACAATTAATTAGAAGTTCGATATCCATTTAGGAATTCAACAATTGTTTTGAAGGATGGTTCCATTAGTTATAAACCCGACACCCATAGTGGGCCGATATCCTCTTACAAATTTGATAACTACTCAAAGAATTGATGTACATGCTTCAAATTCGATATATTGTTTAGGTTCAATATGGCATTATGAGTTTAGAATGTAGTTATTGTATCGTAGATTCATAAACTACTTATGTTTTCGGCACCATATAAATTCGTTAAATGGTTAAAGCATTTCTAAATAAATCTAACCTCATTTATTATTTATGAATTCGACAATCTTATAATTGCGACATCAGGTTACCGATTTGACATCCTATTTCCATATGAAGTTATTATTAGTATGTTACTTTAATCGAACCTTATTGTCCAGTTATGAACTTGACATCCAATCATAAATTTAAAGGTTGTTAATAAATTTCCAGTTGGTTATAAATTTCTCAAATATTCTACAAATTCAACATCCTATTTGAAGTTCGACATCTAGGAATGGACTTTTCAATGAATTTTTATCTTGTTATAAGTTCTATAGCTAGTCTTGGTCTTGATATTCCATCACCATGAACTAGATTGTTTTTACTTAATCAAGTACTCATTAGGCACTTGAGTGTTTATTTTAGCATCTATGAGTATTTCAAACTTTTATAAGCTCAGTCAATCCTTCATAACTACTTAGCGAGAATAGATTCTATCCTTCGACAATTCATAATTTCAAACATAGAAGCCATGGCTTCTGGTCCATCTGGTATGATAAATAATCCTTTAGAGGGATTCTTTACTTTCTCTCCTATCCACATCTGGCACTCAAGCTATCTTCCATTTCTTGAATTTCTCATACGGTTATTGGAACATCTGGGTATCGCTCCAATTCAACTTACTTCCAATTTGTATACTTATTTGAGCTGCCTGGAGATACTTGCTAGGAAAGCTAATCTTCCTTCACTTAATATTGAAAATTTCCATTTATTGGAAAATCCTATAAAAGTATAAGGGCAATCAGAGGGTTCTATATGTCGTATTCTTCCTCAGCCGAAGAGCTTGGTTACCAACTTGATCAATAAAGCAAGAGATTGGGATAACCAATTCTTTTACATTAAGTGTTACACCCCTTGAATCAAAGGGTCCTTTTGTAACAAACCGCCTTTCTTACTACCAAAGACGACACTTAATACATCCTCGGTATTCATGTGCCGATCATTTAATCGTCCGAAAGACAGGTCATTAGGGGTGAAAAGTAGATAGAAGAGAAGAAGAAACGAAACAACACAGAATATCGCAACGCAACAGAACAATATATATTAATCAACATAATATATTACAAAGTCATTTCAAAAATGTTACATCAGAGTCATACTAATACAAATTCTACCCTAGGACAGTTATAACAGTCTGTCCCTACCTAACCGAATACAATATACATATAATACAACGGAAATAAGAAAAATAACTAGCTATCGATGAAGCCACCTGCTCCAAGCTCCTCCTAGTAGATCTACGGAAAAACCTAAACTACTTGGCTGCCCAATCAAATTTAAGCACCCAAAAGTTTAGGAAAAGAAAATAAACTCCGGGTCAGACATGGGCCGGGTGTGAGTTAACTCAAAACAACTTGATTATTACTTTAAAACTCTTTTAAAATCAAAGGTACCACGCCGCATATAAACACGGACATGTCGATAACCAAAACATTTGTACATAAAATCTAGTGATATTATAATGATGTCTAGAGTACAAATACACATCCAAAAAAGCTGAAATTGTTACCATATTAAATGTAACATACTAGGCTCTAGAATCAAAACCGTAAAGGCACGTATTGGAGATGGATTCCATACCATGGCAAGGTAAGGGACAACCTTCCGATGGTACACCCCTAGAAAATGCACCGGAGTTTGATAAGAACTTCTTATACCCCTGCTACACAGAGCCGGCTGCCCCTTTAACATGGCGAACCGGATTACCTTATCCATTTTTGACACCGAGGCCTTATACTACCACAGTGTTTGTACACAAAACAACTTGAATATGGACAATCTAGAATGGGATGGCGGCTCCTAATGGTAGCGACCATATAGCTCTGCTGCATACCCTGTTTTTTTACCATTTCCTGGATTGTGAGGCTCGTGAGGTCACGTCTTTACCTTATTCCTCCTAGCAGACCATCTTGGAATGCTAACGTTGCTCTCTAGGCAGAGATACAATTCCAGCATTCATCCATGCAAGTTGTTCCAAGATCGAACAAACATTCCACATTACTATCTTCCATTTTGGAATCACCCTCAGGAAGAATAGTATAACTACACTGCATACTTCAATATGATTTAACATCGTCGTTATTAGTTTGGTGTGGTTCGGATAAATCCGGGGACCGGCATCTCCAAAACTAAGCAATAGTTTTCGGCTAATTCAATTCTAGTTCTTTTGGAAGTATGCACTAAGCAATCGAGTCCTCACCGGGAAACTAGAATATACCCGATATACCTCCTGAGTCAAAACAGGTCCAGATTTGATAGTCGGTTATTTACTATCAAATATGCAAACAACAACCAATTTCATTTGAGATTTATTTATCCATAGCAACCACTAAGCCTCAAAACAAATCTTTATTTAATAAATCTCTTTCAAAAACGTTTGTCTAAAACATTCATATATTTATCTCTCTGACATAAGTATATTCACAAAGCATTTGCGAATAACTTCTTATTTTCAAATCATGTTAAAAAGGATTAAACAAATACTTTTTAAATTAGAGGTAAGGACAACCCTAAACACTATCCCCTCGGTGCTAAGTGTGGAACGGATGTTCTATACCACCATTTTTAAAAGGTCAGTTTAAAGAAACCCAGATCTCAAATTCTTTTTATATTCCTCTCGATAAACAAATCTATTTCATTCATGAAGTCTCTTTTTATTTTGAAATCAAAACCATTTCAAAATACTTTCCAACTTCCAAATTCTTTTATAAAACCCTTTTTATAAATATTCAAAATCATTTATATAAGTTGCTTTTATAAACATCCAAACTTTTTATATAAATTTCTTATAAATATCCAAGCCTTTTATAAACTCCCTTTATGAATATCTAAAACATTTTCTAAAAGTTTTTTTTATAAATACCCCAAAATCGTTTATAAAACTTCTTTATAAACCTTTCCTTGTTAAACAACTTCCTAAATAACTTTAATCAAATTAGCTTCCTTTAATAAGCAAATCCATTTTATAAATCTTCTTTATAACGAAATCTTCTTTGCTTAAAAACTCAAATCCATTTACCCAAAACACCTTATAAATTCCCAAATTCCTTTATAAAACTCTTTATAAAAACCTCTTTTTATAAACATACAAATCATTTAGAAAACTCTTTGTAACTTTCTTTTTATAACATTGAAAGCCATTTCCATTGGTTAAAAAATCTGTAATAAAACCATTTGCCAACTCATCCTTTAAATATCTTGTTCAAAATGCAATAGCTTTGAAATCATTTCAAAAAGAAAATAAAATATTTATCCTTACAAAATCAAATGGAGGCTTAATGACCACAATGATGTTTTTAATTTTATTTTACTTATCCAGTTTAACATGGCATCAGATAACAACAGGTATATAAGGGATCAACACACAATAATCAATCAACTTAAGTAAATGTCCAAGTTAATTGTAATAGCAAATGGTGTTTTGTTTTGCTAATAGATGTCATTTAGCTTTCCTGATCATATGGGGTTACTTAAGGGCAAGCGACATAGAAATCCCTTGATTTAAAACAAATTTGAAAAGAAAAAGTTTAAAACAAAACTGATTACTTAAATTAAAAGCGATTTTAAAATAAATTAAAACCCTTATAAATGAGAATCAAATCCTTTTTAGATAGTAATTAAACTCTAATTAAAAGTAATTAAACTTTAATTAAACCTTATTAAAACATAATTAACTTTAATCAAAGATTCATTAAATAAAACCCATTAAAAATAATAATTAATTAATAATTATCTTAAATAAATAATTAATTAATCCTTAATTAATAATTAAATAATTATTAACTTTAAATAAGTAAACAAATCATGATTAGCTTAATTGATTAACATTTAAGTTTAAAAATAATTATTAACAATGATTAATACTATTTACCTTAATTAATTAATTAATCATTAAATAAATAATAATTAAATAATTGTTCTTTAATTACTAAATTAAAGTAAGAAAACATTTTCTAAAGAGATTTTAAGTTAAAAATAAGTTTAGATTAGAAAAATAATTAGATTTTCCGAACTGCGCATATAGCGACTATCGCTATACGGACCCGTAATTTAAAACTTGAAATTTTGATTTTCTAACTTTTAAAACTTCAGCTTTGAACTCTTGTCTTCTTTAAAACATGAAAACAAACTTTGAAACCAAAATCAAAGATTTAAACTTGAAAAATTTTCACTTTGAAAACAAAAATCAAACTTTCGACAAAAAGCGGATTTCTACGTCGCTTTTGGTTAGCGAATCGTTATCTTCATGTCATGAACTCACATACAGCAAATATAATATTCAAACATAATATCATATCATAACATTATAGCACCATCATAAACAAAGTATTACTTCACAACACTAACTAACTTTTCCAATATTCAAGGTAAAAAATTAGTAACTTGAGTTTTAAAATCACGAACTTTACTCACCAATTTTTCACTAATTCAAACTAAACTTTCTCTCGACTAGTTCACTTGCTCCTAGTTCAACAAAGTGAAGAAGTGGACCATTGGAAGCCTAAATGAGCTCGACCTAGTGAACAATAGGCATGGCCATAGGGGAGTTTGGGCTCGGCCATGGTGGTTTTGAGGTGATGTGCGATTGCTTTGTGAAGAGAAGAGTTTAGGAATTGAAACATAGTGATTTAAGCTATGTTTTGAAATGTTTTTTTACTAACTTTTTTTAGAAATTTGGAGATGGAAGCCATTGAAGTGGACATGAACAAGAAGTAAGGAAGTGAAGAAATGAAGTGAGATTTGTAAATGAAAATTATGAAAGGGAGGTGGTATTTATATGCTTAGAAAAGTAACGAAATATATATAAAGTGGTCTTAATAAAATAATACATACACGCATGCACCCATACCTCCCCTCTCCCTCTTGTTCCACAAGTCCTCCCCCATCCTACTCTCATGTACTAACCTAGGTGTTTTAGGTGATGTTTAGGTACTAACCTAGGTTATATTATATATATATGTATGTATATAAATATGCACAAATAGTCATATCATGAATGTATATGCATATATTATTAAGTACTCATGTATGTATACATGTATATGAATGTATATTATTTGCAAATTTTATCAAACCCTAATTTATAAGTGTGTGCATAACAAATGTGCACAACGTTTCCCGATAACCTTTCAGTGCCCAAAAGTCGAAAATTCGAAAAACGTTCTTCGGTCACATTTTCTATTTTTATTTGAACTATATATATTGGTAAAAAAATATTGAAAACAATTTTACCATCATTATTAAATAATTAAAATAGTTTATTTGCTAAATAAAAATCCATTTATTGATTATGAAAAATATATTTAAATAGCCTATTTCAAAGTGGCAAAATCCTGAGTCGTTACAAATCTATTCTACCATCATTTGTTATTATTTAAAAGAGTTATATTTTAATTATAAAACCTATTATTTGAATATTTAAAATTTATTAAATATTTGCAAATCAAGGCGGTAAAATTCTAAGTCGTTACACCTTTTCTACTCTCAGCAAGTTTCACTACTTTTTGCTGTTTATATTATATTCTGCTGTTCTTTTACGATAATTATTCTCTTTCAGAATCCATTTCTACAGGAACCGACTCTCCCATTGCTACCAAAATTACCGCCTTGCTCGAGGCTTCTAAGAGTATGAGGAACATGCTCATACTTCTGACTGAAACCAACCTCCCAAAATACTCTTTAATCTTGGAAAGCCATAGGGTACTTGGAGATCCTCCTTTGGTTAAAGGAGATTCTCACAGAAAGCGAGAATTGGTTGTTAGTAGTCAGAAGACTTTTTCTTCTTCTTTCTCAATTTAACGTGACTCTTCTAGTAAGTTTATATTATAGTTAAACGAAGTTTCTTATGTCGTTGTCTCACGTATTCTCTTTTGATTTAGGTTCGTCTAATACTGTTTTTGCTTCTAAGTCCAGGAAAGCTAAAACTCATACTTCCACCATATCCGAATCAACCAAGTTTGCTCCTGTTGGGGGTTCTATTGCAAAAGTTATTGAGGCTATAAAAAGGAAGACGAGCCCCCGCACCCCAACTAATTTTTTAATCCCTCCTCCGAGTAAGAAGCCTAAGCTTGGGGAGGTTTAGATTTCTATTGTTATTGCTGAGGAGCCAAATTTAGGTGCTAACTTCACCACCCAAGATCTTGACATGATCGATGTAGGTTCTTTAGACCATAATGCTAAAAAACCTGCCGAGGAGGTTCACACCCCAGATTCTTTGTTAAACATTTCACTTCCCATCTCTGATTATGGCTTTCAACGCTTATTTAAGGAGCTTTGTTTGTCTTCCCATTCTAGTGACTAACTTCTACAACGACCCACCTTTTTGGACGGTTTAAATCGACAAAAAACCACACATGTCAACTCAAACCATTCAAAAGGGAGGATTGTTAATGGGGTAAATAAGAAAATAAGGGAAAAGAAGGAAAAACAAAACACAGAATCTCACAGTGGAATGACAAAATATAATAATCAAATAAACAGTTCATGAAGTTGTTTTACAAATAACAGTTGATTACACTTTTACAATATATCAGAGTTATACATACAGTGGGAATAATAAGATAATGCAGCGGAACAACATGATACAGTGGGATAAAATAATAAAATAATACTAAACTCTATCTTCATCCTCCAGAATAATGTCTTCAACACTGAAAAGCTCAAGCTGACCCGAGCGTAATGAAAAGACAAAACACTCGAGTCAGAACTAAAAGATCTTATGTAAGTTAAATCAAAATAAGTAAAATATGAGTGTAACGGCTTTAGAGATGTTTACGGGATTTTACATCTCCTATCCAGTGTCTAACGTGCGTGCAATAACTTAAGAGATGTTCAAGATTCCATCTCCTAAGCATCCGTTAAACTATCTACATATATAATACAATACGCTGTAATATGTCTACAGTAAAGTATTAAAATATCGTTAAGGCGTTAGCTATATCCCCATTAACACATTTTTATATAAGCATCGTAGTCTATACAGTACCGTAATTCCTCCGTAAACTGGAGGGCTATCAGAGGGCACTCCACAGTGTACGACACAAACCAAACTCATAGTGGGCTCGATCAGGATAAATATGACAAGGCACATGAGGCAATGCTCAGGGTAGGATACTACCGTTTTGTAGAATTGGGCTGGTGGTAACGCATAACAGCTACTACCGCCCACCTCGAGAAACACTCCCATAATCAAAGGTGCGCACCAATCAAATCACAAAGTAATGGATATGATTTCGAAGAATCATGCTCAATAGGGGGAGCGACCGCACTTGGCCTAGGTATTGCTCATGTTTTAGTTATTTAATTATGACCCGAAGGTCAAGGCTATCCATCATCGTTCTCTTACTTCATTTCAGTAGCGTTCGTCAAACCATCCTACTTCATTCTGGATTCTCCACCACATGCACAGTTGTTAAAGTGGTTTCAGAACTGGTAGAGAGTATGACAATATCTGACCCTGGTCTCTTTAACAACCAAACACTTATTTCACACCGGTTGGTTCTTTTACATTTCCAAAATCGATTCATATTTTATATCAAAATATCATATATTCAATTCAAAATATCCCTCATTCAAAACCATCATGTTTACTCAAAATAATTCATTTCACTAGAAAATATCATTTCAAATTCCAACGTAGGTTATAACATCATTTAACCATATTCGCCTTTAAATCAAGGATTTAAATATAACCATTTCAATCTTGCACAGTTTGAATTTTAGAAAATAGTTTGGTTAGTTATAAATAGTTTAAATAGTTTAATTAGTTTAAAATAGTTTGAAATAGTTTAAAGTAGTTGAAAATAGTGTAAATAGTTTAAAATAGTTTAAAGTAGTTTAAACTAGTTTAAAATAGTGTAAATAGTGTAAATAGTTTAAGGATTTTAAAACAGTTAAAAATAGTTTAATATAAAATGGCTTGATTATTGGAAATGGTTATAGTTTTGAAAATCTAAATAATGTGAATTTTAAAACAATAGATTATAAACAGTTTATATTAAAATAACTTATTTTGAAAATAGTATCAAATCAAACTGTTTCATCCATTGCAACAAATCTAGACCATATCCAGATTTCAAATCAACAAAACTCAATTTTAATCTTTCAATTCAAATGACTCAATTTTGATTTAGTTCCAAATCAATGTGATTGCAATTACAATCTCTGAAACATTCATTTTAACCTCAGTTTCGATTCAACAATTCAAATCAATGATTTAAATTCAATTCCATTCTTATTTTAAACCATTTCAATTCATATCAATTTCAAGCCCAATTTTAATTTACTTATTTAAACCACTTAAATCAAATTTAACTTCATTGTTAAATTTTAAGATCCAAATCTTCAAAATAATTCAAATTTCCAAATTAAAGTCATATATCGATTTTAACTTTACATTCTCAATTTAATTTTTAAACAATTTCTTTTTAACCATTTAAATTTCAACTTTCAAAGCTTGAATTAGAAAATAATTAAATTCATATAAATCTATAATTTATTTCCTTTAAAACAATAACATTTAATCAAAAATCCAAATTCAAAATTTTAAAACCATTTAATTTAACCAATCCGGTGTTCGTATATAATTTTATATCCTATGGTCAAGTGATACAGATATATATCATTTCAACCCACAATAAATTTAAATTTTTGGATATACATCATTTCAACCCGTATCCTGAATCACAAATTTCCAAATCCATAAAATCACTTGGGTTTATGATTTCAACCCATAACGATTTTTCCCTAATCTATAAGATCGTTCGCGTATGTATCATTTTATCCCATAGTGATTTTCTTCACAATAATTAAGGGAACTTGCACTGTGATAACAGCATATAAAATAAACATAACATCAAATCATCAAAAATGTCAACAATTAAGCATCCATCATAATCATCATTCAAATCAACTAATAAATCACAACAATTAACTGGTTATCATTATCAGGTATTTAACTAACAATTTAAATTCAATATAAATTTAAATGGCAATTTAATTCAATATAAATTCAAATTAAATTTTAATGACAATTTAAAATACCAAACAACAATCAATAAATTTATAATCACGTCATAAATTTAATTTAACTAACATAAGATGATTTAGTATTCGTGAGTGGGTTAAATCACTCACTTTTGATTTCTAATCGATATAAAATCCAAATAAAGCCCAAAATTCTAACAGTCTCAGAATGTAGCCAAACCAGTTCCATATTGTCTGGAATTTGGATTCGATCACAACGGAGAAAATCGCGTCCAAATCCAAGCTCGTATGAAAAGGTTATCAATATTAGAACGTTTGAAATTAATTTAATTTAATTTAAAAATAGAATAAGGGCAAAAGTGTAAATATATACCTCTTCCCAAACCCTATTCGGCACAAGCACGAGCACGTCAACGCACAACAGTCGCCACTATCTCCTCCTACAGCATGCGACTTCATGCGCTATCATGCCCATCAGACCATGCTACCATGGACTCCTGGTCGCGCCGCCCCTCCCTCACAAACGCCGCCACCTCCAGCGTCCAAGGAACGTTCCGCCACCGCTGGCGTTTGTTTGCCAATTTTGGCAATTTCGTTGATCAATTCGACAAACTAACTGCATGGATCTGCTCTCCTAAGCCTCCTCTACGTCTCAACAACATCCGATCGTCCTATAGTCGAAGATCCGCCGTCGAAAAGCAAACCCTACAACGGACGACCGTGACTAAATCGATGATTTTTGGCCAAACCGTGGCTCGAATTGAAAAACGAGTTGCAGTAGTAGATTGCGCTCATCGCGAGCTTTCCGACGATATATAATTTGATATGGTTTTTAGGAGTTTGATTTTTCGATTTGATTTTGGTTTGAAAATTGAAATTAAGATTTTGATGTTGATAGCGATTGAGAAGGAAAGGAGCAGGTGGAAATAATAGTACGTACAGAAATAAGAAAAAGGTCGCTAGGGTTTATAAAAGCATATATATAGGCAGAGATAGATAGAAACTGATGGACATATCAAATTGGGTCAAAACGATAACGACGACCCGAAAAGCTCGTTTCGTTTTCAAAATGAAAATAGGTCATCCAGTATATCGAAATATATGTTTTCGATATTTTTAAAATCAATGGAACTAAATTCAAATCCAAATTCCATTGTATAAATAAGATAGCATTTAAAATCAAATTATATTCATTTAAATTCCATTAATCGATTTCTACGCGTTTCGAGCCCGCACGATTAAACGATAAGTCCGATCGCTACGAAACTTGAAATCCTACAATAATTCACTGTTACGGATCCGATGAAACTGGTTTCGTTGAAATCCGAGACAGTGACCAAAATGGCTAATTTTCACATTAATTAAATAAATTATTATTAAATTAATTTAATCACCTTTAAATTCAAATTTTAACACTTAACCATTTCCATCATTCTTGATTACATAGAATTTAAAATCTTAAAATAAATTTTCCATGTCAATTTCAATATTTAAATATTACACTAATTTTAGCGTTCAGTTACAACTGAAATAAAATTCCAATTAATTATATTTTAATTTCAATAAATTCTTTTATTTCGATTTACACTCTTATTGTTGAATCAATTATTATCTTATGGATATAATTAACATTAGTTGATATTTTATTACATTTATGTTCTACAGTTACCGTCTTTTACCATATTAACTGCAATATTTAATTACATTAAATTTTCAATGATTTCCAAATTAATTTCAAGTAAACTAAATAATAAAATAATAATTATAACAATTATTACACCTTTAGCAATTCAAACACATTTCCAAGTCTATTGTTTACAAACAAAAGCTACTAAATTTATGTACTAATTAATTTATTTCATATCCTGCAATAAACCTTTTCAAATTTATAACATATTATTTCAACATTAAATACAACATTGATTTTATTCCTTATTTACAATTATAACCAAATTAACCTTACAATTATTTCAATTGATTGGAATTACATTAAAATAGTTGTCAATAACATTCAAGCAACACTATTAAATCATATTCCAATTATTCTTCTCATAAATAAATCATAAATTTTAATTTCTCAAAATACTAAATTTCAAAATCTTATTTAATTTAATATTTTTTTATTATCAAAAAATTACGAGTCGTTACATCTTCCTTCGGAGGTCTAGTCTCAAACTCTCTCCATGGGCTTCAATGATCTTATTAGTTTAGCTGTTCAATCCCCCACTGTAGCCATCGACTTTCTCTACAGATCTTCTTTATGTTTTGTACCAGCAGCTTTTATTGGTATATATCCTTTTGTGCTTGGGTAATCTAGACTTTAATTTCATATATCCTGACTTAGTTTATGTTCATTGTATGTTTCAGGTGGCCAAGCACATGTTCTTTCTTCAATGGGCCTCTCATGGGCCCTCCAATCAAATTGCCGAGCTCAAGAAGTAAGTTTTGTTGGATATGTTTCTACCATCATCGAGCCAACACGAGGAAGCAAGGGACGAGCCACCAGAATAACCGAGCCAGCTATGCAGCATCCCCTAACCAAACTCACCCACCGGTCCACTGTGTCCTTCCACCGAACCAAGCACACCGGTCCACTGTGTCCTTCCACCGAACCAAGCACACCGGTCCACTGTGTCCTTCCACCGAACCAAGCACACCGGTCCACTGTGTCCTTCCACCGAACCAAGCACACCGGTCCACTGTGTCCTTCCACCGAACCAAGTACACTGGTCCACTGTACTCCCACCACCGAACCAAAGGAAACCAGACCAGCTCCACCAGGCCAGATTACGTCAGCCCAGGCCCGCCAGCTGCTATCTACCTCCAAGACCCCTACCCCCAGTCTCACTCTATAAATAGAGGGGCAGGGGTACAGCAATGGGGGATAAGTTTGAGAGCTCAAGCACGGAGAGAACTTTCAAACAACTTTCTTTTACTTGTATCAAAGCTTTGTACTTGTAATCAAAACAAGAGAAGAGAAATAACATATAAAGTGGACGTAGGCACATTCTGGCTGAACCACTATAAATCTGCGTGTCTTTTTACAGTTTAGCCCTTGCTTTTCATATATTTGCATAAATCACCCAAATCACTAAGAACAACATAAGATCTACTAAATCATACAACTTTGAGGTGTTTGTCCATTTTTTGTGCAAACATTTTTGGTGCTTTCACTGAGAACTTGAAGACTCGAAGCTTCAGCTTCATCCACTTAACATTTTTCCTAACAGCATCATCCACCGTTCGGAAAACATGCCTCCCAAGCAGAAAAAAGATGTTAACAAAGGAAAAAACATCGCATCCAGCAATCTTCCAGATCCAGCTGTCATGAATCAAGTAAATCGTCCTCCCCCAGCAGCAGTAACAAATGAAGGACAGGCTAATCCGACCCCTCCTGCCACAGAACAGCCCGCAGCAATTACTAGGGCAGATTTAGACAGGGTTGTGGTCGAAGTAACTAACCGCTTCACGTCCCAGCAGGAAGCCTTGGTGGACCATCTCATGTCACGCTTAAGGGATGTTGAAGAGTCCAATCGCAACACTGAATCATGGGGCGAGTCCCAGTCTGGAGGATCTCAGAGACAATAAAGATCTTCCTTCTTCGAAGGAGCTGACGGCAGAAGTAGCCATGGTAGGAGCCGAGATCGAGCACAACCCAAAGTTAGGCCTGAGGAAACATTAGGTACCGAACCCAACGGGGGAGGTACCGGGCGAAGGTCAACTGTAGCTGAGCCCGTCATACTGCCTAACCACGGAAACGCCAGTGAACGGGGCCGAGCTAGAGTCCAGCCCGAAGTTGGACCCGAGGAAGTGCTTAGATCAGAACCCAGCAGGGGAAGATCAAGGCAAGGGCCAACTGTAGCTGACCCTAGCATGCTCCCAGAAGATCAAAGGCAGCCATTACAAAATATGAGGAATGATAGACGATACCATCCCTACAGGTCATCTGGACGGAATCAATCCCACAGAACAGAACCAAACTCATTTCTATCTGCTCCAAGTTCTGATGAAAGGATGACATGCTTATTCAGAGAGTGCGTCCAATGGGAGCAAAGGGATCGAGGGATAGGCGCTAGGGTAACCAGCCCTTTCGCCCGCAATATCGAAATTGCTATCACTCCCCGAGAATGGAAGATGCCAACAATGGAACCTTACAAAGGAACCTCCGACCCCGTTGTACACTTACAGAGGTACACACAACATATGCTCATGAGTAGAGCGACAGAGGGAGTACTGTGCAAATGCTTTCCGCTCTTCTTAGCAGATCTCGCTACCTCCTGGTTCTGTCATCTACCCCAAGGATCCATCAGCTCATGGGAAATGTTGAAAGAAAAGTTCATCAGTCAGTTCCGCATCCATGTGGAACAACCTAAGGACGCTTATTCCTTATCCAGCGTCAAACAGAAACCTGGAGAGAAGCTGCAGCAATACCTAACCCGATTCAATGCCGCAGCAGCCGCGGTCCAAGATACCGATGAGAAGCTCATCCTAATGGCCCTCTGTAGTGGTGTGCATCCGGACACTAAATTTGCTAGAAGGTTGACGAAAGAAAAACCAGCTACTTTACTCGATTTCTTCCATGAAGCCGGGAAATATATGAGGCTTGAGGATGCTGCCGTTGAGGGGCAGTCAGGACAGCAAAATAAGGCAACTCACAGCAACGCCCCTGCTGTAGCAAGGGACGTTCGAAGAAATGATTCCAGAGACAATGCTGGGGGCAAGAAGGGAGAAAAGCGCCTATATCGGCCTGGACCGAGATTCGACACTTACACTCCTTTGAACGAGACCGTCGAAAATATCTTCCTTGCCACCCAAGGCGAAGTTAGATACAAACGTCCACCATACAAGAAGGAATCAGATAACGCGCAGAAGTCTGGAAAGTTCTGCCGTTTCCACGAATCTCATGGGCATGATACCAATGAATGCCATCATCTTCGGGACTTGATTGAGGAACACATCAGAAGGAAGAAACTGGAACGTTATGTAAAAGGTCAGGACAGGACTCCAGCTCCTGCCAATGAGAACCCAGGGCCATCCTCACCGGAGATCGGCAAAGGAAACCGCAACACTAGCAGCTCTAGTCAAGAAAAGATAGTGGTTCATACCATCTCGGGAGGACCGCACATCGCAGACAGAAGCTGGAAAGAGATGGAAAGATATGGAAAGTCGCTTAGAGACAATAAAGACTGTGTCAATTCGGTCATAGAAGAGCGCCACCCAAAGTGGAAAGACAGTGATGACATCACATTCGGTAAGCGTGACCTAGAAGGAAGGCAATACCCTCACATGGATCCCATGGTTATCTCTGCCCGACTCGGTCCCGCCGAATTTTACCGAATCCTAGTAGACACTGGAAGCTCAGTAAACATCCTGTTCAAACATGCATTCGACAAAATGAAATTATCAATGAAGGATGTGTCTCCCTGCGATAAGCCACTACACGGTTTCACTGGAGATGCGAAGATGCCCCTCGGGCAACTGGACCTCTTTGTTGAGATTGGAAGCCATCCCCGCTCCGCTGTACGGAAACAAACGTTTGTGCTGATAGAGAACCATTCGGCCTACAACGCCTTCTTAGGAAGGCCATCCCTATCTGACTTCCAAATTGTCCTAGCCCCACGGTGCCTAAAGATGAAATTTCCAACGGACAATGGAGTAGGGGAAGTAGGAGGAGACCAAGACGTTGCTCGAGACTGCTATGTGACTGAACTTCGCAACAACCATAGGAAGGATAAAGGGAAGGGTGTAGAGGTTGCCCTCTGCATGAAAAGTCTAGAAGCATAGCAACTAAAGAAAGCCCCTCCTCTTCGATATACCAGCGACCCTTTCAATGAATTAGACCCCAGGGACAGAGAGGAGGAGGCCACCGCTGAGCCTGCAGAGGCTATGGAATTTATATCTGTAGACAAGTACGACTCAAGTAGACTATTGAAAATTGGGTCCCAACTAAAAGCAGAATTGAAGGAACAACTCATCGATTTTCTCCGCCACAACTTGGATGTATTCGCATGGTCACACGCTGACATGACCGGAATCTCCCCCGACGTAGCATGTCACGTACTAAACATTGATCCTACCAAGGCGCCCGTAAAACAAAGAAAGAGAAGTATGGGGGCAGAGCGATCAGCAGCCCTCGATGAAGAAGTAAAGAATCTACTCGCCAATGACTTCATACGAGAAGCCATCTACCCGGAATGGATCGCTAACCCGGTACTGGTAAAGAAGGCTAATGGGAAATGGCGAACGTGCATTGACTTTTCCAACCTAAACGATGCCTGCCCAAAGGATTGCTTCCCACTTCCCCGAATCGACCAACTTGTAGACAGCACAGCCGGGCACGAGATATTATCTTTTATGGACGCATACTCAGGATATAACCAAATTCTTATGCATGCCCCCGACCAAGACCATACTAGTTTCATCACCGATCGAGGTTTATACTGCTATAAGGTAATGCCTTTCGGACTTAAAAATGCAGGAGCCACCTACCAGCGCCTCGTCAACAAGATGTTTGCAGGGCTAATAGGGCAAACTATGGAAGTATACGTGGATGACATGCTGGTAAAGTCAAGAAAAGCCAACGATCACGTAAGCCACCTATGCGAGATGTTTCAAGTACTTCGCCAGTATGGAATGAAGTTGAATCCTCTAAATTGCTCCTTCGGAGTATCATCAAGAAAGTTCTTAGGATTCATCGTCCATGCCAGGGTAATTGAAGCAAACCCTGAACAGGTCCGAGCGCTAAGGGATATCAAGATACCTTCCACTCGAAAGGAAATGCAAAGCCTGAATGGAAAAGTGGCCGCCCTAAGCCGATTCATCTCCAGGGCAACGGACAAGTGCGTCCCCCTTTTCGAAGCTCTAAAGAAAGACAAAGGAAAGTTCGAATGGACTGACGAATGCTTAACCTCTTTCCTTAACTTAATCGAACACCTCCAGAAACCACCGGTACTCTCGACTCCAAGCGAAGGCGAAGAATTATACCTATACCTTGCTATGTCATCTCACGCCCTAAGCGCTGCCTTGGTACGGGAGGACAACCGCACACAGCGGCCAGTTTACTTCGTCAGCAAGAGGTTTACGGGGGCAGAAGTCAGATATCCTAAACTTGAGAAGCTAGCGTACTGTTTACTAATCACATCACGGAAACTGCGTCACTACTTCCAGTCCCATTCCATCAAAGTTCTGACCGATCAACCACTGAGGCAGGTACTCCATCGTCCCGACACTTCTGGGCGACTACTTAAATGGTGCATTGAACTAAGTCAGTATGATATCACCTATCACCCTCGCACCGCCATCAAGGGACAAGATATGGCTGATTTCATTGCAGATTTCACTACCAACGAAGATAAGGAGCAATTGGAAATAGCAGAAGATATCAAGTGGAATCTCTTTGTTGATGGTGCATCGAACGAACAAGGCTCGGGGGCAGGTGTGGTAATAATCACTCCCAGGGGAAACAAACTGCACTATGCTATAAGGTTGGAGTTCGCTGCCACCAACAACGATGCAGAATATGAAGCAGTAATAGCCGGACTAGAACTTTCCATAGAAATCAAATACTAGGAGAATTCCAAGCTCGAGAAGAACGACTCATAGCATATTTAAAGAAGACCAAGTTACTTCTCAGCCGATTGGACCACTACTTAGTCAAACACATCCCTCGGGAAGAGAACCAAGAGGCCGACGAATTGGCGAAGCAAGCAAGTGTAAGAGACATCGCCATCTTCGGGGCAGTAACCATCTCAAAGCAACTGGCCCCAAGTTTTGAGCAAGTGAATCTGATAGCTGCAACCGAGGAAGCAACTTGGATGACTCCCATCCGAGACTACCTGCAAAGCGGCACGCTACCCAACGGGCTTAACGAAGTCAAGAAAATCTTGAGGAAAGCATCCCGCTACACAATACAAGAAGACATCCTCTATCGACGCGGATTCTCTAACCCGTTATTAAGGTGTGTCGCTGGAAGGGAATCCAAGGAAATCTTATTCAACATCCATCAGGGAAGCTGCGGAGATCACACCGGAGGGCAAACATTAGCAAAAAAGATACTCCGATATGGATATTTCTGGCCCACCTTAAGCAAGGACGCCTTGGATTTCGTCAAAAAGTGTGACAGATGTTAGAAGTTCGCTAAGATTCCGCGGCTACCAACGACTGAGATTACTCAAATGACCAGCCCTTGGCCCTTCGCAATATGGGGAATTGACTTAATCGGCGAGCTACCAATGGGCCGAGGCGGGGCCAAATATGCTATAGTGGCAGTCGACTATTTCACCTAATGGGTGGAAGCGGAACCTCTGAATAAAGTATCTTCAGCAAAAGTTATTAACTTCTTGATCAAAAATGTTCTGTGCAGGTACGGAGTCCCACTCAAAATCATATTAGACAATGGACTTCAGTTTGACAGCGAGGAATTCGCCAATTGGTGCCAAGAGCACGGAATTCACAAAAGCTTCTCATCCGTAGCGTATCCCCAGGCAAACGGACAAGTCGAAGCCGTCAACAAAATTCTGAAAACTCTAATAAAAAAGAAGCTCGAAAAGTCAAAGGGCGCTTGGGTGGATGAACTTCCTACGGCACTATGGGCCTATCGCACATCTTTCAGAACATCAACGGGGCACACTCTTTTCTCTTTGGCATACGGATCGGAGGCTATGCTCCCAGTTGAAACCATTGTGCCTTCCCACCGTAGGATCCACTATAACCCAGAAGAGAACGAAGAACTCCTTCACATGTCTTTGGATCTAGTTGAGGAGAGAAGAAATGATGCAGTCCTTAAAGCAGCAGCCCACAAACAAAAAGTGGCAGCACAATACAACTCCAAAGTCAAGCATCGTACCTTACAAGAAGGAGATCTTGTCCTCAAGCGAATCTTCCCTCGTCCCGGAGCACTAGATCCAATCTGGGATGGGCCATATGTAATTCATAAAGATCTCCGCAGTGGAGCTTATATTTTGTCAACAGTGGACGGAGAGGTGTTCCAGAGGGCATGGAACATCCAACACCTCCGTCGATACTTTTCTTAACTTGTACTGCCCATATGAAGTGAATTAACAAAGAGAATCAGTGGACGTAGGCCTTTTCGTGCCGAACCACTTTAAAAAACCTTGTCTCTTTTTTAACTTGTTCCTTTATATCTTGGCTGCTTGTTAACTTTATCCTTTTCTGTTGAACAAAATCCTATGCGTATAGCATTTCCACCCGAAGCAATCCACAGCGCAATTTCACCTGGATAAGACCTAACAGGTACTATGCGAATCTATGCCCTCGCCAATGAGACACTTTTGCCCCGGCATCCCTCTGCTGCGGGTTAACTCATTGCTCGTGACGGCCCTTAAAGCCAACTGTAATGAGCCGATTATAAGCCACCGAGAAGGCCGACTATAGCCGAGGCAGCTCATTACGGCGTTCGGCTCGCCGACAACTATGAACCGATTATAAGCCCCAACATAAGGTGTGGCCAGCCAGGGGCAGTTCACGGTTGACGATCGGCACCCACGCTAGCCGGCCACAGTAAATCGAATAATACCCACGATTACGGGCCATAATGGCCCGGGTAGTTACTGTGCGCGATCTCGGCTCCGATGTGTCTTAAGTGCGGCTGTGGTAAAAAAGAATTAACTCCCCGCGGAGGCGTAAGATGGGTGACAAATGTCTCCAAGACCCACAGCTAGGGAAAGTGACTACAAAGCCCGTTTGCCACGAACTTAAGCACATCGAAGGCCTTCCGTGATTGGAAGTTTTACTATTTCACATATTTCAATTTTACTTAAGAAACTTTTCTCCTATCCTCTGTAACAATCCCTGAAGTGCAGGACACAAAACAGGAGACACTCGCTAATAGAAGCGGATACTCACAGCAGGACACTGGACCGCATCCCTTACTCGGTCACACAGGATATTCAAAGCTGCCCTCTACAAGCAAAATATAAAGGGCGGTATTTCCTTCTTTCATATATGCCTATAATTTGTTCACACCTCACGCTAACACTGCAAGTCATGAAATTATGTTTTAAACAAGAACCTAACATCAAACACAATTTAAGAATATGCATAGCTATATTTCTTATGCAACATGTCAAAATAGCGAAAACATTCAAAAGACGACAAAATCAGCTTAAGTTAAAGAATTACACATCAAGAATAGAGCTATTTATTACAAGTAGCAAGAATTACAACCTAAAAGTTACTCTACTGTTTTAAGACTAACATATACAGCCATGTCAAGTCCACAAAAAGAATTTTTCAGGTCTAATCAAGGAGCCGGCTGCGTTGGAGTCTTGTCCTTGTCCTGTTGCCCACCTGTCCGGTCAGAAAAGGAAATCATTAGTGATAAGCAACAGAGTTAACAAAAGAAGAAACTAATGAAGAAGAGGTTACCAGCAACTTCCCCTTGATCGTCTTGGTCGTCATCCCCTACTTCCACACCTGCCTCCTCAACCGCGAACAACCGCATCCCCTCTTTCACCGCTGTCTTCTCCTCCTTGGTAAACTGAGCGGTGACCACATCCATCCTAAAGGCCGCTCCACCCTCCTTATCCGCCTCAGCCTTGGCCTCCTCTAGAGCCCTGAGGTAAATCCTAGCCATAACCCGGGGGTAGTCGTCCATCCAAGATAAGCTGCCTTGCTTCCAAATGCGAAAGTACATATCCTGCAGCATATCATCCATCATCCCCTCATTCTCCTCAAACTCCCTCATACGAGCCTCAGAAACCGATAGCCTTGCAATGGCAGCATCCCTCTCCAGTCGGTATCGCGAGCAGTCAGCCTGAAGGGACCTCCTCATCGCCTCCATCTCCTCCTTTAGCCGGACCTGAGCAAGCTCTGCGGCTTCAAGCCTCCCCGACAGCTCCTCTACCTGCTCAAGATCCGCCCTCCGAACCTCGTCCACTATCGAGATGGCCATATTTATCTGCTCCTTGCAGGCAGCTTCCATCTTCCGCAATTCCGCCTTACTAGCCTCCTCCATAGTCTTCCTCAACCGCCCGGAGGCAGCCTCATGCTGAGAAATCTGAATGGCCTGATCAGCCAGCTGTTTGGCCTGATCCGAAACCATCAATCGTAGTCGGATGTTGGCACTCCCAATCTCCTCTCTAGCCTTAACCAGCCGGGCATGATGCCCCATCAGCTTTCTAGTCTCCTCCGCCACCCGATCAATATTAGCCTTGGCCTCGTCTCCCATGGTAACTATCCGAGTAGTAAGTAAATCGAGGTCTAAGGACTTAGCCTCATCAAGCACCCGTACCATGGGATTGCGGGGAAGAAGGTGCTCACCGGTAACCTCATCAAAGGTAATATCATGGGAACTTGGATCCAGATCAGGATGACCCGCAAATGGATTACGAGCCAAGCCAGGACGATCAATCTGAGTAACGGTAGGATTTTCAGACGGGTGCGGAGAGAGTGCGAACTCAGTATCCTCCTCCGTTATATCATGAAGAGGCTGAACTGGGGGCTGAGGACCAAGTGAAGGTTCGGATAAGGGATGACTCCTCTTTCCCTTTTGAATACCCTCTTCAATAACCCCGAGAAGAGGACGGTAGCCGACTACATCCCCGGAACGGTGGGTCGAAGGCTTCGGCTTGGCGGAAGTTTTGGAGAGCTTGTATTGTTCAAGCCTGTGCCGAAGATCCGAGGCCTTGGCCGTTTTACCTGCTCCTGATATGAAGAACAAGTGTCACAAGCTTACATTGATCCATAATTCGAGAAACACGGTAAATTAAAAGTTAAAAGAAGAAAGGAAACACATTTGTTATACAAACCATGGAGAGGAGTAGGATACTGCAATAAGTCCTGGATTTCATTCCAGGATGGGAGCGGATCATAAAATATTCCTAAGTCCCTATCATAAATGGAGCCTGCAGGAGTCAAAAGTTCACCTTGAGTCGTCGGAGCCACCTTGGCTGGAATAGTCTGAGAAGGCTCGCTTGCACCGGTCCCGGCCTTGTCAGCTTTCCAGGATTTCTCTACCAAAGCCGGTTCTCCGTCCAGCCCCTCGAAAGCTTGGAGGAATGCATCATCCGTCCACTCCCGAATCTCGCCTGCTTGCCCAGGAAGCAAGGCCCCGATGCCATCGCCACCGTCACCACCTTCCCGGTCATCTCCACCCTCACCTCTCTCCTCCTCCACATCTTCCTTCCCTGGAGTAAGTGGACAAGTGCTGGGGGAAGGGCCATCCGACTTCTTAAGCTTCTTACCTCCGACCACTGGAGATTTTGAGAAAGGTTTCCTCTTGCCACTCTCTACTGTGACACCTCCCTTAGCTTGAGCAGCCGCCCTCTCCTCTGCTGTTTCCCTCTGCTTGACTACTGACTGCTGTGGAAGGATCAAATCATACTCCAGAAGGGTCGCATTTCTGATCAGGTAAGCAGCCGATCTATCTCTCCCGGGGATAGCTTCTATCTCAGCCGCCATCTGAACTAGGCGATCAGTCTCCACAACCGCAAAGCCACCTGTCGCTAGCAAAAATTGAAAACGTATGAGAAGAAGCATCGCAACCAGAATGGAAATTATAAATAAAGCATCGACTTACATCCAGAGGTGAAACGCCGAATAGAAACAGAGTCATCCCTGACGAAGAACCACTCCTTCTTGAACATGCTGTACTTAGAATACAGGTCCAAGACCGGCTTGAAGGTTACAGCTGACTCCAAGCTGATGTATGGGGACCCCTTCTTATAGCCCCTCAGATTATATAAATACCGGATCTCCCGGTTGGAAGGAGCACGCCCATGCTTCCTCTGAAAGATGACGAAGAGGCTCACCAATATAGTATAAGAGTTGGGTTGAAGCTGGAATGGGGCCACCTTTAGATATGTAAGAAAGCTGAGTACCCAAGCATTAAGAGGCGGGATGGCACCACACATACAGTGGTATATGCTGTAGGCAAAGTACCCTTCGGGAGGGTCATATGGCATAACTTCTCTCCCTGGCAACAACATGCGCGCCCTATCAATTCCGAAGGAACGGGAGATGACATCAAGCTGCTCTTCCTTAAGGGAGCTGGGAAAGCAATCGGGCGGGGAGTTCAGAAGCTCCTGAGGGCCGTACCCGTCCACCAGTGATCTCGGGGTAGATCCGTGACGTTCCCGTCCTGGCTGAGCAGGGGGCACTGCGGAAGATTCTCCTTCGCCCTGGGACTTCTTTTTATCTGATCGAGTTTCTGCTTTTCGAGACATTTATCTGCAACACAAAAGCACGTTGTTAAAACAAAGGATGTAGAGACGTAAACAGGCAAGAGCGTACGGTCCGGAATTTCATTTGTAATTCGAAACATAAAAGGTTCAAAGCCCATTCGGCATTCTCGTTCTCAAGAAGCCTATCCGGCATTCTCATTTTCAGAAAGCCCATTCGGCATTCTCATTCTCGAAAACCACATTCTGCATTCTCATCACGAAAAGCTCATTTGGCAGAAATAAACTAACCTGGTCCGGTAGCTGAGTGTGGCTCGGCACGTATTGATCCGGCGGTTCAAAAGTTGGTTCGGCTATCTCGTTCAGTAAGGAAGAACAAGGGCCCGCGTCTCCTACTTATAGGGGAAGGCCGGATAACCAGACCAGCCGGTTGGGTTCTCAAACCGGATATGGCTGTCAAGACCAAAACAAAGCACGACATATGTTGGACATATGCCCTACTTTGAGGGGCAAATGTTGGATATGTTTCTACCATCATCGAGCCAACACGAGGAAGCAAGGGACGAGCCACCAGAATAACCGAGCCAGCTATGCAGCATCCCCTAACCAAACTCACCCACCGGTCCACTATGTCCTTCCACCGAACCAAGCACACCGGTCCACTGTGTCCTTCCACCGAACCAAGCACACCGGTCCACTGTGTCCTTCCACCGAACCAAGCACACCGGTCCACTGTACTCCCACCACCGAACCAAAGGAAACCGGACCAGCTCCACCAGGCCAGATTACGTCAGCCCAGGCCCGCCAGCTGCTATCTACCTCCAAGACCCCTACCCCCAGTCTCACTCTATAAATAGAGGGGCAGGGGTACATCAATGGGGGATAAGTTTGAGAGCTCAAGCACGGAGAGAACTTTCAAACAACTTTCTTTTACTTGTATCAAAGCTTTGTACTTGTATCAAAGCTTTGTACTTGTAATCAAAACAAGAGAAGAGAAATAACATATAAAGTGGACGTAGGCACATTCTGGCTGAACCACTATAAATCTGTGTGTCTTTTTACAGTTTAGCCCCTTCTTTTCATATATTTGCATAAATCACCCAAATCACTAAGAACAACATAAGATCTACTAAATCATACAACTTTGAGGTGTTTGTCCATTTTTTGTGCAAACAAGTTTCTTCACTAACAACTCAAATGACTAATATTACGGCATAGAAGGATCATGCTGTTCTTGAGAAAAACAAACTTGCATCCTTCTTTATAAGGAAAAGAAAGCCAAGCCTTCATTTGAGGAGAGTGTGAAGACTTTAGAGAAAGAGAAGACCGATATGGTCGATAAGATAAAGTCTTTAGAAAGTCAGTTGGAAAGCAAAGATTCCATTCTGATCTATACTAATAATATCGTAAAGGATGCCAAGAAGAAAGTTACATTCTTTCTTGATTAGGCTCTTACTAAGATAATTGAGATATGCTATGAAGATGCACTTTTTGCAGCTTATAACGACAATATTGACAAATGCCATGATCTAGATTTTCCTTCTCTCCCAAATCAAAATGACAAATTCAAGAGAAAGTTTAACCTTATGTTGGGGAGAGCTCAGGGATCGCTTCAGGACGAATTCCCTAAAGAAGAAGCCGTCGATCTAAGGAAGTTGTTATATTTTAATGACCCCTTCCCGCCGCTTGAAGGGATGGCGATTCAGATAAAGGGGAGGATGATGATGAAGACAACGATGATAATGATCAAGGTGGAGATGGGGCAACAAGGGTCCAAAAGGACCAAGAGACGAGGGTGACATATCAGGTGGTCACAACTTAGACTCGTCTTCCTATGATGCAGATCTTCTTGATCTACCTAATTTTTAGGATGCTTCATGGAAAAATATCCCTTCAGAAGATGCTGTTTCCCTCAATCAACAGCCGAAAGGAAAAATCCAAAACCCAACTCCTCAAGTTCCGATCACGCAGGTATGGAATTAATTATTTAAATACTTAAAGTTATTGCTAGCCTTTAGTTAACAAATTTATCACTTTAGTTAAATAAAAGAACTAAATATTATTATGAGACTTTATATAAGAAGAGCGAGAGGGAAGTGCATTGCTTGAATAAGGAGATTGAAAAATTAGTCAAAGACCATAACCATTTGTTTGCAAAGTATCGGAATCTTCTAACTCATGCCAAATGATTAAAGGGCTTTAAGGAGAAACGTGTGGCTCCGCTTTTAAAAAGATCTCGCCTTTTTCGAGAAAGAATTTTAAAGGAAAACAGAGAATTAACCACACTCTTTTGGATGCTTATTGAAAATAGAGATATCTTAGTGGAGTTCCTCTGCAATACTCTAGAAATGTTCTTACCGACTTAGGAGAAAAAAGTGGAGGTTTGCTTAGGCATTTGCATAGTAGATATTTGGATGAGCATGGAACCGATCCTCATCTTGAAGGATGCTGGAATATTCAAAGGGTTGCGATTGTTCCACTTTCCCCAAATGCTCTTCCTTTCGGGAAAGTTAAATTTAACAAGGAGAGATTCATTTTCGAATTTTACAAAAGATCAATATTGTATGAACCAAGTAATTTTGTCTTTAACGCATAACTCAGATAGTTTATGAATTTCAACGTTTTCATTTCTTTGTAACTCAACTTATCTTTTGTAAACCATATAGATTAATGAATCATTGAGTAGTCCTGTTTCTATGGAACTCTCAAGTAAATTTATCAAATTAAAAGGGGACTTTAAAGAGAAATTGTTAATCCTTAAAACTTCTCGGTTAGCAAAATATTGCCTTCTTAGAGATCTTCAAGAAGTTTACACGCAGCTTCCACATTTTTGTTTTGATTTCTTGGGTGACAAAAAGATAAATCACTTAACGAGATATGGACCAAACATGCTAAATTGTAATGTGGTGAGATCGGCTCTCCGACTGGAAAATGGGACTACCATCAATTCCCTCCAGTTAATACCATTCAAGGGTTTAATGTTCCTTTTGACTCTACCCTCTCTTTGTTTGTAGGATCACTTAAAAGGGCTTACTTTTCCATTTTTAATCTTTGAGAGTTTAATGCATAAAATTTGTATTATTGATGTAAATTGAATCTACTAGTGCTTGTAACCCATTTTGTTGTTAATAAAGAAAGCATTTCCTCCTTATTGATTTCCTTTTCTCGTTTACTTATTTTTATTAGAAAAAATAACCAACGCTCGCGTTTTGCGGTTTGAAACTCCTTACTCAGTTAGATATTATTAAAGTTAAGTTCAGGTTGGAATTCGAGAAGAAACTCTCTTCTCAAGGTGCTTCAACTTTGTCCTTTTCGGATAACTGGGATGCATACAAATGACACAACAAATACTACCAATTACAGTCCACATTTAGTAGTTTAAAGGAGATGACCTCCAACTTAGAGAAAAAATTAAAGAAAGAATAAAGGAATTCAATAGTTAAAAGAGAAGATGGATGTGATTGGTCAGTTTGGATCTTCAGTCCAAGGAATTGAAGCTGATGCAAAAATTGCCTGACTACATCAAAGGGTAATGGATCTCGAAGAGATTTGTTGAAAAGCCAAGTATTCTATCAATCCTTAGAACTTATTGCAAGCGGAGGCGAATCTAGCCTTCCTACTCCTACCCCTTTGATTGGTAAAGAACAGTTTTCTACTTTGTTGAACCCACCCTTGAGTCTAGATGATGGAGAAATCATCAAACGGATTCAAAAAGTTAGATAGAATGTGTTCAATATTTGATAAAGAAATGAGATGTCAAAAAGTTTCTCAATTTCTAACAACTATCAGGTTCAGGTGGAGAAACTTGAGCATGAAAAATACGCTCATGAACTAGAGGTTAAGAAATTAAAGAATGAGATTCTAACTTTAAAGGGGCCAATAAAATACTTAACAATGCATTGGAAGTTCAAATTGGCTCTATTGATGGTGCAAACATTATTCAGAAGAAATAAAAGAAACTTAAAGAACTTTTGGACATGGCTATCCATCATATTACCAATTCTCCTTTGGTCACTGCTTCTTAGTACTTGTAATTCTTGTATATAATATAAATAAACTTGTATCTGAGGGATTGTTACCTTGAATGAACTTTGTATTCTTCCTTTTGAATTTGTTAAATTGTCTGAAACATACAACTTGTTTCCCAGAGCTTGGATTTGATTGAAATATGATAAGTAGCCTTTAATTGAGCATTAGTTGGTCTTTTTAATATAGACCTTGTCACTAAAACCTAAAATTCATTTTGATAAAAAGATTGGCAACTTATTTAGTCAAAAGTTTGAAAGAACCCTTCCTTTTTTAATAGGAAATTAAAAATCTGTCTAATAGTGAAGATTCTCGTTTTTAGAAAGTTTGAACTCCATTTTAGGAGGACTTAGCACTTTAAGGAGTGAAGCTTTTAATAACTTCTACCTTATCACTTAGAAATTTTGGAGTCTGATGTTTGAAGCTTTAGTCTCGAAGAGTAGATACTCGAAAATCCATCTGGTAATTATAATTTCTTCTATATTAAAGGTTAGAAATCTTCTGGTATAATATCGTTTGGATAAAAGACCAGAAATCCATCCGACACTTACTTGAATAGGAGCTCGGAAAACTGTCTAGCAATGACTTTGAAATAGAAGACCAGAAAATCATCTGGTATTAATTTAGAATTCCGTTTGATAAGAAGATCAGAATTTTTCTGATAACAAGTCCAGAATTCCATCCGGTAAGTGAACTAGAAATCTGACTATTAACAGAGATTCCCGTTATTTAGAAATCTTTATTATTAATGGAGATTCCCGTTATGTAGAAATATGATTGTTAACGGAGATTCGTGTTATTTTCTAATTTGAATTCTAATATAGAAATCATCGATTGAAAGTTAATCCGATATTTTGAAGAATGAAGCCTCGGGCTCGGGTAATAAGTCGTAGTCTCTTAGATGTTACTACCTGACATCAAAATTATCACGTCTGCCTGATAGATAACTTTTAATCCTTCCTTTGAAGGTTGCTTTAACTTTGCCTTGGTGTAGAACTAAATGTGTTTGACTATTCTTCCTCTAGAAGATTGCCTTTGTATTTGGCCGATCTTCCTCTAAAAGACTGCCTCGATCCTTCTTTAGGATAGAGTTTGATTTGCTCTTGCATTTGATTGATCTTCCTCTGGAAGACTACCTCTTACTACTCTTTGAGTAGTGATTTAGGCTTTGATTGATTTCCTTTGCCTCTTACTACTCTTGTCAGTAGCGATTTAGACTTTGATTGATTTCCTTTATTACCATCTTTAAGTAATGACCTGAACTTTGATCGAACCCCTTATCACAATCTTAAGTGAGAATTTAGGTTTTGGTCAGTGCATTTTATTAGCTACATTGAACAGAACCAAAGTCTTACCCATCCTTCCTCTAGGAGGCGCTCCAATCAGGCCTTATAGGCGGTACTGAAGATAGGTTCGATGCTTTAGTCAAGCCATCTTAGAAGGGACCAAAGACTTACTCCATCCTCTCTCTAGGAGGTGCTTCAAACAGGCTTTACAGGCGGGACAGAAGGCTGGTCGGTGCTCTGGCCAGGCCATCTCAAGAGGGACCAATAGCTTACTCCATCCTCCCTTTAGGAGGCACTCCGGCTAGTCCACGTAGGCAGAACTGAAGGCTTACAGTGATCTGGCTAGACCTTATAGGCCAGACCAGAGGCTTACGCTATCCTCCCTTTAGGAAGTGCTTTTACCAGACCATCTTGGCCGGATCAAAGTCCTTTTCCTTTATTTTATAAATCCTCTTTATGAAGCATTCTTCTTTATTGATTACTTATTCTTTGTAGACATATTTTCCTTTTGCTTAAATCTTGCTAATAAACTTTTGAAGCTCTCCTTTTCCCAAGAAATTATCAATCATTCCTTTTAAAGCTCGACATTGATTGGTTTCATGTCCATTCCTTCAGTGCTATTGGTAATAAGAATCCTGTGATTCCTTTCATTTCCTGGTCACTTCTTCCTTAAAGGCCAATAGTTTAATCTCTCTTTAGTTAAGAGGTAAATATTCTCGTGGGAAGTGGTAAGGGAATGAATCCTTGAAGATTGGGAATTACTAAAGCATTGTGCCCTTTGCTCCCGCTTGATTTTCTTTTAGCATCAGATTGGCACATTAGCATCATCTGTAAGTTTTCTCTTTAAAGTTTCTTGAGCTTTGATTGGTGCAAGAGGATTATCAATTATTCCCTTCCACCTTTGGGCAAATTTGTCAAAGTCTCTTGTTATTTCTTTTTCAAAAATAGTTCCTTTAGATTGGAATTGTATAACCCTTTTCATTTTTAAAAACAAACTATCCTTTTTCATGCTTTCCTTTCCGAGCAGGGGATGATAACCATGGATGGGGGTAGGGCCTATATGAAATGGATTTATGCTCCACTTATCAAGATTATAAGGAATCACTTATCTCTTTTCTTCTATGATTTGTATTGTCTCTTTTCTTCCATGATCTTTAGTGCTAACATCCTTAACACTTGTTCCTCATGAAACCGAGGGTCAGAAGCGATTTGATAAATTGGCCTAACTGCTTGAGGTTCAGAAGTTCATTGTTTCGAGATAGTTTTATATTTTCCAAGGAGTTTTATGCAAAGTTTGGAAAGTTCCTTTATGGAACATGCAGGTTGGGGAAATCCTCCATACCCTATGTATGTAGGTCAAGGATAATTGAATATGAGTTATGTAGGGAGATAGAGGTTCAGGCCCTCCTTTTAGTGCCAATTGTTAACAAACCCCGAAATGTGAAAAGTAGATAAGGCTTGGTTAGAGATAGATTTGGATAGCCTTATGTTGACTTGCAAGAAGTATGCGTGTTTAATAAAGAAATCATGTGCATGTCATAAACAATAGGGCATAAAAGTCATATGCAAGTCATAAGTCATATCATAGTCAAGGATCTTTATTTACTTGGAGTATACTATATACAATTGATTTGTATAAGTCATTGTTTGCAAAAAGACACAAATTTACAATAAGCACTCTAAATTCCCAATTCGATTTAGGGTTTACAAATTTGTAAATGTAAGAAAAGTAATAGGAAGAATTCTCCCCCTCCAAATAGCCATTGGGTCCATATTTACAAGGGTGGAGGCAAGCGGATCAGCTGCCACATATCATTCGTCATGTGATGGATTGACGCCATCCGACATCCTCTTTGAAATGTCTATTTTCGGCATTCTTATTATTTTGATGAAATACAACATCCTTATTCACATTGATGATTTACGATGTTAATGACTCACGACATCCTTCTTTATATTGTTGATATGCGGCAACCGTACTTTATTGATGAATTACAGCATCCTACTTTATTGATGGTTTATGACATCTTTGCCACGTTGAAGGTTTACGACACCCTTGCCACATTGATGGTTTATGACATCCTTTATAGTTGTTGATATTCGACATCCTTTGTCGCATTGAAGATTTACATACTCTTTTAAGCATCTATGACTTACATATTTGTACAAGGTGCAAAGAGTTTGGGCATACCATTCAAAACCATTCTGAAAAGAACTGTAGCATAAAGGCAATAGGAAATAGAAGACAAAAAGCATAAAGCACTATAAACTGGTCATGAGAAGAAGTATCCAAAAAATTATGAACATTAACCATCAAAACAAAGTGCAAAAGATTCAAAATTCAAAATAACCATTTCCACATCAAATCAATTTGAAGTGGTAAGTACTGATGATCAAGATGACAATAGAGAAACTACCTATGATGAAGAAAAGGATGAATTTTTACTAGCAGAAGATCAATTTGACTATGAACCAGAATCTTTAGGAGAAGTGGAAAATGAAACTCTACCAAAGAACGCCATAATATTCAATGCATTTGTGTTAGAAACCCCCATTATGAGAAGGATAAAAATGTTGCATCAAAAACTACTACAAATTCCCCCCTAAAAGAAGCACAAAAGCCAAAAAATTGGTAAATGAGTTCAATATCTTGGAATGTAAAGGGGATTAACACTGAATTTAACATGAACGAGGTGTTAAACTTCCTTAAAACCAATAATCCTAGTATATTGGGTTTATTTGAAAATAAGCTTAATATTAGTAGCCTGGAAAAATCAATGACAAAACTGAATAAAAATTAGAATTCTACATAATAATGAATGTTGATCAAAAAGGAGAATTCTAGTTTTATAGCATAAAACTATATGGAATCTTACTGTTATAACAAAAAGCACATAACAAATTACATATATAGCATACAATAGTGGTGGATATAAAATGTTTAAACCATTATGTATGCAAGTAACTTATTTTCTTAGAGGGTGATGATTTGGCAACGATTGATAGATATCTTAAGTACGGCGGACAAGGCATGGATATTGATTAGGGACTTTAATAATGTATTAAATCATAGGAGCAAGAAAGGGGGGATGCCTATACCCTTTTCTCATCTTAGAGAATTCGCCAGTGCCTTCTCACATGTGGCATTGCAGAAGCTAAAATACAAGGATATGCCTTGACATGGAGAAGGAGAGGGATTGCTACCTATAAAGATAAAGTTTTGACAAATAATGCCTTAATAAATGACTTTCAAAACATTAGAATCGCTCCCGCTACATCAATTTTGAGTTATCACAGCCTTATCATCATCAACCTGAAGGAATAGGGCCAGCCTGCAATGGAAGAAATGAGTGAATTTCAATTTATATTACCATTTTGGATCTTTATTGGGCCTATATAGTCTAAATTCATTTAGAACTTTTCTAAATTTTCCTTTTAAGATTTTCTTCAATTTATTATAATAATTTAAAATTAGTTTAATTTAATTCTAATTAATTTTATACTATAATGAGCACATCAAATGCATCCATGTTGATAGTGTAAGTGCAACATATGAAATGTGTACATAGTTAATGTGAATATTGTTTAGGTGTTGGGATTTACATCACAATGGACACATTTTCCCTCTATATACGTCTTTGTCGTCTAAAACATGAAAGTTTTTTTAAAATAAAAATATGTGTATATATATGTATAAGTTTATATATATAAATAAATAAATATACATGCACAATAAATATTTTGCATAGCAGTTTAAATTGAAATAGACTTTATTTATATTACATGCAATAAACCAATGAATTCAATGTCTAATTAAAGTTGTTTAAAAGTTTACTATCATATCTTACATAAAATATCCTTTTGAAACTTTGAGCTAAATATAAATACACACACATAAATGGTATTACATAAATATATAAACTTATAAACACATACAAACCAATACAAAATTTGGAACAAAATAAAATAATATACAAGTAGCTTGTGAAATGCAATGTTTCCTTTTAAACAAAGATTCAGGACTAGAATAGATATAATTGTAAAATAATGAATAAATTATTAATTTAATGTTTCCTTTTTTCTAACTAGGGAAATTTTGTTTTAGAATGATGTAAAAACACAATTAAGTCATAATATTATGTTGTCAACAAATATTATTAATGCAATTATTTCAAAGTTGTATTCATGATATCAGTTTATGTGTAAACATTCAAATCTAAATCTTCTAACATGAAAACCGACTTATTAATAAGAATATTCCAAAATTTAATTTGTTTTATTTCCTCTTTTTTTTTAAATAACGATAATAAGACCAGACGACATATGCATATACAAATTCGTGATAAAAAGATCTAAATTTAGATCAAACGAACTTGATATAAACAAACATAACATAGACAAATGAAATTATTATTAGTGAACATAACAAGGGGTTTTTTAGCATGATAAGAATATACAATTGCTTCAAGAAGAGGTTTTGAGACATTCAAATCAAAATCCAAATTCAAATATATGAACAGAAGGGGGAGAGAGCATTAAGAGGATGAAAACAAAATTAAAAGATATGTAAATATATAGAATTACCTTAGGATGAAACCTGGATAAACACCTCAGTGATAGAATAAATCCTAGATTTGATAGAATATTCTCTAGATCTAAAGATGAAGCCTAAGATTTGCACCTTGAATGAAGAATAAAACTGTGATCCGATTAAATCAACCTCTGGATTTTTCAAGGATCTAGTGGAATTTCCACATTGAATGTTATTGATTTATATTTGAATTTATTTTAAGAATTTTTTTACATGAAGGCCATTAAGAGAGAGTAGGAGAGTAAGAGAAAGAAGATATGATGTTTTATCAGGATAATATTAATGATGGATTGAATAAGAGAGAATATGTTTTAATGCAAACATTGAAACCTTTCAATTTTCCCTTTTAAAACCTCTCTATTTAATTCGTAATTAAATCTAATCAAATCCTTTCCCTCCTTTTCATATTTTCGTCATAAGAAATAGAATTAAAGAGAATGGACAAAAATCAATTTATAAATGAGATTTAAGTGAGTCATAAGAGGAGTAAAGGACGAAGATTTAATTCATTCTTTTAATTGCTCCTTTTAGATTTTCAAATCGTATTTGAAAACTCTTTCCTTTTTCATCATGCATGTGGGGCTAAATTTTTTTTACAAAACAACTTAATTAGCAATTAATCTATTTAAACCCAGTTTAAATATATTATCAATATCGTATATCAATATGCGCGTTTATAACTTTTATATATGCACTTTATTAAATGCTAATGATATTCAGAACAAATCAAATAAAGTTTAATAATTCATATTGCATAAATATTAATTAATTTAAATAATTTACAACAATTTGTAAATTAATTAAATTATGTGGTTTATTCAGAGTATTCATAATTACAGTTGTGCAACTGAAAAGTGTAAATTCAGTCAGCGAGTAATATCGAACAATTCAAAAATTAAAGTTTACACATCACCTTTGCTGCTAGTGTGACATTTTAGTTGAATTTATCGCTTACAGATATTTTTAGTAAATTCCAATTTTGCTTATCATAAGCGATACCTGGTAGTGACGATTATTATTAACCAAACTGCTCTGGCCATAGACTTTGACTTTGGGTTGACATCAGTTGACCGTGATACTAATCTCAGAGGAGACGAATCTTCTCTTGAATTATGTTTTACTTCCAATGCTTTTGCTTGATCCAACTATATGTCGTTTGATGGATGATTTTCCATAATTTAACTATAATAAAAGCAAAGCTTCCATATTGAAAGTCAACTGTATTCTCAAGTCGAGAGAACCGTGTAAATTTGTCACATCGATATTTTCTGTTTGACCTTAGTTATATTAACCAATAGAAAACTATCGAGTGAATTATTCCATAGTTATCCAATAACTATTAGTATGTAACCCCTTGATGACCCCAACAACCATGAGTAATACACTGCCCAACATTTGGAGAGCGTTGCGTACTCTAGTCTCAACAGATATATTGATATCCAGTCCCGATACATCTTGAACAGGAATATTTAAATTGGTACATTCATTTTCATTATGATAAATCAGTCACGGTCACAACACTTTGTAACTATTATCACAAAACTACCATTTATGGATTTTTTATTAAATATACATTTAATTTAATTAATTAATTAATATATAGCACATTACATCAAGTATGTAATAGAAAAACACATCTTATTTTGAACAAGGTTGGTTATCGAGTTAGATATATGTAGCAAATTACATGGTTGACTCTAAGGCATATCCCTAACTCTATCAATCTCCCACTTGCACTTGGAGTGAATTGTGAAATCATTCCAACTTCTCCAATCGGTTTTCTCAAAACCAATTGGTTCAATTCCTTAGTGTACGAGTATGCTATTATGTTTCAATTTTCTACTCTGTCAATTAACTCTCTCCGATGCTGATAAACTACCTTTATCATATGAAATAATTTGGAGTATTTCTCTCGACTTCTAGTAAGCTCTAAGTTCTGTTATGAACCATATCATGACATTGTTATCATATGACAATGTTATAGGATTCTCAACATCTAGATTCACCCTTTGGCTCAGTTATAAATTTGTGTATTTAGATTTATATATATTGCTTTTGTTAAGGCGCTATTCAAGGCATTGTTCGTAGACTTTTTTATTAATCAGCCACAGTCTTTTATTTGGAACATTTTCAACTTAAAGAATATTAACTTGAATTTATTATTGACATACTATACTTAATATCACTTATGAAAATTTGAGTCTGAACATTCTTTCATAAGAGTTTGTTGTTTATATAAAAAAATTTCTAGTATTTTATAAATACACAAGAAAACCTAAAAGAAATATTTAGCTATATCAATTTGGATTTGATATTTGCTTCATGTATCAAATACACAAAAGATCACGATATCATAGACTATATAACATGTATGATTATTCATATCACCAATACATAAGGAATCCTTCTTACATGTTCCGTATTAAAATTTTAATAAGGTGTCCTTGCATATCATTTTGGACATTCCCAATATCTTTTATACTTACTATAAAAGACATCATTTAGAAATCCACGTTGAATATTAAAACAACTAAGGCTGATTTTAACACAAGTACATTATTAAAAAGTCATCAACGTGTTGTTTAGAAATATTAGTGTACTATTTAATGCCTTTTCTTATGAACACACGCTTCCTCTGTATTTAGATTGATAATCAAATTATTTGATATTTCTATCAAAACACTTGTTCAATTTTGATGCTTTTTTGAATGGTACTTTCGTATCCATTCTCGAATCGGATCCAAAAAATCACAAACTCAATATCGCTCCCACTGACTTGAAACACTTTGGTTATTACATGCAAAATAGTTTACTCTATATCATTATTTAGAATTTTCTCTTTCAACACGTACGTACCAATACACAAAATCATATTAGTCGATAACTTTGTGAGTAAAATCCAAACCAACTCGATACATTGAATGGTGAATCTGTTATGCTAATTTAAACAATTGAAATTAACAATGTTATTCTTATCAATGTGGCTTACTATATTCCAACTGCATTTGTCTTTCTCTTAAAGACACATTTGCGGCTAATGAATCATATCCCTTCGGGTATAGCTACTAAAATCCTATTTTGTTGATGTACTTGGAGTCTATTTTGGATCTGCGCATCGTACCATATCATAGAGTCAATACTCTTAATGGTTTAATTAAACAATTGACGATTATTTATTCTTGATATTGATAAGAAATTCACATTTTCTCTTTAATGTACAAGAACAATCATTAGACGTTATAATGTGTTGTGTTCATTTAAGTTCGATCAATTTCATTTCATCCCTTATAATCAGTTTTATCTTTGGATCGTATCCAAGTTCATTCTATACCAATAATTTCGTAAAGAATTCCTTCGCTATGATGTTGGTATTTCTTAAAACAACGTTTGTTTCTCCATACAATAGAACATGCATTCATAAATATTTTATGAATTACTATATATAAAAGTGGTCTAGTATTGTTTTTACCACATTTATGTTCACAACATAAATTAGTCGTCCAATGACTATCAGACCCAAACTTCTTTTAGTGTAATTCATACAAGATCCCTTACGCACAATTATTACATGCCGTATTTTGACTCGCATAACCCACTAACTCCTTGGCCTAAGGTAGGTAGGGGTTTCTTATAAACCTTTATCTTGTATGGTTTTTCAAACTATTCTTTGGATGATATTAGTTTTAACCTCATGTACTACACTTAAGTACACAACTTATAGAAATAATTTATCTCAACTTACACTCATTCATTAATCGTCCTTTGTCTAACAAAGTTCGATTACTCCTTATCAATACATCATTATGTTTTATAAGGAGGAGTTAACTTTTAGACTAAATTTTTATTTATATTAGATACATGCTGAACCCTTTCCAATATACTCACCCATTCGATCAAATCGAATCATTTCTATTGCATGTTATACTATTTATTTCTGTTTTATATTCTATGAGCTTATCATAGATTTGTACATATGTATCAAATACACATGTCCATGTCTGTGATAACTCATCGGTGAATATGACGATGTATGTGGAACCGTTTTGTATTAATAGACTTACGATTGCATACATCCATATGTATCAATCCAAAGAGTTCATCAACTCTTATGGCGCTCCCACTAAATGGGTGCATAGCCCTTAATTGTTTGAGATGTAATTAATTAGTATCATATGATTCATAATCATATGATAAAACTTATTTATTAAAACTATGGCTTAGTCTATAATTCTAAAATAATTGTAAGTAATTTAGATACTTTTGTATTTTCCAATGCATCACTTTTGTTATGAAAACAAATACCATATTATAGTTTTATTTCATAACAAATATTCATAATATTCACATTAAAATATAACTATGTCTATTTTTCAGTCGACACCGAAAAAGTCATTATTTCATAAATAATGTACGATATGTTTTACGAATTTTTTTTCCATAACTTGATGCAATCACTAAGTGCTATTTGGCATGCTCCTACTATTTACGCCATTACTATAATAGCGTACCGAAAATGGGGGTCCATCATTCACTTAATATATATTATTTATTTCATATACTGCAACTAGTTTACACCATAGAGTTCTTTGATCAAATATCTTGAACTCAAAGAAATAATTTTATAGAAAACAATATTCTATATGAAAATACATTTCGGAATAGAAATCGCAATTCTCATTCCAATGTTAAGTATCAATTATTATTATTATTATTGTTACAGTTCTCGTTTCTGATGTTTCTTTATAAATCGAAAGTGACTATTCACTATCTTCATCCCGATTGTACCATAAATCACATCTACTCTTGTAAATTCATTGTAACATCATGATATTTTATGGGAAATATAATTAAAAAGAAATTAAAAGCGCATTTGGTACAGTGGTAAATGGGCATGTTAACTTCCTTAGTGACTAGGGATCAAGTCCCATTGTCGCCCAAAATCTGGAGCGATGTTTTTTTAGCTGAGTTGTTTCCAGCGATTTTTCTACGTATTTCAGCATTGTTTCTAACATGTGGCTGCTTCCCATTCGCTACAGTGATGTAATAGAATGAGATAGCTAAATTTTATTGGTTGAGTCGTGTAAATAGGCTAGAATGGATAACCATTAAGTGTATGAAAGAACCGGATTTAATCTAAAATAATCTAATGGATTATATTCACTCAAACAATCTATAAATAAACCATCTAACCTAAACCTAATCTCTTATTTAGCCACTGCCATAATTCTACAGTAAAATTAGTGTTTATTATTCTTCCTCTTTTTCTCTACTAAATAAACAAATCTCTACCAAATAAAATTATCTATATATATTCAAGCAATTTGGGGAATTTAGAAGAATCAAAGTGAGAAAGATTAAAGCAAATATTTTTTCAAATTTGTGCAAGCTCAAGTGCCAGGCGAGTGGGAATTTATATGAAATAGAAAAATAAAGTAGTTCAATTTCAGTTCTTTTCTAGCACGTTAATATGAATTAATTTCTGTTATTAATTAAACATAGATGTAAATTATTACAACTTCTTCTTCTTCTTCCACTTCTCAAATCTAATTCATGTTTGGTTTAAAATATAGGACATATAAATTGTCTATTCACGTTTTATGGCATAAATAAGATTGAAATTTATGTAAATTGTTGTATCGTCTTCTTCTTCCACTTCTCAATTCTAGTTCATGTTTGGGTTGAAATTTGGAACAAACAAATTGTTATTCACGTTTCATGGTGTAAATAAGATTGGTTTAATTAAATTGAATTAGAATTTTTATTCAATTACTAATGGTAGAACAGGTTAGTTGAATAAATTCAGAATATGTTACTTGAATAAAATTATGGTTTTCATTGATATAATTACATAATTTTGAATATGGTTTTGGAACAAAATTGGAAAGTCTAATTGGCATAATTGTTTGTTTCATATGTGGCCTAAAAATGTAAAAGTGGAATTTTGTGTAATTAAATGGTTTGTGGCTATTGGATAAAATTTTTGTACAGATTAAATCTCTAAAAGGAGAACGTAACTTAGGATGGAAAAAAAGTAAATTAAATGGACCCTAAAGGCTAGTGTAAATCTGTAACAAAATGGCATAAAAAATATAGACAAACCATACGGACTGAACGGACGTGAAATTGAAATACCATTTATGTAAGAGAAAGGGAAATTGTGAAATAACCAAATCGGATGTAAAAATGGCCTAAAGCAAATTAATGGAAATAAACATTATGTAAACTGTAACGGTAAAATTAAATAATCTGGAAGCGATTTGGTAGGCAGACCTTGTAAAGGTCTGGATAGGTGTTTCATGCAGTTAAGACCAAAATATAGTTTTGGTTGTACGTACTAGGAGCGAGAAAGTAGGTTTGCAAGGATGTTTGTTACCTTTCATAGGTTGCTAGTACATAGGATAGATAACATCCGCAATCATAGACTTCTTCAGGCAGATCGATGCAGACGAAAGAGGACAAGTGTGCTCCGACGTAGGCTTCTTTAGGAAGATCATTGGAGGATTTTGCGTAGTCGACCCAGCTGCGGACGCTCTTTCGGAGGACCGACACTTTGGAAAGGGGCAAGTCCACGTTGGTGATCGAGGAGACAGGAGGATAGGAGTCCAGTTTGGCGGAGCCTGAGCATAACTTCGGGGTTCTGCGAGGTTGTTTGAGTCGGCGCCAGTCAGACGTAAGATGCATTTAGTCACAATGCACGGGTGAAGATCATGACTTTCTTGCTGTAGCACTTGGATAGGTAAGGACAGCAGGTCTGATAGGCCGATTGACGTTTAGTATTACTGCATGGTTGACTTCCCTAGAGTGACCATAGATTTTGGCTTCTTAGGAACTGTATCTAAGAAGGATTCACTGTATTATATTATTCACCCTCTGCGATATCCGGGGAAGACCTGGAATTAAACTATTTTATTCTTTCTGCTTCAATTTATTTCTCATTCACCAGACTTTATGTCTGACCCATTCATGTTTTCCTATTTTCCCCAAATCATAGGAGGGCAGGTCTAGGTTGCAGTTCTTTGCAGCTTGGAGGGTCATTGGAGCAGTTGTTATCTTCAGCTTTTGTTTCTTTTGTTTCATGTACTTCATTTCTCTTTTCCGTACTTTACTCTATATATGGGGACCTATATTTTGAACTTTGTTATGCTTTATATTTTGGTGGAGACCACTTGGTACTTTTGGTTTCAAAAATAAATTTGGGATAATGTTGTTTTTAATGAAGCTGTTTTGCTATTAATTTATAATTAATGAAAATTTTCTTCCGCTGTAATATTTTAATAATTTTAATCTATTGCCTTAGTCTCTGTGCTATGTTATGGATTTTTATTTCACCCGACCACCCGTGCTTCTAGTCATGTCCGATTTTTGGGGTGCCTAGAGGTGCGGGGTGTCACACTCGTTTTTCTTTCTAAATAGTCGAACCATTCAAAAGAAAACCCTTACTACAATATTATAATGAAACTTTACAAAAGCACATTTGATTATCCTTTAACATTTAAGGACATCAAATATGTTGCACTTTATGTAAACTGCTCAATAACTGACATTCAACGGTTGAGTTCTTTGATCTATCTTGTAATTTTGGTCTAGTGTTACATTTAACATAATACGATCTTTATTGTAATCAATCAAATTAAATACTCTATTTCATAGTATAGTTTATTTGTTTATTTTAAATGAACTAATTTCATTGAAATATCGTATATTACGAACTATGACAGTTCATTATATAACACTTATATGCGATAATATATAGATCGAATATCCATATTCTTGTATTTCTTTTGAGTTCGGAACTAACATAATGCAATACACCCCCACTTGACCAAATAAACACATCAGCGACCAAATTACGAACGTATTAAGTAGTTGTAAAATTAAGTACTTGCATGGGTGTAGAAAACATTAACTTGCAAGAAGTACTTAACAGTAAGTATATATATGTTATATTTCTATTTGTCAACCTTCACTTCATTTCAATTTGCATATTTGAATTGATAAACTCTTGTAATCGTATTAAATGCACAAATTTACCAATATAGATTATTATAATATTATATAGCATATATTCTTATAATAATAGAAAGGTTAAATGTTATCATTCCATTTTTCTAATAAGTTCCCCATTAGTCTTTTATATTTCTCCAAAACCTAATATGAAACATGGAGGTCTTTCTACTTCACTAGTGGGTGTTAGGACTCGTCTGTCTTAAGATTCTGACATTGAATTTGCTCAATAAGTCATAGCCCCATAAATGATGGATAACTCCTTATTGTTTGTATCATATATGACTCCTAACCCATGGTTCCTTGTCCTAATCTCATTTTGACCTTGAGTTTTCTCAACAAATCGAAAAAGATTATTCACTCATACCTACCATTTTGTGATGGCCTAAGTATAATATATGTACTTTGAGTTTTCTCAACAAATACATATAGTTATCTTACCTCATCTAGGCAATATATTAATAATACTACACATAACATCTCTAACTTGAGTTTGCTCAATAACCAGAGAGTATGCAAGTAATTTATTAATATATAAATGGTATATGACAACGTTATATTAAAGATTCATAATCTTTAACATACTTAAGTGGTATTGACTTATGGAATGCTGTATTTCTTATAAAATAGCCTCGTGATTCAAGTGTTGGACACGTCTAAAATTACGGTATACGTACAATACATATGTATTTATCCCTTAAGTCTATTTACGTTTCTTAATGTTCCACCTTTGATTTATACATTCATATTATATAGGTTTAATTATCATATAACTTTTATATTTCATTAACTTATATAATAATTTTATGTATAAAATTATATTAATTAAAGCTTATTTAATTAATTAACTCTTTAATTAGTTTTATGTTTTCCCAATATAACATTTATATCGAATATTTGTATATATATACTATAACCTTTATAGTATAACACATATATCATATATGTTTGTGTATTTTTATTTAATTAATTAACCTTTAACTAATTTATTTAATTTTTAAATGATTTTAAGTAAATTATATTAATTTCAAAATTTTATTTTACATACATGCATGTATAATTATGTTATCTTAAACACTTTAAAACAACATAACATATATCAATATATATAATACATGCATATAAGTATTAATTAATTAACTTATTTAATTAATTTACTTTATTAATCTTATTAATAAATTTAAAAATTTAAAATTAATAGTTAGATATTTTCAAACATTTTGAAAATTTCATTATCTTTTCAAACATTTTGAAAATTTATGTTATATTATAACTCTTATAATAAAGGGGCATTTCACCGGAAGGACAAACTTTGTAGTCCAATTAGTTTCTAAGACATACATTTAAAGAAATTACTTTCAATGCCAAAATCAGCAGAATAATTACTTTCAAGGACAAAGTCAGCAGTCCAATTACTTTCAAGGACATAATTTCATAGGTTTTTAGGCCCTAGAAACTAAGTATTTTACGTTTTGTCCTTGAAAGTAATTATTTCAGTTGTGTGTCCTAGAAACTATTTCCACTTACTAAAGAGGCCCTTATGGCTAATTTCCACTATAATAAACTTGTTTCATTTTAAATTTAACCTTTAAATTAAAAATCTTTACTTTAATTTTCAAAGCCATTTTGAAAATTAGCCCAAGGCCCAAATTAGATTGGGCCTTTTCTATTAAGGCAACCATTTAGCTCACTTCACCTTTCAGGCCAAGCCGGTAACCAGGCAGGACAAGGTACTTGTTTACCAAATTCCAATCCTAGACCTTATCTTTCTAGACACTGTACTAAATGGGTAGGCTTAATTAGTTAGCTATAACATAAATAATTTAGGCCACATAGGCTATTGGACTTCGGTACCATTGAAGGAATTGGGCCAGCCTGGAGTGGAAGGAATGGGCGAATTTCCAATTTTTTTACTATTTTAGATTTTATTGAGTCTATGTAGTCTAAATTCATTTAGAACTTTTCTAAATTTTCCTTTTAAGATTTTATTTATTTTATTATAATTGTTTAAAATTAGTTTAATTTAATTTAAACTATTATGTATTATGATGAGTACATCTGTAATGACTCGGATTTTAAGACCAGTCAAAATCACCAAAAACCCTTCTGTTCTAAAACTAAAAATGAAAACTACCAACTTAATATACAATATTTGATAAATATTCAACACTATTAAATGTATATGATACAATTTCAATTGTACAAGTTATCAGATTAATCAATTGAATCTACTAGGTGTGCTTTAATGCATACCAAATACAAATACAAATGTCTAACGTGCATAACTCTTATGAGAGAGACAACAATAGCCATTTCTGCAAACTCAATAAACATGTCAAATGCGGAATAAAATAATAAGCAAGAAAGATACAACAACACAAGACAAATAGCAACCAATAAACGAATAAACATGAAAGGGTTATATTTGAAAGGGAGTGCGGATTAAGGATCTTAAGGCTAATTTAACTCTAGAGGGGGGGGGGGGGGGCGGTGAATTATGTTTAATGGATTCTAAGACTTATATGGACTAAATTAGAATTATGACACAAACAAATGCAGAACTTAATCACAAAACAATAATAGAATCAAACACAGATGCAGGAAGTAAATAAAAAGTAGTAAAAGGAAAGAACACACCGGATTTTATACTGGTTCGGAGTTACCCTACATCCAGTCCTGTACCAAGGCAGAACACCTCATACAGATTTTTATTATACCAAAGTCGAGATTACAATCCTCAATTTCTAAAGGCCTTGAGGTACCCTCCTGTCTCACGAGTCCGGGGCAAACTCTCTTGATTTACGGGCCACAAGATTACCTAATTGATTTCCAGGCACAACCACACCTTATAGAGAGACTCGAGAAACTTTTGATTACAATTTGATCCTATAACTTTGAATAGCACTTTGATCTTTGAGAGAGGGCAGAGAATCAAACAAGAATGCAATTCTAATTTGATTCACTTGAGAATTCGGCAAAATTTCGGCACGATCTTAAAAATATGAAAATTTTAGAATATGGATTTGTGGAGAAGAAGGAGTGAAGAAAATATGAAATTAGTTAGTTAAAAAATTCGTTTGTGAAGGTTATTTATAGACCAATAACGGTCATAACCATTCGTGAAGAGATTTAAACGAATAGACACTTCTTTTGAAAATTGAAACTTTTGAATTTAACGGCCACCATGTCGACATGGGGTATCCCATGATGTCGACATCCCTTAGTTAAATAAAAACAATGTAAAATTTGTTTTGAAAATGGTATTGAAAGAAAAACAAGAGGAAATGATTCTGTAGTAAAATAAACTAATTTTCCTATATTTTAAAATAAAGAAGAGTAGAAAAATATATTTTTAGAATGTATATATAAATTTGATTTTAAATCTCAAGTATATATATATTATAAAAGAATATTTAAAAATCAGAAGATAATTTTAAAAATAAATGTAGTTTAAAACAAGAGTTTATTTAAAAACAAAAGCAAAGAATATTTTAAGGCTAAAACATTTTGAAAAGCAGTTTTGAAAATCATTTTGAAAAACCATTTTGAAGTAGTTTTGCAAGCTTCTTCCTATAGAATATCTCATCACATCAGGACTCGAGAACTTGTACAAAACCAAGATGTTCGTGGGTTTGTAAGCCACTTGTCGTAGGTTTGTAAGCTACTTGTCGTGGGTTTGTAAGCCACTAAGAAGATAGAAATGGGTTCCATCCCAAATGAAATTTGGAATGAAGATTTCCGTGCTATTATGAAGTTTTAACAATAAACTAGACACATATCTTGAAATCTTGATCTTTACACTCTAGAGTCTTCAATCTTGAATCTTGAGTCTTGAGTCTTATACTGATCAGTCTTCAGTAATCAATACCTGCATATATATATATATATATGTATATATATCCTGCATATACATATCTATCTAGACAATAGTGTTAGTATATATTTATAATAAGATAAGTTAAAAAGGTTGTTGTCATCAAAACGACCATCTCAGTTCTTAACAATATTATTACTGGGGCTGCATCGCTACCACTCGTGACTGCCTATATACCCCTATCTAACAGGGTACCAAATTAGATACAGAATCAAGCCAACATAGTTCTCCTACCGTAAATAGTACTTATGGAGCCTATGATGCAACAAACAAATATGCAATTCCCAACTACATAGCATATAACATGCAAATGTAGCTTCCAAATCAACCCACTTATGCTTATATCCTTACATTTAGAATTTTCAAATCTAATTAACTTTATTATTTTCAGAATATAATCTTTTTTGAAAATAATCTCTTTAAACTAAATTCTCAATTTTCTTCAAAACCTTTGAAATAATATATACATATTTTGTATCAAATTATACTTTACTAGGGGATTTTAAATCAAATCACATTTAAAACGATATCAAATAATATATATAAAAGCATATCGAAATATATGCAACTAGATCGAGAGGTTTCTAACAATAACAAGGCAACTGGGTCCCAGCCATCCGAAAAAAACCGATATGTATATCTCTTTATTCGTCGAGCGAACTATACCGAGGCTATAGAACATTTGTTCCTCCATTGCCCACCTTTTTAGTTATGGGTTACCCAAATCATCGGTAGCATAACAAATCATTTTACATCCCGAAGTGATAAATCATTTTCACTAACATTCACAAATACTTTCAATCATAGTATTTTCATTTCCCAAAACCTTTTGAAATATTTTTCAAACACCGGGTTTTTAGTCCTCAAAATTCTCTTCCTTTATAAAACACTTTTATAAACCATTCTTCATATAAATCACTTTTATTATCACTTCAAAATATTTACTTCCAAATATCTTCTTTTCTTTAAGCATTTCATAACACTTTCATTTATTAAAACCAACTTTGAAAACAATTCCATTGACGTCAAATTATTATAACTAATTATAACAATTAAATGAACTAATATTATCGCTAAACACCTTATAGTCAAATTGTGAAATATATCACAAGGTGTTAGCCTACAAATGTTTTCTACCCAACCCATGTGAAACGGAAAAGGGTAATAGCACATAAACTGGTCGAATGTAAATCACACAATCAATCAACAACAATAATAAATAGCGAACACATCTATTTATTCAATAATAATTAATCAACATATTAATTTATTTCAAAACAATTATTTTACTTGTAAGCACAAAACATGGATTTATTCTGCTCAACAGATGTCCAAATTAATCAATTCAATTTAATTATAGCAGAAGGTGTTTTATTCTGCCCAATAAACATCACGAACGAAGTATAATTATTTTAACTACGTTATTATTCAAACCAACGTAAATAAATTAATCATTATTTATTTATCATAAAATTATACTTTGCTAAAACTATCAGTAAGTTATATTATTGCATTATATTTGTTAATACGAATCTAATGTCGAAGATTGTGGGTTAAACAGACTTCGTATGAAGGAGTTATTTATTTTTAAAGTTTAAAACATTTTAACTTAATTAATTAACTAAACCAACCAACTTAAATAAACCTTACCCAAACCTCATATACATGGCCCAAGCCCAATTACCTGGACCCGTTCCAACTTGAACAATGGCCTTTTCTTCCTCATTTTATAATTCGCTCCTCCCTTCTTTCTGTTTTTGAAACCGATCACCATTATCCCTTCAACACCAACGCTTCGTCTTCTTATAGCCGCCGCTGCCACCTCCATCAGTTCAGCTCCTAAAAATGCACCGACCAGTCACCACCTCGGCCAATTTGACATCGCCCGTATGGACCCAAAACTATGCAACGTCGTGACTTCCAACTGCCGTCATGGCCACCGAGAACCATCATACTTCATGCGAGTGCCATCAAGGTGTTCCTATCATCGAAACAAGTTCATCCAAATGCTTAGATGCAACTTCGACGATCGATGCCATTGGTCCACCACAATGACTAGGAATTTTGCTGGTGAACTGGTCCTTTCTTTGGAGCTAACCAACGCCGAGACCACCTGCATTCGCCTCTGCATCATTAGATGGGTTCATCCATACCTTCTGCAACAAGCAAACATCACTTTTGAGCGTTCTCGGTGTACTAGTAGCCTCAGCTATCTCTCTGATGTTGATTTTAATTTGGCCTTCTAAATACAAAGAGGTATGAGAGAGAAGTGTGTATATACATAGTGTAAAGATTATGTTAGGTGGGTGGGGTTTTATTATTTACAGAGAAGAAAAATGTAACCAACGTGTAAGTGAAAATGTTTACATGGGTATATTCCCTAGCTTCTCCATGAATATGCAGTGTTCATTCTTTTTGTATGCAGGGAAGAAAATAGAAAATGAATTGTGTCCATACCTTGTTTCATGCATATATATATATATAAATTAGATTTTACTTCATAGCTAAGGAATGGAAGTACAAATAATTAATGCAAGCCATCAAACATTTAATGCAAGCCATGAGCAAAGCACATAAAATATGAAAAGAGATGGTGATGTTATGGAGATATTTTATTTTAATACTTTTGTGGTAGGACGGTACATAATATTCCATTCATGTACGAGCCACAAATGACAGAAATAAAAATATGATCATGCACAACAATGTGAGATGATCATAAAACAACAATAAAATAGACAAGGTAACTTATTCTGTTAAGTATTAAATGTACAAACATTTGCTGCAAAAAGCATCAAACAAAAATTTAATTATTTTCCAAATTAAAAATTATGGAAAAATCCTCTAAATTAAATTAAAAATACGTCATCAGAAATCAGGTCCTAATTTGAAACATAGATTTTATTATAATTTAAATTCAAATCCAAATATTTAAACAAATTAAGTATTCAAATTTGAAAACCCAAAAATATGGGTCGTTACATTCTTCCCTTCTTAAAAGAATTTCATCCCCGAAATTCCAAGAACGGAAAAATATAACGAAAGACAAACAATCAACAAAAGTTAAGCACACCAAAAATAATATCATCCATAACCCTAGTAGGAGGTACAGTGCCTTATCCTATTCATTTTTATTTATCAAACTAAGGTAGTTTCATTTTTATAATTCCTAGGTTGATTTACTAACCCTAGATAAAATTTTACATAGGTACCTAACCTAAGCGTTGATACCATTTGTAAAGACCCGTATTTTCGGACCACTCACAATCGCCAAAAACCCATCCGTTCTAAAACTGCAAATGGAAACTACCAACTTAATATAATATTTGCTGAATATTCAACACTATTAAATATATAGTCTACAATTTCAATTGTACAAGTTATCAGAGTAATCAATTTAATCTACTAGGTGTGCTTTAATACATACCAAGTACAAATACAGATATCTAATGCTACACAACTCTGATGAGAGAGACAGCAATAGCCAATCATGCGAACTCAATAAACATGTCGAATGCGGAATAAAATAGTAAGCAGGGAAGATACAACAACACAAGACAAATAACAACCAATAAACGAATAAACATGAAAGGGTTTTATTATTATTGGGGCTGCATCACTACCACTCGTGACTGCCTAATACCCCTATCTAATAGGGTACCCAATTAGATACAAGATCAAGACAACGTATAATGTAAATAGGACTAATGGAGCCTATGATGCAACAAACAAATATGCAATTCCCAACTACATAACATATAACATGCAAATATAGCTTCCAAATCAGCCCACTTATGCTCATATCCTTACATTTAGATTTTTCAAATCTACTAACTTTATTATTTTCAAAATATATTCTTTTTCAAAAATAATCTCTTTGAACTAAATTCCCGATTTTCTTCAAAACCTTTGAAATAATATATACATCTTTTGTATCAATTTATACTTTACCTAGGGATTTTAAATCAAATCACTTTTAAAAATGATATCAAATACTCTATATAAAAGCATATCAGAAATATGCAACCAGAATAAGAGGTTTCTAGCAATAACAAAGCAACTAGATCTCAGCCATCCGAAAAAAATAGATATGTATATCCTTTTGTTCGTCAGGCGGACTATACCGAGGCTACAGAACATCTGCATCTCTCTTGCCCAATTTTTTAGTGATGGGTTACCCGAATCATTGGTAATATAACAAATCATTTTACATCCTGAAGTGATAAATCATTTTCACTAATATTCAGAAATACTTTCAATCATAATATTTTCTTTTCCCAAAACATTTTGAAATCATTTTTACCTTTCAATTTTACCTTTTAAGACTTCCTTATTTAATTCCTAATTAAATCCAATCAATAATTTTCCCTCCTCTTTATATTTTCATTAGAAGATATAGAATTAAAGAGAAAAGGACAAAAATCATATCATAAATGAGATTTAAGTGATTTGTAAAGACGAGTAAAGGATGGAGATTTATTTCCTTCTTTTAATCGCTCCTTTTGGATTTTCAAATCACATTTTAAAACTCTTCCCGTTTTCATCATGCATATGGATCTCAAAAAAATAATCTCAAAACAACTTAGTAATTAATCTATCTAACCTAGTTTAAATATTTTATCGATATCGTATATCGATACGCATGTTTATAACTTTTATATACACAGTTTATTAAATGCTAATGGTATTCAAAACTAATCAAATAAAGTTCAATAATTAATATTTCATAAATATTAATTAATTTACACTAATTTGTAAATTAATTAAATCATGTGGTTTATTTAGGTATCCATCATTACGGTTGTGCGACTCAAAGATGTAAATTCATTCAGTGGTTAATATCGAACAATTCAAAAATTAACGTTCACATGTCACCTTAGCTAATGGTGTGATGATTATTTATACCAATTCTCTTCGTCAAAACTATATCACTTTTGACTTATGGAGTTTGGTATTAGTCAAAATTCCAATATCATCCATGTTCAACTCTATAGTCCAAACACTACGTCCTTGGATCAATAATAACAATTACTATTAAGCAAACTGCTCTAGCCAGAGACTTTGACTTTGAGTTGGTATCTGTTAACCATGATACTAACCTCATATAACCGAGGATACATACCTTCTCTTGAATAGTGTTTCACACCAATGCTTCCACTCAATCCAACTATAGTCATTCGATGGACGACATGCCACGATTTAACTATAAACAAACTGGAGCTTCCACATTGAAGATCGACTGTATTCTCAAGTCAAGAGGACTATGTAAATTAGTCACATCGATATTTTCTGTTTGACCTTAGTTATATTAACCAACAGAAAACCATCGAGTGAGTTATTCCATAGTTGTCCAATAACTATTAGTACGTAACGCCTTAGTGCCTCCCAACAACCATGAGTAATATACTGTCCAACATTTAGAGAGTGTTATGTACTATGGTCTTAATAGATATATCGATATCCAATCTTGATACACCTTGATTAGGAATATTTAAAATGGTACATTTATTTTCACTGTGATGAATTACTCACGGTTACACCGCTTTGTAGCTATTATCACAAAACATATAGTTTATGGATTTTCTATTGAATATACTTTTAATTAAATTAATTAATATATAACACATTATATCAAGTATATAATAGAAAGAAAATACTTTTATTTCAAACAAGATTGGTTATCAAGTTAGATATATGTAACAAATTACATAATTGCCCGTGAGGCATACCATTAACTCTATCACAATTTACATACACAAACCAATCAATGCTCAGATATACCAATATTTGGTGTCAATTGAATGGTTATGATGATCAAGTGGTATCTACTTTACAATATGATGCTTGGGGTAATCATATTGAAAGATTTATGATCATGTTAAGGAAAATAAAGCAAAACTTGAACATTTAGAACAAAAGAAGATAAAGAGACAATATTGATTTAAGAAAACTAAAGGAGGAATTTAATGATAAACTTTTGTTGTGTGATAACAATCCGGAAGATGCAACCGAATAGGATGAAATGATGGAAATTGATACTAGATTGAGAAATCAACTGCATATCAAATACATAGATATGGTGCATACATCAAATTATCTGACTTACAAAAGGAGACTCTAATTCTATATTATTCTATTGAAAGATGTCTACAAGGAAATTCCAGCATTATGTGATATAGAAGGAGAACTAATGCTTGATGTTGAAGCAATACAACATCAAGCAAAACAATTCTACATAGAGTTATATAATGATGTATGACCAAATAACATAGATTTCGAAGATATCAACTTCACAAAAATAATAAATGATAGGGGCAAAGATTTTTTAACATAACTAATATCAGAAAATGATTTTAAATAAGCACACCGAAGATGAAAAATCACCATAACTAGATGGTTTCATTAAAATTTTGTAAAGTTCATTGGTCTACTGTTGAAGATGAGTTTATTCATGATGTGAATTTTTTTTTCAATACTCATGAAATACATGATGGTTTAAATCATACTTTTATTACATTAATACTAAAATAAGATAAGCCATTAAATATTTTAGATTATTGGCCTATTGCCTATTACAACATGTTATACAAGATTATTTCTAATGATATATGTAATAGAATTAAAAGTTTTCTCCCTTATTTAATTTTTGAATCACATTTTGCTTTTATTCTAGGAAGGAACGTTGTAGAAAGTTAATCATATTGCCAGCTTATTAGAAAATTATAAATTTCAATAAGAAGGGAGTTAAAAAGTTCTGTATTAAAGTTGATCTATATAAAGCATGTGATATAATAAATATAATATTTACATGCTTTATGATGTACAAAAGTGGTTTTCCACCAAAGCTTATCAACCTCATACATAGATGCATTACCACTCCTACTTATTCAATATTGATGAGTGGTATACCAAGGGGTTATATTTTATTGACAAGAGGTATTAGACAGGGGATCCCCGGTCCCCTATCTATTTAGCTTAGCAATAGAGTTTTGTCATTGAAGTTAGAAAAGGTTATTAGAGACAAAGAGATATCCGTATCAATAATGTTTGACCAGTTGTTACATATCTATTATATGTAGATGATATAATGATATTTGCTTCTGTAGATACTAAAAGTGCTCAGACTATTAAAAACACAATAGGTCAACTTGTAGAATTTGCTGGTTTAAATATAAGTCAACTCAAAAGCAAGGTGTATTTCGGTGCATGCTGTAAAAATACAACAAATTCTTGATATATTACAAGTTAGGAAGGGGACATTGGCTGTGAAGTATTTGGGCTTACCATTGTCTTCAGATTATCTACACGGTGTAGAATATTTTACTGTTTCGGGGGTTCTGGATAAATATTATAATTAGGATAATAGTTTATCGTCTTTGATAGGTAGAGTAGAGTTAATTCACACAATTATAACACCAATGGTTTTATATTGGTCACTTGTGTATCACATGCTTACAGCTACATTAATTAAATTATACAGCCTATATGCTGACTTTTTTGGATAGGCAAAATACATAAAATAGCATAAAGCAAGTTTTGTAGACCAAAATTGGAAGGTGGCTTTGGTTTAAAGAGCTTTTAGGATTTAAGAAAGGTATCATCACTTAATTGATATAACAACTATTTTTAAGAAGTAACATATGGTCAGAATGGATGATGTATAAATACTGTAACAAAAATTATTCTAAACTATGCCAGTTAACAACATATGTCATGTACAATGAATAATACGCTAAGGCATATGACAGAAACATCATCGCGTTTGAAAAGAGTGACAGTGAATGGTGAAGACAAACTTTTATAGACTGGCTCTTGGATAAGCAACAAAACTTTAGTTGATATATTTAAGTAGGATATATATCATATCAACAACATCAATAATATGCATGTATAAACTATTATAAATGAAATGCAATGGGACACAACAAGGTTTACTGAAACGAGAGAGATAAGTAATGCAATACAGCAGATACCAGTCCACACGACAAAACAATATGATCAATGGACATAGAATGACAATAACCAATTCTCTTTTAAATCTACATGGGAAACAATCAGAGATCACACTATGGAATATTATTGATGCTGTGACAACCTACCATTTTGAACAGTTTAAGTCAATAATAAACCACACATGTCCAACTCAAACCATTTAAAAGATAGATTATCAATGAGTTTATTTTAAAGAAATAAAAAGAAAAGAAGAAACAACAGCAGAATCTCGCAGCGGAATGATAAAATATAATAATAACATAAACAGTTCATGAAGCTATTTAATAATATATACTCAATTCAATTTACAACATCAATCAGAGTTATACAATACTATCAGAGTTAATACATTTTAATAGACAGAATGAAATAGTGCAGCGGAATAAATACTAGTAGATATGATATACCAAATCTTCGTCTTCGTCCTCCAAAATAACCGTCTTCAATAACTAAAAAACTCGATCTGACCTGAGCGTAATGAAAAACAAAACACTTGAGTCAAGACTAAAATACTCATGTAAGTCAAATCAAAATAAAGGGAAATATAGTTTCAAAATGAACTGTTTCTTTCCGTTTCCAACAAATCTGGACTCAGATCCAAATTCCAAACAAATGAATTAAATTTTCAATATTTCAATTCAATTCCTTTCAAATTCAATTTCATTCAATTTCGATTTGAATCGATTTTGATTTTGATTTCAATTTAAATCAATTTCAATTTCGATTCAAACGATTTAATTTAGTGGCTCGAGTTTCAGTTCAAATCTCATTTCAAAACCATTACAGTTTATATAAATTCGAGTCTAATCTCAATACACCAGTTTAAATCCTTAAATCAATTTAACATCAATGCTCAAATTTTAAGATTCAAATCTTAAAATAATCCAATTTCCACAATTCAAAACATATATCGATTATGACTTCGAAATTTCAAATTTGATTTCTTTACATAAATTCTTTTAACAAGTTTGAATTCCAACATTTCCATAGCTCGAATTTTAAAATAATCCAATTCAAACGTATCAAAATCGTTTAATGATTGGATTCCAACATCGGCCTTCTTATAACATTTTCTTTTATTTATTAAAGTTATAGGTTCAAATCCTTTTATTGCTCCTTTAGGAAAAATATATAAACTATAAAATTTGGAATTTAAATTTTTATAAATGAAATTCAAGCTAATTTTAGAAACTAGATTTAATTCAATTCACAAAATTAAATTCTTTATAATATATAAATTATAAAGGTTAGATTTTAAAACCTTTTAAAAATTCAATAAATAAACTTGATTTTCGCCGAACGGCGATTAAATCACAAAATCACAATTCTGCCAAAGCAGTAAGCTATGCATCAAAATTCACATATTAGAAAGGATATTCAACGTCCATATCAAATTTAAATGTCCAGGTGATCAATCACATCAATAGTGGTAATAACAGCGTGATAAAAAAGAAATATCAAAACCACTAGCAACATACAACAAATTAACAATATCATCCATCATAATATAAGTTAACATCCAAATCAACCAATTCAACCATATCACACAACAATCAATATTTATCAGTGTCGGGGTGTTTAACTAAAGGTGATATGCAAGCTAAGATTGATTTAAATATCAAATTTTTGATGTTGATTTAATAAGTATGCAATATGTCAAAATTTTCCTATCAAATTTAAAAGTCACATTTACCATCAATTCCAACTATCCATTTAACAGTCAAATTCCTAACAATTTTAAATGTCAATTTATACTATCAATTTTAATATCAAATTTATCAATCAATTTATAAATGTCGGTTTTAACTGTCAATCAATTCAAATCCAACTAATTCAATTTCAGTCAATAAATCACAATAGTTAACTAGTTATCAATCACGACGTTTAACTAACAATTCAATTTAAATTTCACTTCGTTAGTTGGTTTAACCAACAGTAGGAATTTTAGTACTTCGTGAGCATTTAAAACACTCACCTTTATTTGAAACTGAAAATTTTTCAGAGTCAAATAAACTTCAATCCAGCTCCAAGTCGTAGTCCTCATCGATACGATTCCAACGCGACTTGTTTCGCTCGAATCAGACCTCGTATGTAAAAGTTACGCTTTAAAAAGCATTAATGATATAATTAAAAGGTAATTAACGAAATTAAATTAACAATTAGTAAACCTTAACCTAAACAATCATTGCTCATTTGACCGCACGCACACCCATCAAACGCGACTGCAACCTCGAGACACGCGCCACCTGAAGCCATTGCAACTCGATCCAAACCCACAGTTCGACCCGCCTGCCCACGGGCCACCATCGCCTGAAGTTCCGCCCACCATGATGCCGCTGTTCGCTCGAAAAACGTGAAAAACTACCGTGACTTCAAGCAGCGATTTTGGCGAATCCAAGGCGATTCGCCACGATTCCGCCGTTGGATGTGTAGAGCTCATCGAGCTCTACAACTTTGCTTTTGGAAGTTTTAGAATTCGCTGTGTGGATGAAGAGAAAATCAGAAGAAGAAAACCGAACAATTTCGGCCATTAAAAGGAAAACGAGCGGCAGCCCGGGTGTAACGATACGATTTTTCGACGCTCGAAAGTCGACATTAATACATCCACTGTATCAAATGCCGGAAAACCGAACCATTAGGGTTAAAAGAAGAGGTAGGAGAGGACAGAAGAAAAGAAAGAACAGATAAAACAGAAACAGAAACAATATCAGAATCTCACATTCGCAGCGGAACAATATATAATAGATGAATCAATAATCTTTAAAACAAAAGACCATATCAGTTTATACGTACATCAATCAGAGTCAATATACAACTCAATACAACAATGGACAGTTATACAAACTTGTCCTCATACAGAATACACAGCGGAAATAAATAACAAGTACGGAAGTACGTCTCGCCATCCAGCTTGCTTCCAAAGCTCCAGAATATCCAGAATATCCTAATAACATAACTCTAGGCTGCCCGTGTGGAAAATTATGGGCACCCAGAGTTTAGAAAGGAAACAATAAACTCCGAGTCAGTCATGGTGACTGGTGTGAGATCGTAAAACAGTTATTTTCAAAAAGAAAATAAAATTTATTCGCAATGCTTTTGAAAAATGAAACTACCATAAGACCTCCCGCCACACACACAATGCAGACGCAGAATTGGAGGAGATTTCTTTTTATGATAGTCAAAGATGCTTACTACGCAAATCATTGGATATTATTATTAATGTCTAGTGTGGAAAACATTTCGAAAGTATAATATTAATCTTAGCCAGCATACGACCAGTATCGTATGCCTACTATAGCTACCATCTAAACAGTGGTGACCACCATAAGTAAATGACAAGTTCTACAACTAAAACCATACAAGTTCCGTATTGAGAAATGGATTTCCAACAAATGGTCAGGCTAAGGAACTTCCTTTCCTACTGCCACATGGGATCGCCTTTGGCTGGACGTCCCGAGAGACAACTGCTCTCTGCCAACACAAGACCGGGTTACCCCTGTAACTAGGTAACTCACGAATATGCCATCCCCCGGTCCTTTGGGACCTTTATCCGAGGCGCCTCGATAAACACATAATCACACAATAAATGATATCAGAGTATCCACATAGGTTAAATACCAGGGCTCCATACCTGATACCACCCTTTTCCAGAAGGAAATGACATACCCTAAAGGGTGCGACCCTCATAACCTTGCCGCATATTCCTGTTTCGACCATTTCCGGGGAGTGAGGTCTGACGAAGTCTCGTCCACAAAGCTACGCTTTTTCACAAAGCCACGCTTTGATCACAATTGATCAATAAATAATGATCAACACACAGCAACACTCAGCATGTCACATTACCAAATTGGGAATATATCGCTGATAAATTTCAACTACATAACCTCTGAGCTCGTACGTCTCAGAGAAGGGTGTTAAGCTAAGAGAATAAATTCTCCGCCACCAACAGAAATGTATTTGAAAGAAATCGGCTTTATATCTCAAAACGTAATGTCAGACATGTAACCATACAAGTCTGTTCCGGGTTCGAACAGAACCGAAGGCACTTCCAAAGAAGCCCTTGCAATCCGGGTATTCACAATCCCGATCGGACTTCCCATCACAAAAAGAGTGATATAAATCTCTATACCAGAGCAACTCGGTGCAGAGACATTCGACAGGTTGTCCTTTCATTTTTGAAAATACCCGGTCTTCACACCGGTCTTCAATACGATCCATATCGTCGTATCATTATTCGGGATGGGTTATCTGACACAAAGGTCCTTTCCCGGCTAAACCGAATAATAAGCATTTGTTTTAAAAACAAATTCAAATGCCATTTCAAAGGCAATATTGATAGTCGGTGATTTAACTATCAACAACATTCACAACAATCATCAGATTTAAATAAGTTTCCCAAATTATTTATTTTCAAAATATCTTTACAATATATATATTTTTCCACACTTCAACACTTTGAAAACAGATTTCAAATCATTTTTTCACCTTTCAACTTTTGAAAATAAATTTCAAATCAATTTCCTTACACGGAATATATTTCCAAATATATCTTTTAAAACCCAACTTAAGAACCTTTAATTTATATTTTTAAAAGGTACTTTGGAATATACTCGGTTTTTCAAGGAAAATACACTTCCATTTCAAAATGGTCCATTTAAACCAATTAAACAAATCTTTATCGATTTATTTTAAATTTACATTCCAAATCCGTAAATTTACTTTCACACTTTAAAAGTAAATCAGTGTTTATTTTTAAAACAAATTTCCCTTTCCTTTATAAATTCCACTTGAATTTACATTTCCAAATATTCACTGTTAACCCCAAAATCAAATTCCAATTTGATTACTAATTTTATTTCAATATCGAATCAATTACAAATTGATTTCTAAGTTTTATTTCAATAGAACAAAACATTGCGAATTTATTTCTAAGTTTATTTCCAAATAACAAATCATTTGCAAATCGATTTCCAGATTTATTTTACAAACACTAAATCAATTTCAAACAAATTTTCTAATGATTTATTTTCCATCACCAAATTAATTACAATTTTGGTTTCTAAATTTCTTTCAACTCCAAATAAATTTCCATATTGATTTCTCAAAGGTTCATTTTTTTAAATACCAAATCAATTACAGTTTGATTTCTAAAAATTTATCACTTCTAAATAAATTCCTTTGTTCTTTCCAAATTATTCAAAATTCCATTTTTTTTAAATAAATTCTTCAACTTTTAAACTATATTATTCAAAACTCATTTATAATATCCTTAGCCATATTTTAGAATTTATTCGGTAAGATTTCAAAAATCAATTTTAATACTTTAAAATTCCTTCTTTAAAATTTATTCAATTCTTAAAAATAAATTCACTTAAAGTTTTCCACTTTAATTTCAAAATCCAATTTATATTCATTTCTGGTATCCAACGATACCAAAAATGCATTCGGCTAAATTTTAGCCTTCAACAATTTCAATTATCAATAAATCATCCACAGATTATCAATAAATCACATCATTCACATATGAAATAATATTCAAACAATTTTGAGGAATCTAGTTGGATCCCTCCAACCTGTTTCCCTGCATCCACAGATGTTAGCACAATACCCATTCCACTTCGAGGTGGAATATCGCGGTATATGGGATTTATAAAAATATCAATCCGTTATTATGCGGCGCAATAGGGTCTCATCCGCTATATATTGCGGGAAAATAAATCACCAATATATACATATGCCAATATATATATATATTGCTATATATATTACTATATATACTATATCACATCCAAACAGCAATCAATAACTGCAAAATCAAATTTTCATTTTCGAGTGAGAAGATCTCACCTTTGCTTTTATTTGAAATCCATTTTCCACTCCGATTTGTTTTTCTCCATTTAGAGACCTTGTATAAACAATTTATACAATTCATTAATATTCGAAATAATCGAATAATCCAATTATCGCTTTAATAAATTTTAATTTTAAATTAACAATTGGGTTTTAACCGAATAATTTTTTTTAATTTCAACCAATTCCCTCTAATAAATTATTTTTAGGAACTAATTAAATAATTTATTTAAACAAGTTAATCACTAAAATCCTTCAATATCAAAAATCCTATATATATATATGTGTATATTTTATTTTCTTTTCTAACCTATATACATTTTAAAAATCTAATTATTATATAAACTCTACAACATTCTAAAATCCCTATTATTATTTCAAAATCTTATCTAAAAAATTAATTTCTGGTTTTCTATATATATATTAAAAATATGCATATGGAAAAAATTTGTTTTCTTTTTCTGTAATGGCAACAATAATTTCTCTACTGTATATATACATATTTATATACAAAAATCAACTTGTTATATAAAACTTACTAGTATATATTATTATTTTTCTACAGTAAACAACAAAATGAATATTTACTTTACTATAAAATGTTTTCTATTTCCTAACTGATATATATATATATGTGTGTGTGTGTGGGGGGGGGGGTTAAATTTAAAATGAAAATAGAAATGGTTTATACCTTACTGCCATCAACTAGCTCCCTCACATACAAACACTCGATCACGACTCCTCCTGTAGCCATTGACGAACTCGCACGCCGCCACCACGATTTCTGCTCGTCTCCCCCTTTCCTTTGTTCGCACACGCTCGGTAGAACCACCACCAAACTCGCGTGAGCAACTCTAACCCACCAATCGATGCCGAGCATCCTGGCATAGCGCGCCCTCCTTCTGGCCTCGCGACACCATCCCGCTCGAGTCGAAACCCTAATCGCGTGCCATCCTCCCAGATCTTTCCACGCGACCCAAAATCCCTTCTGAAAATCGAGATTGCTGATCACTGAATCCCTCTACGCGCTCGCGAGCCAAAACCTAATTCGCCGACCTCGATTGACTCGCGATCGCCACCTTCGCCAATGACTGGCCTCGCGAAGCCTCCTCGGGGCGTTAATTGATCGAGGCTTTGGCCATTCGATTTTATTTGAACACGGTCATATTTTTATTTGAAGAGGATCGGTTTTAATTTGGAAAAATGAACGCGGCCATAAATTGAACGAGTTGTTTGATTTTTTTTTCTTTTCTTAGTTTTAAATTTTTATGAACGAAAGTGAAAGTATGAGATGATACATACAGGTTGGAGAATAATGTAGATGTAAGATCTTTCATGTGTACTTGAAATATTTTATAAAATTTGGCCAGAGATTTTTATTTGCAATTGGAGGCTGAAAGCAAATTTGAATAGATGGCATTTAATGCTAAGTACCTTATCATGTTTACAATACTATTTCTTTTATTTTGCATGTACAATCTTGCTTGTCTCGGCTGATATGATATGGCCTTAGTTATCATTGTTTTGTTTAAGTGTACATAGATAAATATATATATTTGTTTACACTTGAATATATGCTTTCTTTTGCAAGTGTATATACATAGCTATGTATATTTATTCACACTAGAATATACTTGAATGTAATTTTATATTTTGTTTTCTACAATATTTAAATTAAATTTCCTATTCAAATTTAATCCAAATACATCCTTTTCAAGTAATTCATAATTTAACCGATATTTAATATCAATTACCAATTAATTCACAAATTTTATTCAAAAATAAATTTAAATATCAATTTAAATGTATATAAAATCCGGGGTCGTTACAAACTTCTACCCTTAAAAGAATTTCGTCCCGAAATTACAAGTAAAGAAGAATGCTCCAATACCCGTTAACTATTTTACCAAAACCAAATAGTTTTATCAAATTTCAAAACAAATCTTTCTATTAAAGATTCGTTATCACTTCAGCTAACTTTCTAAACACTTTCATAGTTTTCAAACAACTTTATTCACTTCACAATTCAAATTTAAACTTAAATTCAAATTGTAAATTATTCAAACTTTCTCAAAAATTTTCTAACACTCTAAATTTCCGAGAAATTTCGCCAGCGTCTCCTTTGCGCGGCTAGCTCGGTACAACTACAAAACGTCCCTACGGACTCCCAAATCCCAATAGAAAACAAAATGCCAAGTGGCAAAATTAGAAACTATTTAAATTTCATACTGAAATTCAAATACATACCTTATTGTCGAGCAATTTCAAAGTTACCTTCAAAATCAAATCCAATTTTCCTTAGCCTTATAATACCTGTATATCCAATTTAACCATATCCAACTACAAATTCCAAAAATCATTTCATACATTTTCTTACAGAAGTTTTCATATCTACTTTTATTCAAATAGTTTTCCCGTTACCATATGAATTCAATTCATTTACAACTCTAAATATTGAATTTTATCTGCCATTCATTTCTTAAGTTCAAGATTTAAAAATTCAAATTCATTTTAGAACTTTATGATTCAAAACTTTGATTTGAATCTATACTTTACTTTGAATTTAAACCGCTGTTTACCATATGACAGTTTTTAGATTTTAAACCTTAAAGCCAAACATTTAAATTATTTAAACTTTATTTTATTTCATATTAGAATCCAAAAGTGAATTTGAATCCACATTTCAAACTGGATTTAAAATTTACTAAATCTGGCTCACCAATTTAAATTTCCTTTAAATTTGCTCTTAAATTTTCAAACTACAGTCAGATTTTCAAAAAACTGAAACCAGACAATTAACTTGAGGCAAGTCCAACAAAGTTAAGTGAAAATAACCAATGCTACAACTCAGGTCAGTGAACACTTCATATGTGCAAACCAGATTAGAGTCACAACATATACACTTCATATGTGCAGACCACTTCAAGCATGGAGTTGTGACTTAAGTATAACAGTGACTTGTATTTATATTTAAGACTTTGTTTTAGAAAACTCAGGTCCAACCTGTGTTTAAAGATAAATTAAACCAGTTTCTTTGAGTCCTTTCAGAGATTATGAACTAACTGTTTAACTTAAATATATGTTTAAATCTTTAATTTAGAATATAACAACCTATATTGGCTTAACTCTAAGCTCAAACAATTAAGTATATCCAGAGAGAATGATTTTGAAATCAAACATTTATATTGAGAAACTCAAAACAGAGGTCATGAGCAAACAATAGACTGAAATAAATACTTCCAGTTTTCAATATTCTGCTTGAATTTCACTTACTAACAAATTCAAAACGAAGTTTAACATTCAGTTTAAATTTTATTTACTTGCAATTGTAAATTCCATTCATTCATTTGGAAATTTATTTCTACTTATTTGAATTCTATCTGCAAATTTAACTCACAATTGAATTTTTATTTAACTAACTCAACTTCCCTATTTCATGAATTAATTTATTTTCATATTAATTACTTGAATTCAATCCATTTTATTTTATTATTTTTTTCCAAGTTTGGATTTTCCTCAACTTGATTCAAATCAAATCTCATTTCATTTTTCAATTCCAATCCATTTATTTACAAATGTACCTTCATTTGTTTATTCATAATTTCATTCCTTATATTTGAATCACATTCCAATCAAATTTCAAATATTTTATAAGTTATCAACTTATTTACATTCCAAAACAATTTAAAGAAATCCCAGAGTCTTTTAAACAATTACTCTGGCACTTTATTTTAATTTAGAGAACTCGTTTATAAATTCACATTACCATTTCATTAGATTAATGAATTTATTCTCAAATACTTTTCCTGGAATTCTATTTCTAATTATAAATCACATTACAATTTATATTAACAAATCTCATTCATAATTTCCTTATCTTTCAATTCATATTTATAAATTTCATTTGTTAAATGAATTTATCTTCAAATCTTTGGTTATATCATTTTATTTCTTATTTGATTTTCATATAACAGTGATAATAATTCAATATTATCTTTTCCTAACAACCAAGCATCCATATACTATGATAATTCATAGAAAATCATTTCTTTTCTATACAAAAATAGTTTTGGACAAAATTATTTCATTTACTCCATTTTAAAACAATACTGTGTCAGTTTATCTTGTTTAAGAGTTTACAAACCCCTATCGATTACAATTAGCTAGACTGCACCGACCAGAATCTATAAACAATCAACCGATAAGTCAACACAATACAAAACAAATTTTGTATTCACTAACAAATACACGCTCATATCTATTATTACACTCACACACATTCTAGAGTACTGCTGACTCTATCTCTAATGAGTAATACCCAATAGAGCCAAGGTTATCGCTTAACCGGATGCTCTGATACCACTTGTAATGATACGATTTTTCGACGCTCGAAAGTCGACATTAATACGTCCACTGTATCAAATGCCGCGCAATCGAATGCCGGAAAACTGAACCATTAGGGTTAAAAGAAGAGGTAGGAGCGGACAGAAGAAAAGAAAGAACAGATAAAACAGAAATAGAAACAATATCAGAATCTCGCATTCGCAGCGGAACAATATATAATAGATGAATCAATAATCTTTAAAACAAAAGACCATATCAGTTTATACATACATCAATCAGAGTCAATATACAACTCAATACAACAATGGACAGTTATACAAACTTGTCCTCATACAGAATACACAACGGAAATAAATAATAAGTACGGAAGTACGTCTCGCCATCTAGCTTGCTTCCAAAGCTCCAGAATATCCAGAATATCCAGATAACATAACTCTAGGCTGCCCGTGTGGAAAATTATAGGCACCCAGAGTTTAGAAAGGAAACAATAAACTCCGAGTCAGTCATGGTGACTGGTGTGAGATCGTAAAACAGTTATTTTCACAAAGAAAATAAAATTTATTCACAATGCTTTTGGAAAATGAAACTACCATAAGACCTCCCGCCACACACACAATGCAAACGCAGAATTGGAGGAGATTTCTTCTTATGATAGTCAAATATGCTTACTACGCAAATCATTGGATATTATTATTAATGTCTAGTGTGGAAAACATTTCGAAAGTATAATATTAATCTTAGCCAGCATATGACCAGTATCGTATGCCTACTATAGCTACCATCTAAACAGTGGTGACCACCATAAGTAAATGGCAGGTTCTACAACTAAAACCGTACAAGTTCCGTATTGAGAAATGGATTTCCAACAAATGGTCAGGCTAAGGAACTTCCTTTCCTACTGCCACATGGGATCGCCTCTGGCTGGACGTCCCGAGAGACAACTGCTCTCTACCAACACAAGGCCGGGTTACCCTTGTAACTAGGTAACTCACGAATATGCCATCCCCCGGTCCTTTTGGACCTTTATCCAAGGCGCCTCGATAAACACACAATCACACAATAAATGAGATCGGAGTATCCACATAGGTTAAATACCAGGGCTCCATACCTGATACCACCCTTTTCCAAAAGGAAATGACATACCCTAAAGGGCGCGACCCTCATAACCTTGCCGCATATTCCTGTTTCGACCATTTCCGGGGAGTGAGGTCTGACGAAGTCTCATCCACAAAGCTACGCTTTTTCACAAAGCCACGCTTTGATCACAATTGATCAATAAATAATGATCAACACACAGCAGCACTCAGCATGTCACATTACCAAATTGGGAATATATCGCTGATAAATTTCAACTACATAACCTCTGAGCTCGTATGTCTCAGAGAAGGGTGTTAAGCTAAGAGAATAAATTCTCCGCCACCAACAGAAATGTATTTGAAAGAAATCGGCTTTATATCTCAAAACGTATTGTCAGACATGTAACCATACAAGTCTGTTCCGGGTTCGAACAGAACCGAAGGCACTTCCAAAGAAGCCCTTGCAATCCGGGTATTCACAATCCCGATCGGACTTCACAAAAAGAGTGATATAAATCTCTATACCGGAGCAACTCGGTGCAGAGACATTCGACAGGGCGTCCTTTTATTTTTGAAAATAACCGGTTTTCACACCGGTCTTCAATACGATCCATATCGTCGTATCATTATTCGGGATGGGTTATCTGACACAAAGGTCCTTTCCCGGCTAAACCGAATAATATGCGTTTGTTTTAAAAACAAATTCAAATGCCATTTCAAAAAATATTGATAGTCGGTGATTTAACTATCAACAACATTCACAACAGTCATCAGATTTAAATAATTTTCTTAAATTATTTATTTTCAAAATATCTTTACAATATATATATTTTTCCATACTTCAACACTTTGAAAACAGATTTCAAATCGTTTTTTCACCTTTCAACTTTTGAAAATAAATTTCAAATCAATTTCCTTACACGGAATATATTTCCAAATATATCTTTTAAAACCCAACTTAAGAACCTTTAATTTATATTTTTAAAAGGTACTTTGGAATATACTCGGTTTTTCAAGGAAAATACACTTCCATTTCAAAATGGTCCATTTAAACCAATTAAACAAATCTTTATCGATTTATTTTAAATTCACATTCCAAATCCGTAAATTTACTTTCACACTTTAAAAATAAATCAGTGTTTATTTTTAAAACAAATTTCCCTTTCCTTTATAAATTCCACTTGAATTTACATTTCCAAATATTCACTGTAAACCCCAAAATCAAATTCCAATTTGATTTCTAATTTTATTTCAATATCGAATCAATTACAAATTGATTTCTAAGTTTTATTTCAATAGAACAAAACATTGCGAATTTATTTCTAAGTTTATTTCCAAATAACAAATCATTTGCAAATCGATTTCCAGATTTATTTTACAAACACTAAATTAATTTCAAACAAATTTTCTAATGATTTATTTTCCATCACCAAATTAATTACAATTTTGGTTTCTAAATTTATTTCAACTCCAAATAAATTTCCATATTGATTTCTCAAAGGTTCATTTTTTTAAATACCAAATCAATTACAGTTTGATTTCTAAAAATTTATCACTTCTAAATAAATTCCTTTGTTCTTTCCAAATTATTCAAAATTCCATTTTTTTTTTAAAATGAATTCTTCAACTTTTAAACTATATTATTCAAAACTCATTTATTAATATACTTAGCCATATTTTAGAATTTATTCGGTAAGATTTCAAAAATCAATTTTAATACTTTAAAATTCCTTCTTTAAAATTTATTCAATTCTTAAAAATAAATTCACTTAAAGTTTTCCACTTTAATTTCAAAATCCAATTTATATTCATTTCTGGTATCCAGCGATACCAAAAATACATTCGGCTAAATTTTAGACTTCAACAATTTCAATTATCAATAAATCATCCACAGATTATCAATAAATCACATCATTCACATATGAAATAATATTCAAACAATTTTGAGGAATCTAGTTGGATCCCTCCAACCTGTTTCCCTGCATCCACAGATGTTAGCATAATACCCATTCCACTTCGAGGTGGAATATCGCGGTATGTGGGATTTATAAAAATATCAATCCACTATTATGCGGCGCAATAGGGTCTCATCCGCTATATAATGCGGGAAAATCAATCACCAATATATACATATGACAATATATATATATATATTGCTATATATATATTACTATATATACTATATCACATCCAAACAGCAATCAATAACTGCAAAATCAAATTTTCATTTTCGAGTGAGAAGATCTCACCTTTGCTTTTATTTGAAATCCATTTTCCACTCCGATTTGTTTTTCTCCATTTAGAGACCTTGTATAAGCAATTTATACAATTCATTAATATTCGAAATAATCGAATAATCCAATTATCGCTTTAATAAATTTTAATTTTAAATTAACAATTGGGTTTTAAACGAATAATTTTTTTTAATTTCAACCAATTCCCTCTAATAAATTATTTTTAGGAACTAATTAAATAATTTATTTAAACAAGTTAATCACTAAAATCCTTCAATATCAAAACTCCTATATATATATGTGTATATTTTCTTTTCTTTTCTAACCTATATACATTTTAAAAATCTAATTATTATATAAACTCTACAACATTCTAAAATCCCTATTATTATTTCAAAATCTTATCTAAAAAATTAAATTTTGGTTTCCTATATATATATTAAAAATATGCATATGGAAAAAAATTCTTTCTTTTTCTGTAATGGCAACAGTAATTTCTCTACTGTATATTTACATATTTATATACAAAAATCAACTTGTTATATAAAACTTACTAGTATATATTATTATTTTTCTACAATAAACAACAAAATGAATATTTACTTTACTATAAAATGTTTTCTATTTCCTAACTGATATATATATATATATATATGTGTGTGTGTGTGTGTGTGTGTGTGTGAGGGGGGGGGGTTAAATTTAAATTGAAAATAGAAATGGTTTATACCTTACTGCCATCAACTAGCTCCCTCACATACAAACACTCGACCACGGCTCCTCCTGTAGCCATTGACGAACTCGCGCGACGCCACCATGATTTCTGCTCGTCTCCCCCTTTCCTTTGTTCGCACGCGCTCGGTAGAACCACCACCAAACTCGCGTGAGCAACTCTAACCCACCAATCGATGCCGAGCATCCTGGCATAGCGCGCCCTCCTTCTGGCCTCGCGACACCATCCCGCTCGAGTCGAAACCCTAATCGCGTGCCATCCTCCCAGATCTTTCCACGCGACCCAAAATCCCTTCTGAAAATCCAGATTGCTGATCACTGAATCCCTCTACGCGCTCGCGAGCCAAAACCTAATTCGCCGACCTCGATTGACTCGCGATCGCCACCTTCGCCAATGACTGGCCTCGCGAAGCATCCTCGGGGCGTTAATTGATCGAGGCTTTGGCCATTCGATTTTATTTGAACACGGTCATATTTTTATTTGAAGAGGATCGGTTTTGATTTGGAAAAATGAACGTGGCCAAAAATTGAACGAGTTGTTTGATTTTTTTTTCTTTTCTCAGTTTTAAATTTTTATGAACGAAAGTGAAAGTATGAGATGATACATACAGGTTGGAGAATAATGTAGATGTAAGATCTTTCATGTGTACTTGAAATATTTTATAAAATTTGGCCAGAGATTTTTATTTGCAATTGGAGGCTGAAAGCAAATTTGAATAGATGGCATTTAATGCTAAGTACCTTATCATGTTTACAATACTATTTCTTTTATTTTGCATGTACAATCTTGCTTGTCTCGGCTGATATGATATGGCCTTAGTTATCATTGTTTTGTTTAAGTGTACATAGATAGATATATATTTGTTTACACTTGAATATATGCTTTCTTTTGCAAGTGTATATACATAGCTATGTATATTTATTCACACTAGAATATACTTGAATGTAATTTTATATTTTATTTTCTACAATATTTAAATTAAATTTCCAATTCAAATTTAATCCAAATACATCCTTTTCAAGTAATTCATAATTTAACCGATATTTAATATCAATTACCAATTAATTCACAAATTTTATTCAAAAATAAATTTAAATATCAATTTAAATGTATATATAATCCGGGGTCGTTACACAGGGTTTAGAGGACTAGGGTTTGTAAACATGAAAGTAAACGGCTTATATATAAGTTTCTGACCCTATTGACCCGTGAAAATTTTCGAACTCCAAACGAAGCGTGCCGCTTGGCGTTCCTAATACCACCATTACGAACACAATGGAACTAGTCTCGAGACCTAATTCGATCGTATTCAGAAGATAGCTTTTCAAAAATGATTTTGATTCAATTAAATTCTGAAACTAAATTCTACGCGTTTCAAGCTTGCACGACCAAACGATAAGTCCGATCGATACTGTAACAACCCGGGATTTGCATTACCAATTAATAAATAAAAGTTAGGATTTTTATTTATTTTAATGAAGCATAAAAAGGATTTGGAATAACAAAATTTATTTGAAAAAGGCTATTTTAATTAAATGGGAAATATGGGATTTTAAAATGAGGGTAAAATGTTATTTTTGGAAAGTTAAATATTTTAGGAGGTATTTTAAAACGGGTTTGGATAAGAAAAATGAGCTTTATAAACATATATGAACACTTAGACTAATTTTTGGAAACATGTAAATAACTCTCTTCTTATTGGGTTACTAAACCTAACCCAATAACCCACCCTAAACCTCCTCTATAAATTATCTCATACTCTCCAAACCTCATTCATTCATCCCTAATCAAAACCCTAATCATTTCCTAAAGCTTTCATAACAAAAATGGCCTCTATCTTCATCTCCTTCTAGTTTTAACTTATGCAAGTCATTCTATGCAAAGGTAATGCAAATACCCACCTCAAATCCATTTTTATATCTTTCTCATTTCTGAAATTTAATTGGTAACACATGTTTTATGTGTTTTTTTGATCTTATAGCCTCCTAATCATCTTTTGCTAACTTGGGTTGATGCTATAGTAGTCTTTGTTGCTTTCTAGAGAGGTATATTGCTAAAAACCTCTTCTAATATGTGTTTAATCATCTTTTGATTTCAGTAATCATTTAGTAACACATGTTTTATTATGTAACATGTGAATCATAGATCTTTGATCATCTTTGCTTTCATTTTGGGTGTGCACATAAGGTGTTTGTGATATTGCTTCATAAGGTAATGCTAAGCTTTGGCCTTTGTTTCCTTTAATATAGTGTAGTAATCATCATATGGTAATTAGTGATTGTTATTAGTGAAATTTGATGCCAAAAACTTGAAAAAAACACCCCAAATCACCAAAAACCAGCATTTTCAGCTGGCTGGAATGTTTCAGCCTGAAAACAGGCTGAAACAGAGTTCTGGGTGCACCAGGGCAGGCCTGGGCTGCACCCAGGCTGCTGCCCGGGCGCAGCAGGCTAGCCCAGTTGGGCTAGCCGGTAGCAGGCCAGCCCCTAGTGGGCTGGCGCGCATTCACCCCCCATCCCGCATGGGCTAGGGCTATTTCCCCAACCCCAGCCCACGCGGGCTGGGGCTTGTCTGACCCCAGCCAGCGTGGGCTGGGGCTTGTCTGACCCCAGCCCGCGTGGGCTGGGACTATTTCCCCCAGCCTAGGCGGGCTGGGGCTATTTCCCCAGCCCGCATGGGCTGGGGCTTGCTAATACATCCCCAGCCCATGCGGGCTGGGGCTGGACCGAACCAGCTGCACCGCATGGTGCAGCCTGGTTCACAAGAAAGGGCTGCACCATGCGGTGCAGCCGACTTCAAAAAAAAAATGGGCTGCACCCATTTGGTGCAGCCGGGTTTCGACCCACCGGTTGCACCATTTTGGTGCAACCGAGTCCGTGTTGCACCATTTTGGTGCAACCGCTTCAAATTGATTGATTCTGCAATGAACCTTTGGGTTTCAATTGCGAATCAGAAATTGTCGAACTTTGGTTCACAACCATTCGGAATATTTTCCAACACGATTATTGGTTTTCCGTGATTCTCTGATTTATCGATTTCTTTGAAATTTGTCTCTAGATTTCGTACACGTGTTTTATGAATTATTTTCAAAAGATTTTTCACTCCTAAATGGCTTTCGAAATTATCATTATATAATGTTATTTTTAATTATTAAACTATTTACTCCATAATAGGAGAGTTTTCAAAAGCCGTTTTAAAGTGATTTCAAAATCAATTATAAAATCGTTTCGCACCATTATTCTCTATAATAAAAATCTCACACTCACTTTTTAGCACGTCGAGCGAAATGGAAAGGCGCTTAAATGGTTAGGAAATCTCCGGCCTATGGAACCGTGTGTATTTTCTTTCCGGTTAATCCCCGACCTATTCGATTGATTGTTTTGATCTTTGGGTCTAGTTTACCGATGATACGAGGTGGACTTTTTATTGTTTGGAGTGTGAGCTTGCTATTGGCTAGTAAACCGTTTAGTGCGAACGTGTGGTATGGGACTCATTGTTAACACTTTACGGGTTCGTCTCCAAGAAGTTTGTGACACATTAGCCTCTGGGCAGCCAGTACTGGACCTCTGGGTCACCACGTCTCTGGGCAACCGTCTCTGGACACCTGTTCTATGGAGCAGTTTCTTTTTTCGGCATGTGCCTCTGGGCCTTTATCCTTCTGGGAAGGATCTCGCCGTCTCGCGCGTTCCGCATCTGTGCGAGTGATCGATCACAACTCTACAGTACTTGGCAATAACGACTCCGGTCGGTGCACGTGCTATACTTGTATTATCTGATGATTTTTATATCCATTCGAGTACCGCCATTCGGTGTTGGTTCTATGGAACCATACGATGTAAGTGCGATTACCTTGTGGATTCACAGTGTCTGGGCACTGCTTTTCAGGGTTTGATTTCATTGACTTTTCAGTATATCCCCATTGCTCTTTGGAGCATCGGTCTTTGCTTGGGCATTGATTACAGACTCTTGTCATTCTTGGGATTATTGCCTATGGGCAACTTTATATTGCTTTAGTTACGCCGATGATATGAGGCGATTTTATTTATTCAACAGTTTGGTGTTGATATTCTCTTTGGAGATTTTTACTGTTGATTGATGATTAGGGACCGTCATTAATTCATGTGGTCCAAAATACTCTTCTCTTAGGAAAAGTACTATTTTATTTATGTACCGCATTATTATATATCTCAGTCATTATTGATTGTTTAGCTAGCCTGACCCGAGTGTTTTGCTCGGGTCAGACCGAGTTGTTTCAGGTTAGGTCTCTGGACTTAGCTTCTGTGCTTCCGCTTGGACATTATCTGCTATGCTGATAGATAGCGCTTTTATTTGTCCACTATTCCGCTACTCTGTTATTATTCAGACTTTGATATGTACATATTTTTGACTCACATGTGTGGGCAGTGGCTTTGTACCCACTTATAGTATTTGGATCTGTATTGACGATGTATTGTTCTGGGATTTTATATCTGTTATGTGATTCTGTTCTGTGATGCTATTTCATTATGTTATTATGCTTTGTCCTGATAGTTCTTTAGCCATTTGTAATTTCGTTATAAGTATTTACCGAGTATGTCGAATCACCTGATTGAGAAAAATTTAAATAGATTCCACCTTTCGACGTATTCAGTAGATAGTTATAGCTTGATTACAAATGGTCGCTTCCACTATACTCTATTCTCCGCTTTAACAGACAGTATTACTCCCGTAATACTCTTTGTTACAGTGGGTCTCAGAGTGGGGCGTTACAGTTTGGTATCAGAGCCAAGGTTCCGAATTAAGCATAACAAACACAGAACAGACACATAGTACAATACGTTATAATACGATCCAAATTGAACATATCCACCTTTAGATAAATAAGTTAGGAATATATGTAGGAATCTATTATATTCCGTAATATTCCTTAATGAATTATCTATCTTTGAATCGTGCTTAACTAAATCTATCGATCATATGTTCGAGAGTGTCCCAAACCTCTCTATTGCACCTTCTGCAAGAAGGAGGGACACAGGATCTCCGCTTGTCCTATTGCTCCAGCTAGTGCCAAGCCTGGCAAGCTTAATGCTGCCAAGGCTCCTACCACTTCTGCTCAGCCTAAAGGTACACATCCTTCCTTTCTTAAAGGCTCTATTTTATTTCATGGTAGATCTTGTAGAGTTCTCTTTGATACGGGTGCCTCTCACTCATTCGTATCAAAGGAACTAGTTGATACTTTATCTTTGGACGTTACTTGTCTGGTTTCTTCACTAAGGATTGTGAATCCCATTGGTGGATCCACGACCCTTAGCTTGCCCTGTGAGGATATTGATCTTTGTGGCTTTTCTTTCCGTGCAAATCTCCACGTTATGGAGTATTTGGGCTTTGATAGGATTCTTGGCATGGATTGGCTCGTTCAGCACGACGCCAAAATTATTTGTTCGGAGCGGATATTATTCATTCATCACCCTGACTCGTCCTCTCCGTTAGCTATTGTTCTTCAAGATGTTGGGCTTTCTGATGTTACTTTATTCTCTCTCGATTCACGAGATGAGGATTTGAACTTATCTCGTATTCCTGTTGTTCAGGATTTCCCTGACGTATTCGAGCCAATATCCGGACTGCGCCAAAGCGAGCTATTGAGTTCCGCATCGACCTCATTCCAGGCTCTCATCTAGTTGGGCGTCCTCCTACGAGAATGACTACTAAAGAGAATGAGGAACTCAGGAAGCAGTTAGTTGAGCTTGAAGCGAAGCAGTTCATTCGTTCCAGTTCTTCGCCATGGGGTGCTGCTGTGGTCTTCGTTAAGAAGGCTGATGGCTCTCTTAGGCTTTGCATTGACTATCGCAAGCTTAATGAGTTGACCATCAGAAATCGTTATCCATTGCCACGGATAGACGATATGTTTGATCAGTTGAGCGGTGCGAAGGTCTTTTCCCAGCTCGACCTTGCCACCGGATTTCATCAGCTCCGAATTGCGGAAGATAGCATTCCTCTTACCGCTTTCCGCACTCGTTATGGTTCTTTTGAGTGGTTAGTCATGCCATTCGGCTTGACGAACGCACCTGCTTTCTTCGTCGATCTTATGAATCGAGTATTCCTGGAATACATCGATAGATTCGTTCTGGTTTTCATCGACGATATTCTTATTTATTCTAGATCCGAGGCAGAGCATGCTCATCATTTGCGGATCGTCTTGGATACTCTTCGTCAGCATCAGCTTAAGGCCAAGCTCTCCAAGTGCCATTTTTGGGAGAGCAAGGTCAAGTTCTTGGGCCATATTGTATCATCTGAGGGTATTTCTGTCGATCCTGCCAAGATCGAAGCTATTCAGAATTGGAAGCAGCCTGAGAACGTTCATGATATTCGCAGCTTCCTTGGTCTGGCAGGTTATTACCGTCGATTTATCAAGGATTTCTCTCGTGTTGCACTTCCCCTCACGACTCTGACTCATAAGGGGGTTCCATTTATTTGGTCTGATAAGTGTGAAGTTTCTTTCCAGCGATTGAAGGAACTTCTCACTCATGCTCCTATCCTTGTGGTTCCTGAGAGTAACCATGATCTTGTTGTTTACGCCGATGCTTGTGGTAGCGGCCTCGGTGCTGTGCTTATGCAGAAGGATCGGGTAGCTGCTTATGCTTCTAGGCAGCTACGTCCGAATGAGGTTCGCTATCCGACTCATGATCTTGAGTTGGCAGCTATCGTCTTTGCTTTGAAGACGTGGCGTCACTTTCTATTAGGCGAACGCTTCATTCTTTACACCGATCACAAGTCTCTGAAGTATTTATTCAGTCAGAAGGATCTCAATATGAGGCAGCAGCGATGGCTTGAGTTTCTCGCCTCATATGACTTAGACATTCAGTATACCCCTGGCAAGGGTAATCGTGTGGCTGATGCACTCAGTCGCAAACACTCGGCAGTAGTTTCTATGATGATAGCCGAGTGGGATATTCTTGAGACTCTTTCTATGTGTGATATTCGAAATCGAGCTCCGTCTTCTGATTCTCAGATCTTGTTACTCAGCTTGGAAGCTCGACCTATTCTATTGGATCGCATTGCCCATGCTCAGCGGTAGGATCCAGACTTGTTGCGATATATTCATCTCCTTGAGTCGGGATCCAGTGATGAGACATTGTTGGATTATTCTATTGATTCTCATCGGTGTCTTCGCAGGAAGAACCGTATTTTGGTACCATCTGATTTATCACTTAGGCATGACATTCTGGACGAGTGTCATCGCACTAAGTACACCATCCATCCCGGCTCGAGCAAGATGTATGCTGATATATGTCGGGTATATTATTAGGAGGGCATGAAGAGTGATGTTGCAAGTTATGTAAGCTGTTGCATGACTTGTCAACAGATCAAAGCTGAGCATCAGCGTCCATCCGGTCTTCTTCAGCCGCTAGAGATTCCATTGTGGAAATGGGATCAGATATCCATGGATTTTATTGACGGTCTTCCTCGATCGAGGTCAGGCCATACTTCTATTTGGGTGATTGTCGATCGCTTGACCAAATCAGCTCATTTCATTCCTATTAAGTCCACTCGGACTGCTCCTCAGCTTGCCAAGCTATATGTGAAGGAAGTCGTTCGACTTCATGGCATTCCTAGCTCTATCGTCTATGATCGAGACACTATCTTTACTAGTCACTTCTGGAAGTGCCTACAGTCATCTTTGGGCTCAAAGCTGAATCTCTCGACTGCTTATCATCCTCAGACCGACGGTCAGACGGAGAGGGTGAATCATGTTTTGGAGGATCTTTTGCGCTGTTGTATTCTGGATTTCGGAGGTAGTTGGGAGGATCACTTACCGCTTGTAGAGTTCTCCTACAACAACAGCTTTCAGTCTAGTATTGGCATGGCTCCTTTCGAGGCTCTTTACGGAAGGCCATGTCATTCTCCTTCGTGTTGGTTAGAATCTGGCGAGAAGCTCCTTCTTGGTCCAGATTCAGTTCGGGAATCTTCTGAGAAAATTATTCTTATTCGTCAGAGAATGAAAGAGGCGCAGAACCATCAGAAATCCTACGCGGACAACCGTAGGAAGCCTCTTGAGTTCTCCATTGGTGATCATATCTTTATTCGGATATCTCCTATGAAAGGGGTTGTGCGTTTCAGCTCTACAGGGAAGTTGGCTCCTCGCTATGTTGGACCATTTCCTATTACGGAACGCATCGGCCCCGTTGCTTATCGTGTGGCTCTACCCGCTCACTTCTCTGGAATGCACGATGTGTTCCATGTTTCCCAGCTTCGCATGTGTGTCCACGATCCTAATTCTATCATTGAGCCGCATGTTGTGCCTGATTTAGAGATCTTACCTGATTTATCTTTGGAGCAGCAACCTCTTCGTGTGCTTGATTCGGAGGTTAGACGCCTTCGCAACAAAGAGGTTCCACTCATGAAGATTCAATGGTCACCGAATCCTAAGAACTGCACTTGGGAGACCAGAGAATCTATCGAGCGCTCTTATCCTGGCTTTCTCCCATCTTCTTCTGCGGGTGAGAATTCTCTATTTTATCTCTATCACTTCTTTTGTGGATTTGACGTTATAGACGACATCTATCTTAAGGAATTGCGGGGACGCAATTTTCTTAAGGGGGGAGTCTGTAACAACCCGGGATTTGCATTACCAATTAATAAATAAAAGTTAGGATTTTTATTTATTTTAATGAAGCATAAAAAGGATTTGGAATAACAAAATTTATTTGAGAAAGGCTATTTTAATTAAATGGGAAATATGGGATTTTAAAATGAGGATAAAATGTTATTTTTGGAAAGTTAAATATTTTAGGAGGTATTTTAAAACGGGTTTGGATAAGAAAAATGAGCTTTATAAACATATATGAACACTTAGACTAATTTTTGGAAACATGTAAATAACTCTCTTCTTATTGGGTTACTAAACCTAACCCAATAACCCACCCTAAACCTCCTCTATAAATTATCTCATACTCTCCAAACCTCATTCATTCATCCCTAATCAAAACCCTAATCATTTCCTAAAGCTTTCATAACAAAAATGGCCTCTATCTTCATCTCCTTCTAGTTTTAGCTTATGCAAGTCATTCTATGCAAAGGTAATGCAAATACCCACCTCAAATCCATTTTTATATCTTTCTCATTTCTGAAATTTAATTGGTAACACATGTTTTATGTGTTTTTTTGATCTTATAGCCTCCTAATCATCTTTTGCTAACTTGGGTTGATGCTATAGTAGTCTTTGTTGCTTTCTAGAGAGGTATATTGCTAAAAACCTCTTCTAATATGTGTTTAGTCGTTTTTGATTTCAGTAATCATTTAGTAACACATGTTTTATTATGTAACATGTGAATCATAGCTCTTTGATCATCTTTGCTTTCATTTTGGGTGTTCACATAAGGTGTTTGTGATATTGCTTCATAAGGAAATGCTAAGCTTTGGCCTTTGTTTCCTTTAATATAGTGTAGTAATCATCATATGGTAATTAGTGATTGTTATTAGTGAAATTTGATGCCAAAAACTTGAAAAAAACACCCCAAATCACCAAAAACCAGCATTTTCAACTGGCTGGAATGTTTCAGCCTGAAAACAGACTGAAACAGAGTTCTGGGTGCACCAGGGCAGGCCTGGGCTGCACCCAGGCTGCTGCCCGGGCGCAGCAGGCTAGCCCAGTTGGGCTAGCCGGTAGCAGGCCAGCCCCTAGTGGGCTGGCGTGCATTCCCCCCCAGCCCGCATGGGCTGGGGCTATTTCCCCAACCCCAGCCCGCGTGGGCTGGGGCTATTTCCCTAGACCACGCGGGCTGGGGCTTGTCTGACCCCAACCCGCATGGGCTGGGGCTATTTCCCCTAGCCCAGGCGGGCTGGGGCTTGTCTGACCCCAGCCTGCGTGGGCTGGGGCTATTTCCCCAGCCCATGCGGGCTGGGGCTTGACTGAACCCAACCCGCGTGGGCTGGGGCTATTTCCCCCAGCCCAGGCGGGCTGGGGCTTGTCTGACCCCAGCCCGCGTGGGCTGGGGCTATTTCCCTAGCCCAGGCGGGCTGGGGCTTGACTGAACCCAGCCTATGCGGGCTGGGGCTATTTCCCCAACCCGCATGGGCTGGGGCTTGCTAATACATCCCCAGCCCATGCGGGCTGGGGCTGGACCGAACCAGCTGCACCGCATGGTGCAGCTTGGTTCACAAGAAAGGGCTGCACCATGCGGTGCAGCCGGCTTCAAAAAAAAAAAAAATGGGCTGCACCCATTTGGTGCAGCCGGGTTCCGACCCATTGGTTGCACCATTTTGGTGAACCGAGTCCGTGTTGCACCATTTTGGTGCAACCGCTTCAAATTGATTGATTCTGCAATGAACCTTTGGGTTTCAATTGCGAATCAGAAATTGTCGAACTTTGGTTCACAACCATTCGGAATATTTTCCAACACGAATATTGGTTTTCTGTGATTCTCTGATTTATCGATTTCTTTGAGATTTGTCTCTAGATTTCGTACACGTGTTTTATGAATTATTTTCAAAAGATTTTTCACTCCTAAATGGCTTTCAAAATTATCATTATATAATGTTATTTTTAATTATTAAACTATTTACTCCATAATAGGAGAGTTTTCAAAAGCCGTTTTAAAGTGATTTCAAAATCAATTATAAAACCGTTTCGCACCATTATTCTCTATAATAAAAATCTCACACTCACTTTTTAGCACGTCGAGCGAAGTGGAAAGGTGCTTAAACGGTTAGGAAATCTCCGGCCTATAGAACCGTGTGTATTTTCTTTCCGGTTAATCCCCGACCTATTCGATTAATCGTTTTGACCTTTGGGTCTAGTTTACCGATGATACGAGGTGGACTTTTTATTGTTTGGAGTGTGAGCTTGCTATTGGTTAGTAAACCGTTTAGTGCGAACGTGGGGTATGAGACTCATTGTTAACACTTTACGGGTTCCTCTCCAAGAAGTTTGTGACACATTAGCCTCTAAGCAGCCAGTACTGGACCTCTGGGTCACCACGCCTCTGGGCAACCGTGTCTGGACACCTGTTCTATGGAGCAGTTTCTTTTTTCGGCATGTGCCTCTGGGCCTTTATCCTTTTGGGAAGGATCTCGCCGTCTCACGCGTTCCGCATTTGTGCGAGTGATCGATCACAACTCTACAGTACTTGGCAATAACGACTCCAGTCGGTGCACGTGCTATACTTGTATTATCTGATGATTTTTATATCCATTTGAGTACCGCCATTCGGTGTTGGTTCTATGGAACCATACGATGTAAGTGCGATTACCTTGTGGATTCACAGTGTCTCTGGGCATTGCTTTTCAGGGTTTGATTTCATTGACTTTTCAGTATATCCCCATTGCTCTTTGGAGCATCGATCTTTGCTTGGGCATTGATTACAGACTCTGCATTCTTGGGATTATTGCCTATGGGCAACTTTATATTGCTTTGGTTACGCCGATGATATGAGGCGATTTTATTTATTCAACACTTTGGTGTTGATATTCTCTTTGGAGATTTTTACTGTTGATTGATGATTAGGGACCGTCATTATATTCATGTGGTCCAAAATACTCTTCTCTTAGGAAAAGTACTGTTTTATTTATGTACCGCATTATTATATATCTCAGTCATTACTGATTGTTTAGCTAGCCTGACCCGAGTGTTTTGCTCGGGTCAGACCGAGTTGTTTCAGGTTAGGTCTCTGGACTTAGCTTCTGTGCTTCCACTTGGACATTATCTGCTATGCTGATAGATAGCGCTTTTATTTGTCCACTATTCCGCTACTCTGTTATTATTCAGACTTTGATATGTACATATTTTTGACTCACATGTGTGGGCAGTGGCTTTGTACCAACTTATAGTATTTGGATCTGTATTGACGATGTATTGTTCTGGGATTTTATATATGTTATGTGATTCTGTTCTGTGATGCTATTTCATTATGTTAGTATGCTTTGTCCTAATAGTTCTTTAGCCATTTGTAATTTCGTTATAAGTATTTACCGAGTATGTCGAACCACCTGATTGAGAAAAATTTAAATAGATTCCACCTTTCGACGTATTCAGTAGATAGTTATAGCTTGATTACAAATGGTCGCTTCCACTATACTCTATTCTCCGCTTTAATAGACAGTATTACTCCCATTATACTCTTTGTTACAGTGGGTCTCAGAGTGGGGCGTTACAGATACAAAACTTGATATCCTACAATAAATCACTATTACGGATCCGATGAAACTGGTTTCGTCGAAATCCGAGACAGTTGCCAAAATGGCTATTTTCACACGTTAATTAAAATAAGAAATTTCAAAATCAATTTGATCACTTTAAATTCAATTTTAAAACTTTACAATCTTCTTTCCCATTTAAATAGAATTCAAATCAACTTTAAAATCATTTACATTCATTTTTAATTCAGTATTCAATTATTTGAAAAATTCCCAATATTACATTCAATGATTTAATTTTTCAATAATCCACCATTAATAAATAATTATATTTCATATGAATTTTAATTTCAAACAATTATTTTATTTCCATCTAAACGATACAACAGTTATTACCCAATCCTTGTTATTGATTATATACACTTCCAATACATAGAATTTCATTTCTATACTTATTATTGCCAAAATCTCCGAAATTGGTTATTTCAAAATTTTATTCAAGTTCATATTCAATAACTACATTAATAAATCATTAAAATTTTAATTATAACCTTTTTAATTTAATAATCATATTAAATTTTATAATTTAAAATGGCTAAAAAGTACGGGTCGTTACATTCTCCCCCACTCAAAACTTTTCGTCCTCGAAAAGGGACTAAGTACATAATTTAACACTTGGTATATTATATTCAAAACAATCAACTTATAAAACATTAAAATCTTATTACAAAACCTTTACTACGCTTCTACTACGCCACTCCGATACTGGATTTACGGAATTAACAACTTATTTGAGAAAACAAGTTATAAAATTTTTAAAACTTCAAAAAAATTTCTAACACCCGGATTTATGGAAAATTTCAGTAGAGAATCCTTTGCGCGGCTCGATCGAAATTTTTTTACAATACAATATATATACCAAATATATATCAATATCAAATATACATCTCATTTCAATGATGATGCATCCCAAAGGGAAAAATATAAAAGTGCGGTATGTAATCCGAGATACGTACCTTATTATTATTGATACGAGCGAGTTCGCTCGTATTAAGCAAGCAAAAGCATATAAAAACCCGCGTATACATTCAAACGATCTTCGTATGTACCTATCTCAACTCAATTTAGAATATTAGTCACTCATAAAGATATAAAAAGCATTTACTAGTTAAATAGAATCACATAGCATGAATTTTGAATCCAAATTATAAGCACGAGCACAAATACACAACATATAACAATCATATGCAATCAAAACAATCATAACGACGATTTACAGCAAAATAAGCCATTCAGTTATTAATATTCCTCCAATTAATCCAATTAACTCATAACTATGTTAATTTACATCTTTCAACGTCCATAGCTAATTTATACACTTCATTTTTATTAACATTCAATTTTCATTAACATTTAATTGGTTTACTTCCAATTTATTCAAATCTATTTCATTTACATTCAATTTATTCAATTTAATTTATTAAATTTCAATTGTTTCATTTTTTGTTTAACATACTTCATATAAATTCATTTATGAACCATTTTATAAAACTATTCCATTTAACCTTGTTTAAGTTAAATTTTATTTTATTACCACTTAGTATATTCTCTTTTTAATACCAATCTCATTTATTTTTATTCAATTTCTTTCACAATTCAGATTGCATTTCATTTTATAATCCAAGTTATATTCATTTTACATCAATTTACATTTTCAATGTCAACATTTAATTTATACACTATCATTTTTATTAACATTCATTCCTTATTAACATCCAATATATATATATATTTATTATTATTATTATTAACATTTAGTTGGTTTACTTCCAATTTTATTTTATTATCTTTAACACACAAGCAACCAATTCCCATTTATAATGAAACGTAAAAGTTCATGCAACCAAACAACATAGCAATACTAAGCAAGAAGCAATCATAGATGGCAGTCATAACATACAATCATTTTATTAAAATCCGTATGATATATATATACCATTTGTACCTATAACAATTTCAATCACTTACTCGAATACGCAATTTTATTTTCCGAACTAGTATTGGTAACCCGACTACTCTAGTGCGGACTATATCCGACTTCTTGATTAGAAACTTCCACCCTCCTTACATAGTAATAAACTATGATAGAGAACTTCAGATTCGTATCAAATCCGTATCAGTGTTCGTCATCGAGAATCGAGCGAACAATCCTAAATCGGAGAGGTGTGAATTACCTTAAAATCGTGTATTCAAATTTGAATCAGAACTGTAAATGCAAATAGAATGGTCTATATACAACTTACGTATTTATTCCATTGGTTTCGTAATTACACCAATAGATAATTCAAGTGGTTTTTATATTCAATTTTTAAATGTATGAAAATTTCCTTTGTGAAAATTCTTTTATAACAAAATACTTCTATATCAAAATAATTTTATATTGAAACTACTTTTGATAACTCGATGTTTCAACATGTTTATCCTTGTTCTTACAAAATCTAGTAATACGTTGATCAGACGTAAGACTAGAAATCTCTAAGTACTTAGTAGACCCGTTTCAGCATCCAATGAAAATACTTGAAAAACTTTTAAAAACAGATACGGGAAGTACCACTTGAAAACCAACCATGGATCATAGTTACACAATGGTTACACCTCTATCCCAAAGGAAACATCTGTAACTTTGGGTAATCTCTACCCCACGTATTACGCCATGCAAATCAAAAATCAAATTGCCCATGGATCGTAGTCTACTTAGCGGTTACGCCCAAAGGTTACATCTCTATCCCAGAGAAAACATAGTAGACTGTAGGCAATCGCTGCCCCTCGAATTACGCCATGTGCATCGCAGTTTACTTAGTGTTTACACCCTATGGTTACATCGCTATCCCAGCAAAAATGTAACGACCCGCAAAATTTAATGGTTTTAAAAGTATATTTAACTGGAAATTTGTGAAATTTTAAACAATAAAATTTGAAATTAAAAATTTATTATTTGGAATACGTCTATTTTAATATAGCAACTGGTAAATTTTCATCTGATAATATTGAAGTTTATTTTCCTGTGAAATTTCATTTCAAATCAAACCGGTTAATAACAGTGAATTTAAAAGTTTTCCGAAACCAAAATATGTCAACAGAAAAAAATTTATTCTGATCATTCTGAATCAGACCGCGGAATTCGTTTTTCCAAATTTGGACTTCTACTGCTCCGTTTATCTTAATTCTGACAAAATAGCAGCATTTCTGGTACCGATTATCGACTTTTGACCGGATAATCGTACCACTGATGTCTGTATACCATTTTGATCGTCTCGTCGTACTGATCTCTGCAGTATATTTATTTCTGTGTTTGAAGTTCGGTACACAACGGAACCCACGAAAACGGTAACCATATTGGTACCGGATCCTTGACCTTTTGTTCTCTTTTGAATTTCAAACGTTAGACGTGTCATCCAAACATCGATTTATTGTTTTATTTATTTAGCCAAATTTGAGGGTACCGTTACCATACTTTTTGTTTTATTATTTATTGATTGATCTATCTATCACTATTCACACTGTTCCAACGTTCACTTTATATTCTGTTCTATTTCTATTTATTGCTACCGGTTAAATAGCTTTCCTTTAATTTGTCCCTTTTTCTTTGCCTTCACTTACGTTATTCCATTCAGAGAAACGAAGTAACGTCTATGGTTTTATTTGTATCTAGCAAAATTGAGATCTGCCCACTGATGTTTCCTACTTCCAAATCTCACCCTCTCTTTCTCTCCTCTGCAAAATTTTCTTCCTTTACAAATATTGTTGCAGCGCCTCTTCAAGGCCAAACCGCATACCCACACCACATCTCCCCTCTCTTCTAGCATCTCTAGCCCACACTTCCACCTTTCCACTTTTCCTCCCAACCACCTATAACCGAACATTCCCCTTGACAGCCATGCCCGATCCTCCCCTTCCCTTTCCTAGCAACGCCTACCACCATCTACCAATCGTAGGTTGCCGAACCACCCTCCGCCCTGACCTTCCACTCAGCCCTGTCCGCTGCTCCTCCTCTCACCGCCGAACCCACCAGAGCTGCTCCGCCCCACCATTTGTCGACAGCACGGCCACTCTACCCTCCGACCAAGTCCGCCGCCTTCCACCACCGTTCCAACCTCCACCCCACCCTCTACATTCCCTCCGCCGCGTGAGCCACCACCTGTCATCAAACCCCGTCGTGCTCCTCCACCGGCGCCTGTCTAGGCCGACCACCTTCGTCCATTGTCACAGCTTGCTGCTCCTTCTCTTTGTATCGGTAAATTGTTTATTTTATTTGATCGGCAATAATCAGTTGACAAAAATACGTTTCCAGAACTATATTTATATGTTAATGTATATAAGTTTTTCGGTATATATAAAGTGGTTGCTGTATGATTAATGTTACTGCATATATATATATATATATTTTGCTTTTGTTAAAGTGTACACTATAGAATTTTATTTTGAAAGTACATATTTTATTATACTATCTTATGTTATACTTACAGTAAGATTCTATATATTTGGTTTAAAAATCTAGTAATATAAGTAAAGTTATATATATTTACTTATCTGTTTAAACTATGATTTCTATATTAGTTATACTAGTAGTTTGCATTTGAGTACGGTTGCAGTTTACATAATAGCACATATATTGAGTCTATATTGTTTGGGTATAGTATATGTATATATAAGTTTATATAATGATGCTGTTTGATTTATAAAGAGTCATATAGGTTTGTACGTTATGTTTTGTGTAAATATTATAGGTTAGTAGTTATAGTTTTACTATGTTAGTTTATATATTATCAGTATATACTTTTAACACATATTAGTTCTTATTCCATAAAGCTGTTTCATATATATACTGTATTATATCTAATTATATTACTATATTTGTTAGTTTATGTATTCTAATAACCGATATATATACTGACTTGGGGGGGTTTAAGTGTTACTTACGTTATAATATGTTATGTTTTCTCTTATATATTGATATATATATTATGTAGTTAGGTTTTAAGTACATAGATATTTTGTATGAAAGTTTAAAAATATACAGCTTATATATGTTAGTTTTCTAATGTGTGAATGTTTCATTTCGGGTTTATATGATTTCAGATTTTTATATATAGTTTTAATATAGAAGCCGCTGTTCAGAGATATTGGCTTATATTATAATACATTTAAACTTAGCTGTGGATCTATATATATATGCCAGTTAGGATATAGTCGGTTATATATACATATATATTTGCGGTTGTTATCTATAATCGTAAGTTTATATAATAGTTTATATATGTGCGTGTATAAGGTAGTGTAAGTATTAGTTTAGAATCTGTTGTATATGAATATACATAGGTATATGAGTATAGAATATATAAAGTTTATTAAGTTATTGTATGTACGAACTTACACATATAGTGTTGAGCATAAATTTAAAAATAAATACATATTTTAAATTGATTTCAGAAAAATAATGTATATATTTAGTTCAATTTTTATCAACTGATTCTAATCGTTCTCATCGATTTCCCATTATCAGCTTTGTCCGTCGCGCCTGTTTTCTTCATCGAATTGTATCCGTCTAGCGTGGAATTCGCCACCCATTCTTTGTCAAATCTCTCTAGCTCAAAAAGGTGAGCAATCACTCACGATTAACATTCTTGTATTTATTAAATTTGATTTCAATTGAAACAACAATTGAAATATGATGTTGTAGTTATTTAAATTGTTATATATGCTATTATCTGTATATGTTCACCTATGACATCTGACACCAGTATCTAGTATTTATATGCCTGTTATTACTATTATCTGTATATGTTCACCTATGACATCTGACACCAGTATCTGTTATTTATATTGATGATATATGCCTGTTGTTATATTTATATTATCTGTTATCACTCTGCAAGTTCCCTGTTAGTATAGAATTCACTATGGGTTGAAATGATACATACCCGAACGGACTTTAGAATAGGAGAAAACCGTTATGGGTTGAAATGATAAACCCAAGCGATTTTCATTTGAATTGAAATTGGGATTACGGGTCGAAATGATATCTACCCGTGTATATTTAAATTTCGGATTGAAATGATAAATATCCGTATCACTTAACCATATGATAAATATATATACAAACACTGTTGGTCCATATATTATAAATATTTTGAAATTGAATTCTATGGTTTTGGAAAGAAATATATGGTTTTAACAAATGTTGATTTTTAAAATCTTATATATAAATGGTAAGGATATATATAGATTTAATAATGATATTTAATTTAATTAAGGTGAGTTTAATACATATAATATGTTAAGTATGAAAATTTATCTTTCAAAATAGATTTTGGTAAAAATTTGGATAAGTTAAGGTTGGGAAGATAATTTGAATTTAGTAAAGAATTTTATTTAATTAAACCAATTTAAAGCTTATTGGAATTGGGATTTAAGATATGATTTATAACTTGAGTTTGATTTAAATAATTTAATGAATACTTCTTGTTTAAATAAATTTAAGGAAATATTTAGTAAAAATGAAATTTAAGGCTAGTTAAATGATATTGAATTTATTAAGTGAATATTCCCTGATTAAATAATAATAAAGTTAAATCAAGAGCTATATGAAACTGTAAAATTTAACTTTGAAAATGTTGAATATTAAAGCTTTGAAATACATTAAAAATTTAAATGGTATATTTAGAATTGAATTGAATTAATGAATTGAGCTTTGAATAAATTTGAATTTGGAATTTGAGTTAATTTGAATCGATTTGTGAGACTTGAGGAAATTGTAAATACTTTACTTTATAAATTATTTAACCTATATATACACTATTTGTAAAATAGATATATTTGAAATGAAATGATATTTGGGTTTTGAAGTATAAATTTAATTGAAATGACCACGGTGTTATAGTGTATATTTCTACCTTGTAGATTGTTCCACGGATCCTTAGAGGAGGGTTATCCCAAACATCCTTTAAGTTACTTGTATTTCAGTTGATATTTCACTTGAGTTGGATTTATTGATATAAGAATGTTAATCTTGACTTGAGTGTTTTGTGTTTTCCTTTACGCTCGGGTCAGACCAAGTGATACAGCATTTGAGACTCACCCTTGGAGTTTGGAGCTTCCTTTGGAGATCCAACTATCGCCTCAGCTTTCAGCTCTTCTAGTTGATTTGTTCAGAGAAGTCATCTGTTGTACTGGAGACTTCACTGCATTTGAGATATTCTGTTGTATTTTATTTCTAACTCTGATGTTTATATAGTAGCTTCATGAACTACTATTTTATCTATTCCGCTGCGTATTATTGTATTACTCTGTGTTTGTGATTCTGTGATTGATTTATTTACTGTATATGATGAGTCTTGCCAAATTTAAATAACAAATCTGATATTTTGAATTATTCAAGTCCGACATGTGTGGATTTATTGTCGATTTGAATGGTCCAATATAGTGGGTCGTTACAGTTGGTATCAGAGCTTTGGCTCTAGGCAAAACTTAGCATATATAGTAAATTTATTTACAGAATCACTTTCGTTTGAGTTTAATCTCTTCCTTTTGACTCGATTTCCTTTGAACTTTGGAACGTTCCCTACGATTCCAAAATTCATTCTTGTCTCTCTCTATTGGTATTCTTTTGATTCTGGAGTATCCCATAACTCCACTTCGAATAATCTCTATAAGAATAGGTGATCCCGCCGATCTTTGAATGTTTTGTAAAGGGGTGAAACTCCTTTACAATTGGCATCGATTCACCGGAGATTTATATATCCCTCGGTTTAGATGCTGCTATCTCTTGTTATGTCGAATTCTATCTCTGGCGATCGAATGTCGATTTGCCTCAGAATTCTGCACTGATCTTATTTTGAAATCACGGTTGACCGGTTAAGGTCGCCCGCGATTTATATAAGTGTATCCATTATTTGTTTTGTAATTGATTATCTCATTTTCGTTCGAACTTATCTTCGAATCAGAATCCAATTTGATTAGAATACCTCTAATTTGAATATCTATCTTTGTTTTGAAATCCATTTTTGAATCATCCTTTTGAAAAATCGAGTTTATTCGTATTTAGAAATTGTTTTACATATCGAAATTATTATATTCTATATATAAAAGTGAAATGTTTTCGATAAAGATTATAAACCCTTTTTAAAATGAAAATTTGAGGTTTCGAAAGGATTTGTAATTTTGAAAAATTATATAACAAATTTGATTCATCTAAAAAAAATGATTTATGACTAAAGGATTTTAAATTTGAAATTCGAGAATTGAACTCCGGTATTTTGAAATTTGTTTTAAGATTTTGAAAAATATAATAATAATATGATTTAAAAATATTTTCCAAATAAGAAATGTTTCAAATGATTTTAATGAGTTTCGAAGAAATTTCAAAAGAAGCTTCAGTAAATAGAAGTCCAGAACTCACTTATGTCGCTGGAAAATAATTTCGGTGATGAGTGCACGCATCATCGACATTGATTTTCGAGTTTCAGAGTGGGGGAGAGGCCACTTTAGTAGCATTGCTACGTGAGTGATTTTGCGAAACCAATTTTGATTTCAAATTCCGAAGTAAGATTTGATATTCGAAAGATATATGTATATATATTTGAAATGATTTGAAGTAAGCCGGTGTTCAGTCCTTGAGTTTCAGATTTGATATAACCCCATCTATTAAAATTGATTTACTGATTTGTTGCTGATTTCCAACTCTTGAATTTGAAAATGATTTCTTCAACTATTTTAAAGGTTCGAGCACTTCCAAATCAAGGTTAACTCTTCAAAGCTAAGAAATTTTGAAAAGTATTTTGATAAAGTATATAAGTTTGTTTTGAACGTTTAAGTATGAAGTAATATGATTTAAATAAGTTGAAACTGTTTTGTTAAGTAAATGAATAAGGCTATTTTGAATTTTTCTAAATATGGAATTTAGATTTGAAATGTTTTGAAAGAATTTGGGCTTCAATACATTTTGAATAAAATTTAGTTAAATGTTTTAACTTAGTAACATCTTTATGAACTATATATTTAACAAGTTGGAATAAATATATAAGTTGTGCGTATGCTGTTTTATTCGCATAATTAATTTGATCCAGGGTTGAATACACAAGTTCGAGGTGAATTACACCATTTCGTGCTAGGATTTTTCATTCGATTCTTGATGGCGAATATTTGATATGGATTTTGGGCGTGATTCTAGAATTCTCTATCGTAGTATATGGCTATGCAAGGAGACTGATGGCTTCTAGTCGAGAAAACATATCGAAATCCGCATTACGGAAGTCGAATGGACAATACTAGTTCGAAAGCGAACTTGTGTGATCGAACGAGCGATCAAATGTGATTTTGCGAAATGATGACGTATGTACATCTTATATTCTAATATCATTGATATATTTTGACGCTGAAATTGAAAGCTGTCATGTTAGAATAACTTTGCTTACTAAAAGAAAATTTCCAATTTAAATTACAAAGATATATAACCCATAAAAGCAAAGATATTCAATCCCATATGGCTCTTCATACAGCGGAATTTATTTTGGAAATTTGATCCTTATATAAGATAGATCTTACGTAAGTATAAGATGATTTTGAAAACATTTGATTTTGGTAATGAATTGGTTGACTTAAATTATATTGATTTGGAAATTTGGATTTACTTTCTAAATCTATTATTTTGGAAACTTTGAAACTAAAGATATTTAATTTGAGAAGAAATAATTTGGTGAAATTGTATATGATTTTGAAATTGAACCGATATTGAAACAAATTGAAATTTGAGAACCTTATGTTACTAAACACTTGATTTGGGAGTTGTCGAACTTATATAAAATTGATTTGTATGAGTATGAAATTGATTCGAAAACTATGGATTTGAAAAGGGTACTCAATTTGAAAAGTGAAATCTTACATAATTAAAGTCTATATAAGTGTGATTTGATACACTTTTGATTTTGGAAAAGTATTTGATTTGAAAATTTAATCTTATATATAATGGATTTTATATAAGTACGATATTTGAAAGTGATTTGAAAAGGTACTATATGATACATATTTTTGAAGTAAAGATATGGAAAGTGCCTTCTGCTTGATATCTGATTTGTGGCCACATCTTGGATTCATTCTATCGATATTATTCTATCTGATTTTTGGTTTTCCGGATATGATACTCGAGTGTCCTTCGAATTCCATGGCGTTACCCATGGTTATACGAACTCGACTGCATAGCGTAATTCGTAAGGCAGTGATTGCTTAAAAGGTACAGATGTTTCCTGGGGGATCCAGGCGTAACCATTGTGTATCTGCGATCTATGGTCGTGTTAGTGGCGTAATCCGCAAGGCAGAGATTGCTTAAGGGGTATGGATGTTTCCTGGGGGATCCAGGCGTAACCATTTTTATGTATCCTGCTGTCAAGACCCGCAAATCCGTACCCTTGATTAAACACTAATCTCCATTGATTAACTCAAGAGGCATGGAAATACGAACCCTGAGGGTTTTAAGAACAAGAAAAAGTAGAAGAAGAAGAAAACAGAAGAAGAAAGAAGAGAGAACAACAGAACAACAACAGAAACAGAAATAATAACAGAATCTCACATATCGCAGCGGAACAATATATAATAGATAATCACTAGCCATTTAAAACAAAGAATTATATCAGTTTTTATACATACATCAATCAGAGTCAATATACAACAATGGACAGTTATATAAACTTGTCCTCATACAGAATACACAGCGGAATAAATAATATCAGATACAAATACTACGTCTCGTCCTCCAGCTTATCTCCAAAGCTCCAGAATATCCTGATAACATAACTCTAGGCTGCCCGTGTGGAAATTGGTGGGCACCCAGAGTTTAGAAGGGAACAATAAACTCCGAGTCAGTCATGGTGACCGGTGTGAGATCGTAAAACAGTTATTTTTCACAATGAAAATAAAACAAATTCGCAATGCTTTTGGAAAATGAAACTACCATAAGACCTCCCACCACACACACAATGCAAACGCAGAATTGGAGGAGATTTCTTCTTATGATAGTCAAAGATGCTTACTACGCAAAATCAAGTCATTTTTGATATTATTATTAGTGCATAGTGTAGAAAACATTTCGAAAGTATAATATTAATCTTAGCCAGCATAGACATTTCGAACTATGCCTACTATAGCTACCATCCAAACAGTGGGGCGCCACCATAAGTGAATGATAGGTTCTACAACTAAAGCCGTACAAGGCTCGTATTGTTTCTTTGGATTTCCAACAAATGGTCGGGCTAAGGAACTTCCCATTGCCACGATGGGTACGTCCCTGGAATAGACGACCCGAGAACCTAACCGGATCTCTGCCAACACAAGGCCGGGTTACCTTTGCAAAAATAGGTAACTACTGACACGCGTATGCCATCCCCCGACCGTAACCGAACTTCCCGAGGATCCCCGATTCGCAACAAACCACATAATAAGCAATATCAACATAGGTTAAGTATCTGGGATCCATACCATGATACCACCTCTATCTAGAAGGAATGACATACACTAAGGGGCGCTACTCCCTAGAACCTGGCTGCATCCTTCCTGTTTTGACCATTTCCGGGGTGTGAGGCTCGTCGAAGTCTCGTCCACAAAGCTACGCTTTCTACAAAGCCATGCTTCGGGTCAAACAAATGATCAACCTATGATCACAAAGATATAAGATCAAACAAATGATCATATCGCAAATGATCAAATACTGATCATTTCACAGCAACACTCAGTATGCCACGTTACCAAATTGGGAGTATATCGCTGATAAATTTCAACTACATAACCTCTGAGCTCGTACGTCTCAGAGAAGGGTGTTAAGCCAAGAGAATAAATTCTCCGCCACCAACAGAAATGTATTTGAAAGAAATCAGCTTTATATCTCAATTTGTAACGTCAGACATACAATCCATATAAGTCTGTTCCGGGATCGAACAGAACCGAAGGCACTTCTCACGAAGCCCTTGCATATCCGGATAATTTTCTAATCACGTCCAGACTTCCCGTCACTAAGGGTGATAAAACCTCTAAATCGGAGATCAGCCGATGTAGAGTAACTCGACGGTAATCCTTCCGTTTTCAAAAATATTCGGTCTTCAACACCGGTCTTCGAATGCAATTCATAACGACGTATCACATATTCGGAATGGGTTATACGACCCCATGGTCCTTTCCCGGCTAACCCGAATAGTGAGCGATTATTCAAAAATAAGTGTGGCATTCAAATTCATCCAATTCACAACAAATACCATTCAAGGTAATTATTGATAGTCGGTTATTTAACTATCAATAAAGATGCGCAACATCATCAAACTCCAAATAATTTTCCCAAATTATTTATTTCCAAAAATATCTTTACTAGATATATAGTTTCCACACTGAACCGTTAGAAAACAAATTTTCAAATATTCACTTTTCAATTTATCTTTAAAAGATAAAATTTCAAACCCTTCGTTTCATATTGGAAAAGCATTTCCATACTTATTAATTATAAGTAATTCACAAATCTATTTATTTTCAACTTTTGAAAATATTCAATATACTTAAATCAAAATTAAGTATAATTCATTCTTTAAGGAAATCATTCTTTTAAGCACATTTATTTGAGTCAAAACGAATGTTACGTAAAACATCGTTACGACGACTCAAAATTACTAGTATAGGGATTCGAAATTAAGATAGGTATATAAATCCCAATACTACATAAAAACATTTCCTTTCGGAAATCATTTACTATAACAACAGTGTTATAGTCCATCATTTCCTTATATTTTCGAAAACGCCTATTTCAACAATGAACGTTGAAATCTATGCTTTCAATTCACAATACATTTTAAAACATCTTTAAAATGTTTAACTTCATTTTTAATATCACTTCTTCAAAAATGAATCCATTTTATTCAATAATATATTCACTGTCCAAAATCGTGAATATACTTCACTTAACCAAATTTCAATCTTTTCTACACATTTACTTCAAGGAAAATTCGCTATCCAAAATCATGGATAAAATTCCCTTAATAACTTTCTATATGTAATTCATCAAATTTGATTGATTTTCAAATTTATAAAACAACGTTTATAAATTCTATCTCTATTTTATAACAATTTCGATTTATAAATCTTCTTTAATGACCTATTCAATTTATAACTCAATGTATATACTAAAGGTCCATCTTATAAGTTAATAACTTATAATTCATTTATTTTAAAAGAAATCGTTCTTTTAAACTTCATAGATTTTAAATCTTATTACTTATAAAATTTCATTTATAACCTTATTTTCAACCATAACCGAACTACTTTTATACTATTTATAAATCTCATCTATTAACCATTCATACTTATTCAAAAATCTCAATTAAAATGCCGAAATCCAATTTATACTTCATTTTAACACTTATAAAAACTCGTTTTATAATTCCCATATTTGATTTATAAATATCAATTTGTATAAATCTTTTTATACAAATCGTTTATAGTTATTCAAAAATCCCAACTTAAACCATTTTATAAATAAATCGATTTTTATTTCAAAAATGACACTTTGGTTATATTCCACTAAAAATTATAACTTTTATAACTTTAAAATTTTAATGTTTATAAATCAATTCAAAAATTCCATAAAATGTATATTTTCAAAAATCACTTAAAAAATCCTTTTAAAGTAAAGTCGTTATTTTTAAACTTCAAAACTTGAATCCGATGATGCAACAGCATCAATTAGTCAATCACGACAACAAACATCATATATCAATATATGATAACAGAATACATCACAATATCTATAAATAAATAAATACTGTTGAGGAATCCAGTTGGATCCCTCCAACCTGTTTCCCTGCATCCACAGACGTCAGTACAATACCAATTCCACTTCGAGGTGGAATATCGCGGTTTATGGGTTTTATAAAAATCATCCGCTTACTAACGACGCAATAGGGTCTCATCCGCTATACGAGGCGGGAAATCAATCAATCCAATATATACATATGCCAATATGTATATATTGCTATATATATAGATATATCCTACTATATCTAATATCACAATCCAAACAGCAATCAAATCAATAACTGAAAATTCCACTTTTCAATTTTTGAGTGAGAAGATCTCACCTTAGCTTTTTATTTGGCCATCCGTTTCCATCTTGACTCGATTTTCTTGACTTTATTAACCTTGTATAAACATTTACGGTTTATTAACATTTGGAATAATCCGACAATAAATCACCATTTACTTGATTAACTAATAATTTATCTTAACTAAATTTTTCCCTTTAATAATTTCTTAGAGGCTAAAATAATTAATTAAGTTAATCAAATAGATTAATCTCCAAAATCTGATATATACATATATTTACTATTTTAAATTTCAGATTTCTATATTTTCCTTTAAACTGTCTAACAAACAAAATCTTCTTATAAAAATCATCACAGTAAAATTTAATTTTTTCTTTAATTGAAAAATAAATAGTATATACCTATATTTTCTTTACCGTTTACATTTCAAATCTACAGATGAATATTTGTTTAAATAAATTTAAATTAAACAGTTATACCTCACTGCCTATTCCCAAATTTCTCGAGCTCGGACTCCTCTTGTCGTTGACACGCTGTAACCACGGAGTGCCTTTGACGTCGAGACTCCCACGCTTCCAGTCTATGTTGCCGAAGCCTTGCTTTGCTCCAAGTCAAAGCCTTGAAACTCGATTCGCCTCCTTCGAAGCCACCCTCGATACCAGCGCGAATACTCCTCGCGTGCGCGAACAAGTCGCGAGAACCACCACATCACCAAAAGTCGAACAACCCAGCTGCTCCACCCTCATCGCCTCCCAGTCGAACGCGCGTTGCCCCCAACCTGCTGTGGCCACGACGCTGTCACCTTGCTACTCGCGAATCGTCTCGCCTTCAAGCCCTAAATCGCCGCGATATTTGATCGCCTACGACGACGCTGCTCGAACTCGAGCCCTAGCTCATGCTCGAGTACCCCAGACTTCACTTGATTCAATTCATTTAGAAGATGATGAGGAAAACTGAAGAGAAGAGGTGGAAGATTCGAACCGCTTTATGTTTTATACGAACGAATCGATTTTTATTCTTCAGGCTTCGGCCATTTTTTTTTCTTTCTTGTTTCGTTTGATTTTGAAAAATCTGAATGATAAGGGATGGGGACGAGATACTTATCGTTCGTATTGATTTTATTTTTTTCTTCTCTGAACGAAACAGAAGAAGACGTGATTTCAGGGAACGAGATGATGGTGTTTTGTACGAGAGGAGACATTTGCGTGCTGAAGTTAACAGGCTACAGTGTTTTGAGTTGAGGCCAAAAGTGCTGATGTTGACCAAATACAAATTTAAATTTAAATTGAACTCCATAAAATTTTCAACGCGTTTACTTACTGTATGGTCACACAACAACTCCGATCAATACGAAATTTGAAATCCGGTAATAATACAATATTATGGACCCAATGGAACTGGTTTCGTCGAATTCCGAGACTGTGACTCGGACGACTATTTTTAAATATCAATTCGAACGATATAATTTTAAAACTGAACAAATCGTTTTCAAATTCGATTCTGAAGCTTCTATCATCTTTAGTGTTATCAATACGAATTTTAAAAGCTTTTGAAATATTTTTCTTCAACTTTAAATTGAATATTCAAATTTTTATTCAACATTCAACAGATTAAATTTCAAAATTTAATCACCAAATTCAAGGTTATATCGGGGATTCAAATTAAATCATCGTTCAAATATTTAAAATTAATTAAATATTTTCAATTTAATTTGTTCAAAATTCTGGGTCGTTACAAACTTCCCTCCTTAAAAGAATTTCGTCCCGAAATTACAAGTTAGGAAAAAATGCCCTTAACTCGTCTACTATTTTTCACAATCCAAATAGTTTTATCAATTTATCGAAACGAATCTCTCTACTAAAGATTCGTTATTAATTCAACTAGCTTTCCAACTTCAATTATAAGTTCAAACAATATTGTTTACTTAACAATTCAAATTTAAATTTAAATTCAAATTTTAAACTTTCAAAATTTTCTCAAAAATTTTCTAACACCCGAAATTTTCAAAAAATTTCGCCAGCGTCTCCTTTGCGCGGCTAATACGGTACGACTACAAAACGTCCCTACGGACTCTCAGATTTCAAAAAGAAAAAGAAAAAGCCAAGCGGCTAGACAAGAAATCATCAAATCTCATATTGAAATTCAAATACTTACCTTTTTGTCGAGCAATTCAAATTTATCTTTGAAATCAAATCCAATTTCCTTTATAACACCTGTATATCCTACTAGCCATATATCTAGTTACAGCATTCAATCCAATTTGCAAATTCTATTACAAAATTTTCAATATATACTGCTTATACATTTTTACTTCGCTGTTGAAGTTATATATCTATTCTCATTCAATTTTACATTTCAATTTCATTTGAATTCAATTTACAATTTCAATTTAATTTGGATTCAGTTTAACTTCTGAATATTGAATTTAATTATCTTTCATTCATAACTGCACTATTTTAGATTAGTTCCAACTACTAATTCCAATTCATTTATTCAAATTTGTTTTCAATATTCAGTTTCAATTCCAGTTTTATCTTCATTCAATCATTAACTTAGAATAATTTCAATATCAAATTTTACTTAAGAATTTCACTCTTCATTTCTTAGGTTCAATATAAATATTCCATATACCCATTATATTTATTTTCAATTTACCACTTTGGTTAAATCTACTTACATTTAAACTGGATTTCAAATTCCATATGAATTTTAATTTCTCTTTCAATTCACATTTATAATTATTCAATTCAATTCTATTGCTTACAACTTCAAAATGAATCTCAACTTTCAATTTCACTTTCATTAAATTGATTCACTTGTACTTACTTTAATTTAACTCTATCTGTAAGTTGAATTTATTCTATCAAAATTCGAATTGTATAAGTTATCAACTCATCTATTATTCCCATAAATATTTTAAATAGGATTCCAGAGTCTTTTCAATCTTTTCAAAATCATTTTGAAAACAATTCAAATTATCCTTTGAATTTTCTAAACAAACCCCAAATTTTTTTTCCAAACAATTTCCATTTAAAATAATTTGGCAGCAATTCCTCTTTTGGAAACCCGAAAATGAACACCAATGATGCCGCGGTCATCATCGGAATTATTTTCCAACGACCGAAAAGAGTTTAGAGCTTTTCCATTCCTTCAGAATACTTTTCAAACCTTTGAAATTCATTTTTAAATCAAAAAGATTTAAACTTTCCAAATCTCCAAAATTTTCAAATTCTTTTCAAAACATTTCCAAATACTTCTCTGGAATTCCGTTTCAAATTACAAATCACATTTATAATTTATATTCTCAAATTTCGTTTGTATGTGAATTTATTTCTTAACTTTGGAGTTATGATTTCAATTTCTTATTCAATTTCATATAATAATGATAACATTTCAATATTATCACTTTCCTAACAACCAAACATCCATATGCTATAATAATTCATAGAAAATCATTTCTTTTCTATACAAAAATAGTTTTGGATAAAATTATCTCATTTACCCTATTTTAAAACAGTACTGTGTCGGTTTATCTTGTTTAGAGTTTAGAAACCCCTATCGATTTCAGTTAGCTAGACTGCACCGACCAGAATTCATAAACAATCAACCGATAAGTCAACACAATACAAAACAATTTCATATTCACTAACAAATACGCACTCGTATCTATTATTACACTCAACTCATTCTAGAGTACTGCTGACTCTATCTCTAATGAGTAACACCCAACAGAGCAGGGTTGTCGCTTAACCATATGCTCTGATACCACGCTGTCAAGACCCGCAAATCCGTACCCTTGATTAAACACTAATCTCCATTGATTAACTCAAGAGGCATGGAAATACGAACCCTAAGGGTTTTAAGAACAAGAAAAAGTAGAAGAAGAAGAAAACAGAAGAAGAAAGAAGAGAGAACAACAGAACAACAACAGAAACAGAAATAATAACAGAATCTCACATATCGCAGCGGAACAATATATAATAGATAATCACTAGCCATTTAAAACAAAGAATTATATCAGTTTTTATACATACATCAATCAGAGTCAATATACAACAATGGACAGTTATATAAACTTGTCCTCATACAGAATACACAGCGGAATAAATAATATCAGATACAAATACTACGTATCATCCTCCAGCTTATCTCCAAAGCTCCAGAATATCCAGAATATCCTGATAACATAACTCTAGGCTGCCCGTATGGAAATTGGTGGGCATCCAAAGTTTAGAAGGGAACAATAAACTCCGAGTCAGTCATGGTGACTGGTGTGAGATCGTAAAACAGTTATTTTTCACAAAGAAAATAAAACAAATTCGCAATGCTTTTGGAAAATGAAACTACCATAAGACCTCCCACCACACACACAATGCAAACACAGAATTGGAGGAGATTTCTTCTTATGATAGTCAAAGATGCTTACTACGCAAAATCAAGTCATTTTTGATATTATTATTAGTGCATAGTGTAGAAAACATTTCGAAAGTATAATATTAATCTTAGCCAGCATAGACATTTCGAACTATGCCTACTATAGCTACCATCCAAACAGTGGGGCGCCACCATAAGTGAATGATAGGTTCTACAACTAAAACCGTACAAGGCTCGTATTGTTTCTTTGGATTTCCAACAAATGGTCAGGCTAAGGAACTTCCCATTGCCACGATGGGTACGTCCCTGGAATAGACGACCCGAGAACCTAACCGGATCTCTGCCAACACAAGGCCGGGTTACCTCTGCAAAAATAGGTAACTACTGACACGCGTATGCCATCCCCCGATCGTAACCGATCTTCCCGAGGATCCCCGATTCGCAACAAACCACATAATAAGCAGTATCAACATAGGTTAAGTATTTGGGCTCCATACCATGATACCACCTCTATCCAGAAGGAATGACATACACTAAGGGGCGCTACTCCCTAGAACCTTGCTGCATCCTTCCTGTTTTGACCATTTCCGAGGTGTGAGGCTCGTCGAAGTTTCGTCCACAAAGCTACGCTTTCTACAAAGCCATGCTTCGGGTCAAACAAATGATCAACCTATGATCACAAAGATATAAGATCAAATAAATGATCATATCGCAAATGATCAAACATTGATCATTTCACAGCAACACTCAGTATGCCACGTTACCAAATTGGGAGTATATCGCTGATAAATTTCAACTACATAACCTCTGAGCTCGTACGTCTCAGAGAAGGGTGTTAAGCTAAGAGAATAAATTCTCCGCCACCAACAGAAATGTATTTGAAAGAAATCAGCTTTATATCTCAATTTGTAATGTCAGACATACAATCCATATAAGTCTGTTCCGGGATCGAACAGAACCGAAGGCACTTCTCACGAAGCCCTTGCATATCCGGATAATTTTCTAATCACGTCCAGACTTCCCGTCACTAAGGGTGATAAAACCTCTAAATCGGAGATCAGCCGATGTAGAGTAACTCGACGGTTATCCTTCCGTTTTCAAAAATATCCGGTCTTCAACACCGGTCTTCGAATGCAATTCATAACGACGTATCACATATTCGGAATGGGTTACACGACCCCATGGTCCTTTCCCGGCTAACCCGAATAGTGAGCGATTATTCAAAAATAAGTGTGGCATTCAAATTCATCCAATTCACAACAAATACCATATAAGGTAATTATTGATAGTCGGTTATTTAACTATCAATAAAGATGCGCAACATCATCAGACTCCAAATAATTTTCCCAAATTATTTATTTCCAAAAATATCTTTACTAGATATATAGTTTCCACACTTAACCGTTAGAAAACAAATTTTCAAATATTCACTTTTCAATTTATCTTTAAAAGATAAAATTTCAAACCCTTCGTTTCATATTGGAAAAGCATTTCCATACTTATTTAATTATAAGTAATTCACAAATCTATTTATTTTCAACTTTTGAAAATATTCAATATACTTAAATCAAAATTAAGTATAATTCATTCTTTAAGGAAATCATTCTTTTAAGCACATTTATTTGAGTCAAAACGAATGTTACGTAAAACATCGTTACGACGACTCAAAATTACTAGTATAGGGATTCGAAATTAAGATAGGTATATAAATCCCAATACTACATAAAAACATTTCCTTTCGGAAATCATTTACTATAACAACAGTGTTATAGTCCATCATTTCCTTATATTTTCGAAAACGCCTATTTCAACAATGAACGTTGAAATCTATGCTTTCAATTCACAATACATTTTAAAACATCTTTAGAATGTTTAACTTCATTTTTAATATCACTTCTTCAAAAATGAATCCATTTTATTCAATAATATATTCACTGTCCAAAATCGTGAATATACTTCACTTAACCAAATTTCAATCTTTTCTACACATTTACTTCAAGGAAAATTCGCTATCCAAAATCGTGGATAAAATTCCCTTAATAACTTTCTATCTGTAATTCATCAAATTTGATTGATTTTCAAATTTATAAAACAACGTTTATAAATCCTATCTCTATTTTATAACAATTTCGATTTATAAATCTTCTTTAATGACCTATTCAATTTATAACTCAATGTATATACTAAAGGTCCATCTTATAAGTTAATAACTTATAATTCATTTATTTTAAAAGAAATCGTTCTTTTAAACTTCACAGATTTTAAATCTTATTACTTATAAAATTTCATTTATAACCTTATTTTCAACCATAACCGAACTACTTTTATACTATTTATAAATCTCATCTATTAACCATTCATACTTATTCAAAAATCTCAATTAAAATGCCGAAATCCAATTTATACTTCATTTTAACACTTATAAAAACTCGTTTTATAATTCCAATATTTGATTTATAAATATCAATTTGTATAAATCTTTTTATACAAATCGTTTATTGTTATTCAAAAATCCCAACTTAAACCATTTTATAAATAAATCGATTTTTATTTCAAAAATGACACTTTGGTTATATTCCACAAAAAATTATAACTTTTATAACTTTAAAATTTTAACGTTTATAAATCAATTCAAAAATTCCATAAAACGTATATTTTCAAAAATCACTTAAAAAATCCTTTTAAAGTAAAGTCGTTATTTTTAAACTTCAAAACTTGAATCCGATGATGCAACAGCATCAATTAGTCAATCACGACAACAAACATCATATATCAATATATGATAACAGAATACATCACAATATCTGTAAATAAATAAATACTATTGAGGAATCCAGTTGGATCCCTCCAACCTGTTTCCCTGCATCCACAGACATCAGCACAATACCAATTCCACTTCGAGGTGGAATATCGCGGTATATGGGTTTTATAAAAATCATCTGCTTACTAACGGCGCAATAGGGTCTCATCTGCTATACGAGGCGGGAAATCAATCAATCCAATATATACATATGCCAATATGTATATATTGCTATATATATAGATATATCCTACTATATCTAATATCACAATCCAAACAGCAATCAAATCAATAACTGAAAATTCCACTTTTCAATTTTTGAGTGAGAAGATCTCACCTTAGCTTTTTATTTGGCCATCCGTTTCCATCTTGACTCGATTTTCTTGACTTTATTAACCTTGTATAAACATTTACGGTTTATTAACATTTGGAATAATCCGACAATAAATCACCATTTACTTGATTAACTAATAATTTATCTTAACTAAATTTTTCCCTTTAATAATTTCTTAGAGGCTAAAATAATTAATTAAGTTAATCAAATAGATTAATCTCCAAAATCTGATATATATACATATATTTACTGTTTTAAATTTCAGATTTCTATATTTTCCTTTAAACTGTCTAACAAACAAAATCTTCTTATAAAAATCATCACAGTAAAATTTAATTTTTTCTTTAATTGAAAAATAAATAGTATATACCTATATTTTCTTTACCGTTTACATTTCAAATCTACAGATGAATATTTGTTTAAATAAATTTAAATTAAACAGTTATACCTCACTGCCTATTCCCAAATTTCTCGAGCTCGGACTCCTCTTGTCGTTGACACGCTGTAACCACGGAGTGCCTTTGACGTCGAGACTCCCACGCTTCCAGTCTATGTTGCCGAAGCCTTGCTTTGCTCCAAGTCAAAGCCTTGAAACTCGATTCGCCTCCTTCGAAGCCACCCTCGATACCAGCGCGAATACTCCTCGCGTGCGCGAACAAGTCGCGAGAACCACCACATCACCAGATGTCGAACAACCCAGCTGCTCCACCCTCATCGCCTCCCAGTCGAACGCGCGTTGCCCCCAACCTGCTGTGGCCACGACGCTGTCACCTTGCTACTTGCGAATCGTCTCGCCTTCAAGCCCTAAATCGCCATGATATTTGATCGCCTACGACGACGCTGCTCGAACTCGAGCCCTAGCTCATGCTCGAGTACCCCAGACTTCACTTGATTCAATTCATTTAGAAGATGATGAGGAAAACTGAAGAGAAGAGGTGGAAGATTCGAACGGCTTTATGTTTTATACGAACGAATCGATTTTTATTCTTCAGGCTTCGGCCATTTTTTTTTCTTTCTTGTTTCGTTTGATTTTGAAAAATCTGAATGATAAGGGATGGGGACGAGATACTTATCGTTCGTATTGATTTTATTTTTTTCTTCTCTGAACGAAACAGAAGAAGACGTGATTTCAGGGAACGAGATGATGGTGTTTTGTACGAGAGGAGACATTTGCGTGCTGAAGTTAACAGGCTACAGTGTTTTGAGTTGAGGCCAAAAGTGCTGATGTTGACCAAATACAAATTTAAATTTAAATTGAACTCCATAAAATTTTCAACGCGTTTACTTACTGTATGGTCACACAACAACTCCGATCAATACGAAATTTGAAATCCGGTAATAATACAATATTACAGACCCAATGGAACTGGTTTCGTCGAATTCCGAAACTGTGACTCGGACGACTATTTTTAAATATCAATTCGAACGATATAATTTTAAAACTGAACAAATCATTTTCAAATTCGATTCTGAAGCTTCTATCATCTTCAGTGTTATCAATACGAATTTTAAAAGCTTTCGAAATATTTTTCTTCAACTTTAAATTGAATATTCAAATTTTTATTCAACATTCAACAGATTAAATTTCAAAATTTAATCACCAAATTCAAGGTTATATCGGGGATTCAAATTAAATCATCGTTCAAATATTTAAAATTAATTAAATATTTTCAATTTAATTTGTTCAAAATTCTGGGTCGTTACACCTGCGGTCCACCGTTTTGTTGAATGGCAAAATTCGCAAGGCAGTGAATGCTTAAAAGGTACGGATGTTTCCTGGGGGACCCAGGCGTAACCATTGTGTATCTGCGATCCATGATTTGATTCGTTTTTGTTTGGATTGTACTTTCCATATCTGTTTTAAAGTTTTTCCAGTATTTTCACTGGGTGTTGAAACAAGTCTACTAAGTACTTGGAGAATTCTAGCTTTGCGCCTGATCAACGCACTGCCAGAGTCTACAGGAACAAGGATAAACTTGTTGAAACATCGAGTTATAAAAGTATTTTCGAAATGAAATTTGTTTCGTTATAAAAAAATATTTCATTATAAAAGTATTTCCAACAAAGAAATTTCGTATTAATAATTCGAAATTGAAATTCTAATGGTTTGAATTTATTATTCATGCCCGATACTATTCTTTTGAATCTACCTTATCTGCTCAGCTTTATTTATTCACCTATATTCTGTTTCCAAATCCTCCTTCTTTTCCTTGTTGACTATATTCTTTTAAGTATTGTTTAATTATAGACTACATGGTTTAATAGAAATTTTAGTGTTATAAATATGTTGAGGTTATTAATTAGATAAAACATATTTAAAGTAAATAATTATTGATTATTAATAATATTTGAAAAGTATCTTGAGATAAAAAAAAATTAATAAATTATGAATTATGGATTTAATGTTTTCAAATAGCTTCTTTGTAAATATAAGTAATAATGTAAATAATTGTTTTCAAATAGTTTTCATATATTTATAAAGTTGTTATTTAAGCATATAAATGGTAATTGTAAGGAAGTAAGAAATTTTGCAAATGGGTCTTGAAAAAGTTTTAAAGTATATAAGACAATTGAATTGCAAATGAAGTTTTCAAATTTAAGTAAAATTTATATAGTTCAAATTAATTGTTTAATATTGACTTTCAATCTACTTTTATTTCTAGTTGTTTTATTCTCCTACCTCCTTCCTTTTCGGGGACGAAAAGTTTTGAGTGGGGGAGAGTGTAACGATCCGCAAAATTTAATGGTTTTAAAAGTATATTTAACTGGAAATTTGTGAAATTTTAAACAATAAAATTTGAAATTAAAAATTTATTATTTGGAATACGTCTATTTTAATATAGCAACTGGTAAATTTTCATCTGATAATATTGAAGTTTATTTTCCTGTGAAATTTCATTTCAAATCAAACTGGTTAATAACAGTGAATTTAAAAGTTTTCCGAAACCAAAATATGTCAACAGGAGAAAATTTATTCTGATCATTCTGAATCAGACTGCGGAATTCGTTTTTCCAAATTTGGACTTCTACTGCTCTGTTTATCTTAATTCTGACAAAATAGCAGCATTTCTGGTACCGATTATCGACTTTTGACCGGATAATCGTACCACTGATGTCTGTATACCATTTTGATCGTCTCGTCGTACTGATCTCTGCAGTATATTTATTTCTGTGTTTGAAGTCCGGTACACAACGGAACCCACGAAAACGGTAACCATATTGGTACCGGATCCTTGACCTTTTGTTCTCTTTTGAATTTCAAACGTTAGACGTGTCATCCAAACATCGATTTATTGTTTTATTTATTTAGCCAAATTTGAGGGTACTGTTACCATACTTTTTGTTTTATTATTTATTGATTGATCTATCTATCACTATTCACACTGTTCCAACGTTCACTTTATATTCTGTTCTATTTCTATTTATTGCTACCGGTTAAATAACTTTCCTTTAATTTGTCCCTTTTTCTTTGCCTTCACTTACGTTATTCCATTCAGAGAAACGAAGTAACGTCTATGGTTTTATTTGTATATAGCAAAATTAAGATCTGCCCACTGATGTTTCCTACTTCCAAATCTCACCCTCTCTTTCTCTCCTCTGCAAAATTTTCTTCCTTTACAAATATTGTTGCAGCGCCTCTTCAAGGCCAAACCGCATACCCACACTACATCTCCCCTCTCTTCTAGCATCTCTAGCCCACGCTTCCACCTTTCCACTTTTCCTCCCAACCACCTGTAACCGAACATTCCCCTTGACAGCCATGCCCGATCCTCCCCTTCCCTTTCCTAGCAACGCCTACCACCATCTACCAATCGTAGGTTGCCGAACCACCCTCCGCCCTGACCTTCCACTCAGCCCTGTCCGCTGCTCCTCCTCTCACCGCCGAACCCACCAGAGCTGCTCCGCCCCACCATTCGTCGACAGCACGGCCACTCTACCCTCCGACCAAGTCCGCCGCCTTCCACCACCGTTCCAACCTCCACCCCACCCTCTGCATTCCCTCTGCTGCGTGAGCCACCACCTGTCATCAAACCCCGTCGTGCTCCTCCACCGGCGCCTGTCCAGGCCGACCACCTTCGTCCATTATCACAGCTTGCTGCTCCTTCTCTTTGTATCGGTAAATTGTTTATTTTATTTGATCGGCAATAATCAGTTGACAAAAATACGTTTCCAGAACTATATTTATATGTTAATGTATATAAGTTTTTCGGTATATATAAAGTGGTTGCTGTATGATTAATGTTACTGCATATATATATATATTGCTTTTGTTAAAGTGTACACTATAGAATTTTATTTTGAAAGTACATATTTTATTATACTATCTTATGTTATACTTACAGTAAGATTCTATATATTTGGTTTAAAAATCTAGTAATATAAGTAAAGTTATATATATTTACTTATCTGTTTAAACTATGATTTCTATATTAGTTATACTAGTAGTTTGCATTTGAGTACGGTTGCAGTTTACATAATAGCACATATATTGAGTCTATATTGTTTGGGTATAGTATATGTATATATAAGTTTATATAATGATGCTGTTTGATTTATAAAGAGTCATATAGGTTTGTACGTTATGTTTTGTGTAAATATTATAGGTTAGTAGTTATAGTTTTACTATGTTAGTTTATATATTATCAGTATATACTTTTAACACATATTGGTTCTTATTCCATAAAGCTGTTTCATATATATACTGTATTATATCTAATTATATTACTATATTTGTTAGTTTATGTATTCTAATAACCGATATATATACTGACTTGGGGGGGTTTAAGTGTTACTTACGTTATAATATGTTATGTTTTCTCTTATATATTGATATATATATATATATTATGTAGTTAGGTTTTAAGTACATAGATATTTTGTATGAAAGTTTAAAAATATACAGCTTATATATGTTAGTTTTCTAATGTGTGAATGTTTCATTTCGGGTTTATATGATTTCAGATTTTTATATATAGTTTTAATATAGAAGCCGCTGTTCAGAGATATTGGCTTATATTATAATACGTTTAAACTTAGCTGTGGATCTGTATATATATGCCAGTTAGGATATAGTCGGTTATATATACATATATATTTGCGGCTGTTATCTATAATCGTAAGTTTATATAATAGTTTATATATGTGCGTGTATAAGGTAGTGTAAGTATTAGTTTAGAATCTGTTGTATATGAATATACATAGGTATATGAGTATAGAATATATAAAGTTTATTAAGTTATTGTATGTACGAACTTACACATATAGTGTTGAGCATAAATTTAAAAATAAATACATATTTTAAATTGATTTCAGAAAAATATTGTATATATTTAGTTCAATTTTTATCAACCGATTCTAATCGTTCTCATCGATTTCCCATTATCATCTTTGTCCGTCGCGCCTGTTTTCTTCATCGAATTGTATCCGTCTAGCGTGGAATTCGCCACCCATTCTTTGTCAAATCTCTCTAGCTCAAAAAGGTGAGCAATCACTCACGATTAACATTCTTGTATTTATTAAATTTGATTTCAATTGAAACAACAATTGAAATATGATGCTGTAGTTATTTAAATTGTTATATATGCTATTATCTGTATATGTTCACCTGTGACATCTGACACCAGTATCTAGTATTTATATGCCTGTTATTACTATTATCTGTATATGTTCACCTATGACATCTGACACCAGTATCTGTTATTTATATTGATGATATATGCCTGTTGTTATATTTATATTATCTGTTATCACTCTGCAAGTTCCCTGTTAGTATAGAATTCACTATGGGTTGAAATGATACATACCCGAACGGACTTTAGAATAGGAGAAAACCGTTATGGGTTGAAATGATAAACCCAAGCGATTTTCATTTGAATTGAAATTGGGATTACGGGTCGAAATGATATCTACCCGTATATATTTAAATTTCGGATTGAAATGATAAATATCCGTATCACTTAACCATATGATAAATATATATACAACACCGTTGGTCCATATATTATAAATATTTTGAAATTGAATTCTATGGTTTTGGAAAGAAATATATGGTTTTAACAAATGTTGATTTTTAAAATCTTATATATAAATGGTAAGGATATATATAGATTTAATAATGATATTTAATTTAATTAAGGTGAGTTTAATACATATAATATGTTAAGTATGAAAATTTATCTTTCAAAATAGATTTTGGTAAAAATTTGGATAAGTTAAGGTTGGGAAGATAATTTGAATTTAGTAAAGAATTTTATTTAATTAAACCAATTTAAAGCTTATTGGAATTGGGATTTAAGATATGATTTATAACTTGAGTTTGATTTAAATAATTTAATGAATACTTCTTGTTTAAATAAATTTAAGGAAATATTTAGTAAAAATGAAATTTAAGGCTAGTTAAATGATATTGAATTTATTAAGTGAATATTCCCTGATTAAATAATAATAAAGTTAAATCAAGAGCTATATGAAACTGTAAAATTTAACTTTGAAAATGTTGAATATTAAAGCTTTGAAATACATTAAAAATTTAAATGGTATATTTAGAATTGAATTGAATTAATGAATTGAGCTTTGAATAAATTTGAATTTGGAATTTGAGTTAATTTGAATCGATTTGTGAGACTTGAGGAAATTGTAAATACTTTACTTTATAAATTATTTAACCTATATATACACTATTTGTAAAATAGATATATTTGAAATGAAATTATATTTGGGTTTTGAAGTATAAATTTAATTGAAATGACCACGGTGTTATAGTGTATATTTCTACCTTGTAGATTGTTCCACGGATCCTTAGAGAAGGGTTATCCCAAACATCCTTTAAGTTACTTGTATTTCAGTTGATATTTCACTTGAGTTGGATTTATTGATATAAGAATGTTAATCCTGACTCGAGTGTTTTGTGTTTTCCTTTACGCTCGGGTCAGACCAAGTGATACAGCATTTGAGACTCACCCTTGGAGTTTGGATCTTCCTTTGGAGATCCAACTATCGCCTCAGCTTTCAGCTCTTCTAGTTGATTTGTTCAGAGAAGTCATCTGTTGTACTGGAGACTTCACTGCATTTGAGATATTCTGTTGTATTTTATTTCTAACTCTGATGTTTATATAGTAGCTTCATGAACTACTATTTTATCTATTCCGCTGCGTATTATTGTATTACTCTGTGTCTGTGATTCTGTGATTGATTTATTTACTGTATATGATGAGTCTTGCCAAATTTAAATAACAAATCTGATATTTTGAATTATTCAAGTCCGACATGTGTGGATTTATTGTCGATTTGAATGGTCCAAAATAGTGGGTCGTTACAAAAAACATAGTAAATTGTAGGCAATCTCTACCACCTCGAATTACGCCAAATACACCGACCATAGATCGCAGCTACACAATGGTTACGTCGCTATCCCAGCGAAATCATATGTAGACTGTAGGCATCACCCCCCCGGATTACGCTATGCTAATCGAATCATAATACCACAGGTTACGCTATGGAATTCGAAGGAACTCATGAGTTTATGTCCAGACGACCGAAATCAATCAATAGAATGAATCCACCAAGTGGATTATCGAAATCACGGAGGGTACTTCCCGTATCTTTTACTTCGAGATATATCATACTATATATAGTACCCTTTCCAAATCACAACTTCGAATATCACACTTATATAAATTCCATTATATAAGATTTCATTTCCAAATCGAGTACCTTCCAAAATCAATAGTCTCGAATATATCATATCATTCTTATATAAATTCCGTTATATATAAGATTGTCACTTTTCAGATCGAATACCTTTGAAATCAATAGTTTTCGAAATAACTTCATACTTATACAAACCATCTTCATATAAGAATAAAAAACTTTCAAACCAATTATTCATATAGAGTCAAAGGTCTTCAAAATCAATCCATTTTCATATATCAGTTCAGTTTCAAATCAAAATACAATCTCAACAATCATTTTCCCTTTTCACATTGAATATCGTTCAAAATTTCAAAATTTTCAAAATTTCAAATCACTAGTTTTTCACAACTTCAGTTTTATATTTATCAAATTCAGATAAAATCAAATTTATTTCTAAATATTTAAAATGTTTCTTAAACAATTTTATTATAAAATCTTTCTAAACTATTTTTTTCATATTTATACAAAGTCAGAACTGCTTACAAAAAATCAGTTTGCCAAAAATAAGATTTTATAAATATTTACTATGTTCAAAACATTTCTTAAAACTCCTTTCATATAAGAACATCTCAAAACTAAATTTACTTGTATAATTCAAAGTAACTTATACAATTTACTTATCAAAATATTTTGCTTTTTAATATTTTTTTCAACTTCCATTTGTCCTTATTTTAAAATTTCCAAAACTAAACATTATATATTTTCCAAAATACTTAGCTTTGAAAATTAATTCTCAATTAGGAAGTGTTTGACTATTCAGAATAGTCGGAAAAATCAAATTCCAATTCAAAATTGAAAATCAATAATCAATCATCTCAACAAGATGCACAATCAATCCATCCATCAATTAATCCTGATGCATATGATACATGTGTTCATAATACAATTCAACCCAAAATTCGAGAACTAAACACTGGGTCTTATTTTAAATCATTTGAAATAAATATATACATATTTCTTTCGAATATCAAATCATACTTCAGTGATTTGAATCAAATCAATTTCATTAAACAATCGAGTAGCAAAGCTACTAAAGTGGCCTCCCCCACTTTGAAACTCGAAAATGAATGTCGATGATGCTGCAGTCATTATCGAAATTGTTTCCCAACCACAGAAGTGAGTTCCGGACTTCAATTTCTTTTAAATCTTTCGAAAATCCCCTTTTAGATCACTTTGAAATCATTTATAACATTCTATTCGGAAAATAATTTCAAATTATGCTATTATATATTTCCAGAATCTTATAACCCAATTTCAAAAATCCCGAAATTCAAACTCTTAATTTCTAGTTTGAATAACTTTTTATTTATTTATTAACCATATCTAGATAAGCCATATTTCATATATCACTTTCAAATGGTATCAGTTACTCTTTAAAATGATATAGGGGGGAATTCAGATATATATACTAACTTCAAAATTCATGTCAAAAGATGCAGTTTCTCAAACTGGTTAATTATATTTCAAAACCAAAATTTTCAACCATAATCAAATGCTCAAATCAACAGCCAATAGTCGATGCTCATAAACTGGCCGAGCACGACTCATCAATCAATAAATGATAATATGTGCATCCATATTAATCAAACAATCAATCAACAAAGAAATAACATCCATTCATCACCAATACTCACGAATAATTTTATCAGTTTACATAATCCCTTCTTTTGTATTTTATATATAATCCAAGTTAAAATCATTTCATTTGTTAATTTAACAAAATATATCACTAAAAAATACGCTCTCTCCTATACGTATATACACTCAATGAGCTTATCCCACAGATTTAGGTATATGCTAAACCAAAGCACTGATACCAACTACAACGACCCACCTTTTTGAATAGTTTAAGTCGACAATAAACCACACATGTCCAACTCAAACCATTTAAAAGACAGATTATCAATGGGTTTATTTTAAAGAAAAAAAAAAGAAAAGAAGAAACAACGGCAGAATCTCGCAGTGGAACGACAAAATATAATAATAACATAAACAATTCATGAAGCTGTTTAATAATATATACTCAATTCAATTTACGACATCAATCAGAGTTATACAATACTATCAGAGTTATACATTTTAATAGACAAAATGAAATAGTGCAGCGGAATAAATACTAGTAGATATGATATACCAAACCTTCATCTTCGTCCTCCAGAATAACTGTCTTCAAATACTAAAAAACTCGGTCTGACCCTAGCATGATGAAAAACAAAACACTCGAGTCAGGACTAAAATCCCATGTAAGTCAAATCAAAATCAAGGGAAATATAGTTTCAAAATGATCCATTTCTTTCCATTTCCAACAAATTTGGACTCAGATCCAAATTCCAAACAAATGAATTAAATTTTCAATATTTCAGTTCAATTTCTTTCAAATTCAATTTCATTCAATTTCGATTTCGATTTCAATTTAAATCAATTTCAATTTCGATTCAAACAATTCAATTTAGTGGCTCGAGTTTCGTTCAAATCTCATTTCAAAACCATTACAGTTTATATAAATTCGAGTCTAATCTCAATACACCGATTTAAATCCTTAAATCAATTTAACTTCAATGCTCAAATTTTAAGATTCAAATCTTAAAATAATCCAATTTCCATAATTCAAAACATAATCGATTATGACTTCGAAAATTCAAATTTGATTTCTTTACACAAATTCTTTTAACAAGTTTGAATTCCAACATTTCCATAGCTCGAATTTGAAAATAATCCAATTTAAACGAATCAAAATCATTTAATGACTAGATTCCAACATCGGCCTTCTTATAACATTTTCTTTTATAGTTATAGGAAAATTTTCAAATCCTTTTATTGCTCCTTTAGGAAATATATATATATATATATATTACTATAAAATTTAGAACTTAAATTTTTATAAATGAAATTCAAGTTAATTTCAGAAACTAAATTTAATTCGGTTAACAAAATTAAATTCTTTATGATATATAAATTTCGAAAGGTTAGATTTTAAAACCTTTTAAAAATTCAATAAATAAACTCGATTTTCGTCGAACGGCGATAAAATCACAAAATCACAATTCTGCCAAAGCACTTAGCTATGCATCAAAATTCACATATCAGATAGGATATTCAACATCCATATCAAATTTAAATATCCAGGTGATCAATCACATCAATAGTGGTAACTGGTAAGAACAGCGTGATAACACATAAATATAAAAACCACCAGCAACATACAGTAAATTAACAATATCATCCATCATAATATAAGTTAACATCCAAATCAACCAATTCAACCATATCATACAACAATCAATGATTATCGGTGTCAGGGTGTTTAACTAAAGGCGATATGCAAGCCAAGATCGATTTAAACATCGAATTTTTTATGTTGATTTAATAAGTGTGTAATATGTCAAAATTTCCCTATCAAATTTAAACGTCACATTTACCATCAATTCCAACTATCCATTTAATAGTCAAATTACTAATAATTTTAAATGTCAATTTATACTATCAATTTTAATATCAAATTTATTAATCAAATTTTAAATGTCGGTTTTAGCCGTCAATCAATTCAAATCCAACCAATTCAATTTCAGTCAATAAATCGCAATAGTTAACTAGTTATCAATCACGACGTTTAACTAATAATTCAATTTAAATTTCACTTCGTTAATTGGTTTAATTAACAGTAGGAATTTTAGTACTTCGTGAGCATTTAAAACACTCACCTTTATTTGAAACTGAAAATTTTTCAATGTCAAATAAACTTCAATCTAGCTTCAAGTCGTAGTCCTCATCGATACGATTCCAACACGACTTGTTTCGCTCGAATCAGACCTCGTATGTAAAAGTTACGCTTTAATAAGAATTAACGATATAATTAAAAGGTAATTAACGAAATTAAATTAAAAATTAATAAACCTTAACCTAAACAATCACTGCTCATTCGTGCTACAACTCGACCGCACTCACACCTATCAAACGCGACTGCAACCTCGAGACGCGCACCACCTAAATCATCGCAACTCGATTCAAACCCACCGTTCGAAGCGCCTGCCTACGAGCCACCATCGCCTGGAGTTTCGCCCACCATGATGCCACCGTTCGCTCGAAAAACGTGAAAAATTGTCGCGACTTCAAGCAGCGATTTTGGCGAATCTGAGGTGATTCGCCACGATTCCACCGTTGGATGTGTAGAGCTCGTCGAGCTCTACAACTTAGTTTTTTGAAGTTTTTGAATTCGCTGCGTGGATGAAGAGAAATCGAAGGAAGAAAATCAAACAATTTCGGCCATTAAAAGGAAAACGAGCGGCGGCCAGGGTTTAGAGGACTAGGGCTTGTAAAAATGAAAGTGAACGGCTTATATATAAGTTTCCAATCCAATTGACCGGCAAAAATTTTCGAACTCCAAACGAAGCATGCCGCCTGGCGTTCCTAATGTTTTACCCCCATTTCAAACACAATGGAACTAGTCTCGAGGCCTAATTCGATCGTATTCAGAAGATAGCTTTTCAAAATGAATTTAATTAAATTAATTTCTGAAACCAAATTCTACGCGTTTCAAGCTCGCACGGCCAAGTGATAAGTCCGATCGATACGAAACTTGAAATCCTAAAATAACTCACTATTACGGATCCGATGAAAGTAGGTTCGTCGAAATCTGAGACAGTGGCCAAAATGGCTATTTTCACACGTTAATTAAAATAAGAAATTTCAAAAATCAATTTAATCACTTTGAATTCAATTTTAAAATTTTACGATCCTCATTCCCGTTTAAATAGAATTCAAATCAACTTTTAAAATCATTTTCATTCATTTTTAATTCAGTATTCAATTATTTGAAAAATTCCCAATATTAAATTCAACGATTTAATTTTTCAATAAATCACCATTAATAAATAATTATATTTAAAATGAATTTTAATTTCCAACAATTATTTTATTTCCATCTAAACGATACAACATGTATTACCCAATCCTTGCTATTGATTATATACACTTCCAATACATAGAATTTCATTTCAATACTTATTATTGCCAAAATCACCGAAATTGGTAATTTCAAAATTTTATTCAAGTTCATATTCAATAACTACATTAATAAATCATTAAATTTTTAATTCTAACCATTTTTAGTTTAATAATCATATTAAATTTAATAATTTAAAATGGCTAAAAAGTACAGGTCGTCACAGATGCCTTATTATATGGAACCAAATAAATAGTGAGAAAATGCCATGCTGTTCTTACAAGGCTATTTCAAACTAAATCAACACAAAGGCTAAGCTTAAAGAACATGGTTTTGAAGGTGATGATCGTTATGTACTATGTGAAGAGCCATAAGAGACATCAAGATACATCTTTTTCAAGTGTAATTACAGTTACATTTGGAAAATTATAAAGATTAAATTAAATATGATAAGCAATATAATTACTTCCTTGGTTCTTGCTGAAGAAGTTCAAGATATCAAACTCAAATTCCATGCTAAAGATCAACTACAATAACTTGCTTCATATGCATTAGTCACAATAATATTTCATATGTGGGAGGAGAGGAATAATAAAATATTTTGTCACAGAAGAATAAACAAATTCAAAAGAAAAATTCATACAAATTGGTGTTACTTATCTGATGAGTAAATAGAGATTGCGTACTATCAAATCCAGGTAATATGAACAAATTTTAGGAAGATGGGTATTCAGATTTTAGGTATTGGATGAAGACAATGAATATTTGCTTCAGCAGTGCCGCTATTGGAAGAAAGAGTGTAGGGTTTAATGTTTCATTAATATAAATAAGCCGAGTGGATTGAAAAGTTATGAAATCGATGGGCTTGTTTTTTAATATCATCTATAAAAGTACGGTAGTAATAACTTTGATACGTACTTATATTATTAGATCGATGTCGTACTCCTTTTCCCACTACTTTGGTTGGGTTTTTTTAACGAGATGAATCAACTAGGAGTTCTTTAACATCATTAACAAAGAATCAATTTTCAATATATACGTGTGTATATATATTATATTTTATTTTAAACAAGAAAAATAAAATTAAATTTTTTATAAATTGAAAAGGTTAGCATACACAAATACACACACACACACACACACACACACATATATATATATATATATACGTGTGTGTGTGTGTGTTAATTAAAAAACCAAAAATAACTTTTGTTTGTATAAAACATGTCCAAGCCGTGATCGATTCTTTTTGTATGAAACATACAAACACACACATACAAAATATGTATGTATGTATGTATCAACTAAAATCTATTTATAAATATCAATTATAATTTTCAAAATAAAAAGTAAATTTTTAATGACCAAAAATATGTAGAAGAAGATGGATGAATTATTCAATATATATATATATATATATATATATATATATGTATGTGTGTGTGTGCGTGCGCGTGCGTGCATGTGTGTGTGTTTAAATAAAACATGTACCTTATGTATATTATTATGATCCTGTCAGTTACCAACACCTTAGTTGTTCGCAATTCCCTCTTCAAGCTCCAAGTTCTTGTTATTGACTACATGTTGCGAATCGGTCTTCTAGGCTTCACCAAATTGTAGAAGTGTAGGCTGGGGTTTTCTCTTATTTGTTAGATATAGAGAAGAAAGAAAGAGGAGCTATTTATAGCCAACCACATATCAGAACTCACCATATCGATCTCCATATCAAGAGATCGAAACCTAGCCTTCCTTTTGCCCAAGCATGGTAAACCCCTCTTTATGGTGTTTATGAGCTTCAGACGTAATTAATTTAACATTTAAATTAATTATTTAATTAATTCATTTAAGCCCACATTTTAATTAAATGAATGTGTGACAATTATACATCGTTTTAATTAATTTTAAGGCTTTAAATTATTAATCTTTTAAGCCCATATTTTAATTAAATGAACATGTAACAATTATACATCGTTTTAAATAACTTTAAGGCTTTAAATAATTAATTAAAATGCTATAAAACTTCAATATGACATTTGTATTAATTTTATTATTAATTTATAATATTTATAAATTAATTCCAAATTGGTTGAACTCGAAAATTAGTTGATTACACAGTTTTATTGATTCCCTAGTGTGATACTCGGTCCTCGATCAATATTTGAACAATTTAAATACTAGCGCCTATACGAACTTTGCTTAAGTACAATATCGGGCACAAGTTAGTTGCTTATAGATCATTTAGGTGAAATCCTATTTCTAATCTATATAAAGCTACACCTTGTAACGATATTTTATGCACATATTCTTTTTATCGTCAATGCATCACTAAGATATCTAAAGTTTTGTCAATGGTTAAAACCTCTAATAATATCCATAGTTATGACTACATTAAAGTCTTTGATTCAATCAGATAATGTAACGACCCATATTTAACTTATGAGAGGATTGTAAAATATTATTTAAATCAAAACTGGTCCATATAAGACTATAACTTGGGATAATGTCGAGTAGCGATGTTTTATACCTTAGAACTTTTTTTGGACGGTTTTTACCCTAAAAATCTTGTAAGGTCTATAACTTTTGATAGGAGCCAAATTAAGCTCTAAAGCCACTTCCAAATAAGATATACCATGATTTCTCATTCCATAGAGTGGTCATAATAGATTTTTAGACTTATGGTTTAGGAGATATGACCGTTTTACGTTTGGACCATCTTTAGGCAGATTAGTCAGTATAAACCTAGGTCCGTCATTAGGTCTACCGACGATTTCAAATTTAGGGTTAAGAGCAACCTCTATAGCAGCCTATAATAATTATATAATCATCTCATCTGCTATCCCCCATTAGACCTAAATCTATCTAAACTCCATCGTTTTCTTTTTTAAACTAGCCTACAACAATTAATTAAGGGGTGATTGGCATAGAAATTAGCAAAGAGAAGAATTTTATATTGAGATTTATGCCTTGGGATGCGTATACCTACTTCGCAAATTAAGATCTACTCTTATTTTGGTGAACCTACTCTTGTTTGGTATTTTTGATTCTACACTCTATGTGAGTGATTATACTCTCCTCACTTTACTACAAAATGTTGACATATGTTTGAAAAGTATTTTTAAAATGATTTCAAACTTAAAAATATGATTTTTAATTATTTAATTTTTGTCCAGTCCGAATTCACCTCGATTTGCGTGCTTTTCATTGATTTTCAATTATTAGTAATTAATTTATCAGCTCTAGACTTACTGTATATGTTTCTATAGGTTTTGACATATTTTGTATCCATTTTTAAAGTCAAAAATATGATTTGCTATTATTTTGGTTTTGAAACCGAAATAAATATGAATTAATAATGATTTAAAGTGATATAAGCATGTTATTTTGATGTGTGACTGTTTATATGAATGTTGGGCTAGACTATAAATGTGTTTTGGTATGGATTTATGTGATATGACATTTTTTACTTGTTTGTATGTTTGAATGGTTGAAAATGCTCGTCGATGCGAATTGGAGGTGGTAATCGATTCTATGGTCTAGGGTCTCCATGTAAAAGAAGTAGTGATTTACTCTCTGATTCAATACACAAAGGGTGGGAGATCCATAAATGTAGATTTGAACTTCGGCGGATTCGACTCTAGATTGTTTATGGTCATATATATGTATTGGTGTTGCGTGTTATGTCGAAGTAGTAAGTGCAGCGATCGAATTGGTATAAAATTTGAAAGTGTTGGAATGCTACTGGAATTCGGTTGAGTGGGTAATGTGTTCAACACATGGATGTTTGGCTTCAATTTCATGTCTAAGGGGCAAAACATGGTGAAAGCTTCAGTTTTATGGTGAGTTGCTCAACACTCGGTTTGTTTAGTAGGGACTTTGGGTAAAGGAGGAGAAAACACAACATCAATTTTCTGTCCGGATGTTAGGTTTGTTTGACACATGTGCAAGGGGTATGTTTGGGAGTTGAATTCAAATAAGGATTTGGTTCGGTATTCGACCAAGAAAAAAGTAAAGCGGCTTCGAGCATGGAAATGGTTGATGTGGAGTTTGCTTTAGGGCCTTACAAGATTAGCTTCGAGGAACAAAAAGACTACTTTGGATATGAAGGGACGCGAGGTACTCCAGGCACATCATAAAATTATTTCAAGGTTTTAAAGGTTTGCTTCAGGGTAGAGCATGTATGACCATAGGGAGTCTAAAACTTTGACGTATCGACGGTGTGAGTTGTTTTGGTTAATAACTTCAAATGCGAAGTCTTTGTGGGACTTATTGATGGTCCAAGGAGGCACGTTGATGATTCAAAGAGATAGGGTGGGATATACTATGTTCTACTATCAAGTCTTGTGCTGAATGGATTGTCTATAACTCTGGCTGTGATGCGTGTTTTGTAGGGTAAGGTATGCAGCGACGCTCACTTGTGTACCTAGACCTATATGACAGCTCGGTCTTTTTTAGTGGGGCAGTACCTATGTAAAGGTATGTAATCAAGCACAAAATCCAATTGCGACATTATGTGTCGCCGACGTTCATGATGGTTATATGGGTTATCATATATCCAAGAGAATCTTAGTGGTGATGCAAGGCCTAGTGATAGCTAAGTTGGTCTGATACCTTAGTGATGGTCATGATGATGTTGTACCTTATTGATGGTCGTGATAAGATTGTACCTTAGTGATGGTCATGATGATGCGATACCCTAGTGATGGTTATTGTGATGAGAGACCTTGGTGTTAGTTGTGGCAACATGGAACAATATTGATGGTTGATGTGTATTTACTTTGTGTTTGCTATGTTGCTATGATTGGTGAGATTGCTATGGGGTTTGGATGGATGTCTTATGGCGTAGATACTATTGAGCTAGGTACCTACCCAATGTTATACTTAGTGTAGTATACCCAAATGATGACAGTGTAGCATATATAGTGTTATGTGCTAACTTGTTGGATGCAAGGACAAGTAATGTATGATTTCTTCTACTCGGTGTTCCCATTTTACCTATATCGACCTTTATAGTATTTTAGGATATATTTATCGCTCACACCAGACTAATGTCTGACTCGAGGTTTTATGCTTTGCTTCCAATTATCTTGAGTACTCTTAAATTAGAAGATTAAATACCAGGTCTAAGTTAGCACATGGAGCTAGTCAGAGGATGAGCAAGGGACTAGCGTTTATATACAACTTATATTTAGAGTTTATAGCTATTCCACCGTGCATCACCATAGAGCTACTAGTACTAGGATTATTATTAGAGACAAATTTCCTTTGAGTTTACTTTGATGATGTATAACTCTGTTCCATTTGCTTTGTATAACTATTGTGAACCAATTCTCTTATATTCTATTTTGGTTCATTTTGGTTATACATATCTATCTCATTTGTTTTATATCCATGTCACTATTATATTTTATTCGATGCGTTGTGAAATATACAACATGTTGTGCTTTGTGTTTTAATTTCTTTACCCTTAACTGCCACTCTACATCATTTGAGTACCGTTGCAGCATGCTTTATAGGTATATTGGGTACCGAAGGTATTGGATGGTTGTTAGATTTAGTATTAGAGCTTAGGTTGAGATACAAACTAAGTTGACATGGGGTCCATTAGAGATAAGGAGGAGTTTTTATCCTAGAATGGACTGAATGATATATGAGTGAGCGTACTTGTTATATATTTTGGTTTTCAAAACTATATATTATGTGGTATATATAATAAAGTCGCATTGCATGTACAAGTACCACCTTATTCCTTGTTATGGGAGATAAATAATTTTTATTATAGATTCAGAGAAGCAGTAGATACACAAGGAATACAACTAGAGAGGAGGTAGCTGGCTTTGAGCCAGCTGCTAACTCCAATTTGCAAAACATGTTTCCTGAGATAGCGCAAAACATGATTCAGAACACCTAAGGTGATCCTAATGCTAGTGGTAGTGGTGGTGCTCAAGTGCAAGTGCCAAAAGCTGACTTTGCCAAGCTGTGTAAAGACTATGCTAGCCTAAAGGGAAAACCGTTCCTTGGAACATGATCAACCATTGAGGTATAGAATTCTATTGACACTTTTGAGCGCATCTTCGGAGATCTGGTGTTAGAGGATGCAATGAAGAGAAAGTTATCTTCTATGCAACTTCATGGGAGAGCGATGGACAAGTGGAATGTTATAAAGGTAGCTAATCCCAAGCATCGGTTTACTTGGGAGTAGTTTAAAATCGATTTGAAGAGTTCACTGAGAAGTCGGTATTGTTTAAATGATTCATCAAGTTGAAACAATGATAGAGGACTGTTTTTGTATGTAGATTAGTTCGACATGCTATCGAAGTATGATTTGTCTTTCCTCGACACTCTATTGAAAAAGAACAAGAAATTAATAGTTTTCCTGAATGAGTATCTAGGAGAGAGAATGATATGCCATATCGATGAGACTTTTAAGAAAGTAATAGGAGGGCTTTGAGGCAAGAGATCTAGTACCTTGGTGTTTCTAAAGAAGAGCTAAAGCCTCAAGTGAAGGGGGAGGCAAGAGGAAATGGAACAATAAGGAAAAGAAATAGTCTAAGGAAGAGGATGGCCAGAAGAAAGGCAAGTGGGAGTCGGTATGCTTTAATTATCATAGGGAATTTCATCTTAGTAAGAATCGCAAGGTCCCAATGAGTAGTGTGAGAAAGTAATTCATCTGTAATAAGGTTGGCCATACAAAGAAGGATTGTCTAGAGTTGCAGAAGAGTAAGCAACATGTGATTGCTTATGCATTACATGTCGCTCCTGCTTTTACGACTGCACTATCGACAAAAGGAAAGAGGGAAGGACATCATTATCCAAGGTATGCTTCCTATTTATGATATATTATGCGTGTTTTGTTTGATATCGGTATATCCAGTGACCTAGTGAGAAGGTTATCATGACTTAATAGATAGACCTTTGGTTGTTTTGAAATTATGGATGGTTCAGCTAACTCGAGTGTAGTTTGTTGGGACTAAGTATTATCGTGTCAAAGATGATTATTTGCTTGTGATTGCTTTGTTTGGTTTAGTTGGGTTCGGTAGCATTTTTGGGGTTGAAGTGACTAAAGAGATGCAGAATTGTGGTGGATGGTGAGATGTAGCTGATGAAGATGGACAAGGGTGAGTGTAGGATAGATTTGGGCCGCACACGTGGGATGAAGTTATGGTTGGCTTTGTATATTCGCTCGAGATCCCACATGAGGAGTTTTCATCATTACCCATAGTGACAGAACATCAAGAGATGACCAGACTATCATTGCATAGGCAGATTGAGTTCCATATCGACCTAGTGAAGGTGTTAGTCCAATGATATACCTTTGAGAAGGATGCTACTCAAGGAGCAACGAGAGCTGGAGATGTAAGAGAATGATCTAATGGAGACATATAGTATTCACGTAGTGGGCGGATGGCTCTTTGAGATAGTGCAGAGTGGTGAAAGCTAAGTAAGCTTGTACTATATTCATAGGATATATTCTTGTCTTCTTGGGAGTGAAGGAAAGAACAAGATGCACTTGAGAACTATGCTAGAGGTATTAAGAATACATGTCAGTTTAGTAGTACTGTTCCTAGTGTAGATACAAATTGAGTATATTACCGGTTATGATTTCCGATTGAGCTGTGAGCTAGAGATAGAGGTGCTGGTGAGTTAGATGACTAAACCTACTCTGGTAGAGAAGATTGGAGCTAGTCAGAGGTTACTAGACTAGCAAAGATCGTTGCTAAGATAGTGATAAGGGTAGAGTCTAAGGAGATGAGGTAGTACAGGCTCAACTGATAAGGTTGGCTTCATGAGGATGATAGGTTAGTTATACCTAACATTGATTGATTTATGAATGAGGCACTATAAGAGAACCGTCATTCAAGATTGATTATGCATTCATATGGCAATAAAATGCATAGAACAGATATTTTATTGGAAAGGGATGGAGAATGATGTCAGGATTAAAGTGTATGAGCTACCGGTAGTGGAATTTGAGAAGAAGAGCTTGGTGGGCTTTTACAACCGCTAGGGATTCTCCAGTGGAAGTGTGAGGTATTAATGGAATATCAAAGGCCATAGGAGGATATGGTAGTCTCTAAGTCATAGTCAATAGATCGACGAAGAGTGTTAAGTTTATACCCATAAAGTATAGTGAAATGACAGTAAAACTGGTTAAGCTGTATGTGAAGTGAATTGTGTGATCCTAAGGTGTACGAAAGAGCACTGTAAGTGATAGAGACCTGTTATCCACGAATGGCCTTTGGAGGAGCTCACAAGATGCATTGGAAAAGGCATCACCGAATCAACCGGTTGATATTGAGGGTTGAATCTAAAGCATTAAGACCTCATAGGCCTATTCATATAGATGCACATGTTATGAAGCAACTTAGGAGGAAGATAAAGAGTTTAGTAAAGGTTTAAAGGAGTGAAAGCAAGTGCGATAGTGAATGAAAGATAGATGAGGGCATGTGAACCACTTAATTAGAGCTCCTTACTTGATAATACTTTCTATTTGTCGCATTTACTTTACTCGTAGTGCAGTTTAGTACCTTACATGCTAAGGTAGGCATATGTTTGCTTTCTGCTTGTTCGTGCATTATTGTGGGGTGTTATACTTGCTTATGGTTGTTACACAAGCATGGTAAATGTATTGTTCGACATTAACTTGTTTGATGAGATTTCGAGGGTGAAATTCCTAAAGGGGGAGAGTGTACTAATTCGTATTTCACGTATTGGAGGATCGTAAAATATTACTTTAAAATCTAAATTGGGTCGTATGAGACTATAACTTTAGGTAATGTTAAATAGTGACATTTATACCCCTAGAATTTTTATTGAACGGTTTTGATCCTGAAATTTTGTAAGGTATATAATTTTTGATAAGAGCCGAATTAGGGTTTGAAGCCACTTCCAAATGAAAGATCTGATGGTTCTCTTTCTGTAGAGTGGTTATAATAGAGTTTTGGACTTACGGTTTAAGAGATGTGTCTATTTTAAGTTTGGACAGTCTTTAGGCAGATTAGTGAGTAATTAACTCAGGCCTATCATTAGGCTTACTAGTTATGGTTAAGAGCAACCTCCATAATAGTTATTAATCACTTTATAATCATCTCTAAACATCTCATAGCCTTGATTAGACCTAGATCTACCAAAACTCCATCATTATCTTCATTAAACTAGCCTAAATAAATTAATTAAGGGGGTGATTAGCCAAGAGATTAGAAAGGGTAAGAATTTTATTTCGATATTTGTACCATAGGAAGTGTGTATTTACTGCCCAATTTCATATCTACCTTTTGTTTTGCTACTCTTATTTGGTGATTTTTGTTGATTCTACACCCTATGTAAGTGATATGTTCTTTCACTTTACTATAAAATGTTGTTATACATATTTACAGCCTTTTCAAAATGTTTTCAAATTTAAAAATATGATATTCAATTAGGTAAATGTCATCCAATTTAGATCTACCTTGATTTGCATGCTTTTCATTGATTTTACGATGATGTATAAGTGATTTATCATCTCTAGACCTACTATATATGTTTCCATAGGTTTTGACAGGTTTTGAATTCATTTTTAAGTCAAAAGATGACTTGCTGCCATTTTTGGTTTTGAAACTGAAATAAAAATGAATTTAAAATGATTTAAAGTGATATAAACAAGTTATTTTGATGTATGACTATTATATGAATGTTGGGCTAGGCTATGAATGTGTTTTGGTATGATTTGTCATGATATGATATTTGTTTGCTCGTTTATATGTTGTGTTTTTACGTTTGAATGGTTTAAAACGCTCATCGGAGTGAATTGGAGGTGGTAGTTGATTCTATGGTCGGGGGTCTCCATGTAGTAGGAGTAGCGATGTACTCTTCCATTCAATACATAAAGGATGAGAGATCGATAAATGTAGAATTGAACTTCAATGGATCGACCCTAGAGTATTTGGGGTGGTATAGGTGCATTGGCGTAGCACGCAGGTCAAAGTAGTAAGTGCAACAATCAAATTAGTGTAAAATTTGAAGGTGTTAGAATGATACAGGAATTTGGTTTGGTGGTTTGTATGTTTGGCACATGGTTGGTTCGGTTGTAACTTCAATCTGGAGAGGCATAAACATAGTAAAGGCTTCGGTCCCGTAGTCGCTTGGAACTTGGTTTGTTCGTTGGAGACTTCGAGCAAAGGAGGAGAATATGCAACATCAACTCCAATCTCGTTGTTGGGATGTTTGGCACATAGGCAAGGAGCATGTTCAGGAATTAGATGTGAAAAGATTTCAGTTTAGTATTTCACCTTAGCAAAGTGTAATGCAACTTCCGACATGGCATCGGTTGACATGGAGTTTGCTTCGAGAATGGAAAAGATTGGTTTCAAGGACTTGACAAGACTGCTTCGGCTATGAGGAGACGCGAGCTACTCTGGGCACAATATAGTATTTTTGGGGTTTATATATGGCTGCTTTAGGGTAGAGCATGGGTGACCAGGGGGAGCCTAGAACTTTGACTTATCGACGATGTGAAGCATTTTGGTCAAGAACTTCAAGTAAGAAGTGTTTGTGGGACTTAAAGATGGTCCAAGGAGGCATGTTCGACTAAGTGAAGCAATAGAATGGGACATTGTGTGTTTTACTATCGAGTTGTGTGCCGAAGGGATCATTGATAACTCTGGATGTGATGCATGTTTTGTAGGGCAAGGGTATGTGAGGATGTTTACCTGTGTACCCTGAACCTATGTAATGGTCCGACCTGCCTTAGTGAAGGCAGTATCTATGTGAAGGTATATGATCAAGCACTAAATCCAATTGCGACATAGTGTATCACCGACCTTCATGATGGTTGTGTGAGTTATCATATATCCGAGAGTATCTCAGTGGTGATGCAAGGCCTTAGTGATTGCTATAGTGGTATGAGACCTTAGTGATGGCCATGATGATTTTGTACCTTAGTGATGGTCTTGATGGCATTGCACCTTAGTGATGGTCATGATGATGCGATACCTTAGTGTTGGTTATGGTGATGCGATACCTTGGTGTTGGTTGCGACGATGTGAAACAATGGTGATGGTTGATGTTTGTTTACTGTATGTTTGCTAAGTTGCTATGATTGGTGTGATTGTTGTGAGGTTTGGATGGATGTCTGGTGGCATAGGAACTATTGAGCTAGGTACCCTGACACCCGATGTTATTCTTAACGTGGTATACCCATATAATGATAGTGTAGCATATATAGTGTTATGTGCTAACTTAATGGATGTAGGGACGGGTTGGGTATGATTTCTCATACTCAATGTTCTTAGTTTACTATATCGACCTTTATGGAATTTTGAGATATATTTATCGCTCAAAATAAACTATTTTATGACTCGAGGCTTTATGCTTTTCCTCTTATTATCTCAGGCACTCTTAAATGAGTAGACTAGATAGCAGGTCTGAGCTAGCACATGGAGTTGTTTAGAGGATGAGCAAGAGGCTCACACTTATATACATCTTATCTTGAGAGTTTATTGCTATTACGCTATGAAGTACCATGGGGCTACCAATACTAGTGATTATTATTAGAGATGGATATCCTTTGGGTTTATTTTGATAATGTATAAACTCTATTCCATTTGCTTTGTATAACTGTCGTGAACCTAATGTATTCTGACATTCTATTTTGGTTCATTTTAGTTATACATATATATATATACATACATTTGTTTTTCCTGTTTTATACATATGTTGCTATTATATTTTATTCGATGTGAGGTGAGGTATATGATAGGTTATGCTTGGAGCTTTAGTTATTTTACACTTGATTGCCACTATGCATCGATCGGGTGCTATTGCTGCGCACTTTATAGTTATATTGGGTATCGAAGGTGTAAGGTAGTTGTCATGTTTGGTATCAGATCAAAGTTTGAGATACACCCTTAGTTGATATGGGACCCATTAGAGATAAGGAGGATTTATCACCTTAGAATGGAGCAAGTGATATAGGAGATAGCATACTTGTTATATATTTTGGTTTTCAAACGTAGCATAGCATAATAGAGTGATAAGCATGAGTTATCACCTTAGAATGATATTTTCTTAATACACCAAGTGTATAAGAGAGATCTAATACAATATATAACATAGCATGTGTGATGATTCCTTGCCGATGCATAAGAGATCTACCTTATATGATCCATATTAAACATTTTAATTTGGTGTCTGTGAATACCGATTGGGACAATACTACATCTTCTTATACTGAATATAAAAGACAACTCCTTCAAATCCTTCATCAAGAATAACTAAAATTTACCGATTTAACATGGATACATCGTTAACAATCAATAGCATGTTGTTTACTTATAGTATTAGAAATGATTTATTGCATTTTGACCGAAACCCATTATTGTATCAGCTTTTGGATCATTATTGATCGAGCCCAAACTCCTTTAGGGTGGCCCAATGAGGTCTATCAGATGCAAGTTTTACGTGTAGCCTCTCGACTCGTGCACAACCTATCAACTCCTTAACCTTGGATATATGGGGGTAAAAGCCAATGCTTCATCACAAATCACACTGTGAGAATCTTTATCATATAATTGCTCTACCTCTGGATGCTTGTTTAAAATTATATCTTAAAATCCCACAAGCTTTATTATTGTTCCCACTAACTTCGAGAAATGTTGGCTATGTGTGTAAATAGACTCTTCTAATCATCATTTAGAAATTCCGTTTCAACATCAGTGTGTCAAAACTCAAAGTTATATCATGCAATAATTTGCGAGCAGACTCCAAATGGACTTAAGCATGTTGATTTGCGAAATTGTTTCTACAATTTCAACATTTGAAATTGTAGTGGTTATTTCCCATCAAACTTGCCTTTTACATTTCCAATTGCATTGATCTTCTTCTCAAAAACTCACTTATAGTTGATGGATCGAATCCTTTCGGGTACATTTACCAAAATAAAATTTTGTTAATGTACTTGAAATCAATTTTGGATTTAAAGCATCTTGCCATGGAGTCGAGTCTATACTCTCCATGGCCTGTTATAACACCCCTAATTTTAAATACCATTATTCAAGAGATTTAATTAGATAAATTAAATATAATAATGTAGAGACTAGAGTGATAAGGGAACTGAGATTTGAGAACTAATTAGGGTCGTGCCTTAACTAAATGGATTTATAAGAATGGTTTATAAGTTAAATACTTAAGACAATATGACAAGGGTAATATGGGAATAGCCGAACCCCATAATCCCTAAAACCTGTACAACTTTTCATTCTCATTACATTCTTACAAAAACATAAACATAAACATAAACATAAACAAAAGAAAACAAGGCCGACCATAAACCTAGGTGAAGAGGAGCTCAAAAATCAGTTAAAGGCTAAGATTCAAGCTAGGAAGATTAAAGTGAAGAACAAATCTCAAGTTCCTTATCCAAACAAGGTGAATAATGATCTAAACCATCTCATATAAGTCTTCTTGAACATTGTAATTCGTGTTTAAGGTTTAAAAGCCCGTTTGGATGGATGAATGATGATATGCTTTGATTTATATACCATGTTATAATTTAAACAAGGATTTTTGTGAGATAATATAATTCGATTTTAAGGTTAAAATTGTGCAAATTGATTTCCAAATGCCATGATGTTTGAATATGTTATGTAAAACATTATTTTGGAGATGGGTTTAAATTCTCATAATATTCCAAGCTATGGATAATTTATTAGAAATTTTGAATGGGAGAAATAGATAATTTGGGTTTGAATTATTTAAGGCAATCAAGTATTGTTTTCGGGTCTGAAATTTATATATGTTAGAAAATATATTTAAAGTGAATAATTATGATTTTTGGGGATTTTTCCTAAGTGATTTAATATGGTTATAAATTATTTAAGTTAGAAATGTTTTAAATGTTTTGTTAAGGTGAATGGCTTATTTGTTAAAATGATTTCATTTGTTAATTATTGAATTCGGCAGCCTTTTTAGAAAAGAATTGTTATAAAGAATTGGCAACCAATCATATTTTGACAAATTAGGTAAAAAGTAATTACTTTGAAAGGCATAAAAATTAGTTTTGTTTCGAATTACAACTCGCCACTTCTATTTACTAGCTTCGGTCATCATACTTCCGCTAATGGCTTTCGCACCCATTCGAAACCAATGCACATGGTATTAAGCAATTGATACGTAGTGTCTTGGAGAAAGGTGGAAGGGACTGTGTCGAAGGCATGCTTTCAAAGGGGTTGAAGCCATATATTTATACGCTTTCGAATCAATCCAACTGCCTTTGTTTTTAAAGAAGCTTTCAAAAGAGTTGCCGCATTTTGAACTCATTTGATCCCCAGCTGCCGCATTCATACCTTTCGAATTAGTCAGAGGCCGCTTTTCTTTATAGTGTTCGAAAGGGAAGCTTTTTTACTTTTAAATTTTAAAGTCGCTTCCTCAATGCTTTCGAAAGGGTTGTTTTAGCCACATTTAATAAGAGTTTCGGAGGCAATGGTTTCGAAAGGTTGGTTTTGAAACTATCCTCTTCCCCAATTCTTTTACTCGAGATCAATGCTTTCGAAAGGGATACTTTCGCTTTTGTTCTCTTTGACCCAGTAGTTATATTTAATGTTAAACCCAATGATTTTGAAAGAGATATTTTCTAATGGTTCGAATCTATGCTTCCATAAATTCTTACTTGAACTAAATGCCTTCGAAAGATACGTTTTTCAGTGTTTCGAAAGGAAGGTTTCTAATTCTTTCGAAAGGTGTGTTTTTTATGGTTTCGAAAGAGAAGGTCTAAGATAATAAGTAATGCTTTAAAAGGAGGGGTGACATAAGGTAACTCATGTGTCACAATGATCCGAATGATCTAGTCGAAAGCCTTAGCCTTCGAATAAGAAAACCTAATCTCATTTTTAAAAGGTAAACCCATGGCAATGTAAAGAGTTTTGAAATGGCATTTAAAAATTTGAAATCTTAGTGGAAGTTTTCCTTTCCAAGGATAGTGGGTTAAGGGTATTAACCATGTTTTAGTAGAAAAAGATTACAAGGAATTAAATCATGGATGTTTATATTGTTATGTTTTGATTAGTTATCATGTATGCTTCTGTAATCATATTCACTTCATAATTAACCAATAACTGCATATTTGAGTTATTAAGGGCAGAATAACCGGCTAGGTTGTCCCAGTAGTGAATATACATTGAATTAACTCCTATGTGAGTAGAATTGCATCCAAGAGGTTTGATAGACCAGAATATAGGATGCCCAAAGCTGATCAAATATCATTGGTTTAGACAGGTTCTCAGTAAGCCCATAAAAACTATGCTATGGGAATTGTTATTGGCAGAGGCTAATAGGTTCTTAGTGATCCCATGAAAACTATGTCCGAAGCAAGATATTGATAGAGATCAATAGGTTCATAGTCAGCCCATGAAAACTATGACATGAGAGATGTTATTGGAGAATCCAATAGGTTCATAATAAGCCCATGAAAAGTATGGTCGGTAAATACCGATAGGTTCATAGAGATCCCATGAAAACTATGTAACCAGAGAGATAGTCCATTAAACTTGGAACTGATTATTAGTCAGCCCATGAAAACTAATAGGTTAATAGCGACCCTAAAAACTATAACTTGAGACAGATAGTCAGATATATGGGGATGGGAAATCCAGAGCATATTGCACGTTTGCATATCATCATGATACATTTTATTATGTTACGTCTTAACCATTGTGGATGCAGGTGCACAGTATATGGTTATTATAAATTGGGTTAAGATACTAATGAGGGGAAAACCCGTTCCGCTAAGCAGTGTGGTTTCACTAGATATCTATATGGCTCGAGATGGTAGGTTATTGTTATCCGCTAAGGGAATTCAAAAGAGGTTAGAACATCTACGACAGGTCAAAACATCCCAAGGACCAACCAAGAAGACCAGAGGAAAATGAAGAGAAGAACCTAAGAAGAAAGTTGTCAAAAAAGGCCAAGTTGATGGATCGTTAGCAATCCATCACCTAGGGATCGCTAGCGATCCATACTGCTTGCTCTTGGTCGTTCTAATCTTCCCATGCCATGTTCCAACATCTCTCCTTGGGACGCATGCCAAGTTTCATGATATTTCAAGCAAGCTAGTTCAAGAAGTGAGCATTCAGTTGATCCCGGTTATAGTTCAATGCAATTTGTATACGAATCACCATCAAGCAAAGCAATTAGTTGCCACATTGCATGGAGAGCATCTACACAAGGCAGGGAACATGATCCAATTGAAATGAGCCAAAAACATTCTAACTACATGGATCGCTAGCGACCCATGCCCTATGGATCGCTATCGATCCATCACTTTAGCTCGGCTCGTTACCAAATTTCTAGAGCGCTATTGTAACTTCAAATGTAAGATTCTGTCAAAGCGGCCTAGCCCAATAGCTCTCCAACTCCTATAAATACGGTCCTACCTACAACATAAAGAAGCTCTTCTAGACTGGCTGCTGAAACTCTGCAGAAACTATTCTTCACTCTTCTCCTCCCACACAACAGTCATCTAAAGGGTTTACTGTAATTCTTCAGTGAACTCTAACACTAGTGACTTGATCTAACTCGCAAGATCAAATCAAATTGTAATCATATTCAACTTGTAATTGCAGTCAGCCAATAACAAAAGTTAAATTGGATGTAGACTTCGTTAACAATCGAATCATTATAAAAATCTCTTGTCTTTTTTACTTCATCGGCAAGTTATTATTCCTTGTTTCTATTTTATATGCCTTGATAAACATGGCTGGTGCTTTCACACGCAATCCAGAGTGTTGATCCATTTTTTGGGTTAATATTTTGGTGCTTTCATCGAGAACTGAACTCAAGCTTAGATCTAGCTATCTATTTTGGAGCAGATAGGTTTAGAAGTTAGATCCTCAATCCCTGCTTAGAAGATTTGCTGTTGAGAATCAATGGCACCAGGAAAAAAGAGAACTACCTCCGGAAGATCCATAAGGCTACCATTGCTGGAGAAGAAACAAACCCTCAGCAAACTGAAGTCAGCAATCCCAATAATCTACAGTTAGGAGCCAACTCCGAAGACCAGGTTCAAGGATCTTCTATTCAGCATGAAGTTGTCACTAGAGATAAATTAAATAAAATGGTCGATGAAATTAATCAAAAGATGGAAAATATCGAAAGGGCTCGCATGGACAAATTGAATGCCCTATTGACCTTGCAGTCGCATGCTGCTCCAAAAACCATGATGGAGCCCGCAGCCATGGTGGAACAAGAAAATTCTTCGGTTTCTGGCCTAAACAGGAGAAATGGGAAGCAGCCGCAGAAAGGAGTGATAGGTGAAACCATAGGAATCAATATGGAAGGAAACACAAGCACTCCACCAATTGCGAGGGAACCGACTACAAACTTAAATCTTGAGGCAAATACCCCATGGGAGGATGTAGTCATCAATCTCTCCAACTCAGAAGACGGTGAGCGACTTGACAACGACAAGTTGGAAGGATACCAACGCATTCAATGATGCCAGGGAGATCCAAACTGCCCCCATTAGACCAACCTCATGCCAACGGAACCGTAGGGAAGTGGCTCTCCCGAAGACAGAAGAGCCTAGGCTTCAGCCCGCTCAACTAGATTGTTTGCAAGGCCAAACACTTGGTGCAGTCACTAACAGCCGACCCTCGGATTACCGGACATTTGAGGCATATATTGCGGACATGGTCAAGCGACCCTCGAGAAGACTTATAAATAAATTTAAATCATTACAAAAATCTATATATATATAATGAGTATTTAAAAGAATAATAATTTATTTTTAAAACATGTTCGAGAAATGTTTTAAAAAATATATCAGAACTCTTTAAATAAACATCAATTACTCGATTCCAATTCATTTCTAAATAAACAAATCAATTTCTAAAGTTGATTATTAAAAATAGAATTTATCACAATAAATATTAAACATTTGAAAATCCACTTACCGAAGTATTTCAATACTAACTAATTTAAATTTACACAGTTAATAAATAAAATTTCCTTTTAGAAACCAAACTTAACTTCTTAATAAATAACAATATACTTTTAAAATCTCAATAACCAATTCAATTTATAAATTCCTCTCGATTCACATCATCGCTTCCATTCTGATCTCCTTAACCATTTTCACTTTGCAAAAATAGTATCCACTATTTTTCCCAACCCTGTTTCCATATTCTAATATAAATTCACCCTATGAATTTTATATTCCCAATTTAGCAACTGCTATCATTTTTCCTTATTTATAAACACTGTTTATAAATTTATAACTCCTTTGGGTTTTACTTGTTTAAAAAAACAATCTTATTTATAAAATTTCATTTTATAAATCCATCTCCTTATAAATTCCATTTATTCTGCCAATATATTTTTAATATCGAATTCAACTTCTATTTTACATTTTCCGGATATCATTTAAAAATCCTTTATATAGATATTTTAAAAAATATCCCTATTTAGACAATTATCGAAATTATTAAGCACAACCAAAAATCAAATTATTGTTTTATTCAATCAATTTCATTTTTTTTGAAATAGTCCAAATTTTGATATAATTATTTTTATATTCAAAATCTCCTTTTAGTCCCTTAAAAATTTAAAAATAATATTTATGGTATTTAAAATACCAAAATCAAGGCCAGTGCTATTATATCATCCAAAATTCAATCAAAACAAATCTATATCAGATTTATTCACACACATCATATATCCATATATATGAACAATTAATATATTTTTGAGGAATCTAGTTGAATCCCTCCAACTTGTTTTCCCTACATCCATAGATGTTAATATAACATAAAAATACCAATCCCACTTCGAGGGGGATATCGCGGTATGGGGTCATCCGCTATTATGCATGGCGCATAGGGTCTCATCCGCTCCAACGACGAGAAATATATCCAACTACTAATACATACTAATATATATATATATATATATAACATCCAAAATGATAATAATTTATAAATTCAACTAGCATTCAGTAATTAATTTTAATTATTATCAATTAAATTCAGCAATCCAAAAAGAGTGAGATTTACTTACCTTGATTTTTAGATAGTCAACAAAATGTTCTAGTTTCGCCTAAATCGAATGATGTCCGATACAGTTCCAACTCAATTCGTTTTACTCAAATCAGATCTCGCACGAAAAAGTTATACTCTAATTAATATAGCGACAAAATTAATTAACATTTCATTTAACTTAATAAATAGTTAACACCTAATACCTAACTATTTTTCCTCTCCAGTACGCACGCACGATAACAGCCGAACCCAACGTCAACTTGCGATCGCCACCACCATAAGCAGCCTCCGCCCTATGCTCCACCAGCCCAAAACCATGTCGCCGCTGCCACCCTAGGTAACCTTGACCCTCTCAGTTCGCGCGGCTTCCTCTTCATCCTCGTTTTAGAAACCTTCCTCAATTGACCACCAGCAACCAACCCACGCCGATCACTTCCTCCTGGTAGCTCCACGTTGTTTGAAAATCGCGACTTCAAATTGTACGAAATTCGAGCCCAAATGGAATGGAAAATTGATTTGAAATAAACACAGTACATTCAATCGCTTATTGTACCCATTACCTTGTATCAAAGTGGGTTGATCCATTGTCTGTTTACATTGTTACGCCTTGTCTGATCATGACCCTGACCCCTCCCTATCGCGCCTCAACCCAGCGTCGCTCACGTGCTCGCTCTCTCCCCTTCTTTGACTTCGGCCTGCTTTCGATTCGATAGATTTTTTTATGGTCGAATGAGATTTCGATTTGATTTTTTGTTCTTCCTTCTGAAATTTGTTCGCACGACTATGAAGAGGAACGAGGGAAAATGGACGTGATTTAAAAGGAGAAAAAGGGCGGATACGTTTAGACCTAGGGTGGCTCTGAGGTGAAGGTTTAGGTCTGCTCTGATTGACTTTGATTTGATTTAAAAATATATATATTATCTTCAAATATCTCAAAATTTTCAAACCCTATTGACGCATGCCATCTGGCGTTTATAATGTTATACCGCTATTCCGAACCCAATGGAACAAGTTTCAAAGTCTAATTCAATCGTATGTGGAAGATATCTTTTTAAATCGACTATTTAAATTAAATTATTTCTAGGCTTTTTCAAATCGCACGACCAAACGGTAAATCCAGACGCTATGAAATTTGAAAGCCGATAATAATACACTATTATAGATCCAATGTAATTGGTTTTGTTGAATTCCAAGACTGTGCCTTAGAAGGCTGTTTTAACGCAGCGATTAAATCGACGATTTCAAAAATTGGCGAAATCACTTGAAATTCCAGTATTAAAAACTTACTAACTCAATTATAATTTCAAGTCCCATATTTAAACCATTTAAATATTTAAAATCAAACGACGAAAAATCAGGGTCGTTACATTCCTCCCCCCTAAAAAGAATTCCGTCCCCGAAATTGCTAAGGCAGGAAAAATGCCCCAAACCCATTAACTTTCCAAAACCCACTTAGTTAAAACTCGATATTCACTTTTCTCCTTAGTTTTCCACCAAACCATTAGCTTTCATTTCTAATCCAAAATTTCTGATTTCAATTTCCATTTGAACATCAACTTTTTAGTTAACAAAATTTTCAAAAATTTTCTAACACCTTAAATTTTCGGAATTTTTTGGCAAAGTCTCCTTTGTACGGAGAGCCTTTTGCAATATGACAAGAGAGATAAAAATATATACATCAACCCACACGGTCTAAAAACAAAATATATATCAATATTCATATATTTGTGGTATTTAATCCGAAAACGTACCTTATTTTAGCGTTTTAAGCGAGCGGCTTATTTTATATGCAGTTTGCGCGACCAAAATCAAGCAAAACAACTCCATATACCTGCACTCACTCAATTTAAACACGTAAGTACCAAAAACATGAAATTTAATAACATTTCATTTATTTAAATGGTTAAAACACATAAGCTTCATAACCCAATCATGCTAAACATGTATTATAAGCAATTATAAGGTTCCGATACTAATTTAATTGCTTTCAATCGATTCATATTCAATTCGAATGATTTACAACTCAATTTACTTGCATTCACTTCATAATTACACACATTATAATTATATTCATTACAAATTGATTCCAAGTCAATTTATTTACTTACCATTTGATTTGCCAAATTTTTATTTACTTCCGTTACTTCAAACGATAAATTTTTCCATACAATATGGTGATATTCCTTTTAATAAGATAATCACCTAAGCCTATAAACCATTTACAATTGATTTTAAATGAATTAGTCAATTTCCATTGATTCACATTCAGTTATTCATAAAATCTTATTTTCTAACAAACGACATTTCATTTTTCTGCCAACTCACTTAATAAACCATTTCATATTGTATTGCTAAGGTTTATTATAACATTCCATACCATTTCTTAAGTTAAATTGTTTATTTCAAATCATTTCAGCTATATAACTTAAATTTATTCTCTTTGCAATCAAACTCCGTTTCATTTTAATTTGATTGTTATTCAATTCCATTTACTAATTGATTTAATTAGTTCATTCACTAAATCCACTTCAAAACTTAACTTCAAGCTCGAATTTATTTAAACAACATCCACGGCCATATTCAATTTATTCACTCTTAAATTGAATTTATTTATAACTCCAGTCATTGCTATTTTAATCAAATTCCATTTTATTCGACCGCATTTCCAATTTTATTTAATTCGCTTATAATTAAGTCGAATTTTATTTACAACTCAAGTTCCATATTTAATTCCAATTTCAATCCATAATTCATTTTACTTAACCAAGTTAATATCCATTTTTATATTCAATTCACTAATTAATTATCTAATTAATTCACCTCCATTTTAATTTACTTGAACTCAAACTCATCTTAGACTTCAAGTTTGGATTTTTAATTCTTTGCTAAAATATCCAATTATTTTTATTTGGGTTTTTCTATTCCACTTTTCCAATTCACAAGTTACACAACTTATTTCTCACATTTCCATCAATTCTATACTTGAGTATATTCACATTTTATTATTGACTCAAGACTATACAACACTTTATAGCTTAAATATATATTTATTCCATTAACTCCAATTTTGTAAGCTATTCAAACTTATTTATTCACAATTCCAAAATTTTCTTTTTCTATAACTCATAGTTATATAACCCATCACAATTCTTATTTATATCCACTTCAATTCAAGCCCAATTAAATTCCATTCAACTTAGCTCAAGTTAAATTCCATTCATATTACTTACTTAAGTTAAATTAAATTCCAAAATTAAATTTTTTCTTTAAAATCATTCACCATTTATAAGTTCATAACTTATTTTCTGATATTTCTAGAACATTTAGCTAAGGATTTTAGAATTCAAATACCCGGAATTTATTTCAAATTACTTTGAAATCATATATATATATATATATATATCTGCATACCAAATCCCACTTTTTACATTTAAATGAAATCTGTTTTTTTCTTCTAAAACAAATCCCCTTCGGAATTTCCAAAACAACACTTGTTTTCACCCAAAAAACTCCATATTAGTTTACTACGGTAGCAATCCGTCACCTAGAAACTCGAAAATGAATACTGATGATGCTACAGTCATCACCAGGATTATTTTCTAGCGACTACAGTGAGTTCAGTGCCTTATCACCTCAAAAATCTATTTTAAAACAATTTTCTATTCAAAATATTCCAAATAATATTACTATTATTCATTTTCAAACACTTTAATATATCCAAAAATTTCCGGGATTTGATTTTCCAAATTCTGGTTTGAATCCATTTTTAGTTTTTAACTCATTTGCTTAATTCATACTTATACAATCTACTTTGGTTTTTTTAAACCATTTCCAATTTTATAGTCTTGTTTTGATTATATACTAATATCAACCAAACACATCAATATACTATAATAATTTCTAGAAAATTATTTCCTTTATATCAAAATATAATTTGGGTATAATTATTTCATTTACCCTCTTTTAAAACAATACCGTGTCGGTTTACCGTGTTTAAGTGTTTATAAACTCCTGTCGATTTAGTGGCGTCCCACTATTCGACCAGAAGTTATATGCCACTCTATAGATAAGTCAACACAATATAAAATATTTTATATTCACTAACAAATACATGCTCATATCTATTAATACTCTTAACTCATTCTAGGGTACTACTAACCCAATTTCTAATGAGTAATCCCCACCAAAGCCAAGGTTCTCGCTTAACCTTCAGCTCTGATACCAAGTGTGATGAATCGGGATTTTCGACCCTCGAAAATCGACATCTGTACGTTCACTGTATAACATGTCGAATATTCAAGTGCCGGAAACACCGATTGCTACGGGTGAAGAAGAAAAGGTAGAAGAAGAAACAGAGACAACAATACAAAATCTTATAATCACAGCGGAACAAAAAATATAATATATAATAACAGATTTTAAATACAAGAACTGTACTGTTAATATACATACCATTATCAGAGTACAATAGACGACAACTAATCTGGACAGTTTAATAACTTGTCCTCACATAGTGGAAATATAAATCAAGTATGGGAATACATCTTTGTAATCCAGCTCGTCTCCTGAACTCCATAGCATCCTATCCTGAATCTATAATACTCGGTCTGACCCGAGCATTATAATAAAATAACACCCTAGTCAGTCTGGAAAACCAGCGTGAGAAAACACACTCAAATTGAATTATTAAAGTTATCAAAATCCTTTGAAAAAACAAAGGTATCTTGTAAGACCACATCACACATAAACACGACGGGTTTTTCCCTTATGATAACCAAAACATTTTTATCAGAATCGTATGATATTATAATAGTGTCTAAACAAAGTAAATAGAAAATAGCTGAAATGCTTGCATCTCACGTTTCAGCATAGTTGGGCACAATCAAAACCGTACGATGCTTATTGGAGAATGGATTCCATACAATGACTGAGCTACTGGTGTACCGACCATCACAGTACGCCTCTAGAAATATGTACCGAGGACCTCGCCGGGATCCCCTGCCAACACAAGATCGGCCTACCACTAACCTGGATAGTACCGAATATGTTATCACCCTGGGTGTTCCCACCCTTAAATCGAGCGCTCACTTTTTCCATGCACAACCATATCCATAATTTATAATATATCCGAGGGTATCTATAATGGAGATAACACACCCTAATTGGGTGTGAACCACTTAGCCTTGCTGCATCTCCCCTGTTTTAGTCATTCCCGGTTAATGAGGCTTGAGGCAAACGTTTACCTTTAGAATAACATTCATTCTTGGAATGCCAACACCGCCTTCCATGCAATGATAGCATTCGTCCATACAAGTTGTCATGGGTCAGGACAAACCGAATCACCGTCTTCACTATCTTCACGATATCCATTCGTAACGCTTAAATCATATCTAGGTGGTTTTCGGATAATTAAATCCTATCTCGGTCTCTTCGAAATGATCAACAAATTTGGCCAAAATTGATAGTCGGTTATTTAACTATCAATAAAACATCCATAAGCAGACATCAGGTCTTATTATAAATTTTTCAAAATTTATTTTCAAAATATCTGTATAAGAAATATATTTAAATCCCTTCCAATATTCCAAAAATTTGGACAACTCAAATACTTATACCCATATTGAGGTATTTCAAACCATCTCTTATTTCAACATTTAGAAAAATTCCATTTATTTCCCTTTTCTCAAAATCCTTCAAAGTTTATATTGTAAATTCCTTAACTCGTCTATAACGAAATCTATAAGTTCCGGGATTCCTTGATTTATTCCCTTTAATATTTTCCAAAGTCAAATACATTTGTCTATAATTCCAATTACCATTTTTCTACTTCTTTTATGAATTCAAATTCATTTTTCGAAGTTCATTCTTTTTATCTACTTTGGAAATTTTCTTACTTTCCTCAAATTCCATTTTTTTGAGAATTTTCTTATAATCCCATCTACTGAATAACCCATTTCCAACCCTCGAGAAGACTTATAAATAAATTTAAATCATTACAAACTATATATATATATATAATAAGTATTTAAAAGAATAATAATTTATTTTTTAAACATGTTCAAGAAATTTAAAAAAAATCAGAACTCATTAAATAAACATCAATTACTCGATTCCAATTCATTTCTAAATAAACAAATCAATTTTTAAAGCTGATTATAAAAATTAGAATTTATCACAATAAATATTAAACATTTGAAAATCCACTTACCAAAGTATTTCAATACTAACTAATTTAAATTTACACAGTTAATAAATAAAATTTCCTTTTAAAAACCAAACTTAACTTCTTAATAAATAAAAATATACTTTTAAAATCTCAATAACCAATTCAATTTATAAATTCCTCTCGATTCACATCACATCGCTTCCATTCCGATCTCCTTAACCATTTTCACTTTTCAAAAATAGTATCCACTATTTTTCCCAACCTATTTCCATATTCTAATATAAATTCACCCTATGAATTTTATATTCCCAGTTTAACAACTTCTATCGTTTTTCCTTTTTTATAAACATTGTTTATAAATTTATAACTCCTTTGGGTTTTACTTGTTTATAAAAACAATCTTATTTATAAAATTTCATTTTATAAATCCATCTCCTTATAAATTCCATTTATTCTGCCAATATATTTTTAGTATCGATTTAAACTTCTTCTTTACATTTTTTGGATATCATTTGAAAATTCTTTATATAGATATTTAAAAAAAATCCCTATTTAAACAATTATCGAATTTATTAAGCATAACCAAAAATCAAATTATTGTTTTATTCAATCAATTTCTTTTTTTTAAATAGTCCAAATTTCGATATAATTACTTTTATATTCAAAATCTCCTTTTAGTTCCTTAAAAATTTAAAAATAATATTTATGGTATTTAAAATACCAAAATCAAGGCCAATGCTATATAGCATCCAAAATTCAATCACAACAAATCTATATCAGATTTATTCACACATAACATATATCCATACATATGAATAATTAATATATTTTTGAGGAATCCAGTTGGATCCCTCCAACCTATTTTCCCTGCATCCACAGATGTTAATACAACATAAAAATACCGATCCCACTTCGAGGGGGATATCGCGGTATATAAGGTCATCCTCTATTATGTGGGGAACATAGGGTCTCATCCGCTCTAACGGTGGGAAATATATCCAACTACTAATATATACTAATAATATATATATATATATAACTTCCAAACTGATAATAATTTATAAATTCAACTAGCATTCAGTAATTAATTTTAATTATAATCAATTAAATCCAGCAATCCAAAAAGAGTGAGATTTACTCACCTTGATTTTTAGATGGTCACCAAAATGTTCTGGTTTTTGCCTAAATCGAACGATGTGCGATACGGTTCCAACTCAATTCGTTTTATTAAAATCAGATCTCGCACGAAAAGGTTATACTCTAATTAATATAGAGACAAATTTAATTAACATTTCATTTAACTTAATAAATAGTTAAAACCTAATACTTTATTGTTTTTCCTCTCTAGTACGCACGCACGATAACAACCGAACCCAACGTCAACTCGCGATCGCCACCACCATCAGTAGCCTTCGCCCTATGCGCCACCAACCCAAAACCATGCCGCCGCTACCACCCTAGGAAACCTCGACCCTTCCAGCTCGCGCGGTTTCCTCTTTATCCTCATTTCATAAACCTTCCTCAATTGACCACCGGCAACCAACCCACGCTGATCACTTCCTCCCTCCGATAGCTCCACGTTGTCTGAAAATCGCGACTTCAAATTGTATGAAATTCAAGCCTAAATGGAACCGAAAATCGGTTTGAAATAAACACAATACATTCAATCGCTTGTTATACCCATTACCTTGTATCAAAGTTGGTCGATCCATTTTCAGTTTACTTTGTTACGCCTCGTCTGATCATGACCCCGACCCCTCGCTATCGCACCTCAGCCCAGCGTCGCTCACATGCTCGCTCTCTCCCTTGCCTCGACTTCGACCTGCTTTCAATTCGATTGATTATATTTTTTTTATGGTCAAACGAGATTTTGATTTGATTTCGGTTTTATCTTATTTTTTCTTCCTTTTGAAATTTTTTCGCACGACTATGAAGAGTAACAAGGGTAAAAGGGACGTGATCTAAAAGGAGAAAAGGGATGGCTACATTCAGATCTAGGGTGGCTCTGAGGTGAAGGTTTAGGTTTGCTCTGATTGACTTTGACTTGATTTAAAAATATATATATTATTGATCTATATTATATGTTATTCCGCTGCGATGTGAGATTCTATATTGTTTTGGTTCCGCCTCTGTCTTCTTCTTCTCTTCTTTCTTCTTTCTTTCTTCTCACCCTCTCTTTTATTTCTCATGATCATCTGCAATCAGTTCGCTCTGGGACAGACATGAGTGGTTTGTTGTCGGATTCAGAGGGTGCCGGGTGTGGGTCGCACAGCTGGTATCGGAGCTTAGGTTTAGCGATACACCTAGGCTTTGATGGGTACTCAATATAGATAGGGGCAGTAGCACCCTAGTTTGAGTCTGAGTGTGTGTGTGTGTTTATATATATATATATATATATATATATGAGCGCGTATTTGTTAGTGATTATAAAAATGTTTTGTATTGTGTTGATTGATCTGTTGAGTGTTTTATAAATTCTGGTCGGTATGTGGGATGCCACTGTATCGATAGGGATTTCTAAACTCTTAAACAAGGTAAACCGACATAATATTGTTTTGATCGGGTAAATGAAATAATTTTACCTCGATTATATTTTATATATAATTATACATATTGATTGTTGATTGTTAATGAATGGTAATATTTAATTATTATCATTTATTATTTGTTGTGTTTAATAAAAAGTAAGTATTATTATAAATCTAAATAAAATAAATAAAGTTGGAATGAATCTTATATAAGTGAAGTAAAATAGTGAAATTATATAAGTAAAAATTTATAAATGTGATTTATAAATAAAAGGGATTTAAAAAAATATAAAGCACTGAATTCACAGTGAATTTATAAATAAAAGGGATTTAAAAATAAAAGGGATTTAAAATATAATTGGAAATTTTAAATTGTTTATTTGGAATATATAGTGAATTTTGTAGATAAAATGAGAAAAATAAAGTTGGAACTTTATTTTGTTTATTTGGGTATGAATATGGGATTAAATATTGATTGGATAAGTATTTGGTTTAAATGAATTGAAATATTGGGTATTTATTAGTTGGAGCTAATAAATTAATTAGGCAATGTATTTCAATGTTAAATTGTTGAATAAATCTAAATTAATGAAAATAAAGTTTTAAAAAATTTATTTTGAGAATTTGAGTAGAAAATAATCAAATTGCAATTTTATCTGGGTAAATACAACAATATTGGAAAACATTGTCAATATTAATCTTTTATTGAATTTAAAATGAGAAATATGAAGATGATATGTGTTTTATTAAAATAAAAGATGAAATATTGTTTGAAAATAATATTTTGATGATTAAAAAGAGTTAAAATGATTTATGGTAATTTATTTGACAAGAAAACAATTTTTGTACAAATTGTTGGATTGAAAATAGTGTTTTTGTAATAAAACAGTGTAAGTTGTGTAAATTGTAAAATATTGTTGAAAATAAGGTTTTATTTGTAAAAATAATTTTTATTGTTGAAATAAATTTTATTTTGTTACAATAACAATTTTATCCATACAAATAAGATGTATGCATTTTGTATGGCTTTAAAATGAAGAAATAAGTGTATATAGTGTTAAATAGGAGAAAAGTGTATACAGCGTTAAATAGGAGAAAATGTGCTTATAGTTTTATATTTTCTTTAAGTATTTTGGCTTTGGGCTTAATAGGGTTTGGAATGGGATCCAAAGACTATCCTCTAGAAGCTTCTGGTATGAGAAAAACTAACAGTACGTTAGTTTCATCTCCCCATTCTCAAAATAATTCACAGTAAAAGAAAATAGAGTAAATTAATGGCTGCCTCAAAATAAATCCAATTTTCACCAAATTTGTTGCAAATTAAAGAAGAATCATCAAACTAGAAAGTATACAAGGTAATCTCCACCAATACCTAAAGATTTCATCAAAAAATTCTTAGAACTTGAAATGAATTGTCTGTAATTTGTTCTGTTGTTTTGCATGTCTGTTTTCAAGCTTCTACAGGTTCTTAGGGCTTCTAGTTTCACCAAAGTTCACTGCTTGCATTCTAAATCGCTACTAAATCATCAAGGTGAGTAAAACTCACATTTGCAAACTGGAAAATGTTGCCTGTAAAGAAATCGCTATGTAAAAAGTTTACTGTATACGTTCATCTTGTTGTCTGTTGTTCTATTGAATTCTTTGTTTCTGTTTTCCACTTTGAGTGGCCATAACTCTTTGATTTTCAGTCGAATTGCCTCCGGATCTTTTCTGTATTGTAGTTTAGTTGTCAAACTCTATGCATGTCAATATTCGTTGCAAAACTTGATAGTTTGGTGCTCCAATTTGCTGTTCAAAGTTCAATACGAAGCAGAAAACACCCAGGAAAGAAACTTCGTAGCCTGGGTCGACAGGCAGGTCGACCCAGCAGTCTCCAGGTCGACCTGGCCATTGGTCAGGGTCGACCCCTGTTGGCCTAGGTACGCGAGCCTATTGCTTTTTGATCCGAGCCTTTTTGCCTTATATGCTTATCTTATTCTATGTTTTCGTGGCTCATTTCTAATGCAAATTTTGAGATGATTTGATGATTACTATAGGCTATGATATCCATTAATGGATTAGCCGAGATTTGGAGGAATTTGGAATTCAAAATTTTGAATTTAAATTCGATTTAAATTTGAATATCGATTGGGTGTATTTTCAACGTTTTCTCGATTTTCAAGCACTATTCCTTCCAAATAAATTTTGAGAAAATTTCTAAATAATTTGGTTCTTGAAATCTCTATTGTAAAATATTTTCAGATTATTTTTAAATTATTATAAAATTATTTTAAAGTATTTCAAATATATTCAAGCTGAATTTTCAATAAAATATCTTCAAATTGATTTCAGAAAATTATTTAAAATCCCGTTTTCTCAAGTAAATTATTTTATAAATAATATACATTAGTTTTACACTTTTCGGACGTATGAGAAAGAGAATTAAATGGTTTAGTAAAACACGTGGTATTGGACAAGTGAGTTTACTTTATCGGTTAATTCTGGACTTGTACGATCGAAACTATCTCGGTTATTAATTTCTAAGTTATTTAGCCAATTTATGGTGAGTTTTGAGATTACAATTCCTATCTTTAGGAATTATCCGGGAAGGCCAATATTTGGCGAGTTGTGGTTCGAGATCTCCTATTCTAGGAGTATGATCTATGAGAACCCAATATTGTGTTTTACTTGCCGATGAGATAAGGCGAGTCTGAGTTTTCCGAGTTTTGAGATTTTATGATGATTTCTGTTTTCTAATGTAGCAATGACTAGAGGTTAGTAAACCGCTAAGTGCAAACTTGTGGTATGGGACGCACGTTAACACTTTTCGAGTTCCTATATGGGAGTTTGTGGCAAATTCTAGGATTGCCAGTACTATAAACCTTCGGGTTATCTGGGATTTACGACTTCGGTCGTCTAGGATTTACGACTTTGGTCGTCTAGGAGAGGCTAATATATATATATATATATAGTACTGGTGGGATGGCACGTGCAGCATCGCTTTGGCATGCAAATGGGATTTGGCCAATCCGGGAATTTTTATGAGTTTTTGATTTCGATTTCACTAATTTGAGATGATGAATTTACTTATAGCCTTGAGTTAGAGAAAGGCTTATATATATGTTTTATGGTGATTTCGATATTGGGATTATGAACTCTTATCGTGTTTTATGAGTTTGGATTTGGAGATTTTGATGATTTCACTTATAGATTATATGTTGCTTATGTTCACTTACATTGTATAGCCCTTGAATGTGAAACATCTATGCCATGTTAAACCTTATCATGTGATTAACTTTGAGCCACCTATTCTTAGTTGTATAAATAGACTTTCTTATATCATTCCTTTGTCTTTAAAGGAATGTTTCCCTTATGCACATGTATTCCTTTATCTTTTGCTAATATCAAGTTCTAGTTAGCCTGACTCGTGTATTTATTACTCGGGTCAGACCGAGTTGCCGGTTAGCTTTTGGACCTATGCTAGCTTTACCTTTTGGATTTCACCATCGCTTTGGCTATGGCTTAGTTTTTGTTTAGTAGTCTTTTGTTTGGGAATCTTATGATGTATATATTCTTTTATGGAGATGTATGTATATATTGTGATTGAATACCACTTGTGACGGGTTGTATTACATTTGATGTATGTGTATGTATATATATTCTGTGATGTTGTTCTGTGTCTTGTGATTGTTGTAGTTATTATATTTTGTTTCTGAATCGATCCTGTAGCCACCATAGTAGTGTATTGGATAGGAATTAAGTATGTTAAATACTCAAGATGAAATGTAAAAAAAAGTGCCAAAACCGACATACTTAGCTCTTATCTAATGCAAGACTATGATGGTCGCCCTTAACCAGCCATATTCTTTGCATTAGCAGAGAGAATTACTATGTAATTCTCTTTGTTAATGTGGGTCTCGGGGTGGGGCGTTACAGCTTGGTATCAGAGCTGGATTGAGAACAAAAATGTAATAAACGTAGAACAATATACACGATTACCATACATTAAGTATAATACAAGTGTAAACATCATCCCCAAATCGTAGTTAAACCCAGCCTTGTCCTTAACCTTTTGAATTCTTTGGGGGTAGATAGAAAGGAATATGTCTAGGAATGTCAATTATAAATTCCGTAGTATTCCTATTTAACAAATTTGAATTGCAAATATCTACCCCTACGAATAATCCTATCTTATCTTATAGCTTATGGTTGGAAGAGGTAAAGGTCGCACTTCGGAGGCAGGACCATTCAGTGGTTCTCATCCCGAAGGAGTTTATATGTCGACCGATCAGATTCTTGAGCTTCTTAGGAGCACTCAGCTTCCCGCTCCTACTCATTCCTCTCCTCCATGCAAATCCGCATTGCGCGTATGTGTAGCGACTTCACCCATCTCGGAGGCAAGCCATTCAAAGGCTCTGAGGCAGTTTTAGAGGTTCAGGCTTGGCTCCGAACATGCGAGCGCATCTTTACTCGCATGGAGATTTCCGATCATCACCGTGTTCTTGTGACATCGAGTATACTGCAAGAACGAGCATTAGACTGGTACGAGCTCCTTATAGCTGAGATAGATGAGTCTACTCTTACATGGCAGCATTTTCGAGATCGTTTTGAGCTTAAGTTCGTGCCAGAATCCGAGAAGGCTTTCCTTGCCCATCCCTTTCTCGAGTTGAAGCAAGGCAAATCCTCTGTGTTAGATTATGTATCCTCCTTCGAGTCTCTATCCAAGTATGGGCTCGAGTTTATTAGTACACCATACAAGAAGAATCTTAAGTTCGTATTTGGACTTAAGAAATATTTGAAGAAGTCTCTCATGCTTCAGCTTAAGCTCTCGTTGGAGGAGCTTGTGGATTCGGCGCTTCACCTCAAAGCTGTCGAAAAAGAAGTAGTGATGAGACCGAGGTTCGAATGAACCCAAATAAGAAGAAATTTCCCTTTCAGAGATCCCAATCATTTCCTCCTAAGAAGAAGAAGCAAGGCAATTCTAGTTCTCATTCCGGTGCAGCACCTCCTTCAGCTAGAGTGTTGGCTTGCTTCAGTTGTGGTTCTAGAGACCATCTAGTTAGAGAATTTCCTCAAACCCCCAAGTGCCATTATTGCAAGAAGGAAGGACATATAGTTTTAGCATGTCCTAAGAAGGGGAAGAGTTCAGGTTCGGGGAATCTGAATGTGGCTCAAGTTTCTGGTAGTGCATCTCAGTCGCGAGGTATATCTCCTACTATTTTGGAAGGTTCTATTATTTTTCATAACTGTTCTATTCGAATCCTCTTCGATACGGGTGGTTAGCATTTATTCGTACCGGAGAAATTTGTTAATGCTATTAGATATTCTGGTCTTGTTGCTTACTTGAGGATTGTGAATCCTTTTGAGGGGATCCGCAATACTTGACATGAGAATTTTGGGATTTGTTCCTTGTAGCTTATCTTTGCATGCATATTAGCACGCTATTTTCTATCTTGAGTTTGGAGTAATTTGAGAGGGAGTGGCTTGCATTTTATCAAGCCACATTCTGTGATTTGAAGGGTTCGATATTTAGGTATCCTGATTCAGTTGGTTGTTTAATTTGGAATATTGATTATGATTTCGAAGTCTCTGTATTCACTCTTGAGTATCGAGATGTTGATGATATATCTCAAATTCCCGTCATTGTGACTCTGTTGATTTCTGTAAGTCCGTTCGGGTATGACAGCCAATCAGGAAATCGAATATTGTATTGACCACATTCTTGGTTCTTAGCATTTCGGTCATCCTTCCATGAGGATGCCCACTAAGGAAATGAGGTGATCCTTGGAATTTAATTGATATTTCCATTCTTACCTCTTTTGAGATACCCTTTTAGATACTCATTTCCAGGCTTAGTAATATTACTTCACCCGAAGTAATGATTTGCCGTTTGTGTTCTTCTTTTCATTCGAGAAGATATTTTAACCTTACCCTTATATCTCGTTGATTTCTTATTCGATCTATTGGTGGTGCTAGGGTCTTTTTTTAGCTTAACCCTACACCAATTCTCATTAGCTACGAGTTGCAGAGGATAGTGTTCTTCTACTGCATTCCACACTCGTTATGAGTTTCTGAGTAGTTCGTTATACCGTTAGGAATGACGAATACTCCAATCTATTCCCTCAACCTTGTGAATCGAGTATATTCAGGGAACATCTCGATGAGTCTCTTTTCGTGTTTTTGATTATGGGTATATGTAATGAATTGTGTTTTCAAATTTTTCAAAAATTTAAGATATATTTCTAAGAGGAATTGGATTTGGTTTTTGGGATAAATAAAGAACATTTGAGAACTAAATACGAGATACTTCTTTTGTAGAAGATGATTTTTGTGTTAGGTTATCCATCAAGTGCTTTAAGAATTCTGGTCGGCACTCCTGGTCAACGTTATCGATAGGAATTTCCTAAACGTTGTGATGAGACAATCAGACACGATAAATTAAGTTTTAATAAGACTAAATTTGGAAATAAATTAAAAAGATTTGAGAATTAAATTTTTTCTGGATGACTTATGCAGCCATTGAACCATAGTGGGATTGGATGAGTGGCAAGGTGGTTTTGATCATTTGGTCAAAGCTGCAGCCAATCGATAGGGTTATTTATTATAAATCAATGGTGAGGCAATGCCATTGTGATAATTGAAATGTATGAGTTTGAATACAGTTATGTTTTATTGTTGAAATGATGAGATAATAATTTGTTCAAAAAAATAAATGGTTATTGAATATTTTAAAATGAGTTGTACATGTTAAAAATGGAGTTTGTTATGAGAATTTGGGTATTTGAAAATAAAGAGTAGTAAATTTTAAATTTTCAACTTAAGAATTGTTGAAATGAAATTATAAAAATTCTTTCGAAAAATTAATTTTGGAATAAAAAGGGGAAATATGAGTTTGAAATTATTTGTCATTTTTATAAGAACTATAGGAAAGAGTTTGGAAATTTTCCAAGTGTTGAAATTGAGATTTTGAATTTAAAGGCAATGAGTTTTGGAACTTTAAGAAGTTTGATTATAAACAAAAATTTAGATTATGGTTTTGAAGATAATGAATTTCAAACTCTAATAAATTTTGATTGTAATTAAAATTTATATCTATTGTGTTCCTCATGATTGTCTTGCCTTAGTGCAATAGTCTAACGATTAGCATTTTGCGGTCGTTTGAGTAAGGTGATCTTTGAAGTAACCATCTCTCATCGGGTCTTCTTACCTCAATGGTTGTTATCTTAATATCAGTATGGATCTTTCCGTAGTGACATACGGAAAATCATCAGTTTGTGTGGGAGTTCGGATAAAGCGATGCTAAATCCAAACTCTATTTGAGAAACTTCTGTGAAATCATCCTCCTTCGATAGATTTTTGAGTACCACCCCGTTGTGTTTTTATTTCGAAAGTGAGATGCTCTCGAAATCATGATGTATTGCTCAAAGAAATTCAATGGTCCGAAAATCCTAGTATTTATACTTAGGAAAATCATTGAATTTACCGAGCAATTTTATCTTGGTCTTCTTTTATATTGAGTTAAGAGTGAGGAATTTTGATCTCGTGCTTGTCTATCCTTCCTTTGGTTGATGAAATTAATATGTTGAATACAAACTCTTCTCTAGAAATTGCGAGGATGCCATGTTGTTAAGGGGGGAGTCTGTAACAACCCTGGTTTGGAGATTGCCTGTATATATTAAATTATAACGGAAGTTATAATTTAATATTGTAAATTTAAATATAATTGGAAATTTTAAATTATTTATTTGGAATAAACAGTGAATTTCGTAGATAAAATGAGAAAAATAAAGTTGGAACTTTATTTTGTTTATTTGGGTATGAATATGGGATTAAATATTGATTGGATAAGTATTTGGTTTAAATGAATTGAAATATTGGGTATTTATTAGTTGGAGCTAATAAATTAATTAAGCAATGTATTTCAACGTTAAATTGTTGAAATAAATCTAAATTAATGAAAATAAAGTTTTAAAAACTTTATTTTGAGAATTTGAGTAGAAAATAATCAAATTGCAATTTTATCTAGGTAAATACAACAATATTGGAAAACATTATCAATATTAATCTTTTATTGAATTTAAAATGAGAAATATGAAGATGATATGTGCTTTATTAAAATAAAAGATGAAATGTTGTTTGAAAATAATATTTTGATGATTAAAAAGAGTTAAAATGATTTATGGTAATTTATTTGATAAGAAAACATTTTTTGTACAAATTGTTGGATTGAAAATAGTGTTTTTGTAATAAAATAGTGTAAATTGTAAACTATTGTTGAAAATAAGGTTTTATTTGTAAAAATAACTTTTTATTGTTGAAATAAATTTTATTTTGTTACAATAACAATTTTATTCCATACAAATAAGATGTATGCATTTTGTATGACTTTAAAATGAAGAAATAAGTGTATATAGTGTTAAATAGGAGAAAATGTGCTTATAGTTTTATATTTTCTTTAACTATTTTGGCTTTGAGCTTAATAGGGTTTGGAATGGGATCCAAAGCCCATCCTCTAGAGGCTTCTGGTATGAGAAAAACTAAAAGTACGTTAGTTTTATCTCCTCCTTCTCAAAATAATTCCCAGTAACAGAAAATAGAGTAAATTAATAGCTGCCTCAAAATGAATTGTCTGTAATTTGTTCTGTTGTATTGCATATCTGTTTTCAAGCTTCTACAGGTTCTTAGGGCTTCTAGTTTCACCAAAGTTCACTGCTTGCATTCAGGCCCGGCCCAAGCCCAAGACAGGCAAAACATTTGTTTAGGGCAGCAATCGTGGAGGGGCAACAAAAAAATGACTTCTATGTGCTTTTGACTGACCTTGCATCTCTATATCTTAGCCATTTTTTCGCTCTCCTAACATACTATCATAAATATATACTATGTATATGGTATACCTCACTACATTTACATACTAAGTCCATATAAGGAAAACTCCTTATTTTACCTTTAATTATGGACTAATTTCCATAATCATCTTTAATTTCCTTCCTATGAGTTTTAATGTTATTTATAACCTATTTCTTCTATATGATTAATATGTTATTAATTATTTATTTATACGGTTGTATATTTATACAAATATATAATTTAGACTAGCTAAATATTCCTAAGCGTGCGAAGATTTTCGCTTCCTATACTAATCGTTTAAAATGTCAAAACTCCCAATTCATGCAAGTTTAACTCCATAAAATTATTTACAAAATAGCCAATATCCTTAGACAAATAATTAGACTTTCATTAATAAAATAGAATCAAACACCAAACTTATTTTAATTATTATAGTAGAATCACTACCTCTATTTCAATGATTAAAACTTACAATTTAAACCATTTATACTCTATTCAACTTTTACATACATGGGAAATAGGCGGTGCAAACTACAAATAGGAGAATTTGTATCTTATACACCACTTCCTAACTTAATTTCTTCTTAGAACCCTTTAGTACATCAATAGCGAAAAGTTCAAAGTGGAATAGAATATAAAATATTCAAATTGTAATTTCAAAACTAATTCTACTATTTTAATACAAAACAATTGAGATTATAATAATTTAAGAATTAACATTTTGTTTAGGAAATTTTGGGGTTTTAGTTTTATGGTTTTGGTGAACAACATTCCGCAAGGCATAAAACAAATTCAGATTTCTACTATACAAATATTAAAAATGTGAAAAACTAAGCTTTCCACTCACAGGTAGTGTCCAACTTCCCTTTGGATTCAATTCATGCCATTTCCTAACTACTCCTTCAGATTTCCTCTCTTTGAAATGTATAATAATCCAGTTGTATATTAGATTCAGCATTCCAAGACTGGGGAATAATAATAAAAGTAGAAAAACATATATCTATATAAACCTATCACCTTTTCCCTTGAACTCTTAGATCTAAACGAGGAAGAAGACTAACAGAGCTTCGCTAGCATTTCAAATATTTTTGTGAATAAAAGTGAGGGGGCTAGCCTCTCATTTACAGTGGTTAAAAGGTGTCCGGACTGTAGGATTTAATTCGATTTAAAATAATAAAATCCAAGCCGCTCGGACCTAACAAAACCCTAGCCGTCGCTACCCTACCGGTCAACTGCTCCTCTCTAAGCGATCGACCTATCCCCTATATGTGAAACATATTTGTTGCTGCTGTTTAATTTCTATTTGTTTCCTATTTTTATAATTAACACTAATGTTTATTTTAATGTTCCTTGAACCCTAAAATTCTCATCAACGTTAAAATACTTATTAACATTTTTTATTTCAAATGTTAACATTAATTAAGTTTTTAAATTTAAATCCTTTGAAATTTTTTGAATTTGAAAACTTCAAACGTCAATAACTTTTTCGAAGGAGTTCTAATTACAGAACTTTATAATTGAAAGTTAATCAAAAAATCATCGTGAACGCAATAGTGTAACTTTCATGACCAAATTTTAATGTTTACAAAATTTTCCTTTTAACATTATTCTTAATTAATTGATTTCTTATAAATTCGGGGTGTTATAGAGCACCTACAGAAGTGCGGATTTTTTGTGGATTGTGAGAGGTCGTCGATGACCATAGGAATGGATGATTTGCGTAGGTTGGAGATATGCTACCTACCTAATGATGAGTGACTATTAACATTCTATAATCGCTTGAGATCTCGCATGATGACTTGTCATTTGTGCCTATAACCATGATGTATCCGAACAAATTCAAGGAGGTGACTGGATCATCACCATATAAGGAGATCGAATTCCATATAGATTTGGTGAAGGATGCAAAACCAATTGTTAAGCCATTGACGCATATGGCGCCAAAAGAATAGAAGGAACTAGAGGTGCAAGTGAATGATCTATTAAGATAGGGGTTCATTTAACTGAGTATATCTGAGTGGAGAGCACCCGTAGCGTTCGCCACTAAGGCGGATGGCTCTTTGAGATTGTGTGTACATTGCCATTAACTGAGTAAGGTGACAAGGAAGAACAAGTATCCACTTCTATGTATTAATGACTTGTTTGATTAGCTCCATGATGCTAGGGTGTTATCTCAGTTGGACCTTATAATTGGGTTTCATACTGACAATAGTGAAGGAGAGTGTGTTGACCATAACATTTCGTATGCCATTTGGATTCTATGAGTGGTTGGTTATGCAGCTCGAGATAACCAATGCACCAGTAGTACGGGCTCGACCATTATGGTTGGATCCGTAAGGATGGAGATTATTTTTTCCTGATGTCGATGGGTTAAGGGATGAGGTGCTACGAGAGTGCGATCATTCAAGATTGATTATACATCTCAGTGGCAATAAAATATACCATGATATGAGGCAGGCATTTTATTGGGAAGGGATGAAGAAGGACGTTAGGGCATTCATCTCGAAGTGCATGAACTGTCAGTTAGTAAAGGTAGAGTAGAAGAAGCCGAGTGATTTGTTACAACCGCTTAAGATTCCCAAGTGGAAATGAGAAAAAAATTCGATGGACACCATCGATGGATTTTCGTGGACGAGAGGAGGGTACGGTAGCATCTAGACCATAATTGATAGATTGACAAAGAGTACTAGATTTATACTCGTATAGTCTAGCAGAACGATATCCAATTGGCTGAGTTGTATGTGAAGTGGGTTTGCGTTCCATAGTATGCCAAAGAGCATTGTGAGCGACCGAGACCCTGTGTTAACTAGCGGGTTTTGGAAGAGCTTATAATAGGTGTTAGGGACAGAGCTGCATCTCAGTATAGCTTATCACCCACAAACTGATGGGTAGACCGAAGGGGTGAATTGTATCTTGGAGGATCTTTTGCAAGCTTGCATTCTTGATTTTGGTGGCTCGTGGGACAATCATTTGCACTTAGTAGAATTCTCGTACAACAGTTATCAATCCAACATTGGTTGGCATCATTTTAGGCATTATATGGCCAACCCTGCAATGCTCCTTCATGTTGGTGGGAAGCAGGCGAGAAATTGATACTCAGGCCAGATATGATTAGAGAGACTTCAAAGAAGATCGAGACCATTCGGCAACAAATGAAAACTGCTTAAGACAGAAGAGATACGTTGATAGAAGAAGACATGACTTAGAGTTATTCGTTGGCGATATGGTTTAAGATCTCTCCATTAAAGAATGTTGTTCGATTTGGTACTGTAGGGAAGCTGGCGTCGAGTTTTTCTTGTCCCTTTACGGTACTTAAGAGGATTGGGAACCTGGCTTATTGAGTCAACTTACCTCAGGAAACAGAGACCGTGCACAACGTGTTCCACATCTCTCACTTGAGGAAGCTTTTACATGGCTTAGGCGTGATAGTTGAACCATGGCAGCTTGATGATATCGAGATTTAACCAGAAGCTTTGAGACCTCATAGGCCTGTTCGTATCGTCGGATGTGATAAGCAACTTAGGAGAAAGACTGTAGTGGTAATGAAGGTTCGATGGAGTGAGAGCGAAGGACATTTTACTTAGGACACCGAGGAGGGCATGAAGGTTGCTTATCCGGAGTACTTAATTGGTGAGACTTTTTGTTTATCACTTTTACTTTCACTTCCAATATCATATAGGGTAGTTTAAAATCCTGCATGCTAGGGTAGGCGTTGATATCATTTCTTGCTTCTGTGTGCATGTTTGATGTTTGATATATTCGCTTGTGGATATTAGGCATGTGGGGTAGCTATGCTTGATTTTATCTTGTTTGAATTGAGAATTTCGCGGGCGAAATTCCTAAAGGAGAGAGAGTGTAATGACCTATATTTTACGTATTGAAGGATCGCAAAATATTAGTTTTAAATTCACATGAGGTCGTATGACTCTATAACTTTGGAAAATGCATATTAGTGATATTTCATATCTTTAGAATTTTATCGGACAATTTACCTCTGAAACTTTCAATGGATATATCTTTTGATATATGTTAAATTAGCATCCGAGACTACACTCATTGGAAAGATATGATGGTTTCTCATTTCATAGAGTGGTCACAATATCAATTTTGACTTTCTAGCTAGAAGATATGGCTGCTTGAAGTTTGGCAGTATTTGAAGCAGCTTAGTGGGTAACTAGTGAGTTTAGGGAGAGTCCTAACAACCCCTTTCAAGTTTAAGAGCTATATCGGCTGAAATAAACACCCGCAAATCATTTCTACCATCGCCTACATAGATCTAAGCCTTCATTAATTCATTCTTCATCAAAAGCCCTCTTTTCTCCTCGAAATCAAGTCTAAATCGTAGATAAATGGTAGATTAGCAAGGGGATTCATTAGAGATCTTCAAATCTATATTTTTGGAAAGAAAAATCAGGGCTCGACTGCTCATTCATGGATTTGTCTCGATTTGCATGCAAAACTTGAATTTTTGGGTGTTTGGTGAGTGATTTGTCATCTCTCACTTTATTATATATATATCTATAGGTTTTAGCATATTCCATTTCTAAAGTTAAAATTAAGTTTTATTGCTATTTTAAAACCTACCTATAGTAAAAACGAGAGAGAATGGATTTTTAATGTTTTGGACATGTTATCTGGATATATAATTGTCATGGTATATGTTAGGCTATGTTATGGACACTTTTTATGATGATTGCTATGATTTATTATGTAATTTACATGTTTGAATGTTGTTTGGTGGATGTATAATGTTTGTTTGTATGCTCGTATGGTTGAAATGCTCATCAGAGCGAACTAGAGCAGGAACCGTGAAACTGGACTTCGATGGATAGGTTCAAGGATGTTAAGAGTCTTATCGATGCATATGGAATGTACAAGGGTCGAAGAACGAGGTGCAGCAGTGAGATTGATGCGAAAGTGAAAGTTAGAGCTAATACAATATTTTGGTTTGATGCTTCGGGACAGGCTTCAGTCAAGCATGGAGTTTGACGGTAGTGGCTTCGAGCTAGGGAGGAAGAAGATCGGATAACAAACATTGTCCGATGGTGTTGTGGTTTAAGGCCAACAAGATTTCCTATCTAGGATATACTTTGAGCTTGGTTCAGGAGTGACTCAGTCCGGTGCTCGAGCATAGATTTCAATTGGTTATTCGAGTTAGAGATGGAACTACTTCGGGATTTTCCTTGGTGACTTCGGGCATGGTTCGGGTATCACCGAATAAAGAATAAGGTTGAGAAATTTTTGTCATGGTGAAACAATGCTTCAAGGATTTCTTCGTGGCATGTTCCAAGGGTCTTTAGGGTGATGTGGAGTGAAGTAGGAAACTCCAAATGACTCGGTATGGCCTTGGCTTTCATATAGGGACTCATGAAGCGATGGTGTGTTGCTTTGACATGATGATAACGATGGCTTTGGCACTTGGGTGTGATGGCTCTATGACTTACGATGGGTGTCTCAGGCATTCCAAAGATGACGACTTAACGATGGGAGTAGTAATGGTGATCCACAATGATAAGTCCAATGATGGGGTCTTGTGTGTAGAATATGCGATTGTGTTCTACTATGAAGATAGTTGGATGGAATAACAATTGAGTTCTATGATGGAGACACATGCAAAGGGATCATCGATAACTTGGAGATTTCTAATGTGCTCGAAAAGAAGGGGTATATGGGAACGCCCACCTGGATTTTTGATTGTCCAGATCTTGCGATAGTAGATTACCCTGGGTTTTTGCGATTGTGAGCCTAGTTCCTAGCCTTAGAAAATGGCATGGGAGCACCAATGAAGTCGGGATTTTGATTAGGACCCTGGTTTGTGATTATGCCAGTGTACAACACACACGAGTGATGGTGAGGATTGTTTAATGGATGCTATGTTTTCCATGGTTGTTATCACTTTAGGGTGTCACACGATGTAGGTATTTTCGACCGTATACCTCGACGCTTGTAACAACCCGGGATTTGCATTACCAATTAATACATAAAAGTTAGGATTTTTATTTATTTTAATGAAGCATAAAAGGATTTGAATAACAAAATTGAAAAAGGCTATTTTAATTAAAGGGGAAATATGAGATTTAAAATGAGGATAAAAAGTTACTTTTGGAAAGTTAATATTTTAAGAGAAATTTTAAAACGGGTTTGGGTAAGAAAAAAATGAGTTTTATAAACATATATGAACACTTAGAATAATTTTTGGAAACATGTAATTAACTCTCTTCTTATTGGGTTACTAAACCTAGCCCAATAACTCACCCTAAACCTCCTCTATAAATTATCTCAAACTCTCCAAACCTCATTCATTCATCCCTAATCAAAACCCTAATCATTTCCTAAAGTTTTCTTAACAAAAATGGCCTCTATCTTCATCTCCTTCTAGTTTTAGCTTATGCAAGTCATTCTATGCAAAGGTAATGCAAATACCCACCTCAAATCCATTTTTATATCTCTCTAATTTCTGAAATTTAATTGGTAACACATGTTTTATGTGTTTTTTTGATCTTATAGCCTCCTAATCATCTTTTGCTAACATGGGTTGATGCTATAGTAGTCTTTGTTGCTTTTGTGAGAGGTATATTGCTAAAAACCTCTTCTAATATGTGTTTAATCATCTTTTGATTTCAGTAATCATTTAGTAACACATGTTTTATTATGTAACATGTGAATCATAGCTCTTTGATCCTCTTTGCTTTCATTTTGGGTGTGCACACAAGTTGCTTGCTATATTGGTTGAGGTAAAATTGCTAGCTAAATCCTTTTTTACTTGATGCTTCTATAATTTTCGTTTTGGAATTGTAGCTGAAACGAAATCAGGCATAACTTCTCCATTTCTCATCCGTTTTTGGTCAGGTTTTTTTTGCTGCAAACTAGATTCAATAAGGAACACTTTTTGTTCAGTGAGTTTTCTGTAGTTTTGCCATTTAGATGATCTGAAATGCGTTCAAAGACAGAAGGCCAATTCTGTCTTTAACAAGTTATCTTGAGTTTCAATCTGATATTGTTTTGCATGTATCTCTCTCCTTTTTTATCCGAATTAGATAATTTTGGATGTTCCGGAAAGCTTAAAACATATGCTACAATTTTTGTTCAGTGAGTTTTCTGTAATTTTGCCATATAGATGACCTGAAATGCGTTCAAAGACAGAAGACCAATTCTGTCTTTAACAAGTTATCTTGAGTTTCAATCTGATATTGTTTTGCATGTATCTCTCTCGTTTTTGATCCGATTTAGATAATTTTGAATGTTCCGGAAAGCTTAAAACATATGCTACAACTTTTGTTCAGTGAGTTTTTTGTAATTTTGCAATTTAGATGACCTGAAATGCGTTCAAAGACAGAAGACCAATTATGTCTTTAACAAGTTATCTTGAGTTTCAATTTGATATTGTTTTGCATGTATCTCTCTCATTTTTTATCCGAATTAGATAATTTTGGATGTCCCGAAAAGCTTAAAACCTATGCTACAATTTTTGTTCAGTGAGTATTCTGTAATTTTGAGTCTAACTAGGTCAAAAATTGATTTATCTACTATCTTCCCGAGAGCGATACACATATTATTTTGGTCATAACTTTTGAGCCGCTAGTCGGAATTTGACGATTTTGGTCTCGTTGGAAAGATGGAGTTATGAACTCCATATCTGGAAAGTTTGGTCATCATCTGAGTTCATTAGACCCTTAGAATTTCCTGTCAGAGTTGAACCCAGATCGCTGTGCAAAACAGTGCATTTCATGTTTCTGTATCCGACTTTGGAACGTCGCTACGCCTTCGTTTCAAGTCGGAATCGAGTAATTCTTTTTGCGTTCTGAAGTAGGAATGTTGGACTACGTTTCTACCCATTTTCATGCCATTCGGATTCAGTCTGCTGGTCCGAATAATTTTCCGAATTTGGGTTCGCGTCAGTTTTGGACTATTTTCCAACACTTAGAATATTTTCAGTGATTTTCTGGTTTTATCGATTTCTTTGAGATTTGTCTCTGGATTTTGTACACGGGCCTTATAAAAAGGTTTTAAAAGGATTTTTCGCCCCGAAATGGCTTTCGAAATTATTATATAATATTATTTTAATTAGTAAACTATTTACTCCATAATAGGAGAATTTTCAAAAGCCGTTTTAAAGTGTTCTCAAAATCAATTATAAATCCGTTTCGAACCATTATTTTCTATAATAAAAATCTCACACTCACTTTTTAGCACGTCGAGCGAAGTGGAAAGGTGCTTAAACGGTTAGGAAATCTCCGGCCTATGGAACCGTGTGTATTTTCTTTCCGGTTAATCCCCGACCTATTCGATTGATCGTTTTGACCTTTGGGTCTAGTTTACCGATGATACGAGGTGGACTTTTTATTGTTTGGAGTGTGAGCTTGCTATTGGTTAGTAAACCGTTTAGTGCGAACGTGGGGTATGGGACTCATTGTTAACACTTTACGGGTTCTTCTCCAAGAAGTTTGAGACACATTAGCCTCCGGGCAGCCAGTACTGGACCTCTGGGTCACCACGCCTCTGGGAAACCATCTCTGGACACCTGTTCTATGGAGCAGTTTCTTTTTCGGCATGTGCCTCTGGGCCTTTATCCTTCTAGGAAGGATCTCGCCGTCTCGCGCGTTCCGCATCTGTGCGAGTGATCGATCACAAATCTACAGTACTTGGCAATAACGACTCCGGTCGGTGCACGTGCTATACTTGTATTATCTGATGATTTTTATATCCATTTGAGTACCTCCATTCAGTGTTGGCTCTATGGAACCATACGATGTAAGTGCGATTACCTTGTGGATTCACAGAGTCTCTGGGCACTGCTTTTCAGTGTTTGATTTCATTGACTTTTCAGTATATCACCATTGTTCTTGAGAGCATCGATCTTTGCTTGGGCATTGATTACAGACTCTGGTCATTCTTGGGATTATTGCCTATGGGCAACTTTATATAGCTTTGGCTACGCCGATGATCCGAGGCGATTTTATTTATTCAACACTTTGGTGCTGAGATTCTCTTTGGAGATTTTTTCTGTTGATTGATGATTAGTGACCGTCATTATATTCATGTGGTCCAAAATACTCTTCTCTTAGGAAAAGTACTGTTTTATTTATGCACCACATTATTATATATCTCAGTTATTACTGATTGTTTAGCTAGCCTGACCCGAGTGTTTTGCTCGGGTCAGACCGAGCTGTTTCAGGTTAGGTCTCTGGACTTAGCTTCTGTGCTTCCGCTTGGACATTATCTGCTATGCTGATAGATAGCGCTTTTATGTGTCCACTATTCCGCTACTATGTTATTATTCAGACTTTGATATGCACATATTTTTGACTCACATGTGTGAGCAGTGGCTTTGTACCCACTTATGATATTTGGATCTATATTGACGATGTATTGTCCTGGGATTTTATATCTGTCATGTGATTCTGTTCTGTGATGTTTTATCATTTTATTACTATGCTTATTCTGATAGATCTTTAGCCATTGTAATTTTGTTATAAATATTTATTGAATATGTCGAACCACTTGAAAAAAAAATAGATACCACCCTTTCGACGTATTCAGTAGATAGTTATAGCTTGATTACAAATGGTCGCTTCCACTATACTCTATTCTCCGCTTTAACAGACGGTATTACTTCCGTAATACTCTTTGTTACAGTGGGTCTCAGAGTGGGGCGTTACAACGCTGGACATTGTACTTCGATTGCAGTACACTTATATGGAAATAATAGCAGAATATCATATATTAACTATTATGGGTTAACTCTTTGGATGTAGGGATAGGTCGGGTATGGTTCTTCATACCCTATGCCCTTATTTAGTATATATAACTTTTATATTAATTTTGATATGTAATAACGGTCACACCAGATTGTTGTCCGACCCAAGGTTTTATGTTTTGCTTCTTATTGTCTTAGATCTCTTAAATGAGTAGATTAGCGGTAACATGTATGGATAGAACATGGAGCTATACGGAGTACGAGCAGGAGGCTATCCTTTCATATATCTTTACTTGGAGCTTACTATCGCTTATATTTCACTGTGCGAGCAGTACTGGTACTTGTATTACTTTAGAGACAGTTATAGAGTTTATTTTAGAGATTTGGAATGTATAAACTCTATTATTTCAGTTTATGTATAATTCATGAACCTGTTGCACTCTGATAATCTTATTTATGGTTCATTTGATTATATCACTATCCAGCCTGCTTTACCCCTATATTATTATATTAATTTTTTTGTGCGTTGTGAGATGTTTTTCAAGTTTTGTTTTTGGATTTTATTACTTTACATCATTGGCTACTGTCTTACACCGGTCGGGTACCTTCATAGCGCATTGTACAGGTATATTGGGTACCGATGGTGTATGGTGGTCGTCACAGTGTATAAGGATGAAAGAAGTATTTTACAAAATTTTGTGGGTGAGAAAAAAGGTGTGTGAGAGTTGTAGAATAGTGGGTGCATATAGTTATACCTTATTTTTTATATCATAACATTAGTTCAATGCATGACAAACATATAGGGAAGTTTAATATAAATGTAGTTAGTAGTTCAACACATATTAAATATCATTGTAACAAGTTTCTCTCCTTTTTCCAATCTATATATCAATATCATTTACAAGGGGACTATATGTGATTGGGTTTAAAACCTTTTTAAAGAGTACTTAAAGTAATTTACATTGCTAATCAGGCTATTTGGCTTAATAAATACTTCATGAGATTAGCTCATATGTTATCATTGTTTACCTTATGAAAGCAAAAAATAATAATACAATTAGAAAATTCTTATGAAAAAACTGATGGAAAAGATAATATTTTTCTATTATGTTGTGATTTTCTTGACACATGCACCGAGCCTGCATAAAAATACTTTTAAACAAAATATATATTTAATTGAAATAATGAAACATTTATATATTTTTAGTTATTTTTATTTGATAATTTCTTTAAAGAATAATGTTTTGTTAGAAAGATTTCAAAATATTGAATTCTGGAATTGAATAATGTAAAAGTACAAATAAAACACATATTTATGTATGTATAATCTTGATTTTCTAATGTGATAATTTCATTTTTCGAAAATCTTTTAAGTATGAGAAAAAACTGAACGTCGTGCAAAGTATTACCTCAAGAAAATGTTTTTTATATAATTAGGTGAGATGGTTTTCAATTTTCAAATATTAAAAAAAATTATTATAAAGTGTGCTAAAATTATACAATTGGAATAAAAAGTGCATTCAATATAGCTTTGAAATAAATGTAAAATATTATACATTTCTTAATACCTAGAAAGGAAAAGACATTAAAATATGAAAATTGAAGGAATGAATATGTGTGAAAGATTGTTGTTATGGAGATTCGAACCTATAAATGTAATAGTATTCCAAACTCTATGAATAATAATATAAATTAATTTTTCAATGAGTGTGATTTGAATTTATTACCTCATGGTCCTCAATGTATGTAATAATGGTATTTTCGAAGCTTCACGGTCGAACCAAAAGTTATTACTCTATTCCAATTGTTAATAAAACCCAAGTATGTATGTATGTGTGTGTGTAGTGAATGTAAATCCCATTTGTCTAAATTCATTTATTAAATAAATAAGAAAAATCAAATAAAATATGATTTTGTTAAATTAATTAGATTGGATCTATTTCCACCTTTAGATTTCATAGGCTCAATAGATCTAAAAATAGGATTTTTTTTAAACTACCGTATTTATCTGTTAAGACTGGGCCAGTTCCTTTAACTGTATTAGAGCCCAATAGCCTATGCGGTCTAAATTAGCAATATTAGGTCCAACTTTTTAAAATCTACCCATTTAGTAGAGTATCTAAAAATATAGCGTTTAAGGTTAAGATTGGGTAATCAAGTACTTTACACTACATGGATACCAGCCTGGCCAGACGAATGAAGTAAGCCCACAAGTTATCCCTAATATAAAGGCTCAAATTGATTTTGGGCCTTAGGATAATTTTCAAAATTCAGTTTTGAAATGTTAAAATTATGTTCTAAATTTAAAAGTTAAGTTTAAAAAGTAAAAGAATTTTATAATTGTTATAGAATATTTTTCAAAATTGTTTTAAAAATTAATAGATTAATTTCAAAAAAAATATTTACTTAATTATATTAATTAACTAAATAATTAATTAATGGTTAATTAATTAAATAAAAACAAATATAATGATAAATGTGTGTTTATTTTAAAATTTTAAGGTAAATAATAATGAAATTCTCAAAATTATTTAATTAAAAATTGTTTTTAACTAATTAAATTAATTAACGTTAGTTAATAAATAATATACATGTCTAATGATATATGTATATGTTATCCAGCCTTTTGGCAAGGCTGTGACACCAAGGAGTTGACTAGTAAGCCAATGACGATCCATCCCAAAGATCGGTTATACACAGGCTCGCTACGGATATCGACGAATTTTGTCCGAGTCCGGATCGAACTAAAATTGATATGACATGACAAGATAAGCTATGAGAGTCAACGTTCGAAATCTCAAGTCAATCCGAGTTTGTATGCTCAAGTTATGAACGATACAAAATTGGATGAAAACCAACCACCGGTCGAATCGCTCATTTCGACTCGCTTCGCAACCATCATAAGTGACCACTTTGACTCGCTCAGCTCACATCCCTCAGATGCCCGCTTCAACTCGCTCTGCTCGAATCCATCATGGAAGCCTACTTCGACTCGCTCCGCATCCCTCAGAAAACCACTGAACGACTCGCTCCATTTCGACTCACTCTGCATCGACTCCATCTCAGAACAACTCTTCGACTCGCTCTGCATCCTTCAGAAAACAACTGTTCCACTCCATCTGGTTCGACTCCATCAAAGAGCAGCATTTCGACTCGCTCCACTTCGTATCCATCCGAAGTCTTCCACCTCCATCAAAGCAAACTGCATATCTCTCATCGATGCAAACAAAACAATACCATCGATACGAATAAGGCCACCTCCTATCGATTCGAACAAGAGAACACAAATGCCTCGACACGAAGGGGACTGCTGCTGAACCGATTCGAAGTGATCGAGTCGAAGAGCGAGTCGAATAAGAGCGAGTCGAACGAAACAGCCAACCGAGAATCCCATTTCGTATCGATCATATCTCCTAATCTACAAGTCCAAATGCTATGAAAGTTTTACAGAAGACTACGTGCATGCTAAGAGATGTCCACGCCAAATTTCGACTCCATTGGATGAAATCTTGATCGATATGAAATCTGTTCGTATCGATCACGGATCGGACCGAAACTTCACGGGCTTGGGCGCGCGAGCCTGGTCACGTGCCAGAGAGGGTCTCCCGAGATCTGAGCGAAATATCAGCCTTCTACACCTATAAATAGACCCCCAAAGCCAACAGAAAAGGGGTTCTTCTTCTTCTTCTTTGAGATCTCCAACGCCGAGACTTTGCCAAATCTAGTTCTAAAACTCCATTGCTGCTGCTGCAAACGAATTTCACTGCTATTGTACTCAAGTTTCAGAACTATAACTCACTGCAATCCATTGTAATCAATTGTAATCGGCAAACAGAACATCAATAAAGTCATCAACTTCAAAGTGGACGTAGGCAAGATCGCCGAACTACTATAAATTTTGTGTCTCTGTCTATTTCTTTCCATTTTAATTTTATTATTCTTCACTTTTTATCCTCTACAATACTTAGATCCGAGATCTGTGATCATATATTGCCGATTTGTGTCCATACACTGGTGCTTTCACGACATTTGGGGTTTGTGACCAATTTTGGCGCAAACACTTTGGTGCTTTCACTGAGAACAACTAGCACCCGCTATACCAGATCTGAAGTTCAGATTTGAAGGCTTAAGGATTCAGATTAAGAGCTATGACAAGGCAATCAACAAGAAGACAGAGAGGAGAAAGGAGCCAGCAAGAGGGAAGCCAAGAGGCCTCTTCTGGAACTGGAGAAGCTCAAGCTTCAATCTACATCACCAGGGATGAGATGGAGGCTATGGCAGATTCAATTCATGAAAGATTGTTGAAGAGTCAACAAGAAATGATGCAGAACCTCCTCAACCAGGTTGGACAAGCAGGGACAGCTGGAGCTTCAGGAGTTCAGATCCACGGAGCTGGAACAGAAGAACCAAACAGGCAATCGAATGGAGCATCTCAACAAGGCACGACCCCTAATCAGCACACAACCGCTAACCTGGATGGATCCAGACATAGGGGCACACCGCCCGGCAGCAATGGACCAATCCACGGAGGAATTCCAGGTGGCACCACACAACAAGATCCTAGAAGGAGTGTAGGAGCGCAGGATGAGGAGTATGTACCAGAGTTCCCTCGGAGACTCGGGAGGCATCCCTTGACGGACGACGTTGGATTAGCTGAGATTATTAGACGAACTATGCGCGGAGGTTTGACAAACAGGGATCTGGAAGGGGTAAATAGGAGTCCGTTCACTCGTGACATCAGAATTGCTCGGCATCCACCAGAGTTCAAGTTACCTACTTTGGACATGTACAATGGCAAGGCTGATCCTACTGATCACTTGATGAGATACACAAGACATATGGAAGTTCTGGGGGCATCGGAGGAGGTGATGGCCTGATGTTTCCCTTTGTACTTGACAAATATAGCTGCTATGTGGTTTAGGCAGCTGGAAGAAGGGTCTATCAGGACATGGATGGAATTGGTGGACAGGTTTCTGAAACAATTTCGGGTTCATATCAAAAAGCCGAAGAACGTGATGATGCTAACATCAGTAAAGCAAAGGACGGATGAATCACTCAGAGCTTTCTTAACTTGATTCAATGCAGCGGTTGCTTCGGTGGATCGGCCGGATCCATCGATGGTTTTAACGGCGGCAGTATCAGGAGTCAGAGAGGATTCAGATTTCAAAGTGTCTCTAATACGGGACCCACCAATGGACCTCGGAGAATTCTTTCACGAGGCTGAGAGATTCCTTCGGCAGGAAGATGCATGCTCGGATATGAAGTTAAAAGAGGTGAACGCAACTGAGGATGGTAGGCCATCCAGCGGAGGCTCGGATAAAGATAAGGCAAAAAGGAAGCTGGATGATGAGTTAGGAACAGCTAGGAAGCGGTGGAAGGAACCAAAGTTTTCCATTTACACAGAATTAAACGAAACATTGGAACAGATATTCATGGAAACTCAGAATCGCCTTCCCTATCGAAGGCCGGCTAGGAGAGAGCCCTCAGAACGTGAAAGGGCATCAGGAAGGCACTGTCTTTTTAATGATTTAGACGGACATGATACCAACAGTTGCAGGCATCTGAAGGACATTATTGAGGAGCATGTAAGGAGTGGGCAATTACAACAATATGTCGGGGCTCGGAATGCGACGATGGAGCAAGAGCAACCGCCATCTACCTCAAACCACAATGGTGCGAGATCTAGAAATGATGGTCGATTGGTTATCAATTGACCGAGATGATATGAAATAAGTAGCAAACTACTGGCAAAGGGCCAAGTCATCTACTCATGTACGAGGACGGAGATGACCCCTAGGCATGCTCTGAATGATGATAAACCAGGACGCTATGGTTTGTGAAATCTGCTTTCTCTTTTGATTTGGACATTTTCTTTTTCTGGTTCGGTTTTGGAGTTTGGTTTGAACTCCTGGTTTTGTTTTCTTGATTGAACTCCTGGTTTTGTTTGTTTTCTGGTTTGAACTTTTGTTTGGATGATTGCTTTATGTTTTGGATATTGATTTGGATTTCTGATATGGATTTTTGGTTTTCCGATTTGATTTGGATTTTGGATTTGATTTTAATTGGGTTTCATCTGGTTTTTGGAAAACGGTCGTCGGGTATGGATTATGCCTGGCAAGGGATAAGTCTCTTCGTCCGAACGTGGCGAATTGGCTTATTCAGGTCGTCGAGTATGGACTATGCTCGACAAGGGTCCGGAGCGACCAGGATTCGGCCTAGGACTTAGGCCCTATATTATCGGTTACTATTTCAGGTCGTCGAATATGGACTATGCTCGACAAGGGTCCAGAGCAACCAGGATCCAGCTTAGAACTTAAGCCATGGCAATTATTTAACGCCCAGGGACACTGGGCCACGGTCGTCAAGTGTAAATTGCGCTTGGAAAGAACCCGGAGAAGTTACAGATTTGGATATCAACCTGGAGAGGTCCTGGATTCGGTCATTGGTTATTGAATGAGGATGGATTAGGACTCGGATATCGGGTATGGATGGATACAGAATTGGCTAAGGCTTTGGTTATTGGATCTGGAATCAAACGTCAACTCGGAGTAGTCAAGAACGATGCACTTGGATGATATGGCTATGGACTTTGGGTATCGGATTCTGAACTATTCAAAACACACCTTCTTATCACAAGGCATGTTTTGGGGGGAAAGTGTTATCCCTCCTTTTGGCAAGGCCGTGACACCAAGGAATTGACTAGTAAGCCAATGGCGATCCATCCTAGAGATCGGTTATACACAGGCTCGCTATGGATATCGATGAATTTTTTCCGAGTCCGGATCGAGCTAAAATTGATATGACATGACAAGATAAGCTATGAGAGTCAACATTCCAAATCTCAAGTCAATCCGAGTTCGTATGCTCAAGTTATGAACGATACAAAATTGGATGAAAACCAACCACCGGTCGAATCGCTCATTTCGACTCGCTTCGCAACCATCAGAAGTGACCACTTCGACTCGCTCAGCTCACATCCCTCAGATGCCTGCTTCGACTCGCTCTGCTCGAATCCATCATGGAAGCCTACTTCGACTCGCTCCACTTCGACTCACTCCGCATCCCTCAGAAAACCACTGAACGACTCGCTCCATTTCGACTCGCTCCGCATCGACTCCATCTCAGAACCTCTCTTCGATTGGATCCGCATCCTTCAGAATACAACTTTCCACTCCATCTGGTTCGACTCCATCAAAGAGCTGCATTTCGACTCGCTCCACTTCGTATCCATCCGAAGTCTTCCACCTCCATCAAGGCGAACTGCATATCTCTCATCGATGCAAACTAAACAATACCATCGATACGAATAAGGCCACCTCCTATCGATTCAAACAAGACAACACAAATGCCTCGACACGAAGGGGACTGCTACCGAACCGATTCGAAGTGATCGAGTCGAAGAGCGAGTCGAATAAGACCGAGTCGAACGAAACAGCCAACCGAGAATCCCATTTCGTATCGATCATATCTCCTAATCTACAAGTCCAAATTCTATGAAATTTTCACAGAAGACTATGTGCATGCTAAGAGATGTCCACGCCAAATTTCGACTCCATTGGATGAAATCTTGATCGATATGAAATCTGTTCGTATCGATCACGGATCGGACCGAAACTTCACGGGCTTGGGCGCGCGGGCCTGGTCACGTGCCAGAGAGGGTCTCCCGAGATCTGAGCGAAATATCAGCCTTCTACACCTATAAATAGACCCCCAAAGCCAACAGAAAAGGGGTTCTTCTTCTTCTTCTTTGAGATCTCCAACGCCGAGACTTTGCCAAATCTAGTTCTAAAACTCCATTGCTGCTGCTGCAAACGAATTTCACTGCTATTGTACTCAAGTTTCAGAACTATAACTCACTGCAATCCATTGTAATCAATTGTAATCGGCAAACAGAACATCAATAAAGTCATCAACTTCAAAGTGGACGTAGGCAAGATCGCCGAACCACTATAAATTTTGTGTCTCTGTCTATTTCTTTCCATTTTAATTTTATTATTCTTCACTTTTTATCCTCTACAATACTTAGATCCGAGATCTGTGATCATATATTGCTGATTTGTGTCCATACACTGGTGCTTTCACGACATTTGGGGTTTGTGACCAATTTTGGCGCAAACAGTATATAATTACTATAAATCTTATAATCTATATTCATCTTTAAATTGTTAATGATGAACAGCTAAAATTCAACAGTTAAAATTTAAATTATATTAATCAAAGTGTTAATTAAATGATTAATTAAATATGATTTAATAAATAAAATTAAAATTAAACTGGTTATGATTTCATTAAATAATGTTGAACAGTAAGAAACCCAACTTAAGTTTAAGGAATAAATACATACATATAATACGTTTACCATGATTTCAAATGTGTTTGACACTTGAATCACGAGGAAATTTCAAAAGAAATACAATATTCTCTAAATCGATATCACACAAAGAAATATATTGAAGATTATCAATCTCTAATATAAATGTTGTCCACTACCATTAATATATTTATAAGTTACTTACATACTCTTTAGTTGTTGGGCAAACTCAAGCTAGCGATGTTCTGTGTAGTACTATTAGTATATTTACTAGAAGATGTAAGATACATGCATGTATTTATTGAGAAACTCAATGAAATACATTATACTTAGGCCATCGCAAAATGATAGGTATAAATGAATAACTCTGTGATTTTTTAAGCAAACTCAAGGTCGAGATGAGATTAGGACAAAAACCAAGTGTTATGAGTTGTATACGACACAACCGATAAAGAGTTATCCATTGCTTGTAAGCCTATGATTTATTGAGCAAACACTAGGTCAAAATCCTAAGGCAAGCGAGTTTTAACACTCGTTAGAGAAATCCAAAGGTTTCTATATTTCTTTCAGGGTTTGAGAAACATAAAAATCTAGGAGGAGCCTTATTAGAAAAATGAAATCACATTTAACCTTTCTAATATTATAAGAATATATACTATACAATTTAAAATAATTCGGTTAGTTAAATTTATGCAACTAATATAATCGGTAAAATATTTATCAATTAAAATATACAAATGAACTGAATTAAGATTGACAATGAAATATTAAATATACCTACCAATAAACCTTATGCCATGTCACCAATTCTAGATCTATGCAATAGCCAAAATTTACAATTACTAAACACATTTATAACTTTTTCAATAAAGGTTTAATTTTCCCGAGACTGTATATTGCCTTTTATGAGTTTAAACTCCAAAGCAATACAAGAATAAAGACACATGATCCATATTCGATCACATATAAACAATCGCAATCGTAATATACGAAGTCTCGATGAAATCGATTCATTTGAAATTAGCAAGTAAACCAAGATGCGAGATCATGCATTCGATATGATCAATTGTAGTAAGGATCTTGTTATATTAGATGTCGCACTAGACCAGAAGCTATAAGATGGACTTAGGAATTCGATCACTGAAATTTTAATTTTATTAGTTTAAGCAAGGTACAACTTATTCTATATCCTTAAATATTAAAGATGACCAAAAGCATTTTTGTCAAGAGTTCATTATGTTCTAGTAGTATGATTTTCTTTTTGAATGTTTCGACCATTTGGAGAGGAAAGCGAATATACAAGAGTCAAGAGTGGATGTAACTTAGGCACAATTGAGATGAAGAGAGTGAATAGTCACCTCTGCTTCATAGAGAGTCATTGGAAACGAGAATTGCATAAAATACTAAAAGATACTTAATATGGAATGAGAAAAATGATTTCTATTCCAAACGTATTTTCATATAGAAAATCCTTTCCTATGAAACTTATTTCTTCGAGTTCATGATGTTTTATCTGAAACTCTAACTAGTTATGTTGTATGAAATGAAATTCAATAATAGGTGGTTGAATAGAGCATCGTATTTTGTATGCTATGATAGTAATGAAAAAAATAAGGGGGAGCATACCATATATCACTTCTTAGTGGACGCATCAAGTTATGAAAAACTATTTTTGTAAACATAACAAATATTGTTTATGAAGTAATAACTTTTTAGTATCGACTGAAAATAGACAGTTTTATTCAATATGAATATTATGAATATTCATTATAAAATAACACTACAATAATGGTATTTATTTTCCTAACAAAAGTGATGCATTAGACAATACAGAAGTATATGAAATTTCATAATTATTTTGGAATTATGACTAAGCCATAGTTTTGAGAAATAATTCTTTAATCGTGTGATTATGAATCATATGGTACTAGTGAATTCTCAAATGATTAAGGTTAAAGCACCCTTATAATGTGAGTGAGATAAAGGTTGGTGAACTCTTCGGATATATATATATATATATATATATATATATATATATGCAATCGTATGTTTAATGATACCAAGATGGTTCCACATACTTTTTTAAATTCACCAATGAATTATCACAGACATGAATATGTGTATTTGATACACAAGTAGTATGTTTATGATAATTTCATAATATAAAATGGGATTAAAGACATAACGTGCAAAGAAAATAAAACTTTGAGTTGATTGAATATGTGAGTGTATTGGAAAGGGTTCCGAAAGTACCTAAAAACGAATAAGATTTAACCTCAAAAGTAAATCCTCCCTATGATACATAATAATGTATCGATAAGAAGTAATCAAACTTTATTGGACAAAACATGATTAATAATGAGTTAAGTTGAGTTAACTTGTTTTTGTAAGGTCATGCGCCTAAGAATGAGTACATAAGGTTAAAATAAAATTCGTCTAAAGCATAGTTTACAAGATCATACAAAATAAGAGTTGATAACAAACCCATACCTATCTTAGGTCAAGGACTTGATAGGTTGTGTGAGTTGAGAGGCTGAACGTAATACTTAATTGTAAGGGATCTTATATAAGCCACCCTAAGGAGCTTAGGACTGACCAATGTCGATCGATCAATTTATGTTATAAACATAAGTATTGCAAACTCAAAATTAAGTAGGTTTTATATAGGTGATTCATAAAATGTTTATGAATACCCGTTTCGTTGCATCAAGAAATAATTATTATTTCAAGAAACGCCAACTTTATGATGAAGGATTTTCTTTTAGAAATCATTAGTAGTAAATGGATTTGGATTTGAAAGATAAAAATGATCATGTAAGATGAAATAAAATTAACCAAGCCAAAATTGACACAATATATTATAAATATAACAAGAATTCTTGCACATTATAATGAAATTGTGAATTTCTTATTAATGCCGAGAAAATAGAACTCCTCGGCTACCAATAGGCTATTAAGAGTATCAACTCTGCTATATGGCATGATGCGAAAATCCAGGATGGATTCCAAGTACATTATCAAAATATGATTTTGATAGCTGTACCTGAAGGGATATGATTCACTAGCCGCAAATTTGTCCTTAATAAGAAGACGGTTGTTGTTGGAATATATTAAGCAATGTTGATAAGAATAGCAACGTAAATTTCAATTGTTGAAATTAACGTAACTGATTCATCATTCAACACGCTTGATTAAATTTGGATTTTACTTGCAGAATTATCGCATGGTATGATTTTTGAGTTTGTTACATATACATTGGAACAGAAATTCTAAATAATGATTTAGAATATATTATTTGCACATAACAACCAAAATATCTTGAAGTCAGTGGGAGCAATGCTGAGTTATGGGTTTCGAATATGATCCAAGAACTGATATGAAAGTATCGTTCGATAAGCATCAAAGTTGAACAAGTATGTGGATAGAAATATCAAATAGTTTGATTTTCGGTCAAAATGCTGAGGAAGCATGTGTCATCAGTAAGAACTATGAAGGTGCTAAAACATTTCTAAAACTATAAACAATAAACTTATGATTGTTGACGATGTACTCATGTTAGAATCCTTTTAGTATAGTGGTTTAATTCTCCATATTGGAATTGAAAATAACATCTTTTATAATCAATATAAAAGGATATTGTGATAGTCCCATACGATAAACATAGACACCATATTAAAATATTTAATGTGGAGCATATGAGATGGAAAGCATATGAGATGGGATCCTTGTGTATTCGTAATATGAATGATCACATATGCTATGGAGTCTACTATATCATATTTCACTTATGTACTAGGTACATTGAGCAAGTATCAAATCCAAATTAAGATCGCTACATGGTAGTTTAAAGTGTTTTCGAGTATTTATGGAATATTAGAGAACTGTTTACATAAACATCGAACTCCTTATGAAGGAGTGCTCAGACTCGAACTTCATAAGTGATATCAAGCATAGTATGTCAATCCTAAAATCATGTTTAATATTAAGTTAAGAACTTTAATTTTGAAATGTTCCAAATAATAAGTAGTGGTTGACTCGACAAAAAGGCTACGTACATCGCCTTAAATAGCACCCTCATTAAAGCAATGTGTATACACACACATATTTACACACACACACATACATACACACACACACACACACACAAACAGATGTATATATATTCATAAATTCACAACCGAGCTAGAGGTGATCCTAAATATTGAGAATTCCATGTCATTGTTATATGATAACAATACCGTGATATAGATCATAAAAGAACCTAGAGCTCACTAGAAGTCGAAAACCATACTTCTAAAAGTTCCACATGGTAAAGGAAGTTTATCAACGTTGGAGAGAGCCGATTGACGTAGTAGATAATTGATGACAATATAGCATATTCGTTCACGAAGGGACTAGCTCGACCAGTCTTTAAAAAAATGATCGAAGGAATGGAAATAAGTTTCCATAATTAACCCCAAGTGTAAGTGGAAGATTCATAGAGTTAGGGGTATGCACTAGGAGAAATTACGTAATTTTTCATATATATCTTACTCAATAACTAATCTTGTCCATAATAAAAGTATTTGATTTCAAATATACACCTTGTTAAATAATGATATAATTAATTAAGTAATTAATTTAAAGTATATTAATTAGAAATTTTTTAAATAAGATAATATATAGTAATTGTTACAAAGATCTATAATCATGAGAAAATTAGCATAAGAAAAATAACAAATTATTTTAAATACTCTTGGTCAAGATGCATCGAGAATGGATATCGATGCATCTATTGAGACCAGACTGCATAACGCTCTCCAAAAGCTGGATAGTGTATTACCCATGGTCGATAGGGGCAGCGAGGGGCTACATACTAATAGTTATTTGATAACTATGGAATGACTCATCCGAGAGCTTCATGTTGGTTAATTATAACTAGATTAAACAGGGAATCCCGAGTGATGATATTACATAGCTCTCTTAACTAGAGAACTGTTCGACTTCGATGTGGAAACTCCACTTTGATTATAGTTAAATCATGGCATGGCATCTACCAAACTACTATAGTTAGGCTAGGTTGAAGCATTGAAAGTGAAAAACTATTCAATAGATAATTTGTCTTCTCAGTTGTATTAAGTTAGTATCATGGTCAACTGTAGTCAACTCGAAGTCAAAATCTCTGGTCAGAGTAGTACAGTTAATAATAAATGTTATTATAGAATTAAGGAATCTTTTATGGACTAACCGAGTTGAATATGGATTATATTGGAATTTTGACCAAAACCAAATTCCATAAGTCCTAAAGTGATATAGTTTTGATGAAGATAATTGATGTAAATAATCATTACTAAAAGGTACTGCTTGTACTTGTAAATTAGATTTTATTAATGAGATTTTAAGTGAAAAATTAAGTCAAACTATCACACCACTAGCTATGGATTTGTGAACATTTTTATTAGTTAAATTAATCGCTGGCTATATTCACACCCGTGAGTTATGTCGCATAACTACAATGACCCATAAATTTATCAATTTGATATATTTAATTTATTTTAAAAAAACTCCAATATAAGGTTTTATAACACAAGTTATAATGTTTTGAACAATAAATAATGATGGTAATAAGTATTTACAAAAAATATTTACTTTGGAAAAATAGCGATAAAATGATCAAAATCAATTTTATCGATAAACAGATCTATAGTCGTAAAACGTCGCGCACGGAGCTGGATATATACACTTATTTTTATAATTGAACAAGAATATGAAATAACTTAATTATTTTGATTTTGGGAAATTAAAAGTATGTACGACACCCTCAACGACGCTCTTATATTTAATAATTGATTAATGATTTTAATTTGAGATTTAATGATGTAATAATTATTATATTTATTCAAATAATTGTTTTAAATGATTATAATTTATTTTAAATATATATCAAGTGATAATAAATCATTTATAATAGTTTTATAATGATATACAATTGATTTGAAAATATAAGAAAAATCGATATCGGTTTATCGGTATAACAACCCTTTTTGTAAATCATCGTTTAATATTGATTTATATGGTTTTATAATTTAGATGTGATCATTTTAATCAGTAAATAATGATTATAAATTTATTTTCAATTTATTTTACAAATATATGTATATAAATTAATAAGTGAAAATGTGACCTAGAAACAGTTTCCCGATTTTCAATGGTTTAACGAACAGAAGTTGTTCGAAGTCATCAAACGTTGTTAGTTCTCTTGTGCATATACATGAACATGTATATAAATGCCACATGCACACATTATCACTTATACACATACAAATAAACATACGCATTTATATATATAAACATATATAGGAAAAATCCAAGATATTTTAGAAGCTTAACCCTTAAGCTTTCTTTAAGTCATCCATCTCACATCAAAATACATACTTGAGTACACACACATTGGGGGGTGATGATGGTGAATGTTGGCATCTGAAATGATGGATGGAAATAGGGCCATGTGGTGATGGATATGGAGCATGTGGAGGTGATGAAGGGGGTGATGTAAGTGCTTAGATATTTTCCTCTTCTTTCCCTATAAATACCCACACATTTCCCTCTTCGTCATTCCACCATATCTCCTTCAAAATCGAACGAAATTGTGCAATTCATTTTTTTCAAACCATTTAAAATTTCAGTGGCTACAACTTTCTAGTTGACCACTTCTTCCCATACTAAGCTAGCAATACTTAAAATTCTGTTCTTTCAAATACATTCTCGAGCACGGTTTTAAAGGCCGAGAATACCACTTTTTCATTCGAGCATAACTCCTCCAAATTAGATACAGATGAAGTAATTCATTTATTCAAACCATGTATAATTCTAGTGGCTACAACTTTCATCTTTAGCACTTCTTCCAGTTTTGAGCTTAACTATGTCAAAATTCCACTTCTTTATAGTGCATTTTCGGGCTTCATTTTTATGAATTCGAGATCACCCTCTCTTCTTTTGATCATATCTTCCACATAACAAATTGAAATCAAGTGTTTCATTTTTCTAAAATTCAAGATAAAAGAAATTTCAACAACTTTCTAGTTAACAACATTTTCAAATTTTAAGAGTAAGAGGGTCAAACACCTAAGAGAAAATGACCGATTTTCGGGTCTATATTTTGAGAACTCAAGGACGTAGCTTCACCACTTATCTTCCTCCTTCCTAAAGCTTGGCCGTGATAAATTGAAGGTCTTGGAAGTGAGTAAGCATGGTAAGGAGGAGCTAAGGCCGAGAGCAAAAGCATAAAGGAAGGAGTGGACGAGCACTTGGATAAGGAGATGAAGTTGTTTAGGGGATGGTATTAGTAAAGTGTTGATTGTTTGAATGTTGGTAGAAAATTATGTTTGGAAAACGGTGAGTACTCGATTTAGAAAATAATTATATGAATGTTTAAATTATAAATTTAAATGCTTGGATGATTACTTGATTGATTATATGGATGTTAAGATGGTTGATAACTTGTTTGATGAATAACGAAAATAAAACCATAATTTAAATGGTTACGTAGTTAACCATAGTTATTTCATGAAAAATAAATTCATATGGATGTATATATGAATTTATTTAGCCTTTTAATGGTTTTAAGAATATAAGAAGGTTAAAATGAATATTATAATAATATAATATTATGAATTGATTTAAAATTGAAAAAGAGATTTAAAATGAAAAATATTGGTTTAAATGTTTGAAAATGGTTTATAAACATTAAAATTCAACTTGGAGAAGTTTTGAAAAATAATGAATTTGGAGTCAAAAATAGGCGCAACGCGTTACGGCAATTCGCGATTTCGTGCCGTATAAGTTAATTCCTTCTATAGGATGGAATCGGAGTTCGATTTCTTTGCATTAAGAATTCCAAACTCTTATGACTATAGTTTTCAAACAAAAGAAAATGATCGAGATTTCATTTGATGGATTTTAAAATATAAGTAAATCAAATTTTCGATGAAATCACGCTTTGGCAGTTCAGTGGCCAAAGTAGCAAATGTTCTAAATATATTTTTAAATTTTTTTAAAAATATGGAATAAATTCTTTCAAATGTTTTAAATGAGATTTGAGTTATAAAAATGGATTTCTAAATGATCAAAAAGTTGTTTTAATCAAATAAGCTTTGAAAATACTATTTGCAGCACTATTCACAACACTTTTTGCAACACTTTGATAGCCTTTGAAATATGAACTTAAACATAAGTATTCTTTTCCAAATCTTTTATAAATGTTTTCAAATAAATAATTAAGTGTTTTAAAGATGATTTAATGATTTTATAATTTATTTTAAATAGTTTAAATAAATGATTTAAAGAAAAGCTATCAAAATCTAGCGATTTAATCTTGGCTCTAAAGCTGATAATAGACTGGATTTTTCTATTCATGAGATTCGAGTAGGGTGCTTAAACTATAGAGATGTTCAGGAGCAACCAGTCCCTGGCTCACCTGGCCTCTCCTGGGCGAGAGATAGATAAGGTCGAAACGTCGGAAACGAGGTAAATATAAAAGATTAAATTTTCCAAATTTAAACAACTTCGATTGGATGAAGATAATCTTCTTACACTTGGTGTTAAATTCCAAGATGGAAACCCATACTATCCATATGAATTTAAAAGGTGATTTCACTGCTATTCGACGAATATGAAAGGTTGAATACGAAAATTGATACTGAGTAGAATTAGTATATTTTCCATGGTTCTTTTTACTCAATAATGTTTTCCAATATACGATTTAAATAAATGATTTGGAATTATTTTAATCCCTATACTTAAAATTAATTGTTTTGGGTTTGCAGTAAACTATGTCTTAAATAACATTGTTTTTGATCCATTTTAAAAGTTATGACTTGGAAATCTTTGTAAAGATTTAAATAAATGATTTGGAAATATTTTTCTAAGCAAAGGATGAAATAATTTGGAATTATTCCACGATTCAAAAGGGTTTAATTGACTAAAAGGATTTGATAAATGAGGCTTAATGATTCCATATGCTATTAAGAAGATAAATGGAATAATTTAAAATAATATGTCTCTCTAAGATATTTATGAATGAATAAAAAGATGAATTAAATTGAATGATGATTGATAATCACATATGAACTTAACATCTTTTTAATCGATGATTGGTTCGGAGGAACCCGGGTCGGATTCGGGTAACTCCTATCCGAAAACCACTTTGAACTAATGTATACGTTTGGAAGCGTAGATATGTTAAAGATGATGATTATTGATGACCAGAGATCTTAAAAATGTAGGGATCGTTGTCATGAGTCCTAAGGGTGTACCTCATATTATATTTATATGGCAATGGTGTCTGCATTCTGAAATCTTTGTTGTATTGAAGACTGAAGGTTTTCATAGTGAAAGAGATGCTTGTTGACATTGTCTGGCTCGAAACCAATATAGAGATATTTATTATAGAGGTCCTATCGTGTTTTGAAATATTCGTAATGCAAGGATTACTCGCTACTGATCCTAGGATGTGGAAGGAGGAGTGCCTTCGGTTTCGTTCAGTCCCAAAACGAACTTGTATGGATGAATGTCTATCAGTGAGTTTTTGATCATATTAATTAATCTCTGTCAACTAATTATCTGCTTGGTGGCGGAGGAGACAACTTCTCTTAGCTTAATACCCTTTCCTGAGACGTACGAGCTTAGGAGTTATACGTTTGTAGAAATCAGTTGTGTGATTATGGAATGGCAATGTGGCATTCAAAGTGGAACCTGTTATGAGAAAGGAAAAGCATGTCTTTGTGAAAACAAAAGCATGGCTTTGTAGATAGTATAAGCGCGACCTCTCAAGCCTCACATCCTGGTCGTGATAAGGATAATTATGTGGTCTGTAGGACATATATTTCAAGCTATCGGTTTATGTGTATATTGTGGTGTCCAGTATCTGTACCCATTGGGGGAAGGCATTCCTCAAGGCATCTATTGCCCCCATTTTTTTGAATATAGTAGCTAGCTTGTGAAAAGTGATAAGGTTACCAAATATTGGTAGTGTAGCAAGTGCAATTCCAAGTAGCTAGCTTGAGAAAAGTGATAAGGCTACGAAGAATTAGGGTTGCTATGCGTGGATCAAAGGAAAAGGCCACTAGTTCCCTATCATATTGGAAATCCAATTCCAGTACGAGCTTTACGGTTTTGGTTGTAATTCCAAAATAGTTGTAATTCTTTGCAAACATTTCAGCTACCCTTTTGGTATCATATATTACGTCCAGTATATTCCGTTGACCTAGTCTGGATATATTGCCGTAGTTCAGGTATTGATACTTTCTTTATATATATATATTTATTTGAAAGTTTTTTCAAACCAATGTCATTAATAATAATATCAAAGTGATTTTTCGTATAAAGTATTTTGGTTATCGTAAGGTAAAATCCGTTCGTATTATGAGCGGCGTGGTCTTACGAGATACTATTCTTTTCAAAGGTTTTGTTTAGTACCTATCTATGGCTCCGTCATATGTTTATGGTAGCGAGGGATCAGATCCGAGTAGTTTTAGGTTTAGTTGAAGATGCTTGGAGTTTCTAAAGGAGAGCTGGAGATCTTCATCTATGTATGGGCTATTCTATTATCCGTTGCTTCTATTGTATTTGTTTTTATTTTTCAGCATTTGTAAGGATATAAGATTTATAACTGTCCAGGTTGAGTTTTTGTTAGACTCTGATATTGTATTCAAATTTTTCTGCTGTAAAGATTATTGTTGAAATAATATACGTTATTCCATTCATGTGAGATTTTGTTCTATCTTTATTCTCTTTTTCCCTAACAATCGAGGTTTTCGGCACTTGGATTTGTGGCACGTGAATATTGAGGCTATATTAGTGTCAATTTTTGAGGGTCGAAAATCCCGAATGTTACATTTATTATCAGTGCTTAAGTTGAGCGAACACCTAGGCTTTGTTGGGATAACTCTCATTATAGATAGGGTTAGTAATACCCTAGAATGAGCGACTCATTAGAGATAGGATTAGTAACACTCTAGAATGAGTATGAGAGTATTATATATATGAGCACGTATTTGTTATTTGATATAAAAATGTTTTGTTTTGATTTATCTATCGAGTGGTTTATAAATTCTGGTCGATGCGCCTGATTACCGTTATCGATAGGGATTTTTAAACACTTAAACTAGGCAAACTGATACATTATTTTAAAAGGATTATATTTTATGGTTTATAGATTTTGGTCGATGCGCCTGATCACTGTTATTGATAGGGATTTCTAAACACTTAAACAAGGTAAGCCTACACATTGTTTTAAAAGGATTAGATTTTAAGTATAAAGGAATATCTTTTGAAAGATATAAATATTTATGTGTATCGGTTTATGGTTAAGGGAATGATAATATTCAGTTATTATCATTTGTTGATTGAACAAACATCTTGTGAATTAAGTTTCACGATTTGACTATAAGGTGTTTGATAATAATATGGGGTTAAGTTAATGAATTTGTATAAGATAATAAAATACAACTTTATACTAGATGCTTATTTTATACGAAAATACCCAAAATTATATAAAATTATCATATTCAAAATAGTATAAAAATGTAGTTACACAAATAAAATAATTTTGTAAAAGATGGATATGAAAGATATGTTATCTAAATTTTGGGTATTTTGAAAAAAAAATTATTATGAAATTTTAAAAGAAAGTAAGTTAATATAAGATGATTTGATGAAAGGAATTTATAAAATGGGTTTTTTAAACAAAATAATCTCTAATGGATTTTTAAAAAGAGATTTCCAATAAGAAATTTGAAAAGTAAGAAAGTCTCAAATGATAACTAGCTTGAGTGACTCGAAAATGACTAAAAGTGGGCAAGAGATATGTTCAGATGGTAAACACTACTCTTAAGTATTACCCTTCTTGTTAAGGGGATATATGATACTATTGGTAATACCCAGTTCCTTGGTATTATTTTGGAGTTACTCGATCCATATATTTTTCTTTAGTTAAAAGGATAATTTTGAATTATTATTTGATAGGTTAATATCATGGTTGGTTAGAAAGGAATACATTATAATGAGAAAAGTTGATTGTAACTTTGGAAAATAAAAGGTAAATTATCTTTTAAATTGAAATGATTACTTTAGGATGAAATGTTTTCCATTAAGAAAAATATTTGGAAATAAAAATTTAGAGTGATTATATATAAAGAAGCATTTTTAAAAGATATAAGTTTTATGAAAAGTTTTCATAAAGATTTTTGAATGGGTATATATGAGGTACATAGGTCATTTTGTCACACGATTTTGATCTAAGATTCGAGTACAACACTTTGAGGTGTTTACACCAGTCGAAAGAGGATTTATCGCTTGATTCCCGATGATGAATATTGATGAGGGTTTATGGTTGAGTACTTAATTTTTCTATCATAGTTGAGGGCTATGTAAAGGAAACGAAGTTTTCTTATCAAGAAGCCTGATCGGAGTCTGCACTATAGGATCGGGAAATCAACACTAGTTCAGAAGTAAAGTTGTGGATTCGAATAGTAGATCAAATTGGATGATTAATATACATCATATAAATGTAAGTTAAAACATAAATATTTGAACAAACACTTTAGGTTTTGCATTGTAATTTCGAGGACGAAATTCTTTTAAGGAGGGGAGTCTGTAACGACCCATAAACTTATCAATTTGATATATTATATTTATTTTTACAATATTCCAATATAATCTTTTATAACACAAGTTGTGAGGTTTTGAACAATAAATAATAATGGTAACAAGTATTTACAAAAATATACACTTTAGAAAAATGGCGATCAAATGACCGAAAACTGTTTTATCGATAAACAGCTCTATAATCATAAAACGTCATGCATGGAGTTGGATACATACACTTATTTTTATAATTGAATAAGAATATGAAATAATTTAATTATTTTATTTTTGGGAAATTAAAAGTATGTATGACATCCTCAACGCTCCCTTATATTTAATAATTGATTAATGATTTTAATTTGAGATTTAATGATGTGATAATTATTATAATTATTAAAATAATTGTTTAAATGATTATAATTCATTTTAAATAGTTATTAAGTGATAATAAATGATTTATCAACTGATTTGAAAATATAAGAAAAATCGATATCGATTTATCGATATAATAACACCTTTTGTAAATCATCGTTTAATATTGATTTATATGGTTTTATAATTCAAATGTGATCATTTTAATTAATTCATAATGATTATAAATTTATTTTCAAATTTTGTTTACAAATATATGTATATAAATTAGTAAGTGAAATATGGCCGGGAATCGGTTTTCTTATTTTCAAAGGTTTAACGAACGGAGGTTGTTCGAAGTCATCAAACGTTGTTAGTTCTCTTGTGCACATACATGAACATGTATATACATGTCACATGCACACATTAACACTTATACATATACAAATAAACATACACATTTATATATATAAACATATACAGGAAAACCTAAGATATTTTAAAAGCTTAACCCTTAAGCTTTCATTAAGTCAACCATCTCACAACAAAGTACACATTTGAGCACACACATATGGGGGTGATGATGGTGGATGTTGTCAGCCAAAATGATGGATGGAAATAGGGCCATGTGGTGATGGAGATGGAGCATGTGGAGGTGATGAAAGGGGTGATGTAAGTGCTTAGACATTTTCCTTCTTCTTTCCCTATAAATACTCACACATTTCCCTCTTCTTCATTCCACCATATCTCCTTCAAAACCTAACCAAATTGTGCAATTAATTTTTTTAAACCATTTAGAATTTCAATGGCTACAACTTTCTAGTTGACCACTTCTTCCCATTCTAAGCTTAGCTATACTCAAAACTCCATTCTTTCAAGTACATTCTCGAGCCCAGTTTTAAAGGCCGAGAATACCTTTTTTCGTTCGAGCATAACTCCTCCAAAACCGATCCAAATGAAGTAATTCATTTTATCAAACCATTTATAACTCTAGTGGCTACAACTTTCATGTATAGCACTTCTTCCAATTTTGAGTTTAACTATGCCAAAATTCCACATCTTTACAGTACATTTTCAAGCTTAATTTTTATAAATTCGAGAACACCCTGTCTTATTTTGATAATATCTTCCTCATATAAAATCGAAATCAAGCGTTACTTTATTTCAAATTTAAGAGAAAAGAAATTGCATAACTTTCCAGTTAACAATATTTTCAAATTTTGGGAGTAAGAAGGTCAAAAACCGAGAGAAAATGCCCTATTTTTGGGTTTAGATCTTGAGAACTCAAGGTCATACCTTCACCACTTATCTTCCTCCTTCCCAAAGCTTGGCTATAAGCACTTGAAGGTCTTGGAAGTAAACAAGTGTGGTGAAGAGGAGCTAAGGCCGAGAGCAATGGCATAGAGGAGGGGGTGGCCGAGCACTTGGATAAGGAGATGAAGTTGTTTAAGGGATTGTATTAGTGAAGTGTTTATTGTTTGAATGTTGGTAGGAAGTTTTGATTTGGAAAATGGTGAATATTCGATTTAGAAAATAATTATATGAATGTTTAAATTATAAATTTAAATGCTTGGATGATTACTTGATTGATTATATGGATGTTAAGATGGTTGATAACTTGGTTGATGAATGATTAAAAAAAGCATAATTGAAATGGTTAAGTAATTAAACATAGTTATTTCATGAAAAATAAATCCATATGGATGTGTATATGAAGTTATTTAGCCTCTTAATGGTTTTAAGAATACAAGAAGGTTGAAGATGAATATTATAATAATATAATATTATGAAATGATTTAAAAGTGAAAAAGAGATTTAATATGTAAAATATTGGTTTAAATGTTTGAAAATGGTTTATAAATGTTTTATAAACATTAAAATTCAATTTAAAGTAGTTTTGACAAATAATGAATTTGAAGTCAAAAATAGGTGCGTCGCGCAACGCAGTTCGCGATTTCACGTCGTAAAAGTTAAACCCTTCTATAGGATGGAATCGGAGTCGGATTTCTTTGCAATAAGAATTTTCCGAACTATTATGACTATAGTTTTCAAACAAAATAAAATGATTGAGATTTCAATTAATATATTTTAAAATATGAGCAAATCAAGTTTTTGAGAAAATAGCACTTTGGCTGCTCGGTGGCTAAAGTAGCAAATGTTCTGAATATATATTTTTAAAATGTTTAAAAATATGGGTAAATTCTGAAATTTCTTTAAAATGTTTTAAAATAGATTTGATTTATAAAAATGGATTTCTAAATGATCGAATAGTTGTTTAATCAAATAAGCTTTGAAAATACTATTTGCAGCACTATTCGCGGCACTTTTTGCAGCACTTTGATCGATTTTGAAATATGAACTTGAACTTAAGTATTCTTTTCCAAATCTTTTATAAATATTTTTAAACTAAATAATTAAGTGTTTTAAAGGTGATTTGAGGATTTTATAATTTATTTTAAAGAGTTTAAATAGATTTAAAGAAAAACTATCAAAATCAAGAGATTTAATATTGGCTCTAAAAGCCGACGAGTTGACTAGATTTTTCTATTCATAAGATCCCAGTGAGGTGCTTAAACTAAAGAGATATTCAGGAGCAATCAGTGCCCTGGCTCACCTGGCCTCTCTTGGGCGAGGGATAGATAAGGTCGAAAGGTCAGAAATGGGTTAAGTATAAAAGATTAAAATTTTCAAATTTAAACAACTTGGATTGCATGGAGATAATCTTCTTACACTTGGTGTTAAATTCCGAGGAGGGAACCCATACTATCCATATGAATTTAAAAGTCGATTTCACTGCTATTTGAAGGATAGTAAAGGTTGGATACGAAAATTGATATTGAATAGAATTAGTATGATTTCCATGATCCTTTTTACTTAATAATGTTTTCCAATATGAGATTTAAATAAATGATTTGGAATTATTTTAATTCCTATTCTTAAAAATTAATTATTTTGGGTTTCCAGTAAACTATGTCCTAAATAACATTGTTTTTAACCCGTTTTAAAAGTTATGATTTGGAAATCTTTGTAAATATTTGAATAAATGATTTGGAAATATTTTCCTAAGTAAAGGATGAAATAATTTAGAACTATGCCATGATTCAAAAAGGTTTAATTAACTAAAAGGATTCGATAAATGAGGCTTAATGATTCCATATACTATTAAGATGATAAATGGAATAATTTAAAATAATATATCTCTTTGAGATATTTATGAATCAATAAAAAGATGAATTAAATTGAATGATGATTGATAATCACATATGAACTTAACATCATTTTAGTCTATGATTTGCTCGGATGAACCAGGGTTGGATTTTGGTAACTCCTATCTAAAAACCACTTCGAACCAATGTATACATTCGGAAGCGAAGACATGTTGAAGATGATGATTATTGAAGATCGGAGATCTTCAAAATGTATGGATTGCTATCAAGAATCCCAGGGGTTTACCCCATATTATATTTATATAGTAGTAGTGTCTACATTCTGAAATCTTCGTTGTATTGAAGACCGAAGATCTTCATAGCGAAAGGACTACTTGTTGACGTCCTCTGGATCGCTCCTAATATAGAGATATTTATTATAGCAGTGGTCCCGTCATGCTTTGAAATCTTCATAATGTCAAGATTACTCGCTACTGATCCTAGGACGTGGTAGGAGGAATGCATTCGGTTTTATTCTATCCCAGAACGAACTTGTATGGACAAATGTCTGGCAGTGTATTTCTGATCGTATTAATTGATCTGTATCAGCATATTATCTGCTTGGTAGTGGAGAAGGCAACTTCTCTTAGCTTAACACCCTTTCCTGAGACGTACGAGCTCAGGAGTTATACATTTGTAGAAATCAGTTGTGTGATTATGGAATGGCAATGTGACATTCAAAGTGGAACCTGTTATGAGAAAGGCAAAGCATGTCTTCATGAAAACACAAAGCATGGCTTTGTGGACTATATGAGCGTAGCCTCTCAAGCCTCACATCCTGATAATGATACGGGTAATTATGTGGTCAATAGGACATGTATTTCAGGCTACCGGTTTATGTGTATATGGTGGCGTCCAGTATTTGGACCCATTAGTGGAAGGCGTTCCTCAAGTCATCTATTGCCCCATTTATTTTAATATAGTAGCTAGCTTGTGAAAAGTGATAAGGCTACCAGATATTGGTAGTGTAACACGTGCAGTTTTAAGTAGCTAGCTTGAGAAAGTGATAAGGCTACTAGGAACTATGGTTGTTATGCATGGATCGAAGGAAAAGGCTACTGGTTCCCTATCATGCTGGAAATCCAATTTCAATACGAGATTTACGGTATTGGTTGTATTCCCAAAATAGTTGTAATGCTTTGCAAACATTTTAGCTACCCCTTTTGGTATCATATATTCCGTCCGGTATATTCCGTTGACCTAATCCGGATATATTACCATAATCTGGGTATTAATACTTTCTTTGTATATATATTTATTTGAAAATGTTTTCAAACTGATGTCATTAATAATAATATCAAAGTGATTTTCCATATAAAGTATTTTGGTTATCGTAAGGTAAAAACGTGTCCGTATTTATAAGCGGCGTGGTCTTACGAGATACTATTATTTTCAAAGGTTTTTTTAGTACCCATTTATGACTCCGTTGTATGTTTATGGTTCGAATATCTCATGCTGGTTTATCAAGCCTGATCTGGATATTTTTAATACTTGGGTCAGATCCGAGTAGTTTTAGGTTTAGTTGAAGACAGTTGGAGTTTCCAGAGGAGAGCTGGAGATCTTCATCTAGGTATGAACGTATTCCATTATCCACTGCATCTATTGTATGTGTTTTTTATTTTCAGCATTTGTAAGGACAGAGGATTTATAACTGTCCAGGCTGAATCTTGGTTAGACTATGATATTGTATTCAAAATTTTCCACTATAAAGATTATTGTTGAAATAATATATGTTATTCCATTCGTTTGAGATTCTGTTCTATCTTTATTTTATTTTTCCCTAACAATCGGGGTTTCAACACTTGGATTTGTGGCACGTGAATACCGAAGATGTATTAATGTTGGTCTTCGAGGGTCGAAAATCCCGGTTGTTACAATAACTGAATCTATTTAGCTTCCAAAACACCGCTTGATTTAATTAATATATAATAGTTATACATTAATTAGTATTTATGAAATATACACATGAAAATATTCTAGAGGACAAATTTAGAGGCTTTTTAGTACTAAGGACAGCCCACTAATAATTTTGCTTCAAGGACAAAAACTTTTAATTTTGCATTCGAGCCCTAAGCCACGCTATTTGTTCTTTCTTCTTCTAGGTGACCGTAAAAGGTTAACCCCGTCGTTCAATTTCCAAATCCAAAGCTCTCTCCTTTTCATAATACCCCAACCACGTGCACGAGATATCCTCTTCGAATCCCAAATAATCTTACTTCAATTACCAGAGTAAGGAGTGAGCTTTCTAAGGTGGTGACGAATGAACGAATTAGCAGTCACTTGATTCGATACTTCATTAATTTGGGTTTCAGTTAGAAGAGCAGAAGAAGAAACCATGAAAATCCTATTAACTTTTCTGCATTTTGAACTGAAAAAAGTATTTGTTAGGGGAAGAGACAGAGTTGAGTTTGAGAATTTGAGAGCTGTATTCATTTTCTATAAGGATCAGTTTTTAGGTATCATTTTTGTTTTTCATAGTATCATTTTTCACAATAATGCAGTGTGAAAGTGTTTTTATGTTTTTTGGTTTGAGTACAAAAATATGAGGTTATTACAGAATAAATATGATGATATGTATTAAACAAGCAATTAGTTGAATTAGTGTTTTGTTAGTATTAAACATTTATTGAAGTCTGGTTGGGTATCAGTTTTATTACTAATTTGTGTAACATTTTTTAGGTATCGGTTTTATATACTGTAGGTATCATTTTTGGAAAATCTATTTTTTTATTATTACTGTTGTATAAAGAAAATTATTGTACTGGAATAAAATGATAATCTGAAGCAAACATTTTTTTACTGATGTTTTTTTTCCGATGGTGATAATAGTCTTCTTGTTTTGTTTGTATTCGATGATAATACTTTCAACACTCGGTTGTCCTTTGATTATTCGTTTTATGATCTAAAGAATGAAATTTATCATTATTGGTCTCCACTTACTCCTTTGTCCATTGACATTTCTTGCGTGCTTGAGAATAAAGTAATCGTGGTTGATATTTTGTTGTATCAGTTGTTGTGAAAAAGTGATATTTTGTAGTATATTAGTATCAGTATCAGTTTTGTAGAATATGCTAGTATATGATTTTTGTTTGATAATAATAAACATATATATATATATATATTCGTTTAAATGTATTGGATATTGTACTATTTTATTTTTCACATAATTAAATAAATATTTGTAGAATAAAATAAATAACTCAAAATTCATATTCAAACAAATATTTTATTCAAACCAATATTTTATTACAAATTTGAATAGTACAAATTTCAGCTCTCATTACATTTACACAATTTCAATTACAATTCAATTTCAATTACAAAACAATTTTTCACTTTACATTTTAAATCCCACCACATAGTCACTCAACACTCGTATTTTTATCTTCAACTCTGTTCCAGCCTGAATCCAACATTTGAGTTATCTGCAAAATAAACACTGACGCAGTAAACTAGAAAAAGAAAATATTTTGCAGTGCAAATTAAAGTGTGTTTTGAAAATAATATTTGCCTCAGTTATTTGGGTTGTTCGTCATCATTTCTTTTGAATTCATCTTACACAAACAGCTTGTAACATGCACAGTGTATCACTGTATATGTCATAAGGTCGTGCACACTGATATACACTTGCTTGATAAAAATGCAGGGATAGGTGAGCACGAGATCAATCCCGAGCCTAGGCTGGATTCAACTTAAGTGCATATAAGTTTCGACCAAAACTGCAACAACAACGAGACAACATGAAGATTCACATGAATATAAAAGTACACTTGAAGAATCAAATGCAACACCAAGTTAATAGGCAACCATGTACAAAGCAACTGAAAACAAGTGCACAACAACTAAACATGAAGACCACCAGTACAATACAATGATCAAAAGCAATACAAAGATTAGACTCCAAAATGCAAATGGGATGCAACATAAACCAGACTTCAAGTGAACCCAAATAAAAAGCAACAGTGAAGACCAACCATGTGCAACCATTCAAACCAGTTCGAGTTCAGCCTTTCAACATGAAACATGAAGATTCAAATGCATGAACACATATATCAGTTCAGAGGCATGAACAAGACAAAGTGCAGACACATGAATGATCATATGCAAGCATTCAAAGAGGACAGAGGATATGCATGCATTCAGACATGTATATATGTAGTGATGACTAGACTTCAAGTATACATATGCAAGGCTATCATGACCAGATAAGTGAAACAATGGCCAGGCTCACAACAACAAGTGCACCAAACCACAAAACTCAACACAGTAGAGATATCAAGCCAACCAATTGGATAGGCATAAAAATCATACACATATATACATACATATATGTATGTATATACATGTTTATATGGTTACAGTAATCACAGTTGCAAGTCACAGTTCAAATAACGTTGTAGTGAATTTCAAAATGAACAAGTCGGTGAATTGAAAGTCAAAGGTAGAAAAAAATTTATGGAACTCGTAGGTGATAAAAACCAATTTAAAAGTCAAAATATTATCGCAATTTCAAATGCTGAAGTTATAGGAACCGACCCAAAGCAACTTCAATCACGTGAACAAATCAAGGAGAAAACAAGAATGAAACCGACTCAAGAAATTCAAATCCATCAACTATTGAACAAGTCAGTGCAATCACCATCATTTAAGCAAAATCGAATAGCCAAGCAAGTGTCATGAAGAATTCAAAAGGAAATATACGACCATATATTTAGGGATTTTATCCCTATTTAATCCCACATCATCATCGGCATTCAAGTGATTCGAGTTCAAGCAAAACCAGAGCAATATACAAATTCAATCACAAATCAATAACTCGAATTGAGTTCTAATACAAGCAACTGCAACAGAGAAATTATACGGCAAAATTCACATACCAAATTCACGGTTTCGAACTCACTCCTGAAAGCGACCGCGAGCCAAATCGAAGAAGCATTGAAGCCAATTATGAAACGACCAGAAACAATTTGAATTTTTGTTTCAAGCGGTGCTAAATTTCAAAGCCCCAGTGTTGAAGAGGAACGAATTGGAAGCAGCCATTGATTTCACAAAGCAAAGGAGGCGGCATGAAAATAAAAGGAAACAGGCCAGAGTTTGTTCACAAGGGAAAGACCGCATCTTTCATTTGGGCCGAAGAATAACAAAAAGGGAAGTTCACATTTTATTTTACTTAGGCCGGCCTTTATTTTGTATTGGGTTGAATTATTTATAAATTAGGGTTTTGTTTGTTTTAATTTTTTTATTTGTAATTTCTTTTTAAAATTGTTTAACTTTCTAGTCGTGTGACTTAGTACAAACTACGAGGAGTATTTGAGAATTCGTAACTCGGTGGCTGAGTTGTGGCAGGGTTTTGAGCGTAGAGTTAGGTTAGTCATTAGCGGGTGTCGCAAGTTTACGTGTTTAAGCGTCTGACTACTTAATTCCTAGTAGAAACCTTGGGGGCAGCATGTAGGCAGGGTTTTGCCGAAGCTAGATAAATTTGTGTGTGATCTCTACTGCATTATTATCTGTGATTGTTTTTATTTACGCATTTATTTTCATTCTTATTAGTATCACCCTATTCACCCCCCTTTAGGGTGAAAACGATCCTATAATTGGTATCAGAGCTAGGAACAGAAACCAATTTTTGGTTTAAAAAATTTGATTTTTTAATGGCTTCTTTTAATAATACTTTGGTAAGGGCCAGTCCATAGTTAGACCACCCATGTTCAATGGTGAATATGCTTATTGGAAAAATAGAATGAATTTTTTTCTAAAAACCATAGATGCATGGAATATTGTTGAGAGAGGATATAGCACACCAACAATAATGGTAGATAATCAAGAAGTTGAAAAACCTATGGATCAATGGACAGATGTTGAAAATAAACTGCAAAATACTAATGCTAAAGCTATGAATTATATCATTTGTTCATTAGATCAAATTGAATTTAATCGTGTCTCACATTGTCTAACTACGAAGGAAATTTGGCACGCACTTGAAGTAACCCATGAAGGAACTTCCCAAGTCAAAGAATCTCGCCTTGCCATGCTTAGTAGCGAGTACGAGAACTTCACAATGGCAAAGGATGAAAGTGTCAAAGAAATGTATGGACGACTTTCTAATCTAATATACAAATCAAAATCACTTGGAAAGCCATACACAGAATTGGAAATAGTCCGAAAAATCCTCAGAATTCTACCATGAAATTTTGAAGCAAAAGTGACTGCTATTCAAGAATCAACGGATCTAAAACAAGTTAAAGTTGAAGAACTAATCGGAAATCTCACCACGTATGAGCTAGAAATAAAATTCAAGGAAGAACGTGAAGGAGGTAATACATGAAAGAAATCGATAGCTCTCAAAGGAACAACAGAAAGTGAAGATGATGATGATGATGGAGCAGCTGAATTGGCACTGATAATAAAGAGATTCAAAAGGTGGAACCACAAATGTGGAAATCCTGCCCTAAATCAAAATCTGAAGAGCGGAATCATCAAAATTCTAGACAACTCGAAAGAGCAGGAGATCATTTGTCACAACTGCAATAAACTTGGTCACATCAAGCCCAATTGTCCTCAAAATGAACTCAGCAAATGAAAGAAACCGAAGAGGAGAAGTTTTGCAACCACTTGGGATGAAAGTGATGAAGATGAAGATGAAAGCACTGGTAGTGAGAGTGAAAAAGCAAAACTATGTCTTCGAGGAGAAACAAGTGACATCGATGATGACGAGCCAAGCGAGGTATCAAAACTTACACACTCGCAATTACTTATATATTTTCATGAAGTAAATGGCTGTTTTGAACGACTTAGGGAAAAGTATGCTAAGATTGAATCACAAAGAGATAGTTTGATAGATCTAAATAAGCAGCTTGATCAATTGGTTAAAAACTATCAAAATAAGAGCCTAAGTGTGATAAGTGTCCATCATTTGAAGTGGAAATAAAAAAATCAGAAATTAAAATTAAATCGCGTGAAAATGAAATTCTGATTTTGAAAGAAAGTGAAAACATTAGGAGAGAAAATTCTATTAAAAAGTGCAATTTGTTATTGAATGAAAATGAATCTCTCAAAACACAAGTCCAACAATTGTTTACAACTTTAGGGAAATTCTCCAAAGGAAAAAATCAGTAAATATGCTATTAGGGAAACAAACTGTTAATCCTATTAGATAAGGACTTGGGTATACTCAATCTGAAAGAGTTAGAAGAGAAATTAATCAAGTCCACTCCAAGTGCACGATTTGTGGAAAAATTGGACACAATCACAACAATTGCTGGTATAGACTCAAACACACAAAAACCATACCAATTTGGGTTCCTAAAGGCACAAATGTAAAATCTCTTAGAATTAAACAAATCTGGGTGCCAAAAGGAACAAACATAGATTGTCTTGGGTCTACACAAACTTATTTTTCAAAATCATTTGTCACTAACAATCATGGACCTATAAAAACAAATAGAACACAAAAATCTTTTCTCGTGTAGGTGTGGTGGTAGGCTAAGGAACAACAACAGTGGTACCTGGATTCTGGCTGTTCCAGGCACACGACGGGCGACAAATCAAAGTTCCTTAGTCTAGAGAAATACAAAGGTGGCAGAGTCACAATGGACAAAAACGATGTATTATCTGCACCATAATCTGATTTCAATCAGCCAATGATCGAATAGGAAAATTTTAAAAAATCATCTTTGCATGCACTATGGTAAGAGATATTATTCTGTATTGGTTGATGATTACTCTAGATACACATGGGTACACTTCTTTATCTTATTGCTTCTAGACATTATGTTCTCTGCTTACTTGTGTACATGGGTTCAATCAAATCCAAATGAATCTCATTTTAAAAGCTGTAAAAGATTCATAATGTACCTATTGCACACGTCATGGTTTGGTCTTTGGTATTTATCTAATGATAACTTTGAGTCAAAGGGGAATTCAGATGCAGATTACACTGGTAGCCTAGTTGATAGAAAAAGTACTAGTGGAATATGTTTTATGTTGAGACATCCATTAATTGCATCACATTTCCAAATAAAATATCTGCATAATTTTCATTTTAATTGATTTTCAATTGGTAGACATTTTTTTTCCATAAAACCCCTTTTAGAAAATAGTTTTGTTGACTTCATCTCATTTTAGGCAATTTTGAAATTTAATTTATATTTGGTCTTAAATGCCTATGTTAACTATTCTTACTCCCTATTGATTATCAAAAAGAAAAATAGTTACTAAAAAATGTGATGAGTGTTGATATTAATCATACATTATGACTTGAGAAAGTATGTTTAGTAAAATTTTTTAAAAATTTAAACAAGATTTATAATAACTTTTGTTGATAAAAATTCCATGACCATCTCTATTTCTATCATATTTCTAACGACCATCACTCATCAAAATTCAATGTAGTATGTCAAAATATGGTATTTTAAACGAGAAATTATTCATTTTTCTTAGAATTAATTAGCAATAAAAACATCCAAAGTATTTACTCTCATTTAAAAGTCCCCACGGTTATGCATGGATGAATTACTTAGAATATTTGATTTTGTGCTTTCATGCTCATTTAAAAATCCTCACGGTTATGCATGTATGGAACACATATCAAAATTGATTATTAAATAGGCAAGTTGATTCTAATCCCATTTAAAAGTCCTTACGGTTATGCGTAGTTAGAAGATACTTAAAATTCATTTTTTTAAATTTAATGAATACTACTAATCTCATTTAAAAGTCCTAACGGTTATGCATGGTTAGTAAGTATTTAACAGTTTCCTGTTATAAATATATCACAAATGAACACTACTTTATTGTTTTGTATACCGACATCACCCCTATCACTCTAAAATGGAATATGCGCCTAACAGAGTATTTATGATTTTTGTTTGATCTTTTATGAAATTTAATATATATACTCGATTAGGTATTAATGTTGTATTAAGTCTATCACTTTATCTCTATTTTTCTAACACTATTACTTTTTTGCTGATAACAAAAAGGAGAGAGAAGTTAAGATTTTGGCAAGCATATTCTCATATAGCCTCATTGCATTTGTTTTTTTATTTTATTTGCATATTTTTTCATGCATATGTGAAGGGGGAGCTTTGTTGTAGGGGGAGCATTCAAATAGGGGGAGCAAATAGATTTCATCAAGATCAAATACATTTAACAAAGTTAAAATCTTAATATATGTTTGTTAGCATCAAAAGGGGGAGATTGTAGAATATGCTAGTATATGATTTTTGTTTGATGATAATAAACATATATATATATATATTCGTTTAAATGTAATTGATATTGTACTATTTTATTTTTCACAAAATTAAATAAACATTTGTTGAATAAAATAAATAACTTAGAATTCATATTCAAACAAATATTTTAGTCAAACAAATATTTTATTACAAATTTGAATAGTACAAATTTCAGCTCTCACTACATTTGCACAATTTCAATTACAATTCAATTTCTATCACAAAACAATTTTTCACTTTACAATTTAAATCTCACTACATAGTCACTCAACACTTGTATTATTATCTTCAACTCTGTTCCAGCCTGAATCCAACATCTGAGCTATCTGCAAAATAAACACTGAGGCAGTAAAATTGAAAAAGAAAATATTTTGCAGTGCAAATTAAAGTGTGTTTTGAAAATATTATTTGCCTCAATTATTTGGGTTGTTCGTGATCATTTCTTTTGAATTCATCTTACATGAACAGCTTGTAACATGCACAGTGTATCACTGTACATGTCACAACACTGTGCACACTGATATACACTTGCTTGATAAAACTACAGGGACAGGTGAGCACAAGGTCAAATCCGAGCCTAGACTGGATTCAACTCAAGTGCATATAAGTCTCGACCAAAAATGCAACAACAATGAGACAACATGAAGATTCACATGAATACAAACGTACACTAGAAGAATAAAATACAAAAGCAAGTTAATAGGCAACCATGTACAAAGCAACTGAAAACAAGTGCACAACAACTAAACATGAAGACCACCAGTACAATACAATGATAAAAAACAATATAAAGACCAGACTCCAAAATGCAAATGGGATGCAACACAAACCAGACTTCAAGTGAACCCAGATCAGAAGCAACAGTAAAGACCAACCATGTGCAACCATTCAAACAAGTTCGAGTTCGATTTCAGCCTTTCAACATGAAACATGAATATTCAAATGCATGAACACATATATCAGTTCAGAGGCATGAACAAGGCAAAGTGCAGATACATGAATAATCATATACAAGCACTCGAAGAGGATAGAGGATATACATGCATTCATACATGTATATATGCAGTGATGACTAGACTTCTAGTATACATATGCAAGGCTACCATGACCAGATAAGTGAAACAATGGTCAGGCTCACACCGATAAGTGCACCAAACCACAAAAAATCAACACAGTAGAGACATCAAGACAACCAAGTGGATAGGCATAAAAATCATACACATATATACATACATATATGTATGTATATACATGTTTATATGGTTACAGTAATCACAGTTGCAAGTCACAGTTCAAATAACATTGCAGTGAATTTCAAAATGAACAAGTCGGTGAATTGAAAGTCAAAGGCAGCTAAATTTTTTTTATGGAACTCATAGGTGATAAACACCAATTTAAAAGTCAAAATATTATCACAATTTCAAATGCCGAAGTTATAGGAACCATCCCAAAGCAACTTCGATCATGTGAACAAATCAAGGAGAAAAAAGAACGAAACTGACTCAAGAAATTCAAATCCATCAACTATTGAACAAGTCAGTGCAATCACCATCATTTAAGCAAAATCGAACGGCCAAGCAAGTGTCATGAAGAATTCAGAAAGAAATATACGACCGTATATTTAGGTATTTTATTCCTATTTAATCCCACATCATCATCGGCATTCAAGTGATTCGAGTTCAAGCAAAACCAGAGCAAGATACAAATTCAATCACAAATCAATAACTCAAATTGAGTTCGAATACAAGCAACTGCAACAGAGAAATTGTACGGCAAAAATCACTTATCAAATTCACATTTTCGAACTCACTCCTAAAAGCGACCGCGAGCCAAATCGAAGAAGCATTGAAGCCAATTATGAAACGACCAGCAATCAATTTGAATTTTTATTTCAAGCGGTGCTAAATTTCAAAGCCCTAGTTTTGAAGAGGAACGAATTGGAAGCAGCCATTGATTTCACAAAGCAAAGGAGGCGGCACGAAAATAAAAGGAAACGGGCCAGAGTTTGTTCACAAGGGAAAGACCGCATTTTTCATTTGGGCCGAAGAATAACAAAATGGGAAGATCACATTTTATTTTACTTGGGCCGGCCTTTATTTTGTATTGGGCTGAGTTATTTATAAATTACGATTTTGTTTGTTTTAATTTTTTTATTTGTAATTTCTTTTTAAAATTGTTTAACTTTCTAGTCGTGTGATTAGGTACAAACTACGAGGCGTAGTTTGAGAATTCGCAACTCAGTGGCTGAGTTGTAGTAGGGTTTTGAGCATAGAGTTAGGTTAGTCATTAGTGGATGTCGCAAGTTTACGTGTGTAAGCGTCTGACTACTTAATTTCTAGTAGAAACCTTGGGGGTAGCACGTAGGCAGGGTTTTTCCAAAGCTGGGTAAATTTGTATGTAATCACTATTGCATTATTATCTGTGGTTGTTTTTATTTCCGCATTTATTTTCATTCTTATTAGTATTACCCTATTCACCCCCCCTCTAGAGTGAAAACGGTCCTACAAATTTTAGTAATGACAAAAAATAGTATCAGTTCATGCATACTGTAGTATCGGTTTCAAGTATAAAATACAGTCATAACATAACATCACGTGTAAGAAAAGTTAAACAAAGCTAATTTTTACAACATCAAAAGTAAGATCGTAGTTTTACAACAAACTGACATAATTTCAATAAGTGTTATATGTTATATCTACATTAAAACAAAGCTAAATTCAATTAGTTCTAACACAATATCTCATATATATATTAGTTGAACTGAACATCATAACAGTTTTTACAACAGATTCAATTCTTTGTATTTTCTTCCTTCCAATGTTGAAACGAACTTGACTAAATTCCAACAGTGATTATTGTCCGTCAATATGTCATACACAATTCTTGCTCTTGTTTGAAACATTTGTTCAGGTTTTATTTTGATCAGTATTTCGCTTCTGTTCAATGATATGATGAATATCATGACATATTTACCGTAGTCAACCCTATTTAAAGCAAAATATATTGTTAGTATCGGTTTGCATCACTTGTAGTATCAGGTATATAACAAATATATAACATTGTATTTAAGAGATAATAGTGCAAACAGATCATATGCTTTGAAATAAAATAATTAACAATTTTACTATCAATATTAGGTATCGTTTTTGCACATATTTTGGTATCAGCTTTGATATAAATTACATTCAAAATAATTTATAAAATAACAAGGCATCAACTCTAAACAAACGGCTATTAGGTATCAGTTTGCATTATTTTGGTATCACTTCTATCATACATCATAGTCAAACGAACAATTAAATGGGGAAAAATTATAAAGCATCAACTTATATCAAACAAAAACTAGATATCATTTTTGCAAATCAATTTTGGTATAAATAACAGTCAAAATTATTTATAAAGTAAGCGTCCAACTCCAAACAAACAACTGCTGGGTATCAGTTTTGCATTATTTTGGTATCATTTTTGTCATACATGACAGTTAAATAAATAATTAAAACTACAAAGCATCAACTTTTATCAAACAGACACTAGGTATCAGTTCTGCTATATATGTATGTATGTATGTATGTATCAGTTTTGTTATAAATAACAGTCAAAATAATTTATAAAATAACCAAGCATGAATTCCAATCAAATAGCTACTAGGTATCAGTTTTGCACTATTTTGGTATCATTTTTTTTTCATACATGATGGCAACTAAATAATTAAATTTACAGAGCATCAGCTTATATCAAACGGAAACTAGGTATCATTTTTGCACGCGCACGCACACACACACACACACACACACATATATATATATATGTATCAATTTTGTTATAAATAACAATCAAAATAATTTATAAAATAATCAAGCATGAATTTCAATCAAATATCTACTAGGTATTTGATTTTGTTATTATTTTGATTGGTAGTAGTATTGTTACGTAAAAGAATAAATTTATGTATCTATCCATTCTTCATTTGCGGTTTTGCATCAAAGCTGCCTTGACTATTATGTCATCAGATCTTAAAATGCTCATGTCAAAGCCATCCTGGGCCTAGCGTGAAACGGCAATCTGAATTTGTGTTTGCCATTTCTATTTATGCCGAAATAAGGAAGTCGATTTGCATTGGAGTTGTCATGCCTCACTTGAAGTTGCCGTGGAGTTGCGATTGCCTGAAGAAGCTCGCTACTGGATTTTTGTTTTGCGGAATCTTAGTCGGAGCTTAGGATAAGAGGTAGAGAAGGAATTCATAATAGAGAACAGGTATGGCCCACGTAAGATGGATTTGAGAAAGAGAATTAAGCTTTTGACAGATGCCATAAAAATTGAACGATGGAAAGCGTGCTCGAAGATGGGCTTTGGTCATGTCCTTGTAGCAAAAAATAGGCTCGTGTCATTATGCTTAAATTATTAGAATAATTTATCCTTTAAATATTTTCCCCTTTATTATATTGGGTGTGTTTAGTAAAATTGATTTAACTCTAGATTTGTTCGGGGCGTTGTTAGTAATTTATTGGATGCTTATATAAAAGTTATATATGTATGTATCGATTACGATATCGATAAAGATTTAAATGATATAATTTACTACTAGTTTTAAAAGGGTTTTGGTTCATTTAGTGGCCTTGGTACAACCGTTCAAATAAGAGGGAAGGGCAAATTAATTATTGACTTGGTATAGGAGGGTTTTATGCAAAATATTTTGGTCAAACTCTCACTATATGAGTGAACCATGGATTCATTATTTTGGATCATTTATAGCCTTCTCCCTCTTCTCCCTTAGGCCACAAGTACCATTCCCCTTTCTCTCCATTTACTTACCTTAAGCACATCCAATTAAATAAATATAATCATATCCAGTGTATGCATGCCTATCTCTTACAAAGAAGGGTGCATATATGAAAGATCTTAGGAATCAATTTGGATCAATATGTGTTTCTATGACATAATCTCTGAGGTATAATTCAGTTTACTTGTTTATTGTATATTTTATCTGTCATATATCACTTTTTTTAATACATATAATGGCAGTGAATTTATATTAGTTTAATATATACAATATTTGATCTACGTATATCATTATACATTTATTGTAATTAGCAAATAATATAAAAAATTATGTAAGAGATGTTTCGGTAAAAGTTTAATGGAAAAGTTTTTTTAAAACATAGTTAGTTAAATTTAAAACATTGTTTAGTAATTTTAATATTCATATCTATAAATTAAAATTTAGAAAAATTTTATGTAAATATTTTATTAAAATGTTTTCGAAAATTTAGTTTTATAAAAAAAATTTCACCCATACTATTTTATTTATATGTTATATAATCAATACAAATTATTTTATTATGCATTTTATAAATAACAATATATTTATTTTCAAAAAAAAATTAAAAATTATTGCTGAAATATACATACATAAATACATTTTCAAACATCTATTTTAATATAAGTAAATATGTACCAATTTAATCAATATAAACATTTATATAAATATTTAAAACTTGTTTAATTTCAAAACTTGAAACTTAAATTATATATATATATACTATTTAAAATGTTGCAAAGTCAAAATCATGATTGTTAGACCAATTTTTGGTCCAACATCCAAAGTTCTTTAAATAAGTATAATATTTTAATAAATTTCAAATATTCCCATCGTTAAGATAAGAATTATATAAAATGTTCAAAAGTCATATCATATGCCAATAGTACAAAATTCAAGTCATATGCAATATTCTTTATTCATTGGTCAATATGTCTATAATACAAGTCATCTCCTTATTCATTGTCCAAAATATCAAAAATTGGGCACATATGCAATTTTCTATTTCTATAAGTTTTTATATTCAAAAGTTTAGGTCATATTCTCCTTTATTGACCATTAAAAGAGTTCTTAAGTTCTTGAGGAAGCTTAGAAATGTAAAGTCCCAAAAAATGATTTGTGCTAAGAAAGAGAATGGGGAGAGGAGCCCCTAGGGGTAGGTCCCTATTTAAGTAGTTGGAGAAGGGCTTTCCCATATTGGTGTATCGAAGTTGATGCAGATTGATGACTTGGCAAGATGGATGGTTTTGATGGTGTCATATGTCATAGTATATGAACGTAAATAGTTCACGCAGATTGCTATACTAGTCGTAGCTTTGGCAAAGGTGGAATGGTCACATGGGCATGTATTGTAGCTTCAAACATGAACTTCTTCTTATATTATTGCATTAACTCTACATATAATTGATTCATCTCCATCGTTTTGTGTCGTATATAATTCATATCTATTTTCCTTGTGCATTTATGAAATGATTTGCTTGATAAGAAATTATTGATATACACTGATAAGAATATCATTTGGCGGCATCCTTATTCTGGCTGTTCATTTAATATTTTTCTTAAATTTAATAACAATTCTTCCTATATTTTTGATTATTTCTTTATATCGTTAATAACTCTTTGTAACGACGATGATAGTTTTTTTGTATCGTCGATAGCTTTGTCCCTTGACTTTCGAGCTTAATACTTTTACATGTGTTGGCTTCTTTAGATGCTTAACTCCTTGACATGCCATAGCTCTTTGGCATGCGATAGCTTTCATCCTTGACACTCCATAGCTTCATATGATAGCTTGCTATCCCTGAGCTCGATAACTTCATGCGATAGCTTGTTTATCTTTGACATCGATAGCTCCATGCGGCAACTTGCTTATCTTAGACATTCGATAGCTTTATGCGATAGTTTGCTTATCCCTAACACTCAATAGCTCCATGTGATAACTTGCTTATCTCTAACACTCGATAGCTTCATGCGATAGCTTATTTATTCTTGACACTCAATAGCTTTGCATATTCTCGACCCTGATAACTTCATGCAACATCTCCTTGATATGTTATTGCTTAACTCCTCAAAATACAATATCTTTCATTTTAACACTCGATAGCTTTCATTTTTAACGCTCGATAGATTTCATCTTTAACACTCAACAGCTTTCATATTTAGGAAATTTGGGATCTAACACTTGCCCCCCATTAAGTTTTCTTATGCTTTAGCTTAAGTGAACTTCTACTTTATGCCTTATTCATTTTCTTGAATGTTGACCTTTCCTCTTACCTCGTCTTTCTCCATTCCAATTGATCTTATTTCATTGATGGATATTGATTCATTTAATTTTCTAGTTGGATAGTCTTTCTTCAATATTTTTATTTACCATTATAATTTAGCTGGTCATTCTTCCTTAGATAGTTGTTTTACTGGGCGTAAAGGTAGGATTAAAGGCTTTATTGACAATCGCTCTTTAGGTGTTTGTCTTGGCTAAGTATAGAAGTGAAACCAAAGGCTTTATTGACCATCACTCCTTGGATGACTGCTTTTGCCAGACTTGGAAGTGGGGCAAAGGCTTTATTGACCATCACTCCTTTGATGGGTGCTTTGTCCAAGCGTAAAAGCAGAACCAAAGACTTTATTTGACCATCACTCCATGCATGGGTGCTTTGGTCAGGTGTAGAAGCAGCACTAAAGGTTGGACTAAAGGCTTAATTTTATCCTTTACCAGACATGAGGAGTGCATTTGCTTAACAAATCCCTTTTACCTCACAGGTTAGAGGATAAGTCGATCATAATGCATCTATGTCAAGGGGCAATTTATTTTGATATATCTTTAATAGTCCTTTATCTCTTTATTCGTCCAAAGCTATGAAGTAAGGTCTTGAATGTTTGGACTTCTAGGTTCTTGCTATTGAATTTCAATTAAGTTCACTTAATTGATAGATTCCCGAAGGTGTTACTTCATAAATGATTAGTTCCAAATTTGATCAAGTGGATTGTCTATTGGGTTCTTGATATTTTCCATTGCTCTTTTGTGTATCAAGTCATCTTTTTTCTCTTTTCTTTCGAACTGTAGCATTTAGGGATTCTCTATTGTCCAATTTATTGATTAAATCCAAGAACTCCTCTAATATTTCTTGGCTTGGTCAATAAGAGTATGCGATTCTTCGTCTTGATGGAACCTCAACACTAATTAACAACATCTCTTCAAATTCATACGTTGGTTGAAAAAGAAGTAGTATGCTTAGTATCTGCCTTTGCTCAAGTCCTATATCCCAAAAAATAAGAGAAGGTTCCTTTACCAAATTTCTTAGTCAAATCGATTTCTCGAGGTATTCTTCATTGTTTTGTTTGTAGCTTCTGCTGCTCTATTGATCTTTGGTTGGTCTCCCGATTTGAAACTCTTTATTATCTCATTTTACCCATCAAAATGAGTGAATATTTCAACCATATACTTAATTCCTTTATTGAAAATGATTTTATTCGAAAGTTTGACTCGAGTAATAACTTTCAAACTTCGAGACTTTCCAAGTGGTTATATTGGATAATGGTTTAGCCCTTATTCATTTAGTAAGCCAGTCAATTATTATTGTAAACTTCACTTCTTCTTTTAAGGTGGGTAAGGTCCTATTAAGATAAATTTATTTCCATCAAATGGCTAAGGGCTAGTGATGTGGGTCGATTTATTTGGGGAGATTCATAGGATTCTTGAAAATTTTGGCACTTGTTGTATCCTTTTGATGTAAATAAGGTCATCTGCACTCATTGCAAGCCAATAATACTCTTGCCTCATTGCTTTCCTTGCTAACTTCGTATTATTGGAATCGTTTTTGCAAAATCCTTCATGAATTTCCACTATTAGTTTTATCCACTCTCCTTGAGCTACATATCCCAGATATAAGGCTGAAGAAACCTTCTTGTATAGTATTCTGTTGATTATAGGAAGGCACTTATTAGCATCCCGACTTCTTTGATTCCTTCTATCTCACAACAGTGTTCCTTATTCAATTATCGATATTTATTCAACTATACGCATGTTAATACTTGTGGCTATTTACTTTTAATCCTTCATAAGCTACTTTATGACCATACTCCTTTTAAAAAATTTCTTCATCGAAATATACCTAGGCCAAAACTTCCTGAAAGTGTATCTTGTTAAAGGAGGGATCCAAAATAATATTCTATTTAAACAATCTTGTTAATCGCTATGTTAGAAGTGGTTTGCTTTAATAAAAAGAGTTTTCCATCAAAATAATGAAGAAAAACAAAAATCCATTCAACAGAGTCCATTATTACGTGATAGATAATTCAAACTTAGGTCTCGAAATAGAAGATTGGATCTCTAATTAAGCTCTTTATTGAAGATTGAATCACTAAATTGAAAAGGGTATTTTTGAACTTCATCATTAGACAAGAACCCATATTTGACAGGGAAATCTGGATAATAATAATAAAATTAGGACCCTAAATTATAAAGAGCCCATTATCATGTAACAAGGATTTTAACCCGAGTCTTGAAAAAGAAGTGTGAAACTTCATTCCTTATTATCATGTTGATGATGCGAAGATGGACCATTTCTTTTCTAACGAAAACCCTCATAACCTCGTAGATAATTCCTAAGATACACATCTAACTGGAAATACCAGTATTCATTTATAAAAGATGAGCAGTTATACTATGATGATGGAATTTATAACTTTGAATAATAAGTAGCCTATGCTCATTTACCCATCTTTGATGATAAGGCTTTTGGCCTCAAATGATAAATAGCCCTTGCATTTATCTGTGAAGAAATTTGAATCCACGATTGGTGAATCACAAAAATTTACAAGAAATGATTCATACATATATATTCTTATTTCATAATATAAAAGGAATCAAAATCAAAATTAGATACAAACATCTTCTCGACAAATCTACAATAAACGCATGTAGTTTATAACTCAAGGTATTCCATAGATTTTATAAGTCCATTTTTCTAACACCACCTTATATTGAAGTCGTTTTATTACAATATCTCTTTGTATTTCTATTTACTATGATGAATTAACTTCACTCGTAATTAGATATTCATTTGTAATTTATTTGTTTTCCTCATTTATTTTATATCTCATTTCACGTTTGATTATATTGAATTATGATCAAAATTTTGAATTTCGAAGTCAATTGTTATCCGATTTTTCAAATTTTAATTAGTAATTTCTCTCACATATAAATAGATATAAGCAAACGTCTTCGACGTTATTTATATTTTTCGAGACCATTCAAAGATACCAATTTCATCAAATCCCTATTGGGGTTTTCATGAATTATTATGGCTAATCATAGTCGTCGATTTACAACTTTCAATCCATAGCTCCATTATTCAAATAAGTTTTACGAGCTTGTGCATCTCATCAAATATAATCGATTTACGATGATCGATCTTTTTCAATTCATCATTGGTTGATTAGAATTTAGCTTGAAATGTTTAAAATGGGCTTTGTACTTTGAATTTTTCAAGCATCGTCGTCAACATTTATGCCGTCGGTTGTTACCATGTGGTGGGGGGGGGGGGGGGAAGTCGAGCTTCAATTCGGTGATGGACGATGAAATTTTAAGGCGGTGGATGCAATGAATCTGAGCTTCCATTATGGTGTTATTTTCCTGATGAAAATCCTAATGGGTTCGTATTTTTCACGGCATCTTGTGGAGGCAATAGTTAAGCGTATGGACCTTGGGCGTTGAGTTCGTCATTGACTACAACCTCTAATGTCAATTTTGTGGCGCTTATATCATGATGGTTTTCCTAAAATCAAGATGAACAACAAACATACCATTGATGAACTTTATATTTTTTATTTTTATTTTGGATTGAAATTATCGTTGGCCACCTACCGAGCTTTAACCAGTTCCACAATCCATCAAACTTCAACCACCTAGCTATCGAGTCTCTACCCCTATAGATCCTTGAGACCCATCGAGCTCCAAGCTTTAACCTGATTGAGTCTTAGTACCTATCGAGCTCCAAGCTCCATCATTCAATAGCCTAAAAACCTATCGTAGCTTAGGATTCCAAGTAATCGAGAAGAGCTATCGAGTTTCAAGAGGAACAACTTTGAATCCTTTAGTAGGAAAAGCTATCGAGGTCTAAATTTTTTAAAGCTACCAAGGTCTAAAAGGTATCAAAATTTGTTTTAAAGCTATCGAGGTCTAAAATTGTTAAAGTGCTCGATAGCTTGGTTTTTAAATTTAAATTTTTTAGATAAACATAAATCCATAACTTTCCCAAAATTGATCCGATTGAAAAATTCTTCAAACATCATAGTCACAAAAATGTTTCCTATTTTCTAGATGTTTTTTGAATTTTTTTGAAATTAGGGGCATTTCGTTAGTTTTTCAAAAGATCTCAAGTTCAACTCTGAATAAAAGTATCAAAATGTTAAATCAATTTTTGGTCCAACGCCTAAAATTCTTCAAATAAGTATAATATTTTATAAATTTCAAATATGCCCTTGGTCAAGGTAAGAATTATCCTAAATATTCAAAAGTCATATCGTACACTATTTATATGCCAATGGTACAAAATTCAAGTTCATATGCAATATTCTTTATTCATTGGTCAATATGTCCATAATATTCTTCTCCCTATTCAATGTCCAAAATATCAAATAAATAGTACATTTGCAATTTTCTATTTCTAAAGTCCTTATGTTCAAATGTTCAAGTTATCTTCTCCTTCATCGGCCATTAAAAGAGTTCTCAAGCTCTTAAGGAAGCTTAGAAATGTCTAAGTCCCAAAAATGTTTTGTTCTAAGAAAAAAAAAGAGGAGAGGAGCCCTTCTCATGTGGGGGTACATCCCTATTTATAATAGTTGGAGAGGGGCACAACTTGCTCGTGTTGGTAGATTGAAGTTGATGTTGACCGATGACTTGGCAAGATGGATGGTCTTAATGATGTCATGTGTCATAATATCTAGATTTGAATAGTTCATGTGGATTGTTATCTTGCCTGTGGTTGGACAATGTGGAATGGTTGCACAAGCATGTTTTGAAGCTTCAAAATTGAACGTCTTCTTATATTAGTGCATTAACTCTTCATATAATTAATTCATATCCCTTTTTGTGTTACATATCATTCATATCTACTTCCCTTGTGCATACTTGAACTGATTTGCTCGATGAACAATTATTAATATACCCTAATAAGCATATCTCTTCACAGCATCTTTATGTCTCTTTTCCTTAAATAGTTTTACAAAATTTAATAGCATTTATTTCTGTATTTTTGATAGCTTCTTTGTACTATTAATAACTCTTTGTAACGACGATGACAATTCTTTTATATCATCGATAGCTTTGTCCCTTGGCTTTCCGTAGCTTAATACTTTGACATGTGTTGGCTCTTTGACATGCTAAGTCCTTGACATGGGACAGCTCTTTGGCATGTGATAGCTTTCATCCTTGAATCTCAATAGCTCTTTGTGATATCTTGCTTATCCTTGACACTAGATAGCTTCATGCGATACCTTATTTATTCATGATACTTGATAGCTCCATGCGATGGCTTGCTTATGTTTGACATTCAATAGCTTCATGCGACAAGTGGCTTATCTTTGACCTTCAATAGCTTCATGCGATAGCTTGCTTATCCCTGACACTCGATAGCTCCATGCGATAACTTGCTTATCCCCGACACTCGATAGCTTCATGTGATAGCTTATTTAATCTTGGCACTTGATAGCTTATCCTGTCCTTACCATTTGACTGCTTCATGCTATAATTCCTTGACACTCGATAGCTTTCATCTTTAATGCTCGATAGCTTTTATTTTTAACGCTCGATAGCTTTCATCTTCAATGCTCGACAGCTTTCATCTATAGAAAATTGGGGTATACCAATGATATTTTAGAACTTTAAATTTTAAATTTTAGATCTAGCTTTAAACATAAATCTTGTTAACTAAGTCAAATTAGATACTTTGAAATTGAAATTTTAAAGTAAAGACTTAGTCAAATATAGTATTTTATATCTATTAATAAATAATTTTAATTAAATTTTCAAAAATTAATATACATACATACATATATGTGTGTGTCTATACATATATACACACACACACACACACACATATATATATATATATATATAATGAAATGTTTTATTCAGGCCATTAACATATATGTAAAAGCCAAGTATTTTAATAATGAATGTAAATTCTAGCATTTAACTATATATATATGTATGTATGTATAAGTATATATATAACCATGTACACCATATGCCATGTTGCACGTGCACGTTATGCATACACGAGTGCATATTGATGTACTCATAAACTATATAAAATATCTTTATTTAAATTCATTGATTAAGTAAATTGGAAAAATCAAATAAAATATGATTTTATTTAAACTAATTAGATTGAATCTAATTCCACCTTTAGACTTCATAGGTCCAATAGGTCGATTTTTTTTTGACATCTACCCTATTTATCCACTTCCGACTAGCAACAAATACATAATCACATTACATATTATTCCCTTTAGACAACCAATACTCTATTAAACTCATGAGTGATGATCTCTATGAGATGGTTCGGTAAAATTTTGAAAACTACTTAGATGAACTATGCTATCCATTGTAATGTATGTGTACTGCCATAGACTAAGATGCACGATCAATGTTATATTACACCATGATACTTATGGATGCATACTTGTTCTAAATTTTTCCATAGTGATGATCTGTAGAATACTACATCACCTATATATGAGATGGGGCTGGAAAATTAACTATGTGGAGAGTTACCTAGTGAGTATGATTATGCAAACTCTATGAGTGGATTTAAACCTTGTTAGCCCATATGGTTGGATCTAGTTGGGATAAATGTATTTAGTGGGGATTGATATTAGTTAGTTGTGATAGATATTGATTAAGGTGTAAGTACGAATCGTGGTGAATGACAAATAAGTGAATGTAAGTTTTTTCTCAACGTACATGGTCATTATTCAAAATTTCATTAAGTCACTTGTTTGATTATCTTATGCATGGGATAACCAGTTGGGTTCGAGTAAGTCGGTGGAAAATGGTCACATCAATGTGCTATAAGGTTGAATACTCACCTTAGTTTGGGTTGACCAACTTAGTGGTAGTTGACCACAATGATGTGAGTTGCATGTTCTAACTAGATGGGTTTGACCATTGGAATTAATGGTAGCCTGCTACAATGAGGGTGGGAGTTAGCAATCGATGGAAGAGTTTCATAACAGAATTTTGGCTCCTCTACGCTACGAGGTTTTAGAGATAGACTAGTATAGTCGAGAATATGTACTTAACCTTGTGTTGCATTGGGTTTTACAGAACCTAATGTGGGTCTATCGATCAAGTGCAAATTTTTGTAACTTGGAGAATAACACTTAATAAAATGGCAAGCAATTGATTAGAATTGGGATCATATGACACACGCTGTTAGGGACATAAATACATTAAATGTGTAAGCGTTAGATAATGATAAATGATTGAGACTAGGTAGACTTATGGAGAGAATGACAGTTTCTCTTATAGTTTGAGTTGCATTTCATAATTCTATTTGGTTATTGGTTGATGTATGTTATTATGTGTTAACGACTTTGTATGTAAGAGGGTGTGTTAGAGCATACTACAGTAGATCTATCCATCTCATTCTATTGAAGAGGTATGACTTGATTCTGATGTGCCTAAGATGCTAGTGAGTAGAACCCATTCCATAACCAAACAACATAGTATTCATATTGTTTGGAAGTAGAATGTTATTTGCATCAAGTTTTCTGTCTTACGTTTATTGACTGTTTCTATTCATAAACTCTTGACTCGTTTGAGTAGATCGGGGTATTAATTAGGTACTGAAGGCGGTTTAATTTCTCAAGATGATTAAGAAATTGCTATTTACTGTTTTCGCATTGTAGTAGTTTTGCTTTGTATGCAACAAGAGATAGGGTCTATCATTGTCTTCATGATTGATAAGATTTCCTAATACACACGGAGACATGGCCATCTTTTGATCATGTAGGATGCTCAGTTGGCTAAATAGTTTGACTATGATGAATGCATGTAGTTAATGGTACTATTTTAACTGACGTAAATTAAACAAATATTTAACACCATAGGTTACTAAATGTAAATCATACGAACGATGTTTTGTTTTTTTCCCTGAAAACTGAATTTCATTTTTTTGGATCAACATACAAATGCCAAACTAAGCCCTTGTTGTAACCCGCTTAGGAAGAAAAGTCAAATCTGCCACCAAACAAACTATGACATTTCTGTGCTTCGTTTATTTCATAATCCAATCAAAATAATCAAATTGACAGAAGCTCCTCGTCAAGCACCACTCAGCACCAAAATCATCCATCATCTCAGTCGAAGACGACATCAGCACCTTCTCCTTCTCCTGTCGATCCCACATCGTCCATTATCGAACTTAACCGATCTTATGTCGTCCACCATCAATCATCTCAAGCCAGCCTTCTACTGTCGAGCACTCCATTGACCGGCCCAAACTGAACACCAGCATATACAATAGTTTCTTGATTTGGTACATTTTTATATTTTTAATTGATTTATTGTGCTGAACTGATTGATTGTCTGTGGAATTAGTCATATAATTTGAAGTTTAGATTAATTTAGAATGATAAATTAATGTTGCTAAACTTAGAAAATTGATCCCTTAAATAGAATTATCATGTTAAAGTTGTTTTAAAATTGGTTGAACGCGTTGGCAAAGTGATAAGTTTGAATGTTGATAATGGTTGAATGATTGGATTGATTTAAACCCTAGTTATTTCTTGAATATCGCCCAAAAATATTGCTTGATAGTTAAATAATTGGATTTGGTGAAATCCTTATTTATTTGGTTGAATTTGATGTATTGGTGGTAGAATGGTGATGATAATGTATAAATTATCTAATGATGATGAACATATTGACCAAACATCCAACAACATCTTCAATTGAATAGATGTTTTACATTTGAATTGATATAGTAAAGAAATCAACTTCACACTTCATACGTGCTTATTTGACGGAGTTCCCTTATTTGGATTTAACGATGATGGTAAATTCGTGTGATGTTTGGCACACAGAGATTAATAACCCTTGTTTATTAAATGTCAAGAGAACGTTTGTTGATGTGTTAAATAATTGGTATGGACGGATATAATATTGATTGTATAAACATATAAAGTTTAAAGGTGATTCACTCGGGCCAACTGCTATTAAATAAATATAATAGCAATGTATGTATGCATGAAGCTTCTTGCTCATCTTAATTTATGTGGTTCCACGTATGTGTATTTTGTAATCTTTTTCCAATGAGCAGGTAACAACAAATCCAGCTTGGATTGTATTGGCATGGGTATTGAATGGAAAGCTTTTGAAATGAAGATGGATAGAAATACTCAAAAATGGATTTTAGGTTTGATATATATTTTTGGCATTGCAGCTATATGGATTGCTGCTAGTTATATAGTTCAATCAGTTGAAGATGCTGGTGTATCTCCATTTCTTGTGACATTCATATGCAACTCTCTTTTTATGGTTTATATCCCTATAGTCGAAATTTCACGCCATCTAGAAAATTCAAACAAAAGTGTCTTCTTTTTTTGGATGAAAAAAGATGATGTAAATATGCAACAAGTTAACAATACGGAGAGCTTACAACTTTTGCCGCAGATAGGTCAAAACGATGACGACAAGTCGTTGAAGGGCGAACTGACAGTTATTCATTCAGAAAGTACACATTCAAAAGTGCTGACAGAGCAAGTTGATGAAAAAGGGAGATGGACAAGAATTCGTGTGGCCAAAGTTAGTTTGTTGATATGCCCGTTTTGGTTTTTTGCGCAACTTGCTTTCAACTTCTCCCTTAAATATACCACAGTCACAGTAAGCATGGATTCTTATTTCCTCAATTAATTGCATTTTGAATTTGCACAAAATCATACTCTAATCTGATAGTTAAACCAGAATCACATCTCTCAAGTTTATTAGGTTTATAGTTCATGCCAGTCAAAATACTTAACCTTAAGACCATAAATTTTATGAAGAAAAAAAAAACAGTTGATATAGTTAACTAAAAATTTATCTACATTACACCAAAAACTACAATCATGCATAAACAACATTGAAATCTGATTATTAATTCAAAACACAAGGATTCCATAACTACAAGTTTCCACTTGTATCATTCTAACAGTTAACCCTTTTTGAAATTCGGTTATAGGATTGTGACACTTGTTTTTTATTACTTAATGCAGTCTAACACTATCTTAAGCAGCACTTCTAGCCTTTTCACTTTCTTGGTATCTTTGGCATTTCTAGGAGAAACATTCACATGGGTTAAGCTAACTAGTGTTCTTCTATGCATGGGAGGAACTGTTATAGTCAGCTTATCCGACTCAAAAACTGAAGTGGATGCAGTAGCAACACATCCTGTTTTCGGTGATATTCTTTCTCTAAGCAGTGCTGCTATGTATAGCATATATGTCACATTGATTCGAAAGAAATTACCTGATGAAGACAAGGGAGAAGGTCAAGCAAGCACAGCTCAGTTTCTTGGTTTTTTAGGGTTATTCAACTTTTTCATATTCCTTCCTGTGGTCATGGTGTTGCATTTTACCAAGCATGAGAGTTTTGACATTCTCACATGGAAGCAATTTGGTTTAATTGTCGGTAAAGGTAAGATTCAATGTCTGTTTGTTGCATTTTCCACGACTCTATCTATATGTGTATTTTCAAAAAGATAAAATTTGTAGTGGTGGCCGTAAATTTTATTATATATGTGGTTAGAAGTTTTATTACCTTGTCCGTGCTAATTCTCCAGTAACTGATACGAACCTCAACTAGACCTGTCAACAGATACTTTCATACGTGGATAGTGTTATATCTGTATCATCCGTCGAAAATACTTTTGGATATCTATATCCATGGATATGGACGGATATCAGATAAGCACTATCCACATCCGTATCCGAAAATATTTTTGAATATCCGTATTCATGAATATGGACGGATATCAGATATTTATCCTCTCCGCTCATAATTAATAAATTCAAAGAAAAAAATGAAAATTTTACAAAAATCATTGAAATATCAAATTTAGACGCTTAAGTTATTCCAAAAGAGTCTCGAGATAGACGAGCTTTAAAATCCGAGATGTCAATCCGAGACGTATACCCGAGATACGCTCATCTCGCCCAAGATCTCGTCTGATACGAGATGTTGTGTGTAAAATTTTGAGATGAGACGCAACTGAAATCCAAGATTTAAAACCTTGATAAAAACCAATTCAAATAATAAAATAATAATAGTAAATAAAATAAAATAAAAGTGGAAGAGAGAGTTTACACTATATTAATAATCTTATCCAAATTATGCAGTTTCCTTCTCATTATTTCCTCTTTGTGCAGTCATACTTTTGTTTCAGTCATTTCATGTATAGCTTAAAAGCTTCAGTATCTTGTCTCAACTATAATTATCATCATACAGTATATCAATATAAATGCTGTAAATTAGAATTCTTGCTACCAAAACACAGGATCATCGCAAAATGACATTTATATATCCATAAGATGTGGGAAAAAAATTGGATATCTTTTGCAAGAACCTGTAAACTTTCATTGATCACTTACTTTTTCAGTCAAAATCGTAAATGCGGAGGATTGTTAGCTATTGTCCTTTTGTATGTCAGTTAGAAGACACAGACAATTGGTTTGTGCAGTTTAACAAAGTATATGTTCCTTTAATATCAAAACAAGGAAACTGCAATATTCTTAAACTTTATGAAATGATGACAATTTGTTTCATGTATTTTAGGTCTATTAGATAATGTGTTAAGCGATTACTTGTGGGTGAAAGCAACTCAACTTACAAGTACTACAGTAGCAACTGCTGGGCTGTCGATTCAAGTTCCAATTGCTGCTATTATAGACTCGATCACAGGACGAACCCCAGGTTTTCTTGAATTTATTGGAGCTACTTTTGTCATGTTAGGGTTTGCTGGTATCAATGTGCCTTCTGATAGTCTGAAACTAGAACAAGGAGAGAGGGTTGACAGCGGAAGAGTTGAACTTGGAAATACTGCAGCAGTTTTATAATTCATTGGCTATGTTTTTAGTTATTTTTTGAAGGGGAACAGCACGGAAGTTGGCCGTCATTTGCAACAATTATAGTGATTTTGATCGATGTGTAGATATCAAGATATTTTTTGAACCTTGTTTTGATATCTTCAATATAGTTGTTGTGATGTAATATGCATTACAATTTATTTGAAAACACTAATTTAAAAATGTATTTTTATAGCAGTCATTATAGAATGCATATTGTGCAGTTCAGGCGAAAATGAAATATTTTTTCAGGACTCATTTTACCAAGTTAATTGATCAATCTTCAAGGAGGGGGGTATATGAACACTAGTCTAATAGAGCATGCATGTTTCAATGGGTAGAGCATTCCCAACCTGTCAAGATTGGAAATTGACCGATCCCCAACAGGGGGTTGGTTGCTCATTTGCGGGTTGTAAAGTTAGCAGGTTAAGATGGGAATTAAAATATTCTCATCGCACGGATTGCAATCACGTGGACACGGATTGCAATCTACGTGATCCACGTTAACGGGTCTTATAAAGGCCGATTAAAATTGAATGTTTTGTTATTGTTGGGGTGTGTTTTTTCATTGGTTGGAGACGGGTTGGTGTGGGTTAGGGGTTTAAATGGATAGAAGTGATGTTTGAGGACACTTTGGTTGGCAATGCTTTTATAATTTTGCATTTTTCAACCTAAAGTTGGTTTCATTGTATTATCACCTCTTATATATGCAAAACTTTATATGCAAAATATACTTATTGTTTTCTACATACTATCCGTCAAAGACAACCCAAGTAATAGAACCGACATATATTTTTGTACTACTGCATATACAAAAGTTGGGTAAATCATTTTTATTTTATTTTATATGAATGGAAAAAGAGTAAATGATGACATAATGCGAGGACACAAGATTTAGAGTGGTTCGATCAAGTGATCTACATCCATTATATTCGTTGCTTTTATTACTTTGATTTTGGTTACAACTACTTTGTTACAAGAGGAAACAATAGGTGCAAGTAATGAAAAGGTTTCCCTCTTGTTCAAGTGCATATAATGTTGTGTTTATAGCAATTAAAATTTGGTTTGGACGACTCAGATTAAAGTGTCGATCCCTAGGAATCCACGTGGTTGTTGATAAGGTTGTAAGGCTTAAATGCGGGCTACCTCAGATGCCAGGTGGATTGAATAGCTCAGACGATAGCCAGTTGGCGGACCATACCAAGGCATATCGTTGTTAGAAAGACGATGTGGGGATAAGGAGTTGACATACCATACCAAGGCATGTCGTTGTCAGAAAGACAATATGGGGATAAGGAGTTGGCATACTGTGACGTCCCACTCCGAGACCCACATTAGCAAAGAGTATTACAAAGTAACACCGTCTGCTAATACGGAGAATAGAGCTGGATAGGAGCGACCATCTATAGCCTTGTCTTAATTATCTATTGAATACGCCGACAATTGCCACTTCTTTCTCAAGTGGATCGACATCTCCAATAAATACTTAATACAAAGCCATAGGTGGCTGAAGGATCTATCAGAACAAAAGATAACAATTCAAATGTAATACACATCACAGAACAGTAGATCATCACATACATTTACACATACAAATACATTACAAAGTATACAAAATGATACATGCCAAGTGGTAAAGCAAACCACAATGTACATGCGAGTCAAAAGAGTACATATCAGAGTTACGACCAAAAGGACTACACAAAAAGCTATAACAAAAAGGAGCTAGCGGAATAGTCCATGCGGAAGCAAAATAGGCTAGGACCAATGTACCTAACCTGAAACATCTCGGTCTGACCCGAGTATAAAATACACGGGTCAGTCTAGCTAAACAAATCAATTAGATAAATTAAATGATAATGAACATACAAAGCTATAAAGTACCACAAATATCTCCAAAAGAGATAACCAAATCATCTAACAAAAGATGAATCATAATAGCCACATATCATCGGCAACTCAAATAAACAAAGGATATAAATATCCCAAAACAAGCCAAAAAGGCAATAACAAATACCAATAAAGGTAACACAAGTTTCCATAAGGTAATCGCTATATATCGTGTGGTTCAAAGGACCTACACCGAAAGGCGATACACTAGGGAAATATAATTGTCAAAGAAACAAAAGATGCTCGAGTTCAGTACTGTATAACAAAGATCCACACGCCCGAAGGCAACAAACCGTAGTGGCAAAGGTCCGGAGACCCAGTATTGGACACCACTAACTGGCAGAATGTGTCGCAACTCTCAGAAAGGAACCCGAAAAATGTTAACGTGAGTCCCATACCACACGTTCACACTAAACGGTTTTCTAACCGTTAGTCAATTTCACACTCAAAGCAGTACAAAGTTCACCTCATCTCATCGGTAAACCAGACCCAAAAGTCAAAACGGTCAAATGAATAGATTAGGAATTAACTGAAAAGATAAACTCACGTGTTCATAGCACGCATTTTATTTAATCATTTAATTCTCTCCCTCTTCGCTCGAAGTGCAAAATTGTGTGCGTTTTATATAGAAATTATAAATTGGAGAAACGAGCTTTTAATACAATTTAAAAAGATCATTTTATAAAAACCCGTGTACTAAATCTAAAAAAGAATCATCAAAGTCAACTAAAGTGAAACAACTAATTGGAGAAAGAAGAATCGATCAAAAATTGGAATCCCACACAAAGTAGGCAAGTTGGGCTGAGACAAGCAGATTCAGACGTCTGAATTGTATATTTCAAACGTCTGAAACTGGAGCTCAGGCAATACTTTGCCTAGGCCAATGATGGCCAAATCATATCGGAAGCAATCGGATGAGTGATGATGGCTAGGGGTTTACGCCAAACGACTACCCAGCCTTAAAGACTCACCAATACACTCCGACCAACATGCCCAAACAACCATATAAGGATTTTTCATAGATTTTGACTTCAAACGCCAAAAATTGGAATATTCATCAAACCAATTCAATTCAAAAACAAATGGACAAGGAATATATGTTAGGAATTGCTACCTAACACTATCAAAGATATAGACATAGATGTGAATTCAAAAACTCACCTTTTAAACCCAAACACAAATGATAAGCTCTAGAACAAGCAATATGTTAATCTCTCTTCAACAATACCCCAAGAACTTAAATCTATAATCAAAGATGAAGTTTTCTCTAAGTTAAGATATTAGGAATTTCTGAGAATTTGAAGAGAGATTGAGAGGGAGAAGATGAAAAGAAGGCTTACCTAAGCTTCTCTTTGATTTTGGAGCAAGAATTTGAGTTTGCAATTGACTCTAGGGCTTGGAATTTCTATTTCCCATTCTCTTCCCCCATTTTCAGTTGAGCTAGAGTGTTAGGAAATGAAATGAGTGAATGGATGAAGAGTTAATGAGTTAGGTTAATAAGTTGGGTTAGTAGGCTGAAACCCAAACCCAAAGCCCAATTAGAAAATAGCTAAATTCTACTCAACTCCAAACATATCGATGCTTATACTCAAAAAAGTCGCAAACCTCATTTTGAACTCAATGGAAGTGGTCTCGAGTCCAAATTGTTGATTCTCAACTTCATTCTTCATTCAAACGTCTGAAATTTCCAAACCAGACGTCTGAATCTGGAAAAATACGAGTTTTCTAACTTCATTCAGATGTCTGAAATGAACGATTCAGACGTCTGAATCTGGAAAAACAGAAGTTGCCTAGAACAATATTCAGACGTCTGAATCGTCCATTTCAGACGTCTGAAAATGGCAATTTTAGCCTATTTCCTTTCTGGTTTGACTCGAACAATTTCAGACGTCTGAATGCTTCATTTCAGACGTCTGAATCCCTATAAGACAGTTTTTTTCAAATAGACACCTCTGTATCTCGATCCACATAGACTTTTCACTATTTCGACTGTTCTTTTACGAATAGTGACTTTTTCGGACTAAAATCCGACTAACGATGCTATACTTAAATTAAACATTTAAAATATATGAATCGTAAAATATGCGGGTTGTTACAGATCTCCCCTCCTTAACAAAATTGCGTCCGCGCAATTCCTAGAGAAGAAATTGGTAACAACTACATACTTACATCACCTAAAAAGAAAAGAAAATAAGCTTGAGATAGAGAGATATCCTCACCATTGTTAAGCAAAGATAGAAAACCCGGATAGGATCACTTGATAAACTCTTTGGTTTCCCAAGTACAGTCATTGGGATTAGCGGACCATTGAACTTTAATGAGCGGCACGTCCTTGTTTCGAAGGTGTCTCACCTTCGAGGCAAGTACGCGAATAGGGTGATGTACAATAGATAAGTCTGGTGAGATCTCAAGCTCTTGCAAATCAGGAGAGTCGATAACAGAATCTGATCCTCGAAGACACTTCCGAAGCTGAGAGACGTGAAACACGTCGTGAACACCGGATAGATGAGCTGGAAGTGAAACTCTATAAGCCACAGGGCCAATACGTTCAGTAATAGGAAATGGTCCTACATAACGAGGAGCCAATTTCCCTGTCGTACTGAAGCGCATAACTCCTTTTAAAGGAGAAACATGAATAAAGACGAGATCATCAATCGAGAACTCGAGAGGCTTTCTACGGTTGGCCGCGTAGGATTTCTGGCGGCTCTGTGCCTCTTTCATTCTCTGACGAATAAGAGCAATCTTCTCAGAAGAATCATGAACAAAATCTGGGCCAAGAATAAGCTTCTCCCCAGATTCCAACCAACATGAAGGTGATCGACATGGCCTTCCGTATAAGGCTTCGAAAGGAGCCATACCGATACTAGACTGAAAACTATTGTTGTAGGAGAACTCCATAAGGGGTAGATGATCCTCCCAACCACCTCCGAAATCAAGAATACAAATACGGAGGAGATCCTCTAAGATACGATTCACCCGTTCAGTCTGTCCATCAGACTGTGGATGATAAGCTGTGCTGAAATTAAGCTTTGTTCCCAAAGCTTGCTGAAGACTCTTCCAGAAATGACTTGTGAATAAAGGATCACGGTCACTCACAATCGAACTAGGAATACCGTGAAGTCTCACGATTTCCTTGATATATAACTTAGCCAAAAAAGAAGCAGTCCTATTAGATTTAATAGGAACAAAATGAGTTGATTTGGTGAGGCGATCAACAATAACCCAGATGCTAGAATGGCCCGATCTCGTACGAGGTAGGCCATCAATGAAATCCATCGAAATCTGATCCCATTTCCACAATGGAATCTCTAGAGGCTGAAGGAGACCAGAAGAGCGCTGATGTTTGGCTTTAATACGTTGACAAGTCATGCAATTACTCACATAACTCGCTACATCGTGCTTCATGCCTTCCCAATAATAAAGGCGATGCATATCGGCATACATCTTACTACTGCCAGGATGAATGGTATACTTAGAACGATGACAGTCATCAAGAATGTCATGCCTAAGTGTAGAATCAGAAGGCACAACAAGACGGTTCTTCTTGCGAAGACACCCATGACAATCAATGCTGAAATCCCGCAATGCCTCATCACGGGATTTAGTCTCACAAAGCTAAATAAGATGCACAAGATCAGATCATGCCGCTGAGCTTTGGCAATACGATCAAATAGAGAAGGTCGAGCTTCCAAACTGGATAATACTATCGGAGAATCATGGAATGGAGTTCGATCACGAATATCACAAAAAGATAGAGTCTCAAGAATATTCCATTCGGCAAGCATCATAGAAACGACAGCCGAATGTCTGCGACTAAGCGCATCAGCAACACTATTACCCTTACCAGGGGTATACTGGATATCAAAGTCGTAGGAGGCAAGGAACTCGAGCCAACGTTGTTGCCTCATATTGATTTCCTTCTGAGTGAATAAATACCTCAAGGATTTATGATCGGTATAGAGAATGAAGCGCTCGCCTAATAAATAGTGTCGCTAAATCTTCAAGGCGAAGACAATGGCGGCTAACTCAAGATCATGAGTGGCATAGCGAACTTCATTTGGACGCAGTTTCCTAGAAGCATAAGCAACTACCCGATCCCTCTGCATAAGCACGGCACCGAGACCACTACCACAAGCATCGGTGTAGACAACAAGATTATGATTCCCCTCGGCAACCACAAGAATAGGAGCATTTGTGAGAAGTTCCTTTAATGTCTGAAAGGAAGCTTCACAGTTATCGGACCAAATATAACGAATGCCTTTCCGAGTAAGGCTGGTGAGAGGAAGCACAACACGGTAAAAATCCTTAATGAACCGACGGTAATAACCCGCCAATCCAAGGAAACTACGAATCTCATGAACATTCTCAGGCCTCTTCCAATTCTGGATAGCTTCGATCTTTGAGGGATCGATAGAAATGCCGTCGGAAGATACAACATGGCCTAAGAACTTAACCTTATTCTCCCAAAAATGACACTTGGAGAATTTGGCTTTAAGCTGATGGTGACGAAGAGTACTCAAGACAATTCTCAAGTGATTAGCATGCTCGGCTTCAGACTTAGAATAAACAAGAATGTCGTCGATGAACACAAGGACGAACCTATCGAGATGTTCCCGGAATACTCGATTCATAAGATCAGCAAAGAAAGCAGGGGTGTTCATCAAACCGAACAGCATAACGAGCCACTCGAAAGAACCATATCGAGTGCGGAAAGCTGTAAGAGGTATGCTATCTTCTACGACTCGGAGCTGGTGGAAACCAGTGGCAAGGTCGAGCTGAGAGAAGACCTTAGCGCCACTCAATAGATCGAACATATCATCGATTCTAGGCAATGGATACCTATTCTTGACGGTCAACTCATTAAGCTTGCGATAGTCGATGCAGAGCCTAAGAGTTCCATCGGACTTCTTCACGAAGACGACCGCGGCACCTTTACGGTGAAAAACTGGACTGAATCAACTGTTTGGACTCAACCTCTAAAAGCTGCTTCTTGAGTTCCTAATTTTCTTTTGTAGACATCCTCGTGGGAGGACGGCCAACTGGCTGCGCGCCTGGAATGAGATCAATGCGGAACTCGATCGCCCGCTTATGTGGCAAACCCGAAACCGGCTCAAAAACATCAGAGAAGTCACAAACAATAGGAATACGAGATATATCATCATCATCTCGTGAGTCTAAAGAATATAAAGCCATTTCGGAATTATCCACATTCCGAAGAACAAGTGATAGCTGAGTAGACGAATCTGGGTGTCAAAGATATAAAATTCTTTAAGAACAAATAATCCTGGCATCGTATCTCACTAGCCAGTCCATACCCAAAATCATATCAAATCCCAAATAAGAAATAACGTGCAGATTCGCATGAAAAGAAAAGCCACATAAAACAATCTCAACATCATCACAAAGCATGCTAAGGGTTGCGGATCCCCTAATAGGATTCGCAATCCTCAACGAAGTAACCATGCAAGAAACATCCAAAGACAAATCATCGATGGCCTTTTTCTGTACGAAAGAATGCGAAGCACCCGTATCGAAAAGAACTCGAATACTACGGTCATGAAATAAAATAGAACCTTCCAAAATAGATGGAGATATACCTCTGGGCTGAGAAGAACCTCCAGAAGCCTTAGCAACATAAAGCTTGCCAGACTTGGCACTAGCAGGAGCAGTTGGGCAGGAGGAAACACGGTGACCTTCATTCTTGCAGTAATGGCAGAAGAGAGGCTTAGGGCAAGCTCGAATCATATGATCGGGAGAACTACAATTGAAATACTTCCGAATGGAAGGTGTTCCAGCAGATTGAGAGTTAGAACCAGATTCAACGGGCTTTTTCTTCTTGGAAGGGAAAATTTCCCGCTTATGAAATGGAAACTTCTTCTTATTGGGGTTCTTGCGAACCTCAACATCATCACCACTATCACACTCCTTCTCGATGGCTTCGAGATGAAGTGTCGAGTCAACCAATTCCACAAAAAAAAGCTTAAGATGGAGCATTAAAGACTTCTTAAGATATTTCTTAAGACCGGAGACAAACTTTATATTCTTCTTATAAGAAGTGCTAATGAATTCAAAACCATACTTAGATAAGGCCTCGAATGATGCAACATACTCAGAGACGGAGGACTTCCCTTGCTTCAACCTAAGAAAGCGACGGGCCAATAAAACTTTCTCAGATTCAGGAAAAAATTTGAGTTCGAATCGTTCCCGAAACTGAGTCCAAGAAAGAACAGACTCATCAAGTTCGGCTACAAGAAGCTCGTACCAATCAAGGGCACGCTCTTGCAATAAGCTAGAAGTTACAAGAACTCGATCGTGGTCAGAAAGATCCATACGAGAGAAGATACGCTCACATGTGCGAATCCAAGCTTGGACCTCAAGAACGGACTCGGAGCCTTTGAATGGCTTTCCTCCAAGATGAGAAAAATCACTACACAGGCATGCAAAGGCAGACTTGCATGGAGGAGATGCTCGAATAGGAGCTGGAGGCTGAGTGCTCCTAAATAACTCCAAAAACTGATCGGTAGACATATAAACGTCGTCTGGATGCGAGCCGCTGGATTGCCCAGCATTCGAGCGTCGTCCTTTGCCTCTTCCAGCCATTAGCTGAGAGATAAGATAAGATAAAGATTATTCACAAGGTAGATATCATTAATTCAAATATGGAATATTACGGAATAAAAATGCATTCCTAGACATATTCCCAAAATTCTATCTACCCCAAGGCACGGAAAGAATAAAGGCACGATGATTCAAAGATTCGTAACATTCGTAACATTCGTACTACACTTTGATGTACCGTAATATGTGTCTCTGTTCTATGTTTATCATATTTTGTTCTGAACTCTGCTCTGATACCAAGCTTTGACGCCCCACTCCGAGACCCACATTAGCAAAGAGTATTACAAAGTAACACTGTCTGCTAATACGGAGAATAGAGCTGGATAGAAGCAACCATCTATAGTCTTGTCTTAATTATCTATTGAATACGCCGACAATTGCCACTTCTTTCTCAAGTGGATCGATATCTCCAATAAATACTTAATACAAAGCCATAGGTGGCTGAAGGATCTATCAGAACAAAAGATAACAACTCAAATGTAATACACATCACAGAACAGTAGATCATCACATACATTTACACATATACAAATACATTACAGAGTATACAAAATGATACATGCCAAGTGGTAAAGCAAACCACAATGTACATGCGAGTCAAAAGAGTACATATCAGAGTTACAGCCAAAAGGACTACACAAAAAGCTATAACAAAAAGGAGCTAGCGGAATAGTCCATGCGGAAGCAAAATAGGCTAGGACCAATGTACCTAACCTGAAACATCTCGGTCTGACCCGAGTATAAAATACACGGGTCAGTCTAGCTAAACAAATCAATTAGATAAACTAAATGATAATGAACATACAAAGCTATAAAGTACCACAAATATCTCCAAAAGAGATAACCAAATCATCTAACAAAAGATGAATCATAACAGCCACATATCATCGGCAACTCAAATAAACAAAGGATATAAATATCCCAAAACAAGCCAAAAAGGCAATAACAAATACCAATAAAGGTAACAAAAGTTTCCACAAGGTAATCGCTATATATCGTGTGGTTCAAAGGACCTACACCGAAAGGCGATACACTAGGGAAATATAATTGTCAAAGAAACAAAAGTTGCTCGAGTTCAGTACTGTATAACAAGGATCCACACGCCCGAAGGCAACAAACCGTAGTAGCGAAGGTCCGGAGACCCAGTACTGCACACCACTAACTGGCAGAATGTGTCGCAACTCTCAGAAAGGAACCCGAAAAATGTTAACGTGAGTCCCATACCACACGTTCACACTAAACGGTTTTCTAACCGTTAGTCAATTTCACACTCAAAGCAGTACAAAGTTCACCTCATCTCATCTGTTAACCAGACCGAAAGGTCAAAACGGTCAAACGAATAGATTAGGAATTAACTGAAAAGATAAACCCACGTGTTCATAGCACACATTTTATTTAATCATTTAATTCTCCTCCCTTTTCCCTCGAAGTGCAAAATTGTGTGCGTTTTATATAGAATTATAAATTGGAGAAACGAGCTTTTAATACAATTTAAAAAGATCATTTTATAAAAACTCGTGTACTAGATCTAAAAAAGAATCATCAAAGTCAACTAAAGTGAAACAACTAATTGGAGAAAGAAGAATCGATCAAAAATTGGAATCCCACACAAAGTAGGCAAGTTGGGCTGAGACAAGCAGATCAGACGTCTGAATTGTATATTTCAAACGTCTGAAACTGGAGCTCAGGCAATACTTTGCCTAGGCCAATGATGGCCAAATCATATCGGAAGCAATCGGATGAGTGATGATGGCTAGGGGTTTACGCCAAACGACTACCCAGCCTTAAAGACTCACCAATACACTCCGACCAACATGCCCAAACAACCATATAAGGATTTTTCATAGATTTTGACTTCAAACGCCAAAAATTGGAATATTCATCAAACCAATTCAATTCAAAAACAAATGGACAAGGAATATATGTTAGGAATTGCTACCTAACACTATCAAAGATATAGACATAGATGTGAATTCAAAAACTCACCTTTTAAACCCAAACACAAATGATAAGCTCTAGAACAAGCAATATGTTAATCTCTCTTCAACAATACCCCAAGAACTTAAATCTATAATCAAAGATGAAGTTTTCTCTAAGTTAAGATATTAGGAATTTCTGAGAATTTGAAGAGGGATTGAGAGGGAGAAGATGAAAAGAAGGCTTACCTAAGCTTCTCTTTGATTTTGGAGCAAGAATTTGAGTTTGCAATTGAATCTAGGGCTTGGAATTTCTTTTTCTCATTCTCTTCCCCCATTTTCAGTTGAGCTAGAGTGTTAGGAAATGAAATGAGTGAATGGATGAAGAGTTAATGAGTTAGGTTAATAAGTTGGGTTAGTAGGCTGAAACCCAAACCCAAAGCCCAATTAGAAAATAGCCAAATTCTACTCAACTCCGAACATATCGATGCTTATACTCAAAAAAGTCGCAAACCTCATTTTGAACTCTATGGAAGTGGTCTCGAGTCCAAATTGTTGATTCTCAACTTCATTCTTCATTCAAACGTCTGAAATTTCCAAACCAGATGTCTGAATCTGGAAAAATACGAGTTTTCTAACTTCATTCAGATGTCTAAAATGAACGATTCAGACGTCTGAATCTGGAAAAACAGAAGTTGCCTAGAACAATATTCAGACGTCTGAATCGTCCATTTCAGACGTCTGAAAATGGCAATTTTAGCTTATTTCCTTTCTGGTTTGACTCGAACAATTTCAGACGTCTGAATGCTTCATTTCAGACGTCTGAATCCCTATAAGACAGTTTTTTTTTCAAATAGACACCTCTGTATCTCGATCCACATAGACTTTTCACTATTTCGACTGTTCTTTTACGAATAGTGACTTTTTCGGACTAAAATCCGACTAACGATGCTATACTTAAATTAAACATTTAAAATATACGAATCGTAAAATATGTGGGTTGTTACAGATCTCCCCTCCTTAACAAAATTGCGTCCGCGCAATTCCTAGAGAAGAAATTGGTAACAACTACATACTTACATCACCCAAAAAGAAAAGAAAATAAGCTTGAGATAGAGAGATATCCTCACCATTGTTAAGCAAAGATAGAAAACCCGAATAGGATCACTTGATAAACTCTTTGGTTTCCCAAGTACAGTCATTGGGATTAGCGGACCATTGAACTTTAATGAGCGGCACGTCCTTGTTTCGAAGGTGTCTCACCTTCGAGGCAAGTACGCGAATAGGGTGATGTACAATAGATAAGTCTGGTGAGATCTCAAGCTCTTGCAAATCAGGAGAGTCGATAACAGAATCCGATCCTCGAAGACACTTTCGAAGCTGAGAGACGTGAAACACGTCGTGAACACCGGATAGATGAGCTGGAAGTGAAACTCTATAAGCCACATGGCCAATACGTTCAGTAATAGGAAATGGTCCTACATAACGAGGAGCCAATTTCCCTGTCGTACTGAAGCGCATAACTCCTTTTAAAGGAGAAACACGAATAAAGACGAGATCATCAACCGAGAACTCGAGAGGCTTTCTACGGTTGGCCGCGTAGGATTTCTGGCGGCTCTGTGCCTCTTTCATTCTCTGACGAATAAGAGCAATCTTCTCAGAAGAATCATGAACAAAATCTGGGCCAAGAATAAGCTTCTCCCCAGATTCCAACCAACATGAAGGTGATCGACATGGCCTTCCGTATAAGGCTTCGAAAGGAGCCATACCGATACTGGACTGAAAACTATTGTTGTAGGAGAACTCCACAAGGGGTAGATGATCCTCCCAACCACCTCCGAAATCAAGAATACAAATACGGAGGAGATCCTCTAAGATACGATTCACCCGTTCAGTCTATCCATCAGACCGTGGATGATAAGCTGTGCTGAAATTAAGCTTTGTTCCCAAAGCTTGCTGAAGACTCTTCCAGAAATGACTTGTGAATAAAGGATCACGGTCACTCACAATCGAACTAGGAATACCGTGAAGTCTCACGATTTCCTTGATATATAACTTAGCCAAAAAAGAAGCAGTCCTATTAGATTTAATAGGAACAAAATGAGTTGATTTGGTGAGGCGATCAACAATAACCCAGATGCTAGAATGGCCCGATCTCGTACGAGGTAGGCCATCAATGAAATCCATCGAAATCTGATCCCATTTCCACAATGGAATATCTAGAGGCTGAAGGAGACGAGAAGGGCGCTGATGTTCAGCTTTAATACGTTGACAAGTCATGCAATTACTCACATAACTCGCTACATCGCGCTTCATGCCTTCCCAATAATAAAGGCGATGCATATCGGCATACATCTTACTACTGCCAGGATGAATGGTATACTTAGAACGATGACAGTCATCAAGAATGTCATGCCTAAGTGTAGAATCAGAAGGCATAACAAGACGGTTCTTCTTGCGAAGACACCCATGACAATCAATGCTGAAATCCCACAATGCCTCATCACGGGATTTAGTCTCACAAAGCTAAATAAGATGCACAAGATCAGATCACGCCGCTGAGCTTTGGCAATATGATCAAATAGAGAAGGTCGAGCTTCCAAACTGGATAATACTATCGGAGAATCATGGAATGGAGCTCGATCACGAATATCACAAAAAGATAGAGTCTCAAGAATATTCCATTCGGCAAGCATCATAGAAACGACAGCCGAATGTCTGCGACTAAGCGCATCAGCAACACTATTACCCTTACCAGGGGTATACTGGATATCAAAGTCGTAGGAGGCAAGGAACTCAAGCCAACGTTGTTGCCTCATATTGATTTCCTTCTGAGTGAATAAATACCTCAAGGATTTATGATCGGTATAGAGAATGAAGCGCTCGCCTAATAAATAGTGTCGCCAAATCTTCAAGGCGAAGACAATGGCGGCTAACTCAAGATCATGAGTGGCATAGCGAACTTCATTTGGATGCAGTTTCCTAGAAGCATAAGCAACTACCCGATCCCTCTGCATAAGCACGGCACCGAGACCACTACCACAAGCATCGGTGTAGACAACAAGATTATGATTCCCCTCGGCAACCACAAGAATAGGAGCATTTGTGAGAAGTTCCTTTAATGTCTGAAAGGAAGCTTCACAGTTATCGGACCAAATATAACGAATGCCTTTCCGAGTAAGGCTGGTGAGAGGAAGCACAACACGGTAAAAATCCTTAATGAACCGACGGTAATAACCCGCCAATCCAAGGAAACTACGAATCTCATGAAAATTCTCAGGCCTCTTCCAATTCTGGATAGCTTCGATCTTTGAGGGATCGATAGAAATGTCGTCGGAAGATACAACATGGCCTAAGAACTTAACCTTATTCTCCCAAAAATGACACTTGGAGAATTTGGCTTTAAGCTGATGGTGACGAAGAGTACTCAACACAATTCTCAAGTGATTAGCATGCTCGGCTTCAGACTTAGAATAAACAAGAATGTCGTCGATGAACACAAGGACGAACCTATCGAGATGTTCCCGGAATACTCGATTCATAAGATCAACAAAGAAAGCAGGGGTGTTCATCAAACCGAACAGCATAACGAGCCACTCGAAAGAACCATATCGAGTGCGGAAAGCTGTAAGAGGTATGCTATCTTCTACGACTCGGAGCTGGTGGAAACCAGTGGCAAGGTCGAGCTGAGAGAAGACCTTAGCGCCACTCAATAGATCGAACATATCATCGATTCTAGGCAATGGATACCTATTCTTGACGGTCAACTCGTTAAGCTTGCGATAGTCGATGCAGAGCCTAAGAGTTCCATCGGACTTCTTCACGAAGACGACCGCGGCACCTTTACGGTGAAAAACTGGATTGAATCAACTGTTTGGACTCAAGCTCTAAAAGCTGCTTCTTGAGTTCCTCATTTTCTTTTGTAGACATCCTCGTGGGAGGACGGCCAACTGGCTGCGCGCCTGGAATGAGATCAATGCGGAACTCGATCGCTCACTTAGGTGGCAAACCCGAAACCGGCTAAAAAACATCAAAGAAGTCACAAACAATAGGAATACGAGATATATCATCATCATCTCGTGAGTCTAAAGAATATAAAGCCATTTCAGAATTATCCACATTCCGAAGAACAAGTGATAACTGAGTAGACGAATCTGGGTGTCAAAGATATAAAATTCTTTAAGAACAAATAATCCTGGCATCGTATCTCACTAGCCAGTCCATACCCAAAATCATATCAAATCCCAAATAAGAAATAACGTGCAGATTCGCATGAAAAGAAAAGCCACATAAAACAATCTCAACATCATCACAAAGCATGCTAAGGGTTGCGGATCCCCTAATAGGATTCGCAATCCTCAACGAAGTAACCATGCAAGAAACATCCAAAGACAAATCATCGATGACCTTTTTCTGTACGAAAGAATGCGAAGCACCCGTATCGAAAAGAACTCGAATACTACGGTCATGAAATAAAATAGAACCTTCCAAAATAGATGGAGATATACCTCTGGGCTGAGAAGAACCTCCAGAAGCCTTAGCAACATAAAGCTTGCCAGACTTGGCACTAGTAGAAGCAGTAGGGCAGGAGGACACACGGTGACCTTCCTTCTTGCAGTAATGGCAGAAGAGAGGATTAGGGCAAGCTCGAATCATATGATCGGGAGAACTACAATTGAAACACTTCCGAATGGAAGGTGTTCCAGCAGATTGAGAGTTAGAACCAGATTCAACGGGCTTTTTCTTCTTGGAAGGGAAAATTTCCCGCTTATGAAATGGAAACTTCTTCTTATTGGGGTTCTTGCGAACCTTAACATCATCACCACTATCACACTCCTTCTCGATGGCTTCGAGATAAAGTGTCGAGTCAACCAATTCCGCAAAAGAAAGCTTAAGATGGAGCATTAAAGACTTCTTAAGATATTTCTTAAGACCGGAGACAAACTTTATATTCTTCTTATAAGAAGTGCTAATGAATTCAAAACCATACTTAGATAAGGCCTCGAATGATGCAACATACTCAGAGACGGAGGACTTCCCTTGCTTCAACCTAAGAAAGCGACGGGCCAATAAAACTTTCTCAGATTCAGGAACAAATTTGAGTTCGAATCGTTCCCGAAACTGAGTCCAAGAAAGAACAGACTCATCAAGTTCGGCTATAAGAAGCTCGTACCAATCAAGGGCACGCTCTTGCAATAAGCTAGAAGTTACAAGAACTCGATCGTGGTCAGAAAGATCCATACGAGAGAAGATACGCTCACATGTGCGAATCCAAGCTTGGACCTCAAGAACGGACTCGGAGCCTTTGAATGGCTTTCCTCCAAGATGAGAAAAATCACTACACAGGCATGCAAAGGCAGACTTGCATGGAGGAGATGCTCGAATAGGAGCTGGAGGCTGAGTGCTCCTAAATAACTCCAAAAACTGATCGGCAGACATATAAACGCTGTTTGGATGCGAGCCGCTGGATTGCCCAGCATCCGAGCATCGTCCTTTGCCTCTTCCAGCCATTAGCTGAAAGATAAGATAAGATAAAGATTATTCACAAGGTAGATATCATTAATTCAAATATGGAATATTACGGAATAAAAATGCATTCCTAGACATATTCCCAAAATTCTATCTACCCCAAGGCACGGAAAGAATAAAGGCACGATGATTCAAAGATTCGTAACATTCGTACTACACTTTGATGTACCGTAATATGTGTCTCTGTTCTATGTTTATCATATTTTGTTCTGAACTCTGCTCTGATACCAAGCTTTGACGCCCCACTCCGAGACCCACATTAGCAAAGAGTATTACAAAGTAACACTGTCTGCTAATACGGAGAATAGAGCTGGATAGAAGCAACCATCTATAGTCTTGTCTTAATTATCTATTGAATACGCCGACAATTGCCACTTCTTTCTCAAGTGGATCGATATCTCCAATAAATACTTAATACAAAGCCATAGGTGGCTGAAGGATCTATCAGAACAAAAGATAACAACTCAAATGTAATACACATCACAGAACAGTAGATCATCACATACATTTACACATATACAAATACATTACAAAGTATACAAAATGATACATGCCAAGTGGTAAAGCAAACCACAATGTACATGCGAGTCAAAAGAGTACATATCAGAGTTACAGCCAAAAGGACTACACAAAAAGCTATAACAAAAAGGAGCTAGCGGAATAGTCCATGCGGAAGCAAAATAGGTAGGACCAATGTACCTAACCTGAAACATCTCGGTCTGACCCGATTATAAAATACACGGGTCAGTCTAGCTAAACAAATCAATTAGATAAACTAAATGATAATGAACATACAAAGCTATAAAGTACCACAAATATCTCCAAAAGAGATAACCAAATCATCTAACAAAAGATGAATCATAACAGCCACATATCATCGGCAACTCAAATAAACAAAGGACATAAATATCCCAAAACAAGCCAAAAAGGCAATAACAAATACCAATAAAGGTAACAAAAGTTTCCACAAGGTAATCGCTATATATCGTGTGGTTCAAAGGACCTACACCGAAAGGCGATACACTAGGGAAATATAATTGTCAAAGAAACAAAAGTTGCTCGAGTTCAGTACTGTATAACAAGGATCCACACGCCCGAAGGCAACAAACCGTAGTAGCGAAGGTCCGGAGACCCAGTACTGCACACCACTAACTGGCAGAATGTGTCGCAACTCTCAGAAAGGAACCCGAAAAATGTTAACGTGAGTCCCATACCACACGTTCACACTAAACGGTTTTCTAACCGTTAGTCAATTTCACACTCAAAGCAGTACAAAGTTCACCTCATCTCATCTGTAAACCAGACCCAAAGGTCAAAACGGTCAAACGAATAGATTAGGAATTAACTGAAAAGATAAACCCACGTGTTCATAGCACACATTTTATTTAATCATTTAATTCTCCTCCCTTTTCCCTCGAAGTGTAAAATTGTGTGCGTTTTATATAGAATTATAAATTGGAGAAACGAGCTTTTAATACAATTTAAAAAGATCATTTTATAAAAACTCGTGTACTAGATCTAAAAAAGAATCATCAAAGTCAACTAAAGTGAAACAACTAATTGGAGAAAGAAGAATTGATCAAAAATTGGAATCCCACACAAAGTAGGCAAGTTGGGCTGAGACAAGAAAATCAGACGTCTGAATTGTATATTTCAAACGTCTGAAACTGGAGCTCAGGCAATACTTTGCCTAGGCCAATGATGGCCAAATCATATCGGAAGCAATCGGATGAGTGATGATGGCTAGGGGTTTACACCAAACGACTACCCAGCCTTAAAGACTCACCAATACACTCCGACCAACATGCCCAAACAACCATATAAGGATTTTTCATAGATTTTGACTTCAAACGCCAAAATGTGGAATATTCATCAAACCAATTCAATTCAAAAACAAATGGACAAGGAATATATGTTAGGAATTGCTACCTAACACTATCAAAGATATAGACATAGATGTGAATTCAAAAACTCACCTTTTAAACCCAAACACAAATGATAAGCTCTAGAACAAGCAATAGGTTAATCTCTCTTCAACAATACCCCAAGAACTTAAATCTATAATCAAAGATGAAGTTTTCTCTAAGTTAAGGTATTAGGAATTTCTAAGAATTTGAAGAGGGATTGAGATGGAGAAGATGAAAAGAAGACTTACCTAAGCTTCTCTTTGATTTTGGAGCAAGAATTTGAGCTTGCAATTGAATCTAGGGTTTGGAATTTCTATTTCCCATTATCTTCCCCCATTTTCAGTTGAGCTAGAGTGTTAGGAAATGAAATGAGTGAATGGATGAAGAGTTAATGAGTTAGGTTAATAAGTTGGGTTAGTGGGCTGAAACCCAAAGCCCAATTAGAAAATAGCCAAATTCTACTCAACTCTAAACATATCGATGCTTATACTCAAAAAAGTCACAAACCTCATTTTGAACTCAATGTAAGTGGTCTCGAGTCCAAATTGTTGATTCTCAACTTCATTCTTCATTCAGACGTCTGAAATTTCCAAACCAGACGTCTGAATCTGGAAAAATATAAGTTTTCTAACTTCATTTAGACGCCTGAAATGAACGATTCCGATGTCTGAATTTGGAAAAACAGAATTTGCCTAGAATAATATTTAAACGTCTAAATCATCCATTTCAGACGTCTGAAAATGGCAATTTTAGCCTATTTCCTTTCTGGTTTGACTCGAACAATTTCAGACGTCTGAATGCTTCATTTTAGACGTCTGAATCCCTGTAAGACAGTTTTTATTTATTTATTTTTTCAAATAGACACCTCCGTATCTCGATCCACATAGACTTTTCACTATTTCGACTATTCTTTTACGAATAGTGACTTTTTCGGACTAAAATCCGACTAATGATGCTATACTTTAATTAAACATTTAAAATATATGAATCGTAAAATATGCGGGTTGTTACACATAACATACGATATGGGGATATGGTGAGAAGAAGTTGTCGAATAGTGACGCCTTTGTCATACGGATAGTTAAGGACATGAGGTGGTTGCTGCACATTGTTACTTTTATTGGGTGGACAGTATCGTTATATGCCAATATTTTCAATGGAACAGTGCAGAATCGTTGCATCTCTTTGCAAGGGTGACTAGACACTTTTGATAGAGGGCTGCCAAGCCAAGCCAAGCCAAAAAAGGAGACGGGGCAGATCGATCTTTGGGCAAATTGCGGGGCGATGAAGATTGGGAGAGGAGGGGGGATATGAGAGCGGGAGAGAGACCTTCATCATGCGGGCATGTATCTTGTTCGGTCAGTTGTTCTACAGAGGATTCTAACTGGCTGAGCCATTGTTCGGACGTATTAACTATCTAGACGCTCTGGTCTTTGGCGGGGCCGCAAGGGGTATAGGCCAGGAAAAGCGATGTCAAGGCTATTTGAGGCAAGGTGAGAATACTGAAAACTCAATGGGTCAGCCTGTTATCTTCTTGCGAGAAAAACGAGCAACATTTTGTTCTCCACATTCGCTTCTAGGGGCAGAAGCGGACTTGTCATCTTGAATATTTAATGCTGGCGACACTTGTCATTTTCTTAGTGGTTGCGACGAATTGGTTTTTAAGATGGCTCGAAGATGGTTCAGTGTTATGAAGATTGATGTGACGATGTAATCAATTAAACCTAAATGGCCCAGATCGCTTCCCGCCCATTCCATCTAACGGTTCAGATCTGAGGCCAAAACTATATAAGTTGTTGCCATTTCCTTCTCTTATTGTTTACCAAGCATTTGAAATTCTGCCATTAAAGAGTTTTCAAGTTTTTCAATCTTTTCTCAAGAAATTTCATTAGATTTTTCGATCCTTCCTTCAACACCATCAGTAAGTTCTTCTTTTCTCTTGTATCGATCTCCGATTGGGAATTCTGTATTCATTTTGAATGATCTCTAATTGGGGATTCTGTGTTCATTTTGGATGATCTCTAACTGTGAATTCCTTATTCATTTTGAATGATCTCTGATTGTAGATTGCAGTTTTCCTAGATGTTTATAAATCTTCGATGTTCTTCTTAATGACTACATGAATTGTCTTCTTTATTGCCGAAAGTTAAATGAGTTCTCACACTTACAAAACTTTTATCTTCTTAAGATTCTTATGTCTTTACTAGAATTATATCAAGAATTTATGCCATTTAGCAACTATGAACATTCATAATTTATTAATCGGTACAAGACAATTATTCAAAAAAAATTCTAATAATCTGGATAACTGTTTGAAATAATGCATTAAAGTCTTGTCTCAAATGTCTCACCAATGATAATGAATCGTTAACCAAGAAGTTACATAGTAATGAATATGGTATTTTCTCGTCACGTAAAAATATAAAGTGTCACAAATCAGGCCAGTCCTAGCTTGTTGGGGGCCTAAAGCACAAAGGTCCAAAGTAAAGTGTAAAAAACATTTATGAGGCAATAAAATAAAATTTTATAATCAAGAAAAATAATTGTACAACAAAATAAATATACAACATATTTTAGTAGTTTGAAAATAAAACATCTCATCTTACCATCATATTAAACATACATTTGTTATTTTAAAAGATGAGATGTGATATATATATATATATATATATATATAATTTGTAATTTTGGGTCCTCGAAAATTTGGTCCTAGACGACGACCTTAATGGCTTTGGGCAAGGGCCGGTCCCGAGGTCACGTAGAGCATCTACAGCAGCATTAAGTTTTTCAAAAAATGGAAGGAATCCCACTTTTTTTTCCGTCCTCACTCTACAACAGTGAGAGTTTGAGCATAGGGATGATCTCTTACTTTATTTTGAGCATGAATACCCTAAATGGACTTTTAAACATCGTTTTATGGGGTTTGATTGTCAATAACTTTATAAACAGCTGTTGGAAAACCGTTTATATGTTAACCGGTTTTCTAAAACACTTTATAGTTTTTTTTCTAACAAAACGATAGCCAATACCTCCCACTTACTGCTGGAACAGTGGGAGAATTCCCCACACTACAAACCCCGACCCTGCTAGAGATGCTCTAACCAACCAAGACAAACTACCAACATCTATGGGGATCTATGAAGCTTAGATAATACAAAAAACAAACTCTGCCCTTGCCTCTGTCTGAGCGTGAATTTCAAGTCCTTTTAGAAAGGAATGGCATTATAAATTTAGCAAATGAAAGAAAATAATAACATGTACCATGATTCAGTGCTCTCATTGAAAATAAGATCAAGGCATTCCGCTGGATCTTGGTAATAGTGATCAATTTGAACCGGAGTTGGATCTGATGTCTAGCATTCCGCTGCCAAAAATATATCCTGAAGAAGCTGCTCCTCTGGTAGCTAAGGTGACTAATGAGGAAATTAAAAAGACTCTCTTTGCTATGAATAGGTGCTCCTCTGGTGGTCCAGATGGTTTCAATGTCGTCTTTTTTATAGCATGCCGGGACACTGTGGGTGGGCTATTCTACAAGGCTGTTCATAATTTCTTCGATAAGTTCAAGCTGCTCAAGTCTGTGAACGCAACCAATCTGGTGTTAATCCCCAAAACCAAACATGCTTCTTCTGTTTCTTCCTTCAGGCCTATCTCCTGCTACAATGTAGTGTATAAGTGTATCTCCAAAATTATTGCAACGAGGCTTGTGTCTGCTTTGCAAAGAATTATTTCCAACAATCAAGTGGCCTTCTTACCCAACAGAAATATTCTTGACAACGTTATGTTAGCCCATGAACTCTTGAAAGGTTATCCCTGCGCTAATGCTTCGCCTGCTGCCATGTTGAAACTTGACTTGATGAATGCATATGATTCAATTCATTGGAAGTCGGTTGTGAGAATTATGTCTCTCATGGGCTTTCCAAAAAAATTTGTTGCTTGGATATATGAATGCATCTCAACACCCTCCTTCACTCTCATAATCAACGGTTCCAGTAAGAGCAACTTTGTTTCCAAGTAGGGCATTAGGCAGGGGGATCCTCTGTCGTCATACATTTTCATTTTGGTTATGGAAGTCTTCACTTGCATGTTGAGATCGATGTTTAATAATAACCAAATCCTTTATCACCCCAAATGCAAGGACCTTGAGATAAGTTCCCTCCTTTTCGCTGATGATATCATGATTTTCACCAAACCCAATCTGCAATCCATTGAATCAACTAAAGGTGCTCTCAACAATTTCTACAGAATGACAGGCCTAAAACTTAATCTTAATAAGTCAAGTATCTTGTTCTCAAGCACTTCTAGCATGCAGCATACCTCTCTGTCCTCCCATGCTGGTATGCAGTCCATGGCTGCTGATATGCATTACCTTGGGATGCCTCTTTGTTCGTCTAGGATTTCCTATGCCAACTGCTTGCCTTTATACGAAAAAATTACTGCAATCATGGACTATTGGGCTAACAGATTCCTGTCACAAGCTGGTAGGCTGGTTCTGGTCCAATCTGTCAGTTTCTCCATTATGGTATATTGGGCAAGAGCTTTCATCCTTCCTCTAAAGCTGTTGAAATTGATTAGGAGGGCTAGGTTGAGATTTTTTGGTTTGGTTCAATACATACGAAGAAAGTGTTTCCATGTTCATGTTCAATTTTTGAGAAGCCAAAAAGCAAAGGAGGGTTGTGGTTGCATAGCATTGAGGTCTGGAATAAGGCAGCTTACAGCCATCATTTCAACGCCTTGCTTAATAAGAAAGACACGCTCTGGGTGAGATGGACACTCAGGTATAATGTTGGAGTCAAAAACTTTTAGCTGATGGAAGTCCCGCAATCCTGTAGTTGGATTTGGCGGAGTTTGTTAAACTTGAGAAACTGTTTCAAGCCTTTTGTTCAAATTCAACTTTCTGCTGGTAGTTTGTGCAAGTTTTGGACAGAGCCTTGGATTGAAAAAGGCATTATCCTTGATCATCTTCTCTCTTCCCAGCAGAAGTATCAGTCTGGCATTGGAAATAATGCTCTTGTAGTTCATCATATCGTGAATGGTAAGCTTGTGTTACCTTTTACAAGTAATCAGTATGTCAGGAATTGTTGGAGCAACTATCAAGTCAATACTTATGCTTTTAATGATCATGATACTGTCCAGTGGAATGGGAAGGCTCACACCATATCTACTGTTTATGATGCTCTGAATGGTGTGGATTCAATGCCTAATTGTAAGTGGAGAAAGGTGATGTGGAATGCTATATCATGTAATAGTGACAACTTAATGTTTTGGAAAGTCTCAAACAATGCATTGCTGACTAGGGATAAACTCATCAAGATTGGGATGCCAGTGAATCCCATATGTGAACTATGTCAACAGCAATGTGAGAGTGTTCAGCATTTATTTTTCGACTGTGATTATGCTTCTGGGATTTGGCGCAAATTGGTTGTTTGCTGTCAGTGGGTAAATGCGACTACTACTGATAGCAACCCTTGGGATTTTATTGAGAGTGCCATCAAGTTGAACGACGACAACAAGCAGTATTTCTTCTTTATTTTGAAAAAACTCATGATGGTGATATGGAGGGAAAGAAACAAAAGGTGTTTTGAAGGAATAAGTAGAAGCAAGGAGGTGGCATGGGCTGTTTTGAAGAAAGATATATTCATGGGAATGAAAGACAGTCCGCACACTTTTTGTGATGACCTTATTGAGCCATGGATCCCTTAGTTTTTCCTCTTTTGTCTTTCCTCTTTTTTGTGTGCTGGTGTTTTTTCTCATGTGTGGTTGTTGTTTGTTTTTTCCTTTTCTCTTTTCCGCTTCCTTTTCTTGTTTTGTGTTGTCCTATTTCTTCCTTGTTTTTTAATAAAGCTGGTAGGGGCCCAGTTTAACCCCGCTTAATCTGCAAAAAAAAAAAGATCAAGGCATTCCAAAACGAAAAGCCTCAATAGAAGTTCTTAATAAACAACTTACGGATCAACTAGGCTCTGGTTGTTTTAATAGAAAAAGTGCTTAATGCTAAATATAATAAGTGATAAGAATTTGCAAACTTGTTTGTTTTTAAATGAGTGCTCTCATTAAGCTCTTCTATTAAGCGAAATGAATACGCAAAATTTTAGTACTTGTTACTAGCGTTGGTCACTTTATTGACTACATTTTATAGTTATACCCAAATATAACACAAATTTTTAATGTTCTCAATCATAGTTCACTTATTTCTTAAAGTTTTCTTATGATATCAAACAAATAGAAAATCACAAATGCGATATCCATTTTGTTTTCAATTCTATCTCCTTCTATACTAAGATGAGTTTTTTTTTTTGTTTTTTTTATTATTTTAGTTTTATACCCTGTAGATTCTACCGACCAGAAACAAATATACTAAAAACTAATAAAATTGAAAAAAATGATAATAACATATTGTAACATTTGAACATGAAGTTAAAAAATGATAATTTATAAATTGATTTTTAAGAATGAAAATGAAATATATATTTGTTATGATACATTTTTGGTTCAAAAAGTGTATAAAATAAACTAAAATATGTAATGTAGATATGAATAAATAATTTTGGTAAGCCGATTTAAGTTAAAATGAAACAAAAACAAAATTTGTAATACATATGCAAAAAAATCAACATATAAAATAACTATGAAAAGGATGACAAAACAGAATGATATTTTTGTGACAACTTATTTTGAAACGTAGTTGCACCAAAAAATAGTTTATTTTACAACTGAAGGTAATATTGTCAAAGTGATATTTATTTTCACAAAACAAATTTCTAATCAAAATGAAAACAAACAGTCCGCGGGTGCGGCGCAGTGGAAAGGAGGCTTGGTTTCTGGTAAAAAGACCCAGGTTCGATTCCTACCATGCGCTTCCCTATCCTATATAAATTTACCCGAGGGTATGAGGGCTTGGATCAGGGGACGGCTTTACTATACCCACCTCAGGAGTTTACCGGTCCGCCAGGTTCTTCTGGGTTAAAAAAAAAGAAAAAAACAAACAATATTTTAATTATTCGGCATTCAACGTTTCAAACAAATAATGTCTTAACTTATGGGGCAATTAAGTTTATTTAAAATGATGATTCTTCTACCATTACTGAGCTGTCCAACAAATTAAGGACATGAAAATTGAGTTGGAGCGATTAAAAAAGTGAAAATATGTCCTACTCCAGCATTCTTCTTGAAGGAGAAATATGTTTGCCCCTGCTTTGACATACGAGACTCAATCTTTTCATGGGAGATCTTCTTTACATGTCCCCGGTTCCTCTTGGGAATTTTACTGTCGTGGTCGAGGCTCCTTGGAAATAACCCCAATAAGGAAATCAGAGAGAGACTAGAAGAAGGAATATAGTAGAGTCAACACTCAAGCTGCCAAAGATCATTACAACAAAACGCACATGCAACAAATTTTTATTCTCCGATTTCAAGTAGAGCGTCCCGACCGAGACAAATCAAGCTAATAAGAGGATCAGAATTCTTCAAAGTTTGAACATAGAGTTGAAGGATTCTCTTAACTACCAAATATGTCATATGCATTTAATCAACTTTCTTTGAGAAAAAGAAAGACAATTGAAGCATAACGTACTGTTTATATTCCATTCATACATTTTCTCGGATGAAGCTCTTAGTCGACTTCAAAAAGAAATTTCAGATTATAACGAGCGGATATCAATCATGCTTTCCTGGCTCAACGTACTAGTGCACGATTATCTTACTTGGAAGCCCTAGTTGACTTTCTGATTGAAATCATCATTGATTCTGATCTTTTTGTCGTTTTTCTATTCTTGTGTAAGAAATGCATCATCGTTTAAGAAAACCCGCTATGAGGAAGATTGAATGAGCTTGTCCCTTCTTCCTATATGGATGTTATAAACTTCCAAAGGAACTACGAGGACCGTCATTTGCTTTCAAAAAATTTGGTTGACCAGCGGTTCTCATAATTGTCTACTTGATATTATAAGAAAGCAAAAGAACCATTTGGTAAATAACTTATCTGATTGGTAAAGATTTCTGTAAGAACTTTGTAAAATGACAGAATATTTCTGTAATAAAAGTTTCTTCTGTGTTTCTTCTTCTTCGTAATAGTTTCTTCAGATGCTGTAAAAATTATCTAAAACAAATATTTTAATGTATACGTAGGTAGGTTATTTTATTCGTAACTAAAAGATGCCCGTTCCAACAGGGAGAATGTTATAGCTAGTCGCCCAAGCTCTAGTTGAAAGGTACCTTACCAACAGGGAAAATGGTATTATTCAGACAACCAACCTCTAGCTAGTTAAATCGCACCTTACCTACAGGGATAAAGGTTTTTACCTAAACTGCAAGGATAAGAGTTATTAGTCAGACATCCAAACCTCTAGTTGATTCATACCTTACTAACATGGATAACAGTTATAACCAAGGTTCGAGATTTCAGTTTCGATCTCGGTTTCGGTCTTTTGTAATTTTAGAAATTTCGATCTAATTCGTAAATTTCGAATCTAGTTTCAATTTCGGATCTTGTTATTTATTTTTCATATAATTATACGTATATTTGTTTAATTTATTGAAACAAAACGTATAATTTAAACTTAATTGAAAAATAAGATATAAACAAACAATACCGGTTAATTATAAATATTTAAAACACTAAAAAATATTCATTCATTACTTCATTTTAAACTTTTTTAGTTACATCATTTATATATTTTGTGAATTTGTATGTTTTCTAAGTTAAAATTTCAAATTTTGAATATTCCTATATTTGAAAATTCAAATTAATTCCATTTTTGAGTTTTTTCTGTATAATTTGAAGTTTAATAGGTTTTTTTGTTGAACCGGAATTTTGGTTCAGTTTCATTTCGGCCCCTACTGAAGTCTAAACGGAACGACCGGAATCTCGGTGTTTCGGTCGAAACCTCAAACCTTGGTTATAACATTCCTAGTAAAAGAGCAAACACTGGTTTAGGTGTCTCATTAGTTACAAATCGTGAACTAAAAGCCTTATCAATCATGAATGAAACTTGTACTATGATTCTCCTGGGCATGGTGAAATATGGATTAAGAGGATTTTTGCTATACTTCACCTACAAGGATACCGGTTTTTTCTAACACGGCACGTAGAAAAGTAAACTTAGTTAAAAAGACTCACTAGTCATAATTCATGATGAATTATGAGTATTTTAGCCAAAAAATTACAAAAATAACTGCTATTATTGAAGTCAAAAAGGCATCGGCGGGCGTCGATAATGCCTTTCCGACACCGCACTGACGCTTGTTAAGGCGTCGGCACAAATGTTGTTAGAATATTTTTTCCAAGTCCCTAAAGATGTATTCCGTGGAGTACTTATCGGCACCACGCCGACGACTATTGCCGACGTTATGTCGACGCTCAATTCCCAACGCATTTGTAATGTCTTGTCTACTTCTTGTTAAATTGTTAAAATTGAATTTGTCAACATACTGATGTGCCTAATTAAAATGCAAAAAATAGATTTTCCGATGCCATACAAACGCCTTTGTTGATACATTTTTGCAGCATTTATGCTACATTTCTCATCTCAATCACAAATTCAAATATAGATGATAAATAATCACATCAATATAACATACTAATATCACAAATTTATATACACCAAACCATATTATCCAACATCATAGTATCACAAATATTATCAAATGTCCATATACCACCAAATCATACAACAAACACAAATGTCTACAAGCATACGAACCATACAACTAACACAAATGTCTACGTACATATATACATATACTACTTACACAAATATATGCATAAATGTCTACAACCATACGACCAACACAAATGTTCAACATCAAAAATATCTAAACAATACAAACCATGAAATGAAAACTATCTTATCAACACAAATATTACATACTCGCCCGAACCCTTCCCACCATCACATCATCATCCTAGTAGAAATGTCATGATCAGGAATGCATCGCAAAAATGCATCCATAAGCAAACCGAGCTTGTTCTACGATACCGACATATGATTTCAACCGTTGGTTTTCTTCTTCTACATCGGTATTAAATGTTGCAGCTTATCTAATGATGATCTCTACATTTTAATCAAATTTGTTTGTAATAATAAGTAAATTTGTCTACATGTGTGGCGTAATGAAAAAGTGGTGCCTAGGTCTGGTAACAGACCTAGGTTCGAGCCCCATCTTATACACATTCTCACAAAAATAGTACCCAGGGGTCATATGTGTCATGAGTTGAAGCGGACATGCATAACTTAATTTCCCTCAAAAGTTTACCGATCCGCCGGGTTCTCTTGAGTATATTCAAAAAAAAACTATTGTATTTGTGTATTTAACAAAATATATCTTATTTCGAATAAATTGGTTTAATTTATTGAAACAAAATTTGTAAATTTAAGTTAATCGTATATTTACTTAATTTTTTGAATGATTTAATTTATATATTTGTTTAATTTATTGGGTGGTTTAGAAAATAATATTTCAACTTAAATAAACTCATGTTTAATTAATGAAACCAAAATTTATAATTTAACTTAATTATATTTATTTATTTATCGAGTGATTTAACTTATATATTTGTTTAACTTATTATGTGATTTAATAAAATCTATATTTCAACCCGAATAAACTCTTCTTTAATTTATTGAAACAAAATTTATAACTTAACTTTATCATATATACTACTGAGTGATTTAACTTTTACATCTGTTTAATTTATTGTGTGATTTAACAAAATCTATATTTTAACTCGAACAAACTCTTGTTTGATTTATTGAAACAAAATTTATAGTTTAACTTAAGAGTGTATATATATATATATGTGTGTGTGTGTGTGTTTGTTTGTTTATTTAATTTATTAAGTGATTTAAATTATATCTTTGTTTAATTTATTGTATAATTTAAAAAAATCTACATTTTAACTCGAACAAACTCTTGTTTAATTTATTGAAATAAAATTTACAATTTAGCTTAATTATATGTTTGTTTAATTTATTGAGTTGCTTAATTATATATTTTAACTCAAACTTTATTTATTTTTGGAATGACAATTTTTAACATATAGTAGAAAATGACGATTAAGTTAAATAATTATACTAAGCATTCGTATAAAATACATATATATACATGTGGTTATTGGGATTTATAACATGTAGACACACATATAATATACTATACATACATACATACATACATACATACATACATACATATATATATATATAGACATACATATATACATAATATGATACATATATAATGAATGTTTAAGCTATTACCTTCGGAATATAGTCGTATTTAGGCTTACGATCTGCTCTTTTGGCAGCAATCTACTGAGTGTGTGGAATACATCTTCATCCACTTCTCTTGTTATATCCACACCATGACTGTGAATCTCCTCAATCATAGCTCGATATTTTGCCTATTTTGCATTTTACATATTCATTAGAATTTTATACATGTATATATAAGTAAATATTATGTAAATGAATTTTTATTGATAACATACCACAAACTCAATGGAAGCATCATCTATCCAGCCTTTAGCGGTGGATCCATTCGATGACTAAACCTTGTAAGCCCAGCAATAGACTTGCCAATATATAGGCTCACTATGCCGCTCTTCATACTAAAATTTGAATTAAGTGCACTATCATATATATAAGCCTACTTCAATTTATTTAAAATATGAAATAAATTTAACAATGTGAGGAATGCGGATTACGGATCTCACTAGAGGGGGGGGAGGGGGTGAATAGTGTTTTTAAGAAATTACTAAATCTTTTTTAGTTTATGTTAATTTGAACACAAATGTATGCAATATTCAGACACAGGTATAATCACAGAAACAAACACAGATGCAGAAATAAAGTAAATGCAGTAAAGGAAAGAACACACCGGATTTTATACTGGTTCGGGGTTACCCTACATCCAGTCCCGTACAATCAAGTATGGATTTCCTTTCAAAAGCAATTCAACAATTACAACCCTCGGTTTCAAGGCTACGAGGTACACCCTCCAGAATAACAATCCTCTGGATAGAGATACTTGATTTCCGGGGCAACAAGTTCACCCAATTGATTTCCAAGGCTACAATCACACCTTTTCTCGCTTGATTGATTTCCAAGGCTACAATCACACCTTTTCTCGCTAGATAGATTACAAAGAAGCCTATAACTCTGAATAGCACTTAGATCTTGTTGAGATAGTGATAGAGAATCAAACCAGAGATAATCTAGTTAGATTCAATGTTGATTTCGGTAGAGTAATGATAGAATTTTGATTAAGAAAATGTGGAAGAAGAAGAGGAGTGAAAAAACCAGAAAAACTGATTAAAAATTCGTTGAAACTAACCCCTATTTATAGAAGAACAACAGTCATGTCCATTCGTGAAGATTTATGGCGAATAGACACTTCTTTTGAAATTTAAATTTTGAACTCAACTGTCACCATGTCGACATGGTCACCATAGGCATGTCAACATCCCAAAGCAATTTTTGATGTTTTGATTTTCTTTGAAATAACCTTATCTTATATTAAAACTATTTTAAACTTTGTAAATATACTTGATTATAGATAAAATACATAGATGAATATAAAGAATAATATATATAATATTTTACTATAATTTTATATTTAAATCAAAGTATAAATATATTATAATTAAAAGATAGTTTAAAATAACCGAAGTTTAAAAACAAGAATATTTAAGGCTAAAACATCTTTTTGAAAATCATTTAAAAAGATAATTTTTAAGGCTAAAACATTTTGAAAAACAATTTTGAAAATCATTCCGAAGTAGTTTTTGAAAATCATTTTGAAGTAGTTTTGCAAGCTTCTTCCTGCAGAATATCTCATCATGACAGGACTCGAGAACTTGTACAAAACCAGGATGTTCGTGGGTTTGTAAGCCACTTGTCGTAGGTTTGTAAGCTACTTGTCGTGGGTTTGTAAGCCACTAAAAAGGTAGAAATGGGTTCCATCCCAAAAGAAAATTGGAGTGAAGATTTCAGTGCTATTGTGAAGTTTTAACAAAATTCTAGACTTGACACTTATCTTGAAATCTTGAACTCTTGATTATCTTGATACTCATGAGTCTTCAATCTTGATATCTTGAATCTCTATACTGTACAGTCTTCATTCTTGGTACCTGCATGGTTAAATCCTGCATATACATATATATCTAAACTATAATGTTAGTATTTATATTTTATAATCTTATTCTAAGGTTGTTGTCATCAAAACCATCAACTCAAGAACTAACAAATAAATGTATATATACAAGATCCTTACAATGATTTGTGTATGACCTGGAGGTGCCGCTATACAACCAAGGATTTTTATTCCTGACTTCTGCATTTTGTTTCAAGATTGTTTTAAATTTCTTTATCTTCCAAACTTCAAGAACTGCTCGAATATGTCTTGGGCAAGGGATGGATGCTTTTTGTTAGTATTGCGCATACCATGCGCCCATTCCCGGTATTTTTTGGATGTTGCGTCGCCCAAGCCCTTCCCACAAGTTCTTTAGAAATGCCCTCTCTCCAAGCATATTTCCTTTTGCAAATGCAAATTAAATAGCATACATATGTATATAATATGTTGTGTAATAAAATTATTTTACCATAAATTCCACAAACATGACTTTCTTCACGTCATCGTGAATGTTACTAGATCTAAGCCAAAATGTCATGATCCGTGTAGGCACACCATCATGGATGACATTGGATGCGATGTCGCTGGTGAAATCATATATGTACATACATACATACAATTCAAATGATGGTGTGCGTGCGAGCATATTCAATTCGTAAATTATTGTATATACATGCATATTTAGTTAGTAAATAATACCTCAATTCTCGTTCTCTCGGGAAGACATCAAGTCGGTGGATGGAGGAAGAGTCTGTCTCGGATGCACGAGTGGATAGACCGGTAGCATCAATATGAGCATCAGGGGTTTGAATAAATGGAGACATCATATGTGCATTGGTGTTATCATGCTGTGAAGAGTGGGGTCCACCCTGACCTGATGATGATGAGCCACCATAGCCTGATGGCGAGGAGCCACCATGACTTGATAAGGAGCCACCATGATCTAATGATGAGCCACCACAGCTATGTACTCTATGACGTCGACTAGACATATCTGTTATAGTAATACATATATAGATATATACAATATAATGAAGGATATGTAACTTGTGTTTTACAATGACATGCAACTTGTCATATATTTTGTTATACGATATAATATATAACACTAATCAATGTGTATAAGCACAAAATAAAAAATTGTACATTTACTTAGCATGAGAGAAAATTGAAAATAACGTGCATATATACAAATAATCTTTCAATTAATTATACATAAGCTACCAATTGTTAGCATCATTATCAATATCATTATTTACAATATCATTATCATATTCATGTTCATTAACTTCGACATCATCATCAACCTCGACATCTTCATCCAATTTAATTCCATCAAATACTTTATTGTTAAGTGGCCATATACCATTAGCATTATTATTTACAGTATTTCATTGCCCTTTGGATCATTGTACAGCTGATTGTTGGTTATGATTATATCCCCATTGAATGACCATGTAGGTTTTATTCTAACAATAGCCTATGATTCGTCCCTGTTGTTGTCAATAGTAGGATAAAGCACATAATAAAGTTGTGTTGCTTGCGTCGTTAGCACAAATGGATCATTTCCTTTATATCGCCTTTTATGGTTTACCTCAATAAGAGGCTAATCTTTATTTATATGTACTTCTACATCAGGAGTAGTATCAAACTGTAACACCCCGTAAAATGAAGCATAAATAAATGAAATAATATTTAATTAAATATAATAAGGTAGAATATGAAATTTTTTATAAAAATTGAAATTTGACCACGGAAGTTATTACAATACGTTCATGATGAAATTCTGATATGTTTCCATATATAATATGCTGAAAACGGAGCTCAAACGAAGAAGATATGAGCATTTGAAGTTTTCAGATTTAAATTAATTTAGTTTGAATTCAAATTCAAATGAGAATTTAAATTTCAAAATTAGCTTGGGAGCTAAGTAAATGTTTTAATTAATGTTTAACTTTAAGAATAAATAGGGTAAGAAATTAATTAAAATCAAAACGCAACGGAAATGAATCATTATTGCCCAAAATAAGGCGGAGCGGTCGACCTACATGGGTCAACTGGTCGACCGTGGTGGTTGACCAGTCGACCGTGGTGGTTGACCAGTCAAGCTTAGGTAGTCGACCCTCTCCTGATGGTGGCGGCTAGGGTTTTGCGTTGTTTAATGCTCCAGAATTGTCTGTTTCTCTTCTAATTTGATCCTACGGTTCTGGTGCGTTTTAACCCCTATAAATAGAATCCTACCCTCTCCTCTTTTTATTCATATTATTTTGGAGAATATAATGAAACTCTGCCATTGTTATCTCTTTAGATTAGACTTAGAAACTTCTTAGAGAATTCAGGTAAGAATGCAATCCTTTTTCTAATTATTTCTTCCTCCTCCAATCTATTCTTCTTTTGTTATTTCTCTAATTGTTCTGAATCTAATAAAAATATATACATCTTCCCTATCATGTATATATCAAAGAGAGATATTCTAGAAGAGATTGAAAGACATGCAAATCCAAGGAAAGCGAACTAAAGCTGTTCTGTAAGTATTTCTTTTTCTATAATTATCTAGTGTGCCTCTATGGCTTTGAATATGCCTTAGGGATTTTGGAAGTGCGATAATACGATAGATAAAATCCCCCAAAATTCCTTTTTATTTCGAAATGTCAATTTTATGTTGAGATTCTCAATTATTTACATTAATTTGATGGAATTCGTTTTATTTATGCAGTTTTTGATAATTTCATAGTCTATTTCACTTCTCCTTCTTCTTTGGTTCAATTTGTGATTCTTCAATGAAATAAGGGGTTTAGATTGTGAGAATGTGGATTACGGATCTTAAGGCTAGAATTAACACTAGAGGGGGGGTGAATAGTATTTTAAGGAATTACTAATTCTTTTTGAGTTTATATTAATTTGAACACAAATGTATGCAATATTCGGACACAGATATGATCACAGAATCAAACACAGGTGCAGATATAAAGTAAAAGCAATAAAGGAAAGAACACACCAGATTTTATACTGGTTCGGAGTTACCCTACATCCAGTCCCGCAACACAAGTACGGATTTCCTTTCAAAATCAATTCTTAGAATTACACCCTCGATTTCAAGGCCACGAGGTACACCGCTCCAAATTCACCATCCTCTGGGTAGAGATACTTGATTTTACGGGCAACAAGTTCACCCGATTGATTTTCCAGGCTACAATCACACCTTTTCTCGCTCGATTGAATACAAAGAAGTCTATAACTCTGAATTGCACTGGGATCTTGTTGAGATAGTGATAGAGAATCAAACCAGAGATGATCTAGTTAGATTCAATGGTGATTTCGGCAGAGTAATGGTAAAAATGTATATAAAGAAATGTGGAAGAAGAAGAGGAGTGAAATCAGAGAAAATATGTATGTAAATTCATTTAAAACAGCCCATATTTATAGTAGAACAACAGCCATGTCCATTCGTGAAAGAATATGATGAATAGACACTTCCTTTGAAATTCAAACTTTTGAAATAAACCGTCACCTTGTCGACAAAGGGTCCTTGGGGTTGTCGACAAGCCTAAGTTATTTTTGGTAATTTGTTTTTCTTTGAAAATAACTTCTATCTTGTATTAAAACTATTTTAAACTTTATAAATATACTTAACTATAGTTAAAATACATAAATAAGTATAAAGAACAATATTTTGGTATATATAAAATTTTACTATAATTTTATATATAAATCTAAGTATAAATATTAAAAGTTAAATATATTATAATTAAAAGATAGTTTAAAACCAAGGGTAATTTGATATTGAAAATAAAGATTATTTTGAGGCTAAAAGTATTTTAAAACCAGGATAGATGTTTTTGATTTAAAAAGGAAGATTTTGAAATCATTTTGAAAACAAGATATAATTTTGTAAAACATTTGAATAAAAGTTAGTGGATACAAAACAATGTTCCACTAGATTTTTCGTAGGTTCCATCCTACTTAGGGTTCCATCCCTTTAACGGGCTCGAAGTGGATTCCATTCCACGAATAAAATGGATTTTAAGATGTTAGTGCTTTTCTATGAGTTTTAACAAAATTCTAGACTGACTACATTATCTTATACTGTTTTAAATCTTGAACTCTTGATAACTTGATTTCTTGATACTCATGAGTCTTCAATCTTGATATCTTCGATCTTTAAATTCATCAGTCTTGTATCTCTATACTATACAGTCTTCATTCTTGGTACCTGCGTGTTTATATTCTGCATATACATATATATCTAAACCATAACGTTAGTATTTATATTTTATAACAAGTCCTAAGGTTGTTGTCATCAAAACCATTATCTCAAGGACTAACAACCTCCCCCTTTTTGATGATGACAACCTATGTTTATAAAACATACTCTAACTCTATTCTTACTCTACTCTAACTCCCCCTTAATCTAACAACTCCCCCTTAATTTATGCCTAACTATCCTATTTTATAATTCTTCCCTTTGTCATCAACAAAACCATCCTAAAACCATAAAACTCCCCCTTAAACTAATACTAGAACAAAGTATAGTAAATGGAATGTGAAAGACATTAACATAATTATATTATAATTATTCAATACATAAATATGTATAAGTATATTTCAGACAATCCAATCAACACACACATCAAATCCAATCATGTTAAACAAGTCAAACAAATCAATCAAGTCAAACAAGTCAAACAAGTCAGTCAAGTCAAACAATTCAATCAAGTCAATCAATTCAAACAAGTCAATCAAGTCAAACAAATCAACATTTAATAACCCTATACTATAAGACAATAATATAAACTCCCCCTAAATAAAATATACTTGTTATGTATACATGTATGCAGTATGTAGTTTGTAATGCAGTATGAAATTTATGACATATGCATTGTAGCATGAGATGATATGCATAATGAAGTGCAACCTATGATATTTCATGCATTGTAATTTATGATGTAATATGCAATGAAATGTGATATGAAATAGGATGCATAATGATATGTAATATGAAATAAAATGATAACGAAGTAAAAACAATAATATGCAGAATGATATGATGATATATATACTATGGTAAGAGATATTCAGATTATAAGATAAACATGAGTGATAAGTAATATCTAATTGACAAACATATATATATATATATATATATATGTATGTATGTATGTATATATGTATGTATGTATACATATATCAAACTATTTATTATAAATCACTTCAACCAAACAAAGGTAATACACACCAATTACTAGACTTAGGTTAAGGAAACTAATGAATGGGACTGAAAGAGTAGTAAAGACAAGAGTTTAAAGGTAATAAATGATATTAAAACTATAACTTATTCATGAAAGGTAGTAATCAAACTCAATATCAAAATCAAATTGCTAAGAAATATGGATTTAAACTATATATATATGATCAATATGGTTTTAAAAAAAATTAATGCCCTCCTTATTTAATTTCTTTAAAATAATTTTTTTAACTTAATTGTTTTTTTAAGAATCCAAATTTCCATGTTTATAAAATGCTTAACTTACTAATTAAAACCTATATATTAAATTATTATTGATTAAAATATTTAGAAACATGTTTAAACACCTTTTAAATTAAAAAAATATCATAATTAAATATTAAATAAAATAACAAAGATTGAAAAACTAAAATAAGCATGTGTTATATTACGACCTTTTACGTTAAAAATTTTAGTTAATTATTAAAAAATACCTAAACATGAAATTAATTTTAAAATATTTTAATATAAGTTAGAAATTAACTCTAAAAAGAATAGAGAAAAATACTTAATTTAAATATCATTTTTACATAGTTTAAAGTGTTAAATAGAAAAGACAGCATTAACAGAATGCTATAAAAAGTTTTTGCAGTAAAATATATTCAAAACATTATAAAACAGAAACTGCAGCATTTAACAAATGCTGTGAAAAGTTCCTGAAACACTACAGCGTTTCATAGCACAGTAATGCTATAAAAACGAATTTGCATTACTTAAAAAACGTTAATAGAAGCAAAGACAACATTTCAGAAATGCTAGCTAAAGTTTTGGGCATGTTTTTAACATGATTTTGCACTAATTTTACGACTAGATTTTGACATATAAATAATTGATTTTTGACCCCAGTTTTTATAGTAGTTAATATAATTAAAGTAAATAAAAACATAAAGAAAAATAATGAAAAAAAAACATGTGTAAAGACACTTGGCATTATGCATGTAAAAATGTTTTTATTAGAAACAAGTGTAATGACACGTGTCATTTTGCATGTATGTCACTATCTATTTATATGACGTCATGTGATCTGGCGCAATCTTATTAAATGAAGAAATATATAAATAGAGCCTTATTCTAACATTCTAAATTCAATCTATTAATTTCTTAAAGACATAAAATTAGTATCTTAAAAGAAATAGAGTACGAGAAGTAAAAACAACATTAGAAAAGTTGAAATCACGAATGAAGATATGCTTTTCTACTTTGTATAGTTGTAATAAATTAGTAGTAAGATTTTATTTAAAAGGAAACACATTTTAAAAGACTTTAAAAAAATTTAGACTGGTATATCGATATGTATATCATGGTGTGTCGATATATGGACCAAAATATCAAAACTTATAAAAAGAGATAAAATTCTATACCTAACTAAATGCATAAATATATATTCCTAAATGCAACAATAAGGATGAAATAATAGTAAAGCGTACCACTTTTTGCACTCTCCTATCTTTCTAACTTTGTTGTTCTTCCATTGTCGTGAACCACACATTTATATCTTTCAGAATTTGACGAAGAGATCTGTTCTATTGCTACGGGCTTGTTTTTCTGATCATCGTAGTATATTCATTTGCTGAATTTGAAGACCGTATGAGAAAGATACAGATGATTTCGTAGATTGACTAACTTGGCGCCAAAACTTTGAATTTGAATTTTGAATGAATGGACGCTTCAACCACTATAAATAGGTCCAACAGTCACCACTTTTCATAAAACATTCTCTTCTTCTCGTTTTTCTATTTACTATCAAAATTCTAGAAGGCATATCTCCTTCGTTTCTTAACGGAATTGGATGAAACCAGCGGCAAATCGAAGAGGAAGGCAAGGGCTACGATCTATTAATATTTTGGTGATGAATTAGGACGGTATTATGGTGAAACAGGCCGAACAGTAATAGAAATGCAGGAAATCCCGTACACAGTTTTCAGTTTTGGATAGCCAACTTCAAACTGTCATATCTCACCCAATTTTGATCGGAATTTGATGATCCACCCATCAAAACGACCGTGAGAACAAGAACTACAATATGGAAAAGGATTTGGGACAAAAATACTCAAATCTCTAGATGAAATTGAAGAATACCATTGACAGTTTTGCTTTCTTTTTCTCATTGTTCACCAAAACTTCATTTGACCATAACTTGGTCATTTCTTGACGGATTCGCACGAAACCAGTGACATTGTGAAGCAGATGGAGAGAAGTATAGTATCAAATCAAGTTGTAGATGAGAATCAAAAGTTTGTATTGATTCGGTACCCATTTCATTGTCGATTGCCATTATATATCCATTTGTTCTTCTTGATCGATGAATGATTACGTGGTATCTTTTAACCAACAGTCATTAGACATAACTCTTCTCCCTGCAAAATAACATAACCTTTAAAAGAATCAAATGACTTTTAAAAATAACTAAATATAGTTTTAAACAACAATATCATGATGATTCTATGACATGTTCATATGAAAATAGTGTTAATAAATTTATCAAAAAAAAATTACCATTTTAAAATTTTTCAAAAATCAGATTATGAGAATTTTGAAAACCAATGCTCTGATACCAAATGTGAGAAATGCGGATTACGGATCTTAAGGCTAGAATTAACACTATAGGTGGGTGAATAGTGTTTTAAGGAATTACTAATTCTTTTTGAGTTTATATTAATTTGAACACAAATGTATGCAATATTCAGACACGGATATGATCATAGAATCAAACACAGATGCATATATAAAGTAAAAGCAATAAAGGAAAGAACACACCGGATTTTATACTGGTTCGAAGTTACCCTACATCCAGTTCCGCAACACAAGTACAAATTTCCTTTCAAAATCAATTCTTACAATTACACCCTCGATTTCAAGGCCACGAGGTACACCGCTCCAGATTCACCATCCTCTGGGTAGAGATACTTGATTTTACGGGCAACAAGTTCACCCGATTGATTTTCCAGGCTACAATCACACCTTTTCTCGCTCGATTGAATACAACGAAGTCTATAACTCTGAATAGCACTGGGATCTTGTTGAGATAGTGATAGAGAATCAAACCAGAGATGATCTAGTTAGATTCAATGGTGATTTCGGTAGAGTAATGGTAAAAATGTATATAAAGAAATGTGGAAGAAGAAGAGGAGTGAAATCAGAGAAAATATGAATGTAAATTCGTTTAAAACAGCCTCTATTTATAGTAGAACAACAGCTATGTCCATTCGTGAAAGGATATGACGAATAGACACTTCCTTTGAAATTCAAACTTTTGAATAAACTGTCACCTTGTCGACAAGGAGTCCTTGGGGTTGTCGACAAGCCTAAGTTATTTTTGGTAATTTGTTTTTCTTTGAAAATAACTTCTATCTTGTATTAAAACTATTTTAAACTTTATAAATATACTTAACTACAGTTAAAATACATAAATAAGTATAGAGAATAATATTTTGGTATATATAAAATTTTATTATAATTTTATATTTAAATTTAAGTATAAATATTAAAAGTTAAATATATTATAATAAAAAGATAGTTTAAAACCAAGGGTAATTTGATATTGAAAATAAAGATTATTTTGAGGCTAAAAGTATTTTAAAACCAGGATAGATGTTTTTGATTTAAAAAGGAAGATTTGAAATCATTTTGAAAACAAGATATAATTTTGTAAAACATTTGAATAAAAGTTAGTGGATACAAAACAATGTTCCACTAGATTTTTCATAGGTTCCATCCTACTTAGGGTTCCATCCCTTTAACGGGCTCGAAGTGGATTCCATTCCACGAATAAAATGGATTTTAAGATGTCAGTGCTTTTTTAGGAGTTTTAACAAAATTCTAGACTGACTATATTATCTTATACTGTTTTAAATCTTGAACTCTTGATAACTTGATTTCTTGATACTCATGAGTCTTCAATCTTGATATCTTCGATCTTTAAATTCATCAGTCTTGTATCTTTATAATGTACAGTCTTAATTCTTGGTACCTGCGTGTTTATATTCTGCGTATACATATATATCTAAACCATAACGTTAGTATTTATATTTTATAACAAGTCCTAAGGTTGTTGTCATCAAAACCATCATCTCAAGGACTAACATAGATTACGGACTTTTCATAGCTTACATCACTTATCCCACACAAATTTCCTTCTTATCTATTTCTTTTTAAAAAAGAAGTTGAATAGAATATGAAGTACAGATTGCAATTCCTATTGTTCAGGATATTCTATTGAATTGGTGTAATAAATTGAGTTTCTATTTTATTTACAAGTCTATTATTGCAGTTTTGGTTATGAATATTTATTTTCTATTTTGGATATTAGAATCCTTTATTTTGGTATGCTGAAATCTTGGGAATTTGAAGAAAAAAGAACCTGTAGTAGTATTTGGTTAGGGAATTGACATTTGACGCAAGTTTAGGGCGTAAAATTCATGCGTTTAGAATTTATTAGGCGCGAATATTTATTTATCTCTATTAGCGTAATTAACGTATAATTATTGTGTATATGGCATAGTTAATTAGGTATTTATTTTCATTTATTTCCCCATTAGGAATGTAATTGATTGCTAGGCAAAAATAAGAGGAAACTCTTATATAACATAATTATTATTCTAAGGCGTAATAAGGAAGATTTCTTACAAGTCTTTATTTATGAAATGGTAAGATGAGTATTATTATATATATGGAGTGTATTCAATTTAAGGCTAAGTCATAAGGATGCGAGGTCAATAGAGTTGTCAATAGAGTTACACGACAGAAGTCTGCCTTTCACTTTAAGGCCATTAGTAGTTGTGTACACTTCCTATTGATGTGAGATATCCTTATGATAAATATATATAATGACGCGAGGTTAGTCCCAAATTTCTGTAAGGGAAATCTACCCAGCTAATTTGGCTACCGGTTCCTATGAATAATCGGACTAATGTGAGATGTCATTATGAGTATGGACCATAGTACGAGGGGCCTACTTCGGGGTCTTGAGGTATTAAGTGGTTGTTTGAGGGCCCGTCTATTTTCATGAAATGAAGTATTAAATGCCTAAGGGACACGTTAGGTGGTATCCTTATATGGGTCCGCTTCTAAATAAGGTATTAAGTGACTGATTGAGGAGCACTACTTGGGAATATGTATTAAATGATGGGGTCTGCCTCTATTAAGGTATTAAATGATCGAAGTCTGCCTATTCTCCAATAAATGGTATTAAGTGGCTAGGGTACTATCTCTTGCATCGCTAGTTAATTATAACGTGGGATTTGGGTTATGGGATTTTGGAGACCTACTTCTTTCCTTAAAAAGAAGTATTAAATGATTTCAATGGTTTTATGTTCGCAGACATATTCTTATTTTGAAATATACTGCCTAAGTACTGAAAAGGTATGATTTGAGGTTTTTATTCACCAAATACTTGTTTCTCTAACTCCCTCCTCATTACAACACGGGTTATAGGACGTTGATGGCGAAGATGACGCTTAGAGATGGAGGTGGTTTGATTGTGGTAGTATTTATCATTTTCACTTTCTTTTATGTGTACCCATATATCTAGACTATTGTTGTAACAGATTTATGATAGATTTGATGGTAGTTTGTATTTTGACATATTTATGACTTTGAAATAAATGGGTACACTTTGCTATTATACTCTGTTCCATCTGTTGTGAGTTCTGAAAGTTTCGGTGTGGCTCTATAGTGTTATTTTATTAGTTCTATCGACAACTTACCTTAAAATGGATCTAAGTTTCGATAGGCCTTTTTTGGGTTGAAATTTAGGCCTGTTCGAGGGTGAGTTGCTACATTTGATATCAGAGCCTAGGTTACCCGATCAACGGGGAGTAACTATATGTATGAGAGACATGCTTGTTATTTTGAAAAGGTTTTTCAAAAAGAATTTTCAAAATTCTTACTATATATATATGTATATATATTTATACCCTTTTTTTTTGAACATACACATATACACTCGGCAACTCCTTTCTTTTAGCATATAAATACTATCTTAGGAAATCGTCACTAAAGATTCAACCTACAAATAATTGATATATTTGATAATCAATCTTCTTTTGGACGGGGAACACTACCCGTAGAAGACCACCCATTCGTGGAATGCCCGAATGGTTTAAATAATATATTAGGAACGTTGAGCAGATTCCTATTCCTTCAGCTGTACTGGTGGCACCTGCTACCTCGCCTGCTGATGCAGCAACCCTTCCTGTCGACTTTCCTAAGTTGTGTAAGGACTTTCTCAATATGGAAGGGAAGACATACTCTAAAACTGAAGGATATTCAGAAGCTAAAGCTTAGGTTAGTAATTGTAAGAAGATATTTAAAGGGCTTGGTTAGGATGGCTAGCTAGGATGGAAAATAGCAGCTTGGCACCTCAAGGAGGAAGCTTTGGATTGGTGAAGCTTTGGACTGATGAGCACCCTAAAAGGATATTCTCTTGGGATGAGTTCAAGGACAGATTTGAGATGAGATTCATGTCTCGAGCGGAGGTTAGCTTACAAATGGAAAGGTTCATACAGCTAAGGCAAGGAGGTTTTACTCTCAAGGAGTACATAGCTAAGTTTACTAAATTGGCTAGATTTGGGATGAGCTTAATAGACACACCCTGAAAAAGGCCATGAAGTTCGTGAAGGTCCTAAATTCCCCATTAAGAGAAATATTGTTAACCCAAGTGCCTATGGGGGCCACGTATGAGATGTTGGTAGAAATGGAAATGCTGCACGTGGCCAATACGAAAGAGAAGGAGGTAAAAATGAACATTGTACCGATCCAAAAGCAAGGAGCCAAGAAGGGAAGCTTTTGGGATAATAAGAAGTTGAAGGGGAAGTTTAAGAAGGATGGCAAGGTGTGTCAGAGATGCCATAAGAAGGGTCATGAAATCAAAGATTGTATAGTGAGTCTGATGAAGGAAGCCTTTAAAGGGAAGTACTTTAATTTCCATGAGGAAGGCAATTACAAGAATCAGTGTCCCAAGATAGATAAGGAAGGATCAAGTGGACAGGCCTTTGCTATTGAAGTTGTCCTTATTACTAATAAACCACCAAGAGGCCAAGGGAAAGCAGCTCTAGAAGGTATAACTCTTATTTTTAGAGTTGCTATTCGTATCCTATTTGATTCAAGAGAATCACATTCCTTCATAGCTAGGAATGTAGTAAATTTCTTAAACCGTCAAACCCGGATAGTCTACATCCCAATAGAGGTTTTCAATCCCATTGGGGGTTCGGCCCATCTTTCTCTTATTTGCAAACACTTAATGTTAGACAAATGCGACATTGATTTCATATGCAATGTGTATGTTCTAAATTATGAGGGATATGGATTTATCTTGGGTATGGATTGGTTGTCATATTATGGAGCCATTCTTGATTGTCATAAAAGGTTTGTACGACTAAGGAGTTGTGGAGGTCACGACCTAGAAGTTCTTTGTACACCCAAAAATTTAGTTGAGTTAAGCCATTTATACTTACTAATTCAATCTATTATTGGAGAACCATCATCTATACCCATAGTTTGGGAATTCCTTAATGTCTTCGAGAAGGTCTCGGTCTTCCACCCCATAGGGAGATCGAGTTTCGAATCGATTTGGAGAAGGACGCAAGGCCCGTCGCCCTACCTTTGAGGCATATAGCCCCTAAAGAAAGAAGGGAACTTGATAAGAAAATCTCGAAGCTATAGAAGAAAGGATTCATCCATAGGAGTACTTTTGAATAAGAAGCCCTTATTATTTTTGCGACTAAGGCAAACGGTTCTTTGAGACTTTACGTCGACTATAGGGAATTGAACAAGTTAACAAGGAAGAATAGGTACCCTTTACCAAGGACTAACGACTTGTTCGATCAACTTTTAGGAGCTAGGGTCTTTTCTCAATTAGACCTAGCAATGAGTTTCTATCGGTTAAGGATAGTAGAGGAGAGCAAGTCTAAGGCCACATTTCGTACTCCAGATGGGCTCTATGAGTGGGAAGTAATGCCTTTTAGATTGACGAATGCCCCAACATACTTTGTAGATTTGATGAGTAGAATATTTATGGGGCCACTCAATAAATTCGACATGATGTTTATTGATGATATCTTGGTTTTCTCCAAAGGCAAGAAGGAGCATAAAGACCACCTTAGGGAGATATTAGAGACTTTGAGGAGGAACAACTCAAGGCCAAATTTTCTAAATGTCACTTTTGGAAGAATGAAGTTAGATTTCTTAGGCTTATTGTTTCGAAGCAAGGTTGGCTGTAGACCCTGCCAAAGTGGAAGCTGTCCAAGAATGGAAGACCCTAAGAGTGCATTAGAGGTTAGAAGTTTCCTAGAGTTGGTAGGCTACTGTAGAAAGTTCATCAAGAACTTTGCAAAGCAACCCCTTTAACCCAATTGACTAAGAAGAACCTAGTTTTTGCTTGGGTTGAAAGATGCACTAAGACGTTTGAGAAGCTTAAGGGTCCTTGAATAGTGCACCCGTGCGCACCATTTCCAATGGAACCAAACCGTTCACGGTTTTTACAGATGCTTGTGGCATAGGATTAGAAGCAATTTTAATGCAAGAAGGGAAAGTAGTTGCTTATGCTAATAGGCATCTAAAAGATCATGAGAAGAGGTATCCAGTATATGACTTGGAATTAGCAGCTATTTTCTTTGCCTTAAAGATGTGAAGACATTATCTCTTGGGAGAAAGGTTTGAGTTATTCACTGATCAAAAATCACTCAAATATCTATTTTTCCAAAAAGATTTGAATCTTAGACAATAGAGATAGATGGAGTATATAGCACCGTTTGACTTTAATATTTAGTATACCTCTAGAAACGGAAACGTAGCTGCCGACACCCTTAGTCAGAGGCATGCTACCCTAGGTGCTATATATGAATGGAGACAGTTGGAGTTTCTCTCGAATTTTAACTTCCAACCATCAATAGAACCCATCAAAGATTTTCTAGCGGTTATGGAGATTAGACTAGCCTTAATGGATCGTATAGGGCATGAGCAAGTGAAGGATGAGAAGTTAGTATAGATTTTGGAGAAACTGAGGAAATGAGAGCATTTTCCCCATGCTATGAGGTATTCAATTGATAAGAAGGAATGCTTGAGAAGAGATGAATGCCTTTGTGTTCTAATAATTAATGATTTGTTGAGAGAAGTGTTTGTAGAATATCACCACTCTAGGATGACCATCCATCCTGGAGGAGATAAGATGTATAAAGACATGTAGAGGATCTTAATTTGGAATGGAATGAAGAAGAGCATAGCTGAGTTTGTTGCTAAGTGTTTGACATTTCAGAGAGTAAAAGCTGAGCAAGGGAAGTCTGGTGGATTATTATTACGTTTGGAAATTCTGACTTGGAAATAGGATTATATTTTAATGGATTTTGTGGAAGGATTGCCTAGAAGTCAGAATGACAATGAGGCTATTTGGGTTGTTGTGGATAGACTCACAAAGACTGCTTATTTTGTTCCAATTAGGAGAAATAGGACTGCCGCTTCTTTCTCATAGATTTACATCAAGGACGTAGTTCGTTTGCATGGAATTCTTATGAGCATAGTCAGTGATAGGGAACCCTTGTTCACTAGTGAGTTTTAGAGGAGCTTACAGATAGCTTTAGGAATTTCTTTGAATTTTTGCACTGCATATCACCCACAAACTGACAAAAAAATAAAGAGGATGAATATGATTTTGAAGGACTTATTGAAAGCTTGTGTCTTGGACTTCGAAGGACATTGGGAGCAACATCTACTTCTGGTTAAGTTTGCATATAATAATAGCTATTATGCAATGATTGGTATGGCCCCTTTTGAAGCACTTTATGGGTGACCATGCAAATCGCCTAGTTGTTCGTAGGACCACCGACAAAGTATTACTTGGACCCGATATGATCTGTGATACCATGAAAAAAGTAGAGTTGATCAGGCAAAGGATGAAGGTAGTATAAGACCGTCAGAAATCTTATGCATATAAAACAAGAAAAGAGCTTGAGTTTGAGGTTGGAGATATCGTGTTTGTTAAAATTTCCCCACTTAGGAAGGTTATTAGATTTGGAAAGTCTGGAAAATTGACGCCTAGGTTTGTTGGGCCATTCAAAATTTTTAGAAAGGATAAGAAAATTGGCATATCATGTGGAGCTTCCCGACAAGTTGGTAGGAGTCAACAATGTTTTCCACATTTCTCACCTTAGGAAATGCCTTCATGACACCACTATTAGTGTAGAACCTTATCAGTTGGGGGATTTTGGGATAGAGCCGACAATGCCTTGTGCCACCGCACACATTGTGGAGCACGGAACTAGAAGACTCTGTAACAAAATAATTAGACTAGTCCAAGTACAATGGGGGGACAATCCAGTTGAAAGAACATGGGAGACCGAGGAGAAGATGAAGAACACTCACCTAGAGCTTTTAACTGTTAATTTCTCTCTCCAAATTTTAGGATTTTGGTTGCATCATGGTTGCTAGAGTGGATGGTAAGAGATGGTTGTTATACATTTTCATAATCACCTTGCACTCATGTAGAAATTTTACGCATGTTTATGATGTTTGCATACATACTTGCATAACACAATTACACCTTCACGCTAGGATTGAGAACATTTTAGCATGTCTATAGTACATAATCACATTGCACTATTGGTTGAGTAGATATTGTGTAGATAACTTAGTTGTGTAACATGGATGTTATTGCGCGTTACGCTATTCGCCCCTTGAAAGATTTTAGGACAAAATCCTTTTTAAGGAGAGGGAGGGAATGTAACACCCCGTAAAATGAACCATAAATAAATAAAATAAAATTTAATTAATTTAATAAGCTATAGTATGGAATATAAAAGTTGAAATTAGACCACATAAATTATTCCATTGCATTCGTGACAACAACCGTGTGATAGAGTTCGGAAGTTGTCTCCATATATAATATGATGCAAACGAAGCTCAAACGAAGAAGATAGGAGCGTTTGAAGTTTTCAAATTTAAATTAATTTAGTTTAAATTCAAATTCAAATGAGAATTTAAATGTAGGATTTAAATTTCAAAATTAGCTTGGGGACTAAGTAAACGTTTTAATTAACATTTAACGTTAAGAATAATAGGGTAAGAAATTAATTAAAATCAAAACACAACGGAAACGAATCATTATTGCCTAAAATAAGGCGGAGCGGTCGACCTACATGGGTTAACCGGTCGATCGTAACAGTTGACCTGTAACGACCCGCTATTTTGGACCATTCGCATCCGCACATGTCGGACTTGAATAATTCAAAATACCGCGTTGTTAATTTAAATTTGGCAAAACTGAACATATACAGTAAATAAATAATCACAGATCACAGACACAGAGTAATAAATGCAGCGGAAGCAAAAGATAGTAGTTCATGAAGCTACTATATACATATCAGAGTTAAATAAGGTACAACAGATGTTTCGAATACATAATCAAATACAATATCAGAATACATCACTAGAATCAACTGGATATCTGAAGCTGGGTAGATAGCTGGATCTCCAAGCGAAGCTCCAACTCCAAAGGTGAGTCTCGAATACTGATACACTCAGTCTGACCCGAGCGTAAAGCAAAACACAAAACACTCGAGTCAGGATTAACATTCTTATATCAATAAATCCAACTTAAGTGAAATAGCAATTGAAATACAAGTAACTCAAAGGATGTTTGGAATAACCATCCTTTAAGGATCCGTTAAACTATCTACTATGTAGTAGTGTACGATAAGTAGATAATGCTTATCAGTAATATAAGATATCAAAATAGTGTTAAGGCGTTACCATTATCCCCCTTAACACATTTCATATAAGCGTTATAGTCTATACAGCACGGTAAACTCCACCGTAAACTAGTGGGATATCAGGGAGTACTCCATAGGTATAACGCAAAACAAATCGTAGTGGTCGCGTATAAAAGGATACAAGTATGACAAGGCACATGAGGCAATACCCAAGGTAGTGAAACTACCGTTTGCCTGATCCAGACTGGTGAGAACGCATCGTCGCAGCGATCGCAACACCGCGAAACAATACTCCCAAATCAAGGGTGCACCAATCAACAACAAGTAATGAGTAGTTTTCGAAGAAGTGTGTTCGCTCGAGGTAGCTGACCTCCATTTGGCCCGGCACGGCTCCTGTTTTAGTCATTTCCAATTTGACACAAGTGTCAAGGCTATCCATTATCGTTCTCTTTCTTCAGTCATCACGTACATCATTCCAACCACTTCATTCTGGATCACACTCCGCGTATAGTTATTAAAGTGGTTTTCGGTTTAGACAGTGAGTATGTCCCTAACCGATTCCGGTCTCTTTAATAACTTTCGTAATTATTACACCGATTGGTCGTTTAATAAATTTCAAAACCAAATCAATTACAATGACAATTTCAATTAGAATTTGTAAATCAACATTTCCTTTGTCTTTCTAAACCAATTTCCAAAATTTACGTTTCAAAACTTCCAAATTACCATTTCACAATCTTATAATACAATTTCAATTTTTATTTAAAACCATTCCAATATTCATTTAAATTCGTATATAATTTTCATTCCGAAATAATTTAAATAAATTTAATTTAACATTCAAATCAATTTAACTTCATTTATCGATTTTATTCAATATTCGTTAAGTAAATTTATCATTCAAAACAATTCTTTTTAACTTCCAATTCATTAAATCAATTACTTAAGTACAACTTCATTATATTAAAACTTACAATTTAAATTAAATTCGTCAAATCAAGTTCTTTAAATTACAAGTCTTACATTAATTCAATAAATCACATTTTATTTCTTGTTAAAGAAATTCAATTTCACGTATTTACTTACTTAAATAATTTTCCAAAACTTAATTAATAAAGAAACTCAATTTCACTTATTTATGAAGTAAAAATTCACTTATTCAAAAGTTCAATTTCTCTTATCAAAGAATTCAAATTTTTATTTAATTATCAAATAATCAAATCTTATTTAATTATTAAATATTTCAAAACTTAATTATTAAATAATTTCAAAGCTTAATAATTTCAAACTTAATTATAATTTCAAACTTAATTATTAAATCATTTCAAACTTAATTCAATGAAAAGTTCCAAATTTAATTGTCAAATAATTAATTTCAAAATAACGATCTTTCAACAACTACTATGTCAAAATTTGTTTCAGATTTTAAATATTAACATTTCCTTTCATTAAAAATTCAAATTCCAGCTTCATTTCAAAATCTTATCCTTTTAAATAAAAACTTTATTTTTTTATTTTAAATCAAATTATTGACCAATCGGGTTTTATTTAATTCTCTATCCTAAGTCAAGTTCATTTGGGTATTTATCATTTCAACCCGATTCCAATTAAATTCCAAAATCAAAGCATAGCAAAGGGAACTTGCAGTGTGATAACTGGGATGGTGTCAAAGTAAATAAACAAGCAATAACAACAACCAATATCAATCCAATAATCAATTCAAATAATCCCGAAATAATCGTATTAATTTACATTGTTGTTTGTGCAAATTAATATAATTATTTCTAGAATCTACACTATCATTTCATGTAGATTAAAGATTATTACACTAATTATTCTATGTAATTCTACACTTGACATCAATTATTCTATACTTCATCAATTAATACAACATAAATTCAAATGGTTCAAGGGTAATTAACTATTTTTCTATGTGTCAATTGATTTAAACATTTAAAGGGGTCATATTATACAAACTTGTCTAATTAAATTCAACATATATATCAGTTTCAAGTCGCTAACAATTCTACGTCAAATTCAATTTCATATTTTTATCACTTCCTACATTAACAATTTTAACGTCCAATATCAATATCAAGCAATCAATCATCTATCAACCGAACTTGATTATCATCATATAAGTAACAGATAAGGGTGTCAGATATCACAGGTGAACTGATACAGGTAATAACATATATAACAGTGTAAACAACTAATGGTAGCATATTTCAATTGTCGTTTCAATTGAAATCAAATTTAATAAATAAAAGAACGTTAATCGTGAGTGATTGCTCACCTTTCGAGGCTAGAGATATTTGACAATGAAATGAGCTACGAATTTCAAAGCAACACTGGATAGACCCGATTCGATAAAAAAACAAGCATGACGGACGAAGCTGGTAACAGGAAATTTATAAACGAATCAGAACTGGATTAGCAAAGATAGATAGTATAAATGAACTTATACATAACTATATATATAACTATTTTAATAAACCATATTAAATTTAAAACACTTATTTTAAAAATCTATGATTATTCCCTTTTTAACAGTACTCAAAACCAATATACTAGTGACCCAAATCTTAGGAACCTATATGCACATATATATTCTTTAAAACATATTATTTAAATAAACTCGCTTACATATTAATAGCATATATATAAAACTTTATAATATAACAACAACTAAAATTAAAGGTAAACTCAATAGTTCACTTTGGAGTTAAGATATACACAATCGATTTCTTACTTACTGAAAAGTAAATTTACATATTACACCAATAGATATATAAACTGTAATATATAACAACCTATATAACAAACAGAGAAATAGAACATATATATACTATATTACAACTAGTACTTGACAAATATTATACGCATGTAGACCCAAAATATGTGTGCAACCGAGATATACATATATGAAACAGTTTATTTGAGTTGATAGGTAAAATAACTATGCTCAAATCTGGGAATTCAAAATACAAATAGAACAACAATATATATATGTGACCATTCCTGATATTTATATATAACTTAATATATACTTTAAAAATATACTTACAACCATATATAATCTTCTTTTATACTATAACCTACTGCAAACTCAAATACTTAACAGAGCTGAAACTTAGAATATAACTCGTAGATTTTATACAAACATATTTTACAACTAAATTAACTTTTATAAAACATAGCAAATGAATCTAATATCTATATAAATCATAACAATACATATATGTACTTAAAATGAAAAATACTTCCAAACGTGTTATATCTATATAAACTGATATACTAACAGAGTTTTAAGTTTATAAAACTTATACATACATATCTATAACCATACGTAAACTAATATATATGTGACTATATACTCACATGCAACATCAGAAATTTGTTGCTGAGGAGCAAAGAAAGAGGACGGGAAGACGACAACGGTTAGGAGGTTCGGCACGAAGCGGAAGGCTGGAGATGCTTGGACGAGCTGTTGATAAAGCACGGGTAGGGCCTGACTTCGGTTTGGGTGTGGACGGCGAGCTACTGGGTTTCTCGGCTGTTGCAAAGAGAGGCGGGTGTGAAGGCGGAGGTAGGGGACAAGGTGGTCGGGTCGAGAGGAAGTGCACGGCTGTGAAGGGAGAAGGTGTGGAGGAGCTCGGCAGGACAAGGGAAGGTGCCTTGGCGTGGCTGCACTCGGTTGTGGTGAGTTAGGCGATCGGCCAAGCTTCGGTGGGGTGTGCTTGCATTGGTTGAAGCACGGCTAGAGAGAGGGGGTTTTTGCAGCATGGGTAGATGAACAACAGGCTGAGGAAAAGTATGGGTTGTGGTGTGTTTGTTTTGATAGGTGAGCAAGCAGGAAAACGTGCTGATGATTTCCAAAGAAGAAGACTTGCCTTCCCAATCCAGTATATAAATGCTTCTGACATTATTATTATAATTTTTTTTTGAGAACGAAAGAGTAGGGAAGGTGAAGCGGGCTGGCAGGTTTCCAAAGCAAAATGGAACAGCAGTTTATATATTTCAATGAATAGGAGGAAATAGAAAGGAAGAGAAACAACAGTCAGAAATAAAAATATATATAAACGTATACTATATTATGCATGCAGAACCACATCTGAAGGGCCGAGCAATGAATAGGAAAGGACCAGTCATAAAAAGGAGAACCGTTTAAAATAAGAAATACAACGTATACAAATTTATACATTTGCTTTTCGAAATGGCTATAGGATGGCAACGGCTAAAGGTTGATAAAAAAATATAAATAATTATAGAAATCGATTAGTTGCCTGGCAGTCACGGTTCAAAGTTTGAAGCAAAAGAAAATAAAAAGGTCAACTATCCGGTACCGATGCGGCAAATATACTGCGGAGATCAGCACGAGCAGACGGTCAAAACGGTATACAGATATCAGAGGCAAGATTTAATTGTAAAATTCGAATTTTCATACTGGCGGAAAAATGCAGTAAAACGTCGAAAAATAAGATCGACTGAGCTAAAGATGTCCGAATTTGGAAAAACGAAAAATGACATCTTGATCAGAAGATGATTTAGAATTTTTCTATGTAAAAATATTCAGGTTTCGAGAACGTTTATTTTCATCAACTACTAACTGATTAAATTGAAATAAAATTACACCCGAAATAAACTTTCATATTTTCAGATGAAAACTTACCATTTGCTATGTTCAATTAGATGCATTCCAAATATTAAATTTTTATTTCAAAATTTTATTATTTAAAATTTACAAAAATTCAATTAATTAAATAAATAAAACGACTAAAATTTACGGGTCGTTACATGACCGGTCGAGCTTAAGCGATCGACCGTCTCCTGATGGTGGCAGTTAGGGTTTTGCATTGTTTAACGCTCTATATTTGTCCATTTCTCTTTCAATTTGATCCTACAGTTCTGGTGCATTTCAACCCCTATAAATAGAACCCTGCTCTCTACACTTCTTATTCTTATTATTTTAGGAAATTATAACTCCCCACCTCTATACCCATACTATCCAAGAGTATTACAAAGTAGTGCTGTCAGATAATATGGAGAAGGAGGCTATATAGGGTACACACATGAATATTCTCTCGAACTAACACTGGTACGTTTTAAAACATCAAATATAAAACTCATCAGTACGTACACAGTGTCGGTACAAAACAATAAACACATGTGTCTCAAGGACAGAAGAATACACTATATATAGTAAATCATAGAGAACACAGAGTCAATCGCAGTGATAATATATAATATATAATACAATAAAGTTATAAGAATACAATACAATTCAATGCCAATTATAAATAAATAAATATATATATATATACATACAGTGAATCAATATCATACAAATATCATGTAATCATCCTAATGTAATACTCCTTTAAGCCTAATAAAATGCATGCTGGTCAAGTCGTCCCTGTACTTGAAAATTCTCGTACTGACCCAAGTATTATAACATAACACACGGGTCAGACTATGTCTAATCAAGGATTATAAATAAGAATAATAGTGTTTACAAGAAATAACAATATGATATTAAAATCAAAGAAACTCAAATCGTCATCTAGCCTGTCAAGTTAGATAAATAAGTATAGAAATGTATGTTTGAAATATCATTATAATTCTATTGATAATTATCAAGGCATCATGCCTCTTAAATAACTCGATTCTATATAGAGCAATCAACACTAATATCAAAAGATGTCATCATCCATATAGAAATACATCGAATCGAAAAAGCACATAATCAATACAAATGGGTGAATCATACATATTCAGAAATCAACAGCAAATCCAAAATAATCAATAATGAGACATCCTCAAGTGAAGTCGGCAGTAATGAAGCGATGTCCACTATCTCTCTCAATCTCATATTATGAAATACCAATATCAAATCAATAAGAAGGAATTAAGCTAGCTCATAATAATTTCACAATGTGCCAAATCATATATCTCGACCTACAGCCCTTGGAGAGTCAAAACTCTGGACTGAAAGGTCCTAAGAGATAGAAACAACAAATCAATAATAAGTAGGCCACCTACTTGAGAAGGATACATGGTTGATTATACTCTAGACACAGTCTCGGGTATAATCTTATCCATACATAATATATGTCTATCTACTGCCTACATACATACACCCTTGGAACTAGACGAGAGACTGACAACATGTCTGCTTGCTCCAGGAGCCACACATGGTCTATATAACACAACTCCTATAGTCATCGGTTACCATTACCTCTCCCTACTCGATATCGTGACAATGATCCACCATTGGCTCGACAACACGTAGCCTCTTCATTCACGACTATCGACATGTGCCCCTATGGTAATTGAGTGTTGGCCTATGCGACACAAGGGGCAACCAAATATCTATCTCGTGATGCACATCAAATATCATAACAATAACGGTGTTGCGTATCTAGAGAGTGACCCCTCGATCAGATCGCCAGGGTGGATACTGGCCAATCTGGTTCACTCCTGAAACATAAAGGGAGTCGGTCTAAGGTACACATACTTATAATGTACACAATCTATGTGGCTAACCAGTAGCCTCCATACATGCTTACCGCAGTGATTCACACACAACATATAAAATATACACAACATAACCCCATATGAGTGTCATCCACTAGCAAAGAATAATTGAATAAATAACACATTGGCATCCCATAACACCTCGTATTACTAATCCATTTATTTAGTGCTCATACATCACACTCGCTCCTTCCATATTCTATATAACTAGTCCAAAGAATAACCAAAAAAGTGTTACCGAAAGTTCCATACCAGACTGTATCACTAATTCATTTATTTGATTTCTCATCACATAGAATAAATATAATAAAATCATATCAAGGATGTCATCACCATATCATATTAAAATAGTAAACAAATCTATATCAACGATGAATCATTCATTTATCAGAAACAATATGCTTAAAGGATGAGAAATTAGATATTAAAAAAACATAAAATAATTTATATAAATAGGTAACGATGAACAAATCAATATGTAATAATAAAACACTCATGACATATGAATTCTGTACAATGAAACATTATATACAACTGAATAAATAATAGATGTTACAAAATAAATTTGGCAATACAAATATATATAAAAATAATTATTTAACTAGCATAATCAATTCATCCAAAGGCATTAAATGCAGTTCAAAAAGTGTGTACATAGGAGAGGCAATTCACTATGTAAAACATGCATAATATGTAAATAAAGCTAAGAGAATCAAGTGCAGCTACTACTAAAAAATATCCATTTAAAGACTGAAGAATAAAGACTGAAATTAGTTGGTCTTTAAATACAAACCGAGTACAGACTAAAAATATTAGTCTTTAAAATTCCAAATTAGAGACTGAAATTCGGTCTCGAATCGTTTTTTAAGATTTAAGACCAGTCAAAGACCAAATTTCAGTCTTTAGTTCAGTCTTTAATTCGGTCTCTAAGAAGTTATAAAATGGCAAAACATTCAATGTTTAATTTTTAGGTAAATCTAACATTTGATTTTGGTAATTCATGCGAATGTAGTTGAAACCTATTATAATTCACATAACAACCTACCTTATGCACTATAATGTACCATTGGTATGATCGTCCGTATACAGAAGAATCTAAGTTGTATTTTATGCTAGCTAGCATAGAACCTAGCTCTTTGAAAAACGGTCGAAACTTATCTGTTCAAAATAAATCATAAGGATATCTATCAAATTTTCCTTTATATATAGGTTTAAGACTTATCTTCTCCTTTCACTCTTCAAATATAAAAATAGCTATGTTCTATCTATTTAATCGATTTATCTATTCTACTAATTCAAATTTACTCGTTTAATGTTTCAATTCAATGGTTAAATTATGTAATTGGCTTTCTGTTTACTGGGTTTTTAACCCAGTAGAATTTAAAGAGAACTAGAACATCTATAACAAGTCAAAATATCTCAAGGATCGACCAAGAAGACCAAAAGGAAAAGAAGAGAAAGACCAAAGAAGAAAAATGCCAAAACAAGCTAACACTATAAGAAAAACACCATTTTATAACGTTGAGCTTACAACGGTTCGACAAAGTATTGTAAAAAATATAGAATTTAACAACTTATCTTAAAGGAAACGTTGCAATAAAGGTTATAATGAATGCATTTTTTTCATAATGTTGTAAAATAATAATTTCTACAACATCGATCAAAATCATAGTTAAAAATAACATACGACAATGGATTTTTTAGTATCGTATCATATATTATTTTTTTCTTAACATTTATGTGATATTGTTGAATTATAACATCTAATAACTAATTTTTTTAATAAACTGTAAAAATTATTGTATTTAACTATGTTTATCAAGTGTTATAACTATTTGTTCAAGAATAAAAATTTAACATTGTAAAATATAGGAATTTTTTTTCAAAGTAGGCTAATTTATGAAGCAATTTCGCGATAAGAGTTAGTTTTCAAACTTATTATCAAACATGGCTAGTTTCAGCCCAGTTAGCAGTCCGGTCAGCGTTGCTGTAACTGCCAGCTAGAAGCGCCACTCTTAGTTGCGCATAGATTTAATATTTTTGGTGGCACAACTCTTAGATGCGCATAGACGTATGTTTGATTTTTTTTATTATGCGCAATTATTAGTTGCTCAACTTATTTTTTCCCAATGCGCAACTATCAGTTGCGCATAAGGCAATGTAACAAGTAGGCGCAACTCATAGTTGCGCCTACTTTAAACTCGTGCAGACGCAACTATGAGTTGCGCCTGCACAGGTAGCTGCTGTAAAACAGAGACATCAACTACCCTTCCCCTCATAACCCAAAAACATTTCAAAACCCTCGACTCGTTCTTCCATGCCCGAACCCATCAGCTCCAAACCCAATCTTTAGCCATTTTGCACCAAATTATCACAAATTTTTCAAATTTATTCTTCATTTTCGATTAAACCAAAACTACAACAATGAAAGTGGGATCCTCTTCAACATAAATAGATTTTGGTAATTTCCAAAACCCTAGTTCTTTTGATTAAGTTCTAATTTGCTTATTTTTTGGTTGTATTTGCTAGAAATACCGCCAATTAGTTTGTTTTACATGTTAATAATCCAATTTGAAGCGTTTAATCACTAATTGATTGCAAACGATTTGTAAAATTTGATTTTTTTGGCATGAAATTTAAAGAACCGGAAAGCGGACGGGTAGACGATAGCGTGCTTTATATGCAGGATAATCACCGCTCTAATTTTGAAGAGTTAACGAGGGTAATATTATTTGTTTTGTACATATAGTAAATTTTTGTAAGCTTTTTTGCATTTTGAATTAACTATAAGTTATAATTCTTTGTTTTACAAAGTGTAAAACCAGTGGATTGTTTTGATCATTCGCAAAGTTTCGAAATTTGATGGAGATGATTGAAGTCAATGGGTTCAACAATTACTACATCAAGCGGGATTCTGGTACTTAATGCAGATTAAATATATCTGATTTGACAGGTCTTTACTCACAGCTTTATGCGATAGATGGAGACCTGAGTCTTGAACTTTTTATTTTTCCGTTGGAGAAATGGCAATTACACTGCAAGACGTTTCTATTTTGCTTGGCCTTCCTATCGAAGGCACTGTGTTGAACTACAGTGGTAACGTGGACGTCGATGAGCTTTGTCAACGTTTGCTTGGTGAAATTCCACCCTCAGAAGCGGTTGTCAATAGAAGAGAGTTGAAGATCAAATGGATAAATGACTTTATAATTGGTAGGGAGATTTTAGTTGATTCATCCGTTGAGGAGCTAGAACATTTCACACGGGCTGTCATATTGCTTCTTATAGCATCTCGTCTATTTTCGAACCATTCAAAGGGTAGAGTTAGCGTTAAATGGTTATACTTGATAGAGGACTTTGCCACCATTTCCAATTATTCATGGGGTAACAGGGTTTTATGTGCATTGTATAAGGAGTTGGATAATGTGGCACTAAGAAAGACTAATGGGTTAGCAGGTTGCCTAACCCTTATGCAGGTATGTCGGTTTTGTCTTATTGGTGTACCAATTTTATGAAATATTTTAAAAGACGTTTTTTAACACTGATAATATGAAGGTATGGTCTTGGACGCGTATTTCTGTTGGGCAGCCAAATGTTCGTGCCAACATCGCTCCGGGATTACCGTATGGGGCAAGGTAAAAACAACTTGAAATTTATACTGAAAACTTTATGATTTGTGCCAATATTCACACACTATATTGTTTATGACTGTAGATGGACCGAAGATAGACGTTGGAGAGATAATCCAGCCCGTCATCCCACATTCTATCGCAATGAGCTCAATGTTATGGACGAGCATGTTGTTGACTGGACGTCATACACGACTGAGATCGTACAGTATCTACCGCTTATTTGCTTAGATGGAGAGCAGACTTGCTATGTAAGAACCCCGATTATTTGTTTGCAAAGTGTAGTCATGCACTACCCTGATAGAGTGTTGAGACAATTTGGCCTTCATCGGCATATACCGGATCTAGCCGAGCAGATTTTCCCACACGTTTGGAACAGAGACTTGTACAACACCTACGTCGCAAGATGGGATCATAGGTTGGATCACGTTCAGGTTGAACGTGTACCAAGAATATCAATCAAACAATACTATAGTCGGTACTGGCATATCACGCGGCGATTTATTCTTAGAGAATCGTTAACTAGGCTCCCCAAATATGCTCCCCGGGGACCGGTGGAACATGATTTGGTACATGTTTATAAGTTTTATTCTTTTAACTTCCTCAACTAGCTTTACTTACTTGCGTCATTGCTTCTTTTGTTTTAGGTTCAAGGGTTGTACATGATTTCCAATGAAGTTGACGATGTTTTGGCAGATCCTGCAGATGAGAACAAAGTAAAAGGAAAGTGCTTCAACATCGAGGAAATTATCAAGTCGCTTCTAGGTAGACATAAGCTAGAAAGACCACCATCGTATGTGCCTCGTCCACCCCAGGCTTTTGGTCGTACCTACCAAAGAAGATGTTTTAGAGGCATGGGGATCCTTCACAAGGTAGCCAGCCGGGGCAGGAAATAGTTGAAGCTGAACCATCTCAATCGCCTCCAACGCAAACTCAAAGAACACTACGCAAATGTAGAAACGTAAGAAGATAGGGTTGTTGGTTTGTCATTTGGTTGCTTTGTTTTGAATTTGTATTGGCTTGGAACTTGTTGGTCTGTAGGTGTTGCGATGTTGTAATATTGACTTGAAACATATTGTTGTATGAAATATGATGTTTTATATGAAATATTTCACCTATTTGAATGAAATATCGTACTTATAAGTTGTTATTGTATGATAGTTGATATTGTATGAAAGTTGCATATGTTATTTGTTCTCTGGAAATTTGGAAAGTTGTAGGCGCAACTTATAGTCGTGCATGAATATTATTTGTTCTCTGGAAAGTTGCAGGCGCTACTTCTAGTTGCGCCCTCATGAATAAATTGTGCGCAACTTTGAGTTGTGTCCAGTATTTTCATACGTATAGGTGCAACTTTAAGTTAAGTTTACATACCTGGGCTATCCCCTGGCCCAACAACAGCATATAAACATTACAACTCCTCCCCAAACAAACACAACTCTTCAAACCCATTTTCTTTCAGGAACCCTAACCTCCATTGCCATTATTCTCACTACCAGCAACACATCATTCCACTCAAAATCGTTTAATTCTACGAAGATCAATAAAAGATTGCACGTTCATCTACACTTGAGGTAAAGCATCGAAACCCTACTCCACTAATTTTGATAGATCTAGTGTTGACATTTAACTTTCTATAATTTTGATAGACCAATGACTACCATGCCGATTATTTGTCACTATGACGGTGATTTAGTCATCGATGAAAATAGCAAGCCAACCTATGTTGGCGGAAAACACAAGGGATCGAAAGTGAGGAGGGGTTGCAATTTTCTTGAGCTGAAAACGGCAATTTACAAAGCTACAAAGATTTCTTCTACGGAGTTCGACATCTTATTGGTTAGTAAATGGGTAACGGATGACGACCCAATTGTTATTGAGGTAAATGATGATGACGATGTCGATTCTATGTTTGTGTGGGGATGAAGGTAATTGATTTGTATGTTAAGAAGACATAGGTGGTACATACAACTGAACAACAAGCTCAAATCTTTGATCATGCAAGCCAACCTGGACCCAGCAATATTGCCGAGCAAAGTCAAATGTATTACCCACGCTACTCCTACCACTCACCGAACATTTACGCACAAGCAGTTGTGTATGCTTTTATGTGTTGTATGAATGTTTCATTAATTCATGTTTTTTATACTTAACAGTCAAATGTTTATGTACATGTTGTATCCACAATCATCCGGCTATGGTGTCATGGCATATCCATCGCAGTCACCCGGGTATGGTTTCCTTCCGTATCCATCGTATCCTCCACAGTCAATTCCAACCCCGAATTCAAATGACTACTTGCATGAAATTGAAGATGAAGATGTTAACACTGAGGATATAGAGGGTGGAAATGCTGATATTGAAATTTTCCATTTGGATAGCATGGAAATCGCTGCTTCACTTGACGACGATGAAACATGAATCGATGCTATGAATGTTAACAATGACGCTCCTTTAGATGATATTGTAGAGGAAGTTGATGACACTGATGAGCATATCGAGATGGAAGAACCATTAGAAGATGACAAATGCAACGATACAATCATGGAAAGATCTGTTATACAAGAATTTCAATTTACCGATGAAATATTCGGACTGGAATGTGTGGAGAAAGGCCCTCGAGTTGGTATGATTTTTATATCGAAGGAATCTTTAATTGAACATATAAGTGAATGGTCGATAAAGTGTTCGGTTTCATTTAAAAGCATAAAGTCCAGTGCTAGAGAGTTCACTGTTATATGTGATATTGATGCTAATTGTCCATGGCGGTTTCATGCAATTTTTTCTAAAATAGATCATGCTGGATGGTGGGTGATAAAAAAATATGGTGGCGATCACACTTGCTCAAATCCAATCATCAACTCGAACCACAAACAAGCAATAGCCAAATTCATTTGCCCTCTCTGTTTTCATATTTTCGGATTTTCTATCAACGTCTTTGAAGTATAGTGTGTTTATGAGAAAGATTTTGTTACGAACTTTGCTAGCACTCTAAAAAGAAATTTTTTACTCAACATGGTAGAAACAAAACTTTTTGTGTAATTAATTTAGAAAAAAAGTTTTATTTTTAATTATAAAAGAAAATCTAATCGTCCATCATACCTAGGTCTAAATTTGATCCTCTTTTGCTACATATAGAATTTAGGCGGTACCGTCATTAGCTTCCCCCCAAATTAATTTATCACGTGCTCTTTCCTCACCTTCCATGATTTCCTAATCCACGCCACCATTCTCTCGTTCCTTGATCTATGAATTCTCTCCACTGAATTATATAAGAGGACAATGCTGCTACAGTTATATATCCAAATCATTTATGATTTTATCCATTCGCTAAATTGGATCTCTTCAAAGTATAGAAAGGGAATTTGCATTTGCTATTTCGAATCATTAATCAAGGTAATTCGTTAATTTTAATTTAACTTTTTCTAAAATGGCTAATTCTCCCGTGATTTGACTATTTTGCTTACTATTTTATGATTAAATATGCTGGTTGATTAAGATTTCAAATAATGTGACATTTTTCTGAGATAAGTTTGGATTAACATCTTATAGCTTGACAGTAGCATCGGTTATGATACAATGATGATAGTTTATAATCGTTCAGTTAGATAATTTTAGGTATCACTGGACCTTATCTTAAATTTGGGATATAATGGCAGAACACTTACCTTTTCTTCCTTGGATTCTAAATTATAAAATGAAGCCTTTTTTGTTTGTTTGTTTAATCATTGGTTGATGTAAATGCAATGCAGCAAATGCAATATTTGCCCCTTGGATGACTTTTGGGAAAAATTAAAGCTACTTTTCTAGTTCAGCTAGATGTATGCTACCATAATTTAGATCAAAACATAATTAGTTAGAACTATACTCTTGCACTTACACTTTCCCTACTATATCATATATCTCATAATAACTTGTTCAAACTATGAGCAATTGGATTCCTTCCCTCAATACAAGAACTTTGTGTGACTCTTGTGCAAATTCAAAGGGTGCATTTTTAGTTGCTATGGTGAGTTTTTCTAGTTATCTATATATCTGAAAATTGTTATAAGCAATTGCTTATGTATAAATGAATACTCATAAAAATAGTAAAATTTATCTTATATATAAATGAAAAATATACATACTCATTGAATATCATTTGCAGAGCAGCTTTTCCTCCTTATATGCATGATACTGACCCCCTACATGGAAGTTATTTTTTAATATCTATAATAGAAAAGTGATTTATTTTCTTGTACATTAATTTCATCCAATTACCGCTTTGTTGCGGTTATTGCTCAGTTGTTTTTGCTTGCACACAAATTTAAAGGTGATCTTTTATATTTATAATTTTATGCATTTGTTTAATTAAATATGCTCTTAATCCTCATCCATAGGGTGTCCTTATATTAAAATTCAGTATATTAAAGTGGATGCAAATCGGAATAAGGATGATACTCAGTCAACTTTGAATCAAGCTATAAGAATTTCAGAAAATTGAGCCGCTTGAGAGATTGTAGCAGGATTGTACTTATTTTTACAAATTTGTTACTTTTATGACTTCAAATCTATTTTAGGCTCTTTACATTATGTGGTTTCCAACTTTATCTACATAAAAATGGCAACTAACTTTGACTAGTATCTACTGTGCTATTAATTAAGAAACATTCCATTAAAGCCACAAAATTTTCAAACAACTTTTCTTCTACTTTATCAAATTTATACATCTAAAACTAAATTGGTCCTCACATAAGCTTTTCTTTTTCTAGATCTACTAGTTGTTCAGTTGGCTGCTATATTTATTTTATTGGAACCGAAATCATATTTTATGTTTTTTCATATTCGTATAGGATTTTGTATGAGCATCATATTTATAAATTGGACAATACAATTATTTGTCTATATAATTACCATGTGTATGGTTCGTCAACAAGCTTTTTTTCATATGCTTAATTATAAAACTTATGATATGTAATTCCAGTTATTTTTTACTTATGTTTATCTTTGTGATATATATTACCTAAGTTGTTGCAATACTTGCTATATTTTCTTCACTTATACTTGAGGAATTATATAGAGAAGAAATAATTATAACTCAACTTTAGTTCTTTTTTTGTATTCTTAGGATGTCTCATACCTAAGTTGATGCTTGTTTCTTGATTAGGTACTGATTTACTTCACCACCTGATCATGTGGGCTATGTTGCATGATGACTGCACTCTTCTTTGAGCTGATTAGGAAGTTCAGTAGTGTGATCTTTTCCATGAATTTGATATGGAAATCCATGAATTTGATATAGAGATCACGAATGAACATATTTTCGAAAAAGTAAACAAGTTTGCATTTTATTTTATTATTTATATAACTTTTATAAATGGACTAGAGGTACACTGCTAATGTTAAAAATCAGCAAACCAAAATATTTAACACTATTTGATTTTTTGAGATGGAGCTATTAGCAGGAAGAGTGGTGATGCTAGTTGGATTTAAATGAAGTTGAATAAACTTCCATTAACAACCAGTTAGTTTTTACAATTGCTGAGCTAAAAACTATAGCAATAAGATAATAATCTTAACTTTAGATTACTTTACTCCGTGCATTGATATCTTGACATACTATTAAAAAAAGATCTAAAACTTTTTTATGATGCATTTACTCTGCTATAAGAGCAAAGTAGGTCAAAGCTTAACAAGAAAATATATGAAAAAATAGAAACGCATTACCGTAATTCATATTAATTAGTAATGGTGGAGGTGTCATGATACTCCTTTGTTGTGGTATATACGATAGTGTTGAATAATTTGGGTTCATGTTAAGTTCTGATTCCTTGATCGTTGAATAATAATAATAAAGTATTTTATTCTTTTATTCGTAGTTTTTGTTAGCTAATTGGTGTTGAATGAAAGTTACATAGATATTTTTTTTCTTGTCCATGCTGTACATGTTTAAGTAACTTCTAAACAGTGGCACTTGAAACAGTATAGCATTTTAGAGATCTAAAATTGAGACGTTGATTTTACGCAGAATGGTTACAAGGGATAACTTAAATGGTTCCTACTTGAAGCGAAACAATATTTGCTACTTGGGAGTTGCGCAACTCTACCTGAAGGTTGAAGTTGTATCCGACGATATCAGTCGGCAAGCTTGCTGAACACACGGATGTAGGCTAACCCTCTTGAGGTAAGATTTTCTTTATTCATCTTTTATTATACATGTATAATAAAAATAAGAACGACACTAAAATGACTTTAGCCTAACTCATTTGCTATCTTATATATATTTCATACTCCATCATTTTATGTGAATCTCTACTTAACATGTCACATTATAGAGCTTACTTTTAAATTTGGACTTTCATATATTTACTATCGCACGGTGATAGTGATTATTTAGCAACAGAACAATTTATGCTAAAAATTATCAAATAAGCCCACAAAATTGATCATTGAAATACCTTGCTCAATCAACCTTACCCGCTTTTTGATATAAGAGGTTTGGATGAAAAGACAGTTCGCATAAAACGTAAGCTATCACAATTAGCTAGCTCGAGAAGCTATTGGGTAACATATAAGAATGAACCTAAAATTTTCAAATATAAATTTATAGATTCGCTAGAACAATTTTACAAAGATAATGAATGAAGTTTTAGTACTAATAGGTCTTCAAGAGTAATCACGGAAAAATGAAGTATAAGGATGTTGAACTGCCATAAGGCTAATAGTTATTAATTTAACATATAATAAGAGTTTTATTATAAGTTGTGAAATAAATATAGTACATCATTTAGCCTTACTCATTTGCTTTTTTGTACTTACATATATTTTTCATAGTTCCATTATTTTATGTGAATCTCTACTTAACATGTTATGTTATAAAACTTACTTTCAAGCTTATACTTTCATATATTTAGTCACACGGCGATAGTGATTTTTAGCAGCAGAACAGTTTATGCTAAAAATTATCAAATAAGCTCACAAAATTTTGTCATTGAAACATCTTAAACCTCGCCCGCTTTTCAATATAAGAGGTCTGGATGAACAGATAGTTCATATAAAATGTAAGTTATCACAATTAGCTAGCTCGAGAAGCTTTTGGCTAACATATAAGAAAGAACTTAAAAATTTTGAGATATAAATTTATAGATTCAATACAACGGTTTCACAAAGATAATGAATGAAGTTTTAGTGCTAATTGGACTTCAAGAGTAATCATGGAAAAGTGAAGTATAATGGTGTTAGGCTGCCACAAGGCTAATAGTTAATAATTTAACATATAATAACAGTTTTATTATAAGTTGTGCACTAAATATATTACAACTTCACGGATGAGTAAAACCTTTCATTTAATTTGGTGAAAATTAAAGTTTCTTATCCAGTGAACAATTAACTATGCTAGTTAAGTATGTATGCTCAAAATTTAGAATTTTATTAGTAGATCAAATAGGATTATTCATTTTATGATCTTTGTTTGAGTTCTTGGGGATGCTTAGCTTTAATGGTAAATAATGGAATTAATTTGATCATTATTTAAAACCATTAGATGTTCCGGGAAAATTAATGTTAATAGAATGATAACTCAATGAACAAATCATGGTGTGAAAATGTTATACTTGTATATGATTTGATACAATTAATAAATAATTGAATCATCTACTAGAAAAATGAGTTCTATGTCTACATAATTATGGTCTATTTTTGTTATCCTATAGAAATCAATTAGTTTAAATAGATAAAATAAAATAAAGATATTTAGGCTTGATTTTATGTATATGAGTTGAAGAAATGACTTCCTATGAAAATCAACTTCTAATAGAACATTATGTTTAGTTATATATCAATCTCTCTAACTAGTAATATGAGTGCATGTGATATATGTACCTACGCATGGTATATATGCATAAAAGTGTAATCACTTCAAGAATTTTACCTATCAATATTATTATCAATGACCATAATCCCTAATATTTATATAAATGAACGTAGAAAGTTGTAATAGGAAAGAAACCAACATTTCATGTGGCATTTCAATACCGGCAATTAGCGTGTTCTTAAAGATCTATCAAACTCCTTAAAAAATACTAAAAAATTACATCAGAGCATTAGATACGTGGATAACAATCTGCGAAGACCATGTTAATTATTTTATTTAGTTGAAATAATTAATATTTAAGCAGTACCAATTGATTTTTTAAATAGGAGAATTGTCTTAAAAAAAGACCGAGTCCGAGAGAGCAATGGATGTTTTTAATCCACAAGATTTGGTGGAATTTTTGGGGGGACTTCCAAAAAGAAAGATGTATGGAATGCCTCAGTTAGATGTTAGTATAGAGCTTCTCATTCATGTTCCACCAGGCCTCATCAGGGATGTACTTTTATTTCACCTCCATCTACCCAGCCAATGCATACTCAATTTTCTTGGAAGAAATTGGTCAACGGTAGAGCTATAAATCCAAAATCATGCAATTAATGTTAATGTTTATGAAATTATCTATATTGATGAATATATTATGTTCAAATTGGGTGTTGGAAAAAAATAACGCAATCTTTGGTGTACCGATGCAGTCTACTGTACATATGCAAATCACTAACCCATGTTGTAGTGCCTTTGCAACAGACTGTTCCACATTATCTTCTCTTTCTGCACAACCAACTATGCCTACTTCGTCTTCTATTCCTTCTCAGTCCAGCAAATTTTCATAAGAAACCGTGCCCACATAAGCCACAATGCCTACACAGTCGCAGCAAATGGGATTTTTCTACACTTGGCGGTATATTCCTCATTTCACATGTTAGTTTATTTTTACCCATATAATTTTTATTCTTTTTAGTGCCATACTTGTTGCAATTGCTTTTTAACTACTATTATTATGTGTTACATTAATTGACGTTGCCATTAATAATCTACATGTTTAATTCTGATAGAAATAGTTAAACACAAAATGTTATCTAGGTGCTATATGTGTTTACTAGTTTCTGAGGACTCTATGCAAGATGATAATCACATTTTCCTCCTCTGGATACAATTTTCTCATTTGATGCAGAATCTTAAATAATTTAAACATCTAATCCTGCAACTTTTACCACACCTAAATTTTTTTGTTAATTATAACCAACAAGAGATTAGGCCAAATTAAAGTATCCGATGAAAAATTTGGGAAGCTTCAAAAATGGCATTGATCCAACATGATTTTATTGTCCTTTTAGTGATTATTTTAATATGTGAAGAGGCAATGTTGTTTCTACTATTTTTTGGTGATCAGAACTTCTATAAGTTTCGGTATGGTTACTATTTTCACAAAATATTTATTTCTATGAGAAAAGAGAAAAATATATCGTTTATTATTTTTATATCTTTTATTTTATTATTCCGAACAACTAAATAAAGGACCCGTAGTAAAGAGGGTTGTCCTCTTGAGTTAAAAAGTTTGTACAGTATAATTGGGTTAAATACTATAAAAATAAATTCTACTTACAATCCTAATATACAAGGATGTACATCTTTCGCTAATAATGAATCTAATGTATATCATCTGTAATGAAATCAAGTCAATTGCACTTTTCAGTTATACTGATTTTATTAATCATTTCTAAACCACTCAGTGCTAACAACGGCTTCAATTATTAATCCTTAGAATCATTTGGTTGAAATTTGTTTCGAAAAGAGAACTTTTGGCTGAAGATAAAGTAACAGTCACATGAAAGGGAAATGGTTCTTTTGTATGTTGAATGATATGTGAAAATTATTTAACTTTTAAATTACAAATTTAATTAAGACAAAGGATAAAAGAAAACAGAAAGTTGACTAAACTAAATCCTATTCTCGCTGTGTATGTCTTCAGTGTGCTCACACCCTCCTTTGCTGTTTTCTAGCCTTGTTTTATTTGAGTTTTGGTTTGATTCTGCACCATTTTTGTACCAAATCATATTGTATACTTGTTATATTTTAATTCTCCATCCTTTATTTCATGACAGGTTCACTCTTGTTCATTCTTATGTGTTCCTGCACCTTTGCTACATCCAGCCTTTTTGCTGTACATATTAAAACAAGGCTAGGCAACATGGTTTGGAGTATTAACAGTAAGCTTTGCTACTTATTAAACTAGTGCAGTTTGATTAAAATGGATGCACACCACATCTTATTGTATACTTGCATTGGTTTAGAGTATTAACCTTTGATTAAAATACTATGGCATAAAAACATATATGGTCATTAAATAAAGTAGTCAGCTTAAGTTTAATCTATACTCTTCTCAACTTAATTAAAATGGATAAGTGATCGGACTATTTAGGATGGATGCTAATTTTAGTCTAAATTCATCTAAATGCACTGGGATGAAACTATGAGTGACTTACATTTAAATTATAAATATATACACAAATCTGTCTAAAGCCTTATACATCTTATGTAACCCAAAGTAACATATGAGTACTTAGTTCATTAATCTCTACTTGAATTTTTGTTACCATCCAAAATTTAATTGGTTAAAATTATAGCAGTAACCATACAACTATTCTGATTTCTTATCGGGTTACACGCTCTCTTCATTTTTTTTCCAACAGTAAAAGGATACATAGATTAAAAAATTCATAAAATATAATTTTTCTATCTTTTATTGTGTATAACAATCATGGATCTAATTAGTTAAAACTGAACAGTACATATTTGGGACACACCATGGACCTAATATTGGAATGTTTGGTAGAAAAATCAAATATATGTATATTTACTCTTTTAATCTATACATTTATCCTCTTTTCAATTCATAAAATAAATATTTAAACTGGTGCTATAGTAAGTAGAAAAAAATGCTTAACATTATATTAGAAGCTAAAAATTCATAGCAATAGTATCATATATTCTATAATAAGAATATACTCTGGTTTGACACATATAAGATCGTATGCAACTAACCAGCGAACCAAGAGGTATGTACTTATGTATTTGACACAAAAGTTCACTTTGCAATAGGCCCTGGCCAAGTCTGACACCTCAATCCTTCTCTCTCACTATTTACTTTTATGATTGCATTGTGGGTTTTCTCTAATTATTTGTTGTACTTAGGTGCCCTGCTCAATCAGTATTTAGTGTAACAATCACCATTTCAGTAAAAGTATTAAATTTTAACTTATTTTTTTAGATAGAATGCAAAGGCTCACTGATGAAGATTTTGGATGAAACTTAAAATTAATGAAAACAAGCACGTTTACCAACTTGCCATGCATAATATTATTTTTGCTTTTGAGGATCTTAGAGCAAAATTGTGGCACACTTAATTTATTAATTCACAGTTTGCTTTAGGTGTAACGACCCGCTATTTTGGACCATTCAAATCGCCAATAATCCACACATGTCTGACTTGAATAGTTCAAAATATCAGATTGTTAATTTAAATTTGGCAAAAATCAGCATATGCAGTAAATAAATCAATCACAGAATCACAGACACAGAGTAATACAATAATACGCAGCGGAATAGATAAAATAGTAGTTCATGAAGCTACTATATAAACATCAGAGTTAGAAATAAAATACAATAGAATATCTCAATTGCAGTGAAGTCCCCAGTACAACAGATGACTTCTCTGAACAAATCAACTAGAAGAGCTTAAAGCTGAGGCGATAGTGGGATCTCCAAGGGAAGCTCCAAACTCCAAAGGTGAGTCTCAAATGCTGTATCACTCGGTCTGACCCGAGCGTAAAGCAAAACACAAAACACTCGAGTCAGGATTAACATTCTTATACTAATAAATCCAACTCAAGTGAAATATCAACTAAAATACAGGTAACTTAAAGGATGTTTGGATAACCATCCTCTAAGGATCCGTGGAACTATCTACAAGGTGGAAATATACACTACAACACCGTGGTCATTTCAAATTTAGTTATACTTCAAAACCAAATATCATTTTAATTTCAAATATATCTATTTCCAAAATAGTATATATAGATTAAATAATTTATAAGGTAAAGCATTTACAATTTCCTCAAGTCTCACAAATCGATTCAATTTAACTCAAATTTCAAATTCAAATTTATTCAAAGCTTAATTCATTAATTTAATTCAATTCTAAATATACCATTTAAATTTTTAATATATTTCAAAGCTTTAATATTCAACATTTTCAAAGTTAAATTTTACAGTTTCATAAAGCTCTTGATTTAACTTTATTATTATTTAATCAGGGAATATTCACTTAATAAATTCAATATCATTTAACTAGCCTTAAATTTCATTTTTTCTAAATATTTCCTTAAATTCATTTAAACAAGAAATATTCATTAATTTATTTAAATCAAACTCAAGTTATAAATCATATCTTAAATCCCAGTTCCAATAAGTTTTAAATTGGTTTAATTAAATAAAATTCTTTACTAAATTCAAATTATCTTCCCAACCTTGACTTATTCAAATTATTACCAAAATCTATTTTGAAATATATTTTAAATACTCAACCATATTATATGTATTAAATCCATCTTAAGTAAATTTAATATTATAATTAAATCTATATATATATATCATTACCATTTATATATAAAAATTTAAGAATCAACATTTATTTTAACCCGTATATTTCTTCCCAAAACCATAGAATTCATTTTTTAAAATATTTATATATATGGACCAACGGTGTCTGTATATATATATTTATCATATGGTTAAGTGACACAGATATTTATCATTTCAATCCGAAATTTAAATATATACGGGTAGATATCATTTCGACCCGTAATCCCAATTTCAATTCAAATGAAAATCGCTTGGGTTTATCATTTCAACCCATAACGAAATTCTTCTATTCTAAAGTCCGTTCGGGTATGTATCATTTCAACCCATAGTGAATTCTATACTAACAGGGAACTTGCAGAGTGATAACAGATAATAATAAAATATAACAACAGGCATATATCATCAGTATAAATAACAGATACGGGTGTCAGATGTCACAGGTGAACAGATACAAATAATAGTAATAACATGCATATAATACTAGATACTGGTGTCAGATGTCACAGGTGAACAGCTATAGATAATAGCATATATAACAATGTAAATAACTACAGCAGCATATTTCAATTGCTATTTCAATTGAAATCAAATTTAAATAATAAAAGAACGTTAATCGTGAGTGATTGCTCACCTTTCGAGGCCAGATAGATTTGACAAAGCAATGAGCTACGAATTGCAAGCACGACTTCCAAAGTAAAGCTAGATTGGCACGAATTTGACGGTCAAAGCTGATAAGGAGGAATCGATGAGAACAAACCAAATCAGTTTGATATAACGAACAAAATGTACGTATATGATATTATCATTAATATTTTATTAAAGTCAACATTTAATTTTAAACCACTATAAATAAAATAAATATAAATATAAATATATAAATATTATTCTTAAAACATATTTTTTTTTTCAAAGTCCATATTAAATGTAAAACATATACACTATATATATAAACGAACACATATAAACTTATAGTTTTAGAAATAACACCACATATACAGATGACTTGTATATATTGTTAACATTAAAACCTATACTAAAATATGTCCATATATATACATTAACAGACTATAGATAAGCTCGAAAAAAAAAATAACTTTATAACTGTGCATACATAACTAAGAAAAATCAATATATTTCACTATGCAGACCATAACAAATATGCGACCCTTTTAAAATGCAACAAAATAAATATTTGGCTAACAGATGTGCAGATCGACCCATATATGCTTTATATAATTATATACACCGTATAACTTATACATTCTAAAAATGAGTATCATATTCGAAAGTCCAAATCTATGCAAACCTATATAACTGTTCATGTAAACAAATATGCAATATCCAACTAGACAATAGACGTATGTAAATATATACGAAAGTTATGAATCTAATATCTTATATATATAAATATGTAAATACTTTAAACACTTATATACAAAACGAACATGCTTATATCCATATCCTAACACACTAGCAGATTTATACCTATATATAAAGCTAACAAATGATGCATATAGACTTATACTTAAATGGTTAACAGAATGACATATAACAGACTATAATATAAATAACTTTTATAACTTTTTATATATAAAAACATGACATATAGAGACTCAACAACCTATAACAAGTTTAAATGACTTTTGTACATCACCAGATCCTTAAATAAATATGAAGAATGCTCACGTGTAAAACATACATACCCTATAATATATTGTATATAAAGCGAAATGTAACATTCATGTATTGTAACTAAATATACAAATATATACAAACAGTTATATATATATAGTACCTTAAATATATGCCATGGGAAAACAAAAGAAGAAGAGGGTTGTCTGGTGTTCAAGTGGAGTGACATGGCTGGATAGTTGGAATCGGCTGGGGGAAGAAGGCAGAGGAGGGCGGTGGTGGGTTCGAGCTGCTGACGCGTGGGTGGGTCGACACTCGGTTGAGGGGAGCACGGCGTTGGTTGGAGCCGGCGGAGGTCGCGGGTTGATGGCTGCGCGAGTTGGTCTGGGGAGAAGGAGCGAAGGTGGTTTGGGCGAGCAAAGAAGAGGGAGCGCGGAGGTGTTGCGGGTCCAGGTCTCGGGAAGGGAAGCGGAAGTTGAACGGTGGGAGAGGGTCTGGCCAGGCGAAGGCAGGCGGAGGTGAGAGGAAGCGGCGGTATTGGAGATCGGTAGGGAAGAGATAGGAAGGTGGTTGGGAAGGAGGCTTCGGCCACGTTTTTATTTTATATTTGCAGAAGTAGAATGAGGGGCGAAGAACAGATAAATTAGGAAGAAGCTCGGCAAACAATAGAGATAAGGTAAGGCTGAAATAAAATGAACGGTAGGATGTTGAAAGTCACACACGTGATTTCTGGATGTAATAAAGGCAGATGACGATTGAAATCAATCAGTGGAAAAATTCAAATGGTTCGACTGAATAAAAGGATAACGGGTCCTTTTGATTTGGTGAAAATTTATTAAAGCAATAAATTTCTTGTTTGGGCTGCAAGAAATAGATTTGAAAATCAAGGGAGAATGTAAAGTCAAAATGTGGTACCGCTTCGGTGAATTGTTTATTGTCGCCGTCGCGTACCGGACCTCAAAATATAGAATTGAATATACTGCGGAGATCAGCACGACGAGACGATCAAAACGGTATACAGATATTGGTGGTACGATCATCCGATCAAAAGTCGATAATCGGTACCAGAAATGCTGCTATTCTGTCAGAATTAAGATAAACGGAGTAATAAAAGTCCGAATTTCGCGAAACGAATTTCGTAGTCCGATTCAGAATGCTCTAAATAAATTTTCTCCTGTTGACATATTTTGGTTTCGGAAAACTTTTAAATTCACCGTTATTAACCGGTTTAAATTGAAATAAAATTTCACAGGAAAACAAACTTCAATATTATCAAATGAAAATTTACCAGTTGCTATATTAAATTAGACGTATTCCAAATAGTAAATTTTTATTTTCAAATTTTATTGTTTTAAAATTTCACAAATTTCCAGTTAAATATACTTTTAAAACCATTAAATTTTGCGGGTCGTTACACTCTCCCCCACTCAAAACTTTTCGTCCCCGAAAAGGAAGGAGGTAGGAGAATAGAACAACCAGAAATAAAAGTAGATTGAAAGTCAAGATTAAACGATTAATTTGAACTATATAAATTTTACTTAAATTTGAAAACTTCATTTGCAATTCAATTGTCTTTAATAATTTAATACTTTTCAAAACCCATTTGTAAAATTTTCTTGCTTCCTTTATAAATACCATTTATGTTTTAAATAACACCTTTATAAAGGTATGAAAACTATTTGAAACAATTATACATTATTACTTATTTTTACAAAGAAGCTATTAAATCCATAATTCATAAATTTATTAATTTATCTCAAGATACTTTTCAACCTTATTAATAAATCAATAATCATTTCTTTAAATATGTTGTATTTAATTAATAAATTCTAAAATATTTAACACTAAAATTTTCTATTTATAACACTATTTTTTTTATATATATATTAAACCATATAGTATATAAATAAACAATACTTAAAAAGATATAGTCAACAGGGAAAAAAGGAGGACTTGGAAAAACAGAATATAAGTAAATAAATAAAGCTGAGCGGATAAGGTAGATTCAAGGAATAGTATCGGGCATGAATAATTAATTCCAACTATAAGAATTTCAATTTCAAATATTAATATAGAATTTCTTTTGTTGAAAATACCTTTATAATAAAATACTTTTATAACTCGATGTTTTGACAAGTTTATCCTTGTTCCTGTAGACTCTGGCAGTGCGTTGATCAGGCGCAAAACTAGAATTCTCCAGGTACTTAGTAGACTTGTTTCAACACCCAGTAAAATACTGGAAAACTTTTTTAAAAAAATAGATATGGAAAGTACAATCCAACAAATCAACCAAACCAAACCTTTGTCCGATCATGGTTCGCAGATACACAATGGTTACGCCTGGTTCCCCCAAGAAACAATCCATATCCGTAAGCTTTCTCAGCCCTGCGAGTTACGCCATGATGACTAGTAGAATGCAGGATACACAATGGTTACGCCTGGATCCCCCAGGAAACAATCCGTACCCCCAGGCAAGACTCAGCCAAGCATTTGCGCTACTATTCGCGACCTACACAGATTGCAGGATACACAATGATTACGCCTGGATCCCCCAGGAAACAATCCGTACCCCTAGGCAAGACTCAGCCAGGCAGTTGCGCTATGCAGTCACGAGAGAACAATAAGACCATGGGTAACGCCATGGAATTCGAAGGACACTCGAGTATCATATCCGGAAAACCAAAATCAGAGAGAATAATATCGATAGAATGAATCCAAGATGTGGCCACAAATCGGATATCAAGCAGAAGGCACTTTCCATATCTTTACTTCGAAAATATGTATCATATAGTACCTTTTCAAATCACTTTCAAATATCGTACTTATATAAAATCCATTATATATAAGATTTAATCTTCAAATCAAATACTTTCCAAAATCAATAGTATATTAAATCATACTTATATAGACTTCAATTATATAAGTTTTCACTTTCAAATTGAGTACCTTTTCAAATCTATAGTTTTCGAATCAATTTCATACTCATACAAATCTATTTTATATAAGTTCGACAACTCCCAAATCAAGTGTTTAGTAACATAAGGTTCTCAAATTTTAATTTGTTTCAATATCAGTTCAATTTCAAAATCATATACAATTTCACCAAATTATTTCTTCTCAAATTAAATATCTTTAGTTTCAAAGTTTCCAAAATAATAGATTTTGAAAATAAATCCAAATTTCCAAATCAATAATTTAAGTCAACCAATTCATTTCCAAAATCAAATGTTTTCAAAATCATCTTATACTTACGTAAGGTCTATCTTATATAAGGATCAAATTTTTCAAAATAAATTTCGCTGTATGAAGAGCCATATGGGATTGAATATCTTTGCTTTTATGGGTTATATATCTTTGTAATTTAAATTGGAATTTTCTTTTAGTAAGCAAAGATATTCTAACTCGACAGCTTTCAATTTCAGCGTCAAAATATATCAATGATATTAGGATATAAGATGTACATACGTCATCATTTCGCAAAATTACATTTGATCGCTCGCTCGATCACACAAGTTCGCTTTCGAACTAGTATTGTCCATTCGACTTCCCTAATGCGGATTTCGATATGGTTTCTCGACTAGAAGCCATTAGTCTCCTTGCATAGCCATATACTACGATAGAGAATTCTAGAATCAAGCCCAAAATCCATATCAAATATTTGCCATCAAGAATCGAATGAAAAATCATAACACGAAATGGTGTAATCCACCTCGAACTTGTGTACTCAAACTTGGATCAAATTAATTATGCGAATAAAACAGCAGACGTACAACTTATATATTTATTCCAACTTGTTAAATATATAGTTTCACAAAGATGTTACCAAGTTAAAACATTTAACTAAACTTTATTCAAAATATTTTGAAGACCAAATTCTTTTCAAAACATTTCAAATCTAAATTTCATATTAGAAAATTTTAAAATTGCCTTATTCATTTACTTAACAAAACAATTTCAACTTATTTAAATCATATTACTACATACTTTAGCATTCATACCAAACTTATAAACTTTATACTTTTCAAAATTTCTTAGCTTTGAAAAGCTAACCTTGATTTGGAAGTGCTCGAACCTTCAAAATAGTTGAAGAAATCGTTTTCAAATTCAAGAGTTGGAAATCAACAACAAATCAATAAATCAATTTCAAAAGATAGGTTTATATCAAATTCGAAACTCGAGGACTGAACACCGGCTTACTTCAAATAATTTCAAATATATATATAGATATATCTTTCGAATATCAAATCACTCGCGTAGCAATGCTACTAAAGTGGCCTCTCCCCCACTATGAAACTCGAAAATCAATGTCGATGATGCGTGCACTCATCACCGAAATTATTTTCCAGCGACATAAGTGAGTTCTGGACTTCTATTTTCTCAAACTTCTTTTGGAATTTCTTCGAAACTCATTAAAATCATTGAAACATTTCTTATTCGGAAAATATTTTTAAATCATACTATTATTATATATTTCAAAATCTTAAAACCAATTTCAAAATACCGGAGTTCAATTCTCGAATTTCAAATTTAAAATCCTTCAGTCATAAATCATTTTTAGATAAATCAAATTTCTTATATAGTTTTTTCAAAATTACAAATCCTTTCGAAACCTCAAATTCTTATTTTAAAGGGTTTATAATCTTTATCAAAAACATTTCACTTTTATATATAGAATATAATCATACTTATCAAAATAATAATTTCGGTTTAGAAAACAATTTCTAAAATATAAACAAACCCGATTTTCAAAGGACGATTCACGAACGGATTTCAAAACAAAGATAGAGATTCAAATTAGAGGGACTCTTGTCAAATAGAATTTTGATTCAAAGATAAGCTCGAATGAGATGAGATAATTAAATTTCAAAATAGAAGATGAATATACTTATATAAATCGCGGATGACCCTAGGGTCAACCGTGACTTCAGGAACAAGATCGATGCAGAAATTCCAAGAAAAACCAACATTCGATCGCAAGAGATAGTGGCATCTAAACCAAAGATATAGAAATCTCCAGTGAATCAATGCCAATTATGAAGGAGTTTCACCCCTTCACAAATCATTCAAAGATTGGTGGGATCCTATTCTTATAGAGATCATTCGAAGTGGAGTTATGGGATACTCCAGAATCAAAAGAATACAAATAGGGAGAGACAAGAATGAATTTTGGAACCGCAAGAAACGTTCCAAAGTTCAAAGGAAATCGAGCCAAACGAAAGAGATTCAAACTCGAACGAAAGTGATTCTGTAAATAAATTTTCTATATATGCTAAGTTTTGCCTAGAGCCAAAGCTCTGATACCAACTGTAACGACCCGCTATTTTGGACCATTCAAATCGCCAATAATCCACACATGTCTGACTTGAATAGTTCAAAATATCATATTGTTAATTTAAATTTGGCAAACTCAGCATATGCAGTAAATAAATCAATCACAGAATCACAGACACAGAGTAATACAATAATACGCAGCGGAATAGATAAAATAGTAGTTCATGAAGCTACTATATAAACATCAGAGTTAGAAATAAAATACAACAGAATATCTCAATTGCAGTGAAGTCCCCAGTACAACAGATGACTTCTCTGAACAAATCAACTAGAAGAGCTTAAAGCTGAGGCGATAGTGGGATCTCCAAGGGAAGCTCCAAACTCCAAAGGTGAGTCTCAAATGCTGTATCACTCGGTCTGACCCGAGCGTAAAGCAAAACACAAAACACTCGAGTCAGGATTAACATTCTTATACTAATAAATCCAACTCAAGTGAAATATCAACTGAAATACAGGTAACTTAAAGGATGTTTGGGATAACCATCCTCTAAGGATCCGTGGAACTATCTACAAGGTGGAAATATACACTACAACACCGTGGTCATTTCAAATTTAGTTATACTTCAAAACCAAATATCATTTTCATTTCAAATATATCTATTTCCAAAATAGTATATATAGATTAAATAATTTATAAGGTAAAGCATTTACAATTTCCTCAAGTCTCACAAATCGATTCAATTTAACTCAAATTTCAAATTCAAATTTATTCAAAGCTTAATTCATTAATTTAATTCAATTCTAAATATACCATTTAAATTTTTAATATATTTCAAAGCTTTAATATTCAACATTTTCAAAGTTAAATTTTACAGTTTCATAAAGCTCTTGATTTAACTTTATTATTATTTAATCAGGGAATATTCACTTAATAAATTCAATATCATTTAACTAGCCTTAAATTTCATTTTTTCTAAATATTTCCTTAAATTCATTTAAACAAGAAATATTCATTAATTTATTTAAATCAAACTCAAGTTATAAATCATATCTTAAATCCCAATTCCAATAAGTTTTAAATTGGTTTAATTAAATAAAATTCTTTACTAAATTCAAATTATCTTCCCAACCTTGACTTATTCAAATTATTACCAAAATCTATTTTGAAATATATTTTAAATACTCAACCATATTATATGTATTAAATCCATCTTAAGTAAATTTAATATTATAATTAAATCTATATATATATCATTACCATTTATATATAAAAATTTAAGAATCAACATTTATTTTAACCCGTATATTTCTTCCCAAAACCATAGAATTCATTTTTTAAAATATTTATATATATGGACCAACGGTGTCTGTATATATATATTTATCATATGGTTAAGTGACACAGATATTTATCATTTCAATCCGAAATTTAAATATATACGGGTAGATATCATTTCGACCCGTAATCCCAATTTCAATTCAAATGAAAATCGCTTGGGTTTATCATTTCAACCCATAACGAAATTCTTCTATTCTAAAGTCCGTTCGGGTATGTATCATTTCAACCCATAGTGAATTCTATACTAACAGGGAACTTGCAGAGTGATAACAGATAATAATAAAATATAACAACAGGCATATATCATCAGTATAAATAACAGATACGGGTGTCAGATGTCACAGGTGAACAGATACAAATAATAGTAATAACATGCATATAATACTAGATACTGGTGTCAGATGTCACAGGTGAACAGCTATAGATAATAGCATATATAACAATGTAAATAACTACAGCAGCATATTTCAATTGCTATTTCAATTGAAATCAAATTTAAATAATAAAAGAATGTTAATCGTGAGTGATTGCTCACCTTTCGAGGCCAGATAGATTTGACAAAGCAATGAGCTACGAATTGCAAGCACGACTTCCAAAGTAAAGCTAGATTGGCACGAATTTGACGGTCAAAGCTGATAAGGAGGAATCGATGAGAACAAACCAAATCAGTTTGATATAACGAACAAAATGTACGTATATGATATTATCATTAATATTTTATTAAAGTCAACATTTAATTTTAAACCACTATAAATAAAATAAATATAAATATAAATATATAAATATTATTCTTAAAACATATTTTTTTTTCAAAGTCCATATTAAATGTAAAACATATACACTATATATATAAACGAACACATATAAACTTATAGTTTTAGAAATAACACCACATATACAGATGACTTGTATATACCGTCAACATTAAAACCTATACTAAAATATGTCCACATATATACATTAACAGACTATAGATAAGCTCGAAAAAAGAAAAAAAAAATTTAACTTTATAACTGTGCATACATAACTAAGAAAAATCAATATATTTCACTATGCAGACCATAACAAATATGCGACCCTTTTCAAATGCAACAAAATAAATATTTGGCTAACAGATGTGCAGATCGACCCATATATGCTTTATATAACTATATACACCGTATAACTTATACATTCTAAAAATGAGTATCATATTCGAAAGTCCAAATCTATGCAAACCTATATAACTGTTCATGTAAACAAATATGCAATATCCAACTAGACAACAGACGTATGTAAATATATACGAAAGTTATGAATCTAATATCTTATATATATAAATATGTAAATACTTTAAACACTTATATACAAAACGAACATGCTTATATCCATATCCTAACACACTAGCAGATTTATACCTATATATAAAGCTAACAAATGATGCATATAGACTTATACTTAAATGGTTAACAGAATGACATATAACAGACTATAATATAAATAACTTTTATAACTTTTTATATATAAAAACATGACATATAGAGACTCAACAACCTATAACAAGTTTAAATGACTTTTGTACATCACCAGATCCTTACATAAATATGAAGAATGCTCACATGTAAAACATACATACCCTATAATATATTGTATATAAAGCGAAATGTAACATTCATGTATTGTAACTAAATATACAAATATATACAAACAGTTATATATATAGTACCTTAAATATATGCCATGGGAAAACAAAAGAAGAAGAGGGTTGTCTGGTGTTCAAGTGGAGTGACATGGCTGGATAGTTGGAATCGGCTGGGGGAAGAAGGCAGAGGAGGGCGGTGGTGGGTTCGAGCTGCTGACGCGTGGGTGGGTCGACACTCGGTTGAGGGGAGCACGGCGTTGGTTGGAGCCGGCGGAGGTCGCGGGTTGATGGCTGCGCGAGTTGGTCTGGGGAGAAGGAGCGAAGGTGGTTTGGGCGAGCAAAGAAGAGGGAGCGCGGAGGTGTTGCGGGTCCAGGTCTCGGGAAGGGAAGCGGAAGTTGAACGGTGGGAGAGGGTCTGGCCAGGCGAAGGCAGGCGGAGGTGAGAGGAAGCGGCGGTATTGGAGATCGATAGGGAAGAGATAGGAAGGTGGTTGGGAAGGAGGCTTCAGCCACGTTTTTATTTTATATTTGCAGAAGTAGAATGAGGGGCGAAGAACAGATAAATTAGGAAGAAGCTCAGCAAACAATAGAGATAAGGTAAGGCTGAAATAAAATGAACGGTAGGATGTTGAAAGTCACACACGTGATTTCTGGATGTAATAAAGGTAGATGACGATTGAAATCAATCAGTGGAAAAATTCAAATGGTTCGACTGAATAAAAGGATAACGGGTCCTTTTGATTTGGTGAAAATTTATTAAAGCAATAAATTTCTTGTTTGGGCTGCAAGAAATAGATTTGAAAATCAAGGGAGAATGTAAAGTCAAAATGTGGTACCGCTTCGGTGAATTGTTTATTGTCGTCGTCGCGTACCGGACCTCAAAATATAGAATTGAATATACTGCGGAGATCAGCACGACGAGACGATCAAAACGGTATACAGATATTGGTGGTACGATCATCCGATCAAAAGTCGATAATCGGTACCAGAAATGCTGCTATTCTGTCAGAATTAAGATAAACGGAGTAATAAAAGTCCGAATTTCGTGAAACGAATTTCGTAGTCCGATTCAGAATGCTCTAAATAAATTTTCTCCTGTTGACATATTTTGGTTTCGGAAAACTTTTAAATTCACTGTTATTAACCGGTTTAAATTGAAATAAAATTTCACAGGAAAACAAACTTCAATATTATCAAATGAAAATTTACCAGTTGCTATATTAAATTAGACGTATTTCAAATAGTAAATTTTTATTTTCAAATTTTATTGTTTTAAAATTTCACAAATTTCCAGTTAAATATACTTTTAAAACCATTAAATTTTGCGGGTCGTTACACTAGGAAAGCATGGTGCATTATAGTATGTAAATGTGTTCCACATATAAGAACTGTATCTTACTCTAAAACTTTCAAGAGCAAGTGATTCAAATCTAATATGATTTACTTTATTTTGCATGTATTTTTTGTCCCAGGTCACATACATATGTTGTTAGGAGCATATCCATCGCGACAATCATCTTTGAGTTCAAACGCATTTGGGACTATGCAACCCCGTATGCCTTTTTTAGTCTAATGCAACAACTTCACATATGCAATAGTTTTCACAACCTTCTATGTCTTATCAATCACCTTGCAATTTCAAAGAAAATCAACATCATGAAGTTATGGTGTAATTGGAGTTTCCACTTTACTAGTTTGCTTTGTTTTCCTTGTTAAAGTAACATATATACATACGTGTTAGTGGACTTGTTTCTTTGTTTTTCTTGTTGAAGTAATATGTGCTATTGTCTTACTAAAGATATTTGGATACCTTGTTGTCAATGTAATATATATATTAAACATCATGTGCTTCTTGTTAAACTAAATTATATACATATCTTAATGGATGTATTATGTTAAAATGAATATTTTATCATTTGTGTCGATTTAGATACTATTATTTCTATATATAATACTGAATATATTTTGTGACAGATGAAATAATGGTGGATTACAGTTGTGAATATATTATCTTTAAAATTAAGTAAATTTATGACTGATTAAAGACAAAAATTCGGTTTTTACAAATTCAGTTTTTAATTTATTAAAGACTGAATTATCCGTCTTTAAAATTTAAGACTGAAATTTCGATCTTAATTTTTTTTTGGGACTAGGAATTCAAAGACTGAAATTTCAGTCTTTGGTCAGTCTATAAATATGATTTAAAGACTGAGTTCCTTTATTAAAAACTGATATTTTCAGTCTTTAATCCACTGTTTTCTTGTAGCTAGTGAACAAAAGGACTTAGGCAAGATCAATTCAATTAGAGAATGCACAAAACATAATAATATAACAGCAAGTGGAACAGGGTCACATATGAGCAAGTGCGCAAGGGAGAATAGAAATATTATCAATGTATAAATCCACTTGATTGACAATGCACAACAACTTTTCAATAATAAAAATAAACAATGTACAAGGCCCAAAAACCAAAACAATATATAACACAAAACCAACCATGTACTCATGATTTATTAATATAGCAGGCAGTCATTAGGAATAGATATGTACATAATACAAACTCCCCTAGCTACTAGCATTCGCATGAGCACTAAAACAGGGTATATATTCATATATTATAAAAATATAGTAATAAAAGATCATTGAAACTCACTTGAATTATACATACATGTATGTATGTGTGTGTATATATATATATCTCTGTACGTGTGTTAGCAAACAGTTGAATAACTATTAAAACCAGTTAAACAATACAACTTGTTCTTCTTTATTGCAACTGTATTTACATTAGAGTATAAATATAATAAATAAATTTTTATTTTATATAATATAATCCAAAAGTATATATTATATATGTATAAATATATCAATTTAAACTATAAAAACATGCATGAGTATAATGGAATGCACGCAGACATTCCAAAAACGGAAACATGCTATATAAATCTTCGTACTTTTAAATTGTTGATAATTGAACATGAAGTAAGATGAGTAAGTACTTAAAAGAAATATAAGACTCTATAAACAAATATTTATAACTAACAATTCAACAAGATTAACAGGGAAATGATGCAACCATAATTTTGCAGTAGTGCAAAGAATCTACTAACAGGGCACACAAATGCTAAATGTTCAATCATACAAAATTAAGTACCCATGCCCAACAACAACTTAGGCATGTACTTTTCTATAGATAGCAAAAGCCAAGTAATGCAACAAGTGAAGTCTCAAAAACGTATATATATAATATAGTTTTAGATAGATATTTAATATAGTTTACTTTAGAAATAAATAAATACACACACACATTTATATCCCCCAGCAAATATATCCACCTTGGTTTAAAAAACCTGAATTGATTATAAACTATCATCAACTTTATACAATTAGTTAGTTAGTAATATGATTATAATATGAAACATACAAACTATGCAAAGTTAGTCATTGAAAATCTGGAGATCAACATAGCAGGTTATAAGAAAATAAGGCCACCAATATATAGAAACTGTCAATGCTAAGGAGGTGCATAACAAGGAGAAATGTCCACACATACTTCATCATTCACAAACCATTGTCACACAATTTTTCTTCATGAAACAACACTCACCCTTTCGCGTAACAATACACACACGCCACATATTCTTGCATGTCTGGGTTGCTCATGCAACCCAGTGCCATCGGTGCACTGGTCGAGCTTGACCGGTGGACCGGTCGTTCCGCTTATAGGCGATGTTACTTGCTTGTAAGCAACGGTTCATCATTAGCTTCAACAATTGCAAATTAAATTCAATACTAACATCAAGGTACTACATATTTATATGATTAAGGAGAATTTTTGATTGACATAGATGCGTGAGTAAGTCATACTCACCTGATGTCAGCATTCGCTGCTCTTCACCTTTTAACGCTCATGCACTAAGAACAGTCGCCTCACAAATCGCTTGCGCATATAAATGTAATACACTGTCCGAACACTCGAGTTCAGCTTTGGAGATTTATAGTAGTTTTTTTGAATTTAATTTAATTTATTAAAGGTAGAGTTTGGTTGAGATGGTGATTTTCTAAAGTGATTAACTGATATTGTTGATGAAATCTATTAAATAATAGTAAAGCGGAAGAAATTCAAGCTCTCTTATTAATTGTATGAGCTTTCTCTACTCTCCTTAATTCTCTCTCTAGATATTTTAGTTTTAAATTTTTATAATTTATCAGTTTATAGTTATTCTACTAAACTTCTAATGTCAATTTATAATCAAATACATACTTTTAAAATTTTCTATAATTATTCACAAATTTATTCTTATTTCTCATCTAATATTTTACATTTAAGTCCATATATTTAAATTAATTGCGTAATTCAAAATTTAAACCATTTGATAAATTGACTTAACTAATATTAGATACGTCGTGTAAATCCTAAAATACCAAAGTAGCATCAACAAACTGATAAAACAAAATTTTCATTTGCATACAAAGATATGTAAATCACATAGCATAAATTATATACATCAACAATAATAACAAATTTATTTCCTAATTCGTTTATCTCAATTTGCATTGCACTGAAAAATTATATTTTTAGCTTTACACACCTATATTTTAAATTTCTATAGTTACTTACAAATCCTTCTCAATTCTCTCCTAATATATTTTTACTCATATCCATGTATTAACCAATTATATAACATTTATTTTAAATCATTCAAATAAATTGATTAACTGATATTTATTAATTCATTTAATAAATCTTAAAATATACTAATTTAAGTAGGTATACAACACTCATATATACAAGCGAAGATGATAAGATTGTTATTTTTATTCATATATAAAGGTATATGGATCACATAACATAAAATGTAAACATAAACAATAATATATTTTTAATTCATCATTCATTTATCTTTAAAAAAAATTATGCATTGTAGTACAAAATTTCGTTTTTTACAACTTTTAAATAATAAACTTATATATTACAACAGTGGGATGTGAAAGCACGGATTACTCTAATACAAATTAAGTTACGTAGACATTCTCATTTTCAACATTATATTATTACAACTTTAAAAGGATAAATTTATATTTTACAATATTGGGATGTAAAGGCACAGATTACTCTAATACAAATTAAGTTATGTAGACATTCCAACGTGATATTAAAACTTACCCAACTCATAACCCAAATTAACGCTATAGACTTATTATTATTATTATTATTTTGCAAATATTGAAGTTGTAAACATGACACTCATACAACAACGTGAAATTTATGATTAACTGCTAAGTTAAAAAAAGGTTTACTAATTGAAATCTCAAATAATGAATAAAAGTTCATGCGCAGATAAGTTGATCGTAAGATGTTTTTCTCAACTACAACTACATACAAAGCTCTTCTCATTTTTTATCCTACTTTCTAACATTCAGCTACATATATTTAATTAGTTAAGTTCATCATTAATTTAAAATATTTAATTCATTCAATTACTTAATATTCGTTATTTCATTATAAATCCTTAAAAATATATATACAATATTCATATTAATAGAAATGGAAAATTCAATTTTTTCATCCATTTATATAAAAAAATATAGTGGAAATTAGCCACAAGGGCCTCTTTAGCAAGTGGAATTAGTTTCTAGGACACACAACTAAAATAATTACTTTCAAGGACAAAACGTAAAATAATTAGTTTCTAGGGCCTCAAAACCTATGAAATTATGTTCTTGAAAGTAATTAGACTGCTAACTTTGTCTTTGAAAGTAATTATTTTGCCGACTTTGTCCTTGAAAGTAATTTCTTTGAATGTGTGTCCTAGAAACTAATTGGACTGCATAGTTTGTCCTTCTGATGAAATGCCCCAAAAATATATATATCACATAGCATCAACTATTTACATATATAGTAATAGAAACACACATGCACGTGCGCACGCACATATATATTGCTATTATCGAGTTAGGACAATAATTCCGACGAGAATATGTGGTTGGCGACCCTCTACCTTATATCCGAGTGTTGCATATCATTTTAAATTATAATTTTCTTTATTCAATAAATTTACCATATACTGCTTAAAATATTCAATTTTTAACAATAATTAAAGTTTAAAAATTATTTTTTAACAACATTACCGTGTGCAACGCACGAGTTACACACTAGTATCCATAGAGAGGGAGGAGAAGTCTGGAATCGACTTCTCTGGAAATGGAGAAATATAGATGTTTGATTTCTAGGGTTAGTCGTTGGGCTCGAGATGTTTGGGCTTGAAATGTTTAACTTGGGCATGATAATTATATATATATATATATATATATGTTTCATTTTCTTTTGGTTAGCAATTCTAAATTCTTTTTGATTTGGATAAATAAAAAATTACAATTCAAAATCAATTCCTTTTTCAAACCAATGTTGTATTTCGATTACATCACTTTTAAAAATTATTTTCCACATTTTAATTCATTTAAATTTTAAATACCGTATTTCCATGATCAAAAGCTTTCTATTTAAATGGTTTCAAACCAATTTACAAAAAAAAAAAACTCCAAATTCTATTTAATGACTAAATTACTATTATTAACTTAAATTAATTATGGCTTAAAAACTGGTTTGTTACAGGAATACAACGAAACTCTGTCTTTGTTATCTCTCCAAATTAGATTCAGATATTCCGTAGAGAATTCAGTTAAGAATTTAATTCATTTTCTAATCATTTCTTCTTCTTCCTCCAATCTATTCTTCTTCTGTTCTTTCTCTAATTGTTTTGAATCTAAAAAAATATGTGCATCTTCCCTATTGTGTATATATCAAAAGAGAGAGATTCTGGAGGAGATTGAAAGGCGTACAAATCCAAGAAAAGCGATGCTAAGGCTTTCTATGAATGGAAACTTTAGTATTTCCTTTTCAGTAACTGTTTGGTGTATCTCTATGGATTTGAATACGACAGATAAAATCCTCCAAAATTCCTTTTTAATTTGAAATGTCAATTCTATGTTGAGATCCTCAATTATTTACATTAATTTGATGGAATGCTTTTTTATGCAATTTTTGATAGTTTCATAGTCTATTCTACTTCTTTTTCTTCTTTGGTTCAATTTGTGATTCTTCAATGAAATAAGGGGTTTAGATTACGAATTTTATTCGTAATTTACACCTGTTATTCTACACAAATTTCCTTCTAATCTATTTCTTTGTAAAAGAGGAGTTGAATAGAATTTGGAGTTTATATTGCAATTCCTATTGTTTAGGATATTCCATTGAATTGGTGCAATAAATTGAGTTTCTATTTATTTACAAATATGTTATTGTAGTTTTGATTATGAATATTTATTCCCTGTTTTGGATATTAGAATCCCTTATTTTGGTATTTTGAATCTTAGGGATTTGAAGAAATAGGACTTGTAATAGTATTTGGCTAGGGAATTGACATTTAACGCTAGTTTAGGACGTAAAATCCGTACGTATATAATTTATTAAGCGTGAACATTTAATTTATCTCTATTGTGTATATGACATAGTTAGCTAGGTATTTCTTTTTATTTCGCCTATTAGGAATGTAATTGATTGTTAGGCGAAAATAAAAGGAAACCCTTATATAGCCTGATTATTATTCTAAGGCATAATAAGGAAGACTTCTTATAAGGCTTTGTTTATGAAACTGTGAGATGAGTATTATTATATATATGGAGTGTATTTAATTTATGGCAAAGTCATAAGGATGCGAGGTCAATAGAGTTACATGACAGAAATCTGCCCTTCACTTTGAGGCTACCAACAGTTGTCTACACTTCCTATTTATATGAGATGTTCTTATGATCAATATTTATAATGACGCATGGTTAGTCCCAAATTCTATAGAGAAAATCTTCCTAGCTAATCTGGCTACCAGTTCCTAGGAATAGTCGGACTAATATGAGACATCATTATGAGTACGGACCATAGTACGAGGGGCCTACTTCGGGATCTTGAGGTATTAAGTGGTTATTTGAGGGCCCGCCTCTTTTCTCCAAATAAAGTATTAAATGGCCCAAGGAATGCGTTAGGTGGTATCTCTACCACTGTCCGCTTCTGGATAAGGTAGTAAGTGACTGAGTGAGGCTCTGTTTTTTCAAATAAAGAAGTATTAAGTGACTTGAGATTCCATATGATACCAGCTATATAGTACCATTGAGGAGTACGCCTTGGGAATGGGTATTAAATGATGGGGTCTTCCTTTATTAAGTTATTAAACGACCAGAGTCTACCTATTCTCCAATAAATGGTATTAAGTGGCTTGGGTAGTATCTCTTGCATCGCTAGTTAACTATAATGTGGGATACGGGTTATAGGATTTTGGAGACTTGCTTCTTTCCTTAAAAAGAAGTATTAAATGATTTTAATGGTTTTATGTTCATAGACATATTCTTATTTTGAAATATACTGCCCAAGTACTGAAAAGGTAAGACTCGAAGTTTTTATTCACTAGACACTTATTGTTCTGACTCCCTCCTCATTACAACATAGGTTAAAGGATGTTAATGGCAAAGATGACGCTTAGAGATGGAGGTGATTTGCTTGTGGCAGTATTTATCATTTTCAATTACTTTGATGCGTACCCATGTACCTAGATTATTGTTGTAATGGATTTATGGTAAGATTTGATGGTACTTTGTATTTTGACATATTTATGACTTTGAAATAAATGGATACACTTTACTATTATATTTTATTCCATCCGTTGTGAGTTCTAAAAGTTTAGTTATGGCTCTATACTGTTATTTTTTTAGTTCTACCAATAGCCTACCTTAGAATGGATCTAAGTTTTGATGAGCCACTTTTGGGTCGAAATTTAGTCCTGTTTCGGGGTGGCTTGCTACACAAACTAGTTGCATTTGAATAAATTTGTCTTAAGCTTCGATACTGTAGAATTAGCGAGTTTAGTAATTTCCTGTAACACACAATAATAGTCTTGTAAATCAACACCATATTCATCGCCTTTACACATACCCCACCATCATAAGTTTTTTTATTGGCTCTAAACACCATTTGTTGAATTTAAAGCCGTTTAGGTACATGATTAGTCATTTTCAGCAAATCATCATTAGACCAAATGCAAGAGTTTTATGACAAATATCACTGATTTCATTATCAATAATGCATAGCATTATAATAATAATACATGATAATATACGTGATAATTAATTAACAAGGTTCATACTAAGTTTATTCAACAAATATGTATGCTTACGTTTTCTGAAACCAAGCATTATATCCTTTACCGGGTTAAACCCTTGGATGTTGTTGCTTAGATTGTTTAACAGTTTATATATGTTGTTAAGATAAACATGATTATGATATAACACTGGATTTGCATAAATAAAAATATAGTTTTACCATATAAGATCTAATAATCCTTCACAATTGAGAAGCATTATTGTTGTAGCTATGACAAACTCTTTATGTATTTGAAAACTTCCATCCTTCCATTTACCAGAAGAACATCCACATTTTTGAAAAAAGGAAAGATAAATGTCAGATAACTCATCCATAGCATCATCATGATGAGGACCACTATTAGAATTCAGCTTAACATGGTCTTCAAAATAATAACTGAAAAATGTGGATGCTTCTTCAACAATATATACTAACATATTGAACCTTTAATGCATGCTTTTTATTTCACCTTTTTTAAGGTGACCCGGATACCTTCATATGAAAAAGTTATCTATTATACATTTATTATGTTGATTTCAAAAAAGAATTTATATTTCCTACTTGTATTTTATGTACCTCTCAAAAGGATACATCCATCCATATTGCACCAGCCCTTGCATTAAATCTTAAGTTGATATATGTACCAGTAGATGTTCCATGTAGTTGAATATTCCATAAGGAACTATTTTCTCTAATTTACACAATAATTTAGGTATATTTATTTTTAATTTTTCCAAGAAAATTTTATTAAGTGTAGTTGAGCACAATTCTTTATAGAACAAACTAAGCTCAAAAATTAGAATCCACACCTTTGGTGGTAATAGCTTCTTAAATACTATCGGGAAAAGTGTTTCTAAAAATACATGAAAAATGTGACTCTTCATACCCGACATTTAAAGATCCTTCGTATCAACATATCTCTTCATGTTAGAAGCAATTCTGTTTGGAAACCTTAAATTTTGAACCCACTGCAATAGTTTTTGTCAGTACTTGTTTTGCAACTAATAGCAAACAAGACGTTCAGAATTTGATCATTCGCTGTCAATTTTAAGTTTAGGACGATTACATTATAACGTGATATCCTTTCTTGACTTCAAATCATCTTTTTTTTCTTTCATGTTCGTTATCGTGTTAAAGAAGTTTTCGTACACATTTGTCTCATTATACATTAGGCCTATATTATGTCAAAGTTTATGATTTTTCAATATGGTAACTCCTAAATAAATTTTGTTTACACCAATATGACACTCCCTTCCAAAGATTTTTGTCTCTTTTTCTTTCTCATGTATTTTAGATAATCTTGCACAAGCTCGTACACTTCTACACTACTCAGAATGGAAGGTCACTCTAAAGTAATAGTTGTATTTCATTTGAAGTTTTGTTATCAAATCTAAATCGATCATTTACATGCAAAAAATGACGATGTCGATCCCACCAACATTGTTTGTCATCATTTGTAAATCGAAATGATTTTGTCCAATCCATGCAAACTGGATAAGTGAATTTGCCACTAGTACTCTATCCATAATGCATACCATACACAGGAAAATTGCTTATCGCCCACAATAAAGAAGTAAACATCGTAAAGTTCTTTATTTTTGAAACGTCATACATAACAACACCCTCTATCCATAAAATTTTCATCTCATCAACCAAAGGCTGCAAGTACACATCTATCCCATTTTTTTGATTTTTACGTGCAAGAACAACTATAGTTAGAAACATGTATGGTTCTTCATACAAATCCAAGGAGGAAGACTATAAGGTGTTAGAATAACTGACCACGTTGAATAAGGCTTACCGAATGAAATAAATAGGGCAAAACCATCCGTATACAAACCATGTCTAACATTACATGATTCTTTAGCAAAACTAAGATTTGTCCTATCAGAATGTTTCCAAGCTTCACCGTCTGAAGTATGACATAAAATCCCTTCATCACGTTGTCATTCACTATGCATCACATGTGTTTCCAACAGATGCATATAACCACTGTAATCTTAGTGTAATTGAAAAATAATGCATTTTGGTGTAAGGTACACCTTTACCATTTGTTTTCTTCAACTTATATCTAGGTTGTTTATAGAATTTACACAACATCGAATCTTTATCTTCCTTTCAATAAATCGTGCAACCACCTGGACATGTGTCAATTTTTATAAGGCAATCCGAACGCAGAGACCACTTTTTTATGGGAGCAATAGTTCTCTGCCCACACATAGTCAGGTAGAAGCGTTTCTTTACACAAGCTAAGAATTGTGTTTATTGGATTTCAGATGCATTGTATGAGGATTTTATAGCAATTAACCTAAATGTCGTTGATAAGTATGTCACTTTGTAGCCTTTATAGGGTGATAGTTTCGATGATTCAAACAAGTTGAATTTTTTTTCATTTTTGAGTCAAGATCCTCCTCCAAATATGATTCGTCGGTCCAAATACTTGGACCAGTAGCATCATGAACTATTTCAGTCATTCTATTTTTTAGATCTACATTTTCTTCAATAAGAGGTTCATTGCAATTCACATCCATGTCTACGGACTTCTCTTGTACAATGTGATATTCTTCTCCATCATATATCCACAGAAGACGATCACACATAAAACCATATTGGTGTAAGCGTAATATCACAGTATAATACATTGTATGTTTCGGGCAACGACATTTCGAACACAGACTTCAGGCTTCTTTCAATTTTTTTACTACAAGATGCCACTTTCACGAATGCATCCATACAATTTCTAAAGTGCAATGGAATCGTTCCTTATTTTGTTTGAACTGGCCTAGCCGTAGTAGAGTTGAAGGGTAAATTTCAAAAGAAATCCCTTTATTATATCTTTAATAGGCCTATGTGTTATGAATTCTTTTAGAACCATCATAAATTATTTTGAATAAAGTTTTCATTTGATTACAATTGTCTAAAATTAGTTTAATTTAATTTTAAATTGTTTCTATATTATGATGAGCACATCAAATGCACCCATGTGTAAAAGTACAAGTGCATCATATGAGAAGTGTACATAGTTAATGTGCGTTGTTTAGGTATTGGGATTTACATCATAACAGACACATTTTCTCTGTCATCCAAAACAGGGAAGGTTTATTGATTATATATATATATATCTGTGTGTGTGTATATACATATATAAATATCTTGTGTAGTGGTTTACATTGAAATAGAATTTATTTATGTTACATGTAATAAATCAATGAATAGAATATCCAATTAAAGTAGTTCAAAAGTTTACTACTATATTTTACATAAAATCCCTTTTTAAAGTTTAAATTGAATACACATATACACACACATATAAATATTATTACATATAAATAAATAAATATTTATATACATACACTATTATCTAACTTTTTAACCAAGCGGCTTTTAAACGAATCTGAACATCAGGATGAATATGAAACTACTGAAGGACTTAGAAACACATTTGGAAGGGTAATAGAAGTAGTCTCAAGAAATTAGAAGAAAATTGGAGCAAGGAAAAGAGCTCAGTAACGATCACTTTTTATGCCTCATGTGGGGCTCTAGAGCTATGATTTGTGAATGGTTGGCTTGATTGATCATCTTTGGAAGCATTTCTGAAGGAGTAGGTGAATAAATCCAAGGAAATTCGAAAGGAAATAAGATAAGTATTAGAAATATCAGAACCCCTCGAAAATAATATAATTTCCAAGGAAAAGTGCTTGGAGCACAATGGATCAAAGGTAGAAGACCAAGGGAAGGAAGATCAAGCGACCTTCACTCATAAATTCAGGTCGATACCGACCACTTCTGATTGGTACCAAGATGAATATTCAGCTCTAGGGACTCCATCTTCCTTTGCTACATTTTTCGAGCTGAAATGAGACATGCTATATTGAGATTGGATGATTTCCCTATAAATACAACACCTATGGCATTTGAAAAACGACTTTTAGGCATTTGCTTTCCTTTCTTCCATCTGTACTCATCCATAGTCATTAAGAAAGTTACTCTTGCCTATTTTAAGCTGTTAGATTGGCCAAAACTTTATACTTATGACTAAAATTCATAGTCAATAACAATACAGTGGACAAATGCCTTAGATTTACCGAACCACTATAAAAACTCTCCATTTTTATGTACTATTTTTGCTAGATCTCTTACATTTAATTTGTCTTTGGGTGTTGTGCCATTTCCTAGTTTAACATTTTGGTGCTTTCACCGAGAAAGGCATTTGTCAGGCATAGATCTAGCCTTTTATTTTGGATTGAAGTGTCCAAAGGATAGATTTAGAAGGTTTTCATCAAAGGATTTGAAAGATTTTCATATTTGGAATCAATGGCACCATTAAGGAAGTTAGAAAGGTCTAGAGCAGTAGCTAGTGCAGATGAAGAAGCTTCTCATCATATGGTGTTTGGCAACAGCCAACAACAACATTAGCATGACCATTTGCCCCTCGGGAGATGGTTACAAAATTGGAGTTTGATAAGATGATGCAGGAGCTGAATCAGAAGATGGTTGATAGTCAGAAGGCTCTATTGAAAAAGATAAACGATAGAATAGCTCTGCCGACCCAGTAGTCATAAAGAATTAGGAGGAGCAGGATAGAGACTTCGCCTGCTGGATCTGGAAAGGAGAAAAAGAGATGGAAAACATAAACAGAAGGAAAAGGTTTTGAAGTAGCAGGGGCAGTTGCTGGAGGAAGTAGGAAAGATCCCTCTAAGGGTATTCAGGTCAGTGCCGACTATAATCAAGTCGGTGCCAGGATGAATCTGAGGCCCTTAGAGGGGCAGGGAGAGAGTCTATTGACTTATCAGATTCTAAGGACGATCTACAGCATAATGATGATGGTTATGAACTAGATGTTGAAGTTCGAGATGCTGGTGTACAGACAACCACTACGGAGCCAATCAGGTGTCGGAGAAGACCTGAAGGACTAGTCCTCCTAGAAACAAGAGAACTTAGACGTCAACGAGCAAACCAAATTCGTTTATAGAGTCAAACACTCGGCACAGCTCTTGTCGATTGTCCTTCAGAGTATAAGACAGTGAGGAACATATAGCAGATATAATCAAGCAAGCTATGGAGAATAATAAGAGGAAGAATAACGACCGGGGTTTCGTGCCAAATAGAATTCTGTTAACAGAGAATATTACGATAGAGGAGTGTCTTAGGAAGTTTACAATGTCGATGATGCCACTATATAACCAACTACCAATCCCAAGCAGCACTTGTTTAAATATGAATGGCATATGGATGGTGCTAGAGCGACGAATGTGGTTCAGTGCAGATATTTTCCTATTTTTCTAGATGGTGTGGCATCAATGTGGTTTCTCGGCTTGTTTTGAAATCCATATCGAATTTCAATGTGTTTGCGAAGAAGTTTCTGGGGCAGTTTAGGCTCCAAACTTCTCAGTCTAAGGATGTGATGTCCACTTTTAGCCTTTCTGATGCAGCCCAGAAGGATGTTAAGAAGGATGAAGAGTTAGGTCGCATACGACCTAACGAAACCTCTAAGTCGTTACTGGTTGTTGAAGCACAAACTGGTAAAGGGCTAGGTCGCGAACGACCTAACAAGACCTTTAGGTCGTACCAACGACCTACTGAAGACCGGCAACGACCTAGCGAAGTACTACGAGCTAACACAGAGACTAACGAGTTAGCAATGTGTGAAGATTGGCGGGGAGCTGAAGTATTAGGTCGCGAGCGACCTAACGAATCCTTTAAGTCACACCAACGACCTAACAGTCTGAAGAGAAAGGTGATACGACCTAACGAGTTACGACCTATGTTAGGTCGCAAGGAAACGGAACGAGCTAAGTTAGGTCGCGAAGGCTTAGGTCGCAAAGTCTTAGGTCGTGGAGACTTAGGTCGCGAAGAATTTCTGAAGCCGCTTCTGTTAGGTCGCAAACGAAGGGATGCCGTTCATTCTTAGGTCGCAAAGCTCTAGATGCCATTGATTTCCTTAAGACGTTGATTTGGGATACCGCTTATGTTTTAAGTCGCTGAGGCTCTGGAGGCCGTAGATTCTTATGCCGAGTTAATCTAAAACCATTGATTCCTTAAGTCGTGAAGAAGCTGCTGTTAAGACGCGAAGAAGGCCAGGTCATTGATGGAAAGCTGTTGTGTACTTTAGGTCGTGTACGACCTATGTGAGTCGCTGTATTGTGTTGTATATGTTCTTAAGTCGTAGCCTGTTTGTTTTTAGGTCGTTGTGGTATGTAGTATGCTTTGTTAGGTCGCGTCTGTTCTAGGTCGCACCATTCTAGGTCGTAGGTCGGAAACGACCTAAGTACTTGTAATATTTTGAAGTTTTCTGTTGAGTTGAGTTGTAGCCTATAAATAGGCGTGTAAGGTCATTTTGTAATGGTTGTTGAATATTGAATAAAATTCTCTTTTGATTGCTTTGTGCTCTCATTCAAATTGGTAGTTGAGTGTAATCTCCTATCTCCTCTTTCGGTTAATCGAGTGCGCTCGATTCAACAATTGTAGAAGCCGATTCGCGGAATCAAGTGCGCTTGATCAACGCTTGAAGAATTGAAGATCTTTGAACCCGGTATCGTGCGCGATCAACGAGTTCGAGATAGCTAGAGTTCGGTATCTTCGGATCAACGAATTCGGGCATTTCAGCATTCATCAATCTATCTATTGCTACTTTCACCGATTGAAGATCGTTTTGATTAATCCGTTGCGTCAGTTTGGTATCAGAGCCTGTTCTAGCCAATCATAGCTAGATCGAGACTTGGAGCCTATTCAATTTGAAGTGTTGGCCGAGAAGTTTGAAGATTTGAAGTTGTTTATCACGGCCGAAAGGAAGTTGAATTTGTTCGACTTTATATCGAAGATTGATTGATCGAAATTGTTTGGAAGCCGAAACTTTGTCCATCGTGTTCATCACGATTTGCTACAAAGTGGAAGTTTTCGATCCGCTTCATTTTGGATCAAAGTCCGAAAAGTGTTTGAATTTTAAAGAGTTTTGTGAAGTTTTAAGTATGCCGCCAAGAAGAGCTAATCGCCACCAAAACGTAGAAGCTTTGTATCGAAGAGAAGAAGCTGATGAGATGGAGCAAAGAATCAATGAGAATTTTAGTGAAAAGCTAAACGAAGGAATTGGCCGGTTAGAGAAGCTTATGACGGAGATGAATCAAAATCGGAGAAGGGTTTCACCTGAATCTAATCATGGAGGTAGTAGAGTCTCACCACATTCAAACCGAGACAGAAGTGTTGAAAATGATCAAGGGCGTGGGAGGAACGTGAATGATCGTGAACGGAGGAATGTCGATAGAAGGGATGATGGTGGAAGACGTAATGGTAGTAGAGATGTGGGTGGACGAGAAAGACAACAATATACATCTGATTTTGAAGAAGAGTATGATGGTGGTAGTGTTCGAGGACAAGGACGAGGTCAAGGAAGAAATTACTCTGAGTATGATCACAAGTGGGAGTCGGGGATGAAGACTGAAATTCCTGAATTCAAAGGTGGAATGCAAGCTGAAGAGTTTCTAGATTGGGTAGCTAATGTTGAAGAAATTTTTGACTTCAAAGAAGTTCCAGAAAATCGGAGAGTGAAGTTGGTTGCTACAAGGCTAAGGGGTAGAGCTTTGGCGTAGTGGCAGCAGACCAAACTAACACGTGATCGGATGGGAAAATCAAAAGTTGAATCTTGGGAAAAGATGAAGAAATTGATGAAAGCAACGTTCTTACCTTACAATTATCTATCTTTGATGTATCAACGTTTGCAAAACTTGAGGCAGGGCACAAAGACAGTTAATGACTATGCTGATGAATTCTATCAACTTATTGCAAGGAATGATATTATGGAAACAGAAGAGCAGCTGACCTCTAGATTCATTGGGGGATTGAGAATGCAGATCCAGGATATGGTTAATATGTTCGATCCAAGATCTGTAGCAGAAGCACATCAGAAAGCGTTGGCTTGGGAGAAACAGGGTAGACGAGGAGGTGGTGTGTTTACTAATTCCAGCAATCAAATGAAGGGTGTTAGTGGGGGTTCTAACATTTCTAAACCTATCAGTAGACCAGTGGTGAAGGAGGTTGAGAAGGCAAAAGTGAACAATGGTTTCAAATGTTACAATTGTCAGGAATTGGGTCATAAAAGCAGTGAGTGTCCAAAGCCAAAGAAGAGAACCATGATTGCAGAAGTTGAGGATGAGGATGGTGATGGGGATTGTTCTAGTCCAGTTGAGGAGGATGAGCAGGATATTGCGACAGGAGATGAAGGTTGTAATCTAATGCTGAGGAGATCGTGTTTAACACCGAAGCAGGAGGAAGCCAGTTGGTTGAGGAGTAATATCTTTCAGTCAACATGTACTATTCTGGGGAAGGTGTGTAAGTTTGTGATCGATGCAGGAAGCTGTGACAATATTGTGTCAACCGAAGCTGTGACAAAATTGAAGTTGAAGACCGAGAAACATCTGAATCCATACAAGTTAGCATGGTTGAGGAAAGGAGGAGAAGTGAAAGTGGATAGACGAGTTCGTGTTCCATTCTCTATTGAGAAGAAATACAAAGATGAAATATGGTGTGATGTAGTAGAGATGGATGTTTGCCACTTATTATTGGGAAGACCATGGCAGTATGATCGAGCAGTACAACATGACGGTCGGACCAATAGCTACAGTTTTATGTTTGAAGGCACGAAAATTATCCTAGTTCCGAAGAAGAGATCACAAGGAGAAAGTAAGTCGTAAGAAATTGAAGAGCTGAAAACTTTATTATCTTTAAAGGAGTTTGTTAAAGAAGTTGAAGAAGAGCCGGAAGTATTTTTGTTAATTGGGCGAGAGAGCAGTGAAGAAGTTGAAATTCCAGAAGAAGTTAAACCAGTTTTGAAAGAATTTGACGATGTATTTCCAGAGGAGTTACCAACGGAGTTGCCACCGTTGAGGGATATACAACATCAGATAGATCTTGTTCCAGGTGCTGTGTTGCCACACAGACCACATTATCGAATGAGTCCAAAGGAACATGAAGAGTTGCGGAGGCAGGTAGAGGAATTGCTTGAACAGGGGCGTGTGCAGGAGAGTTTAAGTCCTTGTGCTGTACCAGCTTTATTGGTACCCAAAAAGGATGGGACGTGGAGGATGTGCACCGACAGTAGAGCATTGAATAAGATCACAGTGAGATATAGATTTCCAATGCCGAGACTTGATGATTTATTGGATCAAATCAGTGGGTCCGTGATATTTTCTAAGATTGACTTGAAGAGCGGATATCATCAAATTCGTATCAGACCAGGCGATGAATGGAAGACTGCTTTTAAAACCAGGGAGGGTCTATACGAATGGTTGGTTATGCCATTTGGCTTATCCAATGCACCGAGTACTTTTATGAGGGTGATGAATCAGATTTTTCGACCATTCATTGGGAAATTTGTGGTGGTGTATTTTGATGATATTCTGATTTACAGTGGGAGTCCAGAGGAACATTTGAATCATCTTAGAGAAGTGCTGATGGTATTGCGACAAGAACAATTCTATGCTGCAACAAAGAAATGCGTGTTCATGACGCATAGTGTTTTATTTCTGGGGTATGTTGTGTCGGAAAAGGGAATACAGGTTGACCAAAGTAAAGTGGAAGCAATTAAAGATTGGCCGCAGCCCAAGACAATAACAGAAGTTCGTAGTTTTCACGGGTTGGCTTCATTTTACAGAAGATTCATTCCACACTTTAGTAGTGTGATGGCACCTGTTACAGATTGCATGAAAGGAAAGCAGTTTGCATGGACAGAGGAAGCAGGGGATGCTTTTGGGAAGATCAAGAAGTTGTTGACATCTGCACCAATCCTAGTGTTACCAGATTTTCAGTTAGTATTTGAGCTACACACTGATGCGTCAAAGGTTGGGATCGGAGGGGTGTTAAGTCAGAAAGGGCGTCCTATTGCCTACTTTAGCGAGAAGTTGTCCGGAGAAAAAATGAGATACAGTACATACGATGTGGAATTTTATGCTGTTGTGCAATCAATCAAACACTGGAGACATTACTTATTTCAGAAGGAGTTTGTTCTCTACACTGATCATGAAGCATTGAAGCACTTACAAGGACAAGACAAGATTTCAGCGAGACATGCATCGTGGATCGCATATCTGCAACAGTTTACTTTTGTTGTTAAACACAAGTCAGGGGTGACGAATCGAGTAGCTGATGCTTTGAGTCGGAGGAGTCATTTGTTGACTACACTAAAGGTTGAGGTGACAGGGTTTGAATTATTGCCAGAATTGTTTGAAGAAGATCTTTATTTTGCAAAGCTTGTTGAGAAAGTCAAAGACGGAAGTACTGATGAATTTGTGATGGCAGATGGTTTTCTGTTCAAGGGAACTCGATTATGTATACCAGATTGCAGTTTACGGTTGAAGATTGTGAAAGAATTGCACGAAGAAGGTCATGTGGGTAGAGACCGTACACTACAATTGATTTCACAATCTTACTTTTGGCCATCGATGAGGAAAGAAGTGGAAAGATTTGTGGAGCGATGTCATATATGTCAAGTTTCGAAAGGAACTGCGACTAATGCTGGTTTATATATGCCGTTACCGGTACCAACTAAACCATGGGTTGATGTGAGTATGGACTTTGTTTTGGGTTTACCTCGAACCCAACGGGGAAACGATTCCATTTATGCGGTGGTTGATCGATTTTCGAAAATGGCACATTTTATTGCTTGTAAGAAGACGGCGGATGCTGTTCATGTTGCGCAGTTGTTTTTCAAGGAGATCTATCGACTTCATGGATTGCCAGAATCTATTGTGTCGGATAGAGATACTCGATTTTTGAGTCACTTTTGGTTAAGTTTGTGGAAAATGGTGGGAACGAAGTTGAATTTTAGCAGCGCCTATCATCCGCAGACGGATGGACAGACTGAGGTGGTTAATAGATCATTGGGAAACTTGTTGAGGTGTCTTGTTCAAGATAATCTGAAGAGTTGGGATGTGAAGTTATGCCAGGTAGAGTTTGCCCATAATCATGCTGTGAATCGAAGTACTGGGTTCAGTCCATTCCAGATTGTTTATTCGAGCTTACCGAAGGGACCGTTGGATTTAACGGTAGTGCCACAATCAAAGAAGACAGTTAAGAAAGCTGCTGATTTTGTTGAAGGGCTGACGGAGTGTCATAAAATCGTTCAAGAATGACTAGAGAAAGCAAACGAGAAGTATAAACAATCTGCAGATTTGAAACGAAGAAGTGTTGAATTTCAGGAAGATGATTTGGTTTATGCAGTGTTAACGAAAGATCGTTTTCCAGTGGGCGCTTATAACAAGTTGAAAGCCAGGAAAATTGGTCCAGTGGAAGTTGTGAAGCGAATTAATGAAAATGCTTACAAATTGAAACTGCCAGATGATGTGTATACGTCTGACGTGTTCAATATCAAACATCTCGTACCATATCACGGGGATGAATTTGTTATGGAGGACGAGAGTACAAATTCGAGGTCGCATTTTTCTCAACCTGGGAAGGATGATGCAGCCCAGAAGGATGTTCAGAAGGATGAAGAGTTAGGTCGCATACGACCTAACAAAACCTCTAAGTCGTTACTGGTTGTTGAAGCACAAACTGGTAAAGGGCTAGGTCGCGAACGACCTAACAAGACCTTTAGGTCGTACCAACGACCTACTGAAGACCGGCAACGACCTAGCGAAGTACTACGAGCTAACACAGAGACTAACGAGTTAGCAGTGTGTGAAGATTGGCGGGGAGCTGAAGTATTAGGTCGCGAGCGACCTAACGAATCCTTTAAGTCACACCAACGACCTAACAGTCTGAAGAGAAAGGTGATACGACCTAACGAGTTACGACCTATGTTAGGTCGCAAGGAAACGGAACGAGCTAAGTTAGGTCGCGAAGGCTTAGGTCGCAAAGTCTTAGGTCGTGGAGACTTAGGTCGCGAAGAATTTCTGAAGCCGCTTCTGTTAGGTCCCAAACGAAGGGATGCCGTTCATTCTTAGGTCGCAAAGCTCTGGATGCCATTGATTTCCTTAAGACGTTGATTTGGGATACCGCTTATGTTTTAAGTCGCTGAGGCTCTGGAGGCCGTAGATTCTTATGCCGAGTTAATCTAAAACCATTGATTCCTTAAGTCGTGAAGAAGCTGCTGTTAAGACGCGAAGAAGGCCAGGTCGTTGATGGAAAGCTGTTGTGTACTTTAGGTCGTGTACGACCTATGTGAGTCGCTGTATTGTGTTGTATATGTTCTTAAGTCGTAGCCTGTTTGTTTTTAGGTCGTTGTGGTATGTAGTATGCTTTGTTAGGTCGCGTCTGTTCTAGGTCGCACCATTCTAGGTCGTAGGTCGTTTCCGACCTAAGTACTTGTAATATTTTGAAGTTTTCTGTTGAGTTGAGTTGTAGCCTATAAATAGGCGTGTAAGGTCATTTTGTAATGGTTGTTGAATATTGAATAAAATTCTCTTTTGATTGCTTTGTGCTCTCATTCAAATTGGTAGTTGAGTGTAATCTCCTATCTCCTCTTTCGGTTAATCGAGTGCGCTCGATTCAACGATTGTAGAAGCCGATTCGTGGAATCAAGTGCGCTTGATCAACGCTTGAAGAATTGAAGATCTTTGAACCCGGTATCGTGCGCGATCAACGAGTTCGAGATAGCTAGAGTTCGGTATCTTCGGATCAACGAATTCGGGCATTTCAGCATTCATCAATCCATCTATTGCTACTTTCACCGATTGAAGATCGTTTTGATTAATCCGCTGCGTCACTTTCTCAAGGACATCCAGAGTCGTTGAAAGGGTTCTTGAATAGGTTTAATATTGTAGTTACGAAGGTTAACAATTCGAAGGAAAACTTGGTGTTTATGGCATTGGTCTGGGGCATACATCTAGACACGGACTTTGGAAAATGGCAGAAGATGAAGAAACCAATGACTATGGAGGAACTCTAACAAAAAGCCAATTAGGTCTTGCATTTGGAAGAAGCAAGTCAGGCTATTGGAACGACTGATGGCAGACAATCAAAGGAGGTGATTCAAATTAATGTGGAAATTAAGCAAACCTGTGAGAGTTTCGATAATGTCACAGTAAATTTTGGTAATTCTAATAATAAAAAGAAATGGAAACAGGGCTTTAGAGGCAAAGGACACAAAGCCAAGAAGCGAGCGAGGAATATGAGATGAAATGACTATACACCTCTGAACAATGCATTGGAAAATATATACCTTGCTACGTAAGGCATGGGAAGGTATAAGAAGCCGCTTAGGAGGAAGGCAACTAAGGAAGAACGACGCTCAGGCAAGTAGCATCATTTCCATGAAACTTATGGATGCAATATAAATGAGTGCTAGCATCTTAGGGATTTTATCGAGGAGTTGATAAAAGAAAGAAAAAGTTAAAACAATATGTGGGAGAGCCACAGGATGGCGGACAAAATGCAAGAACCTAAGAGCCGGATGCCCAAGGAAATCAGCCTGGACCCAATGAAGAAGGGTTCAGACGTACTAATTGAAAGATAGTTATTAATACTGTAACGACCTGCCTTTTTGGACGTTTTAAGCAGACACACATGCGAGACTCAAACCATTCAAAAGGGCAGATTGTTATGGGGTAAATAAGAAAAGCAGAGAAAGAAAAAAAACAAAATACAGAATCTCGCAGCGGAATGACAAAATATAATAATCAAATAAACAGTTCATGAAGCTGTTTACAAATACATTGATTATAATTTTATAATACAGATCAGAGTTACATACAGCCAGAATAAATAATAAATAAATGCAGCGGAACAACATGATGTAGTGGAATAAATATAATAAATAATAATAGTACAAATCTTCGTCTTCGTCCTCCAGAAATAAGGTCTTCAATCCTGAAATGCTCAAGGCTAACCCGAGCGAATTGAAAAGACAAAACACTCAAGTCAGAACTAAAAGATCTTATGTAAGTTAAAACAATGGTAAATTTGAGTGCGACGGCATCAGAGATGTTTACGGGGTTTGACATCTCCTATCCAGTGTCTAACGTGAGTGCAATAACTTAAGAGATGTTCGGGATTTACATCTCCTAAGGATCTGTTAAACTATCTACTATGTAGTACAATACGCTATTATAATATGTCTACAGTAAAGTAAAGTATTAAAATAGCGTTAAGGCATTACCCATATCCCCCTTAACACATTTTATATAATGCCGTAGTCTATACAGATATTGTAAACTCCACCCGCAGGTGGGCTATCAGGGAGCACTCCATAGGTACGACACAAAACAAACTCGTAGAAGGCGCGATAGGGCATGTGACATGGCACTCGAGGCAATGCCAGGGTAGATAAACCAGTTGCACTTCCGGACTGGTGGTAACGCATAGCAGCTACTACTGCCCACCTTAGAACACACTCCCAAAATCAAATCAAGGGTGGCCACCAAATCAATCACAAAGTCAAAATATAGTATCGAAGAAATGTGCCCGATCGGAGGAATGACCTCACTTGGCCCGGTATAGCTCCTATTTTAGCCATATCAAGCTAACTCACGAGAGTCAGGGTCACGTAAATACCTTATACAGAATCGTTCGCCAAACCATCCTACTTCATTTTTGGAATCTCCACCACGTACACAGTTGTTAAAGTGGTTTTCAGTATTGGTAGAGAGTATGACAATATCCGATCCCGGTCTCTTTAACAACCAAACGCTTATTTCACACTGGATGGTTCTTTTACATTTCAAAAGTAAATTTACAATTAATATCAACATATCATATTCTCAAAACTATATCATTTTCAAATCATATTCACTTTCAAAACCATATTCACTTTAAAAAAATCGTCTTCACTTTCAAAATCATATTTACTCAAATATGTCATTTCACAAGAAGGTATCAATTTCAAATTCCAACTTAAGTTGTATCATCATCAAGGATTTAAATATAAATACTCCAATCTTGACACAGTTTGCAATTTTAGAAAATAGCTAATAGTTTAAAAATAGTTTAAATAGATTAAAATAGTTTAAATAGTAAAAATAGTTTAAATAGATTTAAATTTGATTTAAATAGATTTTTAATGATTTAAATAGATTTAAAATAGATTAAATTGATTTTATTAGGTTTAAAATGTCTTAACTATATTAAATATAGATTAAATTGATTTAAATTATATTAAGTAGATTTTTAACTAGATTAAATAAAATTAAATAAATTTAAACTATATTAAATAGATTTAAAATAGATTAAATAAATTTAATTAGTTTAAAATAGGTAAAATAGATTAAATTGGGCTAAATAGGTTATAATAGATTAAATAGATTAAAATAGTTTTAAATTGATTCAAATAGTTTAAATTAATTTAAAGTAGATTTCAAAGTTATATCCAAACATTTTCAGTAACTCAATTCCAATAAATTCATTTACATTTGACACTTCAACTTTGAAATTTCAATTTAAATCCTTTGAACAATTCATTAGATCAATTCTAATTTCAGCATTTACACTTTGATTATCGAAAATAATTTAGTTTATATAAATACATATCTATTTCAAAATGCCAGTGTACTGAATTCAAAATTTAAAGATTTAAAAATCATTTAATTTAATCAATCCGGTGTCCGTATATAATTTTCTACCCTAGGGTCAAGTAATACGGATATTTATCATTTCAATCCGCATTTTACAAATTTACGGTTATGTATCATTTCAAACCACAATCCCGAATTTAAAAAATTCCATAAAATCGCTCGAATCTATCATTTCAACCCATAATAATTTTTCCCTAATTTATAGATCGTTCGGGTATGTATCATTTCAACCCATAGGGAACTTGCAATGTTATAACAATATAAAAATACAACATCCAGTCATCCAATATCAACAATTAAACATCCATCACAATCATCATCCAAATCAACCAATAAATATTAATAGATAATTGATTATCATTAACATGTATTAAATTGACAATTAAATTAAATATTAAATTAAACGATGATTAAATGCAATAAAAGTCAGTTTTAACCAGAATAACAATTTAAACATACCAAACATCAATCAATTAATTTCTAATCACATCATAAATTTAATTTAACTAACATAAGAAAATTTAGTAGTTGTGAGTGGGTTAAAACACTCACCTTCGATTTCAAATCGATTTGAAATCCAAAATAAGGTCCAAATTTGAACAGTCTCAGAATTCGTCCAAATCAGTTTCAAAATGTCCAAAATTCCGATACGATCCCAACGGAGAAAACCGCGCGTGAATCCGAGCTTGTATGCAAAAGTTATTAACGTTAGAAGATTGGAAAATTTTGACTTTGGGACTTACTTCGAGTCACCGCCTCAATTACCCGGTGCTTTCTCTGAGTTTTTGCCAAAATGACCCGAGACCCGAGTCATTTGGCTCCTGACCCGAAGTTCCTTCAGGGTTTTCGCCTCTGGAACTCGAAGTGCGCCCAGATCCGCCTTGTTTGGCCTCAAACTCTCTCTGACCCCAAGTCGATGCAGGGTTTTCGCCTTTGAAACTTAAAGTAAACCTCTTCCCAACTCGAAGTAAACCTCGAGCAATTTTTTTTTTTTGAAATTAGGTTTTGGAAATTGGGAATTAGGTTTGAGAAGGAGGAAGAATATATACGTACAAAAAAAAAATATGAGAAACAACTAGGGTTTATAACAGCCTATATGTAGGCAGGGTCGGATCGAAACGATTACGCGACCCAAAAAGCCCGTTCTTACTCCGAAATGAAAATAGGTCATCGCCTATATCAAAATGGATGTTTTTGATATTTTTAAACTCAATGGAACACGTTTCAAGTCCTAATTCTATCGTATGAAGAAGTTAGCTTTTAAAATCAGCTTATTTCAATTTAATTTTATTAAATTGATTTCTACGTGTTTCGAGTCCGTACGATCAAACGACAAGTCCGATCGCTACGAAACTTGAAAGCTTACAATAATTCACCGTTACGGATTCGATGAAACTGGTTTCGTCGAAGTCCGAGTCAGTGGCCAAAATGGCTATTTTCACGTTAATTAAATAAATTAATATTAAATTAATTAATCACTTTTTGATTCAATATTTATAAACTAACCAATTTTCATCCTTTTTTATTACTTAGACATTTACAATAATTTCAAACAGATTTTCATGTCAATTCAATGTTAATTATTTTACTGGTTACGGTGTTTAATTTCAACTGTAATAAATACAGTGGTTATTACCTAAATTTCCAATGAATCCATTTATTTGCCCTTTCCTCCTGTTATACAATCAATAGGCATCTCATGGTTGTAATTAACATTTGTTTATCTTATTACACTAATACTTTACCATTACCATCTCAGTTTTCATTAACGTAGTATTTAATTACATTTAATTGCAATAAATCTATTTATTATAATATAAATTCCAATAAATTGGTCAAACTTGATTTCAAACTTTTTATTTAATAAATCATTATTCTATAGACATAGTTAACATTTGTTTATATCTTATTACGTTGGTATTCCACAATACCATCTTTTATTTATTAATTTCAAATTTCCAATTATGTTGAATTTTTTCGATTATATTATAATTTAGAATCTCCATAAATTAATTTATCTTTGTTTCACTCCTTTTATTACATCAATTATTGCCTCGTAAATAAAATTAACATTTCTATTCCTTTTATTACATTCACAATTTACAGTTAGTGTCTTGACTCACATTAATGTAACATTTAATGACATTCAATTGCAATTGATTTAAATAAATTGGTAACAAATAACAAGTGTCACCATTTCTACACTTTATAACATTTGTAAGTTTATTTTTTTTACAAATAACTGTTATAACTACTACTGCCCACTACTATTATCAATTACAATTGATTACACCTTATTTCATTAATTAATCAACATTTGAATTATCAAATTACTCTTTTACTCCAATTTATCAATTAATACATATTACTAAATTTTTATACAACCTATATCAATTATAACTTTTTAATCCTTTTAACTAATTGTAATTATATTTAAAGCAGTTATCTGTTACCTCAAATTAATACTATTTCCCTTTATTTCAGTTATATTCTTATTATTAATTCACAAATTTTATTTCTTCCAACATTAAATTACAAAACTTTATTAAATTAACAATTTTTAATTGTCGAAAATTACGGGTCGTTACAAATACCATAACCGGAGGACCTTATCCAGCAAAGAAAAGCTAGAGGGAAATGAAGAGGTACGTGAGTTCGTTAAAGCACATACCAAAAGAAAAGTTGCTTTTCCATCGAGGATGGAGGTTCGGTTAAGTAGTAAGGGATAATAACTAATGATATTATGTTCAAGAATAAGGATTTGGAAGGGGTAGAAGCGCTAACCTTCGATCTCATGGTAATCACAGTGCTTGTTGGCCTAACTACGGTACATAGTGGAAGTTCTATAAATATTTTGTTTAAATGGATGTTTGATCAAATGAAAATCAATATGAAGGATGTTAAGCCTTGTAAATCCAGGATTCAGGGATTTATCGATGAAGTGAAACAACTGATTGGGACAATTGATGTGTTTGTAGAATTGAGTGATGGAGATTGCAAGGTAGTGCAAATTTAGAAGTTAGTTATTGTGGATGGATATTCGGCGTACAACGCCTTTTTAGGCTGACCGTCCCTTGCTGATTTCAGGCTAGCACTGGCTCCTTGGTGCTTAATAATGAAGTTCCCCATAGAGAATAGGGTTAGATCAATTAGAGTAGACCAGAGCGCTGGACGGGAATGTTATGTCACTAAGCTAAGAGAGGAAAAACAATGGGAGAAAGGTAAAAATGTAGAGAGAGCTCTCTGCATTACAAACTCAGAAGCATAGCAATTATAGCCCAAACCCTGGTTCAGGAACCATAGTAGGTTTGATAAATCTATGGGTCTCAAGAAGAAGTCAGAGGAAGTGTAGGCAATGCCAGCCGAGCTGCTGGTCGATGTTCCGATTGAAATGGACAATCCTACTTGGGCTCTCAAGATCAGATGCTAACTCAATGTAGGATTAAGGAAGGAGTTGGTCAGTTTTCTACGAGCAAATTTGGATGTGCTTGCTTGGACACAATCAGATACGTATAGGATATTGCTGGAGATAGCATGCCATGCACTGAATGTGGACCCAAAGTTACCGCCTGTACAGTAGAAAAGGTGTAGTCTGGGTCTGGAGCGATCCACTGCACTGAAGGAGGAAGTGGATAAATTAAAAGCAAACGGTTTTATTGGCGATGCTTTGTATCATTAATGCATATCGAACCCTGTGTTTTTTAAGAAAGCAAATGGGAAATGGCGGACATACATTGACTATTCGGATTTGAATAAGGCATGCATGAAGGATAGCAATCCATTGCCCATGATTGATCAGTTGGTGGGCAAGAATGCAGGACATGAGTTGCTCTTTTTTTACGGATGTTTATTCTAGTTTTAAACAGTTATCAATGCACGTTCCAGATCAGGAACACACAAGCTTTAGATTTGGGATTATATTGTTACTGGGTGATGTCATTCATTCTGAAGAACACATAAGCTATTTACCACAGGTTAATGGATTATATGTTCAGGAATTAGATTGGATGAACTATGGAGATATTTGTGGATGATATGCTCATGAAGTCACAAATATCAAGGAACCACTTGGATGACCTTTTAGGAATGTTTGAAGTACTGTGGAAATATGGAATGAAGTTAAATCCATTAAAATGTTCCTTTGTAGTTTCATCAGGAATGTTTTTGGGATTTATCGTGAACGCGAGGGGCATTGAGTCCAATCTGGAGTAGATTAATGCCTTGAGGAATGTTACTTTCCCGACCATGAAAAAGGAGTTACATTGTTTAGGATTAATGCCTGGAGTCCAAGCTTTTTTAAGGGCAACAAAGCTTGAACAGGAAGATTGTTGCTTTGAGTCGGTTTATCTCAAAGGCAATGGACAAATGTATATCATTCTTTGTTGCCCTTAAAAAAGAAAGAAGAATTTGAATGGAATAAGGAATGTCAGGATGCCTTCGAAGAATTGCTGAGGTACATGGAAACTAGTGGTTCTATTTGTTTGTCTATTTAGCAATGTCTGCTCATGCACTAAGCATGGCATTGGTATGTGAGGAGGTAAGGATTCAAAAGTCGGTTTATTATATCAGCAAGCAGTTTACTGGAGTTGAAAAGAATTACCCAAAGTTGGACAAACTTTCTTATTGCTTGCTGATTGCATCGAGAAAGTCGCGACCATATTTTTAGGCTCATCCGGTCAAAGTGCTTATGGATCAACCTTTGAAGCAGGTGTTGTACCGACCCGACACTTTGGGAAGGTTGTTGAAATGGAATAATGAACTTAGTTAGTATGATATTAGTTACCATCCAAGGAGAGCAATAAACAAGCCAGCGTTGGTGGACTTCATCATAGAGTTTACTGGACGAGATGGTGAAAAGGAAGATGGTCACACTTTCTCATTGGAAACTGTTTATGGATGGAGCTACGGATGAACGTATTTTAGGTGCAGGAGTAGTTCTTGTAATTCTGAAGGGAAGATCAATTTGTTATGCTTTGAAATTGGAATTTCCCACGACTAACAAAGAGGCTGTGTACGAGGCGTTGATAGCGGGACTTGACATTATAAAGGAATTAGGAATAAGGATGCTGCGTATATTCAGTGATTCTTAGTTGGTGGTTTGTCAAGTGAAGAAGGAATATCAAGCTAAGGGTGTGTATCTACCCTAATTTTAATTAACATTGTTTAGGATATTTAATTCGATAAATAAAATAAAATAACGTAGAATGATAAGGAGATTGAGATTTGATAAATAATAGAGGTCGTGCCATAAGGAATGAGTTAATAAGGATGAATTAAAATTAAACTATGAAGGAGGAATATGGGTTAAGGGCAAAATTGGAAATGACCTAAATTCCTACATAAATCCTCACTGTCTCATTTCCTCCTTCACTTTCATTCACTTCATAACAAACGAATTAAAATAGAGGAATAGGCCAGCTGCTAACCAAGTATTCGAGAGGAAGATAAGCTAGAAACAAGATCAAAGCTTACACTACGCCATAGATGACCTTCTGCAACACAAAAAATTATATTGGCTCAGGCCCGAAAAATCTTGCCATAGGTCTATGGCAACACTTTTAGGGTGATGCAATTTTTGCCGTTGCCTTAGACCTCAAAGGCAACATTTTGACTATCTAAGGCAACATAAGTAATATTGTTGCAATAGAACCCTATTTGGGTCTATGGCAACACCCATAGGTATCCGTAGCAACATTTCAAAATGTTGCTATAGATATTAACTTTCTGAATTTGTGGGGCCCACAATGTAGAGCATATTTGATTTTTTAATAAAAATAAATATTTATTTAATAAAATTCTATCGCACAGAATTTGATATTTAAACAGTAATTTATTTAAATAAATATTTTATTTCAACATTTGAAATAGTACAAATTCCTGACTCCACTATTTTACAATTCAATGATATATAACACTAATATTCACATATACAGATATTCCTCACTACATCACTCAGTTCACTCATTACATATGCAGTTTCAATTTATACAAACACCGATACTGACAAATATATGACGAGCCGAGTGCCGAGCCGAAGGCGAGCCGAGTAGCGGGTCCGGGCGCAGCGCCGGCGGGGGTCCGGGGCACCGTAGTCCAACAAGTGGGCACCGCCCGATTCATCCGATTTCGGAAGATCGAGCCTTCTTTGAAACGACGTAAAATGATGCACCACACATACTTCTAAACCACCAGCCTCCATCCTCTAATTGCCTCACCAACAAACTATTTCAGCTACCAAATTCGACTTCAGGTTGCCAAATCGCCTAATCACCTAATCACAATCGCTGATTACCCATTCCGACAACCCAAACATCATCAAACTTTCACACTGCAAATTCGCAACAAAACCAAGCACCACCCTTGGCTGATAGCAAACAACATTGCTTCTCACTGCAAGCTATATACCTACAGATTTGGACCATCAACTCTAAGCAGACTGCTTCGCCTTTCATCAACAAGAGAATCAAAGGTCGGTTCATACATGTACATTAGTTCAAAGCACCAAGCTATATATCTTCAGATTTGGACCATCATTAGCCTACAAAATAAAATCCAAACTAGTTTACTCAAGCATTACAATTCATACAAATTCAATTCAAATCAATTACAATTCATACCCATCATCACTTCACCGACCGCATCTAAACTGGAACAACCATAGCCCGCTACATCACTTCACCGACCGCATCCAGACACTACGCCAAATGTTTGTGATGCAGATAAGTGGTTTTACAACAGTAGAAAGCTTATATATACGTGATATGTCATTTTTCGAACATGAAAGAACAAAATGCAGTGAAAAATTTGAAGTATATCAATGTGAAACTACAGGAAACCGGACATTTTGATAACAATACCATTCACACAAAGTATCAAACACTTTTAGTGCATTACAAAATAGCTCTTCCAGTCATTCTCTATTCTATCTTCAAGGTGCAAATTCAACAATAGACCTCAAAATACATGAAGCAAGATGAAATTTTGAAACTTACCATTCAGATACAGAAAATGCATAAATCCACAGTATCAAATATCACAAAATGAAAGAAAAAAAAGGTCAAAACAAACCGAAAATTAGACAGCCTGCTCTTCATTGGACTGCAGTGGTATCTTAAGCAACTCAAGAGGCACAGTCTCGACGCTCTTAGGTGTGTTCCTGGCAGCAACAGGAACAACAAGAAAAGTCTTGTTCTTGCTTATCGGCCTAATCTTTTCAAGCCCCACGTAATCTCTGGCTTTAAATTTATTATCAGGATCGTGTGCTTGGTACCTATTCTTGATTTGAACTCTTCTCTTGTACTTCGGGTGTGGAGCTAAACGAACTACTTCAACTGCCAATTGAATAGAAAACGACGTTGTGTCCTCTGAATACTGGAGTGGAAGATTGAATAGAAATGTAATAGCATCAGATCCGATTGGGTTAAAATGGAACATCTTCCATACAGATTAGGGAAAACGAAATTAGGGATTTGGAAATCGAAAATTGGGGGTGAGAACGAAATGATATGAAAAGTAAAGCGGGAAAACGAAAATTTGGAACAAATTGTAGTGGTGATCCATTTTAACAGTCGGATTAAATGTAGACCGTTGGATCGTATTCATGCGGATTGCTAATTTTATTAATTTTTTAATTTGAATACATCTATAGCAACACTATATAAAAATGTTGCATCGTGTTACACTTGTTTAGCTAGAGCAACACATTTTTATGGCTAAGGTAACACCAAAAATACAACGTTGCAGTAGGACCAAAATTTTATATATATCGCAACATTTTAGCTGGCAACACCTTGCAAAAATGTTGCAGAAGGTCATCTATGGCGTAGTGTTAGGAGATTCAAATCAACAATACAAATCTTAACCTTCTTAAACAATACAAGGTGAATAATATATGTACATATCATGTTTTGATTAATGTTTTCGATTTTAAGGGAAAATCCAAACCTTATAATGATATTATGTCATGCTTTTGATGACTGAATGATTATATGCTTTTTGATGAATTTATAGAATTTAATTATGAAATTTAGTGATATGGTTGATTTGGAAAACCGATTATACGACACCCAAATGACTTGAAATTTAGATACGATGCATGTAACATTATTTCAGAAGTGGGGTTTGAATTTCATAATTTTCCATACAAATATAAATTAATTACGAATTTCTAAGTCGTGCAAATTGTTTATTTTGGGTTTAATTATTAAAAATAATTAAATTATGATTTTATCCCTGAAATTTTTATACGTTAAAGAATATAATAGATTCGAATTATTAATGTTTTTAAGGATTTTTTTCCAAGTGTTAATGAAGGGTTACAAATTATTAAGCTATAAGGGATTAATTACTATATTAATATATTGATAAAATGTTAAGAGTTTGCAAATGTTTTTGAAATTGATAAATCTGCTCGTGTAGATTCCTGGTAAAGAGTTTGATAAAGAAACTTGTTATCCAATTAGATTTTGACAAATAAAGAGAGTTCGTGAAAAGAATATACTTTTAATTATAAAATTTTAGTTTTAATGTTATTTACGACATTGCCACGCCGAAGGCATGATGCCGCATCACATCTCTCTGGGCCTATGCTCTTCGCAGCCAATCATAGGCGATACATATGATATCAATTTTCAATTGATATGGAATGGATCGGTGTGGTAGAAGCGTACTGTATAGCATCGAAGTCGGTATCATGGTCTTCGACATGGTCGTTGCCGCATGGCTTAAGTGCTGCATTTTATATAAAATGGCCTAGTGCGGCATGTTTTCTATAGTGTCACCGACCCTATACTTTTAAAGTGCTTTATAGCAACAATAATGACACTGCATGTTTTTAGAACGTCGTCGTACCTTATGTTTTCGAAGTGCTTTATAGCGGCGATAACGGTGCCGCATGTTTTGATATTCACTTCGGCCCTATGGGGTCGACCATATTCATTTTCAAGTGTTATATCTTTCTACTATTCAAACCTTTGGAGATGCCAATTGTATGCGACAACCTATATATGCGAAGTGGTTTATTTTGGCCTTATGGCCTTGAGTTTTATAAATGAAAGGCTTTAACATATTTGAGGGGCGAAGACCCTCATCGACTTTAAACTTGTCGCTTTTATCAATATAAATGCTACATATTGTTTTGGCCATATGGCCTTATTTTTTAAAAGTTAATGGCTTTAACTTATTTATACCAAAGAGGGGTGAAGACCCTTAGTGGCGACGAACTCGTCGAGCTTTTATCTATATAAAGGTTTTATATTGGTTTGGCCTTATTGCCTATGGTTTTGAGAGGCGATGACCTCAAATGATTTCGACCTTCAATAATATTGTAATGACCCACCTTTTTGGATGGTTTAAATCGACAATAAACCACACATGTCAACGCAAACCATTCAAAAGGGAGGATTGTTAATGGGGTAAATAAGAAAGCAAGAGAAAAGAAAGGAAAAAAACACAGAATCTCACAGCGGAATGACAAAATATAATAATCAAATAAACAGTTCATGAAGCTGTTTTACAAATAACATTTGATTACACTTTTACAATACAGATCAGAGTTATACATACAACAGGAATGAATAAATAATGCAGTGGAACAACATAATGTAGTGGAATAAATATAATAAACAGTAATAATATACTAAATCTTCGTCTTCGTCCTCCAGAAATAAGGTCTTCAACGCTGAAATGCTCAGGCTGACCTGAGCGTAATGAAAAGACAAAACACTCGAGTCAGAACTAAAAGATCTTATGTAAGTTAAGTCAACAATAAATAAATATGAGTGTAACGGCTTCAGAGATGTTTACGGGATTTTACATCTCCTATCCAGTTTCTAACGTGCGTGCAATAACTTAAGAGTTGTTCGGGATTCCATCTTCTAAGGATCCGTTAAACTATCTACATACATAATTCAATACGCTATTATAATATGTCTACAGTAAAGTAAAGTATTAAAGTAGCATTAAGGCGTTACCCATATCCCCCTAAATACATTTTTATATAAATACCGTAGTCTATACAGATACTGTAAGCTCCACCAAACCGGTAGGATACTTAGTGAGCACTCCATAGGTTCTATACAAACCAAAGTCGTAATGGGCTCGATAAGGCTTATGACAAGGCACGCGAGGCAATGCTAGGGTATGATTATACCGTTTGTAGAACCGGGTTGGTGGTAACACATAGCAGCTACTACCGCCCACCTTGGAACACACTCCCATAATCAAATCGAGGGTGGCCACCAAATCAATCACAAAGTAACATATATGGTATCAAAGAAGCATGTCCGATCGGGGGTGCAACCCCACTTGGCCCAGGTATAGCTCCAGTTTCAGGCATATCAAGCTGACCTGAGGGGGTCAGGGCTGCGTTCATACCTCATACAGTAGCGTTCGCCAAACCAAACTACTTTGTTCTGGATTCTCCACCACATGCACAGTTGTTAAAGTGGTTTTCAGTATTGGCAGAGAGTATGACAATATCCGATCCCGGTCTCTTTAACAACCAAACGCTTATTTAACACCGGTTTGTTCTTTTACATTTCCAAAACCGATTCATAATTGATATCAAAATATCATATTCATTTCAAAATCATATCACTTTTGAAATCATATTCACTTTCGAAATCATTATTTACTTTAAATCATATTCCATTTCAAAATCATAACCACAAAATAGGTTAAACCATCATATCAAAATATTCGCATTTAAACCAATTAAATCTAAATCATAACGGTTCCAACTTTAAACAGTTTGAATATTGAAAGTAGTTTATATTTTAGAATAGTTATACATTAAAAATAGTTTATATTTTAAAAAATAGGTTATAGATTAAAATAGTTTATATATTAGAAATATTTTCTATATTAAAATAGGTTATATATTAAAATATATATATTAAAAGTTGTTTATAAATTTAAAATAATATATTAAAATAGTTTATAATTTAAAATAAGTTGTAGATTAAAATAGTTTGCATATTAGAAATAGTTTATATATTAAAATAGGTTATATATTAAAATAGTTAATGTATTAAAAATTATTAATATATTAAAATGGTTTATATGAGAAAAATAGTTTATATGTTAAAAGAGTTTATATCGAAAATAGTTTCAAATTAGAATTGTTTCTTCCAATTTCACAAATCAATTCAAATCAACTTTAGTTTCAAAAAATCAATTTAAATCAATCTCAGTTCAACGATTTCAATTCAAAAGGTTAAAGGTTTCAATTCAAGTTCTCGTTAAAAACCATTTCAATTTATATCGATTTCAAATCCATGTTTGAACAACAAATTTAAACCACTTCAAATTCAATTGGTTTCAAAGTTTTTGTATTCAAACACTTACAATAACTCAATATTGATAAATTTCATTTATATTTCAAAATTCAACTTAAGATTTCAATTTAAATTCTTTAAACAATTCTTTTGAACCAATTTCAATTTCAACCTTTTAAAAGCTTGGATTTTGAAAATAATCTAGTTCATATAAATAAAATTTTATTTCATAATATCATTTAACTGGATTCAAAAATTAAGGATTTAAAATCATTTAATTTAACCAATTTGGTGTCCGTATATAATTTTCTACCTTATGGTCAAGTGATACGGATACATATCATTTCAACCCGCAATAAATTTAAATTTACGGGTATATATCATATCAACCCGCAATCCTGAGAAAAATTCAAAATCCATAAAATCGCTCGAGTTTATCATTTCAACCCATAACGATTTTTCCCTAATCTATAAGACCATTCGGGTATGTATCATTTCAACCCATAGTGATTTTCCTAACAATAACTAAGGGAACTTGCAGTGTGATAACAACATATAAAATAAATATAATATTCAATCATCCAAATATCAACAATTAAACATCCATCGCAATCATCATTCAAATCAACCAATAAATCACAACAAATAAATTGGTTATCATTATCAGGTATTTAACTGGCAATTAAATTCAATATTAATTTAAATGGCAATTCAATTCAAATAAACTCAAATTAAATTTAAATGACAATTTAAAATGCCAAACAGCAATCAATAAATTTCCAATCACATCATAAATTTAATTTATCTAACATAAGAGGTTTAGCATTGTGAGTAGGTAAAAACACTCACCTTCGTATTTGAAAATCAAAACGAACCAAACTATAACGAAATCAACTTCATAATGTAGACGGTGTCGATACGAATTCAACGCTGAAAACGGCATTGGAATCCGACCTCGTATGAGAGAGATATGAAATTATTAATATCTGAATTAACTTAAATTATATTAAACCATTTAATTAAACAGTAATTAGTAAATTAATTACGTTTACCATAACCAAATCATGATCACACTACTTATCATCTCGTTCTCTTCGTTCCATGTTGACTCACGCACACGAAACTCATCCACGCTCTGCCTTCCACGAATGTCGCTCCACATGTAGCAAGCCGAACCCTGCCTCGACCATCGCTAGAGTCAGCCCCGACTTCGACAATCGCTCCAGTGTCAGCCACGTCCCCAGATGCTCCGCCAATTCACGTGAAAACGAACCCAAAAGTCGCCGCATTCAATTCCAAATTTCGGCCACCGTAGTTCATCTTTGGTCACCAAATTTGACAGAGCATAGCCCTCGCCGGCCTCAACAACATCCCTTCAGACATTGTCAGCTATAAATGATCGGAGATAATGAAATCGGCAGATATAGACCTGACAGTCATGGCGATTTGCCGTCGGTCCACCACGTCAATGACGATCATGACCGTTGAATAGCTTCATGTTGTCGAGCTCTACAACTTTGTAGTAGAAGTCAAAGGCTGAAAGTGGACGGATTGGTGCCTTTGGTTGTGGATCCTTGTATGGAGGTGTTTGATATTGGTTGTTTATATTACTAGGGTCGGCTGAAATTTGTGAATGCAAATGAATGGGAGAGGAAGATTGATTTGAATTTGGGAATTAGAGTTTAGGTTGTCTGCCATTGAGAAGGAGGAGATGAGAAGGAAATGTACGTACGGACAATATAAAATAAAAAGGCTGCTAGGGTTTATAACAGCCTATATATAGGCAAAGGTAGATATGAACAAATGGACCGATCGAATTGGGTCGAAACGATAACGACGACCAGAAAAGCCCGTTTCGTTTTCAAAACGAAAATGGGTCATCCAATATATCAAAATATAGGTTTTTGATATTTTTAAATTTAATGGAACTTGTTTCAAACCCAAATTCCATTGTATATAGAAGTTAGCCTTTAAAATCAAATTATTTTAATTGAATTAAAAAAATTGATTTCTATGCGTTTCGAGCTCGTACGATCAAACGATAAGTCCGATCGCTATGAAACTTGAAATCCTATAATAATTCACTGTTACGGATCCGATGAAACTAGTTTCATCGAAATCCGAGCCAATGGCCAAGATGGCTATTTTTATGTTAATTAAATAAATTATTATTAAATTAATTTAATCCCTTTTAAATTCAAATTTTATAGTTAACAATTTTCATCATTCTAGATTACATAGAAATTAATAATCTATCAAAATAAATTTTCTATGTTAAATTCACTATTAAAATATTTCATTAAATTCAACGTTCATTACACTATAATAAAATCCTAGCTAATTATATTTTAAATCCGAATTAATTCTTTTATTTTGATTTCCACTCTTATTATTCAATCAACTATCACCTTGTGGATATAATTAACATTGGTTTACATTTTATTACATTCATATTTTACAGTTATCAGTTTTACCATATTAATTATAATATTTCAATTTCCTTAATTCCATTAATTACCAATTTTAATTCCTTATTTATAATTATAACCAAATTAACTTTACAATAATTTCAATTAATTTAAATTACATTAAAATAATTGTCAATAACCTTCAAATGACATTATTAAATCATATTCTAATTTTTTTTCTCATTAATAAATCATAAATTTTTAATTTCTCCCAATATTAAATTTCAAAATCTTATTTAATCTAATATTTTTAATTATCGAAAAATACAGGTCGTTACAAATATTGTTTTATTAAAGCATGTATCATGGCATAATTATTTTGAGTAAATCAAAGGGCTATAATTTTCCTTGTTTTGAAAATATGATTTCAAGGAGTAAATCATTTGTAAAGAAGTATGTTTTCAAGGAAATAGAAAAGGGTATTTAGCCCAAGATTTTATTAAATAGATTATTGTTCTTGTCACTTGGATAGATTGTGATAGGATAAATTGACTTAGAGATTAGAAGGCCAGATAGGACTGGTGTAGGGTAGTGCCATATACTTCAGCTGTTAGCCCCTAGCTGATATTATTAGTCCATAATTCCAGTGCGTAGGGCTGTGTCAAGATAGGACTAAAGATAGGTGTACGCACAGAAAGGAGCACACGTAGACGAGTTAGGTTATTGGTGAGCCTGTAAAACCATTAGGATCAGTTGACTCTAGAAATGGTAAGTTCCGGACAGACCATCTAGTTTTCCTCTAATGGTTAGTTAGAACATTTGATACATCTGGCAGGCTCGAGTCAGCCGTATAGGTTGGTATTTATCATGTGAAAACTAAACATTGGGACAAGTAGTCCATTGATTTGACGGATAATCATGGTTATCTATATTGCTTGCAAGCATATTATTGTTTATATTGTCTATTTAACCAGTTTGGTTGTAGGAAATTGATTTGCAAAAGATATACTCTTAAAGGGATATTAGTAAGGGGAAAACCTATTACGCTCAATGGCATGGTTTAACTAGATATTAATTAATTGAGATGGCATATTATTATTCATACCAGGCTTTTTGTTTGACTCGAAATTTATTTTCCCCCCTTTAACTCTCGGAGGCTCAAAATTTGATTTGAGTAGGTCAAGAGTAAGGGCTTTACAGGTTAAGTAGGTTTTGGCGAATAAAGCTTCCAAAGACGTGCAGGAGGCAGAAGATAGCTATGTAGGAGTATATCTATATTTATTATCCATTGTGTATGTCAATTATTGTATAAATGTATTGACAGTAGATGTGTCTGTCTATTTGGTAACTTTGATCATCCAAGGGGGCATCTTCATATGTCGCTCTTGGCATAATTTGTAAGAATTATATTTTATCTGAGCCTGGGCAATGTTTTGGGATTATGTAACGAATATGAACCGCCGATTTGAAATGTAATGAGAAATGTTGTTTTTGGAATTATGTTTAAATTATTTCATATTCTTGTGCTACTGATATTATGGATACCATTAACATGATGGCATTTTATCATCGAAAATTAATACTATAGATGACTACAATATCTGTAGCGCTTAGTTTCAGGCCTCAAAATGAGGAAAATTACAACTTGGTATCAGAGCATAGGTTTATGTAAAACTAAAGAATTTTTAACATATAAGAGATTTTGAAAACATAATATTCCTAATGAATCAAAGAATAAGATTAGGGTATGGGATAATGCTATAGTAATGTACTTGTATTTGCTATATATAAGCATACACTTTATCCCTATTCCTCCTCTCTCTTAGACCGTTCTTCCATATCTTACTAAGGTTCGAATGTAGATTTAAGGGAGTAAGATATGGAGGCAGGAAACAGAAGAGTGATTCTCGGTGGAGGAAGCACAACAATCAATGGAAATGCTAGGCCTAATACCAAGAGAAACGTGGGTTGGAAAACAGCTACTAACGTAGGTGTAGGAACACCATTGGTTGATATGGGAGCAATGTATCAGATCTTTGTCAACATGATGCAAGCAGGAGCTGTTGTTGGGTTAGTTGGAAGAAATGCTGGAGGAGTGAAACAGGAGGCCCCAATTGTTAATAACTATGTTGTTCTGAGTAGGGACTATGCGAGACATGGATGGAAACCATTTATTGGAACGGAGGATGCAATTGAAATGGAGAATTGGTTGCTTCATTGTGAAAGGATTCTGGGACTGAATGATGAACAAAAGAGGAGATTGGCGTCCAGGCAATTGCAAGGAGCTGTGTTGTACTGGTGGAATAATGTGATTTTCGGGGTAGCAGAGAAGACTTTGAATTAGGCTGAATTCGAAAGGAGATTTTGAACATCCCTTATCTTAAGACCCGAAACTAAGCGCTACAGTTACTGCAGTCATCTATAGTATTAACTTTCGATGACAAAATATGGTAATGTTAATGGTATCCATAATATCAAAAGCACATGAATATGAAACAAAATCATGGATTCCAAAAACATCAACTTTACTGATTATATTTCAAAAACATGTTTCATATTCCATTACATCATCCCAAACGTTTCTTAGGTTTTGATCAAATATAATTATTATAAAATACGCCAAGAGCGACATATGAAGATGCCCCCTTGGATGATCAGAGTACTAAATAGACATATAAGTCTTAATATATCACAACGGAAATAAATCTAACAACTCCTAAATAGCTAACTTTGCTTCCTGCACGTCTTCGGAAACTTTATTCGTCCATCTACTAAACCTGTAAAACTCTAGCTCTCAATCTACTCAAATTAGTTTTGAGCACCCGAGAGTTTAAGGGGAAAAACATAAACTTTGAGTCAGACATAAAGCCTGGTGTGAATAATACTATTTCATCATGGTTTACTAATGTTAAACAAAACCACGCCGCTTAGCGGAACGGGTTTCCCCTCACTAATATCCCTTTAAAACCTATCTATTTGCAAATCAGAATCCTGCAATCAAACTGGTTAATCAAACCGATTATAACAATAATAGAAATATCATATATGCTCAAAAACAGGTAATAAATGGACCATTTGTCCGAATAATATAGTTTTGTTTGGTTAACTACTTACCATTGACTGACTCGGGCCTACCAGACAATATAAACAAATAATCTAACACCTCTTGGACAAACTTCCGAATGGTCTGTCCTTAACTTACTTCTCTAAGGGTCACCTGATCCTAATGGTTTTTCGGGCTCACCAATAACCTATTATCCTTCTCTTTATATATTTCTTTATGTGTGTAACCATCATTTAAGTCTAACCTATGACTAAGCCCTACACATTGGAATTTTGGACTAAATTAGCTTGGGGCTATAGCTAATGTATAGGGCGCGACCCTACATCAATCCTATCTGGTATTCAAATATCTGAGTCATTTACTTAGGTTAACTACCCTTTAAAATTTTCCTTGAAAACCATTCAAATTGATTTAATCCCTTTAAATCATACTTAAACATGGAAAACATACTATTTTCTTTACTCAAATCTCTTTGCCATGATATATGCTTTACTCAAAATATTGTCGATGAAAACATTCGAAACCTTTGTTTAAAACCTTTAAACAATCTCTTTCGAAAGCATTGAAAGTACCCCTTTCGAAAATATTGAAAGTACCCCTTTCGATACAAGTAAAATACTTTACTTTATAACCCTAGGCCGAAAGGCCAAAACATACCTTTTGAAACAATTTATCATAGTCCTTTCGAAAACATTGAAAACATCTCTTTCGAAAGCTTTATAAAACCTTATACATCCTCTTTTAAAACACTTCAAACATGCCTTTCGAAAACATTAGAAACCTTCCATTCAAATACTAAAGGTAAACCTTTCAGAAACATTGGGGAACCCCCCTTTCTAAACCATTATAATATACCTTTCGAAAATACTGAGGAACCTCCCCTTCAAAACCTTTATTAGCTAACTTTCGAAAGCATTAAAGTAATCAACTTAAAACAAACTGTTTGCTCCAAAGTTAGTCACAAACACCCAATTGCCAATGAAAGCACCCGTTCACAATTACAGATCACAGATAACAAGTTTATAGAGAATAAAATATGAAGAATGCTCAGAAAATTAAAGGAAAGCAATAGAAACACGCGATTTATAGTGGTTCGCCTATCTCTGGCCTACGTCCACTTTGAAGAGTTGCTATTTTATTAATTATCACTCGTTGGTTACAAGAGTATGGTTTATAATAATCGAGTTACAATGGAATTCGGTAGAGTAACGGCGTAGAAGAACCAAAAGATCCTTTTTCAGTAGGTCTTGGGCTACAATTTATAGGCGTAAGCAGCAAATATCTCACTCTGATCTCAGAATACCTCTTCTCCCACGTGGGCCCGCGTGATCGATCCTCGGTTGTTTGGACTCGATCCGTGATCGATACGAATGAAATTTGTATCGATCAAGATTCGGCTCAATCGAGCCGAGATCGATCATGAATATTCTTGAGGTTGCATGCAATCTCCTGTGAAAATTTGGTGGCATTTGGACTTGTAGATTTTGAGTTATGATCGATGCAAGTTTGAATTTGTTGAAGGCTGCTGAGTTCGCATCGCTTCTGTTCACATCGGTCTGTTTGCATCGCTTCTGGACATGTGATGCTTGATGACGTGGCGCTAACTTTTGGATCGATCCACTTTTTATGCCGAGTGACCGAGTCTCTCACTTGAATGCGCCATGTTCGTATCCATTCATTGCTTTTCCATTCGTATCGCTCCTGTACTTCACTTCGTATCGCTTCACGTATACATTGCTTTGTATCACTTCACATACACATTGCTTCATATCGCTTCACACATACATTGTTTCGTATCCATAGGCGTGGCTTCATTCATATCGATGATTTGAAGACGCTTCGTATCGATCACTGCATGCGTTCTTCGTATCGCTCTTATGCCTCGTATCGATAGGTTAACTGATCGATACGAGTTAAGTTGGTGTGATCAATACGAAACGTGACTTGTTGATGGATACGAAATAACGCAAATTCGATGGATACGAACTGAAGTGCGCGTGATGGATACGAAGTGGCATGCACTTGATGGATACGACCAAGTGCTCACATTATGGATACGAAGCAATGCGCATTTAATGGATACGAACTAGTGCTGACCTGATCGATACGAAACCATGCGCATTTGATGGATTTGAACAAGATTGATACGAAGGAGGTTTCTCTTTGATGGATACGAAGTGGAATGTGCCTGGGTGGTTACGATCTGATGATTGCTTGATGGATGCGAACGAGATTATTGCTAGATTTGCATCGATCATATCTTGAGCATACGAACTTCGATTGACTTGAAATTTGAAACCTAGCCTTTCCTAGCCTTGTTCATCATTCCCAATCGATCCCGTCTTGATTGGAGCTCGGTCAAGTTTTGACGATATCGATCATAGCCTTGTTTCCAATCGATCTCTAATACTGATTTCCATCCTTTTTAGCCTATTTGTTGATATCTCGGCCTTGACCAAAAGGCGGGATAATATTTGCACCCTAAAACATGCCTTGTGGTAAGAAGGCGTGTTTTGAATATCTCCAAATCCAACATCTAAAGTCCATATTCCATTCATAGCCATACCATCCGATTCATAATCCAATCTATTACCAAGCCATCCTATCCAAGTGCCATAGTTATCCAAACTCGTCAACCGAGTCATAATCCGTCAGCATCTAATGACCAATAACCAAATCCATAACCTTTTTGGATTGATATCCAAATCCAGGACCACTCCGAGCCCCCAAATCCAGGACCACTCTGGGTTCATTTATCCCAAGCCGAAATCTGAATCCATGACCTCTTCTGGTTGCGCTAACCTGTTCCGACCACGACTCTCCAACCAAGGGCTCCTATGTTCTCCGGCCTCGGCTCTACGGCCAAGGAATTTTATATTCTCCGGCCTCGGCTCTCCGGCCAAGGACTTTTAAATTCTCCGGCCTCGGCTCTTCGGCCAAGGACTTTTATGTTCTCCAGCCGCAGCTCTCCGGCCAAGGACTTTTATGTTCTCCGGCCTCGGCTCTCCGGCCAAGGACTTTTATGTTCTCCGGCCAAGGACTTTTATATTCTCCGGCCTCGGCTCTCTGGCCAAGGACTTTTATATTGTGTTTGAGTCCATTCCATCGCTCTTCAGCGAAGGGACTCGTAACTTGCGATCACTGCTTCGTCTCTCCGGTTGGAACCGTAATCGCAAGACCTGTATTATTTATTACATTAATGCAAATCCAATCATTCAGAATAAAAGTATTTACAGTCAGGGAAAACCAAATAAATGTCTGTACATCCAAGGGAGAAACCAAAGTTTTCAGGAAAACGAAAGAAAAACAGTATTTCATAGACTCGAGCAACACGGTTTATCATCGTCTCATAGCATGCCTAGGGACCGTCCTCGATCCCGCACTTGTGTAAGTGACTTTGCCGTATTACTTCGGGTTCTATTACTCATTAAAGTCATAATCCATTTAGTTGATAACAAGCTAGCATGCCTAGATCCAGTGCCATTCTCGTTCGAGTTGGGCGGTGGCCGCTCCTGTTCCACTGCCACAGCTCGATTCCTTACATATTGTTGTAGATGACCATTCCTTACATGCTCCTCAATGATATCCTTCAAATGCCTACAGTCGTTCGTGTTGTGCCCATCAAGCTCATGGAATAGGCAATGCTTTCCCGATGCCCGCTCATATTCAGAAGGTTCCTTTCTTGTCGGCCTTCGATACTGGATGCTCCCTCGAATATCCAAGTAAATCCTTTCCACAGTCTCAGTAAAATCCGTGTAGGAAGTAAACTTTGAATTCCTCCATGGCTTTTTTGAAGTGTTACCGTTATCATTCATTTTCCTTTTTCCTTTATCATCTTTGTTTGGATCCTCCCTGGGTGGACCTCCACCCGTTACTACATAAGCTTCAGCCTCCCTCCCTTCTCTCTCAGCCTATGCATCTTCCTGCCTTAGAAACCTTTCTGCTTCATGGTAAAACTCCCCGAGATCCATCGGTGGGTCCCGTTCCAACGATATCTTGAAATCCGAATTATATGCAATTCCTGAAGCTGCCGCCATCAAAACCATCGATGGATCAGGTCGATCCACCGAAGCCACTAACACATTGAATATGGTTAAGAAATCCCTAAGCGACTCCCCTTTCCGTTGTTTTATCGATGTCAAAGTCATCACATTCTTGGGTCGGACTATATGGACCTGAAACTACCTCATAAACCTTTCAATCAGCTCCGTCCATGCGCCAATAGAGACACTCTCCAGCTGTCTGAACCATAATGCTGCTATATCTGTCAAATACAAAGGGAAGCATTGCGCCATGACCTCTTCTGATGCCCCTAGTACTTCCATATGCCTCATGTACCTTGTCAAGTAAACATGATCCGTTCTTCTGTCATACATCTCCAGTATTGGTAGTTTGAAATCCGGCGGGTTCATAGCTAGCCTGATCATTGGAGCAAAGGGACTCCTATTCACATCCTCCAAGTCCCTATTCACCAATCCACCTCTCATGACTCGCCTAACCATCTCGGCCAATCTATCGTTGTCGCCAAGCTGCAGTCCTTGTCCGTTGCCTCCAATCTGCCCCTCGAGTTCACAAGGGATTCCTGGAATCTGCTCTCCTGGATGAGCATCCATTCCTCTACCAACTCCATGTTGCACAGCTCCACCTGGTACTCTGCCCGGGATTGGATCAACATGCTCTGGGTGAGTGCCCTCTAGTTCTGGTGCTACTCCTGATGGTCCTGCTCTATCTGAATTCTGGTTGCTCCGTGATCCCGATACCTATCTCCAGCATCCCCTGCAGTTGCCTTCCCTTGATTCGGCACTCCAACTTGTCCAACTTGTCGAAGTAGGTTCTTCATCATCTCCTCTTGTCTCTTCAGCATCATTTCCATTTCGTTTCTGGTGATGAAGATCAAGCCCTGATTCACTCCCGAGGAAGCCTCCTGACTCCCTTCATGCTGACCCCTTTCAATCCTTTGTCTTCTTGTTGATTTCCTTGCCATAGCTTTCCAAATCCAAGTCCTTAAGCTTTCAAATCTGAAATCCAAGCTTTAGAATCCCTGAGTGCTAGCTTCTCGGTGAAAGCACCAAAATGTTTGCGCCAAAATTAGTCACAAACACCCAATTGCCGACGAAAGCACCCGTTCACAATTATAGATCACAGATAATAAGTTTATAGAGAATAAAATATGAAGAACGCTCAGAAAATTAAAAGGAAAGCAATAGAAACACACGATTTATAGTGGTTTGGCTATCTCCGGCCTACGTCCACTTTGAAGAGTTGCTATTTTATTGATTATCACTCGCTGGTTACAAGAGTATGGTTGATAATAATCGAGTTACAATGGAATTCAGCAGAGTAACGGCGTAGAAGAACCAAAAGATCCTTTTTCAGTAGGTCCTGGGCTGCTATTTATAGGCGTAAGCAGCAAATATCTCGCTCAGATCTCGGAAGACCTCTTCTCCCACGTGGGTAGGCCCGCGTGATCGATCCCCGGTTGTTTGGACTCGATCCGTGATCGATACAAATGAAATTTGTATCGATCAAGATTCGGCCCAATCGAGCCGAGATCGATCATGAATATTCTTGAGGTTGCATGCAAGCTCCTGTGAAAATTTGGTGGCATTTGGACTTGTAGATTTTGAGTTATGATCGATGCAAGTTTGAATTTGTTGAAGGCTGCTGAGTTCGCAACACTTCTGTTCGCATCGGTCTGTTCGCATCGCTTCTGGACACGTGATGCCTGATGATGTGGCACTAACTTTTGGATCAATCCACTTTTTATGCCGAGTGACCGAGTCTCTCACTTGAATGCGCCCTGTTCATATCCATCCGTTGCTTTTCCATTCGTATCGCTCCTATACTTCACTTCGTATCGCTTCACGTATACATTGCTTCGTATCGCTTCAATACACATTGCTTCGTATTGCTTCACACATACATTGCTTCGTATCCATAGGTGTGGCTTCATTCGTATCGATGGTTTGAAGAAGCTTCGTATCGATCACTGCATGCGTTCTTCGTATCGCTCTTATGCCTCGTATCGATAGGTTAACTGATCGATACGAGTTAAGTTGGTGTGATCGATATGAAACGTGACTTGTTGATGGATACGAAATAAAGCAAATACGATGGATACAAATTGAAGTGCACGTGATGGATACAAAGTGGCATGCACTTGATGGATACGACCAAGTGCTCACATTATGGATATGAAGCAATGCACATTTGATGGATACGAACTAGTGCTGACCCGATCGATAAGAATCCATGCGCATTTGATGGATTCGAACAAGATTGATATGAAGGAGGTTTCTCTTTGATGGATATGAAGTGGAATGTGCCTGGGTGGTTACGATCTGATGATTGCTTGATGGATGCGAACGAGATTATTGCTTGATTTGCATCGATCATATCTTAAGCATACGGACTTCGATTGACTTGAAATTTGAAACGTAACCTTTCCTAGCCTTGTTCATCATTTCCAATCGATCCCGTCTTGATTGGAGCTTAGTAAAGTTTTGACGGTATCAATCATAGCCTTGTTTCCAATCGATCTCTAATACCGATTTCCATCCTTTTTAGCCTATTTGTTAATATCCCGGCCTTGACCAAAAGGCGGGATAACACAAACCTTTCGAAAACGTTGGGTTCAAGTAAAAATGCGTGGAACCTAGTTTTGAAACCATTTAAAACTATTCCTTTCGAAACCTTTGGATTTAGCTTTCAAAATGTAAAAAGGATCTTAAAAGAACTAAGTCGAAAACAACTCTTTCGAAAGCGGTTTACTAAGTAAAAGAAGTGGATGATATCGAAACCAACCCCTTCGAAATCATTAGAGAAGCGACTCTAATTTTAAAACAGAAGAACCCTTTCGAAAGCACTACTTCGAAAGGTAGAATGCAGCAGTAGGGTTCGACCCCTTCGAAAGCTTCTATTTAAAACAAAAGTGGCAACCCCTTTTCGAAACCTTTCTTTAAAACAATTGACCAAATTGAAAGCCATCTCATTCGAAAGCCATCTTTTCGAAAGCAAAGCAAGCGGCATTCCCTTTTAAAAGAAAAGTAAGGTCTCGACCCCTTTGAAAGCCATGTTTCGACCCTATACCTTTCGCCTATCTCCAATCCACTACGTACCAAGTCTTTGATACCATGTGTATTGGTTTCGACTAAGGTGGAGGCGAAAGTATATGATCAAAAGGTAGCTGTCGAATGTGACAAAATAGCGAAACCTTTTAAAAACAGAATTTTAACTTTAAAAAGCAATTTCTTTCCAACTAACTTGCTTATTTGTCATTATATATTTGGTTTCCAGTTTCTTTTCCAAAATCTTTTCTAAAGGTGCTGCCGAATTTCAGAAATAAACAATTTGAAACATTTACAAATTGCCCATTCTCCTATTATAAACATATAAAACATTTAAGTCTCATACCTTAAATAATTTCATATATTTATTAAAACACTTAGGAAAATTCTCCAAAAATTCCCATAAATCACTTTTAATTATTTTCTAACATATATAAATTTATGACCCAAAGCTAATATATTATAGCCGTAATTAATTTTAAACCCAATTTAACCATTTTCTTCACTAGAAAATTCATAATAAATCCACGTTAATTCAGAAAATTATGAAACTTGGAACCCATCTCTAAAATATCATTTCTGACCATATACCAAAATCGCAAGGCATTTGGATATCATTTGATAGGTTTTTCATATCCAATCTTATCATAAAAATCTATATGAACAAGCAAAATTCATTAACAAGCATGTATATCTATTTATCATTCAAAATAGGGCAATATACTTTGCAAATAATATACGGATCTGATCTAGAAACAAAAACAAGAAAATATGAGATGTAACCTATTATTCACCTTTAGCTTGTTATTAAGGAGTTGAGATTTGCTCTTGAATAAATTTGATTAAGATTCCTTCTTCTTGATTCTTGCTTATCTTCCTCTTAGTTCTTCTATTGGTGGTCGGCCACTTCTTATTTTTAGTTTTGATTGTGAACATGTAAAATGAAAGTGCACGAGGGTTTAGGGCACGAGAATATGACTTATTCCTATTTCACCCTTATCTAATTTCCCTTACTATTTCATTTTAATTCCATTTAGTTCATTGTTTAACTAGGCACGACTACCATCTAGATATACAAATCTCAATCCCTTAACCATTTATATTATTTCATTTAATTTATATAATTAAATATCCTAAATAATGTTAACCAAAATTAGGGTCATTACAGACTCCCCTCATTAAATTATTTCGTCCTTGAAATTACGATAAGGCACTCATCAAAATTAATCATAAAGGTAAAACATACCATGAAACAAGTCAGGATAAGCATCTCTAATCCTGCTCTTAGTTTCCCAAGTACAGTCTCTCTCATCGTCGCTCTATTGGACATTAACTAATCTGACTGTCTTGTTCCTTAGCCTCTTCTCATCTCTCGTGACTATACGAACAGGCTTTCTAACTATAGTCAAATTCGGTTCCACTACTAAGTCCTCTAACATAGTTGGTGCTATAGTAGTCTCTGGATCTTGAATACACTTCCTTAGATGAGAAATAAGAAAAACATCGTGGACTCCTGCCAAACTATTCGGTAACTCTACTCTATATGCGAGTTTCCCGATCCATTCTACAATAGGAAACGGTCCAATGAATCTCGGTGCCAATTTCCATGCGAATTACATCTTTCATCAGTGATACCTTGACGAAAACATGATCCCCGACTGGGAACTCTAAGCCTTTCCGTCGCTTATCAACATAACTCTTCTACCTAGACTAAGCTTCCTTCATTCTAGCTCTAATTAACTCAATCATTTCTACAACTTCTTCAACCAAATCCGGACCAAGAACTAAGCTATCCCCGGTCTCTAACCAACAAACTGGAGATTTGCATGGCCTTTCATACAAAGCTCCAAATGGTGCCATCCCTATATTAGCCTGATAACTGTTGTTATATGAAAACATGACTAAATGTAGATGGTCTTCCCATGGTCCTCCAAAATCTAGCACACAAGCTCGTAACGAATCTTCTAAGACTTTTTTTAACTCTTTCTGTTTGCCCATCTATGTGCGTATGGTAAGTGGTACTCATCTTGAGTTTGGTACCTAAAATCTCCTATAGACTCTTCCAGGACTCGCTAGTGAATAAGGAATCTCTATCGTTTACTATACTACTAAGAATTCCATACGGTCTAACTATATTCTTCATGAATAACTTAGCTAAAATAGGTGTCGTCCTAGTTGACTTAACTGAAATGAAATGGGAACCCTTGGTCAACTTGTCCACTATGACCCATATACTTTCATTTCCTCTATTTGTCCTTAGCAACCCGTCTATAAAATCCATCGAGATAGAATCCCATTTCCATACTGGAATATCTAAAGGCTGAAGTAACCCACTTGGTTTCTGATGTTCGGCTTTTACCTGTTGATAGTTCAAACACTGTTTCACCCATAAGCCTACATCTCTCTTCATACCTTTCCAGAAGAAACTTCTTTTTATGTCTTAGTTCCTCCTGGATGAACGGTGAACTTCGAACGATGACATTGTTCAAGAACTTCCTTCCTAATGTTCCCCACATTCGGAACACACAATCTTCCTTTCTTTCTTAACCATCCCTTTTGGTCAAGACTAAAATCCTTTAGATCATTGATCTCAGTTCCAACCTCAAGCCTTTTAATCCTCTCGGCTAACACTAGATCCTCTTTCTGTTTAGAAGCAATCTTATCGATCATTATCGATCATCCTCTCGGCTAACACTAGATCCTCTTTCTGCTTAGAGGCATTGACCACATACAGAGTACAGTCGGATCTATAGACAACCCTTCCTCTAAGACTACATGACCAAGAAACTTCACTTCCTTCTTCCAGAAATGACACTTCGAAGATTTCACTTTTAGCTGATTCTGCCTCAGCGTCTCAAGCACTACTCTAAGATGAACTTCATGCTCTCTTTTATCCTTTGAGTATATCAAGATATCATCTATAAAAACCAACACGAACCTATCCAAGTGCTCTCAGAAAATTCGGTTCATCAAATCTACAAAGAATGCTGGCGCATTAGTTAGTCCGAACGGCATTACTAACCATTTGTTTGATCCATATCTGGTCCTAAACGCCATCAAAAGAACACTATCCTCTGCCACTCTAAGCTGATGGAATCTTGTCACCAAATCCAACTGGGAAAATACTTTGGCTCTGCTCAACTGGTCGAACAAATCGTCGATTCTAGGTAATGGATATCGATTCTTTATCGTCTTCTCATTCAATTTACGATAATCGATACATAACCTTAACGATCCATCCGGATTCTTAGCAAATACCGCGGCTGCCCCCTAAGGCGAACTGCTTGGTCTGATAAAATTATTGCCTTCTAAATCCACCAACTTCACCTTTAACTCCCTCATCTCGGTAGGTGTCATCCTACTTGGCGGTCTACTCACCGGTTTTGCTGTTGGTACCAAATCTATTTGAAACTCAAAGGCTCGTTTCGGTGGCAATTCCACTACATGTTCAAAGACATCTACGAATTTTCTAACAACAAAACTCGATTCAACTCGTCTTCTACCTCCACAACACCCAACAAAGCATTAACCTCACAACTAGGGTTTTCTATGGAGTATACTATCCGATCACTACGGTCAGAGTGTCTAAGCGATATTTTCCTATCATGGAAAAATATCCAAGCATCGTATTTACTTAACCAATCCATACCCAAAATAATTCTGAACCCTACGAAATCAAACACATGAAAACTGCAAACAAATGTATGACCTAACAATTCAAACTCTAGGTGGTCACATCTCATCCCAAGTGTCACATAACCTCCTACTGGATTTGCAACCCTTAGGGAAGTAACTAGGTATGAAGGTTCTAGGTTAAGCTTATCTATCAAACTACGAGATGTAAAAGAATTCGATGCACCCATATCAAATAGAACTCTAACTGATACACCGTAAATCAAAAGGGTACCTCCCAACATAGATTTTCCTTTCTCCTGCGATGTTGGTCTCGAGGTAGCTGGCTCCAATGCAAACATCTTGCCTTTCCCATCCTTGGCTGACTCCTTGCACTGGTTCTTATAGTGCCTAATTTGATCACAATTGAAACACCTCACCCCTTTCTTCTCAGCAGCTTTCTTTCCTTTGCATGTCCGTCATTCATGAGCGTAATGCCCTTTCTTATCGCACTTACAATAGACAACCTCTGCCTTCCCTTTCTTAGCATCTCCATCCTTCTAAGCTCCTTTATTATGGAAAAACTTCCTTTTCTGACTCTGCTCTCCTTGAGCTTCCTTTGCCCTATTTCCATCAAGAAAAGCAAGCATCTCTTCATGCCTCAAGGCCATCTCCACAACAACATCACATGGATCTCTAATGTGCGAAAACATGGCCTTAGCAAGCTTAGGCTTCAACCCACGAATGAACTTCTCATTCCTTTTAATAAGTGTATCAACCGTAGCATAGCCATATCTCGCTAGCTCCTCAAACCTTGTTGCATACTCAAGTACAGTCATATCCCCCTACTTTAACTCAACAAACTTCCTGAGTAGAGTGGACTTAGCAATCTCTGACATAAACCTTTCTTCGAACCTTCTTCTGAACTAAGCCCAAGTCATGGTCTCCTCATTGACTCCAATAGTTACACTGTTCCACCAATACATTGCTACTCCTTGTAGCTGTCTAGAAGCAAGTCTCCTATTTTCCTCATCATTGAGCCCCAAATCAGCGAAAATCCTCTCGTAATAAAGTAACAAATTCTCTACTTCAATTGTGTCTTTAGTATCAATAAACGGCTTTCCTCCCAGCCGAGCATAATCTCTACTCAAAACAGCTTAGTTATTAACCACCGAAGCTTCTTGATTTCCTCCTCCAGCATTTACTCCAACTACTCCAATAGCAACTCCCGCTTGCATCATGTTTACAAAGAACTAATACATCATTCCCATATCAACTTGCGGGGCTCCAACACCCATATTTGCAGCTTATGCTTGACCTGGGTTCCTTCTAGTATTTTGTCTAGCATTTCCATTAGTTGTGGTGCTTCCCCCACCAAGGTTAACTCTTCCACTTCTAGCATCCATATATGCATTCGAGTCTTCGTAAGATATAGAAGAATAGCCTAAGAGAGATGAGATAATAGAGATAAAGCATATACTTATATATAGCTAATACAAGTACGTTACTATAGCGTTATCCCATACCCCGATCTTTTCCCCAATTCTTTAGGATTATGTTTTCAATATCATTTTAAGTTTGAAGTTTTTCATAAACCTATGCTCTAATACCAAGTTGTAACATCCCCTATCTTGAGGCCCGAAGCTAAGCACTACAGATGCTGCAATCATCTATATCATTAAATTCCAGTGACAAAATATGGTAATGTTAAAGGTATCCATAATATCAGAAGCACATGAATATGAAACAAAATCATAGATTCCAAAAACAACAACTTTACCGATTATATTTCAAAAACATGTTTCATATTCCATTACATAATCCCAAATGTTTCCTAGGTTTTGATCAAATATAATCATTACAAAATACGCCAAGAGCGACATATGTAGGTGCCCCCTTGGATGATCAGAGTGCTAAATAGAGATATAAATCTTAATACATCACAATGGAAATAAAACTAACAACTCCTAAATAGCTTACTTTGCCTCCTACACGTCTTCGGCAGCTTTATTCGTCCACCTACTAAACCTGTAAAACCCTGGTTCTCAGTCTACTCAAATTAATTTTGAGCACCCGAGAGTTTAATGGGAAAAACATAAACTTTGAGTCAGACATAAAGCCTAGTGTGAATAATACTATTACATCCTGGTTTACTGGTATTAAGTGAGACCATGCCGCTTAGCGGAATGGGTTTCCCCTCACTAATATCCCTTTAAAACATATCTTTTAAGAAAATTAGTATCTTGCAATCAAGCTGGTTAATCAAACTGATTATAACAATAATAGTAATATCATATATGCTCAAAAACAAGTAATAAATGGACCATCTGTCTGAAAAATATAGTTTTGTTTGGCTAACTACTAACCATTGGCTGACTTGGGCCTACCAGACAAAATAAACAAATAATCTAACACCTGTTAGACAAATTTCTGAACGGTCTGTCTACCTCTCTAGGGGACACCCGATCCTAATGGTTTTTCGGGCTCACCAATAACCTATTCTCCTTCTCTATATATATTCCTTTCTGTGTGTAACCATCTTTTAAGTCCTAGCTGTAACTAAGCCTTACATAATGTAATTTTGGACTAAATTATCTACGGGCTATAGCTAATGTATATGGTGCGACCCTACACCAGTCCCATCCGGTATTCAAATATTTGAGTCATTTACTTAGGGTTAACTACCCTTTAAAATTTTCCTTAAAAACCTTTCAAATTGATTTAATCCCTTTAAATCATACTTAAACAAGGAAAACATACTATTTGCTTTACTCAAATCTCTTTGCCACGATATATGCTTTACTCAAAACATTATTGATGAAAACATTCAAAACCTTTAAATAATCTCTTTCGAAAACATTGAAAGTACCCCTTTCGAAACCATTGAAAGTACCCCTTTCAATACAAGTAAACCACTTTACTTTATAACCTTAGGTCAAAAGGCCAAAACATACCTTCAAAACCATTATCATAGTCCTTTTGAAAACATTGAAAACATCTCTTTCGAAAGCTTTATAAAACCTTAGACATCCTCTTTTAAAACACTTCAAACCTGCCTTTCGAAAACATTGGAAACCTTCCATTCAAATACTAAAGGTAAACCTTTCAAAAACATTGGGGAACCACCCCTTCGAAACCTTTATCATATACCTTTCGAAAATACCGGGGAACCTCCCCTTTGAAAACTTTATTAGTTACCTTTCGAAAGCATTAAAGTACTTTAATTAAAACAAACCTTTCGAAAACATTGGGTTCAAGTAAAAATGTGTGGAACCTAGTTTTGAAACCATTTAAAACTATTCCTTTTGAAACCTTTGGGTTTAGCTTTCAAAATATAAAAAGGGCCTTAAAAGAACTAAGTCGAAAGGACCTCTTTCGAATGCAGTTTCCTTGTAAAAGAAGTGGATGGTATCGAAATCAACTCCTTTGAAAGCATTGAAGAAGCGGCTCTAATATTAAAACAGAAGAACCCTTTCGAAAGCACTACTTCGAAAGGTAGAATGCAGCGACACGGTTTTAACCCCTTCGAAAGCTTCTATTTAAAACAAAAGCGACAACCCCTTTTTGAAACCTTTCTCTAAAACAATTGACGAAGTCAAAAGTCATCTCATTCGAAAGCCATCTTTTTGAAAGCAAAGCAAGCGGCATTCCCTTTTAAAAGCAAAGTAAGGTCTCGACCCCTTCGAAAGCCATGTTTTGACCCTATACCTTTCGCATATTTCCAATCCACTACGTACCAAGTCTTTGATACCATGTGTATTGGTTTCGACTAAGGTGGAGGTGGAAGTATATGGTCGAGGGGTTGCTCCCGAATGTGGCGAAACAGTGAAACCTTTTAAAAACAGAATTTTAACTTTAAAAAGCAATTTCTTTCCAACTAACTTGCTCATTTGTCATCATACAATTGGTTGCCAGTTTCTTTTCCAAAATCTTTTCTAAAAGTGCTGCTGAAATTCAGATTTTAACAATTTAAAACATTTACAAATTACCCCTTCTCCTATTATAAACATACAAAACATTTAAGTCCCATACCTTAAATAATTTTATATACTTATTAAAACACTTAGGAAAATTCTCCAAAAATTCCCATAAATCACTTTTAATATGTTTTCCAACATATATATATTTCTGACCCAAAGCTAATATATAATAGCCGTAATTAATTTTAAACCCAATTTAACCATTTTCTTCACTAGAAAATTCAAATAAATCCACATCAATTCAGAAAATTATGAAACTTGAAACCCATCTCTAAGATATCATTTATGACCATATATCAAAATCGCAAGCATTTAGATGCCATTCGATAGGTTTATCAAATCAAATATTATTATAAAAATCTATATGATCAAGAAAAATTCATCAAAAAGCATGTATATCTATTTATCATTCAAAACATGGTGCAAATCATATATGGATCTGATTTTGAACCAAAAACAAGAAAATATGAGATGTAACCTATTATTCGCCTTTAGCTTGTTGTTAAGGAGTTGAGATTTGCTCGTGAATAAATTTGATTAAGATTCCTTCTTCTTGATTCTTTCTTATCTTCCTCTTAGTTCTTCTAATGATGGTTGGCCTCTTCATATTTTTAGTTTTGATTGTGAACGTGTAAAATGAAAGTGCATGAGGGTTTAGGGTATAAGAATATGACTTATTCCTATTTTGCCCTTATCTAATTTCCCTTACTATTTCATTTTAATTCCATTTAGTTCATTGTTTAACTAGGCAGGGTTACCCTCTAGATATACAAATCTCAATCCCTTAACCATTTACATTATTTCATTTAATTTATCTAATTAAATGTCCTAAATAATGTTAACCAAAGTTAGGGTCGTTGTAGGTTTGAAGGAAGATTTATGTCTGAGATTTCTAAGTCAGCTCTGTTGAGGAAGTTTGCTGAGCTGGTACAAGGTGATATGACGGTGCTTGAGTATGTGACCAAATTCGAGGAGTTGTCCCGATATGGATATGATACAGTAGATACAGTGATTAAGAGAAACGAGAAGTTCATCCGTGGACCGAGACCTAAGCTTGCTAGGGCAACTTTGTTATACCTCAGGGATCCATGCAATGTAGTCATGGAGATAGCTTTGAGAAATGAAGAGATGCTCGCTTTGTTCTGTAATAACAAGCCAGTAGAGAGTCAGGTTGGGCAAAATCAGAAGAGAAAGTTTTACCAAAAGAAGGGAGCTCAGAAGGGTGGAGCTGCAAAGAAAGGAAAGTCTGAGGCTGTGTGTTACAAGTGTGACAATAAGGGACATTATGCTCATGAATGTCAAACTGGCAAGGGAAAGGAAGTCATTGGAAAGAAGAACATCAAGTGGTTTAACTACGACCAGGAGGGACATTATAAGAACAAATGTCCGGAAGTGGCCAAGGTAAAAAAAGGAAAAGTATTTGTTTTGGAATTGGCTACCTTGAGACCAACATGTAAGGAGAAAGATAAAGCTGTGGTGGGAGGTGCGCTTTTGATTCATGGTATACCTGTTAGAGTATTATTTGATAATAGTGTATCACATTACTTTATGTCTCATTGTTTGCTAGATAAGCTTAACCTAGAACCCTCATCCTAGTTACTTCCTTAAGGGCTGCGAATCCGGTAGGAGGGCATGCAACTCTTAAGATGAGATGTGACCATTTAGAGTTTGAATCGTTAGTTCATATATTTGCTTGCAATTTGCATGTGTTCGATTTCAGAGGCTTTCGAATTATTGTGCGTATGGATCGGTTAAGTAAATACAATGCTAGGATATTTTTCCATGATAGGAAAATATCACTAAGACACCATAATAGTAGTAACCGAATTATATACTTAGTAGAAAAACCGAGTTTTGATATTTATGCTCTATTGGGTGTAATGGAGTAGGAAGATGAGTTAAGCCGAGTTTTCATAGTTAGGGAATTTGAAGATGTCTTTGAGCCTGTTATAGGAATACCGCCGAAATGAGCTATTGAGTTTCGAATAGATCTTGTATCCGGAGCTGAACCCGTAAGTAGACAACCTAGCAGGATGACACCTACCGAAATGAAGGAGTTAAAGGTTCAGCTAGTGGACTTAGAAGGAAAGAGTTTTAGTAGACCAAGCAGTTCACCTTGGGGATTGGCCATGGTGTTTGTGAAGGAACAGGATGGGTCATTGAGATTATGCATCCATTATCGTAAGTTGAATGAGAAGATGATAAAGAATCAATATCCGTTGCCAAGAATTAATGATTAATTGGTCAGTTGAGTGGAGCCAAAGTACTTTTCCAATTAGATTTGGCGATAAGGTTCCGTCAACTAAGGGTGGCGGAAGACGGTATTTCGTTGACGGCGTTTAGAACAAGTTATGGTCTGTACGGGTGGTTAGTAATGCCATTCGGATTGACTAATGCGCATGCTTTCTTCGTAGACTTAATGAACTGGATTTTTTGAGAGTAATTGGATAGGTTTGTATTAGTATTCATAGATGATATTTTGATATATTCTAAGGATGAAAGAGATTATAAGATTCTTCTTAGAATAGTGCTTAAGATGATGAGGCAACATCAGCTAAAAGCAAAATTTCGAAGTGTCATTTTTGTAAGAAAGAGGTGAAGTTTCTTGGTCATGTAGTCTCAGAGAAAGGGTTGTCAGTAGATCCACCTAAGATCGAAGTAGTTAATAACTAGAAGAGACCCAAGACGATGATCGAGATAAAGAGTTTTCTTGGATTAGCTTGCTACTACCAAAGATTCATTAAAAGTAGCTCCAATGAATAGATTAACAATGAAGGACATGAAGTATGTTTGGATGGATAAATGTGAGGAGGCATTCCAGAAGCTGAAACATTTATTGACCAACGCGCCCGTGTTAGTTATTCCAGATGAAAATCAAGATTTAGTGGTGTATACTAAGGCATGTGGAACAGGATTAGGAGTTGTGTTAATGTTGATGGATAAAGCAATTGCCTATGCTTTGTGGCAGCTCAGACCGCACGAAGTTAGATATCCGACTCATGATTTGAAGTTGCTTGCTGTAATATTTGGTTTAAAGGTGTGGAGACATTATCTTTTGGGAGAACGTTCAAGTTGTATATGGATCATAAGTTTTTAAGGTACTTATTCTCTCGGAAAGAGTTGAATATGAGATAGCAGAGATGGTTAGAGTTTTTAGCTACTTATGATTATGGAATTGAGTACACCCCGGGGAAAGGAAACAAAGTTGCAGATGTACTTAACAAAAAACATCAGAATGTGGTGTTGGCTATGTTGGCTGAATGGAAAGACTTGGAAGCATTGACTACTTGTAGTGTGCAGTTAAGATCGACTGCTAGTTCTAGTCAGTATACCACAATGTTATCTTATTTGGAATCGACTGGTATTTTTCGAAAAAATTGCTTCTAAGCAAAGAGATAATCCATTGCTAGCTGAAAGAATTAGAAGACTGGAAGGTGGATTTGGGATTGAGGATTTGAAGGATTTTTATCTTGACCAAAATGGATGGATGAGAAAGAAGGGACGATTGTGTGTTCCAGATGCTGGTGACTTAAGGTAAGAAGTTCTTCGGGAATATCATCGATCGAAGTTTACTATTCATCCTGGAGGAACTAAGATGTACCAAGATATAAAGAGAAGTTTCTACTAGGAGGGTATGAAAAGGGATGTTGGCTTATGGATAAAGTAGTGTTTGAGCTGTCAATAAGTAAAAGCCAAACTTTAGAAGCCAAGAGGATTGCTTCAGCCTTTAGATGTTCTAGTGTGGAAATGGGATTCGATATCCATGAATTTTATTAACGGGTTGCCAAGGTCAAACAGAGGAAATGAAAGTATATGGGTCATAGACTGGCCAGGAGTGTACATTTCATTCCCGTTAATTCTACCAGGATGGCACCTATATTGGCTAAGTTGTTCATGAAGAATATTGTAAGACTGCATGGAGTTCCTAATAATATAGTCGGTGACAGAGATACCTTATTTACTAGCGAATTCTGGAAGGTCCACAGGAGGTTTTAGGTACCAAGCTCAAGATGAGTATCGCTTACCATCCACAGACCGATGAGCAGATGAAAAGAGTTAACAAAGCCTTGGGGATTTGTTAAGAGCTTGTGTGCTAGATTTTGGAGGATCATGGGAAAACCATCTACACTTAGTCGACCTTTCATATAACAATAGTTATTAGACTAGTATAGGGATGGTACCTTTTTAAGCTTTATACAGAAAGTCGTATAAATCACCCTTGTACGGTTAGAGACCGGAGATAGATTAGTTCTTGGACCAGATATGGTAAGAAAAGCCATAGAAACGATTGAGTTGATTCGGGCTAGAATGAAGGAAGCTCGATCCAGACATAAAAGTTATGCAAATAAGAGACGTAAAGACTTAGAATTCTCAGTTGGAGATCATGTTTTTATCAAAATATCACCAGTGAATGTTGTAGTATGTTTTGGAAAGATGGGACAATTGGCACCAAGATGTGTAGATCAATTTCCTATTATAGAGAGGATCAGACAACTCGCTTATAGGATAAAGTTACCGAGCAGTTTGGCAGAAGTCCATAATATTTTCCATATTTTTCATCTAAGGAAGTGTGTTCGAGATCTATAGACTACCATAACTATGACTGCATTGGAAGATTTAGTAGTGGAGTCGGACACGACCATAGTTAGACATTCAGTTTGTATTATGGCTAGGGATGAGAAGAAGCTAAGGAACAAGATGGTCAGATTAGTAAAAGACCAGTAGAGTGACGATGAGAGAGATTGTACTTGAGAAATAGAGAGCAGGATTAGTGTAACGCCCCACCTCTATACTCACGCTAGCCAAGGACACTACGGGGTAATGCCGTCGACTAGTACGAAGAATAAGGCCGTTGAGGAGCGACCATCTGTGCAATTGCCTTGTGCGAGTACCGATATGTCAGATAGTATAACATGCATTCCATTTCAAGAGGAAATCCGATATACCGATACAAACTCAAAGCTACTACACGGTGGCTAAGTGGACCTCGGAAACGAATATAGAAATAAACATAACACAAATCAGTCACAGATGTTCATATCCCAAAGGCGAAAACAGATATGAATATAACACATAAAAGTGTACATCAGAGTAGTGGTCATAAAATATCCACAATATCATAAAAGAATAGATACAAGTGCTAGACAAAAGAATAAGTATACATCATGGAGTCTATATCTCGAGTGTATAACAACAAAAACTACAACTGTAATGTAGTTAGACAAAAGTCAGAAGATGATCCCAGATAAGGAGTCAAGCAGAAGCACCTGTAACATCTCGGGCTGACCCAAGTATTATTTAATAAGAAAATAATAAACAGATCAGTCTAGATATAAATATCAGATAGGAATGAGATATAAGTAGAGATATAATAAGAACGTATGATAACAATAATGTCATACTAGAATAAATATGATATAAAACAACAACAAAATCATACAACATCTCATAAATCTCAAAGCACCAAAAAGAATATCATATTCTTTATTTAATTCACCAAACTACAAATATTGACAAACATAATAATGCCAATCGAAAAAGTTGGTTAAACACAAATTCTAGAAGTCATCAATTAGAAATCCAGAAATCACAAAAGGGGGAGGCCTATCACAAACGGGAGCATGAAAACTCACCAACACGTGTATCACAAATGGAACGCTATTCCATGGTCGCTAACCATAAATTTTGAGCCGAAGCTCCACAAACGGTCCGAAGACCACGGGTCGCTACCCCGCCAAATTGAACCGAAGTTCCACAAAATGGGGTTTAGTCTCCCTCGTAGACAAATAGACATCGCACATCGCTAGTCTAAATCACAAAATGATCTTCATCGATCAATAAAAAGTGTGAATTACACTAAGCCAGTATATATAAGAGTTTAGCTTCATGTCCCATAACCACTAGCTTAACTTAAATATTTACGAACAAATTGTAGATTTCCACTCGAAAATTGTCACAGGATTTTCAATCGAACGAGTCCATAAATTAACCGACGAAGTAAACGCAAGCGTTTCATACCACTTGTTTTGCTAAGCCGTTTAATTAGATTTTCTCATACGAATGAGGTAAAGGTTTGTATATACTAATAGATTAGAAAATGGTTTTATAAACGAGCTTTGTATTAAAAATAGAGTTGAAATCATTTTAGTAAAAGAGTTTGAATATTTACTACTAGTATAGAAACCTTTGTAATTTAAAGTGACAAAGCACAGAAATGATTGTAGAAACAATCAACCATCAAAAATTCACATACGAAGACGTGAATCAAATCCAGAGAAATCAATACTGTATCCATCAAAAATGGATAGCCACAAAAGTCCCGAATAAGAAGTCATCAGAGAAGATAATAAACGACAACGACAAATCGGAAATCACGAATCGATAAAAATTGGAAATCAAAAACAATATAATCAATTTTAGCTAAGGCAATCAGGTCAGTCGACTGAACCAGGTGGTCAGTCGACTAACACAGGGATACGATTTTTGTATCCCCAGGGTCAGTCGACTGACCCAGATGGTCAGTCGACTGATACAGACCCAGGCAATTTCCTGGGTCTGGTTCAGTCGACTGAACTTGCTTCTTAGCAATTTTGATTTTCTTGTTCAGTCGACTGAACCCCTGGTTCAGTCGACTGAACCTGCTTCAGAAGCACATTCAGACTAGCCCCCTTTGAGGCAAATTCGATAACACGGTCGAAAGCGAACGAATGAGCAACTATGACTCAGGATTTATGCCAATGACAACCTAGCCTTGTATGGCCCCTCCGAAACGCTCCACTAACGTGTTCGAACATCAAAGATTGGATTTTTTTACAAAATTGGATTCCAAAAAAAAAACCAAAAATTGAAAAATTCACCAATTCGATCCAAATCAAAAGCAAATGTACATAGATAAGCGTTAGGAATTCATACCCAACAACAACGATATCCATAGAGATAGATGTGAGTTCAAAAACTCACCTTTAAACCCAAAAATGATGAAGGAGAAGCTTGAAAGCAAATGAAGATCAACTAATCTACCACTTCAACTCTAGAAGCTTGAATCTAAGCTCAAAAGAAGAACATTTCCTAAGTTAGGTTTAGGAAGTTTCTGAAATTAAAGAGAGAATGAGTTGGAGAAGGAGAAGGAGATACTTACCAAAGCTTCTCTTTGAATTTGGAGCAAGAATTTGGTTTTGCAATTGAGAACTAGGGCTTGGAATTTCTAATTCCTATATTCTTCCCCCATTTTCAGTTTTGCTTAAGTGTTTGAGAAAATAGAAATGAAGTGAAGAGGAGAGGAGGGGGCTGAACTAGGTTATAGAGAGAGTTGGGGTGAAACCCAAAGCCCAATAGAAAATAGCAAAATTCAACTTACTCCAAATATATCGATGTTTATACTTAAAAAAGTCACAAACGCCGTTTTGGACTCAATGGAAGTGGTCTCGAATCCCAATTTGACTGTTTGCAAAAAGTAGCTTTTCGGACCTAAATCCGATTAATGATTCTATATTTAAATAAAATATTTAAATATTCAAAACTTTAAAATATGCGGGTTGTTACAGACTCCCCTCCTTAAAGAAATTGCGTCCTCGCAATCTTTAAGAAATAAATAAGAAGTAACAACAACAAAAGCATATCAACATAAAAAGAAGAAATTTGAAATTAAAAAAATCCACCTTAAAGAGCACGAGAGAGCAAGTCCGGATGTGTTCGCTCGATGAATTCTCTGGATTCCCAAGAGCAATCCTTAGGATTTGAGGACCATTGAACTTTCACAAGAGAAACATCTTTATTTCGAAGGCGTTTGACCTCCGAAGCAATGATTCGAATAGGATGTTGCTCACAAGTCAAATTAGGCGAGACTTCAATTTCTTCACTAACACCGGGCTCAAGAATAGAATCGGAATCTCGAAGGCATTTCCGTAATTGAGAGACGTGGACTACATCATGAATAGTAGAGAATTGAGCCGGTAATGAAAGGCGATAAGCCACGGAACTAATGCGTTCGGTGATGGGAAATGGGCCAATATATCGAGGTGCTAATTTTCTCGATCGACTGAAACGCACAACACCCTTCATAGGTGAAACATGAATAAACACAAAATCTCCCACAGAAAATTCTGATTTCCTTTTTCGGTTATCGGCATAGGGTTTTTGTCTACTTTGAGCTTCTTTCATCCTATGACGAATAAGGTCGATCTTTTTTGTGGCATCACGAATAAAATCTGGACCTAAAACCGGCTTCTCACCGGCTTCAAGCCAACACGAAGGAGATCGGCACGGCCTTCCGTAAAGTGCCTCGAAAGGTGCCATACCAATACTAGATTGGAAGCTATTGTTATAGGAAAACTCAACAAGAGAAATATGGTCTCCCCAACTTCCACCAAAATCAAGAACACATGCGCGAAGAAGATCTTCCAGAGTTTGATTCACACGCTCGGTTTGTCCATCGGACTGAGGATGATAAGCGGTACTAAAATTAAGCTTCGTTCCCAAAGCTTTTTGAAGACCTTTCCAAAATCCACTAGTAAATAATGGATCACGATCGCTAATAATAGAAGTTGGAACTCCATGCAATTTAACAATCTCCTTGACAAAGAGTTTAGCCAAAATAGGTACGGTCCGATTGGACCGAACGAAAATAAAATGGGCGGATTTTGTAAGTCTATCTACTATCACCCATAGGCTATCGTGGCCCGAACAAGAACGGGGAAGACCATCAATAAAATCCATGGAAATTTGATCCCACTTCCATATTGGAATTTCCAAAGGTTGCAGTAACCCACCTGGCCTTTGATGCTCGGCCTTAACAAGTTGGCAAGTCATGCAACGCTTAACAAAGTTAGCAATATCAGATTTCATTCCCTCCCAATAATAAAGTCGCTTCATATCTGCGTACATTTTACTACAACCGGGATGAATGGTAAATTTAGAACGATGAGAATCTTCTAAAATGTCTTTACGAAGATCAATAATATTTGGCACAATAAGTCTACCAAATTTTTGAATACCACCACGAGCATCAATATCAAAGTCTTTCAAACCTTCAATATCAATTTTATCCCTACAACTTTGGCTAAGAAGAACCAATTCGGGATCATATTTTTGAGCTTCAAGAATGCGGTCAAAAAGAGAAGGATGAGCCTCAAGGCTACATAAAACAAGAGATGAACATAAATCGGATTCATGATCTCGAATCTCACAAGTGGATAATGTCTCGAGATCATTCCACTCGGATATCATCATGGAAACAACCGCTTGTTGCTTACGACTAAGGGCATCGGCAACACGATTTCCTTTTCCGGGAGTATAAAGAATATCAAGATCATAAGATGCAAGGAACTCGAGCCAACGTTGTTGACCCAAATTAAGTTCCTTTTGAGAAAATAAATACTTCAATGATTTATGATCAGTGTAGAGAACAAACTTCTCTACCAAAAGATAATGATGTCAAATTCTAAGGGCGAAAACAATAGCCGCGAGCTCCAAATCATGAGTGGCATATCTAGTCTCGGCAGGCTTTAATTGTCTAGAAGCATAAGCGATAACACATTCCCGCTGCATGAGAACGGCACCCAAACCGATGCGACTAGCATCGGTGTAAACAATAAAGTCTTGGTTCCCATCGGGAATCATAAGAATAGGAGCATCGGAAAGGAGTTCTTTTAATTTTTGAAATGAAACTTCACATTTGTCGGACCAAATGTATTTAACTCCCTTCTTTGTCAAACAAGTGAGAGGTACGAAAATTTTAGAAAAGTCTTTTATGAACTGACGGTAATAGCCCGCCAATCCGAGAAAGCTACGAATTTCAGTCACACTTTCCGGTCTCTTCTAATTTTGAATCGCTTCAATCTTTGAAGGATCCACGGAAATTCCGGATTCAGAAATAATATGTCCCAAAATTTTCACACGAGATTGCCAAAAGTGGAATTTAGAAAATTTTGCTTTCAATTGGTTGCTCCTAAGTCCAACACAATACGAAGATGATTTTCATGCTCCTCCTCGGTTTTATAATAAATAAGAATGTCATCTATAAAGATGAGAACAAATCGATCGAGGAAGTCTTTAAAAACTCGATTCATAAGATCGACGAAATAAGCTGGAGCGTTCGTCAAACCAAATGGCATAACAAGCCATTCATAAGATCCATAACGAGTACGAAACGATGTCAAAGGAATGCTATCCTCTGCAATACAGAGCCGATGAAAACCAGTTGCTAAGTCTAACTGTGAAAAGACTTTAGCACCACTAAGTTGATCGAATAAATCATCAATCCACGGTAAGGGATATTTATTCTTGATGGTGAGATCGTTAAGCTTATGGTAGTCAACGCAAAGCCTAAGTGTACCATCAGATTTCTTCACAAAAATAGCCGAAGCTCCCCATGGAGAGGAAATAGATTGAATAAATTGCTTCACTTCCAATTTGGATAATTGTTTACGCATCTCCTCATTTTCCTTATTGAACATACGGTAAGGAGGACGAGTAATAGGTAGAGCTCCAGGGATTAGATTAATTCGGAACTCAATTGCTCGCTTAGGTGGTAACCCTAAAACGGGCTCAAATATGTCGGGAAATTCACGAACAATGTGAATGAGAGAAATGACATCTTCCTCATCATCATTATCGTCGTCATGAGGATTTAGTGAATACAAGGATGCTTTCGAATTGGAATCTGATTTTTCAGAACAAGAGAAATCTGCTTAACAGATTGAGGATGTCGAAGATATATAGTCCGTTCAGGACATAGAATATGGGCTTCATAACGGTTAATCCAATCCATTCCCAAAATCATTCTGAAACCAAGGTAACGCATAACATGCAAATCGGCTCGGAAAGCATAATCACATAAAATAATTTTGACATCTTTACATAATAGACTGAGTGTTGCGGACCCACCAACTGGATTCGCAATCCTCAAAGAAGTCATCAAGCCAATAACATCCAAGGACAAAGCATCAACAAGTTCTTTTGATATAAAAGAGTGAGATGCACCCGTATCAAAAAGAACTCGAATAGAAAGATCATGAAATATAATAATGCCATCAAGGATAGAATGAGAAATACCTTGACCACGAGAAGTGTTAGCAGGGGCTTGTACAACATTTATCTTGCCCTCCTTCTTGCCTTGAAGTTTGGGACACAAAGATATAGTATGACCCGAACTCTTGCAATAGCGGCAAGATATAGACTCCGGGCACTTGTTTGCATAGTGGTCCTTAGAACCACAATTGTAACATTCTCCACGACGAGAGTTAGGAGTATTTGCTACCGGTGTTGCTTGCTTTCCCTTCTTGTTGGGATTAGGCTTGAATCTAAAAGGTCTCTTCTTGTTGATGTTTGGTTTGACCTCAGCATCACTATCTTTATTAGCCTCTTCGAGTCGAAGAGCAATATCAACAAGTTGATCAAAAGAAACTTCTAATTTCAGAAGTAATGGCTATTTGAGGCTCTTGTTCAAGCCATACACAAATCTCTGGTTTTTCTTCAATGGGGTATTAATATACTCGACCCCATATTTTGAGAGAGATTTGAATGATGCGACGTAGTCGGTCATGGAAGATTCACCTTGAACAAGGTCGATGAAGCGTCGAGCTAGAGATACTTTTTCAGCTTTCGGTATGAATTTCAACTCGAACCTTTCCCAGAATCGCTCCCAAGTATGGTCCGCTTCAATAATTTCAAAGATCAGAAGCTCGTACCAGTCTAATGCTATTTCTTGGAGCATACTCGAAACCACTTGGACTCGATGGAGATCAATAAGGTTCATGCGAGAAAAGATACGGTCGCGTGTTTGAAGCCAAGCCTGGACTTCTATAACGCTCTCGGAACCTTTGAATGGCTTTCCACCCAAATTGGTGTAATCACTGCACAAGCGTGCAAACCCAGATTTAGGATGAGTGGGCTCAGGAATAGGTCCGACAGCTTGAGCATTTCTTACAAGATCTAGTAGTTGCTGAGCAGACATAAATACTCCATCCTGGGGAGTAGCACTAGATTGACCAGTGCTGGGGCAGCCAGGTCTAACCATTTCTTTTCTTTAAGAAAGAAAGAAAGAGTAAAAGAGTTAATCTCAGAATGAATATCAAACATACTTGGTTGATAAAACAAGGCATCATAAAAAGAACTAGGATATAACGGTACGAAGACTCGAATTAAATCCTATGGCACGATTCCTAAGAAAGACTTAGGACAATGATCCTTGCTAGATTATTCTACATTGTTCTAAAGTTTGGCTCTGATACCAAGCTGTAACGCCCCACCTCTATACTCACGCTAGCCAAGGACACTACGGGGTAATGCCGTCGACTAGCATGAAGAATAAGGTTGTTAAGGAGAGACCATTTGTGCAATTGCCTTGTGCGAGTACCGATATGTCAGATAGTATAACATACATTCCATTTCAAGAGGAAATCCGACATACCGATACAAACTCAAAGCTACTACACGGTGGCTAAGTGGACCTCGGAAACGAATATAGAAATAAACATAACACAAATCAGTCACAGATGTTCATATCTCAAAGGAGGAAACAGATATGAATATAACACATAAAAGTGTACATCAGAGTAGTGGTCATAAAAGATCCACAATATCACAAAAGAATAGATACAAGTGCTAGACAAAAGAATAAGTATACATCATGGAGTCTATATCTCGAGTGTATAACAACAAAAACTACAAATGTAATGTAGTTAGACAAAAGTCAGAAGATGATCACAAATAAGGAGTCAAGCAGAAGCACCTGTAACATCTCAGGCCGACCCGAGTATTATTCAATAAGAAAATAATAAACGGATCAGTCTAGATATAAATATCAGATAAAGGAATGAGATATAAGCAGAGATATAATAAGAACGTATGATAACAATAATGTCATACTAGAACAAATATGATATAAAACAACAACAAAATCATACAACATCTCATAAATCTCAAAGCACCAAAAAGAATATCATATTCTTTATTTAATTCACCAAACTACAAATATTGACAAACATATTAATGCCAATCGAAAAAGTTGGTTAAACACAAATTCTAGAAGTCATCAATTAGAAATCCATAAATCACAAAGGGGGAGGCCTATCACAAACGGGAGCATGAAAACTCACCAACACGTGTATCACAAATGGAACACTATTCCATGGTCGCTAACCATAAATTTTGAGCCGAAGCTCCACAAACGGTCCGAAGACCACGGGTTGCTACCCCGCCAAATTGAACCGAAGTTCCACAAAACGGGGTTTAGTCTCCCTCGTAGAAAAATAGACATCGCACATCGCTAGTCTAAATCACAAAATGATCTTCATCGATCAATAAAAAGTGTGAATTACACTAAGCCAGTAAATATAAGAGTTTAGCTTCATGTCCCATAACCACTAGCTTAACTTAAATATTTACGAACAAATTGTAGATTTCCACTCGAAAATTGTCACAGGATTTTCAATCGAACGAGTCCATAAATTAACCGACGAAGTAAACGCAAGCGTTTCATACAACTTGTTTTGCTAAGCCGTTTAATTAGATTTTCTCATACGAATGAGGTAAAGGTCTGTATATACTAATAGATTAGAAAACGGTTTTATAAACGAGCTTTGTATTAAAATAGAGTTGAAATCATTTTAGTAAAAGAGTTTGAATATTTGCTACTAGTATAGAAACCTTTGTAATTTAAAGTGACAAAGCACATAAATGATGGTAGAAACAATCAACCATCAAAAATTCACATACGAAGACGTGAATCAAATCCAGAGAAATCGATACCGTATCCATTAAAAATGGATAGCCACAAAAGTCCCGAATAAGAAGTCATCAGAGAAGATAATAAAGGACAACGACAAATCGGAAATCACGAATCGATAAAAATTGGAAATAAAAAACAATATAATCAGTTTTTGCTAAGGCAATCAGGTCAATTGACTGAACCAGGTGGTCAGTCGACTGACACAGGGATACGATTTTTGTATCCCCAGGGTCAGTCGACTGACCTAGATGGTCAGTCGACTGATACAGACCCAGGCAATTTCCTGGGTCTGGTTCAGTCGACTGAACCACTGGTTTTGTCAACTGAACCTGCTTCTAAGCAATTTTGATTTTCTGGTTCAGTCGACTGAACCCTTGGTTCAGTCGACTAAACCTGCTTCAGAAGCACATTCAGACTAGCCCCCTTTGGGGCAAATTCGATAACACGGTCGAAAGCGAACGAATGAGCAACTACAAATGAGGATTTATGCCAATGACAACCTAGCCTTATATGGCCCCTCCGAAATGCTCCACTAACGTTTTCGAACATCAAAGATTGGATTTTTTTACATAATTGGATTCCAAAAAAAACCAAAAATTGAACAATTCACCAATTCGATCCAAATCAAAAGCAAATGTACATAGATAAGTGTTAGGAATTCATATCCAACAACAACGATATCCATAGAGATAGATGTGAGTTCAAAAACTCACCTTTAAACCCAAAAATGATGAAGGAGAAGCTTGAAAGCAAATGAAGATCAACTAATCTACCACTTCAACTCTAGAAGCTTGAATCTAAGCTCAAAAGAAGAACATTTCCTAAGTTAGGTTTAGGAAATTTCTAAAATTAAAGAGAGAATGAGTTGGAGAAGGAGAAGGAGATACTTACCAAAGCTTCTATTTGAATTTGGAGCAAGAATTTGGTTTTGCAATTGAGAACTAGGGCTTGGAATTTCTAATTCCTATATTCTTCCCCCATTTTCAGTTTTGCTTAAGTGTTTGAGAAAATAGAAATGAAGTGAAGAGGAGAGGAGGGGGCTGAACTAGGTTATAGAGAGAGTTGGGGGTGAAACCCAAACCCAAAGCCCAATAGAAAATAGCAAAATTCAACTTACTTCAAATATATCGATGTTTATACTTAAAAAAGTCACAAACGCCGTTTTGGACTCAATGGAAGTGGTCTCGAGTCCCAATTCGACTGTTTGCAAATAGTATATTTTCGAACCTCAATCCGATTAATGATTCTATATTTAAATAAAATATTTAAATATTCAAAACTTTAAAATACGCGGGTTGTTACAATTAGGGACACTTATCTTTACTTGTTTGATGGTATGTTTTATATCTACGCTTTTATGGTTGATGTCTGTACCTTATCATAATTTCAAGGATGAAATTCTTTAAGGAGGGGAGTTTGTAACAACCTTAATTTTTATTAACATTATTTAGGATATTCAACTAGATAAAATAATAATAATGTAGAATGATAAGGAGATTGAGATTTGTTAAATAATAGAGGTCGTGTCTTAAGGAATGAGTTAATAAGGATGAACTAAAATTAAAATATGAAGGAGAAATATGGTCTAAAGGCAAAATGGAAAAAGACCTAAATTCCTAAACATAAACCCTCACTCTCTCATTTCCTCCCTCATTTTCATTCACATCATAACAAATGAATTAAAATAGAGGAATATGCCGGCCATTAACCAAGTATTCAAGAGGAAGATAAGCTAGAAACAAGATCAAAGCTCAGGGGATTCAAATCAATAATACAAATCTCAACCTTCTTAATGAATACAAGGTGAATAATATATGTACATCTCATGTTTTGATATTTTTTTTGGTAATAAGGGTAAATCCAAACCTTATAATGATATTATGCCATGCTTTTGATGACTGAATGATTATATGCTTTTTGGTGAATTTATAGAATTTAATTATGAAATTTAGTAGAATGTTTAATTCGGAAAACATATTATATGACACTCAAATGGCTTGAAATTTGGATATGATGTAAGAAACATAATTTTAGAAGTGGGTTGCGAATTTCATAATTTTCCATGCAAGTTTGAATTAGTTAGGAATTTTATAAGTCTAGAAAATTGCTTATTTCGGGTTTAATAATTAAATTATGATTTTAGCCTTGAAATTTTCATATATTAAAGAATATAATAAATTCAATTTATTATGATTTTTCGGAATTTTTTCCAAGTGTTCAAGAAAGGTTATAAATTATTAAGCTATAAGGGATTAATTACTATATTAATATATTGATATAATATTAAGGGTTTGGAAATGTTTTTGAAATTGAAAAATCTGCTCTAGTGTAGATCCCAGGTAAAGGGTTTGATAAAAAAACTTGTTATCCAATTAGATTTTGACAAATAAAGGGGGTTGGTTAAAAGAATATACTTTTAATAGCAAAAATATAGTTTTAATGTTATTTACGGCATTGCTACGCTGAAGGCATGATTCTGCATCTCATCTCTCCGCACCTATGCTCTCCGATGCCAATCACAGGGGATACATATGATATAAATGGTCAATGATATGGAATGGATCTGTGTGGTAGAAGCAGAGTGTATAGCATCGAAGTCAGTATCCTGGTCTTCGACATGGTCATTGTCGCATAGCTTAAGTGCCGCCTTTTATATAAAATGGCCTAGTGCCGTATGTTTTTTGTAGTGTCGCCGACCCTATACTTTCGAATTGCTTTATATCAGCAATAATGACGCCGCATGTTTTTAGAACATCGCTGACCCTTATGTTTTCGAAGTGCTTTATAGCGGCGATAACGATACCGCATGTTTTGATGTTCACTTCGGCCCAATGACGCTTACCTTATTAAGTGTTATATCTTTCTATTATACAAACCTTTGGGGACGTCGATTGTATGTGGCAATCTATATATGCGAAGTGGTTTATTTTGGCCTTATGGCCTTGAGTTTTATAAATGAAAGGCTTTAACATATTTGAGGGGCGAAGACCCTCATCGACTTTAACCTTATCGCATTTATCAATATAAATGCTATATATTGTTTTAGCCCTATAGCCTTATGTTTTAAAAGTTAAAGGCTTTAACTTATTTATACTAAAGAGGGGCGAAGACCCTTAATGGCGGCGAAGTCATCGAGCTTTTATCGATATAAAGGTTTTATGTTGTTTTGGCCTTATAGCCTATGGTTTTGAGAGGCGACGACCTCAAATGATTTCGAACTTCACCAATATTGTTTTATTAATCATGGCATATTTATTTTGAGTAAAGTAAAGGGCTATAATTTTCCTTGTTTTGAAAATATGATTTCAAGGGGTAAATCATTTTTAAAGAAGTATGTTTTCAAGTAAATAAAAAAGGGTATTTAGCACAGGATTTTATTAAATAGATTATTGCTCTTATCACTTTTGGATAGATTGTGATAGGATAAATTGACTTGGAATTAGAAGACCAAATGGGACTGGTGTAAGGTAGCACCCTATACTTCAGCTATTAGCCCCTAGCTGATATTAGTCCAAAATTACAGTGCATAGGGCTGTGTCAGCATAGGACTAAAAGTAGGTGTTCGCACAGAAAGGAACATACAGAGATGAGTTAGGTTATTGGTGAGCCCGCAAAACCATTTGGATCAGTTGACCCTAGAAATGGTAAGTTTTGGACAAACCATCCAGTTTTCCTCTAACGGTTAGTTAGAACATTTAATACATCTGGTAGGCCCGAGTCAACCATATAGGTTGGTATTTATCCTGTGAAAACCAAACATGGGGACGCGTAGTCCATTGATTTGATGGATAGTCATAGTTATCTTATTGCTTGCAAGCATATTATTGTTTATATTGTCTATCTAACCAGTTTGTCGAAAATTGATTTGCAAAAGATATACTTTTAAAGGGATATTAGTGAGGGGAAAACCCATTCCGCTCAGTTGTGTGGTCTCACTAGATATCAATTAATGGAGATGGCATATTATTGTTCATACCAGGCTTTTTGTCTAATTCAAAGTTTATGTTTTCCCCTTAAACTCTCGGGTGCACAAAATTTGATTCAAGTAAGTTGAGAGTAAGGGCTTTACAGGTTAAGTAGGTTTTAGCAAATAAAGCTTCTGAAGACGTGCATGCTACAGAAGATAGCTATGTAGGAGTCTATCTATATTTATTATCTGTTATGTTATGTCAATTATTGTATGAATGTATTGATAGTAGATGTAACAACCCTGTTATTAATTACCTAATCATCTAAGTTTAATTATGGATAATAAATTCTAAATTATGATTTATGAAATTTAATTATGAAATTAAATCTACTTTTAAAATAGTTGATTTAGTTTATTTAAGAAATGATTTTCATTTATTAAAGGGGGTTTCAATTTAAATTTGAAATATTATTTAATCAATTATTTAAATTTGGCATTTTTGGATAAAGTGTTAATATTGAGATATGGTTTAAAATGAGATTTTATAATTAATAGTTTATTTCTATTTAAAATAATAAGAATAACTTTTATTTCAAAAATTATATTTAACGTTGTATAATATCTCAGTATTATTAGAAATGAGGATTTTAACTTGTTAATTGACTTTGGTAAAAAGTGAGAAATCAATGTATATTTGGACAAAACTTTGTTCTGTGTTAAATAGTGTTATATAAGTGATAAAACAAAATAAGAATTAGCAACACTTGGTAATTTTGTAACACTTATCTTATTAGATCCTTAGCAACCCCCTTGGCCCAAGTAGTAGAAATATAAAATGAGAAAAAAATAAGTTCTGTACGTTGTCTTCCTTATTCTCACTTCAGCTCAAAAATCTGAAAAACAAAACCCTCTTGTTCTCTAAACCCTAAATCCAAATCATCCCCAAATCAAGATCAAAACATAGGCTTTTAGCTAATTCTGATAGAGTAAGTGTTCTATACCCTACCTTTAACTTTTAGATCCATAAAAGAATGATTTTGGTCCCCATTTTGATCAAATTGCTTACTGGTTGGTTTTTGTTCTTGAGTTTTTAGGTGATGTTGGTGAAGCTAGAGGTTTAGCAAGGCTTAACTAAGGATCTAGAAAGCAATAGGAAGAAAGGTGATTTAATCACTCACACTACTATCTCTAGCCCATGTGTATAATTGTTAGTTGTTGTTTGAATTTAACTGGATGATGGTTGGTTAAATTTTTCATGTTTATTTTGTTCAATTTCTAAAAATGTTGAACCTTAGTCTTTGATCACATTTAGTTGATAATTTGAGTTGTTTATTTATGCATGCTAGTTTTTGAGATCGTATGGTTGATATCAGTCGTCGGGACAAACTGGAGTCATGTCGGAGCTGATGATCTTTATCAGAGGGGAGAAAACGGCACTTGGAACTCCCGTTCCAAGTCCACAACCGGTGGACCGGTCGTGATAACCGGTGCACCGGTCGGCGCCTAGAACGTGAGTTCCAGGTGATCGCGGCACTTCTCCGACCTGTCGCTTGAACCCATGTTTTGTTGTTATGTTATGGCATTATTTCCTTGGGCTTTAGGTGTTTGCTTGTGATCGTTTTGGTGTGTATATATATATTCATTGGTTTGCTAAGTTATAAAATGTGTTTGGAATCTTTGGATATAATATTAAAGTTGAACCATATGGACCTATTTGTTGTTAAAATATTATGATGTGTAATAGTGAATCTTCTTGTGCTTTATGGACTTTGAATCATTTTGATTCAAAGCTTTGGAAATTTGTAAACTTTTATCTATCTATTTTATAAAAATTTAGTTTTACAAATTAATAATTTTTTAAAGAGAGTTTATTTAAGTTATAATTATCAAACTTGTTTTCTAAATTGGTCTTGTTCCTTTTATTAATTGTTTTAACAAATAATTATATTTATATTAGGTATTACTAATATAAATAGTTATGGATTTGGAAATATGTTTTAGGAAAATATAAACTTAATTTATTTCCTAATAAAATGGTTATGGGATTTAGGAACATGGTTTTGAAGTTTAAACTTAAGTTGTTTTAAACTAGTGTATAAATACGAATTTTGGATTTGTAATAAGAGTAATAAATATGGTTTTATAAAGTAAATGACTACTTAAATATATATATAGTCTTTGGAATATAATTTGTGAACAATATAACTATATGGAACTTTTAAATATGGTTTTGGAATATGGAAAATCATGGTTTATAAAATAAATGCTTTCGAAACAATTCTGGTTAATGGAATACTTTAAAAAAAATGATAAATCAAATAAATGTTTTGAGGGCCTTAATTCTATAATTTTGGATGTACTAATAATCGACTAAGCGTTATCGATTGGTTTAAATGCTTTCGAATAATGCTTCATCGAATATTGTACAACTCATTAAATAGAATGTTTGAGTGGAATTTACTAACCCATTAGCAAATACTTGAATTTCACCGGGTAGTATGGGATACTTGGGTTAAATTCTTATGATTGCTTATAGGAAAGTATTTAACACTTTAGAGTTGTATTCTCTTTTTGGGTGTGTAGTGGGACTGCTAGATCCTTAAGAGAATATAGTTCATGTTTTCCAGTGGTATCCGTAATGAGTGAGATTTACTAGCTTCTAGTAAATACTAGGATTTCACCATGCGGTATGGGACGTTTTGATTAAGTTCTAGTGAGTACTGAAAGTGATAGTATCTGGCACTTTAGTGTGTATTCCTTTTAAGGTTCGGTCGAGGGCTGATAAATCCTTAAGAGATATACTCCTGGATTTCTTTCTAAATATAAAAATATATAATAACATTGAATAATCAAGAGTATTCGAGTCATCGTTTTGATCGGTTGAGATTTGGGATTTTGTCGATCCTTGTGATCGGTCGAGATTTTGTGTTACGGTATGAGTACGATCCTTGGTATCATATCGGTTTGAGTGATACCACATTGTTTACACGGTATGAGTACAATATGTATGACTGATATGTATGATCAGATAAGTTATCGGTATGGAATTGGTTCTATGTGCTTAGAGATATTGTGTTGTGTTCTGTAATTCTGCGTTTAGTGAATAATATGTGTTTGTAATCTCAATATATCTCTATGCCTTGAGTTAATACTGTGTTAAATTATTCTTGTGACCTTTTATTTCTTGGGCATCTGGATTTATTTATCTGCTATTTATTCTTGTATTACATCTTGTTCTCACCCTTTTAGATATTTAGAGATAATCTGACTCGGATGTTATTATAATGCTCGGGTCAGGCCGAGACTTTTCAGGTTACAGGATAAGTAAACCTTTGGATGGTTGGGCTAGCTGGGAGATAAACTATTTGACTTTTAGTTTATCTCATATAGGGTTTCGTATACATACATACATACATACATACATACATACATACATACATACATATATATATATATTGAGACGTATATTTAAGATTAGAGAATTGTAGCACTTGTATATTATTTGAGTCTAATATTATATTTGATAGACTCCCAGTTTTGTATATGTATAAATTTTTATTATTCCGTTGTGATAAGTGATTGTTGTTTATACGATGTACTATTCTGATTCTCAGAAAACCGATGTGTTTATTTCTACGGACCGAGACTGTGCATGTAAAAATTTATTCCAGAGATTAAGTAAAATAGTAAGTATGATGTGTCAGTGTTTTTTTAAATTTATATTCACATTCGATCGCCCTTAACAAGCCATATTCTCCGTATTATTAGATGACATTATTTATAATGTTCTTTAATAATATGGGTATCGCGGTGGGGTTATTACAGTAGACATGTTTGTCCATTTAGTAACTCTTATCATCTAAGGGGGCATCTTCATATGTCGATCTTGGCGTAAGTTGTAAGAATTATATTTTATTTGAACCTAGGCAACATTTTAGGATTACGTAACAAATATGAAATGCTAATTTGAAATGTAATGAGAAAATCTTTTTTTGAAATTATGTTTAAATTATTTCTTATTCTTGTGCTTCTGATATTATGGATACCATTAACATGATTGCATTTTGCCATCGGAAATTAATACTATAGATGACTACAGCACTTAGTTTTGGACCTCAAAATGGGGGATGTTATAGGGTGCAAGACTCGCTCCTTACTTGATAAAGGTACTGGAGTTGTTGGATGATATTGAGCACTACACGATTGCACACATCCCCAGGGAGGAGAATAAAAAGGCTAATTAATTGGCTAAGCTAGCTAGTTCCAGGGATGCACAGATGATGGGTTTGGTTCCAGTGGAAGTTTTAACGGCTTCAAGTATCGACCAGTTGGATGTCGAATCCATTTTAGAGACCATAGAGGAAGACGAGTTGTGGATGACTCCAACCAGGGATTATTTACTCAAGGGAATTCTCTTAAGAGAAAGGAATGAATGGAAAAACTCCTTCGAAAAGCACCATGGTTTATAATGCAAGGAGTACTTTATAGGAAAGGATTTTCTACCCCCTTGCTCATGTGTGTAACTAAGGATGAATCTAGCAAAATCTTCATGGAAATCGATAAAGGTAGTTGTGGTGACCACACCGAGGGGGCAGACAATAAAGAAAAAGGCACTTCGCTACGAATATTTCTACCCAACGATAAATCAAATTACGGCTGATTACACTAAATGATGTGACCATTGCGAGAGATTTACAAAGGTTCCGAGAGACCTATCAATAGAAATTACGCAAATGGTCAGCCTATGGTCCTTGGTAGTTTGGGGAATTGATATATTTGGTATGCCACCAATTGAAAAAAAAGGAGCTAAGTATGCTATAGTTATGATAGACTACTTCATGAAGAGGGCCGAAGCAGTTTAGCTTGCAACAATCACAACGAAAAAGGTTACAACTTTGTGATGAAAAACATCATTTGTAGGTTCAGAGTACCTCAAAGGATTATACCGGATAATGGAACTCATTCTAAGAGTGCCGAGTTCAAGGATTTCCACAGCCAGCAAAAGACTAAAAAAAACTTTTCGGTAGTAGCACACCAACAAGCGAATGGACAGACAGAGGTGGTAATAAAATCATCAAGTCTATCTTAAAGAAACAGTTAACCAAAGCTAAAGGAAATTGGACTAATGAGCTTTCACTGGCTTTGTGGACTTGTAGGACAACCCACAAGTCCATGATTGGACATACACTATTCGCTTTGGCCTACGAATTAGAGGCTATGATCCTGACAGAATAGAAATCCCTTATCATTGTAAAAGGCATTACAATCCGAAGTTAAATAAGGAACTCTTGCTTGAGTCCCTCGATTTGGTTTATGAGAAGAGAGGAAGCAGAATGAAGGGTAGCTGCTTAACAAAAAAAAGTAGCACAACACTTTAACACCAAGGACCGAAGCCATACCTTTAAGGTGGGGGATATCCTTTTGAAATGAGTTCTCCTAGGTATGGGGCACTCGGTCCGAATTGGGAAGGTCCTTTAATCGAATATAAGCTTGAAGATGGAACTTTCAAGCTGGTTACTGTTGATAGAATCCCAATCCCATTGGCATAGAATGGTGACTTACTACATTGCTATTTTACTTAGCTTTATTTAATTTATTTTTTGCAATTAAACTACCCAAGGATTCCAAGGGAAATGTAATAAGGCAGGACATGACGCACTTTTCGTTTGTAAATAAAGTTTGCTTCTTAAACCAATTGAACCGTGTTGTTGTAAGCATAACATGTGTTGCGTGATTAGCAGTACATTCAAGTACTCGAAAACGGTGCTGACTCCTTTGGTTTAGGATCATGACCAAAGAGTATAATTATAGGGCCTTTGAGTACCGATTGATGCCCGTAGATAGGCAATGTTGAAAAGGAATGCCTAAGATATGGCAGCGAAAGTGCCAGTTTCCGAAGATAGAAACCGGTGCACGGTTGAAATTTTAATGACTATGCTTGCGGCCTAGGAAGGCATGTTGGGCCGAGGATAAGCAAGGATAGTCAACGAAAACTCTCGGTTAATGCCATCCAATGGGTGTAGCTGAGAGTGAATGCTTGGAGACATGCATCTGTGTTATCATCCACTGAAAATAGGAATGGGTAAATGGACAGGACTTCTACGACCGTGCTTATGGCTTAGAAGGATGTGCTAGGTCGAGGATAAGCGAGGATAGTCGTTGAAGGTTGAAAACAGGTACTATCGGACTCCTCTAGTTCAGAATCGAGATCGGGAAAGTAGAATCGAACTGGGGGCAATCAAATAATTTTCCCCGCATGGTTAATCTCTGACCATTGCCCAAAAATAGGCAAGGTCAGAGAACGATGCCCGGATTCAGGCATTTGGGCAAGTCCTAGAGATAAGACTTGGTATGTCCTAGCATCACATTAAAGGTATGGTTTCACTCATGGTCTAGTGGGATTCGCTTTGCAGAGGTTGAGCAGCGAAAATCTAAGGATAACATTGATCATGACCGGTTATCGATGGGATTGAAGACGTTAGGAAATATATGTTCAAACCATTATTTCCTATATATAAGAAATAGAACTTGGACTATTTATATCTCATTAAGGGACAAAAGAAACCTGACTTGGAATAAACAAGAACAACCACATAATTAGTTAAATATTAGTTTTGTTTAGCCAAAACGGAGACATTTTGGCAATGATAAAGCAGAACTAAATAATGGAATATTACTAGAGAAATTGCAGGAATTTTTACTTATATGTATAGAGATACATAAAGTAAGAGCATTGCACGGACATATGCATGCAATAAAATTGCAGTACAAGCAGTTATATTATATGTGTAGGCAGTTGCATTTAGGTAGAAATAAAATGTAAAAGTATAAATGAAACAAAGACTGAAACAAAAAAGTCTTTCATTACATACCAACTTTATTACAATGGATGTACAGGCCGGTTCGACACAACGATGGTCCATGTGCAATAGGAAAAGCAAAAAATACAACCCAAAAGGAGACAAATGGAGATTGTCTCGTTGTCACTGGAAGGTAAATGAAGAGCCAATTTCTTATGACTCTTCTTCTTATTCTTTCTGACCTTGCTGCATAAGCCATCGTGAGGCCTCTTTTGGCTCTTCACATCTTTTGGTGTGCTGCCTCCAAAAGGAGTAGTGTCGCCTTCAATAGTAATGATGGCCGGATCTTCAAGTCAATAGTAGGCTCAGAGGTCTTGTTGATGGTGTCGGTATCACTACCCTTTGGAGGCCTAATAGCGATAGGAAGGAGTGGAAAAGAAGGTTTCGGCTTCTCAGTACCCATAAGCTTTTCGAGTCCAGGCTCAATTTTAATCTTGACTTTAGAAGCATCAACCTTTAACTTCTTCGCTATGGAAATAGGCCCGATTTGCACTGAGGCGCTGGTAATAGTGAGATCTTCCCCTTAGGACCGAGAGGTGTCGTTCAATCACTCCAAAGCTATGATCCTCTCCGAATTAGGACCTGGAATAGAGCTTGAGGTAAGGCTCGGAATGACTATCCCATGGTCATAGAGGTTAACTCAGTTGTAATTGCAGCAGTGCCCGAGCCTTGAGTAATTGGCGGTGGAGGAGGTAGAAGAGAAGGATAACCTGTGACTTCACAAACAGAGAAGAAAAGGTTAGTTACAGTCTCAGGAAAGAAGTTAAGGATCTCAAACACTAGAGAAACGAGGGATATATCTTCTCTAGATAGAGCCTCTTTGGCGGGGACGCCGCAACCTCACCCTCTTCTTGGGCTGACAGGATAGGCTGAGAGATGGATGCTGGAATATATGGTTCAACAGAAGCAATAGCCACGGAAGTTGGAATCATTTGGGTGGCCTCAAAGCTAGCCCCCTCAATTGTTGGGATATCCACTGTAAGCCATTAGGACTTATGAGTTGATTATTTTGTCTGACCTGGTGCACATGGGTCAAGAGGAGCTTCAGTGGAAACTTTAGTGGTAGCATCTTCTACGATAAGAATAGTTCTTCCCACTTCAAGTTTTTCTATGTACTCAACATTAAGATACATAGCTTTTAATTCGTTCTCGGTAAGGCCTTCATCAAACGCCTCTGCATGACATAGCACCACCTCCTAGGAGTGGGCAATGGCAATAGCGTATGTACTTCCCAACCACTTTAAGTTCTTATATTGGATGAAATTAGCAAAGAACTTCTAAAGGGTGGTGTTCAATTCTTCTCATTCCTTAGCCTTCTTCTCTTTTAGCTCAGTTAATCATGCACAGCTGCAGCGTGGTCAACTTAATCTTCCAGCATCTTAGTTTTCAATAGAAGTAAGGCAGAATCGATCTTTTCATTTTCAATGTGCAGTTTCTGGATCTTAGCTTTTTTTGCTTTAAAAGCCTCATCCTTTTCAGAAATGACCTTATCCTTATCCAAGAGGGCTAAGTCCTTGTCAACAAGCTATGTCTTGAGAGCAGCATTCTCTTCACGAGCGATCCTTAACAGATCTTTCATCACTATCTTGGCGGGTTTATGAGCCTTTGTCATCTCCACGACCAACTTTTTGGCCTTTCTCTCGGATTATACAGTGATATCTCTCTTTTTCCATCTTCTCCAAGTCCTTCTTGTACCCCTCTATGAGGCTATCATATGTTTTCTTTTCATATTCAAACGATATGATATTCATTTGATTGATTTAGTTTGACATTAAAGAGGACATTGCAAAGCTTCTTCTACTCGTATCTATGGTCGACAAGCTCTTGAACCCATCCAACTTTGCAGTCCGCCTCTTAGGAGTATTTTTAATGTCATGGTCAAACATGACACTAGTTAAATAGAGGTTGGAGAAGGCAGCCTGCATTTGACTTGATGGGGTTGGAAGAGGAACTGAAGGAACATAAACATCTTTGGATTAGGAAAGAAGTGGAACGATGGTAAATAGAGAGTGATGTTGGAGTCTTTTGCTGCAAAGGAAGCTGAGGTTTAGAATGAGGCGGAGGAACGCCAAAGGAGGAATCGCGGTAGTCATGTGAATCTTTGTGCCTCTTTCCATGGTCAGAGGGCTACCTCTCTTCAACCTACCTCTTCTTTTGATCCCTCTCAGCCTGGCAGTCTCTTTCCGCCTCTTACTCTCTATTTTTTCTTCAAGATCTCTTCTCTTTCGTTTCTTGCTCCTTGCGATAGTTGAAGTTAGGTGGATATGGATTAGGAGTGCACTTTCTACCTTTGGAAATACCATACTAGAGATTACTAAATCAATCTCTGCCCATTCTACCTGAAATAAAAGAAAGGGTCATACTAGTTTGTAGTATTTGAATGTGTGTGAATGCAGGGAATGTGTGTTCATTATCCTAAAAGTGTGTAGAGTGCTAGTGTTCCCCTAAGTACTTTACGGGCCATTTTTCAAAGGAAATAAGGTTAAAGTCTTGCCTCTGTCGGGTAGAATACCCTTTAAAGGGAAGCTGAAGCCCAAAAACCCTGCTTAAGGAGATCGGTGATCAGAATGTCAAAATCGCTCAACGAGCCAATAATGTCTTCTAAAGAACCAGCTAGAGGAGTCACCCCGGCTAATGGCATCATACTCGGTTCTATGACTTGTTTGGAAGTGTTAATGAATATGTGCTTTGGATGCGACGAGGTAGAAAGTTCGGTGCTTTCAGGAGACGTTTCTCTGTATGTCTCATTAACCTCTTATCTGATGTCGCCATTACCATTGCTTCTTCCGTCGCTACCTTCTTCTTCTATATCATCTTCTTCTCTTTCTTCCTCCCTATCTCCTTCTTCCTGAATCATTTCCATCTTGACCCTCTCATCTCCTTCTGATTGGACTTCGTTGACAACGTGCTCTTCTACCACTCTATCAATCGGTTCATTAATGTTTGCCACACCGAATGGGCCCTCTACATCCCCTTGGATATTATCATCGAAGAAGCGAGTGGGGCTTGAAGACCTAGTAGGAATCCTAGAACTACTTGAAGGAGCATGGAAAAAATGGCAAAGCATTCGGGATGCAGGAGATTGCATCGACGAAGATTTTCGTTGGTCAGAAGGTAAAAGGTAGTGCACCGTCGGACGCTAATTCTCTTGAGAGTTTGCAGGGTTTCGGCATGCTCATCGCTTGTGTCTCAAGTAGGAATATCTATAAAGGAATTAGATGATAAGTCAAACGCTTGGATGGTAGGGATTCAAGTATGGGGAAGAATGGAAAGAAGAGAAATCTTATTTCCAAAAAGTCAAAGCCTGTTGAATCTACATGAACATCGAATGAAGAAATATTCATTCTTGAAGTACGAATGTTTATTATGGTGCACTCCGATGACCTTACAGTGGCACCAAGCTTCAATGATCATGTAGGAATGCAACTCCCTCCATTGTTTAAAACTCAGGACGTGAGTTAGCTCTCTGAGAGTGGGTGGTTGCTGGAATTGGTTCATAAATAGCACGTATACAGAGCTCATCAAGGCATATTCATGGCATGGACTTGGTTCAAAGCGAGCTCGAGGTCCTAGAGGAACATATGTAGGAATGGATTAAAAGGCGGTACAGTGCCTCCTAAGCACATCTATTTATTGCAAGCCGTATAGCCTATTGGAGGATTATGCACTTGTTGGCCCTACGTAGGAGGCGAGACACCGCTTTTAGGAATTCCGTGCTGTCGGCGATGATCCAAAGTGATTTGGGAGTTAAAACCGTTGGCATTTACTTAGGCGGATCATCCAAAACTCTTAAGCCAATTTGTTCATTTGAAGGAGGAAGTTGGTCTTGAATCAACTCTGTTAGTACAATCATTCTTTGTAACTCAACAATGATTGAATGCTAGGTCTAGAAGGCATGGAAGTTGAGGCCTGAGTTGTTGTAGACCCGACTTCAAAAGGATTTGATGTCCCAGTGCTAACTTTGAATTTGGGATAGTGACATGTCATTCTAGACAGGAAAACTTGATGTCATGTTCGGTTATGTTCAATTTTAGGATTCTATTTTAAATGTGAACTTATGTGACCGACTCTCAGAATCCAACGGATGTCGACATGTATTGATCAATTGGATTTTGAATGTCGACTGAGGCAATTGAAAGTGTCAATCTATGCAGTGTGAATCTTGTGTCCTGTACACAATGAATAGTCCATTCTGTGTTGATAGCCCGCTCATGTTGGAAATCGAGCCACATTGCATGAAGGAATTGTGCATTAGATCCTAGCTGTTATCATTAGAGAATCGATAACAGAGCCGCTGACCGAAGCGACATTGATCTTTCTTTTGTAGGAACAAAGAAAGTGCAATGATTGGAAATGCTATGTAATGGAATCATTTAAATGTCGGAACTAGTTAAGTGGGATTGTTCCTCGAAAGTGAACTGTCTCACCAACTTCAAGAACGATAATTAGTGGTCGACCAAACTTTGAGGGAAGCAATGCAAACACTTTAGGATGCAAAAGTTTTAGGTTATGGCAAGATCAGGAATTCCCTCAAGCGGCCAGAAGTGAGACTAGTGCTAACGTCAAGTTAACACGTGGAAGTTGGAAATTAGGAAATCAAGATTGCCCACTTCGGACCAAGCTTGGATCAGGCTCGAGGAGAACCTAGAATTTGCCACAACCGTGGTGATGGCCAATCATGTGTTTCTGCTGTTGTCCTTTATAGCCACTAGTGACCTCGAACCATGGCTAATGGTGATATCTCAATCGATGCAATGATCGAAGAGCCCACCTTTAATTCGGATCTAGATCTTGGACTTGATAAGAATTCAAGATCGGCCTATTTTCAGGAAATAGTGGAGATCAAAACAAGGTTCAAATGATAGCAATGGTAAAAATTATTTGCGGCGACATCTTCAAGTAATCGGTGATGGTCTATAGGATGCGGCGTCGAGTGGTTTCAGTTGGCGAATTTTTATTACATGATTTCGGTACTGGCAACTCAAGAAGACAGTGCAATAAAGGTGAGGAAATGTTGAGGAAAATCTTAAGTATTGAGTACTTAATGAACTTAGTGATAAAGCAAAAGAACTCGGAATGGACCTAATCAGGTCGGTACCGAGATGAAATTTTAGCCAAAAACTAAAAGGAAGAGGAGAGGAGAGAGAAAAGGAAGGAACTCATACATGGTTAAGGCATGAAACAGTCTCCTATGTGTAGATCTTGTCCTTAGGGAAGAAAATTAAACTTCTACTAAATAAAGCAATCGAACCGATATCCATGGAATAGAGAGAATGCTTTAGAGCAACTCTTGGATAACGAACAAACGTTTGAAGATGATGATATACAATTTCCTTATTCCAGAGCATGCTTTGTTTCCAATAGAAGCATACTCTTGTGGGTAAATGTTATCCAGGTTTTTAACCAAGCGACTTCCAAATGAATCTGGACGTCGGGAAAAAGATGAAATAACTCAAGAATTTGGGAACACGTTTGGAAGGGCAATAGGAGTAGTCTCAAGTAATTGGAAGACAATTGGAGCATGGAAAAGACTCGACCCAATCACCTTCTAATTGGTACCGATCACATGTTATGCCTCCTGTAGGGCTCTAGAGCTATGATTTGTGAATGTTTGGCTTAAGTGATCTCTTGGGATGCATTTCTAAAGGAGTAGGTGAACAACTCCAAGGAAATTTTGAAGGAAGGAAGACAAATACTAGAAATATCAGAACCTCTTGGAAACAACAAGATTTCTAAGGCAAAGTGCTAGGAGCACGATGGATCAAAGATAGAAGACCAAGGAAAGGAAGATGGAGCAACCTTCCCTCATAAATTCAGGTCGGTACAAATCACTTCTGGTTGGTACCGAGATGAATATTCGACTTTGGGGACTAAAATCTTCCTCTCCTACATTTTCGAATCTGAAGTTAGACCTGGTATATTAAGATCTGTTGATTCTGCTGGACAATTTCCTCATAAATACAACACCTATGGCATAAAGGACTTTTGGGCATTTGACTTCATCTTCTGCTTTGCTCATCCCTAGTCAGTAAGGAAGTTACTCTTGGCTGTTTTAGGCTATTAGATCAACCAAACCTTTGTACTTGTGATTTAAATTCATATTCAATGGCAATAAAGTGGACTTATGCCTTAGATTTGCCGAACCACTTTATAAAGTCACTGTTTTATTTACTATTTTTGCTAGATCTCTTACTTTCAATTTGCTTTTGGATTTTGTGGCATGCCCGACTCAACATGCACAAACAAAAATAAAATTTGAAATAAAAAAATAAAATTATATCCAAATAGTTTTTGATTAGAATATTTTCCTTTTAAAAAAAGATGTAGTACTAGTCTAGATACAATTGTAAGACAAAAAAATAAATCACTAAATTATCCCCTTTTATTTATTTCAGTTAGTCGGATTTGTTTTAGAATAATTTAAACATAAGACAATTAAGTCAACGTATTATGTTGCCAACTATAATTAATTAATGAAACCATTTCAAGGTATTTTCATATTGCAATTCATATGTAAACATTCAAATCTAAATCTTGTAATATGAAAATTGACTTATTAACAAGATTGTTTTAATTTTTTTTAACAATAATAAAATCAGACTACATAGACATATACAAATTTGTGATAAGAAGTTATAGATCTAGGTTAAACATACAAGATAAATAAACATACAGATCATATATGAATAAAATTATTATTTTTCACAACAGACAAATAAAGAGAGCATAACATAGGCATTTTAATTAAATCAACATGATAAGAGTATATAGTTGATTCAAAAATGGGGAATTGAGATATTCAAGTCATAATTCAAATTCACACATATAAACATAAGGGAGAGATAGATAATAAGAGGGATGTCAACAAAATTAAAAGACATATAAGAAAAATATAGAATTATCTTAGGATGAAGCCAGGAGAAACACTTATGATAGAAATCCTAGATCCAATAGATCAATCTCTAGATCTACAGCAATCAAGAGACAACCACCTATTTTTATTTAATTTTGCTTGATTAAGTTTTGGAATTTTCAAGCTCCAGCCACCATTATTATTCGGCACCTAATGTTTCTATATAGAGGGAAAAAGAAAATGACAGCAATATCTAATGGAAGGAGGAAATGAATGTGTAATAAAGATATGGTCATTTTCCCTCCTTTAAGTAAGATAGACCTTTCATTTCAATTCAAAAACCCCTCCCATTCTCAATATCATGGTCGACCATCATATGTGTGCTTTGGGTCCAATTTTTTTCCAAATTTCAATTAGTATTGCTGATACGCGTGATTATATATATACGCACATTATTAAATACTAATAGAAATAAAAAAATCAAATATGAAATAATTTAACAATTAATATTTCACAAATATTAATTAATTTAATTTACTTAAAGCGTATTTAGTATTTATTCTTTTTAAATCGAGTTTAAACATTTTACCGATATCATATATCGATACACGCATTTATAAATTTTATATACGCACTTTTTAAATACTAATATTTCATAAATATCAATTAATTTTCAACGGTTAAAAATTAATTAAATCATATGGATTATCGGAATATTCATCATTTCGGTTGTGTGACTCACAGGTGTAAATTCAATAAGTGAGAACAATTCAAATATTAACGTTCACATGTCACCTTAGCTAATGGTGTGCATTCTGGCCGAATTTATTGCTTACACATCCTTTGGTAGAATCCAATTTTATTTATTATAAGCGTTACCCATTAGTGACAATTATTTACACCAATTTTCTTTGTTAAATCTATATCACTCTGGACTTATGGAATTTGGTAACGGTCAAAATTCCAATATCATCCATATTCAACTCTATTATCCAAACATAAAGTCCTTGGTTCCATAATAATAATTATTATTAACTGAACTACTCTGACTAGAGATTTTTACTTTGAGTTGACTTCAGTTGACTGTGATACTAACCCCATGTAGCCGAGGAGACAAATCCTCTCTTGAATAGTGTTTACTTTCAATACTTCCACTTGACCCAACTATAGTCATTCGATGGACTTCGTGCCATGATTTGACTATAATCAAAGTAAAGCTTTCATATTAAAGATCGACAATATTCTCAAGTCAAGAAAACCGTGTAAATCAGTCACATCGATATTTTCTGTTTGACCTTAGTTATATTAACCAACATAAAACTATCGAGTGAGTCATAATATAGTTATCCAATAACTATTCAGTACTTACCCCTTGGTGTCCCCAACGGCTATGAGTAATACACCGCTTAACATTTGGAGAGCATTGAGTACTCTAGTTTCAATGGATGCATCGATACCCAGTCTCGATGCATCTTGAGTATGAATATTTAAAATGATGTGCTTATCATATTGTGATATAATACTTATGGTTACAACTATTTGTAACTGCTACCACAAGTACATCATTTATGGACTTTCTAACATATATGCTTGAATTAACTAATTAATTATTTATAACATTTTATAACAAGTATATAACAGAAAGGATATATCGTTTAATTTAAACAAGGTTGGTTATCGAGTTAGATTTATGTAACAAATTACATAATTGCTCTTACGGCATACCGCTAACTCTAGCAATCTCCCACTTGCACTAGGGATCAATTATGGAATCTTACTCCAAATTATCTAATCAGTTTCTTTAAAACAACCGGGTCAGTCCCTCAATGAACGTGTATGTTATTATATTTCAATTATCTACTATGTCAATCGGCTCTCTTCGACGTCGATAAACTGCCTTTATCATGTGGAACAATTCAGAGTATGTCTCTCGACCTCTTGTGAGCTCTGAGTTATGTTACGAACAATATCATGACATTTTTACCATATAACAATGTTATGAGATTCTCAACATTTGGAATCACCCTTAGCTCAGTTATAAATTTGTGCATTTATTATGTATATACATTGCTTTTATTATGGCGCTATTCAAGGCAATGTACTTGGCCATTTATTGAACCATCCACAACCTCTCATTTGGAACATTTCCAACTTAAAGCTTCTTAACCAAGCTTTGAACAAGAATTTGATATTTCCATACCATACTCAATATCACATACGAAGCCTAAGTCCAAATACTCCTTCATAAGGAGCTCATTGTTTCTATAAATAATTCTCCCGTATTCATTAATACACGAGAACACTCTAAACTACCATTTAGTGACCTTAATTTGGATTTGAGATTTGCTTCGTGTATCAAAATAAAAAAAAATCAGGATAACATAGACAACATAACACATATGATAATTCCTATTGCCAATGCATAAGGAATCCATCTTACATGTTTCTTATATAAAATTTTAATATGGTTTTTCTACATATTATCTAGGACATTCCTAATGTCCTTTATACTCGCTATAAAAGACATCATTTGCAAATCCAACGTCGAGTATTAAAACAATTAAAAGCTGATTTTAACATAAGTCCATCATTGACAATCAACAACATGTTGTTTTCTTATATTTATAAATATCAATGTAACTTCAATGTTCTTTCTTATGGACACACGCTTCCTCTGCATTTTGACTGAAATTAAACTATTTGACATTTCTATCAAAATACTTGTTCTATTTTGATGCTTGTCGAATGATACTTTCGTATTGGTTCTTGGATCATATCCAAAACCCACAAATTCAATATTGCTCCCAATAACTTCAAGACACTTTGGTTATTATGTGCAAATAGTCAAGTCTAAATTTTTATTTAGAATTTTCCATATCAAAACATATGTACCAAAACACAAAGTCATACAAGGCGATCATTTTCCAAGTAGAATCAGAATCAACTTGAGCGCATTGAATAGAGAGTCTATTATAGTAATTTCAACAATTGAAATACATGATTTTATTCCTATCAATGTGGCTGACCATATTCAAACTACATTTGCCTTTCTCTTAAAGACACCTTTGGGGCCAATGGATCATATCCCTTCAAGTCCAACTATCAAAATCATATTTTGATAATGTACTTGGAATCTATTTCGGACTTGTGCATCATACCATATCATAGAGTTAATACTCTTAATGGTTTAACTAAACAACCGAGGATTATTTGTTCTTGGCATTGATAAGAAACTTATAGTTTCTTCTTCAATATGCAAGAATAATCATTAGACACTCTAATGCTATGCGTTCATTTACATTTGGTTAATTTCATTTCATCCCTTGTAACCGGTTTTATCCTTGGATCGTATCCAAATCCATTTGACTACCAATAATTTTTTAGAGGAATTGCTATGAAATTGGTATTCCTTGAAACAACAATTGTCTCTTATTGCAATGGAACTGGCGTTCATAAACATTTTATAATTACCATATATAAAATTGATTTGATACTAGTTAAAATATTTATGTTGATAACATAAACCAGTCATCCAATGACTATCATCCACAAACTCCTTTGGAGCAATTAGTGCAAGATTTTTATGTACAAATATTACGTGTAGTCCTTCGACTCACACAAACCACCAACTCCTTAGCCTAGGACATAATGATGTTTCTTATAAACCTATATCTTGTATGACTTTATAAACTATTCTTCGAATGATATTAATCTTAACCTTTTGTACTACTCTTAAGTACACACTTATAAAAAGAATTTAACTCAACTTCACTCATGATATAATCATCCTTTGTCTAACAAAGTTCGATTACTTCTTATCAACACATTATTATGTAGTATAAGGAGGATTGACTCTTGAGATCGAACCTTAACTCATTTTAGGTACGTTTGGAACTTTTTCAATATACTCACCCATTCGATCAAATCAAATCATTTCCTTTTCATGTTATTTTATTTTACTTTTGTTTTATATTCTATGAACTTATCATAGGCATGCCCCATATGTATCAAATACATATATTCATACTTGCGATAATTCATCGATGAATAATGAAATATATGGAACCGTTTTGGTATTATCAAACTTGTGATTGCAAACATCTATATTGCATACATCTATATGTATCAACCCGAAGAGCTCATCACCTCTTATGACGCTCCTACTGAATGGATGCTTTGCCTTTAATTATCGAGGTATAGTGTATTAGTTCCGTATGATTCATAATCATATGATCGAAGAATTACTTCTCAGAACCATGGATTAGTTTATACTCCTAAAATAATTGTAAATAATTTCAGATACTTAGGAATTTTCCAATGCATCACTTTTGTTATGAAAACAGAAACCGCATTATAGTATTATTTTATAATGAATATTCATTATATTCTAGTTGAAATAAAGCTATGTTTATTCTTTAGTCATCAACAAAGAAAAGATATTATTTCATAAATAATGTCTGGTACATTTTACGAAAATAATTTTTGTAAGTTGATGCAATCGATAAGTGCTATGTGGCATACTCCCTTTTTTCCACCATTACTATAATAGCATACTAAATATGGAGGTCCGATACCACTTAATATAGACTATTTATTTCATACACTACATACTAAATTTTTTGGGATGTTTTAAAATTTGATTTAATTAGCATGTTTAATGAATTTTATAACGGGAAATTACAATTAGGAAGATTTAATTTTGCAAACGTAATTTTATTACATAAAAATATCATTGCTAATAATTTAAAAGATTTTAGACCTATTTCTTAATTAACTATTATGTTAAAATTATTTGAAAAGTTTTATCTAATAGACTTAACACAAGAATGAATGATCTAATTGTTGTTCATAAACTACTTTCATTAAGGGTAGAAATATCACTGATGCAATGGCTGCTGCTCAAGAATACATTAATCATTGTTGTAAAAATAATATTACATGTGCTCTACTAAAACTAGACTTTGTGAAAGCTTTTGATTTGGTTGATTGAGATTTTCTAATTGATATGTTATTGGCTAGAGGTTTTAGTCGCAAATTGATTGGTTGGATTATGGCTTTGCTTAAAACTAGTAACTCTAGTATAATGGTTAATGGTATTTTAGGGAATAAAATTCAATTAAACAAGGATTAAGGCAGGGTGATCCTTTATCGCCTCCTTTGTTTAACTTAGCTGTAGAAGTTTTTGCTATGATAATTAAAAAAGCAGTCGGTAATGGATCTTTGGGAAATGTTGGTAGCGAAATCTCTCGCAATGGTCTCTCTATTCTTCAATTTGCGGATGATACCTTACTATTTACTTCCCATTTTCCTAATCATGTCATTACCCTCAAATTTATTTTATACCGCTTTGAACTTCTTTCAGGGCTAAAAATTAATTTTGATAAAAGCTCCGTTTTAGTATTAAATGACGTCGATAAGGTTGAAGGTTTAGTTGCTAATATGCTTAATTGTAAAACTATGACTTTCCCTTTTAATTATCTTGGTTTTTCAGTTAGACCAACTAAACTTAAGATGATGACTTGTTAATTATAATAGATAAGACTAAAAATAGAATTTCTAATTGGAATGGTAGGTTTTTATCGAGAGCGAGTAGGTTAGTTCTTTTCAACTCTATTTTATCTGCTCTTTCGATCTATTGGATGTCCATGCATCTTTTCCCAGATTGGGTGATTAATAAAATTGATAAAATAAGAAGGACTTCTTATGGAGTGGTGATAATCCCAACAGTAGTCTTAAATGTTTAGTCAATTGGGAAATAGTTTGTAAATCGAAGAAGGAAGATGGTTTAGGAGTTATTAATTTACGTAACATGAATTTGTCTTTATTAGGAAAGTGGTTATGGAAATTTAAGGATATAAATAATAATTCTATTTGGAAAGAAATTTTTTCTAAACATTATTATAACGGTAGTAATAATTTATACCAAATTACACCTACAGTTATTAATAAGTTGTCTAATTTTTGGAAATCAATTTTAAACTGTCATCGGATTTTTAACCTTGGTACTAATACGATTGTTCATTCAGGAAATGATACTTCTTTTTGGCAAGATCGTTGGATTTCTGTCATTTATGTTAGGATAGAATTTAAAGAGCTTTAAGAAATTTGTAACTTTAAGAATGCTTTAAATTTAGATGTTTTTTTTCGGATAATGATCCCACTTCGAATTTTAGTTTTAATAGAATTTTAGAAGATACAACTCTTAGAAAGCTTTCTTTGCTTTATGCTAGATTAAATTCATATAATATTGATAACGAAAATGATAATATTAACTGAGAATGGGATAAGAGTAAGAAATTTACTTCCAATTCTTTTTATAAATTTCTTAATTTCTCGGGCGTAACTAATAACTCTTTTAAACTTATTTGGAAAATAAATGCTCCTCCTAAATCTAAAATTCATATGTGGTTATGCATGGAAAACTAAATACTATTGAATTTTTAAAAAGAAAGAACATGCAAATTGATAATAAATGTTCTTTTGTAAATTGTATTTTGAAGATATTAAACATGTGTATTATGATTGCATGGATACTTACTACATTCTTAATAATATTCTCAAAATATTTAACTTCAATCTTATAACTAAAGTTACTAATTGTGATTACTATTGGAATAATTTAAGATTTAAGTTTAAAAAGGAAAATAGATTTTTACTTGATACTTTATTCATTATAATTTGTTGGTATATTTGGTTTGAGAGAAACCAGTGACTTTTTAATAATAATAATAGTTATTTTAATAAATTGATTTTTATAATATCATCATTTTGTTTTAATTGGATCTCAAATCCTAAATATAGTTTAGCTAAAAATAATCATTTCAAAAAATATCTTAATAAGGTTAGTAATAGTATTAAGCTATTTAAACATAAAAACAATATTTTTAACATTAATAATTATAGCATTAACATTTTTTCAAATTTGAATGATGATTTTACTGATTATCATAATGTTCTTTTGATTAAAGGAGCATAAGGATAATTTTTATAATGTTTTAGTTTATAGGTTTCTAACTTCTTATTTTTTTAATTTTTTACCTTTTTGTTTTCGATATCTCCTTTTTACATCTTTAGTGTTAGTTAAGATGTTGCATAATGAGCTTGGATTCTTTTTTAGTCTATTTCTTATTTTTGTTGCTTTTCCGTCTTATAATTTTAGCTTTAGTATTATTACTTTTACTTCTTTAATACATATATATGTATATAAATTTCATTTATATACATATATGTGTATTATTTTTATATTTTTATTTAGTTCCATTTATAGATACAGGTTTAGGCCATAGTGCTAAATTACTATTTGTAGGTTCTCAGGATTGCTGTTGACAGAATTATAGTGAGACGTTCATTCTGGACCTTCCGCGTTCGTAGAGAGGAGTTATTTCCGGCTCTTCCACGTTTGTAGTGTAGCGTTCTTCATTCTGGATCATTTGCATTCGCAGTGAGGCATTCTTTCCAGTTCTTCTGCGTCTGTAGAGTGGCGTACTTCATTCTGAATCATCTGCATTTGCAGTGATGCGTTCATTCTAGATTTTTCGAGTTTGCAATGAGGTGTTTCTTTCTCCGCTGGAGCTGTCTATTGATATCATCCAGACTGAGTTGCTTCATGGATTTTTTGGGTACTTCTAACACCTCATTACTGGGAGGTGGCCTTGCCGGAGCTCGATATTGAGGTGTAATGGGCGATGGCCTTGTCGGAGCTCATTTTAGTTGTACCTAAGTCATTTTCATTATTTTTTATATTATGATTAGTTACCTACCAGGCATGTTAGCAGCACCTTTGTTTTTAGTGATATATATATATATATACATGTGTGCTCTCCTCTACTTTCGAGGATCACATATTTCTCTCAAAAAAAAAGTTTTATGCATTAGAATACATTTTGGAATAGAAATCATATTTCTTATTCCAATGTTAAGTGTAAATCATTATTTTACAATTCTCATTTCTAATGTTTCGTTATAAAGTAGAAGTGACCATTCACTCTCTTCATGCCAACTTTACCTTAAATTACATCTAATCTTGTACACTCGTTTTCCATTATAAATTGTCAAACTAATTTCATCGAAGTATCGTACAAGACAAACTATGACCTTCTTCATATTACAATTATATGTAGTAGTATATGGATCAAATATCCATTGTCTTGTATTGCTTTTAGAGTTTGAAACTCATAGAAAGCATTACACGGTCTTGGGCAAATAAGCACGTAAGCGACCAAATCACGAATGTGTTAGTAGTTGTAAACTTATATATGTAACGACCTGCCATTTCGACCCCGAACGTTGACACTAGTACATCCACGGTATTCATGTGCTGAACAGCCATATACCAAAAAGACAAATTGTTAGGGTAAAGTAAAAAGGAAAAGAAATAGAACACGAAAGAGAGAACACAATAAAAAAATCTCACTAGCGGAATGATAATATATAATATCAAAGGAACAATACAAAGGGTTACTCCGATATAGAAATTTCGAAGTTACAAAACCTAAGTATGATCATCAGCCTGGACAATTATAACTGCCTATCTTATGTATAATATAGTAATGCAGTAGAAATAAGAATATTATGGTAAGTGAAACATCCAGCTAGTTTGCTCGAGCTCCATAGAATATCAACGAAACCGACCTCTCTCAAACTACTCGAAAGAGCACGTGAGGAAATTTAGGGCAAACAAAAACCAAGCATGAGACATAAGTCTGGTATGAGAAACTCAAGAAATATATAGCTAGCATATAACGGTACTTTTGAGACCGCATGGAATGCCATAATGGTTATCTCCTCAAAAGAACCACCATCTAATAAGTACATGAGGTGATATATTAGATAATGTCTAGGGTGAAGAATATAAATATATAACATAGCTGGAATGGTTACATTCATTACATTCAATAGCATATTAGATGGTACAATCAAAACCGATAAGGAACATTCACATAATGGATTTCCCATCGAGATCATTTTGGTCAAGCTGAAATCCCATCTCTATCACAAGGATCAAAAACACCTTTCGATCGCAGTATATCTCTAGATAAAATATACCATAAGGTGAACATAAAGGCCTACGCCTAAACATAAACATGAACCGCATGGAACCAAATATAATCAACTCTCGGTACTAACATATCAATAGGCATACTCAAGATATGGAATTGATCATACCTTGCGTGGGACTGCAAAATCCCAGATTGTGCATCTTACTCTGTCTTTCGCCATTTCTGATGTCAAGTCATGTTCGGCATCTTTCACATGAGTCTTCATCGCTCGAAGAGAACACGATTCCCCAATTGTATTCCCACATCTTAAATAGACCTCAAAACCACAAATGGATCTAGCATCTCTAACAGATCCACCTCCAAGAAATAGAACATGTATCTCAGTCTTGAAATGGTTTTCGTTAAGTAAAACACTTACTAATCCTGGTCTCTTCATAACTGAATTAATGAATTTGTTCATTCAATCATAAGGAGAACGATCACATATTGAACCAATTCTCATATACTTATCATGTTTCTGATATTTTCATCTCACACTATCCCTCAATCAATAGTGAAGCCAGTAGGTTATAGCTCTATTACTCATATCCCCACTTGAACATCAGTCTTAACTCCTACAAATAGACAAGCCTACTTCATCGACTTTTAGTGCTAAGTATACGACTAAATGTTTCCATAAACGAGTAAAAATACAAAGCACGTTCAAGTCATACAAAGCACGATAATGTCACATAAGCAACTTCTAATTCCCTTTTATTTTAATTAATCTTTGATTAATTAAAACCTCTTTTATTAGTAAAACTTTTTATCTAATAAAACATTGTTTATCAATTTCTAGTTTTCATTTGTACTCCTTTTACTACTTTAAAAAGTATTTATAAACTTATCTTAAATGGTACAAGTATATTCACAAATCATTAACAAGATTTCTTACTTCAAACCTTTATTTGTTTTAATCTTTTTCCAAAAGATTCCATACTTATGATTTCCTACAAAATATCCATTTTAAGGATCTAAGTACTTTCACAAACTCATTCAAAAATGTTTAAGACTAATGTTTCTTAAACATTGTCACTACAAACCGTAAACCATTTCACTTATACTTATCTTTAAAACATTCTTTTAAAGTTCTATTTACACTCATAAGTATAATAAAAAAGGTTTAAAGATGAATGTTATTATGTCACAACAAACCCAAAACCATTTCAAATGTATATTATCTTTAAAAACATTCTTTTAAAGATCTAAGATAATTTTTGGTTAAGTTCGATAGTCAACTAAGTGATTATCCTATTGAAAACGATCGCTTATAGGAATCATGATTCGTATATTTAACTCGTTTTCGACATTCCACCTTAACTATTCACCGTCCAAGCATGAAGCCAGGTAAGTTAGAGCACTATTTGCATATCAAAGTCTTTCCTAAACACTTCATTCTTGAAACTGACAAATAGATAAATCACCTTGTCTGCTTTTAGTGTGTAGTAGAGTATTAATGACTTTCATAAACGAGTAAGTAAACAATATGATTAACACGTTTCGACACTCTCGAACTTAACTATTCCTCGACCAAGAGGGAAACCACTAGGTTAGAGCTCTATTGCTCATATCCTTACTCGACATCAATCTTAACTCTCACAAATGGATGAGCCCACTTCGTCGACTTTTAGCATTAGGCAAAGTTAGTTACCTTTTAAACACATAAATAGCAAGATTAACATGTTTCCGACATTATAACTTAACTATTTCTCATTCAAGAGGGAAGCATGTAGGTTAGAGCTCTATTTCTCATATTCCTACTCGACATCAATCTTAACTCTTACAAATAGAGAAGTCTCCCTTATTGGCTTTTAGTGTTAAGCTTAGTCAATTGCCCTTTTCAAAACTTATAAATACTTTAAAATTACTTATAAATAGGTTTTAAATATCTGTGTAAAATATTACTTGAAAATAACTAATTTATAATTTGATGAAAAACATGTTTTATATTATAAAACCTCTTTACTTAGAAAATTCATGTAAAATTATTAAAAATACATTTAAAATTCAAACTAACTTTAAAGTTCTTTAAAATAGGTTAGAAAACATCTCTAAAAATATTAGAGAAAAATACCAAATTTAAATATCATTTTTAAACACTTAAATCCATAAACAACTTACTACAGCATTTATAAATGCCGTTAAAAGTCTATGAAAAGCACAATCTCTATTACTAGTTTTAACCACTTTAACAAATGATTTAAGACTTGAGATTTCTATAGTAAGTATAAACTTAGGGTACTTAAAAACCATGGAAAGAAACCCCTAAGAATATCTTACAATTTATTTAGAAAAATTCCTGAAAACGTGTTATATTTATAAAGTGTATTTATAACCACCTTTTTGCATCAACATTCACAACTTTGGTTCACAATTTCTATAACTTTCTAGATCATTTATTTACAATCTAATACACAAAAATATGTGTAGAGAACATAAAATTAAATTATTGCAAGTTAAGTTCATAAAACTTCAATTTACACAAGTTAATGTTAAGGGATATTGAAGTGCACTTATAGCGACTATTCTCGCTTCAAACACTTTCAAACATTGTTCAATTCAACACACAATCCAAACAACCATTTAAACATAAAGTCAGACCATGCCACATGTTTAAGAGTTAATAGCAGCAATGTTATAGAATATAAAGTTGTCATTTGCTTTCAAAAGCAGGAGGGGACCAAAGATTATAACTTTAATTAGTTAATGTCAGTTTAACATTATATTTCAAACACAACATACACACACACACAATATATACAAATAAGGTAGTGACATAACTCACTTAGATCCAAGCCAAACACATACTCAAGCGCAACCAAACTCAAGTATACTTCCTACCATCACCTTGTAACTATCTTATTTCTTCCTTCTTTGCTTAAACTTGCTTTTCCAAGGCAAAACATGCCTAATTACTCACGGCCATAAGTTGAAGGGGGAGCACGCCTTTGCTTCTTCAAAATATAACATGGTGAAAGGTGTTGTAATATTTCCCTAAGGCTTATGGCAAAGTTTGGGCGGATTGGAGTTGTTTTGCAAAAAAATTCTTTAGAACATAAGAGAAGAAGACATTAAAAGCTTGGTTTTGCTTTGTGAATTTGTAATTTATTTAACCAAGGTATGCCCTTCTTTATATAGGCTCAAAATGGTGTTGCCTAAGCTTGTTCTCAACCCCCCCCTCCACCATGACATGGAAGCCTTACCTCCACACATGCCCATCGCTTCTCCTTTACATCACTTCACTTTTAACAAAATACATTAATACCCTTAAGATGTTAATATCTTTTATCCATTAGAAACTTGTAGAACATTCCAATTGCTTTGTGAAAAAAAGTGTGTTAATTAGTTCCTAATGTGTTTATTTGATCATTAGACAAGTGCACTAAAGTTCAAACAACTTATATTCAATAAAAAGTTGTTTATCGATAAACCGATTGTCAGTCACATTTTTTTTTTGTTCAAAGTATTTATTTTCGTAAATCATTTTCAAAAACAATTTTCCTAGCATTAGTTATGATTTAAAAGGTGGTTAATAAGGTTATTAAATCAATTTAATAATATTTAATCTAAGATTCAAATATTTAAATAATTAAGATATTTAAACACGAAGTGTCCGAAATTCTGGGTCATTACATCCTCCCCCACTTAGAATATTCCATCCTCAAAATTCCAACATGAGAAATAAATAGAAACAACCACATAGCAATATTCAACAGTATCCAATCACTATCAAACATAGCTCTTAGATTATCCAGGTTCTAAAACCCTCTCATCGCACAAGGATGATAAACAATCTACTAAGCACATGTTACGCTCAACAGCCTCATGTTATTACTTAGTCGATCATTCATGTCACCTCATAACAAGTCAAAGAGTCATCGCCTAAAATCTCTATAAACCAATCTAAACATAGTATGCAAATGTGCTAAAGCCCGTACGATATACATGGACCATCCATACGTAATATTAATCCTGATCACTTGCTCGATCACATAATTTCACTTCCCAACTAGTATAGATCACTTAACCTCACTAGTGCGAACTCCGATCAAATTCCTTGGTTAGAAACTTCCATTCTTCTTACATAGCCATATACTATGATATAAAACTTTGGAATCTTATCAAGAATTTGTATTAAGTGTTCGTCGTGAAGAATCTAGTGAAAAATCCTTGTTCAAACCGGTGTAAATCACCTCGAAATCACATACTTGAATACTGGATCAAGAACAATCAGGTGAATAAAATGATCTAGATACAACTTACGTACTCATCCTATTGGCTTCTTAACTATACCAGTATCTTTTATCATGAATAGTATGTCTTATTAATACTAAAATCATTTATGAATCATTTCATAAAAACATAACTTCAAGCTTATAAACTGTTATAACTTAAGTTCATATTCGTATAATACTCTACTACATTCTAAGAATATATACAAAATACCAAATTCATTTTACTTAACAAGAATGCTCAACAATTTTAAACTTGTTTTAACCTATTATCTTTTCAGTTCATGTGTTATATAAACTCATCTTTACATTTTCATAAAACACTTAGTTTGAAGTTCTATAACGATTCAGAAGTTTCCGATTGTCCAAAATCACGAAAAATCCCATTTCATTTTAACAAATGAAATCTACCAAACAACATATCATACAATCCTAATAGATAGGCTACATTTGTCCATAAGATATCTTAACAAATTTCAATAACTTATTGAACACACTTTAGCCAAAAGGGAAAACATGAAAATTTCCAACATTTATTCTAAGCTATGCCACTACCACTGGGGCACCCTACATAGTATAACATAAAAATTGTCTACACCAAAAAGTTCATATCATATTTCTTTTAAAGAAAAACTTTTAGAACTAAACATCGGGTTGTATTTCAAGTCAATTGAAATAATAATATATACATATATCTTTTGTGTATCAAATCATGCTTTCGGAATCAAATCGAAATCCATTTTACTAAACCAAACCTGTAGCATCCCCCACTTAGAAACCCAAAAATGAATGCCGATGATATTGAAATCATCTCCAATTATTTTCAAGCAATAGAAGTGAGTACAATATATCCAATTCATGTCTTTCTGTAACATCCCGTAAAATTAACCATAAATGAATTGAGTGAATAAAATAAAATAAGGTAGGGTTGAAAATGAAAATTTTATTAAAGTTAGAATTTGACAACGAAAGTTATTATGTTTCGTTCATGGTGAAATCCCGATCTATTTCCACACACACACACACACACACACACGCATACACATACTGAAATGAGGCTCAAATGAGGAACTTATGAGCATTTGAAGTTTTTAGATTTAAATTAATTTAGTTTGAATTCAAATTCAAATGAATATTTAAATGTAGGGCTTGAATTTAAAAATTCAACTATAGGTTCAGTTGGAGGTTAAGAAAATGTTAAGTTAAATAATTAATGTTAAATGTTAATTAGGGAATAAAATAAAAGAGCAACGAAAACAAATCAACGCTCCCAAAATAAGAGGAGCGCTCGACTTATAAGACCCAACCTGTCGACCCCTAGTGGTCGACCGTTGCCTCACAGTGATGGCTAGGGTTTTGTGCTATTAATTGGTCTAGATTTATCCATTTTTGATCTAATTTCATCCTATAGTTCCGGTATGTTTCAACTCCTATAAATAGGACCCTATCATCCCTACTTTTTATTCATAAATATTCGAGAAATTGACAAACCTCTGGCATTTTCTCTCTTTCGTTAGATTCAAAAATTCTATTAGGGATCAGATAAGGGTTCTAATCATTTTCTAATTATTCTTTTAATCTATTTCTTCTCCTTGAACCTCTCCGAATCTAACAAAATTATACATATTTCTATCCTTTGTTGTATACATATATCAAAAGAAGGAGATCTAAACAAGAGTTGCTTTGGCCATGCAAATCCGTATAAGAAAAGCTAAGGATAATCTGTGAGTGGAACTCTTGGTATTTTTATTTTAGTAATTAATTAGTATATATCTATGGATTTGAATATGCCTTAAAAAAATTGGGATTGCGAAAACAAAATAGATAAAATCCACAAAATTCCTTTTTATTTCAAAATGTCAATTCTAGATGGAAATTCTCAATTATTTTGTTAATTTGACGGAATATATATTGTTTCTGCAATTTTTGATAATTTCATAGTCTATTTCACTTCTCCTCCTTTGATTCAAATTATGAGTTTTCAATAATGAAATAAGGGTGTAGAGCACGAATCATGTTAGTAGTTTACATCACATTCCAAATAAAATTCCTTCATTTATTTCTGTGTAAAAGAGGAGTTAAATAGAATATGAAGTTAGGATTGCAATTCCTATTATTCAGGATATTCCATTGGATTAATGTAATAAATTGGGTTTTTATTTCTACTTACAAGTTTATTTATTTCAGTTTTGGATATGAATAATAATTCTTGTTATGTATATTGAAATCTTGGAAATCTGAAGGGAAAGGACTTGTATTAATATTATGGTTAAAGGATTTGACATTTAACATTAGTTTATGGCGTATGAACTGCACGCTTAGAAGTATTAGGCGTGAACATATATATTTATTTATATTAGCATAATAAACGTATAATTATAGCGTATAATTGCGTAATTGGTTAGGTAATAATTGTCATTGATTCTCTCCTAGGAAGGTAATTGAAATTTTAAGGCATAATAAGGAAGATTTCTTGTAAGGCCTTAATTATGAAACGGTGAGATGAGTATTATATATGGAGAGTATTTAAGTTATGGCTAAGTCATAGGGATGCGAGGTTTGTAGAGTTGCACGATAGAAGTCTACCATTCCCTTTGAGGCTACCAGTAGTTGTGCACACTTCCTATTGATATAAGACATCTCATATGATAAATATTTGTGATGGAGCAAGGTTAGTCCCAAATTTTGTAGGGTAAACCTGCCCAACTGATCTAACTACCAGTTCCTACAAATGGTCGGACTAATGTGAGATGTCATTATGAGTATGGGCCATAATACTAAGGGCATGCTTCAGGGTATTGAGTTATTAAGTGGTTGTTTGCGAGCCCACCTTTTTCTCCAAATGAAGTATTAAATGGCTAAGAGGCTAGTTATTAGGCACAATAGGTGGTATCTTGACAAAGGTCTGCTTCGGGATAAGGTATTAAGTGACTAATTGAGGTCCGCCTTTCAATAAAGAAGTATTAAGTGGCTCAAGAGATTCCATGCGATGTCAACTAGATAATCACCATTGAGGGGTCTGCCTTGGGAATAGGTATTAAATGATGGGGTCAGCCTCAATTGAATTCTTAAATGGCCAAAGTCTACCTATTTTCCAATAAAGGTATTAAGTGGCTTAGGTACTATCTATCGCATTATTAGATATTTATGACATGAGGTTTAGAAACCTGCTTCAGGAATGGAAGGTGTTAAGTGGTTGATTGTAGACCCGCCTCCTTTCCTTATAAGAAGTATTAAATAGTTTTATGTATGTGAGACATATTCTTATTTTAAAATATACTGCCCAAGTACTGAAATGGTAAGACTCGAGATTTTTATTCACTAGACATTTACTGTTCTAACTTCATCCTCATTACAAAACACATTAAGGACGGAGTGGTGATGGTGAGGATGCTTGAAGATGGAGTGGCTTAAGCTTATGGTAGTTATTATTATCTTTTCTGATGTTTTATGTTGTACCCATGTATTTTGGGTAAATGATGTAACAGATTTTATTTAACAGTTTTGATGATATTTTGTATTATGACATTTCAAATGGTTTTGAAACAAATGGATACAATTTGCTATTATATTTTATTCCATCCGCTGTGAGTTTTGAAAGAATTTGCTCTATACAGTTGCTTGTTTTTCTAACCAACAGTTAACCTTAGAATGGATCTAAGTTTCGATATGCCTTTTCTGAATCAAAATTTAGGCCTGTTCCGAGGTTGGTTGTTACATTTAGTATCAGAGCTTAGGTCACCCAATCAATGGGGAAACTATACGTATGAGTGGCATACTTGTTATTTTTGGAAAGGTTTTTCAAAAAGGATTTTCAAAAATTCTTACTATATATATACACCCCTATTTCTTTGAACATACATGCACACACTAGGCCACCCTTTTCTTTTAGTATATAATACCATCTTAGGAAATCATCACTAAAGATTCAGCCTATAAATAGTTGATATGGCTGATAATCAATCTTCTTTTGCGACTGGGATCACTGCCTGCGGAAGACCTCCCATTCATTGAATGAGCAAATGGTTTAAATAATATCTTAGGACTATTGAGCAATTTCCTATTTCTCCAGCTGCACCGGTGGCACCTGTTGCCCCACCTATCGATGCAGCACCACGTCCTATTGACTTTCCTAAATGTGGAAATTAGCCACAAGGACCTCTTTAGCAAATGGAATTAGTTTCTAGGACACACAACTGAAATAATTACTTTTAAGGACAAAACGCAAAATAATTAGTTTCTAGGGCCTAACAACCTATGAAATTATGTCCTTGAAAGTAATTGGACTGCTGACTTTGTCCTTGAAAGTAATTATTCTGCTGACTTTGGCCTTGAAAGTAATTTCTTTGAATGTGTGTCCTAGAAACTAATTGGACTACAAAGTTTGTCCTTCTGGTGAAATGCCCCTTCCTAAATTGTGTAAGGGCTTTCTTAATATGGGAGAGAAGACATACTCTAGAACCGAGGGATATCTGGAAGCTAAAGCATGGGTTAATGACTGCAAGAAAATATTTAGAGAGCTTGGTTGGGAAGATCGGTCAAAGAGGAGGATGGTAGCTAGACACCTCAAAGGAGAAGCTTTAGATTGGTGGAACTTGGTGACTGAGGAAAACGCTGGAAGTATTTTCTCATGGGATGAATTCAAAAACAGATTTGAGATCAGGTTTATGTAGGCAGAAGTGTGTTTACAACTAGAGAAATTCATTCAGCTTAGGCAAGGAGACTCCACTTTAAAATAGTACATGGCTAAGTTCACAAAACTGGCTAAATTCAGGATGAGCTTAATAGATACACCTATGAAAAAGGCCATGAAGTTCATGAAGGGACTAAATTCATCGCTGAGAGAAATATTGTTGACCCAAGAACCCATTGGTGCCACGTATGAGATGTTAGTGGAGATGGCAATGCTACACTACCAATATGGACGATAAGGAGGCAGAAAAGGAGAAGGCTGTATCTACCCAAAATCAAGGAGGGTCCAAAAAGGGAAGCTTTTGGGCTAACAAGAAGTCAAATGGGAAGTTTAAGAAGGATGGTAAGGTATGCAAGCGATGCTAGAAGAAAGGCCATGAGGCTAAAGATTGTAGGGTGAGTCCAGTGAAGGAAGCTTTTAAAGGGAAGTGCTTTATTTACCACGAGGAAGGGCACCTCAAGAATCAATGTCCTAAGTTAGCAAAGGAAGGATCAAGTGGACAAGCTTATGCTATTGAAGCCGTTCTTATTGCAAGTAGACCGCCGAGAGACCTAGGGAAGGTAGCATTAGAAGGTATAACTCTTATTTTAGGGGTTATAATTCGTACCCTATTTGATTCAGGGGCATCGCATTTCTTTATAGCTATGTAGTAAGCTTCTTAAAGCTTCAAACCCAGATTGTCACCAACCCAATAGTAATCTCTAATCATATTGGGGGTTCGACACATCTCTCTTTTTGCAAAGACCTAGAGTTGGACATATGCAACGTTGATTTCATATGTAGTGGTATGTTCTAAATTTTGAGGGGTATGAACTTGTCTTTGGTATGGATTGGTAAGCATATTATGGAGAAATTCTTGATTGTGATAGGAGGGCTACGATTAAGAAGTTGTGGAGACCATGACCTAAAAATTCTTTGTACACCCTAAGATTTAGTTGAGTTAAGCCATCTATACTCACTAAATCTATCTGTTGCAGAGCTCTCATCAGTACCCGTAGTTTGTGAATTTCCTGATGTATTTGAGGAAGTCTCGGGTCTCCTACCCTAATGGGAGATCGAGTTCTAAATAGATTTGGAGAAAGATGCAAGGCCAGTCGCCCTGCCTTTAAGACACATGGACCTAAATAAAGAAGAGAATTGGATAAGCAAATCTCTTAGCTACTAAAGAAAGGATTCATCCGTCAAAGTACTTCGAAGTGGGGAGTCCTTGTTGTTTTCACCACTAAGGCAGGCGGTTCATGGAGACTTTAAATTGACTATAAGGAATTAAACAATTTGACAAGGAATATTTAGTACCCTTTACCTAGGATAGACGCTTGTTCAATCAACTTGGAGGAGCTAAAGTCTTTTCTCGGCTCGACGTAGCAATTAGTTTCCATCAGTTGAGGATTGCAAAAGAAAGCAAGTCGAAGACTACATTTCACACACCGGATGGATTCTATGAGTGGGAAGTGATGCCTTTTAGATTGACAAATAATCCTGCATACTTTGTGGATTTGATGAATAGTGTATTTAAGGGAAACCTTAATAAATTCATAGTTGTGTTCATAGACGATATTTTGGTTTTCTCTAAGGGCAAAGAGGAGCATGAGGACCACCTAAGAGAGGTATTAGGAACCTTAAAAAGGCACTAGCTTAAGGCCAAATTTGCTAAATGCCACTAGAGAAAAGAAGTTAGATTCCTTGGGAGTATTGTTTCTGAGCAAGGACTGGCAGTAACCCTATTAAAGTGGAAGCTGTTTAAGGATGAAAGACTCCTAGAAGTGCATCAGAGATTAAAAGTTTTCTCTAGCTAGCAGGCTACTATAGAAAGTTCATTAAGAACTTTCCAGAATAGCAGCCCCCTTAACCCATTTTACCAAGAAGAACCTCGTCTTTTCTTTGGACTATTAATGCACTAAGACATTTGAGAAGCTTAAGGAGTTATTAACTAGTGCACCTGTGCTCATTATTCCCGATGAAACCAAACTGTTTATGGTTTTCATAGATGCCTGTGGCACAAGGTTAGGAGAAGTTCTAATACAAGAAGGAAAAGTGGTTGCTTATGCTAGTAGGCAACTAAAGGATCATGAGAAAAGATATCCAGTTCACGACTTGGATTTGGCAGATATCATCTTTGCCTTGAAGATGTGGAGGCATTATCTCTTGGGAGAAAGGTTTGAGTTATTCACTGACCATAAATCACTCAAATACCTATTATCCCAAAAAGATTTAAATCTTAGGCAGCGGAGGTCGATGGAATATATAGCATCATTCGACTTTAGTATTCAAAACGCCCCTAGGAAAAGGAACGTAGTCAACGATGCCCTTACTCGGAGGCACGCTACCTTATGTGCTATATATGAATGGAGGCAGTTGGAGTTCCACTCAAATTTTAACTTCCAACAGAACCCATCCAAGGGTTTTTAGCTGTTATGGAGATAACACCATCCTTGATAGACCGCATAAGGTTGGAGCAAGCGAAGGATGAGAAGTTAGTAGAGATTTTGGAAAAGTTGAGGAAAGGAGAGCATTTTCCCCATGCTAGGTACTTAGTTGATGAGAAAGGATACTTAAGAAGAGATGGATGCCTTTGTGTCCCAATGGTTGATAGTTTATTGAGAGATGTGCTTATGAAATATCACCAGTCAAAGATGATTATTCACCCCAGAGGAGATGTAATGTACAAGGATATGAAGAGGATTTTCTTTGCTTGGAATAAAGAAGAGTGTAGCTGAGTTTGTTGCTAAGTGCTCGACATGTTAAAGGGTAAAAGTTCAGTAAGGGAAGCCTGGAGGGTTACTATTACCATTGGAAATTCCGTGTTAGAAGTGGGAGCATATTTCAATGGATTTTATGGAAGGATTGCCTAGAAGTCAAAGGGGTAATGAAGTTATTTGGGTTGTTGTGGATAGACTCATTAAGAGTGGCCATTTTATTTCGGTTAGAAATAATAAAACTGCTACTTCTCTCGTGCAGATCTACATCAATAAGGTAGTTCGATTGCATGGAATGCCTGCGAGTAGGCTTAGTGACAGGGACCCCTCGTTCACTGGTGATTTTTGAAGGAGCCTATATGCAGCTTTAGTAACTTCTTTGAATCTTAGCATTGCATATCACCCACAGACCGATGGTCAAATGGAGAAGGTGAATAGGATTTTGGAAGATTTGTTGTGGGTTATGTTTTGGATTTTAGAGGACAATGGGAGTAACATCTACCTTTAGTTGAGTTCGTGTATAATAATATCTATCAAGTGATGATTGGTATGACTCCTTTGAAGCGCTTTATGGGAGTCTATGCAAATTGCAAAGTTGTTAGTGGGAAACCACTGACAAAATATTGCTCGGATCCAATTTGATCTATGATACCATGGAAAAAGTAGAATTGATCAGGCAACAAATGAACGTAGCGCAAGACCATCAGAAATCTTATGCGGATAGAAGAAGGAAAGAGCTTGAGTTTGAGGTTAGAGATATGTTATTTTTCGAAGTCTCCCCTCTTAGAAAAGTGGTTAGGTTTGGCAAGTTTGAAAAATTGGCCCTTAGATTCGTTCAGGCCATTCAGAGTTTTGGAAAGGATAGAAAACTTGCTTACCACGTAGAGCTTCTTGACAGATTGGCAGGAGTCCAAAATGTTTTACATATTTCTCACCTTAGAAAATGCCTTCATGACACCACTATTAGAGTGGAGCCTGATCAGTTTGGGAACCAGAGACAGAGCTAACAATACCTCATACCACGAAGCATCGTGGAGCATGGAACTAGGAGATTCCACAATAAAATAATTAGGCTGGTTCGAGTACAATGGGGAGAAAACTCGGTGGAATGCACATGGGAAACCACAGAGAAGATGAAGACCTCTCATCTAGAGCTTTTCACTGGTAAATTTTCTCTTCAAAATTAGGATTCTAGATTCAAGTGGTTGCTAGATTGGATGGTAAAAAATGGTTGTCACACTTTTTCAAAATCACTTTACACTCATGTAGAAATTTTTATGCATGTTTAGGGTATTTTATTATATACTTGCATGACTCGATTTACACATTCATGCTAGGATTGAGCTTATTTTAGGATGTCTGCAGTACATAATCACATTGCACTTTGGTTGAGTCGATGATTGTGTAGATAACTTAGTTGTATAACATGGATGTTATTGCACATTACTCTATTCGCCCCTTGAAGATTTCGGGACAAAATCCTTTTTAAAGGGGAAATAATGTAGCCACCTGTAAAATCAACCATAAATGAATTAAGTAAATTAAATTAAATAAGGTAGAGTTGAAAATGGAAATTTTATAAAATTTGGAATTTGACCATGAAAGTTATTCCACTGCGTTTGTGGTGAAATTCTAATCAGTTTCTATATGGAATATGCTGAAAACGGAGCTCGAAAGAAGAAGTTATGAGCATTTGAAGTTTTCAAATTTAAAAATTTAGTTTGAACTTAAATTCAAATGAATATTAAAATTTAGGGGTTGAATTTCAAAAATTAACTGTAGGTTTAGTTGGAGGCTAAGTTAAACATTAAGTTAAACAACTAACGTTAAAAGTTAATTAGGGAATAAAATAAACGAGCAACAGAAACAAATCAACGTTCCTAAAATAAGAGGATTGGTCGACCTATAAGACCCAAATGGTCAACGTCTAGCGGTTGAGCGGTCGAGCATAGGCGGTCGACCGCTGCCTCATAGTAGCAGCTAGGGTTTTGTGATGCTAAACGCTCCAGATTTATCCATTTTCAATCTAATTTCATCATATGGTTCTGGTATGTTTCAACTCCTATGAATAGGACCCTATCCACCCCACTTTTTATTCACAAATATTCGGGAACCCTGCGAACCTCTGCCATTTCTTCTCTTCGGTGAGATTCAGAAACTCAATTAGGGATTCAGGTAAGGATTCTAATTCTTTTCGACTTATTTTTAATCTATTTTATTATCCTCCAACCTCTTTGAATCTAACAAAATTATATATACACCTATCCTTCATTGTGTGTGTGTGTGTGTGTATATATATCAAAAGTAGGAGATCTGGAAAAGAGTAGCTTTAGTGTTGCAAATCCATACAGGAAAAGCTAAGGATAATTCAAGAGTTGAAATCTTAGTATTTTTATTTCAGTAACTGATTAGTATATATTTATTGATTTGAATATGCCTTAGAGATTTTGGGATTGCTAAAAGAAAATAGATAAAATCCCCCAAAATTCCTTTTATTTCAAATTATCAATTCTAGATGGGGATTCTTAATTATTTATTTTAATTTGATGAAATTTTGATTGTTTCTACAATTTTTGATAGGTTCATAGTCTATTCTACTTCTCCTCCTTCTTTGATTCAAATTGTGAGTTTTCAACAATGAAATAAGGGTGTAGAGCACGAATCATATTCGTAGTTTACACCACTTATTCCATACAAAATTCTCTTCATTTATTTCTGTGCAACGGAGGAGTTAAATAGAATATGAAGTTAGGATTGCAATTCCTACTGTTAATGATATTCCATTGGATTGATGTAATAAATTGGGTTTCTATTTCTATTTATAAGTCTATTTATTGCAGTTTTGGATATGAATATTTAATCCTTGTTATGGTATTGAAATCTGTGAGAAATGCGGATTACAGATCTTAAGGCTGGAATAACACTAGAGGGGGGGTGAATAGTGTTTTATGTATTTTTTAAATCGTTTTGAATTTTGTTCAATTTAAACACCAACGAATGCAATTCACAAACACATATATAATCACAGAATCAGACACAGATGCAAATACTAAATAAAAGCAGTAAAGGAAAGAACACACCAGGATTTTATACTGGTTCAGAGTTAACCTACATCCAGTCCCGTACAATCGTACAGATTTCTTTTCAAAATAATCTCCCAGATTACACCCTTGGTTTCAAGGCTATGAGGTACACCCTCATGTATTCGAGTTCAGGGAAACTCTCTTGATTTAACCAGGCTACAAGATCACCTAATTGATTTCCGGGGCTACAATCACACCCAATTGATTTCAAGGCTCAACCGCACCTTTTACTCAACAGTTTGATTTACAAAAAATTCAATAACTCTGAATAGCACTAATATCTTATGGAGAGAGTGGCAGAGAATCAAACAAGAGATAATCAAGTTTGATTCACTTGGTATTTTGGCAGAGTATAGTTTAGGATTCTTTAGAATAAATGTGGAAGATGAAGAGGAGAGAAAATAAATGAAATCTGGTAAAAATTCGTTTAGAACTTACTGGTATTTATAGTAGAGCAACATCCATATCTATTCATGAAAGGATACGACGAATAGACACTTCTTTTGAAAATTGAAATTTGAAAATAACGGACACCATGTCGACATGGGGGGTTGAGGTATGTCGACATGCTCAAGGCAAAATTGATGTTTTGATTTTCTTATTAAAATTGGTTTCTATAATTTGTCAAAACAATTTCTAAACTTTGTAAATATATTTGAATATAGTTTAAACATTAAAAGAGTTTAGAAAATAATTTTTAATATATATAATTTTAATCTATAAAGTGATTTAAAATTTGAGTATATAAATATTTTAAAGCTAAATATTTAAACAAGAGATGGTTTAAAAACAAGGACAATTTGAAATCAAAATATTAAAAATGATAAAAATAGTTTTGAGGCTAAAATATTTCAAACAAGAGAGATGTCTTCTTGAAAAGAAAGTTTTGAAAACATTTTTAAAAACAAGAGATATATTTTTGAAAAACATTTTTATAAAATTAGTGGATATCAAAATAGGACCACTATATTTCCACTAGATATTGTCGTGGGTTCTCTACCACTAGGGTTCCATCCCTTTAACAGGCTCGAAGTGGATTCCATTCCACGAATAAATTTCGAATAAAGATGTAAGTGCTTTCAAGAAGTTTTAACATAATTCTAGACCAACTACATTATCTTGTACTGTTTGAATCTTGAACTCTTGATAACTTGATTTCTTGATATTCATGAGTCTTCAATCTTGATATCTTCGATCTTTAAATTCATCAGTCTTGTATCTCTATACTGTACAGTCTTCATTCTTGGTACCTACATGTTTATATTCTGCATATACATATATATCTAAACCATAACGTTAGTATTTATATTTTATAACAAGTCATAAGGTTGTCATCAAAACCATCATCTCAAGGACTAACAAAATCTTGGAAATCTGAAGGGAAAGGACTTGTATTAGTATTATAGTTAAAGGAATTGACATTTAATGCTAGTTTAGGGCATATGAACTGCACGCTTAGAAGTTATTAGGCATGAATATATATATATATATATATATATATATATATATTAGTGTAATAAACGTATAATTATATCGTGTAATTGCGTAGTAAGTTAGGTAATAATTGTCATTGGTTTCCCCTTAGGAAGGTAATTAATATTTTAAGGCGTAATAAGGAAGATTTCTTGTATGTCCATAATTATGAAACGGTGAGATGAGTATTATATATGGAGAGTATTTAGATTATGGCTAATTCAATGGGATGCGAGGTCGGTAAAGTTGCATGACGAAAGTCTGCCCTTCACTTTGAGGCTACCAGCAGTTGTGTACACTTCCTATTGATGTGATACATCTCCTATGATAAATATTTGTGATTACACGAAGATAGTCCCAAATTCTGTAGGGTAAATTTGCTCAGCTAATTTGGCTACAATTCCTATGAATAGTCGGCCTAATGTGAAACACCATTTTGAGTATGGGCCATAATACGAAGGGTCTGCTTGGGTCTTGAGGTACTAAGTGGTTATTTAAAGGCCCTCCTCTTTTCCTCAATTGAAGTATTAAATGGACAAGGGGCTAGTTATTAGGCACGATAGATGGTATCTCGATAGGGGTCCCTTCGGGATAAGGTATTAAGTGACTGAATGAGGGTCTGCCTTTCCATAAAGAAATATTAAGTAGCTCAAGACATTACATGCAATGTCAACTGGATAGTCACCATTGAGGAGTCCGTCTTGGGAATAGGTATTACATGAAGGGGTCTGCCTTAATTGAGGTCTTAGATGGCAAGAGTTTGCCTATTTTCTAATAAAATGTATTAAGTGGATTGGGTAATATATCTTACATAATTAGATATTTATGGCATGGGTTTTGGGTTATGGGATTTAGAAACGTGCTTTGGGAATGGAAGTTATTATGTGGTTGATTATAGACCTGCTTCCTTTCCTTATAAGAAGTATTAAATGGTTTTATGTATGCAAAACATATTCTTATTTTAAAATATATTGCCCATGTACATAAATGGTAAGACTCGAGGTTTTTATTCACCAAACATTTGTTGTTCTGACTCCCTCCTCATTATAACACCAATTAAGGATGAAGTAATGATGATGACGATGCTTGAAGATGGAGTGGTTTAAGCTTGTGACAGTTATTATGATCTTTTATGATGTTTTATGTTGTACCTATGTATTTTGTATAAGCGATGTAACAGATTTTACTTAACAGTTTGACGATGTTTTGTATTATAACATTTCAAATGGTTATGAAAAAAATTGGTACAATTTTATATTATATTTTATTCCGTCCGTTGTGAGTTCTGAAAGAATAGTACTACTCTGTACCGTTACGGCTTTTTCTAACTAACAACCAGCCTTAGAATTGATTTAAGTTTCAATGGGCCATTTCTGGGTCAAAATTTAGACTTGTTCCGAGGTGGGTTGTTACGCTTTTATACTTAACCAAAATCATTTAAAAAAAGGGTATCAAATACTTTGTAAATATTACTAAGTACCATGATCTCAATTTCATAAACCAATTTCCCAAATACTTACTTTTAAATAATACTATTATTATTTTTTCCAAAATCTTGAAAAACATTTTCAAAGACACCGAGATTTAAGTTCTCAAAATATCAGTTTATATCCTTCTTGTTTATAGATCATGTATTATAAACCATACTTATATGAAATCACTTTCTTATATAAAATCTTTTCACAAACGTTTATTTCACAAAATATCTTATCTTTCTCATATTAAAATAAACATCTTTTACTAAAGTTAACTTTTAAACCAATATTGTCATCGAACGCCTTATAGTCGAACTATGAAACTAAATTCACGAGGTATTCATTTTAATACATCTACAAATACGGTCTACGCAACCCATGCAGTGAAAAGGTAAAACTACTCTTAAACTAGTCGAGCACAAATCAACAATCAACAAATGATAGTCAATGCTCATAAACTGGCCGACCATGGCTAAACAAATTAATGAAGGATAACGAATGAACATCATTAATCACTACATTAATTGAACTACACTTTAACAATTCACACTTACATATAAGTCATCTTATAGAAGATCTTTTATTTTTGCAGTCGTAATTATCTTTAAGGTATAGTTTATAAAAAATTCAAATACGCCCTCATATGTATAATACACTCAACTCATGCTAGGACATTCCATTACCCTATCTCTTAAGGGGTCATACCCTATCAAAGCCAAGGTTCTCGTTTAACCTACAGCTCTAATCCCAGCTATAACGACCCGCCATTTTGAATCTCGAATGTCGACACTAATACATCCATGGTATTCATGTGTCGAACACCCAAGTGCCTAAACGACGAATTGTTAAGGTAAATAAAAGGAAAAAGAAATAGAACAAGAAATAGAGAACACAACATCAGAATCTCACTAGCGGAACGATAATATATAATGTTAAAAGTACAATACAAAGGGTTACTCCGATACATAAATTTTGGAGTTACAAAACCTAAGTACAATCATCAGCCTAGACAGTTATAACTGTTTGTCCTCACAAAAGCTGATATGTACAATATAGTAATGCAATGAAAATAAGAATATTATGGAAAGTGAAACATCCAGCTCGTCTCCTCGAGCTCCAAAGAACATCAACAAAAACATGCCTTCTCAAACTACATGAAAGATTATGCGAGGAAACTTAGGGAAAACAAAAACCAAGCGTCAGACATAAGTCAGGTATGAGAAACTCAAGAAATATATATCTAGCATATAATAGTACTTTAGAGACTACATGGAATGCCATAATGGTTATTTACTCAAAAGAACCACCATCTAATAAGTACATAAGGTGGTATATTAGATAATGACTAGGATGAAGAATATAAATATATAACATAGTCGGAATGGTTACATTCATTACATTTTAACAGCTTATTAGAGGGTACAATCAAAACTGATCGTTCACATAATGGATTTTCCACGAAGATCCCTTCGGTCAAACCGAAATCTAATTTCTATGCACAAGGATCAAAAAATACTTTCCGAGCACCGTATATCTCTAAATAAAATATACCATAAGGTAAACACAAAGGCCCACGCCCGAACATAAAAATGAACCACGTGGAACCAAATATCATCAACTCTCGGTACCAATACATCGATAACCATACTCTAGATATGGAGTTGATAATACCCTATCCCGGGACTAAAAACCCCTAGATTGTGCATCCTATTCTGTCTCTAGCTATTTTCGATGTCGAGGTCACATTCAGCATCTTTCATACAAGTCTTCATCACTCGAACAGAACACGAATCCCCAATTAGATTCCCACATCTTGAACAAATCTCAAAACCACATATGGATTCCAACATCTCGAATAGATCCACTTCAAAGTGATAGAACACGTATCTCCGTCTTGAAGTAGTTTTTGATAAGTAAAACACTTACAACGCTGGTTTAAGACCGAGTCAACGAATTTGGTCATTCAATAATAAGGAGAACGATCGCATATGGAAACCAGGTCTCATATACTTATCATGTTTATGATATTTTCATCTCACGTTATCCCTCAGTCAAGAGTGAAGCCAGCAGGTTAGAGCTCTATTGCTCATATCCTTACTCGAACATCAGTCTTAACTCCCACAGATAGACAAGCCTACTTCATCGGCTTTTAGTACTAAGTATACGACTAAATGTTTTCCATAAACGAATAAACATACAAAGCTCGATCAGTCATACAAAGCACGATCAAGGTACATAAGCGAGTTCTAATCCCTTTTTGTTTAATTAACCTTTTACTAATTAAAACCTCTTTTATTAGTAAAACTTCCTTTATCTAATAAAATATTATTTATCAATTTCCACTATTCATTTTTACTCATTTCATACTTTAAAAAGTATTGATATACTTATCTTAAATGGTATAAGTATGTTCACAAATCATTAATAAGATTTCTCACTTTAAACCTTTACTTTTTCTATCTTTTCCAAAAGATTCCATTCTTATAATTTCTTTCAAAATCTCCATTTTAAGGATCTAAGTACTTTCAAAAATCCATCCAAAAAGATTTAAGACCAATAGTACTTAAACATTGTCACTACAAACACAAAACCATTTCACTTATACTTATCTTTAAAACATTCTTTCAAAAATCAATTTACATTCATAAGTATAATAAAAAAGGGTTAAAGATAAATGTTATTAACACATTGTCACAATAAACCCAAAACCATTTTATACTTAAATTATCTTTTAAAACATTCTTTTAAAGATCTAAAATAATATTTGGTTAAGTTCGATAGTCGACTAAGCGACTATCCAGTTAAAAATGATTGCTTATAGGAATCAAGATTCATACACTTAACCCATTTTCGACATTCCAACTTAACTAATCCTCATCCAAGAGTGATGCCAGGTAAGTTAGGGCATAGGTTGCATATCAAAGCCTTGCCTAGACACTTCATTATTGAATCTCATAAATAGATAAATCTACCTCGTCATCTTTTAGTGTTAAGTATAGTATCAATGACTTTCATAAACGATAAAGTAAACAATAAGATTAACACGTTTCTGACATTCCCAACTTAACTATTCCTCGGCCAAGAGGGAAGCAAATAGATTAGAGCTCTATTGCTATATCCCTACTCAACATTAATCTTAACGTTCACAAATAGATGAGCCTACTTCATCGGCTTTTATCGTTAAGATGATTAGTTACCTTTCAAACAACAAGATTAACACGTTTTTGACATTCTAACTTAACTATTTCTCGTTTAAGTGGGAAGCCGGTAGGTTAGAGTTCTATTGCTCATATTTCTACTCAACATCAAATCTTAACTCTTACAAATAGAGAAGTCTACCTCATCGGCTTTTAGTGTTAAGTCTAGTTAATTGCCTTTTTCAAAACGTATAAATACTTTAAAATTACTTGCAAATAGGTTTTAAATATCTATGTAAAATATTACTTGAAAATAACTAGTTTATAATTTTACGAAAAACGTGTTTTATATTATAAAACCTCTTTACATAGAAAATTCATATACAATTATTAAAAATACATTTAAAATTCAAACCAACTTTAAAATAGGTTAGAAAACATATCTAAAAATACTGTAGAAAAATACCAAATTAAAATATTATTTTTAAACACTTAAATCCATAAGCAACTTACTACAGTATTTATAAATGCCATTAAAAGTCTTTGTTAAAAAAAGATTGAAAAGCACAATCTTTGTGACTAGTTTTAACCACATTAACAAATAATTTAAGACTTGAGATTTTTATAATAGGTACTACCCTTAGGGTACTTAAAATCCATGAAAATAAACCTCTAAGAATATCTTCAAATTTATTTAGAAAAATTAATAATACTACACATAACATATCTAACTTGAGTTTGCTCAACAACCAGAGAGTATGCAAGTAATTTATTAATATATGAATGATAGAGGACAACACTAATATTAAAGAATCACAATCTTTAATATATTTAATTGAGTGATATCGATTTATGTAATGATGTATTTCTTATGAAATACCCTCGTAATTCAAGTGTCGGGCACATCAAACACCACGATATACGTACTTTTACATATATTTATTCCTTAAGGCTATTTAAGTTTCTTTAATGTTCCGCCTTTAGTTCATACAGTTGTATTATATAAGTTTTATTATGATATAACATTTATACTTTAATTAACTTATAAAATATTTTGTGCAACATTATATTAATTAAATATTATTTAATTAATTTTAGTTAATTAACTCTTTAATTAATTATATATTTGTATTCCAGTATAAATTTTATATTGGACACATATACTATAACATTTCTAGTATATATTATAACTTTTATAGTAATACATATATATCATACACACACACATATCTTTAATTTAGTTAATTAACTTTTAATTAATTTATTTAATTAAACACTTTTAATTAAATTACATTAATTTCGAAGGTCATTTTATATATACATACATGTGTATTTATAGTATCTTAAACATTTTAATATAATATAACATATACATATATATATATAATACATGCATATATATAAGATAATCGATTAACTTATTTGATTAATTTATTTCATTAATATTATTAAACTAAATTAGTTTTCAAATTAATGTTTAAACAAATTTTTAATTTTTCAAACACTATGAAAATTTTATTATCTTTTCAAACATTTTGAAAACTTATGTTATATTATAAATTTTATAATAAACATATTTTATTTTAAATCTAACTTTTAAATTTAAAATCTTCACTTTAATTTTTAAAACAATTTTGAAAATTAGCCCAAGGCCCAATTCAAATTGGGCCTTTTCTATTAGGGGCAATTGTTAGGCTCACTTCACCTTTCAGGCCAAGCCGGTAACCAGGTAGGATGGGCTATTTGATTATCCAATTCCAATCCTAGACATTACCTTTCTAGACACCGTATTAAGTGGACAAGCTTAATTAGTTAGCTCAAACCTGACTAATTTAGATCGCATACACTATTGGGCTCTGATATCATTGTTGGAACTGGGCCAGCCCATAATAGAGTTAAAGGGTAAATTTAAAAAAAACCTTTATTGGATCATTAATGGGCCTATTGGTCTATATTCATTTAGAACTATTTTAAATTTTCTTTTGAGTGATGTCTTCATTTTATTAAAATTGTCTAAAATTAGTTTAATTTAATTTTAAATTGTTAGTATAATATGATGAGAGCATCAAATGAACTCATGTCTAAAAGTGTAGTGCATCATATTAGAAGTGCACATAGTTAATGTGAACGTTGTTTAGGTGTTGATATTTACATCGCAATAGACACGTTTCCTCTTTATATATGCCTTTGTCGTCTAAAATAAAAAAGTTTTTTTGATTAAATAAATAAATAAATATATATTTGTGTGTGTGTATACATATATAAATATCTTATGTAGTGGTTTACACTGAAACAAACTTTGTCTATGTTACATGTAATAAATCAATAAACAAAATATCCAATTAAAGTAGTTCAAAAGTTTATTACTATATTTAACGTAAAACCCCTTTTGAAATATTCGGTTAAATATACATACACATACATAAAATATTATTACTTAAATATATATACACACACACACAAACATACATACAAAAAAACTGAAATAAAATAAAACAAAAATTATATTCAAATAGTTTGTGAATTAGAATATTTGCCTTTAAAACAAAGATCTAGTACTAGTCAAGATACATTTGTAAAACAATAAATAAATCACTGAATAATGTTTCCCCTTTTGTTTTAATCAGCAGAATTTGTTTTAGAATAATTCAAACATAAGACAATCAAGTCATCATATCATGTTGCCAACTATAATTAATTAATGAAATTATTTTAAAGTTCTATTCACATAGCTATTTATATATAAACATTCAAATCTAAATCCTATAATATGAAAACTTACCTATTAACAAGATTATTCCAAAATTTATTTTGTTTTTTTAAAACAATAATAAAATCAGATGACATACGCATATACAAATTTGTCATAACAAGTTCTAGATCTAGGTTAAATATACAAGATAAATAAACATACAAAAAAAAGATGAATAAAATTATTATTATTCTCAAGAAATACATAACAGAGAGCATATCATAAGCTTTTTAATTAAATTAATATGATAAGAGTATATAGTTGATGTAAAAAGGAGGAATTGAGATATTCAAATCATAATCCAAATTCACACATATAAGCAGAAGGGGGAGATGGAGAATTAGAGGGATGTAAACAAAATTAAATGATATATATAAAAAATATAGAATCACCTTAGGATGAAACCAGGAGAAAAAGTTCAAATGATAGAATAAATCCTAGATCCAATAGATCACTCTCGAGATCTGTAGCAATCAAGAGATAAGCACATATTTCTATTTAAGTTTGCTTGATTAAGTTTTGGAATTTTGAAGCTCTAGCCACCATTAGAATTTAGCCCTTGATGTTTCTATATGGAGAGAAAAAGAAAATGATAGAGTAATATCTAATTAAAGGAGGAAATGAATGTGTAATAAAGAGATGGTCTTTTCTGTCCTTTGATTAAGATTGCTCTTTCATGTCAAATTCAAAAACTCTCCCTTTCTCAATATCATGGCTAGCCATCACATGTGAGCATTAGGTTCAAAAACTTTCCAAAATTCAATTAGTACTAACACTCTTTAAATCCAATTTAAATTTCTTATCGATATCGTATACCTATATGCATGTTCGTACTTTTATATACGCACATTATTAAATATAGATGGAAATCAAACAAATCAAATAAGAAATAATTTAATTAATATTTATGAAATATTAATTAATTTAAAGCCCATTTCAGTATTTATTCTCTTTAAACTGAATTTAAACATTCTATCGATATCGTATATCGATACGCGCATTTATAACTTTTATATACGCACTTACTAAATACTAATGGTGTAATGGACTGGGAATTTCGACCCTTGAAAATCGACATTAATACGTCCACTGTATAAAATGTCGAGCAGCCGAGTGCCGGAAATACCAGTTCATTTGGGGTGAAGAAGAAAAAGGTAGAAGAAAATAGAACACAACAACACAGAATCTCACAATCCTAGTGGAACAAAATATAATATATATATAATAACTGATTTTTATACAAAAGAATCTATAACTGTTTATTACTTACAACCATCAGAGTACAACAATCAATACATCAATCTGGACAGTTATAATAACCTGCCCTGATATACATAACGCACCCAGCAGAAATAACCAAGTACGTGATATACGTCTCAACTCCTCCAGCTCGTCTCCTGAGCTCCATAGCATTAACCTGAATCTGTAATACTCAGTCTGACCTGAGCATTATAATAAAATAACACCCGAGTCAGTTCGGAAAACCAGAGTGAGAAAACACACTCAATTTGAATTATTACTATTATTTTTCAAAACCCTTTGAAAAACAAAGGAATCTTGTAAGACCACGCCACACATAAACACGACGAGTTTTTAACTTACGATAACCAAAACATGTTTATCAAATCCATCTTATATTATGATAGTGTCTAAATCAAGTAAAAAGAAAATAGCTGAAATGCTTGCATCTCACGTTTCAGCATAGTTGGGCACAATCCAAACCGTACGGCGCTTATTGGAGAATGGATTTCATACAATGACTAGGCACTGGGGTACCACCTATCAAGGTACACGTCTAGAAAAATATATTGAGGACCTCACCGAGATCCCCTGCAACACAAGACCAGCCCTATCCCTAACCTGGATAGAATCGAATATGTTATCACCTCGAGTGTTCCCACCCTTACCGAGAGCTCTTTCGCATGCACCGTATCCATATAATATAATATATCCGAGGTTATCTAGAAAGGTGATAACATACCCTAATTGGGTATGACCCACTTAGCCTTGCTGCATATCCCCTAATTTTCAGCCATTCTGGTTGATGAGGCTAGAGGCCACGATTACCTTTAAAGAATAAATTTAACTTAGAATGCACATCGCCCTCCGATGACGATGTTCTGATAGCATTCATCCATACAAGTTGTCCTGGGTCTGGACAAATCTAATCACCGTCTTCAACATCTTCACGGTATTCATTTGTAACGTTCAAACCGGATCAAAGTGGTGTTCGAAAAAATAAATCTGATCCCGGCCTCTTCGAAACGATTAACAAAATTGGCCAAAATTGATAATCGGTTATTTAACTATCAATACACATCCAAAAGCAGACATCTGGCCTTATTTCAAACTTTTCCAAAAATTTATTTCAAAAAATATCTTTATAAGATATTACTTTAACGTCTGAAAACAGTTTTCAAATCCTTATATTTTCAACGGAATATTTCCACCCCCTTCCTAATACTTAAAATATTTTCCCCACTTCGTTTTATATTCAACACTTAGGAAGTATTCCATTTATTTTCTATTTCTTCTCTCAAAATCATTTACAATTTATTTGTAAATTTCTTAACTCGTTTATAACGAATTTTACGAGCTTTGGAATTCTTTAATTAATTCCCTTCAATATTTCCAAAGTCAAATATGCTTACTTATAACTCCAATTTCCATTTCCACTTCTTTTATGAATTCTATTTCATTTTTCGAAGTTTACTTTTACTTAACTACTTCAGGAATTTCTTGCTTTTTCCCCACATTCTATTTTGAGAACTGCCTTATAATTCCATCTACTGAATAACCCTTTTTCAACTCTCGAGAAGATTTATAAATAAATTTTAAAACATTACAAAACTCTCTATATATATAATAAGTATTTAAAAGAATAATAATAATTTATTTTAAGTCATATTCAAGTAATTATCTAAAACATTGAAAAACACTTTTATAACATCACTTTTCAAAGCAGGTTTAAAAATTTGGGATTTATTGAAAAAATTTATTATGTATTTTGAAAAATTCACTCCCGAAGTATTTTAATACTAACTTAAAAATACATAGTTTAATAAATAAAATTTTCACTTTTGAAATAAAACTTAACTTATCAGAATAAAATATATTTTAAATCTCAGTAACCAAATTTCAATTTATAAATCCCTCTCGATTTCCCTCACATCACTTCCATTTTGGTCCTCTTAACCATTTCCACCCAAAAATAGTATCCATCACCCTATTTCCATATTCAAATATAAATTCTTCCTGTAAATTTATATTCCAAATTTATCATCCGATATCACTTTCCTTTATTTTTAAACATCATTTATAATTATTATAACCCCTTTGAGTTCCACTAAAAATAATCTCATTTATAAATTCATTTTCTTATAAATTCCATTTATTTTTGCCAATCTATTTTTAATATCTATTTTAACTTCTTTCTATATTTCCCGAATATCACTTTAAAATCCAGTCTCAAAAATCCCTTTATATAATTTATTTTAAAATCTCAATTTAAAATATATTTTCCGCATTATTTAATACGATCAAAAATCCATTTATTGCTTATTCAAATAAATCTCTTTTAAATAATCCAAATTTCGATATATATGTTTTTATATTAAAAATCGCCTTCTAATTCTTTAAAAATTCAAAATAATATTTATGGTATTTAATATACCAAAGTTAATTTCCATACTATTATAACATTTAAAAATTTACAACACAATAATCAAGCAGATTATTCAATCATATTTTTTTTATATATGAAAAACACTAAATATATTTAAGGAATCCAGTTGGAACCCTCCAACCTGTTTCCCTGCATCCACAGATGTTAGACAATATAAAATACCAATCTCACTTCGAGGGGGATATCGCGGTATATTGGGTCATCCGCTATTACGCGGGGCGCATAGGGTCTCATCCGCTAAAATGTGCGGGAATATCACTCCAACTACTAATATATATACTACTATATATATAATCATCCAACAGATAATTATAATTTATCCATCCAATCAAGCATCAAATGATTTAAATTTAAACATTCAAGTTTAAAAGTGGTAATCCAAATGAGTGAGAATTCCCACCTTGGTTTTTATTTTACCAAACATCCGGATTTTAAATTTTCTAAAATCCAACCTGGCTTTGAAAATCCCAAATTGACCTCGTACGAATGAGATATACATTTTATAAGAATTCAAAATTAAAAATATAATTATTTGAATTTTTTTTAAAACCATTACTAGTTAATTACCATCAATAGTTAATTACCATCAAATTACAGCCGTCCCATCGACTTCGCCTGCCCTTCCTCTAACGCGACCCACCTCCCTGACACCGACCACCCTCCTCCACTCTGCCTTCGAAATGCCACCTTGTCCCAAGGCTTTTTTCCTGCGTGTACGACCCCGACCACCAGAAACGAATGAAACCTCCAGCCTATCGCCTGCAAACCCACGTGCGAACGAACTAAATCACGAACACGACCATGTCATCGCGAACTCCGCCCAACTCCAACTAGAACCTATGCAGTTAAAGCGCTCGACAGATTCAAAGCGGTGGAGGTGCAAAAATTATAGCGGAGATACAGCGAGGGTATAGCGGGATATAGAAAATGGCTCTAAAATAGCATATAAAACTCATACTTAATGTTTTTACAAATATATAAATGGTAATTAAATGAAAAATTATCATTCAGTTTAATTATAAGTAATACATAAATAATTTTAAATAAAAACATATGCAAATATACTTTAAACAAACGTAAAACTATTATATAACATAATTGAATTTAGTAAAATATTAGAGTATTTTCATTTCTGAAAATATATTAAAAATTAAATCAAATAAATTTGTTTCATAATTTTTGTAATGTATAAATTCAATTTTTCAATTCATTTTATTAAAGAAGATATAGCGGAAATAGCGGAATATAGCGGGAACAACGGGATATAGCAGAAATAGCGGAATATAGCGGGAACAACGGGATATAGCGGAAATAGCGGGGCTTAAAGCAGAAAGGCTATATTCTGGGGCTATATGGAAAAATCATAGCGTTAGAAATCCGCTATGAGATATAGCAGGGTTATAGCAGGGTAATAGAGGTGCATTAACTACACAAAATAGAACGCGATTTCGATCGCCCAAACCCTGGTTGTTTCGTTGCACGACCATCTCGTGCCTTGGTCGCCTCCAAACCCCAACGACACTCCCCCTCTCTTTTCCCTTATCGGAGATGATCACGACCCCCAATTTAACCCAGACGTGAACGAATCTTCCCCACCTCGAACCCGAATCGCTCTTTGGTTAGGCAAGGCAAGCACTGTAAAACCAATCGAACTACCCTAGCGAAAACTGTCGACCCTCCATATGGTTGCCGCACGTATAAAAATTCCATCTTTCCTTCCATTTAACCCTATACGATTTGCTTACGAATTTTTGAAATAAAGGAGGCTTTGTTTTTAATTCCTCTAGTTCGTCATTTTTTCTTCTTCTTTTGAATTGTTCTAAAGTGAATTTCATTTTTGAACAGAGAGGAGAAGAGGGGAACTCGATTTGAATAGAAGACGGAAAGAAGGCAACATTCAATTTTTTTTCCTGTAGATTTGTTTTCACGGCATTGAGGAAGAGAGAAGAGGAGGTCGCGTTCTTTTTTTTTATATTTTTAAATGAAAAGAAAAGGAGCGGTTGCGTGAAATATAAAAAGGAGGGGAACGTGATGTTGGCATGTTGAAGAGGGGAATGGGTACAATGAAGGGATGTAATAGCAACTGAAAGGAAGTCTGACAAGACATTATTTAATTAAAATTTTAAAATATCTAGATTTTTCGTAACCTAAAATCTCGAACCCCTATCGAGGCGTGCCGCTAGGTGTTCATATTGTTATACCCCTATTCCAAATGCAATGGAAAAGGTTTCGAGTCCTAATTCGATCATATGGAGAAGATAGCTTTTTGGACCCAATTATTATATTAAATTTCGATATTAAACTCAACGCATTTATATCCCGTACAGTCCAACGATAACTCCAAATGCTACGAAATTTGGAATCCGATAATGATACACTATTGCGGATCCAATGGAATAGGTTTCGTCAAATTCCGAGGCTGTGCCCCGGATCGCTATTTAACGCGTCGATTAAATCGACAAAATTTAAAATTTCAAAATTTCTTAAAATTTCAGTTTTAAAAACTTACTAACTCGATTATAAATCCCAAATCCAATATTTAAACCATTTAAATATTCCAAATTAATCGTTGAAAAATTTGGGTCGTTACATTCCTCCCCCCTTAAAAGAATTTCGTCCCCGAAATTGCTAATGTAGGAAAAACGCTCCAAACCCATTACCTATTAAAAACCCAATTAGTGAAACTCAACATTTCACTTTTCTAATCTCTTAGTCCTATCCAAAACATTTAGTTTCCATTTCTCAACAAAAATCTCTGATTTCAATTTCAATTTGAACATCAACCTTTTAGTTAACAAAATTTTCCAAATTTTTCAAATTTTTTTTCTAACTCCCTAAATTTTCGAAAATTTTTGGCAGATTCTCCCTTGTACGGAGTGCCTTTTGCAATATGACAAGAGAGATAAAAATGTATACATCGACCCACACGGTCAAAAAACAAAATATATATCAATATTTTATATATTTGCGGTATTTAATCCGAAAATGTACCTTATTTTAGATTTTTAAGCAAGCGGCTTATTTTATATGAGATTAGCACTATCAAAATCTAACTAAATGGCCTCCGGGTACCTGTACTTACTCAATTCACTTATTTAAATAGTTAAAACACATAAACTTCATAAACCAACATGCCAAACATATATTATAAGCAATTATAAGGTTCCGATTCTAATTTAATTGCTTTCAATCGATTTTCATGCTATTTCATTCAATCCTAATGATGTACCACTAATTTATTTGCATTCAATTCATATTTATAACAAACAAACCCGTATCTATTTCAAATTGATTAAAAATCAATTTATTCACTCTATATTACTTTACAGAATTTCATTTACTTCTGTTTACGACAAATGCCAATTTTTCTATGCCAATTAGGCGATATTTATTTAATAAATAAACCATTTCAGTTCATAGCTATTTTAAATTGATTACAAATCAATTTATACTTAATTCTATTCCAATTCAAATTTATTCACATTCAAATTTTTCAACAAAGACCTTGTTTGCTAAATTTTTATGTCAACGACATCCAATCCATAAATTTATTTAAGCCTAGCTTCCACCCAAATTATTAACTTAAGTTGTTCGTTTATTTCCAATCAATTTAATTAAATAATCTAAGTTTGTTTCTGTTGCAATAAAACTTCCTTTTATATAAATTGACTCTTGTTCAATTTATTCACCTTAAATTGATTTGCATTCCCCATTCAAAACTCAATTCCATACTCAATTAATTCTCGAATGAATTTAAAATAATATTCAATGCTATATTCAATTTATTTACACTCACATTGAATTTATTTATAACTCAAATCATTTCTATTTCCATCTAATTCCATTTTATTTGATCACGTTCAACATATATTTATTCAGTTTATATATAAGTCGAATTTTATTTATTTAGTTCATTTCCATTTTACAACTCAATATCTGATTTTTATTTCAAAAATCATTATATTTAATCACGAGTTTAAATTTAATTTTTATAATTCAAGTTTTGTATTTTTATTTCTTTACTAGAACATCCAATTATTATTATTTTCTATTCCACTTTTCCAATTTTTATAAGTCACACACTCATTTTCTCACATTTTATTTTTAACTGAGGATTATACATCACTTCATAGCTTAAATATGCTTTTATTCCATTAGTTTCAAATTTTATAAGCTATTCAAATTTATTTATTCGCAATCCAAATTTTCACTTAAATTTTATTCCATTTAAATTTTTACAACCTACAGTTATATAGTCACTTAACAATCCAAGTTTATATATTCCATTCAAGTTCTATTCACAATTCCATTTGAATTCATTTGATTTAAATTTCAATTCCCTTTAACCAATATTCTGAACCATATTCGAATTTATTCATACTTAGATTAATTTCATTCCAATAAATTTATTTTTAATTCATTTAATTTAATCAAGTTAGAATTTAATTCCAATTTCAAATTTCAAATTTTTCCATACTTCCTTATATATTTTTATTTATCCTATTTACTTACACATTTATATGCACTCTATACTTAGTTAATTCATTACATCTTATTTATTATTTACTATAATCACTTTATCTAATTTATTTTCTTAACTATCGCTTAAGTTAAATTCCAATTCCTACAAATTTTCTTTTACAAATCCAATTTATTTAACTTACACAAGTTAAATTTTAATTTCATACTGAAATTTCCAAACTTATTTAACTCAGCCTGAGTTAATTTCAATTTGTTCAATCCCTTTAAACCTACTCAATTTATATTTTAAATTCTCAAATTTCAAATTTCAAAATTTTTAAGCATCCAGTACTCATTTCAAACCACTTGAAATAATATATATATATATATATAACTCTGTTTTAACAAACCCTTTCCTTCCACTTTCAAAAATTAACTTGATTTTTTTCCAAAACAATTCTCTCGGAATTTCTAAAACAGCATTTGTTTTTCATAAAAAATCTCCATATCAAATTACTACGGTAGCAATCTGTCACCTAGAAACTCGAAAATGAATACTGGTGATGCTGCAGTCATCACCAGAATTATTTCCAGCGACTAAAGTGAGTTCAGTACTATATCTCTTCCAAAATCCATTTTAAAACAATTTCCTCTCAAAAAAGTTCAAAAATAATACTCTTATTATTATTTTCCACACCACTCTGAAAAATAATTTTTTTTTCAAAATTCCCTGGATTTTAATTTCCAGATTCTTGTTTGAATCCAATTTTAATTATAATCCATTTGTATAATTTATGCTTATACAAATTTTCATTTGGTTATATAAACCATTTCCAATTTTTATATCTTATTTGATTATAATATTATCATCCAAACAGTCCAAATATGTATAATAATTTTAGAAAATTATTTCTTTTATATCAAAATATATTTTGGGTAAAATTATTTCATTTACCTCATTTCCAAAACAATACTATATCGAATTACTCTATTCAAGTGTTTAGAAACCCTTATCGATTCAGTTGTACAGACTGTGCCGACCAGAGTTCATAAGCCACTCAATAAATCAACCAACACAATATAAAACATTTTATATTCACTAACAAATACGCGCCCATATCTATTAATACACTCAAACTCATTCTAGGGTACTACTGACCCTATCCCTAATGAATAGGCATTGGGGTACCACCTATCACGGTACACGTCTAGAAAAAATGTACCGAGGACCTCGCCGGGATCCCTTGCAACACAAGACCGGCCCTATCCCTAACCTGGATAGAACCGAATATGTTATCACCCTGGGTGTTCCCACCCTTACCGAGAGCTCTTTCGCATGCACCGTATCCACATAATATAATATATCTGAGGTTATCTAGAAAGGTGATGACATACCCTAATTGGGTATGACCCACTTAGCCATGCTGCATATCCCTTGATTTTCAGCCATTTCGGTTGATGAGGCTAGAGGCCACGATTACCTTTCAAGAATAAATTTCACTTAGAATGCTCATCGTCCTCCGATGACGATGTTCTGATAGCATTCATCCATACAAGTTGTCCTGGGTCTGGACAAACCGAATCACCGTCTTCAACATCTTCACGGTATTCATTCATAACATTCAAACCGGAGCGAAGTTGTGTTCGGATAATTAAATCTGATCCCGGCCTCTTCGAAATGATTAACAAAATTGGCCAAAATAGATAGTCGGTTTTATTTAACTATCAATACACATCCAAAAGCAGACATCAGGCCTTATTTCAAACTTTTTCAAAAATTTATTTCCAAAAATATCTTTATAAGATATTACTTCCAATACTTCAACGTTTGAAAACAGTTTTCAAATCCTTATATTTTCAACGGAATATTTCCACCCCTTCCCAATACTTAGAATATTTTCACCACTTCGTTTTATATTCAACACTTAGGAACTATTCCATTTATTTTCTATTTCTTTTCTCAAAATCATTTACAATTTATTTGTAAATTTCTTAACTCGTTTATAATGAATTTTATGAGCTTCGTAATTCTTTAATTAATTCCCTTCAATATTTCCAAAGTCAAATATGCTTACTTATAACTCCAATTTCCCTTTCTACTTCTTTTATGAATTCTATTTCATTTTTCGAAGTTTAATTTTACTTAACTACTTTTCGAAGTATTTATATTAAAAATCGCCTTCTAATTCTTTAAAAATTCAAAATAATATTTATGGTATTTAATATACCAAAGTTAATTTCTAGACTATTATAACATTTAAAAATTTACAACACACAATAATCCAGCAGAATATTCAATCATATTTTTTTTTATATATGAAAAACACTAAATATATTTGAGGAATCCAGTTGGATCCCTCCATCCTATTTCCCTGCATCCACATATGTTAGACAATATAAAATACTGATCCCACTTCGAGGGGGATATCGCGGTATATTGGGTCATCCGCTATTATGCGGGGCGCATGGGGTCTCATCCGCTAAAATGTGCGGGAATATCACTCCATCTACTAATATATATACTACTATATATATAATCATCCAACAAATAATTATAATTTATCCATCCAATCAAGCATCAAATGATTTAAATTTAAACAATTAAATTTAAAAGTGGTAATCCAAATGAGTGAGAATTATCACCTTGATTTTTATTTTGTCAAACATCCGGATTTTAAAATTTCTAAAATCCAACCTGGCTCCGAAAATCCCAAATTGACCTCGTACGAATGAGATATACATTTTATAAGCATTCAAAATTAAAAATATAATTATTTGAATTTTTTTTTAAACCATGAATAGTTAATTACCCTCAAATTACAGCCGTCCCATCAATTTCGCATGCCCTTCCTCTGACGCGACCCACCTCCTTGACGCTGACCACCCTCCTCCACTCTGCCCTCGAAACGCCACCTTGTCCCAAGCCCTCTTTCCTGCATGTACGATTCCGACCACTAGAAATGAATGAAACCTCCAGCCTAGTGCCTGCAAACCCACGTGCGAACGAACTGAATCACGAACGCGACCATGTCATCGCGAACTTCACCCAACTTCTGCTAGAACGCAATTTCGATCGCCCAAACCCTGGTTGTTTCATTGCACGACCATCTCGTGCCTTGGTCGCCTCCAAACCCCAATGACACTCCCCCTCTTTTTTCCCTTAACGGAGATGATTGCGACCCTCAATTTAACCCATACGTGAACGAGCCTTCCCCTCCTCGAACCCGAATCGCTCTTTGGTTAGGCAAGGAGAGCACCATAAAACTAATCGAACTACCCTAACGAAAACAGTTGACCCTCCATACGGTTGCCACACGTATAAAAATTCCATCTTTCCTTCCATTTAACCCTATACAATCTGCTTACGAATTTTTGAAATGAAGGAGGCTTTGTTTTTAATTCCTTTGGTTCGTCATTTTTTCTTCTTCTTTTGAATTATTCTGAAGTGAATTTCGTTTTTGAACAGAGAGGAAAAGAGAGGAAATAGATTTGAACAAAAGAGGGAAAGAAGGCAGCATTCGATTTTTTTTTCTTCTGTAGATTGGTTTTCTCAGCATTGAGGATGAAAGAAGAGGAGGTCGCGTTCTTTTTTTAAAAAAAAAAGAAAAGAAAAGGAGCGGTTGCGTGAAATATAAAAAGGAGGGGAACGTGATGTTGGTGTGTTGAAGGGGGGAATGGGTACAGTGAAGGGATGTAATAGCAGCTGAAAGGAAGTCTGACAAGACATTATTTAATTAAAATTTTAAAATATCTTGATTTTTCATAACCTAAAATCTTGAACCCCTATCGAGGCATGCCGCTAGGCGTTTAGAATGTTATACCCCTATTCTGAATGCAATGGAAAAGGTTTCGAGTCTTAATTCGATCGTATGGAGAAGATAGCTTTTTGGATCCAATTATTATATTAAATTTCGATATTAAACTCAATGCATTTATATCCCGTACGGTCAAACGATAACTCCAAGCGCTACGAAATTTGGAATTCGATAATGATACATTATTGCGGATCCAATGGAGCTGGTTTCATCGAATTATGAGGTTGTGCCCCGGATCGCTATTTAACGCGTCGATTAAATCGACAAATTTTAAATTTTCGATATTGCTTAAAATTTCAGTTTTAAAAACTTACTAACTCGATTATAAATCCCAAATCCAATATTTAAACCATTTAAATATTTCAAATTAATCGCTGAAAAATCCGGGTCGTTACAAATGGCATCCAATAAAATTTTATAATTAATATTTCATAAATATAATTAATTCAATTATTTTTCAATAATTGAAAATTAATTAAATCATGTGGTTTATTTGGAATATTCATCATTTCGGTTGTGTGACTCAAAGGTGTAAGTTCAGTTAGCGATTAATATTGAACAATTTAAATATTAACGTTCACATGTCACCTTAGCTAGTGCTGTGACATTTTGGGTTGATTTATCACTTACACATCATTTCATAAAATACAAATTTTCTTATCATATGCTTTACCCATTAGTGGCAATTATTTACACCAATTATTTTTATCAAAACTATGTCACTTTGGACTTATGGATGGTTAAAATACCAATATCATCCATATTCAACTCTATTGTCCAAACACAAAGTCCTTGGTTTAATAGTAACAATTATTATTAACCAAACTACTCTGATAAGAGATTTTGAATTTAAGTTGACTTCAGTTGTTTGTGATACTAACCTTATATAACTGAGAAGACGAATCCTCTCTTTAATAGTGTTTCACGTCCAACACTTCTACTAGACCTAACTATAGTCATTCAATGGACTCCATGCCATAATTAGACTATAATCAAAGCCGAGCTTTCATATTGAAGATTGAAAATATTCTCAAGTCAAGAGAACTATGTAAATCAGTAGCATCGATATTTTCTGTTTGACCTTAGTTATATTAACCAACCGAAAACTATCGAGTAGGTCATTCCATAGTTATACAATAACTATCAGTATATAACCCCTTGGTGCTCCTAGCAGCCATGAGTAATACATTATCCAACATTTGGAGAGCATAACATACTCTAGTCTCAACAAGCATCAATGTCCAGTCTCGATGCATCTTGACTAGGAATATTTAAAATGATGTGCTTATCATATTGTGATATAATACTCATGGTTACAACTATTTATAACTGCTATCACAAACACATTATTCATAGACTTTCTGACATAGATACTTAAATTAACTAATTAATTAGTTATAACATTTTATAACAAGTATATAACAGAAAGGAAACACCTTTTATTTCGAACAAGTTTGGTTATCGAGTTAGATTTATGTATCAAATTACATAATTTCACCTAGGGCATACCCTTAACTCTACCTTATTTTTACCTTTCATGTACATCCAACTTAGATCTTTAAAATGATCCATCTTTTATACTCTATACTTCAAAAAAATTACATCATTTTTCACATAATAGTATTTTCTTCTTTATTTTTTAATAAAACTGAACATTAATAATAACATTACTTTCATCTATTTAATAAAACCAAACATCAATAACATTATTAATTATATTATTAATTTAAATATTATTGATTTTGTTATTACATTCAATAGTATTATTAATTTTTTTTATCAATTTTAACAACATTATTAATTTTATTATTACATACAATAACATTATTAATTTTACTACTAATTTAAATAACATTATTAATTTTATTATTATTTAGATAACATTATTAATTTTAGTATTACGTACATTAAACAATATTGTTAATTTATTATTAATTTAAATAACATTATTAATTTTTTATTACATTTAATAACATATTAATTTTATTATCAATTTCAGTAACATTAGAAATTTATTATAAAAAATTAAAATTCACAAATAATTTCAAAGCTATATAACCTAAGGATTTCTATAATTTTTTAAATGGCTGGCCGTCCTACTTCTCATTACAAACACAATGATATTTATGTTTCGCAAATCATTTTAAATCAAACAATTAACAAAATTTCGGTGGTTCTTTACCTTATTCCTTATATCATACGATAAAAAGCATACATAGGGAACAAGAAGGAAGTGCCATCGAAATTTTGTTAACCGTTCGATTTTAAATATTGGTTTACAAAACATAAAAATCATTGCATTAACAACTTTTCCATTACTTGAATAAATCTGACAAATAACGTATCAGATTAATATCAATTTCTATTTTATTTAAAAAACGGATATCTATATAACAATCATATACGTTACTTGTTAGGCGGGCCAAATTATCCAAGAGGTTTCTTAATAATACCATACCGATAACAATGACCTTAATAAACAATTTCATAACAATACCATCAATTAAATCATATATGAATTATCATATCAAAGAATCTATGCTGACAATCATATACCAACGAATTTAAATTAACCAACGAACCTATGTTATATATGAAACTAATCAAATCATAACATTGAATAATAAACGAATCAGAGCATTAAATCATATCGAAGGAGGACTTGCTGTAAGGTGGAGGGCGATTCTTAAGGCGTGGCTTGTGATGGGAATATGGCAGTAGTGCTTGTGGCAATTCTTGGGAGGTGGTGCTTGTGGTGATTCTTGGGAGGCGGTTCTTACGGTAGTGGCGCGATGCTTGGGAGTGGTGATTACGACTGTCGAGGTGGTGGTTAGTTGCTGGGAAGAGGCAGTGGTTGCAAGTGACTTCAACGATGAGGTGGCGACTACAAGGCGGTTGTGCTTCCATTCTCTTATTAAATTTACATTTTATTGTAACACGAAAGAAATAGCATCGGCTGTGGGTATATAGTTAGGCGTGATGCCTTACCAACTCCCCACCGAGATCTTTTAAAGTTGTAGGCAAGGCGTCGGCCAATAAGTCATAGGCAGTTGTATACTGATGCCCAACCAACACCTCGCCTACACCTCTTAATTAGCATCGACGGTACGTTGTTAATACCAAGTAGGTATATGGTACATTTTATAGTAGTGAGAATAAACCTTATACTAATGGTTGCCTTAGTAAGAAGAGTCGTATGCCAAGAAAAGATTTGTAAGTGTCCTTTTTATTTAAAAAAACATGTAAGCATGTAGATATCATTTTGCAACATTTTCTTAATAAGTAATTTCTCTATGTGCAAAAAACTAAAAAATTCATGAGTATAATTATTTGAACCAAAAGTGGGAAAAACACCCAATCCATGTATAAGCAATAGTTATAAAAATAAAGAATTTGAAAATGAGGAAATGTCACAAGAGATTCATAATGGTTTAGCTAAAAACAATAACATGCATCCAAAATTAACTTTATTAATGATTCCAACTTTCTTCTATAATGGTAATTATGCAATTCAGTTGCTTACAAATCAGATAAGAATTCAACAGATTCTCGGGGTAAAATCTAATAATTCAGAAAGCAAGAGAAAGATCCTATTTTTGTGCTATCATGCTCTTATTTATCGGCGAAGACGGACGAATTTGGCTTTAAAACCTTCTCCCATGTTCTACACGTTCAGTAGGAGGCTCCAGAAGAAGATCATGAACAAATCAGTGTCCTCGTTCTCAACTCGATACCGAGTTGACCTTCACAACTTGGTGCTAAGTTGTGGTTTCTTCTGACTTTGCACTTTACTTCACTTTTGACTTCAACTTCTTGAACAAGTAGAACTGACTTGGCATCATGACTCGGTACCGACTTGAGTGGCCTGACTAGGTACCAAGCTGGGGATTTCACTTGTATTTTTCCAATTTATTTTTCACCACTGGACTCATTTGGAGAATGGCTAAGTGTATTCTAGTGGCGAGCAAGTTTCAACACTAATTCTTTGGACTTGACCTGAATTCTAGTTTCTAGATGCAAACTTCTAGACTTCTAGTTTCATTTCACATCCATTCAATGGTTCCGGTTCATCAAGATATTGCTTGGCTCAAAGGCGGGATAAAATTTGCCCCCAAAAGTATGTCTTGTATTAACAAAGCATGCTTTAGATCAAGTTAAGCTATCAACTTCAAATTATGATCTGAATATATGTCATCATCCTCTAAATTGTTTTCACAAAGTAGTGCATCTTCTCTAGACCGTCATCTCGCATTTAGAAGTTATAAATTCATATCCTTTGGATGATATAATAGCTGTAGTATTCTATTCAAGTTGGCAATTGGGTCTAGAAATTATGGAAGTCCTTTCTTTTAATTGTCGGTCAGGTAGGATTCCGCCTTTTTATTTTTTTTGTTTTCACTTTTATTTCCATTGCCCACTCTTTTCTTTTTTCTCCAACTCGTTACCGGGTTATGGGCTATAACTTGATGCTTATTTTTACTGCAGGTTTTGAGTTCCAGCCAATACTTAAGTAATTTTCCTCCTTCATTCTTCGCTTTTACTTCGTGCATTTACCTACACTTGTGATTTGGACTTCCCAACCTTATTGACTTTTGACTCTAGCCTTTGCTACCACCATCGTCGACGTGCTATTTCATCGTTGATTACCCACCCCCATCATCAACATTGACTTGTTTGACTTAGCCTCTGATTCATACATATTCCCTAATTCAATTCGAGCTTCAATTCGAACCTTTTTCCTTGACACCATTGCTAGCATCACTTCAGGCTTAGGTAGGTAGCAACATTGCTCTGGGGGTTGCCGACGTTCAGCCACGGCTATCGACCATACTAGGTTACCAACTGTACTTCGTCTTCCTCCTAGACCTTGATTAGGGTTTATAAATCAATCAAACTCAAAGTATTCTTGAAAACTCAAAGCAAACTTGGATTTTTTTTTTAAATCTCCAAAGATGACTCGAGTTTTTCTTCCTCGATAAAGCTTCAGGTTTACTTCAAGTTTTGCATAGCAACATCCTGAGTTTTTTAAGTGTCCACAATTTTCAATGCTTGGCTAAGTTGTTTCAAGTTCAAGGAGGGACACAATCATGTTCTACAATCGAGAGTGGGTCGATAGTCAAGCTTTATTGGGATGGTTTCAGATAACGGTCACATCAAATGTTCTCTGGCATTCAATGGACTATTTCATTACTGCTCTAAATCAAGCACTTCACTCTGGTGTCCTTGCAAATAAGAATTCTATGTCGCTCAGAATGATGATTTTGTTATCATATATCCTATAATGATTACTAAAATCATACACATAGTTCGATAGTGCAACAGAGCTCATTTGCCAGTATGAACAAGCTATCTACATAGAATGTTTGCATTCATTGTGCTTTGGGCACATGACACACACTGCATAGACTGAACTACATATCACTACCCCCACCAATATACTAGATATGGTTGGTCATACACATGATCATCTATTGGTTCTATACATCAACCGAGTTTTATTTCAGCATGAAGATCTTAGTTAAATTTTACCTGACCTTGCTCATTTATGGAGTTTTTAGTAGTCATGGACTGTAGATGCTCCTCGCATCTCTCTGCGATGGGTGCAGTTTCATCTACATCATAGTTTATCCTATCTGCATTTGATTTAGCTTCTATATCAACGTCTACTATGTTATCTTCTTCATTATCTTTTCGACCTGAACTACCTCGTCATTCAAAAAGATAGTTGTTAGAGGTGGTCCCTTTCATAATGAGATAGGAAGCTTATGCAGGGGATGCCCCCGATATCAACCTTGAAGGTGCTTTAATTCTTGATTATCCCTCAGATTCTCCAACATCTATGTTAGATGAAGCGAGCGTTGGGAGAATACGTAAAAGGCATGGAATTTCTTTCGAGGATGTTTTGGTCCCACATCCCTTTCAATGGACCCATGATCCACCTGAGGGTTATGTTTCTTGTAACTACTATATGTGGCTCTTTGGAGCTGTTCCTCCTTTTAATCACTTTATTTGGCTCATCCTCCAGTTCATATAGCTTGCCCTATTCTACCTCACCCAAATAGATGTGCTTCTCTAAATAAAATTTATATGATGTGCCTTCACCACATGGGTAGGGTGTCTATAATGGAGGAAATTGGACACTTATTCAGGTTCAAAAAGCGATGAGACTGCCCTTCTCAGGCTTATTTAGAATTGTTAAGAGGTTGTCATCTGGAATAAGTTGAGCCACTTTAAAGATCGGTATTTATTTATGCGCTGTCCACATGGTTTCGCTTGAAGGTGATTATCAGGACGTAAGTTCCATTATCACTCTTCATTTTGATAGAGATAATTATATTCAAATTGCCAACTCCATCATTTCATGAATTTACAAATATTCCAAAGAGGACCAACAGCGAAGACATGTATTAGCACTTTAAAAGATTCATGTCGAAGAGGGAAAGATAAATTTCTTCTAATAGATGAATGGATGTGGCAATTTCATCTTCTTTATAATGATCATAGTCTTAGCCTTGTTCCTACTGCTCGTAGAGACAACCAGCCCCCTCAAGAGGTTGGATTGAAGCTCAGGTTGATGAGAACCTAGAAGTTTCTTATGTTTAAGATCCTTCTGTGAGAATGAGAAGGATGATGGTGGTGACAACAACGATGAATGAGGAGGTGATGATGATGACAATGATTTTAATGATAGGGAGACGATGAGGATGTGAACCTAGGTCAAAAGTCCATAGGGGAAACATGTGGTGATAATCAAGTACAGCTTACTCCTTATTTTCTAAGGCTGAAGATCATTTCACCCCATCCTGTCCCTCAACCACATCAAGCTTCAGTGGGGAAGGAAATTACGACTCCTCCAACCGATGACATATATGGTTCATTTAGGAGTAACGGTCTTGCCTACGACCTCGACAATTTTAGTCTTAGCGACATTGATTCTCCTATTTGTATGGCTAAAAAAGTGCCTTCGACTGTTGTAGGGGAGATAACTTCGCTTAATAAACTTCATGAGCATGGTCCATGGGGGCATTAGGGCACACTGACACTTTACACCACACTCAAAATCACCAAATGTTTATAGTGTACATGTTATCCCTGGATTTATAAACCTTAACTTGGTCATATTTTCTTTTCAAGTACAATGAGTTGCCCTCGTCTTTTTGATGAGGTCTAAGATCACTCTTTAGGTTATTGCAAGCACGATTCCCCATGCCTACCATGAGTTGTCATATGAGTCCAAATCGGTAGGGTATCAGAGGAAAGAACAAGAAAAGCAAGAAGAAGAATGCAAACATCGTGATTATCACGGTCGATGGTTACATGACTATTCTGGATCAGGTAGGACATCCCTTGCTCAGCATCAGCTCCATTCTCCTCTGCCAAGAAGTGTGGATCTGTATTTATTAAAATTAGATCATATTCCTTCATCTAAGGCTTCGATTGTGCCTGCTTTTTCGCCATTAGTCATGCAACCAATGACATCCTCCCAAAAATCCAAACAGGCTACTCAACCACCTGGGTTTGCAACCTTTGATCCCTCTAAATAAATGGCTTGAAAAGAGCGTTCTCCTTCTCATGTTTCTATGGTAGTTATAGAGTGCCTCAAACTCAACTTATCGAGCTTCAAAGAGCTTTCCTAACACTTTCTTTGATGGGATTAAATTTTCTCATCATTAGAAAGACATTCCTACTAAGATGGATAAAGACATCATGGCTTGTATGAAAGATGTATAAGAGTAATATTATATGGTGGAGACTCGTACAAGCTCTATATGATGTTAATAGGGAGAACCAACTAGCTCTTCAAGAGAAGGAGATAGCAAAGAAAGACAACGAGTGAATCATCCCTAATTTGGATAAAGCGTTGGAAAAGGTTAAAGGGTCTCATAAGACCATGAAGAAAAGGATAGAGGATGAAAGAAAATATTTTGAGGATAAGTCTCAAATGCAATAATCTCAGCTCAAGTCTGCACATCTTAGGTGTCACACCCTTGCTATGGAAAAAGAGGCTCTCCGGAAAAGTGTTAATGAGAAGATTTTGAAAATTTCAAAATTAGAGGCTGATAAAAAAAGAGGAGGATGAAGCTCACAACCAGGCCTGGAGTATATGAAAAAATTTACTTGATGCTCAGTAAGCATAAAAGGATATGGAAACTGGTGCGGACAATGTTGAGGACAAGATCAAGTTTGAGATACAAACCGCTCCGATTTCTATATAAATGTTATCAAATTTAGAAATTTAAGGTGGCTTGACAATATATGCCCTAGAGCATTAGCCATGTCCTAGGAAGAAATCATCAGGCAAGAAAAGGAACACTTAGATAGGGTCAAGGTCGACTTTTATATAGAAAGGATTTGGATACACTTGTTGTAGGTCAAGTGATATTAGCTCCTTAGGTTTTGGCTTCAAGCCAGGGGCCTGCTATGGACCTACCTGAATCTAGTTCTAAGGGTTTGGGTGAAATTTTAACTCCAATTTCTAAAGGGCTTCTAGTAGAAACGACGGACATAGCGGGGGCTACTTCTAGTGCCATCATTTCCATTACACACAGTCCTCTTATTTCTGAGCCTATCACCCCTTCCTCTAGGATTTCTACTGTTTCAAATACCACGGTTACTTTAGCAGTAGTAATTTCTTCGACATCTTCAGCAGATATTCGGTACAATCCTAAAGAGCCTGGGTATACACTGCCCAAATTTGCTCTAAAACTACCTACTATGTCCCTAATCATTGAGGTGGGTTATACGAGTGCTTCTTCCCAAACAATTTCCTCTTCTCTTGGAGTATATCACTAACTTCTCCTATGTTTGAGCAGGATTAGACAACACATGTCGATGTCTCTAATCTTTATTTTTCACTTCCTCAAGTTTCATGTCCACCTACCCTTGCCCCCTTACCAGAGAGAAATCTAGCTACAGGCACCCGAGTTTCATTGACAAAGTCCATTGTCGTTTCTACCCCGATTCCAGAGTCTACCTCTTTAGCCAGTTCCATTTCGGGTCCTGATTGTAACGACCCAGAATTTTGAACAATTTAAATTGAAAATATTTAATTAATTTTAAATATTCGAATGATGGTTTGACTTGAATTTCAAATTATCAAAATAAATTTGGTGATTAAATTTTAAAATTTAATCTATTGAAAGTTGAATAAAAATTTGAATCTTCAGTTTTAAGCTGAAGAAAAATATTTCAAAAACTTTTAAAATTCGTAATGAGAATACTGAAGATAATAGAAGCTTCAGAATTTAATTTCAAACTGTTTTGTTCAAGTTTTGAAAATTTATCGTTTAAATCGATATTTAAAAATAGCGTTCCGGGGCACAGTCTCGGAATTCGACGAAACTAGTTCCATTAGATCCGTAATATTGGATTATTATCGGGTTTCAAATTTTGTAGCATTTGGAGTTGTTATGTGAGCGTACGATATATAAAGGCGTTGAAATTAAATCGAATTCAATTTAAATTCAATTTTTAAAATCTGAATTTGGTCAATATCAGCACGTTGTCTCCCTAAAATCACGCCAAGGATCACGGGAAGAAAATCGTGCAGAGCATGCTTCGTTCAATTTTAAATATCATCACGCAAAACAGATTATTTTAAAATCAAAAAAAGAAAAAAAATGGCCGCGTCCATTTCCCTCCCTCTTTTCAATCTCGTTCACAAGCAAACGAACGAAAACGAAATCAAAGCTCGTTCAAAAGAAAATCGTGCCCCTCATCATTTTCATTTTGCAATCCAGAAAAAATCAAAGCCAATGAAAAAAAAATGGCAGACGAAAAAAAAATCAATCAAACAACTCGTTCGAACGGCGCTGGGCTTGGGGAAGCAAGTCGCGATGGTCGCGAGGCTCGCATGGCAACTGGTGGAGGCGCAGGCGCAGGCGCACGCGCGCGTGCTCGCGCGAGGTCGGGCTGTATTGATTTGGGGTTTCGCAGGGGCGGCATCTCGAGCGATGGAGGAGGGCCGTGGGGAGGTGGTACTGGCGTTCGAGCGGGGCGATGTGATGGCGCGCGTACATATCTGTTGGTGGCGACATCGATAAAGGAAGGCTGGGTAATCGGTGAAGGAAGCAGTGGTGATGGACAGTTCGATCTGGGGTATGAGTTTCTTTATCATTTAAAAATTTAAATTCGTGTATATATATATATATATATATATATATATATATATAAACGCTGAGAAAAAATACATATATCACAGTATATAAAAGTTGTACAAACAGAAAGAAAAATGTTACTGTGATAATTTTGTTATTAGGCAGAAGTATTTAAAGTAAATAAATATATATAGTTTTGAAGAAAGTATATATGGATAGACAAATATGGAATGATCAGTAAAATGTAAAACAGTTTGTTTAAGATTTACAGTAATGGAAAAGAAAATATTTTGTTAAATGAGGGAATTAGTTAAAATATAAATGAGAATTTAATGGTTCGATTTATTCGAATATTAATAGAATTGTATAACTATTTATACAAGGTTAAAAATGGAGAAATGGTCAAAATGGAGAATGAATTGCAAATTAAAGGTGAGATATTCTCACTCAAATTGAAAAATTGGAATTTCAGTTATTTATTGATTGATTGTTATTTGGATGTGATACTATATATAGTAGTATATAGCAATATATATATATATTGGCATATGTATATATTGCAGTTGTTGATTTCCCGCATTTTATAGCGGATGAGACCCTATTGCGCCGCATAATAGCGGATGATATTTTTATAAATCCCATATACCGCGATATTCCACCTCGAAGTGGAATGGGTATTGTGCTAACGTATGTGGATGCAGGGAAACAGGTTGGAGGGATCCAACAGGATTCCTCACCAGTATTTATTTGATTACAGATATTGTGATATTTGTTGATTATCATATCGATATATGATGTTGAATGTCATGATTGATTATTTGGTGTTGTTGCATCATCGAATCCATTTTTGAAGTTTAAAAATAATGATGTTGATTTTAAAAGAGATTTTTTTTAAAGCGATTTTTGAAAGTATACGTTTTTTTTAAAATTTTTGAATTGATTTATTTTAAATAAATGAACGTTCAAGTTTTAAAGTTATAAAAATTATGATTTTTGTGAAATATAACCAAAAAAGTGATTTTTGAAATAAATAGTTAAGTAATTTATAAAATGGTTTAAATTGGGATTATTAAACGAGTTTTATAAGTGTTAAAATGAAGTATAAATGGATTTCATAAGTGAATGAAATTTCATATTTATAAATTGTGAAGTTACAAAATGAATAGATTTTGTAAAACAAAAGATTTATAAGTAATTCACTTATAAATCGGATTTTGGCATTTTAATTGAGGTTTTTGAATAAGTATGAATGGTTCATAGATGAGATTTAAAAAAATATATTTTATAAATCAAAACAATGGAATTATAAAAGTAGTTCGGTTATTGTTGAAAATAAGGTTATAAATGAAATCTTATGAGTAATAAGATTTAAAATTTGTGAAGTTTTAAAGGAACGATTTTGTAAATAAATGAATTATAAGTATTTAACTTATAATATGGACTTTTGGTATATATATTGAGTTATAAATTGAATTGGATAATAAAGGAGATTTATAAATTGGAGTGTTATAAATAGAAATGGAATTTATAAACATTGTTTGTAAATTCGAAATCAATTGAATTTGATAAATTAAACATAGAAGTTATTAAAGGAGATATATTCGTGATTTTGGATAGCGAATTATCCTTTAAGTTAAACGATGTAATAATAAGAGTCTGGTTGGGAATTTTATTCACGATTTTGGATAGTGGATAATTCTTTAAATAAAAAGTGTAGAAATGTTGAATTGGGTAAACAAAGTATATTCACGATTTTTGGACTGTGAATATATTATGAAATAAATGGATATGTTCTTGGGGAAGTGGTATTATAAAACGAACTTAATTGTTTTAAAAGATGTTTTTAAAATGTGTTAAGTATCGAATACATAGATTTCAACATTCATTGTTGAAATAGACATTTTTGAGAAATAAGGAAATGGTGGACTATAACACTGTTGTTATAGTAAATGATTTCCGAAAGGAAATGTTTCATATAGTATTGGGATTTATATATCTATCTAAATTTCGAATCCCTATACTAGTAATTTTGGGTCGTTGTAACGATGTTTTACGCAACATTTGTTTTGACTCAAATAAACGTGCTTAAGAAAATGATTTCCTTAAAGAATGAAATATATACTTAACATTTATTTAAGTATATCGAATATTTTCCAAATGTTGAAAATAAATAGATTTGTGAATTACTTATCATTAAATAAGTATGGAAATGTTTTTCCAATATGAAATGAACGTTTTGAGAATTATCTTTCTAAAGATAAGTTGAAATTGAATATTTGAAATCGATTTGGAAATCGTGTATCAGTAGATATTTTGAAGTGTAAATTCACTATGGAATTTATAAAAGAAAGGGAATCTGTTTAAAAATAAATATCGATTTATTTTTGAAGTGTGGAAATTATATATCTTGTAAAGATATTTTTGGAAAATAAATAATTTGGAAAATTATTTGGAATCTGATGATGCCGTGCAAACCTATTGATAGTTAAATAACCGACTATCAATAATTACCTTGAATGGGTATTTGTTGTGATTTGCTTGAATTTGAATGCCACACTTATTTTCAAAATAAGCGCTCACTATTCGGGTTAGCTGGGAAAGGACCTTTGGGTCGTATAACCCATTCTGAATATGTGATACGTCGTTATGGATTGCATTTGATGACCAGTGTTAAAGACCGGATATTTTTGAAAACGGAAGGATTACCGTCGAGTTACTCTACATCGGCTGATCTCCGATATAGAGGTTTTATCACCCTTAGTGACGGGAAGTCCGGACGTGATTAGAAAATTATCCGGATTTGCAAGGGCTTCGTAAGAAGTGCCTTCGGTTCTGTTCGATCTCGGAACAGACTTGTATGGATTGTGTGTCTGACGTCACAAATTGAGATATAAAGCTGATTTCTTTCAAATACATATCTGTTGGTGGCGGAGAATTTATTATCTTAGCTTAACACCCTTCTCTAAGACGTACGAGCTTAGACGTTATGTAGTTGAAGGTTATCAGCAATATACTCCCAATTTGGTAACGTGGCACGCTGAGTGTTGCTGTGTAACGATCATTGTTTGATCATTTGCGATATGATCATTTGTTTGATCAATTATCTTTGTGATCATTACTTTGATCATTTGTTTGACCCGTAGCATGGCTTTGTACCAAAGCGTAGCTTTGTGGACGAGACTTTGTCGGACCTCACACCCCGGAAATGGTCAAAACAGGAAGGATGCGGCAAGGTTATTAGGGGGTAGCGCCCCTTTAGTGTATGTCATTATAGAGGTGGTATCATGGTATGGAGCCCAGATATTTAACCTATGTTGTTGCTGCAAATTTATTACTTTGTGGTTGTTGGAATCGAGGATCCTCGGGAAGATCGGTTACGATCGGGGGATGACATATTCGTGTCAGTAGTTACCCAGTTAGGGGTAACCCGGCCTTGTGTTGGCAGAGATCTAACCGTAATGTTAGGTTATTTCTCGGGTCGTCTTTCTAGAGGCGTACCTATATGGCAATGGGAAGTTCCTTGGCCTGACCATTTGTTGGAAATCCAAAGAAACAATACGAGACTTGTACGGTTTTAGTTATATTACCTGCCATGGAATGTGGCGGTAACCTGCTGTTGAACATGGTAGCTATAGTAGGCATAAGTGCGGAATGCCTATGCTGGCTAAGATTTATATTATACTTTCGAAATGTTTTCTACACTATGCACTAATAATAATATAAAAAATGATTTTATTTTGCGTATCAAGCATCTTTGACTATCACAAGAAGAAATCTCCTCCAAATTTTGCGTTTGCATTGTGTGTGTGGCGGGAGGTCTTATGGTAGTTTCATTTTCCAAAAGCATTGTGAATCTGTTTTATTTTCTTTGTGAAAAATAACTATTTTTACGATCTCACACCAGTCACCATGGCTGACTCGGAGTTTATTGTTTCCCTTCTAAACTCTGGGTGCCCATAATTTTCCACACGGGCAGCCTAGAGTTATGTTATCAGGATATTCTGGAGCTTTGGAAGCAAGCTGGATGGCGAAACGTACATCCGTACTTGTTTATTTATTCCGCTGTGTATTCTGTATGAGGACAAGTTTATATAATTGTCCATTGTTGTATTGAGTTGTATATTGACTCTGATTGATGTATGTATAAACTGATATAGTTCTTTGTTTTAAAAGACTAGTGATTATCTATTATATATTGTTCCGCTGCGAATGTGAGATTCTGATATTGTTTCTGTTTCTAATGTTGTTCTGTTGTTTCTTCTTTCCTTTTCTTCTGTTTTCTTCCACCTCTTCTTCCTTAAACCCTAAAAATTCGATTTTCCGGCATTCGATGGCTCGGCAGTCGATACAGTGGACGTATTGATGTCGATATTCGGAAGTCGAAGAATCGGGTCCTTACAACGTGGTATCAGAGCATATGGTTAAGCAACAACCCTGCTCTGTTGGGTGTTACTCATTAGAGATAGAGTCAGTAGTGTTAAATATGCGTGTATATGATTTTTGTTTGATGATAACAAACATATATTTAAGATTTTGAATATATTAAATGTATTTGATCATTCAATTTGCTCCCCCTATTTGAATGCTCTCTTTCTACATAATACTCCCCCTACATATATGCATGAGAATAAAATATGCAAATGAGCTTTGATACAGTTTGAAAATCTTTGACCTTTATTTTCAAAATCTTAACTATTCTCTCCCCCTTTTGTTATCAGCAAAAGAATAATAGTAATAGAAAAATAGAGATATAGTGATAGACATTAATACAATATTAAAGCTCAATCGAGTGTAATTATTAATTTCAATAAGAAAATCAAACAAAAAATCATAAATACTTTAATTGACGCATATTCCACTTTAGAATGATAGGATGATATCATCAAATAAAACCATATAGTTGTGTCTATTTGTGGTATATTTATTTCAGGAAATTTGAATATCTACTAACCATGCATAACCGTTAGGACTTTTAAATGAGATTAGTAGTATTCTAAATTTTTATTTTTATTTTAAAAATGAATTCAAGTATCTTCTAACCACGCATAACCGTGAGGACTTTTAAATGGGATTAGAATCAACTTGCCTATTTAATCAATCAATTTTGATATGTGTTCCATACATGCATAACCGTGAGGACTTTTAAATGAGCATGGAAGCACATAATAAAAAATCCAAGTAATTCACCCATGCATAACCGTGAGGACTTTTAAATGAGAGTGAATATTTTGGATATTATTATTTATTGTTAGAAATATAATAAAATTGAAGCACAAATGATTTCTCGTTTAAACTACCACATATTGACATACTATATTGACTTTTGATGAGTGATGGTCGATAGAAAAATGATAGAAATAGAAATGATCATGGAATATTTATCAACAAAAAGTTTTCATAACTCTTGTTTAAATTTCTAAAGAAATTTTCTAATTATACTTTGTCAAGTCATAATATATGATTAATATCAACACTCATCTTATTTTCAATCACTATCTATCTTTTTAGATAATTATTAGGGGGTCAGATCAGTTAATCAATTTCAAAAATAGTTATAAAATCAAATTTTCTTAAATAACTAATCTGATACAAGGTCAACAGAAATTATTTTCTAGAAGGGGTTTTTTAAGAAAAAATTTCTGCTAAAATAGAAATTATTTCAAGTGAAAAATATGCAGATATTTTCTTAGAAAAATGATGCAGCAAATGAATGTCTTGAAATATAATCACGTTCCACTAGTAATTTTTCTATCAACTATATTACCAGTGTGATCTGCATCTGACTTTAAACTTCACTCAATATTCACTCGTTGGATGTCATAGACCAGATTGTGAAATTTCAACAAACTATCTCAGAATTATTTTCAACAATCTTTAAACGAAATTTTCTTGACTTTGAATTGAAGTCGTGTTAACCATCAAACAAATATCATAGTGTCAGATTTAGAAACCGTAGGATCAACATTCATTAAACCATCATCATTATTTCAAAACAATTTCTTGAAGTTTCACCAATTTCACAAAGTTTCAACAATTTCAACAATTTCTTAAAAACCTTTTTATAGCATGAGTAATCAAAAATCAATCAACATCATAATTTGACCAAACAGATTAAATTCAATGATGAAAAAAATGGTTGGTCAACTTTTAAGCACAAATCAAAGTCATGGATAAGAACAAGTCATATCAAGTTAGTTAGAATCTGTCAACCATCATAATTACTTCAAGTAATTCTCTTTAAAGATGATAAAAAAAAATCGGAATTAACATCATCAATCATTTCACATAACTGGCTGATTTAATTTAGATTATGGTGCAGATTTTCACATTTTATCTATCGTTTGAAAATAAATACAATTACCTGTTTTACCTGTACGATAATCTTTCATTGTTTGCCCATTGTGAATCTGTCACCTTTATACTAGGCTAAGGAACGTTGATTTGTCGCCCGTTGTGTGTCTGGAACAGCCAGAATCCAGATGACACTAATGTTGTTCCTTAGCCTGCCACCACACCTACACGGTAAAAGATTTTTGTGACCTATTTTTTTTTATAGGTCCATGGTTGTTAGTGGCAAAATAATTTGATGAATATGTTTGAGTAGACCCAAAACTATTAATATATGTTCCTTTTGGCACCCAAACTTGTTTTGTCCTTTTATTCTTGTTCCAATAGACATGAAATTTGTTTGTAGAATTATTAGGAGCCCAAACTTGTATAAATTTTGTGTTCTTGTTCCTATGACTACAATTTTCAACATGATGACAAATTATTTCACATCTAGCAAAGACACTCTTACCTTTTGCATTATCATCAACATGTGTTTTCCCAAAGCCTAGTCCTTTTCTGTTGTTAGCAAAAAGTTGGTTTCCCAATAACATGTTGAATGATTTTTCTCCTCTTGAAAAGTTATTCAGAGTTTTCTCAAGATTTTGGACTTTGGTTTTTAGTGTTGTGTTTTCAGTCACAAGTGAGGTGCATCTATTTATAAAATCCTTTTTCCTAGTGTCAATGGTTTCCTTAAGACTCAAGTTTTCTTTTTCAAGATTCTCAAAGCTATTCTTAAGTTTTGATAATTCTGAATCTAAAATTTTGCATTTTTTACAATCTAGGTTTTGAATATTTTCAAGTTCAGTTTCTAATCTAGTATTTTCATGGACAAGTTCTCTCCTATCAGATTTCAATTTTTTAATTTTAGAATCAAGAGTATCAATTGTTTTTGTAAGATCACAACACATCAAAATAAGTTCTTTATAAGAATAGTCACTTACCTCACTAGATTCCTCCGAGCTTGCTTCTGAATCTGGTTTTGTCATAAGACACAAATTAGCCTCCTCTGAGCTATTATTCGAAACTTCCTCTCCTTCTTCATCATCCCAAGTTGCTGCAAAGGCCTTCTTCTTCTTTTTCTTTCCTTTGTTGTTTTTGAGAAGTGGACAGTTTTGTTTGAAGTGGCTAGGCTTATTGCAGTTATAGCAAGTCAATTCATTATCGGAATTGTCAGAATCTTTTGACCTATTACCATCTGTTTTCTTCTTGCGTGGCCCGAATCTTGACCATTTTCTAAGATTATTGACAGCCATTGCAAGCTCTTCAATTGGATCTTCTTCTTCTTCATCGCTCTCTTCTTTGCTCTTTAAGGCAATCGTCTTCTTCTTTGATTCGGAGTTTTTGCGTTCCTCCTTTGTTTTTAGCTCAAGCTCATATGCCATCAAGTTGCCAATCAACTCCTCCATGCTTAGTTTACTCAGATCTTTCGATTCTTGTATGATTGTGACTTTTGCCTCAAAGTTCATCGGTAAGACTCGTAGCACCTTCCTCACAAGCTCTACCTCAGTGAATACCTTCCCAAGCGCTCTAGCATTGTACACCAAAGTTGAAAAGCGTCCAAACATGTCCTTTATGCTCTCGCCTTTGTCCATCACAAAGTTCTCGTATTCATTGCTGAATAGGGCTAGACGAGACTCCTTGACTTGAGAAGTTCCTTCATGTGTCACCTCCAAGGTATGCCAAATTTCCTGCGCAGTTTTACAATGAGAAATTCTATTAAATTCATTCTTATCAAGAGCACAGATCAAAGCATTCATGGCTTTAGCATTTGTAGTTTTTAATTTCTTATCGTTAGCGTCCCACCTCTCCTTAGCTTTAGGAATCTCAGTATCACCAACAATTATAGTGGGAGATTTATAGCCAGTTTCAATAATGTCCCAAACATCATAATCAACAGAACTAAGATAAATACCCATCCTAACTTTCCAATAAGCATAATCATTCCCATTAAACATGGGTGGCCTAATAATAGATTGCCCCTCAGAAAAAGCATTATTTGGTGGATTCATGACTCTAGAGTTAAAGAAAAATACCGGGCTCTGATACCACTTGTAGGATCTAGACTAACCCTAGAGGGGGGGTGAATAGGGTTATAGCAAATTTTCACAAATTTACTGAATTAAACGCAATAACAAACTGCAAAGAAGTAAATATGCTGAAAAGTAAATCACACACAAAATTTACCCAGCTTCGGCAACCCCTGCCTACTGCTGCATTCCCAGATTTCTATTAGAATTAAACAGTCTCCCGCTTACAAAAACTCTAACAGACTCGCACACCCTTCTCCCGCCTATATAGTTTTGCAAACTCGCAAACCCTACTCACTGAACTAATCCTAACTAGACAATCTGACACAATCTAAACTCTAGGTGGTGATTTACCAACGTTTAGACTTTTAAAACAAGAAAATAAAAGCCAATATAAATTTAAAACCCTAATTTTTAAAACTTTAAAAAAAACAAAGCCTTGTTATTTGCCAGCCCAATATTATTATCACATAAGAAAAAAATTGCGGCCCCTTTTTCTTTTATCAATGTCGGCTCTGGTTCCTTTGTAGATTTCGTGAAAAATGGTGGCTTCTCGTTAGCGCCTCTTTGCGCTCTGAAATTAGGGTTTGTATTCGAAGATGCCGACTTTATATTGATCGATCGAATTTGATGATTCGATGTTTGTTGCTCTGTCGATCGTTTGACTCTTTGTAGCTTGCTTCGGCTGCTTCAGATCGAATTCGACTTGATGATTTCGGTATGTGATTTTCTCCTTTTACTTGCTGGTTTTGATTGCTTGAATTCGATACTATTTATTGCCGATGATGATTGGTATTTATAGGGTTCGAAACGCTTTATTCTCGTTCGTATAAATCTGCTTGAATTCATCAAATGATTTTGCTTGGCCGCTTGATAATGTTTGAACGTTTGAGATGATTTATGACCTTTTCTTATGCGTATATTTTTCTTTTCTATTACGTGATGATCACGGCTTTGATTTCGAAACGTTCGATCTTTCCTTGATCAATACGGTAGAAATTTTCCTCTTTTAACATTGATTTTTGACTTTTTCAACTTTTGATTTCGAGAATATTTTCTGGTTGACTATGTTGATTCTTTGGTCTGCATTTACATTTCTTCTGGCTTCTATGTACTTCGTCTCTGACCATCTCCTCTGGTCGGTTTAACTTGAACTTCTCATTGCATTTGAACAATTTCGAGTTCATCCCTCTCTTCTGCTTTGATCATTTTTACTTTGTTAATGCAATCGACTCTGTCCATTTTTCTGGTTTATCCCTGAGCACTTTTTCGACCTGCTGTAGTTGTTCATATGCTAGTTAGCTTGCATCTGCTTGTTGTTGTTTGAATTTGCTTGTGTACTTGCAAATTGACTTCGGCATTTGTATAGTTTCACTATTGGATAGAGTTGTTTCACCTGTGCATTCTATTCACGTGTGTTCATCCCTTAGTGTAGTTGTTGTTGCCTCTAGTTTCTTTGGTATTGTTGTAGACACTTGATCACTCGAGTCTTTGTGTACTTGACATATGTGCACTGTGATGCATTGAGATGTGTATACTTGATGCCTTGTTGATATGTTGTTCACTGGTCTTTGTTTGTTCATCTTGTAGTCTGGTTTGCTTTCATTGCTGTATTGTTTCACTTGATTAGTTGAGCTTGCATTTGAGTTGTAGTTGTTGTTCTTGACTTTGGGTTGCACTACTACATGATGAACTTGTATTCATCTGGACTTGTTTGATTCTGACCCATGCTTTGTGTACTTTGGTATTCGTAGTTGTACTTCATTTGATCACTGTTGCACTGGGTTGAGTCTTATGTGGCATGTTATTACTTCCCTGTCCTCTGACTTGAGTCTGGTTCCATTTGCATGATGTCTTCATGCTATTGAGCTTTGTTCGAACTGGTTTGGATTGCATTTGCATTACTGCATACTTGTAGTTCAATTGTTTCAGTGTCATTTTGGTTCTTCTTTCTTTGGTTGGGTCTGCACATTCACCTAATATTGTCTGATTGCATGTATATATGAAGTGTGCATGTCTACATTGCATATATATATATATATATATTGTTGAGTTCACTCTGGCTCCTGTGTTCATTGTGATCTGCTACCACTGGTTTCATCATATCTTGGTTCACTGTTTGGTTTTGTGGTTGAAGTTGTTTTGAACTGGTTTGACTTGAGTCTGTGCATTTATTTGGGCTTGCCTGTTCTCATGCTTGACGTCGTATCCTGTACAACTGCCCTCTGTTGAATCCAGTTTCAGAACTCGGATTTGACCTTGTGCTGATGACTTGACTTTATTTATATTGCACTTGAGTTGAATCCGATAATTTGGGTTTGACCTGTGCTCACCTGTCCCTGTAACATTATCAAGTGTACATTTCGGTGTGCACGGCCTTGTGGCATGTACAGTGATACACTGTGCATGTCACAAGCTATTCGTGTATGATGAATTCAAATATGATGACGAACAACCCAAATAACTAAGGCAAATATTATTTTCAAAATCCATATTTTGTTTTATACTGCAAAACATTTTATTTTCAATTTTACTGCGTCAATGTATATTCTTGCAGATTGCTCAGATGCTGGATTCACATTGGAATGAAGTTGAAGATAAATACGAGTGTGAGTGATATGTAGTGAGGAACTGATGTAACTATGAAATTGTGATGTAATTGTATTGTGACTGAAATTGTATAGTTATAGTGAGAGCTTGAAATTGTACTATCAAAATTGTAATAAATATTTTTTTAAATAAAATATCCATTTGAATTCCAATTCTGTGTTATTTATTTTATTCAGCAAATATTTAGTTTATCTGTGAAAAATAAAATAGTACAATATCAAATACATTTAAATGAATGTATATATGTTAAATATATGTTTGTTATCATCAAAATGGGGAGATTGTTAAATATGCGTGTATATGATTTTTGTTTGATGATAATAAACATATATACATTCATTTAAATGTATTTGATATTGTACTATTTTATTTTTCACAGATAAAATAAATATTTGCTGAATAAAATAAATAACACAGAATTGGAATTCAAACGGATATTTTATTCAAACAAATATTTATTACAATTTTGATAGTACAATTTCAAGCTCTCACTATAACTATACAATTTCAGTCACAATACAATTACATCACAATTTCATAGTTACATCAGTTCCTCACTACATATCACTCACACTCGTATTTATCTTCAACTTCATTCCAATGTGAATCCAGCATCTGAGCAATCTGCAAGAATATACATTGACGCAGTAAAATTGAAAATAATTTTTTTTTTCAGTATAAAACAAAATATGGATTTTGAAAATAATATTTGCCTCAGTTATTTGGGTTGTTCGTCATCATATTTGAATTCATCATACACGAATAGCTTGTGACATGCACAGTGTATCACTGTAAATGCCACAAGGCCGTGCACACCGAAATGTACACTTGATAATGTTACAGGGACAGGTGAGCACAGGTCAAACCCAAATTATCGGATTCAACTCAAGTGCAATATAAATAAAGTCAAGTCATCAGCACAAGGTCAAATCCGAGTTCTGAAACTGGATTCAACACAGGGAAGTTGTACAGGATACGACGTCAAGCATGAGAACAGGCAAGCCCAAATAAATGCACAGACTCAAGTCAAACCAGTTCAAAACAACTTCAACCACAAAACCAAACAGTGAACCAAGATATGATAAAACCAGTGGTAGCAGATCACAATGAACACAGGAGCCAGAGTGAACTCAATAATATATATATATATATGCAATGTAGACATGCACACTTCATATATACATGCAATCAGACAATATCAAGTGAATGTGCAGACCCAACCAAAGAAAGAAGAACCAAAATAACACTGAAACAATTGAACTACAAGTATGCAGTAATGCAAATGCAATCCAAACCAGTTCGAACAAAGCTCAATAGCATGAAGACATCAAGCAAATGGAACCAGACTCAAGTCAGAGGACAGGGAAGTAATAACAGGCCACATAAGACTCAACCCAATGCAACAGTGATCAAATGAAGTACAACTACGAATACCAAAGTACACAAAGCGTGGGTCAGAATCAAACAAGTCCAGATGAATACAAGTTCATCATGTAGCAGTGCAACCCAAAGTCAAGAACAACAGCTACAACTCAAATGCAAGCTCAACTAATCAAGTGAAACAATACAACAATGAAAGCAAACCAGACTACAAGATGAACAAACAAAGACCAGTGAACAACATATAAACAAGGCATCTAGTATACACATCTCAATGCATCACAGTGCACATATGTCCAGTACACAAAGACTCGAGTGATCAAGTGTCTACAACAATACCAAAGAAACCAGAGGTAATTAGACAAAGGCAACAACAACTACACTAAGGGATGAACACACGTGAATAGAATGCACAGGTGAAACAACTCTATCCAATAGTGAAACTGTACAAATGCTAAAGTCAATTCGCAAGTACACAAGCAAATTCAAACAACAGCAAGCAGATGCAAGCTAACTGGCATATGAACAACTATAGCAGGTCGAAAAAGTGCTCAGGGATAAACCAGAAAAATGGACAGAGTCAATTGCATTAACAAAGTAAAAATGATCAAAGCAGAAGACAGGGATGAACTCGAGATTGTTCAAATGCAATGAGAAGTTCAAGTTAAACCGACCAGAGGAGATGGTCAGAGACGAAGTACACAGAAGCCAGAAGAAATGTAAATGCAGACCAAAGAATCAACATAGTCAACAGAAAATATTCTCGAAATCAAAAGTTGAAAAGGTCAAAAATCAATGTTAAAAGAGGAAAATTTCTACCGTATTGATCAAGGAAAGATCGAACGTTTCGAAATCAAAGCCGTGATCATCACGTAATAGAAAAGCAAAATATACGCATAAGAAAAGGTCATAAATCATCTCAAACGTTCAAACATTATCAAGCGGCCAAGCAAAATTATTTGACGAATTCAAGCAGATTCATACGAACGAGAATAAAGGGTTTCGAACCCTATAAATACCAATCATCATCGGCAATAAATAGTATCGAATTAAAGCAATCAAAACCAGCAAGTAAAAGGAGAAAATCACATACCGAAATCATCAAGTCGAATTCGATCTGAAGCAGCTGAAGCAAGCTACAAGGAGTCAAACGATCGACAGAGCAACAAACATCGAATCATCAAATTCGATCGATCAATATAAAGTCGGCATCTTCGAATACAAACCCTAATTTCAGAGCGCAAAGAGGAGCTAACGAGAAGCCACCATTTTTCATGAAATCTACAAAGGAACCAGAGCCGACATTGATAAAAGAAAAAGGGGCCGCAATTTTTTTCTTATGTGATAATAATATTGGGCCGGCAAATAACAAGGCTTTGTTTTTTTAAAAGTTTTAAAAATTAGGGTTTTAAATTTATATTGGTTTTTATTTTCTTGTTTTAAAAGTCTAAACGTTGGTAAATCACCACCTAGAGTTTAGGTTGTGTCAGATTGTCTAGTTAGGATTAGTTCAGTGAGCAGGGTTTGCGAGTTTGAAAAACTCTATAGGCGGGAGCAGGGTGTGCGAGTCTGTTAGAGTGTTTGTAAGTGGGAGACTGTTTAATTCTAATAGAAATCTGGGAATGCAGCAGTAGGCAGGGGTTGCCGAAGCTGGGTATATTTTGTGTGTGATTTACTTTTCAGCATATTTACTTCTCTCCCCCTCCCCCTCTAGGGTTAATCTAGATCCTACAAGTAGTACTCTAGAATGAGTGTGAGTGTAATAATAGATATGAGCGCGTATTTGTTAGTGAATATAAAAAATTGTTTTGTATTGTGTTGACTTATCGGTTGACTGTTTATAGATTCTGGTCAGTGCAGGGTGGCCAACTATAATCGATAGGGGTTTCTAAACTCTTAAACAAGATAAACTGACACAGTATTGTTTTAAATAGGGTAAATGAAATAATTTTACCCAAAAATATTTTTGTATAGAAAAGAAATGTTTTTCTATGAATTATCATAGTATATGGATGCTTGGTTGTTAGGAAGTGATAATATTGAATTATTATCATTATTATATGGAGCTGAATGAGAAATTAAAATAATAACCAAAGATTTGGAGATAAATCCATTTAACAAATGAAATTTGTAAATGTGAATTGAAAGATAAGGAAATAAATTCATATACGAATGGGATTTGTTAATGTAAAATTGTAAATGTGATTTATAATTCGGAATGGAATTCCAGGAAGATATTTGAAAATAAAATTCATTAATGGAATGTAAATAAGTTGATAACTTATAAAATATTTGAAATCTGATTGGAATGAGATTCAAATTGAAAATAAATGAATTTTTGAATGAATAAATAAATTTGCAATTGCAAGTGCAAGAAAATGAAATTGAATGGTAAAATTCATTTTGAATTTGTAAGTAAATAGAACTGGAATTGAATTTGATTTATGGTAAACAAAGTGAAGTATTAAACTAAAATTAGTAAGTGAAGCTAATTGAATATTGACCAAATGAATAAGGTTTGAATAGAATTGAATTGAATAATTATAAAAGAAAGGTAAATTGAATTCGTATGGGATTTGAAATCCAGTTTAATATGAGTGGTTATAAACCAAAATAGTGAATTGAAAATAAATTTTGGGAATGAACAAAAGGATAAAACTGGAATTGAAACTGAATGTTGAAAACAAATTTGAATAAAATGAATTGGAATTTGTAATGAATTAGCAATTGGAACTACTTTAAAATAGTGCAGTTGTAAATGAAAGTTAATCGATAAAATTCAATATTCAGAAGTTAAACTGAATCCAAATTAAATTGAAATTGTAAATTGAATTCCAATGAAATTTGAAATGCAAAATTGAATGATAATGGATATAACTTCAATAGTGAATTAAAAATGATATAAGAAGTAAATATCGAAATTTTGTAATAGAATTGGCAAAATGGTTTGAGTATTGTAACTAGATATTATGGCTAGTAGGATATACAGGTGTATAAAGGAATTGGAATTTTGATTTCAAAGATAAATTTGAATTGCTCGAAAAAGGTATGTATTTAAATTTCAATATGAGATTTGATGATTTTCTTGTCTAGCCACTTGGCTTTTTCTTTTATTTTTGAAATTGAGGGCCCGTTGTGCCATTTTGTAGTCGTACCGAGTTAGCCGCGCAAAGGAGACGCTGGCGAAATTTTTCGAAAATTTCGAGTGTTATAAAAATTTTGAGAAAATTTTGAAAGTTTGAAATTTGAATTTAAATTAAATTTTGAATTGAGAAGTAAAACAATGTTGTTTGAAACCTATAATTGAAGTTGGAAAGCTAGTTGAGATGATGATGAATCTCTAATAAAAAGATTTGGGTTAGTAAGTTGATAAAACTATTAGATTGTGAAAAATAGTAGACGAGTTAAGGACCATTTTTCCTAACTTGTAATTTTGGGACGAAATTCTTTTAAGGGGGGAAGTCTGTAACGACCCAGAATTTTAAACAATTTAAATTGAAAATATTTAATTAATTTTAAATATTTGAATGATGGTTTGACTTGAATTTCAAATTATCAGAATAAATTTGGCGATTAAATTTTAAAATTTAATCTATTGAAAGCTGAATAAAAATTTGAATCTTCAGTTTTAAGCTGAAGAAAAATATTTCATAAACTTTTAAAATTTGTAATGAGAATACTGAAGATAATAGAAGCTTCAGAATTTAATTTCAAACTGTTTTGTTCAAGTTTTGAAAATTTATCGTTTAAATCGATATTTAAAAATAGCGTTCCAAGGCACAGTCTCGGAATTCGACGAAACCAGTTCCATTGGATCCGTAATATTGGATTATTATCGGGTTTCAAATTTAGTAGCATTTGGAGTTGTTATGTGAGCGTACGATATATAAGGCGTTGAAATTAAATCGAATTCAATTTAAATTTAATTTTTAAAATCTGAATTTGGTCAACATCAGCACGTTGTCTCCCTAAAATCACGCCAAGGATCACGGAAAGAAAATCGTGCAGAGCATGCTTCATTCAATTTTAAATATCATCACACAAAACAGATTGTTTTAAAATCAAAAAAAGAAAAAAAATGGCCGCGTCCATTTCCCTCCCTCTTTTCAATCTCGTTCACAAGCAAACGAACGAAAACGAAATCAAAGCTCGTTCAAAAGAAAATCGCGCCCCTCGTCATTTTCATTTCGCAATCCAAAAAAAATCAAAGCCAATGAAAAAAAATGGCAGACGAAAAAAAAAAATCAATCAAACAACTCGTTCGAACGGCGCTGGGCTTGGGGAAGCAAGTCGCGAGGCTCGCATGGCAACTGGTGGAGGCGCAGGCGCATGCGCGCGTGCTCGCGCGAGGTCGGGCTGTATTGATTTGGGGTTTTGTAGGGGCGGCATCTCGAGCGATGGAGGAGGGCCGTGGGGAGGTGGTACTGGCGTTCGAGCGAGGCGATGTGATGGCGCACGTACATATCTGTTGGTGGCGACATCGATAAAGGAAGGCTGGGTAATCGGTGAAGGAAGCAGTGGTGATGGACAGTTCGATCTGGGGTATGAGCTTCTTTATCATTTAAAAATTTAAATTCGTGTATATATATATATGTTTATATAAACGCTGAGAAAAAATACATATATCACAGTATATAAAAGTTGTACAAACAGAAAGAAAAATGTTACTGTGATAATTTTGTTATTAGGCAGAAGTATTTAAAGTAAATAAATATATACAGTTTAAAGAAAGTATATATGGATAGACAAATATGGAATGATCAGTAAAATGTAAAACAGTTTGTTTAAGATTTACAGTAATGGAAAAGAAAATATTTTGTTAAATGAGGGAATTAGTTAAAATATAAATGAGAATTTAATGGTTCGATTTATTCGAATATTAATAGAATTGTATAATTATTTATACAAGGTTAAAAATGGAGAACTAGTCAAAATGGAGAATGGATTGCAAATTAAAGGTGAGATCTTCTCACTCAAATTGAAAAATTGGAATTTCAGTTATTTATTGATTGATTGTTATTTGGATGTGATACTATATATAGTAGTATATAGCAATATATATATATTGGCATATGTATATATTGCAGTTGTTGATTTCCCGCATTTTATAGCGGATGAGACCCTATTGCGCCGCATAATAGCGGATGATATTTTTATAAATCCCATATACCACGATATTCCACCTCGAAGTGGAATGGGTATTGTGCTAACGTCTGTGGATGCAGGGAAACAGGTTGGAGGGATCCAACTGGATTCCTCACCAGTATTTATTTGATTACAGATATTGTGATATTTGTTGATTATCATATCGATATATGATGTTGAATGCCGTGATTGATTATTTGGTGCTGTTGCATCATCGGATCCATTTTTGAAGTTTAAAAATAACGAAGTTAATTTTAAAAGAGATGTTTTTTTAAAGTGATTTTTGAAAGTATACGTTTTATTAAATTTTTGAATTGATTTATTTTAAATAAATAAACGTTCAAATTTTAAAGTTATAAAAATTATGATTTTTGTGAAATATAACCAAAAAGGTGATTTTTGAAATAAATAGTTAAGTAATTTATAAAATGGTTTAAATTGAGATTATTAAACGAGTTTTATAAGTGTTAAAATGAAGTATAAATGGATTTCATAAGTGAATGAAATTTTATATTTATAAATTGTGAAGTTACAAAATGAATAGATTTTGTAAAACAAAAGATTTATAAGTAATTCACTTATAAATCGGATTTTGGCATTTTAATTGAGGTTTTTGAATAAGTATGAATGGTTCATAGATGAGATTTAAAAAAAATATTTTATAAATAAAAAAATGGAATTATAAAAGTAGTTCGGTTATTGTTGAAAATAAGGTTATAAATGAAATCTTATGAGTAATAATATTTAAAATTTGTGAAGTTTTAAAGGAACGATTTTGTAAATAAATGAATTATAAGTATTTAACTTATAATATGGACTTTTGGTATATATATTGAGTTATAAATTGAATTGGATAATAAAGGAGATTTATAAATCGGAGTGTTATAAATAGAAATGGAATTTATAAACATTGTTTGTAAATTCAAAATCAATTGAATTTGATAAATTAAACATAGAAGTTATTAAAGGAGATATATTCGTGATTTTGGATAGCGAATTATCCTTTAAGTTAAACGATGTAATAATAAGAGTCTGGTTGGGAATTTTATTCACGATTTTGGATAGTGGATAATTCTTTAAATAAAAAGTGTAGAAATGTTGAATTGGGTAAACAAAGTATATTCACGATTTTTGGACCGTGAATATATTATGAAATAAATGGATATGTTCTTGGGGAAGTGATATTATAAAACGAACTTAATTGTTTTAAAAGATGTTTTTAAAATGTGTTAAGTATCGAATACATAGATTTCAACATTCATTGTTGAAATAGACGTTTTCGAGAAATAAGGAAATGGTGGATTATAACACTGTTGTTATAGTAAATGATTTCCGAAAGGAAATGTTTCATATAGTATTGGGATTTATATATCTATCTAAATTTCGAATCCCTATACTAGTAATTTTGGGTCGTCGTAACGATGTTTTACGCAATATTCGTTTTGACTCAAATAAATGTGCTTAAGAAAATGATTTCCTTAAAGAATGAAATATATACTTAACATTTATTTAAGTATATCGAATATTTTCCCAATGTTGAAATAAAAATAGATTTGTAAATTACTTATCATTAAATAAGTATGGAAATGTTTTTCCAATATGAAATGAACGTTTTGAGAATTATCTTTCTAAAGATAAGTTGAAATTGAATATTTGAAATCGATTTGGAAATCGTGTATCAGTAGATATTTTGAAGTGTAAATTCACTATGGACTTTATAAAAGAAAGGGAATCTGTTTAATATTGATTTATTTTTGAAGTGTGGAAATTATATATCTTGTAAAGATATTTTTGGAAAATAAATAATTTGGAAAATTATTTGGAATCTGATGATGTTGTGCAGACCTATTGATAGTTAAATAACCGACTATCAATAATTACCTTGAATGGGTATTTGTTGTGATTTGCTTGAATTTGAATGCCACACTTATTTTCAAAATAAGCGCTCACTATTCGGGTTAGCCGGGAAAGGACCTTTGGGTCGTATAACCCATTCCGAATATGTGATACTTCATTATGGATTGCATTGGATGACCGGTGTTGAAGACCAGATATTTTTGAAAACGGAAGGATTACCGTCGAGTTACTCTACATCGACTGATCTCCGATATAGAGGTTTTATCACCCTTAATGACGGGAAGTCCGGACGTGATTACAAAATTATCCGAATTTGCAAGGGCTTCGTAACAAGTGCCTTCGGTTCTGTTCGATCCCGGAACAGACTTGTATGGATTGTGTGTCTGACATCACAAATTGAGATATAAAGCTGATTTATTTCAAATACATATCTGTTGGTGGCGGAGAATTTATTCTCCTAGCTTAACACCCTTCTCTGAGACGTACGAGCTCAAAGGTTATGTAGTTGAAGGTTATCAGCAATATACTCCCAATTTGGTAATGTGGCACGCTGAGTGTTGCTATGTAACGATCATTGTTTGATCATTTGCGATATGATCATTTGTTTGATCAATTATCTTAGTGATCATTGCTTTGATCATTTGTTTGACTCGAAGCATGGCTTTGTACCAAAGCATAGCTTTGTGGACGAGACTTCGTCGGACCTCACACCCCGGAAATGGTCAAAACAGGAAGGATGCGGCAAGGTTATTAGAGGGTAGCGCCCCTTTAGTGTATGTCATTCCTTCTGGATAGAGGTGGTATCATGGTATGGAGCCCAGATATTTAACCTATGTTGTTGCTGCAAATTTATTACTTTGTGGTTGTTGGAATCGAGGATCCTCGGGAAGATCGGTTACGATCGGGGGATGACATATTTGTGTCAGTAGTTACCCTGTTAGGGGTAACCCGGCCTTGTGTTGGCAGAGATCTAACCGTAATGTTAGGTTATTTCTTGGGTCGTCTTTCCAGAGGCGTACCTATGTGGCAATGGGAAGTTCCTTGGCCTGACCATTTGTTGGAAATCCAAAGAAACAATACGAGACTTGTACGGTTTTAGTTATATTACCTGCCATGGAATGTGGCGGTAACCTGCTGTTGAACATGGTAGCTATAGTAGGCATAAGTGCGGAATGCCTATGCTGGCTAAGATTTATATTATACTTTCGAAATGTTTTCTACACTATGCACTAATAATAATATCAAAAATGATTTGATTTTGCGTATCAAGCATCTTTGACTATCATAAGAAGAAATCTCCTCCAAATTCTGCGTTTGCATTGTGTGTGTGGCGGGAGGTCTTATGGTAGTTTCATTTTCCAAAAGCATTGCGAATCTGTTTTATTTTCTTTGTGAGAAATAACTATTTTTACGATCTCACACCAGTCACCATGGCTGACTCGGAGTTTATTATTTCCCTTCTAAACTCTGGGTGCCCATAATTTTCCACACGGGCAGCCTAGAGTTATGTTATCAGGATATTCTGGAGCTTTGGAAGCAAGCTGGATGGCGAAACGTACATCCGTACTTGTTTATTTATTCCGCCGTGTATTTTGTATGAGGACAAGTTTATATAACTGTCCATTGTTGTATTGAGTTGTATATTGACTCTGATTGATGTATGTATAAACTGATATAGTTCTTTGTTTTAAAAGACTGGTGATTATCTATTATATATTGTTCCGCTATGAAATGACCCTATTTATTTTTTACCTGATTTTTACTACGATTTTTTTTACATTAATAAATTTCCTAGAGTCATTTAGCCTTTCCATTAAATTATCCAGGATCCTAATTTTCTACTAATATATTTATATCAGTTCATTAATAAATATATTCATATACATGTGAAGATGTATGTGACCCTCTTGCTTGGATCAGAGTGTGGGTAAGCAAGAATGCATCCTGATTGAATTTGAATTTCTAGTCAACCAGTACATAGCTCATTTTCCTTTGTTTGATATTTGAGTCATGGGAGTGAATCCCCATAATCATATAATTTATACCTCTTAATTTTGATCATTCTTATGGTGATTGACTGTTAGTTTGACTTAGCAAAGCCGTCATAATTTTAGTTTAATTATTTGATATTTGATCAAAGCTAGAAAGGAAAATGATATGCACATTTATCATTTTCAACATGAGTGGTTTTGTCACAAATTCCTTTACTTATAACCAAGCCAGTTGAGTGATTCATTCACAATTTATATAGTTGTGTTTCTCTGAATCAAATCCATTCCCTAATCCCTGATTACCTCAGCTTGCATCCTAATTTAAAGGTTGCTTTACTGGATTTAGAAAATCCAGATTTTATGGTCATTTAACAAAAGTAGTATTTAAGTAATATGTGTGCATATCAGATGTATTGTACTCTCTGGACTAAAAAAGCTATTCAAGATAAAAGTGAATTGCTCAAGTATTTGAAAATGCTTTGTACATGCATTTGCAAAGAAAGCTTCAGATTTTACAAAGTGCATTTTCTTCCTTTAAACCCAAAAACTCTGGTCATCTTGATCAACCCAGACCTCACTCCTTTTGAGGTGGGTTAACCATATGCCTAGGTCATCAAAACATTAGTGCCTGGCTTTTACAATGTAAATTCAGATACCAAACACTTGCAAAATCCCTTAAACATGTACACATCTTTATACAGTACACCAAAAAAAAATATTGTTTCTTTTATCAAAACACTTCTGTATATAGTCACAAAATTCTTGAAATATTACTTCTAGCTAAACTCGGATTTTTAACCTCAAAACTTAAAGCTTTTAAGTGACTCAAGATTGACTAATACAATATATATATATATATTCATTTCTCGAATATAGGCATATATCATCTACAGATTTCTACCATAATACTCAAATATATTTTCTTGCATAGATTCAACTAAGTCTTTGATTTTTCTTTTTCAACCTTAATACACTACTAGATTCAATTGAAACAACTAAATAAAATCCAAACATTTATGATCATTACATAACTACTAAAGCAGAACTATAAAAACTTCCAAGATTACATGCAAATAGTTCATTCTAAGCTCTTATTTGAATCTAATTTAGCATGCTTATCCAATCATTCTCATTAGCCATAGCAGCTTCCTATTTAGAACCAGCATTCCCTGAAAGAGCATTAGAGGCTGCCCCATTTTAAATGAGACACCCCAGATGCCATAAGAAAACAAGGGTCGGATACAAGATCTGGTATGAGCAATATCAAAAATTCCATGATATTAAGTAGATAAGTGAGACATAAGCATTTTGTATAGGTTGGCATAACTTCTTTAATCAATTTGCCTGACTTGTTTATGATATATTGTGCATATATGATCAGTATTAAAACTAATTATGTACACACTTTCAACTATGCAAACATACATGTCAAACAGAGATACTCAGGATCTATCATAGCTCCAGTCCAACCAACCTAGGAATAACTCAAGTTCCTACTTCATCAGTTTAAGGTTGCATTTACCAAATTACTTCCTAGCCTCATCTGCCATAAAGGAATCACGGGGACACATTGCAATAAAATAATTCACAATATTGCACAAAGATCTCAGGGCTTAAACAAGCCATGTGCCAACTTGCATACTTTAAATACAACAAGCATTCCAGCAGTCTTCTTGGCTCACAGTCCTTAGTTTATTTACTAAGTGTTCATGTTTGATCCTATCATGAGATAGCTAGGTGATTGAATCACAGTGTACATGAAACATTACATAGAACTTACAAGCATAATTCAAAAACATGCTGACATTCATATCCAGGGGAAATCATATTTTCAAATATTCTGGCTTAAAGAAAATACAAGAATATTTACAACTGTGAATAGATACTAGACATGTGGGTTATTATTGTTTCATAAGCAACCATGTTTGAACTAAACTCAAGGTCTAGCTTAAACAAGATTTCTGGCTCATGGGTTTTCTTTTTGATCAAGGGTTCAGCACTTTTGGATATTTCCATTGCAACCTTGAATCTTTCATTTGAGCCTCAGCACTTACACAAGTGTAATGAAACTCATATACATTTTGATTTCTATATTTTTCAGGCCATATCTAAACCAGTTACAAGTATTCTCTATTTACTTTCATGATTTCATACTTTAACATTTCTGGGTGTAACCAAACAGAGCAAAATACTCAACCATCAAAGCAATCAAAAGCATTCATTAACACCCATTAAAGCATCCATTAAAACCATAGTAATAAAATCAGAAATATGTAGAAAAATAACATAAACTTGGCTGCCTCATTACAGGACTTAATGCCATGGGTTTAGTGAGATTACTCACAGAAAAATGCTCCTCTTGCTTAATCCAAAAAAGAAACCCTTTAAAACTTGCCTTTCAGCTTGCAAATATATTTTTCTTCTTTGTTTTCTTAAATGTCTCGGGTAGAAAGTAATTTTTCTGGTTTAAACTTGGATTTATAAGAGAGGTTTTCTAGGGTTTTACAAATGTAAAATCTCATTCCTACCCTAGCCAGTGCTCATGCATTTTGCATTTCAGATTTGCTTATTTCCCTTTTTCTTTTCCAGAATATCTATTTTGTTTTCTTTCTAAATCATGACAATTGTGTGACATTGTCACTTGTTTATTTTCTAAAAATCCTCCTTTCTATTTTCTGCCTAAAGCAATTGTTTTGCTTGCAATATGTCTTTTGCTATTTTAGTGTTATACTTTCCCTTGCTTATTTCTTTTTTAATACTTTCAGTACTTATAGAAATGTACATATGCATACATATCCTATCTAGGCTTACTTAACTTCTTCTTAATTTCAGAAAGACATGCACATTTATGTGCATACATGTTTCAAATCCTTATCTAATTTTTCCTGGGTTTTAATTAAGTAAAATATGTTTACTGATTCAAAACAAAACTTGCTTTTTCTTATTTTCTAAAATAATTCATATAATTCCAGAAATCAAATATCCATATTTAGTTTAATAATTTTCATTACAAAATCATGTTTGTAATGCTTTTTTAATTCTTGTTTTAATTTCAGGAAATTTGGAGTTCTTCCTTGTGCCATGTCAGTGTGCACGTGCACACATGCACACACACTTGCACTCAATTTATTCCATATATTCCTATACAAATAAATTCATATATTTTCAAAGTTCAACCAAAATAAGGTTCCATGAATTTCTGGGGCATTACAATCACCCCACCTTTTTAGGAATTGTGTCCTCACAATTTTCTCATTTTTACTTTAAATATTTCCAGATTTTTATAAAATCTATCAAACATTGCACAAGCAAACAATTCAGTCAAAACAACCATACATATTAAACTCCTTAGGAATTTAGAATTTACCTTCCACTGCAAAAAGCTTAGGGTAATCCCTCTTTATCTTATCTTCTAACTCCCATGTACAATCATTAGGGTCTAGGCTCCATTGTACCTTCACCAATTTCATAGTTTTGCTCCTCAACTTCTTTTCCTCTTTAGCTAAAATCCCCACTGGTTCTTTCTCATAGACCAAATCAGGATTTATTTGAACTTGAGTGGGTTTCTCTAGGATTTCCTCTTTATCATGCACCCATCTCCTAAGTTGTGATACATGAAATACATTGTGCATTGCACTCATCTCTTCTGGTAGCTCCAACTTGTATGCTAATGAACCTACTTTTTCCAAAATCTTGTAAGGTCCAACATATCTTGGGGTAAGTTTTCCCTGCTTGCCAAACCTCAACACCTTCTTCATAGGTGAAACTTTGATAAAAACATAATCACCAACTTCATATTCTACCTACTTCCTCCTTACATCTGCAAACTTCTTTTTCCTATCTTGAGCTACTGTCATTCTTCTCCTCACAAGCTCAATTTTCTCTGTAGTCTCTTTAACATACTCAGGCCCTAAGACAGCCCTTTCTCCTGTTTCAACCCAACATATTGGTGACAAACATGGTTTGCCATACAAGGCTTCAAATGGTGCCATGCCTATGGTGCTTTGATAACTATTGTTATATGTAAATTCAGCCAAATGGAGGTGATCTTCCCAATTACCTCCAAAGTCCAATGCACATGCCCTCAACAAATCCTCCAAAACTTTGTTTATTACTTCAGTTTAACCATCTGATTGGGGGTGGTATGCAGTACTCAAGCATAACTCACTCCCCATGGCTTCTTGACAGCTCTTCCAAAATCTGGATGTAAAGATTGTGTCCCTATCACTCACTATAGTTTTAGGAATTCCATGCAACCTTACTACTTCTTTCATGAATATTTGAGCTAGTTTAGGTGCATTTCTTTCTGCCTTCACTGGTATAAAGTGTGCCACTTTAGTTAATCTATCAACTACTACCCAAATGCTTGTATTTCCTCTCTTTGATCTAGGAAGACCATCTATGAAATCCATAGATACATCTTCCCACTTCCACTGTGGTATGCTTAGAGGTTGCAATAGGCCTGAGGGTCTTTGGTTTTCTGCCTTGACTTGTTGGCAAGTCATACACTTTGCAACATGTTTGGCCACATCTGATTTCATCCCTCTCCACCAATAATCCCTTTTTAGGTTTTGGTACATTTTGGTGCTGCCTGGATGTATGGAATATTTGCTCCTATGATATTCATTAAGTATCTCTTCCTTCATCCCTATATCTTTTGGAACACATATCCTACCTTTATTCCTTAAGTAACCATTCTTATCAGTGTGGTAGTTTGCAACTTCTTCTCCTTTTTCTATTAGAGTTTTCTTTTCTAATAAATCGGGATCTTCCTCTTGCATTTTCCCCACTTTCAAAATTAAATCTGATTGTAAAGTTATCAAACTTAATTTTCCTTTACTCCCTTCTTCAATCATCTCCATGTTTACCTTATTGTTTTCCTCAATTTCCAAGTCAGTAAGTAGAGATAAATTTCTAAACTCTTCTATCATTAACATGGCTACTTTTGCATGCTGCTTGCTCAAAGCATCTGCAACCTTATTAGCTTTTCCTGGAGTATAAAGTATGTCTAAATCATATGCTGCTAGAAACTCAACCCATTTATGCTGCCTCATATTCAAATCTTTTTGTGAAAGGAGATATTTCAATGCTTTATGGTCAGTGTATAAAATAAACTTAGCACCTAGAAGATAATGTCTCCGGAGCTTTAGTGCATACACCACTGCTGCCAACTCAAGATCATGGGTTGCATACCTTGATTCATGTGGCTTCGATTGTCTTGATGCATAGGCTATAACTTGATCTTGCTGCATCAATACAGCTCCTAGCCCAGAACCACTTGCATTAGTATAAACAATCAAATCCTCATTTCCCTCTGGTACTCTCAACACTGGTGCATTGACTAAGGCCTCCTTGATTTTACTAAAGGCTTGTTCACATTTCTCAGTCCATAAAAAGGGTTGGTTCTTTCTATTTAGGTTGGTAAGAGGTGATGACATTTTAGAAAAATCCTTTATAAATCTTCTATAATACCCTGAAATCCCTATGAATGACCTAACTTCTCCTACTGTGCTTGGCCTTTTCCATGCTTGGATAGCCACAATTTTATTGGGGTTCACTGAAATGCCTTTGGAAGATATAACATGCCCAAGGAAATGCACTTCTTCTTTCCAAAATGCACACTTAGAAAACTTTGATTTTAAATATTTTTCTCTTAATCTAGACAAAACAAGGTGTAAGTGATTTTCATGTTCCTCTACTGTTTTAGAATAAATCAAAATATCATCAATAAAAATCAATACAAACTTGTCTAAATAATCCCTGAATATCCTATTCATCAAGTCTACAAAGTATGATGGGGCATTTGTCAACCCAAATGGCATGACAAGAAACTCATATAAACCATACCTAGTGTTAAAGGCTGTATACTTAACACTTGAGTTCTCAACCTTCATCTGATGGAATCCAGATGCCAAGTCTAACCTAGAAAATAATTTTGCTCCACTAAGTTAATCAAAAAGATCATCAATTCTAGGTAAGGGGTACTTGTTTTTGATAGTGACTTTGTTTAGCTCCCTGTAATCTATACACATCCTTAAAGTACCATCATGTTTCCTTACAAACACTACTGGAGCACCCCAGCATGAATTACTTGGTCTTATAAATCCTTTGCTTTCCAATTCTTCGAACTGTCTCTTCAACTCCTTCAACTCACTTGGCCCCATCCTAGTGGGTTTCTTAATAATTGGACTTGCTCCTGGTATGAGACTAATCTGAAATTCCACTGGTCTGTGGTGTGGAACACCCTTAACTTCTCCAAACACATCCAAGTATTTGTTAATTATGGGGATTTCTTCAATAGAAGGCTCACTGGAATCCTTATCTAAGTCAATCAAATGATATAATTTTCTTTCTTTGGCTACTTCACACAAAATTGTGATTCTTTGGCCTCTAGAATTTTGTAATGATATGGTGGATGAGTCTAAATTAATTATGGCTTTGTATTGCCTTAACCAGTCTACACCCAATATAACACCTATATTTGGGTAATTTAAAACATATAAATTGGAAATAAAAACATTTCCTCCTATGTTTAATTCCACATCCACACAAATCATGTTTAAAACACTAGAACTTCCTAATGGGCTTTGCACTAACAAAGGGGTTTCAACCAGTATGCAATTTAATTTAAGCAATGCAACTAATTCATGGGAAATCAGAGAATGTGTTGCCCTTGTATCATACACTACTGATATGGGTAGGGTACAAATAAATAAGGTACCTTCCACTTGACCATGGTTTTCTGCAATAGCTTCTACTGTGGATTTGCTTTTGCTCTCCAAACTTGCTAGCTTCCCTTGCTGTTTATACTCAGGGCAATTTCTCTTGATATGTCCCTCCTTACCACATAGGTAGCACTTGAAAGCTCCTCCCTTCAACTCTGGACACCTTGGTTTGATATGTCCTTCTTTTCCACAATGATGACACCTGTGCAGTTAAAGCGCTCGGCGGATTCAAAGCGGTGGAGGTGTAAAAAGTCATAGCGGAGATACAGCGAGGGTATAGCAGGATATAGCGGATGACTCTAAAATAGCATATAAAACTCATACTTAATGTTTTTACAAATATATAAATGGTAATTAAATGAAAACTTATCATTCAATTGAATTATAATTAATACATAAATAATTTTAAATAAAAACATGTGCGAATATACTTTAAATAAACGTAAAGCTGTTATATAACATAATCGAATTTAGTAGAGTATTTTCATTTCTGAAAATATATTAAAAATTAAATCAAATAAATTAGTTTCATAATTTTTAAAGTGTATAAATGCAATTTTTCAATTCATTTTATTAAAGAAGATATAGCGGAAATAGCGGAATATGGCAGGAATAACGGGATATAGCGGAAATAGCGGGGATTAAAGCGGAAAGGCTATATTTTGGGGCTATATGGAAAAATCGTAGCGGTAGAAATCCACTATGAGATATAGCGGGGTTATAGCGGGGTAATAGCGGGGCATTAACTACACAGGATGACACACTATTTTCCTCTTTGTATCAGTGGTCTTAGTATCACTGGTTTTCTTGCTTTCTGTTTCCTCCTTCTTTTTGTCATAGGGGTGATACCTTCCCTTATTTTTCTTATTTTTGTTGTTCTTAAAACTCCTATACTTCTCCCTCTCCTTGTCATGTTGCTCAAATTTTAAGGCCAGATCAATGACTTGATCAAAGGTTTTATCTGCATATGGCAACATAGCCCTACTAAGCCCTGGGTTTAAACCCTTAATATACCTATCATTCTTTGATGCCTCATCAGCCACAAGCATAGCTCCATACTTAGACAAGCTCTCAAACCTATGAGTATACTCAGTCACATTAAAGGTTCCCTGCCTAAGTCTGATGAATTCTTCAAGCAATAGAGTTTTGGCTGATGCTGGAACAAATCTAGCTTCCAACATCTCCTTGAATTGATTCCAAGTGATTTCATTCTCAATCCTCCCAGCTATGACTACCTCCCACCAGCTTAAAGCCACACCTTTCAGTTGTCTTGAGGCCACTTGCCTCTTCCTTTGATCATCCAATTGCATGTCATTGAAAATTCTGTCCAGTGTTCTCAACCATGCTTGAATTTCCATCACATTTTCAGTCCATTCAAAGCTCTTGCCTCCCAAATTGGTATAAGTCTTTAATAGTTTTGAAAGTTCCTCATGTTGGTTCTCAAGTCTCTGCCCTACTCCATCCCTTAAAGCCCTCATAAAGTCTTGCATATCAAGCATTTGTGGTGCACTTGATCCTGTATTGTGATGAGATCCTCTTTCTACCATGATTGGATAACTAGAGTATGGGTAGATAGGGTTAGTTTATCATGAGTATTTTTCTTTTGCTATAATTTTCTATCTGAATTATTATTTTACTCAAACAAACAATCAGTACATACATATGGTTATAGTACTTCAATCAATCAATACAATCATTCTTAGCTATGTATAGTTTTAACATAGCTCTGATACCAAATGAAATGACCCTATTTATTTTTTTACCTGATTTTTACTAGGATTTTTTTTACATTAATAAATTTCCTAGAGTCATTTAGCCTTTCCATTAAATTATCCAGGATCCTAATTTTCTACTAATATATTTATATCAGTTTATTAATAAATATATTCACATACATGTGAAGATGTATGTGACCCTCTTGCTTGGATCAGAGTGTTGGTAAGCAAGAGTGCATCCTGATTGAATTTGAATTTCTAGTCAACCAGTACATAGCTCATTTTCCTTTGTTTGATATTTGAGTCATAGGAGTGAATCCCCATAATCATATATAATTTATACCTCTTAATTTTGATCATTCTTATGGTGATTGTCTGTTAGTTTGACTTAGCAAAGCCATCATAATTTTAGTTTAATTATTTGATATTTGATTAAAGCTAGAAAGGAAAATGATATGCACATTTATCATTTTCAACATGAGTGGTTTTGTCATAAATTCCTTTACTTATAACCAAGCCAGTTGAGTGATTCATTCATAATTTATATAGTTGTGTTTCTCTGAATCAAATCCATTCCCTAATCCCTGAGTTACCTCAGCTTGCATCCTAATTTAAAGGTTGCTTTACTGGATTTAGAAAATCCAAATTTTATGGTCATTTAACAAAAGTAGTATTTAAGTAATATGTGTGCATATCAGATGTATTGTACTCTCTGGACTAATAAAGCTATTCAAGATAAAAGTGAATTGCTCAAGTATTTGAAAATGTCTTTGTACATGCATTTGCAAAGAAAGCTTCAGATTTTACAAAGTGCATTTTCTTCCTTTAAACCCAAAAACTCTGGTCATCTTGATCAACCCAGACCTCACTCCTTTTGAGGTGGGTTAACCTTATGCCTAGGTCATCAAAACATTAGTGCCTAGCTTTTGCAATGTAAATTCAGATACCAGACACTTGCAAAATCCCTTAAACATGTACACATCTTTATACAGTAAACCAAAAAAAAATTGTTTCTTTTATCAAAACACTTTTGTATATAGTCACAAAATTCTTGAAATATTACTTCTGGCTAAACTCAGATTTTTAACCTTAAAACTTAAAGCTTTTAAGTGACTCAAGATTGACTAATACAAAATACATATATATATATATATATATTCATTTCTCGAATATAGGCATATATCATCTACAGATTTCTACCATAATACTCAAATATATTTCCTTGCATAGATTCAACTAAGCCTTTGATTTTTTTTTTCAACCTTAATACACTACCAGATTCAATTGAAACAACTAAATAAAATCCAAACATTTAAGATCATTACATAACTACTAAAGCAGAACTATAAAAACTTCCAAGATTACATGCAAATAGTTCATTCTATGCTCTTATTTGAATCTATTTAGCATGCTTATCCAATCATTCTCATTAGCCATAGCAGCTTCCTATTTAAAACCAGCATTCCTTGAAAGAGCATTAGAGGCTGCCCCATTTTAAATGAGACACCCCAGATGCCATAAGCAAACAAGGGTCAGATACAAGATCTGGTATGAGCAATATCAAAAATTCCATGATATTAAGTAGATAAGTGAGACATAAGCATTTTGTATAGGTTGGCATAACTTCTTTAATCAATTTTCCTGACTTGTTTATGATATATTGTGCATATATGATCAGTATTAAAACTAATTATGTACACACTTTCAACTATGCAAACATACATGTCAAACAGAGATACTCAAGATCTATCATAGCTCCAGTCCAACCAACCTAGGAATAACTCAAGTTCCTACTTCATCAGTTTAAGGTTGCATTTACCAAATTACTTCCTAGCCTCATCTGCCATAAAGGAATCACGGGGACACATTGCAATAAAATAATTCACAATATTGCACAAAGATCTCAGGGCTTAAACAAGCCATGTGCCAACTTGCATACTTTAAATACAACAAGCATTCCAGCAGTCTTCTTGGCTCACAGTCCTTAGTTTATTTACTAAGTGTTCATGTTTGATCCTATCATGAGATAGCTAGGTGATTGAATCACAGTGTACATGAAACATTACATAGAACTTACAAGCATAATTCAAAAACATGCTGACATTCATATCCAGGGGAAATCATATCTTTCAAATATTCTGGCTTAAAGAAAATACAAGAATATTTACAACTGTGAATAGATACTAGGCATGTGGGTTATTATTGTTTCATAAGCAACCATGTTTGAACTAAACTCAAGGTCTAGCTTAAACAAGATTTCTGGCTCATGGGTTTTCTTTTTGATCAAGGGTTCAGCACTTTTGGATATTTCCATTGCAACCTTGAATCTTTCATTTGAGCCTAAGCACTTACACAAGTGTAATGCAACTCATATACATTTTGATTTCTATATTTTTCATGCCATATCTAAACCAGTTACAAGTATTCTCTATTTACTTTCATGATTTCATACTTTAACATTTCTGGGTGTAACCAAACAGAGCAAAATACTCAACCATCAAAGCAGTCAAAAGCATTCATAAACACCCATTAAAGCATCCATTAAAACCATAGTAATAAAATCAGAAATATGTAGAAAAATAACATAAAATTGGCTGCCTCATAACAGGACTTAATGCCATGGGTTTAGTGAGATTACTCACAGAAAAATGCTCCTCTTGCTTAATTTAGAAAAGAAACCCATTAAAACTTGCCTTTCTGCTTGCAAATATTTTCTTCTTCTTTGTTTTCTTAAATGTCTCGGGTAGAAAGTAATTTTTCTGGTTTAAACTTGGATTTATAAGAGAGGTTTTCTAGGGTTTTACAAATGTAAAATCTCATTCCTACCCTGGCCAGTGCTCATGCATTTTGCATTTCAGATTTGCTTATTTCCCTTTTTCTTTTCCAGAATATCTATTTTGTTTTCTTTCTAAATCATGACAATTGTGTGACATTGTCACTTGTTTATTTTCTAAAAATCCTCCTTTCTATTTTCTGCCTAAAGCAATTGTTTTGCTTGCAATATGTCTTTTGCTATTTTAGTGTTATACTTTCCCTTGCTTATTTCTTTTTTAATACTTTCAGTACTTATAGAAATGTACATATGCATACATATCCTATCTAGGCTTACTTAACTCCTTCTTAATTTCAGAAAGACATGCACATTTATGTGCATACATGTTTCAAATCCTTATCTAATTTTTCCTGGGTTTTAATTAAGTAAAATATGTTTACTGATTCAAAACAAAACTTGCTTTTTCTTATTTTCTAAAATAATTCATATAATTCCAGAAATCAAATATCCATATTTAGTTTAATAATTTTCATTACAAAATCATGTTTGTAATGCTTTTTTAATTCTTGTTTTAATTTCAGGAAATTTGGAGTTCTTCCTTGTGCCATGTCAGTGTGCACGTGCACACATGCACACGCACTTGCACTCAATTTATTCCATATATTCCTATACAAATAAATTCATATATTTTCAAAATTCAACCAAAATAAGGTTCCATGAATTTCTGGGGCATTACACGCTGCGAATGTGAGATTCTGATATTATTTCTGTTTCTGATGTTGTTCTGTTGTTTCTTCTTTCTTTTTCTTCTATTTTCTTCTACCTCTTCTTTCTTAAACCCTAAGAATTCGGTTTTTCGACATTCGATGGCTCAACAGTCGATACAGTGGACGTATTGATGTCGAAATTCGGAAGTCGAAGAATCGAGTCCTTACACTAATGCTGGCTGAAAAGGCTATTTCGAACCTCAAATGTTGTAATGGCACATATTTTACATATCGGATGATCGTAAAATATTTTTATTTTATTCGTATGATTCTATAATTTTGGAATATGACTCTTAGGGACATTATACACACCTATGATTTTTCCCAAATTTCTATGTAACCATTTTGACCCTAGAAACCTTGTTTGGGCTATAACTTTTTATAGGAGTAGAACTAGGGCCCCAAACCAGTTCCATTGCTTCAGGATGATGGTTTTCCATTTTGTAGAGTGGTCACAATAGAAAGCAGACTTATGGCTCGAAAGTTATGCATATTTTGTGTTTTTAAAGCTGTTGATAAGAATTAGTGTGTAATTAGTGAAGCCCAATAGTCTAAATATAAAATACTATAGATAGAGGGACAAAGAGTCAAGTTAAAATTATTCCCTCTCATTATAAATTAGGTCTAAACCCTAATTTGCCCTATATCTATCCTAATTTCATCAACTATAAATCAAATTAGATTGTGGATTAGAGATTAGATCATCAACTAGAAGATAGAGATCGTCGTTTTGCTTGATTTAAATTGCATTCCACTGCTGTCCGAATTGGATTTACATTTATATTGGTTGAATTTGGTAATGAGGTCAGTGTTTTATGCCTTCTCACTATATTATGCATATTTATATGGTAGAATCATAGGATTTAACATGTTTGAAACTGTTTTTTGGCCATAAACCTTTTCTAACTTTAATTACATGTTAAATTATGTATATGATTTAGATTGATTAGAAATCACCTTTGCTTATCCATATATATTCATGCTATATGTAGATCTATGTTAGAAATTGACTTATTTGTCTTATTTTGATGGATTGCATGTTTGATTGGATGAAATTGTTTGTTATTCTATGCTGGATGATATGATTTGATGTTATTTGTTAGTGTTGTGATTGCATTAAAGTTAGGTCAGAGAATTGAGCAAATCGAAGGTAAAGTTGGTCGAAATTGGATGAGTCTTGGAGGGGAGGCTCTGGGGTATTGGAAGAGCTCGTGGTTCAAGGCACAAGTCCTAATTTATTTACTACACAAGTTGGCAATGAGTTGAGAGGTCGGTACTGACATCTGTAGTTTGATCCATGGCGGTGGTGATGTTGGGGATAGCAAGGATGTTGTTAATAGAGGTTGCTTGAGGTGATTAATCGGTGATTGGCTAAGTATTGGAGCTATGACGACTTGTTTCTAGAATATAAAGTAGGATGCTTTGAAGAGAGGACTTGTTCTATGACGACTTGATTTGTGTAGAGAAGTCGGGGTCAAAGCATCTGGGCATGGAGTACTAGAAGCAAGGAATATGTGGAAGATAAATTAGCCATAAATTGGCAAATTGGAGAGGTTGGTGCCGAGTTCTAGGCTTAGGTCTAAATGGGATGAAACTTCTAGAAGGTGAAGTATAGGTCCTATAGATCATGCTAGAGATGTTGGCTCATCTATATCAGGTTGGATGATAATATAACAGCATGATAAAAGCTATGGTCTTCGGATGTTGGATCGTGTTGGGAGTAGGTTCCGAAGATGGAGGCTCGCAAAGGGGGTGGGCCATAGGATCGGGGAATGTGGAAGGGTTCCTTGTGAATAATGGAAACTGGATTAAGCAAGAAGGGCTCGGTATCCAAATAGAGCACAGGAGGGCTCTGGTGTATGTGCTAAGGAATCGTTGATGCTCGGGGTGTTTTCTGCGTCTTTGGGTCTAGTGTCCAGCCTTAAGCTACGAGACACGTATCCAGCTTCGGGCTGCGAGATACAAGAGTAAAACGGAGAACCGCGATTTCCATTAGTCCCTGGTAGAAAGAAGGCCATACTAGCTATCATATATTCAGAGCACATGGAGTGATAGTTAGGATTATTTGATGGATGTTATAGATGCCATGGTTGCTCTCTTTAGTAGGCTATCACTCATAGATATCTGGGGAAGTAGGTATTGGAGATATGAATACCTGGAAGACTGTTATCCCTTATCTAGTTTGTGGTTGTTAACCCAAAAAATGGATCAACACCCTAGATTGAGTGTGAAAGCACCAGCCCTGTTCTTACAGAGCAATAATATAGAAAATAAATGTAAAAAGAGTAGAAATAGTAAAAAGACAAGAAGATTTTTATAGTTGTTCAGCTGTTAATGAAGCCTACGTCCACTTTATAACTTTCTATTAACTGACTGATGTTACAAGTTGAATCGGATTACAATATGATTGGATCTTCTAAGTTAGATAAAGTCACAAGTACAAGAGATCGCTGGAGAATCACAGCAAACTCCTAAATGAATGTTGTGTGGGAGGAGAAGAGTGAAAAATAACCTCTGCAGAGTTCCAGCAACCAATCCAGAAGATCCTCTTTATGTTGCAAGTAGGACTGTATTTATAGGGGATGGAGAGCTATTGGGCTAGGCCGCCTTTCCAGAAGCCTGCACATGATGCCACGAAGGAGTTCTGAAAGTTGCACGGCGATCTGAGAAATTTTGATGGATCGCTAGCGATCCATGGGGGATGGATCGCTAGCGATCCATGCTCTTGGCACATTTTTGAACCAACCCTGTTGAGTTGGGCTCCTTGCTCCATGTATCTGTCCTCATTGTAGTTTCGTAGCTTGTTGTCTTGTGATGGTTCGCACATGGGTTAGATTATCCCATAACTTGAATCAGATGAATGTTCACTTCTCGAACTAGGTTGCTTGGAATGCTACAAAACTTGGCAAACATCCTAGAAAAGATATTTATTCATGATGCTAGAGGATTGAATGACCCATGAAGCTTCCTTATGGTTCACTAGCGATCCATAAGTGATGGATCGCTAGCGATCCATCCCATTAGTGGATTTTTGGGTAATTCTTCTTGATTCCCTCTTGGCCTATTTCTCTAGTCCTTTTGGTTGAGTCTTGAGTTGTTTTAGCTTGGCCTAGATGTTCTAACTCATCTGGATTCCTACTTGAGTAAAAACCTAGTTAACATTTGCCCCCAGAGTATGCCTTCGTTGGAAATAAGATGTGCTCTAGAAGTAACTGTTTTTGGGTTTTCATTTTGTGAAATCTAGTTGATTGTGTCGAGTTACCATGCGAATTTGGCTTTGACTATTCAGCCGTCTGTTGAGTATCAATGTGAATCGTCGTCTCTCAAAAAAAAATCAACTTCAATCCCACGGTTTTCAAGATGCTTGTAAACAACATGTAGATCATGCTTAGCAAGTTTGGAGAAGATCGGTTGCAACCTGATGGATCGCTAGCGATCCATAGACTTGAGCAAATTTTCTGCAAACAATTTCCTATTTAGCTTTGCTCCAGCCGACCCTTCTCACTTGCCTTTTTCTTCACGTGTTTCCCTTGCGACCCAAACCATAGAAACCCTAAGCGACCTGAACTACATCATGATCCCAGATCGTCGTCATTGATCTCTACTGCTAGCGCCTTCTGCCGCCGATCTTAGCTACCCACACCATCACCCCGAGCCAAACCCTTGCTCCAAAATCACTACTTTTTGGCTCACTGCTGACCCTGTAGCTTGGATCTCCATGAACCCAAAATTGAACCCGTTTGTTTTCGATTCAAGGTTGGTGATGACATGGTTATTGTATTGGTAGTGATGACCAATGAATTTGGGAAGATCTATGAGGATGGTGAATGAAGCGGGTTGATCGCAATTTATTGGAGGAAGATAGTGTAGTTGTGTCTTGCACTTGACACTTTCTACTTTCTTCGTTGAATAAATCAAAATCAACTCGCGTGTGGCCTCGATGTTTCCAATGAGGCGGTTTACTATGGACATGATTGTTAACAAGATTTCTTTTCAACACCCCAAAATAATGTTAAGAATGATGGATTTATTCTTTGGAGAACAAAGGGCATGATACATTTAAGGATTGCCTTTCAATCTTACCTTATTAGTGGATAAATCCTGTATCAGACCTTTCGACGTCGTCGAAAGGTTTAGAACTTGGGCTAAGTGTCCTTCCGGCTCTGTTGAGCTAGCTTGAAGTCTTCCATTAAGGCTTTCCTTTTTATTAGGTTAAGTTTCCTCGAATTAAGTCCTCAAGAGATTGCTTTCAATCTTGTCGAAAGGTTAGGGAGATAGCCTTCCTTGAATTAGGGCTGGAAACCAATTACTTTGATGTAAAGGTAGTGGCTTTTGACCTTGTCGAAAGGTTTGACTACTTGTATTAAGTAGATTTCAACCTTGTCGAAAGGTTTAAATAGTAAAGTCAATGGTTTCGGAAGGTTTTAATGAACGCCGAGCCAATTGCGTTGTCAACCTTATCGAAGGGTACATATTGTAGAGTTGTAGGCTTCGAAGGGTTGCAGTAGTTGTTTATGCAGGAGTGTTGTCAAACTTGTCGACAAGAATCTTTCGATGAGGTTGAACCAGAAAATAGGAGTTAAACCAGCAAAGATTTAAGTAAACAGTAAAGTAATTATAAAAGCTTAGGACTTCCCTCTTTTTCCAAGAGAAAGATTTATTTTATTAAATTCCCCAAATCAACACCCAATTAGCATTACAATGCTTTTATTAAGAAGTTACAAGATTAGAATGAGAGAAATCGGATCCCCAAAACATGACCCCTTGGGTCTTATTTATAGATGCAGTCGGCCCCCTTTTGACTCCATGCTCTCGACCGGGACGGAAGGTCTCCCTTTTATATGCAGCTGTGAACCTTTCGACTTTGTCGAAAGGTTTGCTTCTCATATGCCGTTAAGGACCTTTTGACATTGTCGAAAGGTCTGCTTTTCTTTATGCCTTCATGAACTTTTCGACTTTGTCGGAAGGATGCTCTTCACTTGATTGTTGTGAACCCTTCGACCTTGTCGGAATATTGTTGTTCACTTGATTATTGTGAACCCTTCAACCTTGTCGAAAGGTTGCTCTTCACTTGAACGTTGTCAAGAGCCATGCTTCCCTCCAATGTTGTCGAAAGGTTGTCTTTCATCCTTTGCTGACTTCTGAGTGTTGCCTTCTTCATAGAACCTTTCGACTTTGTTGAAAGGTATCCTAATGAGTCTTAACCGGTATGAAAGGCTTGACATGCTTTCGAAAAGGTCACCATGGGTTTGCTAACACTTGCTTTGACTTCCTCATCTTCTTCGAAAGGTAGGAACCTCATGAATGTTGTGAGATGGAACCTTTCGACCGCTTCAAAAGGTTTGAGGCTGTTAAACTCTGACGACCGCATCCCTTCGACTCCTTCGAAAGGTTTGGTCTGAACTCCTTTTCCTTGGTCTTTGTTCAAGGACCTTTCGACTAAGTCAAAAGGTGGATTTTTGGAGTAACGATGGCCCTAACCATTTCGAAAGGCTACACATGCTTTCGAAAGGGTTGAATTGGTTGAATACTTATCTGGTAGAAATGATGAAGGCGAAACATTCTCTTGTCTCCTTCGTAAGGTGCTGTTAATGCCTCCATCTGTTTGTGGAAGACTCCTTCTTATGATGTACCATCCTAACATCTTCTAATCTTCATCAGTTTTCTTGCTCCTTCTTTTATACTTTATTTTTGAGAACATATTATGGATAACATTTAACCCCCCTAGTATGAAAGAAGCCTTTTGTTCTTTAGGACAAAAACTCCAAGGAACTTCTTCCTTTATATCCTATGGAATAGAAAATTGCCTCTATTAATATTGTAACCTTGCTAGTAGATCTTTAAGAGTAATCTTAATTTTATAGAGTTATTGTTCAAGATGTGGTCTATTAATATTTTTGGATAAAATATTAAGAATGTGGAATATATCACCTGATTTGCTAACCACGATTCAATTAGATGAATCTTAGGAAAGATTCAGCTATATTCTCCAGGTACTCTCTCCTTTAGTTAAACCTCTTTTAACACCACTGTTTAATAATTCTTATTTAGTGAAAAGGTAGTAAGCAATTCAACACCAATTTTAATTGGCGATATGAATAACTTTTATTGAAACTGAATTTCGGATTTAACGGAAAATTCACCAACCACCATAAAACCCAATAATAAAATATAAAATTTCTCAAATTCAGGAGTTCAATGAGGTTCTCACTCAAAAGATATGAAGTTCATGAATTATCGATAAAATTCACAAGGAGGTTCAAAATCCATAAAATCTGGAATCTAATAAGAGATCATCCAAAATCCAAAGAGGAAATCACGCGCATGTAATCCTTAAATCATCATTAAAGTCTTCAAAGAAATCTTAGAATTCACTAGATCAGCAATTCAATAAGTGATCATCAAAAATTTCAATATGGAAATCAGGAATACAGAATTCATGAATCATTGTGAAAATGAATTAAGAAATCCAGGATTCACCAAGTCAGAGATCCAACATGAGATCATCGAAAATTCAATAAGTCAATCAGGAATTCGAAATCTATAAATCATCACAAAAATCCATAAGGAAGAGTAGAATTCACTAAACCTGAAAACCTATAAGATCATCAAAAATTCAATAAGGAAACCAGAAACACAAAATTCCTAAATCGACAAGCGAATCCAAAATTCACAAAATTGGAAATCAGAAATTCAATAAGGAAACTAGACATGGGAAATCTTCGAATCATCATAAAAACTCAATAGGGAAATCAAGAACTCATTAAACCAAGCAACTAATAAGAAATCATCACAAAATTTCAATGGGGGAGAAACTCAATATCTGGAATTCATAAACCATCATAAGAGACCAAAAGGGAAATTCAAAGTTCATGAAATCAGGAATTCAATTAAAAGTTATCATGAAAATTTGACAAGGAAAACATGAATATGAAATCTACAAATCATCATTAAAAGCAATATGGAAATTCAGAATTCAAAAAATCCAAAATGAAATCTGCATAAATAGAAATGGTGAAACTCAAAAGTCACGAAATCAAGAATTTATCCAAGGTCCCGTCAGGATCTCATTTGACGAATTAACTATTTAAAACTCCATTCAATATAAGTACAAAGCCATAGATATATCTAATAATAGCATATTTAGTAGATTTCAAATAACAGATAGCTAAGTATATCTAACCTTAATTCTAAGGTTATTCACAGGAAAGTTTCCTATTAATAAATGTGTTGCTCCTAAAGTGCCTATAAGTCAGTGGTATATGTATATATGTATATCCAGGTATAATAGAATCTTCTATCCAATCGGTCACTTTATCTCAAAGGATTCAGGAGTGGCTTTCTTAACCTGCTCTTGGAGTGAAGTACTTTATCTTTGTAGCTAAACATCTATTATCTATTCCATTCCCTTGGTTTTCGTATCAGTCTTTATTTTCATTTCCATGTCAACACCCCAAAATAATGTTAAGATGGATGGATTTCTTCTTCCATTTTCTGGTCCCATGCATTTTTGTGGTATGAAAGTTTCTTAATCCTTTGATGTAGAAATCACTTTTCTAGGATTGGAAGTTCTATAATTCGTTAGCACATATTTTACCTTTTGCCTCTGTGCTTACCCTTTTCTAGGATTTCAACTCTGTCTCAGATGACAGATAGGTTTCTTTCTTTAACCCTTTATTCTCGTGGGTTCTGACTTTCTTTTTGAGTTGTAGACGCCTTTGTCTTTCTTCATTTGTTTGGTGCCCCTTCCGGGCTTGGTCATCTTAGTTCACTGTTTGATGAGCCTCTTCTAGGGCTTCCTTGTCTCAAAGGTATATTGTGCATGCTGAATTAACTTTCCTCCATAAGGATGTTGATAAGTGCTCTACTTGAACCTCCCCTAAGAGGTGATTTGGATGTTAGGGGCTCTATATTTTGTGGGTGCTTACCCCGACCCACCCCTAAGAGGTGATGTGGATGTTAGGAGTTTTTGATTTTGTGGGTGCTTATCCCGACCCTCCTCTAAGAGGTGATGTGGACGTTAAGGGTTTTTAGAGGTTTTGACCCTCCCTCTATGAGGTGCCTTTGGTAAGGGCTTATCGGGATTTGACCCTTCCTCTTGGAGGTGCCTTTGGTAAGGGCTAAAACTTTGCATATTGATATCATTTTTAGCCACTTGAAACACTCTTTGAAAATTATTTGAATATTGGCTTCTTTTTAAAAGGATTTTTGTAAATGAACCCTTCTAATATAGCGAGGGATTACTTTTTTGAAAAAGGGCTTGAATGTATGAAGATCTTTTCTTAGAGTCACTCTTTGTAAGGGTTTTAAAATCATTCTCATAGCACAGACACAGATCTCAAATAGGAGACTGGAAGGTCATGATTCATGAACCAATATTCTTTTAGTCAAGAATAAGATTTCTAATCTGAGTTTTTGTCAATGAGCTTTTGATGGCTTTAAAACTTTTCATGAAGATATTTGGATTGGCTTCTCATTGCCAATGCTTTTTTTTAGAAAAATTTTGAAATATCAAAACTACTTGATCAAAAATCATTTGTGTGCATTTTCTAATGCTATATAATATCTTTAAAATTTTAATTTTTGAAATATGGACATTTTTCCCCCTAGTTGTAGGGCAATTGGAAATATTTTTCTTGTGGAGACATGTTTGAGAAATTCCTTTTCAAACAACTTGTCAAAAATAGAGTTGAGATACGAAGTTTTTCTTTGGATTTATCACCATGTTCTGGTAGGCGCTGCTTAGTAGATGAGTGGTCTATTTGCAAGTTTCTCAGATAATGATGAAGAACTGATAAGAGTAAGTTTCATGAGAGCAAGCCTTTGTATTGTGTTGATCAAAATATTGCTAATCGTCTTGTTTTAGACATTTGAGCTGCCCTTCCCAAGTAGCTTGAAATTTGTTGAGCTTCAAAAATGAGTTGAATGCTATGGACTAATTTTGTTTTTCCTGTAATAGCACTTGAATTTTGAATCGGTACATGTTTAAATTTCAATACAAATATGAATATGAATCAAAGTACAAATCAAGTTAAAAAGCTAAGGAATAAGAGAATTCATAGTTAAACTCATGCTGTAGAGCTTCATAATTTGATGAGAATCCGCATTTTTGAAGATGCCAAGTTGTTTTATTTGGGAGTTTGCTTTATGCTTCTTTAGTAAACTCCTTTAAAGTTCCTGACATGACCATATTCTGAATTATTCCAGCTAACGCACGACACTCATCGGTCTTGTGTCCATTTGTTTTATGATAATCACAACAATTCTCTTTTCTGGATTCTAATCTGCCTCTCATCCTATGAGTAGTTGAGAAACTCCCTTCACCTTTTATCGAGGCGTAAATATGAGATAGAGGTTGCCCTAAGACCATAATGTTGGATTCCGGAATTTTCTTCCAAACTCTTTCTCTATTATTTGACCCTTGGTCGGAATTCTGAGGGCTAGATCTTTCCCCTTCTATGTCTTGTCTCGATCTTTTCTTGTCATGGGTCATTTCTTCTAAGCGGATAAATTTGCTAGCTTGGGAATAGAAATATTGTAGGTCTTTGCACCTATTGATATAAAAATCTTCCCAGAATGGGGTTTGCTCGATCAACCCTGATCGAACCACCATTAGCTTTTCTTTGTTGGTTATATTTCCTGCCTTTAATGCTCTGTATGAAACCTTTTTAAATATTTTTCAAGTGATTCTCCAGATCTTTGTCTGGTAGTAGCTAATAAGCCAAAGTCTATAGTTGGGTCTTTGAATGCACAAAATTAATTAATTTTATGTAAGTAATTAAAGGATAGTTAATTACTGAATGTGATTAATTAAGGATGATTAATGAATGTGATTAATTTAAGATTAATTATTGAATGTGATTAATTAAAAGATTAATTAATTAATGAAAGTAATTAGAGGATCGTTAATTAATAAGAGTAATTAAGGGTTGATTAATGTGAATGGTTGTAACTCTGATGTATTGTATATGAGTTGACAAGTACAGCTTTTCTTTGTATTAATGCTATTATTTGATATTATATTTTGATCCGCTGCGAATGTGAGATTCTGTGTTTTGTTTTATGTTTCTTCTTCTACCTCTTTTCTTCTTTACCCTAACAATCTGAAATTTTCGGCGTCCGATTGCTCGGCATTTCTACAGTAAACGTATTAATGTCGAATTTTCAGGGTCGAAAATTTCGGGTCGTTACAATATATCACAAATTCATAAGAAAATTGTTCCCAGGAACGGATTGATTTTACCTAGCAGTTCTTATACGATAGCTGCCCCTTGAAAAGTAATTAGGAAAAGCTTACAACGGATTGGCCTTGGAGCATTATACAAATCCATTCATATTTCAAAGGCTGCTAAGTGATCTTCTGGGTCAGAAGTTCCATCGTACATCAATGTGGGGATTTGAATGTGAGAAGGGATGTTAATTGCCATTATTTCTTTTGAGAAAGGAGTCAGCTAATAATCCCTTTTACCTTAAGTGTAACTATCATTATTCAGTGTATGGGGTCTTCTTGGTCGGCTTCATTTTTATGGCAACTTTCACTGTCTCTTTGGATTAGGCTATTTGACTGCTTGAGGGACCTGTTTGCTTAACTTTCTTGGTTTAACTCTTGGTCTTTTACCTCATTTGGAGGTTGCACTTCTCCTCCTTCTTCCACAATCTTCAGTGATTCTTGAGATGGAGCTCTTTCAGAAAGCTCTTGCATCGCCATCATTGTTGTGGTTGATTTTGAACTGTAATTTCATTATTCTCTATTCTTATCAAAGTTGACAGCTGTCCAATTTCCATCTTCTCTATGTTGAATTCGGAACCATGTTATTTTCCAAAGTGGATCATGGCATTACTTCTTCATTTGAAATATTAATGTTATTCCCTGCTTCCTCCATTTTCCTCTTTTGGACAGAGTACTCTATGCTATTAATTTGTGAGGAAAGTGATTAGGGATCGGAGGTTCGGGCCCTCCTCCTAGCACCAAAAATGTTAATAAGATTTCTTGTCAACACCCCAAAATAATGTTAAGAACGATGGATTTCTTCTTTGGAGAACAAAGAGTGTGATACCTTTAAGGATTGCCTTTCAATCTTACCTTATTAGTTGATAAATCCTATATTAGACCTTTCAACGTCGTCGAAAGGTTTAGATCCTAGGCTAAGTGTCCTTCTGCCTTTGTTGAGCTAGCTTGAAGTCTTCCACAAAGGCTTTCCTTTTTGATTAGGTTAAGTTTCCCTGAATTAAGTCCTCAAGAGATTGGTTTCAATCTTGTCGAAAGGTTAGGGAGATAGCCTTCCCTGAATTAGGGCTGGAAACCAATTACTTTAGTGAAAAGGTAGTGGCTTTCGACCTTGTCGAAAGGTTTGACCACTTATATTAAGTAGATTTCAACGATGTCGAAAGGTGTAAACGGTAAAGTCAATGGTTTTAGAAGGTTTTAATGAACGTCGAGCCAATTGAGCTGTCAACTTTGTCGAAGGGTACGAATTGTAGAGTTATAGGCTTCGAAGGGTTGCATTAGTTGTTTATGCAGGACAGTTGTTGACCTTGTCGACAAGAACCTTTCGATGAGGTTGAATCTGAAAATAGGAGTTAAACCAGCAAAGATTTAAGTAAACAGTAAAGTAATTAACAAAGCTTAGGACTTCCCTCTTTTTCTAAGAGAAAGCTTTATTTTATTAAATTCCCCAAACCAACACCCAATTAGGGTTACAGATTTTTATTAAGAAGTTACAAGATTAGAATGACAAAAATCGAATCCCTAAAACATGACCCCTTGGGTCTTATTTATAGATGCAGTCAGCCCTCCTTTCGACTCCATGTTGTTGACGGGACGGAAGGTCTCCCTTTTATATGTAGCTGTGAACCTTTCGACTTTGTTGAAAGGTTTGCTTCTCATATGCCGTTATGGACCTTTCGACATTGTCGAAATGTCTGCTTTTCTTTATGCCTTCATGAACCTTTCGACTTTGTCGGAATGATGCTCTTCACTTGATTGTTGTGAACCCTTCGACCTTGTTGGAAGGTTGCTCTTCATTTGATTGTTGGGAACCCTTTGACCTTGTCGGAAGGTTACTCTTCACTTGATCATTGTCAAGAGCTGTGCTTCCCTCCAATGTTGTCGAAAGGTTGTCTTTCATCCTTTGCTGACTTATGAGTGTTGCCTTCTTTATAGAACCTTTTGACTTTATCGAAAGGTACCGTGACGAGTCTTAACCAGTTCGAAAGGCTTACCATGCTTTCGAAAAGGTCACCAAGGGGTTGCTAACACTTGCTTTGACTTCCTCATCTTCTTCGAAAGGTAGAAACTTCATGAATGCTGTGAGATGGAACCTGTTGATCCCTTCGAAAGGTTTGAGGCTGTTAAACTTTGATAAGTGCATCCCTTCGAATCCTTTGATAGGTTTGGTCTAAACTCCTTTCCTTGGTATTTGTTGAAAGACCTTTCGACTCAGTTGAAACGTGGATTTTTGGAGTAACAATGGCCCTAACCGTTTCGAAAGGCTATACATGCTTTAGAAAGGGTTGAATTGGTTGAATACTCATCTGGTAGAAATGATAAAGGCGAAACATCCTCTTGTCTCCTTCAAAAGGTGTTGTTAATGCCTCCATCCGTCTGTTGAAGACTCTTTCTTGTGATACCATCCTAATGTCTTCTAATCTTCATCAATTTTCTTGCTCCTTCTTTCATACTAGGGGGCTAAATGTTATCCATAAAATGTTCTCAAAAATAAAGTATGAAATAATGAGCAAGAAAATTGATGAAGATTAGAAGATGTTAGGATGGTACATCACAAGAAAGAGTCTTCCACAAAGAGATGGAGGCGTTAACAACACCTTTCGAAGGAGACAAGAGGATTTTTCGCCTTCATCATTTCTACCAGATGAGTATTCATCCAATTCAACCCTTTCAAAAGCATGTATAGCCTTTCGAAACGGTTAGGGCCATTGTTACTCCAAAAATCCACCTTTCGATTGAGTCAAAAGGACCTCCAACAAAGACTAAGGAAAAGGAGTTCAGACAAAACCTTTCGAAGGAGTCGAAGGGATGCAGTCATCAGAGTGTAATAGCCTCCAACCTTTCGAAGGGGTCGAAAGGTTCCATCTCACATCATTCATGAAGTTCCTACCTTTCGAAGAAGATGAGGAATTCAAAGCAAGTGTTAGCAACCCCATGGTGACCTTTTCGAAAGCATGGCAAGCCTTTCGAACCGGTTAAGACTCATCAGGATACCTTTCGACAAAGTTGAAAGGTTCTATGAAGAAGGCAACACTCAGAAGTCAGCAAAGGATGAAAGACAACCTTTCGACAACATTGGAGGGAAGCACAGCTCTCGACAACGTTCATGTGAAGAGCAACCTTCCGACAAGGTCGAAGGGTTTACATAAATCAAGTGAAGAGCAACCTTCCGACAAGGTCGAAGGGTTCACAACAATTAAGTGAAGAGCATCCTTCCGAAAAAGTTGAAAGGTTCATGAAGGCATAAAGAAAAGCAGACCTTTCGACAATGTCAAAAGGTCCATAACGGCATATGAGGAGCAAACCTTTCGACAAAGTTGAAAGGTTCACAGCTGCATATAAAAGGGAGACCTTCCATCCTGGTCGAGAGCATGGAGTCGAAAGGGGGGCCGACTGCATCTATAAATAAGACCCAAGAGGTCATGTTTTGAGGATCCGATTTCTTTCATTCTAATCTTGTAACTTCTTAATAAAAGCATTGTAACGCTAATTGGGTGTTGATTTGGGGAATTTAATAAAATAAAGCTTTCTCTTGGAAAAAGAGAGAAGTCCTAAGCTTTGTTAATTACTTTACTATTTACTTAAATCTTTGCTGGTTTAACTCCTATTTTCAGGTTCAACCTCATCGAAAGGTTCTTGTTGACAAGGTCAACAACACTCCTGCATAAACAGCTACCGCAACCCTTCAAAGCCTATAACTCTACAATCTGTACCCTTCGACAAAGTTGACAACTCAATTGGCTCGGCGTTCATTAAAACCTTTCGAAACCATTGAATTTACTGTTTAAACCTTTTGACAAGGTTGAAATCTACTTAATATAAGTGGTCAAACCTTTCGACAAGGTCGAAGCCGCTACCTTTTCACCAAAGTAATTGGTTTCCAGCCTTAATTCAAGGAAGGCTATCTCCCTAACCTTTCGACAAGATTGAAACCGATCTATTAAGGACTTAATTCAGGGAAACTTAACCTAATAAAAAATGAAAGCCTTTGTGGAAGACTTCAAGCTAGCTCAACAAAGCCAGAAGGACACTTAGCCTAGGTTCTAAACCTTTCGACGACGTCGAAAGGTCTGATACAGGATTTATCAACTAATAAGGTAAGATTGAAAGGCAATCCTTAAAGGTATCATGCCCTTTATTCTCCAAACAAGAAATCCATCCTTCTTAACACTATTTTGGGGCGTTGACAGGAAATCTTGTTAACAACGATCATCCTAGATTAGGTTTACTATTGTACGCTTGGTGTACCAAAGAATAAAATGGGCTTTCCGTGTCGCTTTGGACAACGAATCCATTATCATTCTCGATTGATAACGGGTAAGTGTAGAGGGAATATCTTCAATGAATGACATGAAAAACTTTTTTCTTTTTCTACTATGAGTGAGCTATCTACATAGGATAGAGCGTTCGTAGTCTTCAGAACACCGAGCCCATCTTACATAGATAACACACCGCACTTGCCCTGGTCAATGCTTGGAATCTGAGGAGTTGGCGCGAGTCAACGTCATTTCGGATTTAGGCGTTAAACACAGGAAGATCTATACTATACTATTATTACTAAGTTTGATTTCAAGAGCGAACAAGCCCCCATTCATTTCGCGTGAAAATTTTGAACTGAACCGTCACGCACATACCTGCTCCCTTTTCCTTCCATCTCGTGCTTTCCTTTTCTTTGTCTAACCCTAAATTAAATTGGGGCAATGGAGTCAGCACACTGGGAGCAGAAACAACATTCTTTTCCACAGAAAAAAAATCTACATTTCATTCTTCCCTTTTGGCTGCCAACCCGAATCTTAATACTATTGCGCCGCATCCTGCCATGCCATCTACCGCTTTGGATTTTCTAGGTTTTCGTGTTCTGCTTTATCATGGTAATCCTTTCTTTTATTTGAACCAGCAAGAAATCTCTTTCTTTTCTTTAATTTACACTGATAACATTTGTTTATTTGTCAATTTTGCTTGCAGTTGTCGTTCTCCCTCACCTTTTCGATGGCTGCTGCCGCTCTTCTCCTATCGCCTGTCTTATTATCCTGAAGGCATCAATAGGTTTTCAAGTGCAGGTACTCTCACTATCATTTTTCCCTTTGATGCTTTTAACTTCTTTTTTTGGAAGATATTTCTGAACCACGGATTTCAAAGTCGAAGAATAATCTCTTAATTTATTAATTTCCATGATTTGCTACAACTTTTTTTGTTGACTGTGTATGTTTATCTCGTCATTTATTTATTTTTCTTCTAACTACTCTAGAATGATGATTTCATCTTTAAAATTTACAAAGGGGCCATGGTATCCTTAAGTTAAGTACAAGGTAATCATGTTTTCTTTTTATTTTATAATATGACTTTATATAATTACAAAATGGAAGATATATGTGTGAATATTTATATATTAAACTCTTTTCTGCAAATGTGACTATTCTTGTAAGGATCAAAGTAGCTGAGCAAAGGCATCCAACTCATTAGAAGCTATCTCATTTTTCTTTGCTGATTTTGATTGTTTTAAACTGAAATTATTATATCTTCTAGGTTAAAATATAATAATATAATTAGTACGTATGGACACTACAATGAAAGACGATTGTTCTATGATGGACAAAAATATACAATTGAATTTGATACTGGATATTAGTAAGCCCGTCTATATTAATGATTATAAGGAAAAAAAATTGAACTACTAGTGCTAACAGGAAACAAGTTAGGAGATAGTTTCTTAGCTTCCATCCGACTGAATGATTATATTTTTTTTGAATAAATCTGAAGACAAAATAATACCTTAATTATTTTCTCTTTGAAAAGGTAAAGGTAATGACATCCATAATTACAAATTTAATTTCTTCTCTGATGGATTTTCTTGTAGTTGCTATGAAAGAACAATTTCAACCTACCATATGAATTTATGTGATTATTCAATTGGAATATGTATGTCTGAATATTAGACTCTACTAATAGAAATGTGATGCTCATTTTAAAATTAAAGTAGCTCCAGCAAGGGAAAGTTACCAATGAGATTTGATTTGTGTAGTTTGACTTCTCTTATATCTTCCAGCTGATGGTATAATAATTTCAGTAATGTGTATGGACACTTCAGTGCAAGATGCAGCTTCTCTGTTAGATAAAAAGTATATACAGTTGGATATTACTAAAACATTTCAACCAATATTTATGATGAAAATCTATTTCAAATAGAAATACTATACTAATGGGAAACAGCTTTTGAATTTTTTATCCACTTCCGTTTGACTGTTGCGAGTGAGGTTACAACTTTAATTTCTTCTCTAATGATATCAAATTTGAAGTTCTTTTGAATGTCCAAGTAAGTCAGAATTCTACTTTAAAGTCTCGGGTAATTGCTCTTTCACTAAACTTCAACACCATAAATATTAAGTTCCACGGAATAAAGATTCGATTATGTTTTCAGCTCAAATATTTGTTTGTACGGACAAAATGCCTCACTTTGTAACATTATAGTGATGAATTTTATGATAAGTGGTGAGATGTTTATTCAAGCTTAGCCACTTCACAACCCAAAACTTGATAGGTTATGTTCTCATGATATTAAAATTGTTTTAATTAATGTGTATTTAACTTATGTCGGCTTGCTGTAATAGTTCCATTGACTTAATTGTCATATCATTAAATTATTATTATGTTCTCATACAATTAATTATTGATGTTTACAAAAAAAATCATGTATTTAGTTGTGTGAAAAGTAACATAGGCTACTTACTTCTGCCATAATTGTTGGTAATGTTTAATGGACCACGATATCTTCTTTTTAGTTGTATAGAACACATTATATTTACTTTTTCATGGCTTTGCGATACATCTATGCATCCCTAACTCAAAGTAGAACTGGAAAATATCTAAGAATATTTTACTCTTTCTTTATAAATTGTAACAGTTCTAAAAAAATCATGAACTATTAATGAGCTGAATTTGGCAAGGTATAGTTCTTAATATAGAAATGCAATAGTAGAAGTAACATTTAAATGCAATGAAAATAACGTTAAGGGAAAAGTGTACATTACTGTATGTTTTTTTAATTATTTTATTTCATCATGAATTGGGCAGTCCATTTAGTCACATCTTTTCTTTCTAAGACCACCTAGATAGAATTTACTATTATTCTATTATCCTAGTGAAAATACTTACTATGAATATGATTGGTGATTTTGTATGAGTTTACTTTGTTACCGATAGAGAACTACAAATCTTTGCTAGCTAAAACAACATTAGGGTAAAACTATTTGTTTATATTTTTCTTTAAAAAAATTATGCCTCTGTAATTTTATAGTTTATACGGGATACTCGATCAATGGAAGAGTATACCTCATGAAACCACTAATCGGTGAGAGCCTGCAAGTGATATATATGTGTTTGTTATCTTACCATTTGTTTGCAAAACCATGTGCTATTTGAAGTTTGTTTAACATGCTTATTGGTTGTTACATAACCAAAAATACTGATGTTCAAAAGTGTCACTACCATGCATTGGAAAATTCTTTGATCTATATATTGAATTCCAACAATTCTAATTGAGAACATTAACTAATTATCTGCTTAGTTATATCATATTTTTGCCAGTCATAATGTATCCCAAAGCATTTTAAAGGAGCACAAGTGGAACTTGGTGCATCTGATGAAGTCACTATAGTAGTGGTGGAGGGACTTAAATTTATTAATATAGGCAAGGCAATAGCACTAGAGTGCATAGCTAAACCATCAAATAGGAAAAACATACTTCAAGTCGACCTATCTATTGATGTAAACTCAAAGCTAATGAAAAGGCAGTATGCATTAAAGTAAACTCACATGCAAATCTAAAGTTAATGAAAACATTTTCTGACTAATTGCTACAATTTAGGAAATCATTTTGGAACAAGAATAATTAACTCGGTGTATAGATTTATCATTAGCTGTATGAATTCATATATAATTATATTCTGTGTATACCATTTTATTTATATGAGTGTTGTCAGCGCATCGTCATGGACATACATAAATCAATCCATAATGCCCATTTTGCCTCATATTTTATAGATCTTATGCATTTGACACCACAATCATGTCATATACATGCGGCTCATTATAGCATAATAAATTCATATGTATTGATTTGCTTCATCAAATAAAAAGTCGTACCAACCTTTTGGTATCATTTAGATTTCTTTTGAAATTCCTTTCTTTTATATTATCTCATAATTTTATATAATATCATTTACAGTTGTTCCATGTATGGGGGCACTTTGTTCAAGCAAACACCCTTCCAAAAGAGTAAGTGTCTAAGTGATCTACTAGAACCTTAAGAAAAACATATACGATGTTCATCTACCCTTCACCATTATCATATATGTGCATTTTCACTTAGATAGAATATGAAAATGAATCCTTACTATATGAATAGGGTAACAGTATAATTCACCGACTCTTGCCACATCTCTTGATTGTTATCGATAATATGGTAAATTTGTAGTTTTTGTATACTGTACATAAAAGAGTCGTGTGCATTAATCTCATGTTACATGAATTTGTACTTTTCACATACTTTATTTTATGAAAACAAATAGGACAATCCCTCGCTCTTTTCTTTTAAAAAAATAGTAATTGGTGTCAATGGTTTGATACAAGTTCCATATACATTTAGGGTAACATGCATATAGATAATTAATGGATTTATAACACTAAAAAAAATTTGACTGTGCTGTTAAACCATCACCAGTTTTATTTAAATTATCTTATGTTCGTAACTTTTAAATATTTATATAGCATGATACTAGGTAGCATGAAGGTGATGAATGGAATGAATATGATGACACAATCAGTTTTCTATAAAGAAATTATGGAGACATGCTAAGATCAAAGCATGGAAAAGACCATTAGAAAATCAATCTAAACTCTACGTAGGTTGATGACTTCATTTTGACGATGACGATTACCTAACTAGGAAAGGAGTCACTACATATGGTTTCCTTACAAGGTAACAAATGTAGATCGGCAAACAACATCATGTTCATTTTTAAACAATATATACATATCCAGTTATTGCAAATTAATCTGCTTCCTGTCAATGCAGCCTGATGGTTTGATCTAAGAAGAAACACAAATTTTATCAAAAAGATTACATGATTTGAAGGAAATAAAAATTCAAACAGTGCTCAATGGGTGGTGGTAAAAAAAAGTACTCATTTTTTTGAATGTTTTGATATTAATTAGTCATTGTACTCTAAGATCTAACTAACTATAGCTTGAAGTTATGGGATTTAGAATATGGGAAGATGGATGTTTAAAGGAAAATAGAATGCATTATGCATCCACGGTTCAATGAAGGATCAGTTTTAATCCAGTTATCATGTTTAAAATTTTATAATTTTGTTGAACGCATACTAATTTGTTTAATCCGGTAACAATATTCATCTTGATCTTTTAATTTCAACTTTAAATTGCCAAAATCTGGTAAGATAGATTTCCATAATTCCTACTGGATATTTTTGGTTTGATTACAAAGTCGATTTTGAATGAGAAAATAACCTCAATATCTTCACTAAACTAATTTGTTCAATGAAATTTGAAGTGGAAACACATAACTTTAATCCTAACACAATTGTTTTGAAAATTTGCATTTACCTGTCTTAATTAAGAATCTCAACTTTTAAAATGAAGTGTGTCTCATCTTCACATCATGTTTGCATTTCATTACATGTGATTCAATACACAATGAATAGAAATTATTTTGATTTTTGTAATTTACAACATGGTACAAGTGTTTAAAGGCGGAATTTCTATCGAATTAGAAAACCGTCGTTAAATTTCAAATTAAAATTAACCGCAAGCGCACGGCATACTATCGTAGTATGTGGTGAGTATGGGTCGATCCGTAGGGAATTGTTGATTTAAATTTCCTATTCAATCAAATTAACCAAAGTTGAAAAGAATGAAGCTAAAAATGTAGAAAAAAATGACAAAAAGGAAGTGATAGAAATATGAGAGTTAAATGACAATTTAGAGATAATTCCACTCTCTAGATCATATAGTTCAACAAATTATGATATTATGACCTCTCTTTTTTTGTCATAAGTGAATTTAAATGATGTGTTTATCATAAGTATGGCTCATTTGTGTTTTTATTTAGCTCAACATAAGCCATCAAACTATAACACAACCTTTAAACCACTTACTAACTTTCATAAAAATGACCAAAACGTTGAAAGCAAAATCTATTTTAAATATGGTCTATTAACTATTAGAAATATAGACCATCAAATTTCAATTTCAACATTCACTTCTTTGCCATAATCATATTTAAATGAAGAGGCAATTTTTGTTTGTGATTGTTTAAGCATACCCTATTTTTTATGAACAACATAGACTATCAAATTCAACATGAAATAATAAATCACATCAACATTCATTTAAGCACAAAAGAGAGCAATAATTATCAAAATGTTGAAGCTACATGATTAGAGGCTTCATTACCCCAAAACTGAAGGGATTAACCTCTCATTTGTGTTATCATATCAACACTTGTAGCTTGCAACAAGAAATAAAATAAGAAGAAAAAGAGAGCAAGATGAAAAGCAAAACTAATCTACTTGCATAAAATAAAATATACTCTACTTGTATGAAAATAAACTAACTACTAACAAGAAAGTAAAAGAAGCATGTAAAAGAAAAGAGAGCACTAATTAACATTGCATATAAAAAAGAAAGTTACATGAAAATAAAAAATGGCTAAGTAGCATGGAAAAGAGAAAGAGAGCTTGTGTTTTATTTTGAGCCTAAAACTCACTAAGAGTAAGAGAGTTACATGAAACATAAGGGGTATTTAAACAAGTTAGAAACCATAATCCATATTTTTGGGGAATGCCCAAACTACCCCTTAGGAAGTGTGGTGGCCAAGTAATCATTAGCATCCAATAATCATCCATTAAGTGTGCATGAAGATTTAATGGCCGTTTAGCATGTGCATTAGCTCCTAAGTGTACATTAAGGTAGGTGGGTAAGTGGGGTCCTCCATGATCATCATTTTGAATTATTTTCATCTTCATTTGTTATCTTCACTCTTGGGCATGCATATATCATCAGGAAACCACTTGTAAAATTCACTAAATTTCTTACAAAACAATATAGAAAATTCTAAGTAAATTTTCACAATTTAATAAATGCACAAAAATGACCATTTTACACCTATATGAAGATGAATATTTGACAATTTGAAAATAATTTGAATTTTGGTTTAAACAAGTTAAAATACCCAATATGATCATTTATTTAATTTAAATAGATTAAATATGGTGGTAAAAATATACACATTTACGTGCACATCAAATACCCCCACAATTATCTTTTTATTCGTCCTCGAATAAAGAAAAAACTAAGATAAATCCATTTTCGTAGAGAGCACGATTGCATTGAGCGTATGCAACAAGCCGTTAAACCTCTGGGTGTCCCCAGTAACATGAGTGTTGCCTTGTGAGGATTTTCAATGGATACTACCCACAAAATCCAAATGCAGGATGAAAATATTTACAAAATGTAAGGTTTATTTACAAAGAAATGAATGCGAGTTTTTGGAAACATTTACGAATGAAGGATTTACTTTTAAATAGACCCAAATAAGTTAAATATAAGTTTTGGTCATTATCTTGAAAATTTAAGTCATTTACTTGTTAAAATTTCCAACAAAAATCAAGTTATCATAACAAATAGACAATAGTTTAACTCGTTGTTTTAGTTGATAACAAAGTGTAACCATGAAATAGATCTTTAGTCGATTACCAAAGTTTATCAAAGTGGTTTTTAATTTCTTTTCAATAACAAGTCAAATCAAATAAGTTAAAATAGTGCTTGGATTTCATTAGCTTACTCTCTCCATTTTTTTCTTTTGAAATTTTTTTTTATATTAACAATATTTACATATGCCTAACTCAGATAAACTGAGGCCAGATATATTACCCATGCACTGCCTTACGGACTGATGTGAGGGGAATACAGAGCGTGGCGAGTGAACGCACAAGTGTGAACACTTATCGACTGTAGGCGTTATTAATAAAAGAATTTTTATATACACACACCGAACTCAGATAAACTGAGGCCAGATGTGCCGATCATGCACTGCCTTTTGAACTTATGTGAGATGGGTACAGAGCATGGCGAGTGAACACACGAGTGTGAACACGTGACTCTAGGTGTTTATTAAAAATATACATATATACAAGAATTTTTTTTTAAAGAGAGAGTTTTTCAAAACCATCTTAGCACTCTTTAACTTAGAAGACAAAAAACATGTTATATCCTTTACTTTAAATTCACCGCTTTTTAAAACAAAGATTTTCAATTAGAATATATTTCATAATTATCTCCATGAATCTTCCTATATATTAGTTAAACTATCATCATTTGTAATCAAACTTTATTTTTATTTTTGTTAAGACAAATAAATTTTCAAAATTTTAAATTTAATAACCAAAATCGTATATTTATCCTATAGTTTTTCTATAAAAATAAATCAAAATGCTAAAAAAAATTGTTTTTGAAATTTTTTGTTTTTTTTTGGAGGAAAAAAAATGAAAACTTAATCATGAAAAATCAAAAAGAAGATGAGTCCCCCCCCTCACACTTGATTTGACTGTGTCTCCATGGTCAACCCAAGTGGAAGGAGAAAAATAAAAGAAAAATAAAACGATGACCTATATTTACATGAAAATGAACGGTATTTACACGAGATCGGAAAGTATATCGTCAAAAAGCAAATGAAACGGTCTTCCAAAGACCGATTCATTTGTCTCGTCAAGTATGCAAGACATAGCTTAAGCTCAGAAAACCAAACCATACAAGATTTCGAAGTTGAATTTGGATTTGGAAAAATGAATGCCGTTTTATTGAAAATCGTACGAGTTGTTTTTATTCCAATGATTTTTGGGGTCGATAAAACAATTGACTGAAATTCAAGTTCATTTTCACCACATTGAAATTCAAATTCATCATTGAAAACTTCTTCAAAATTATTGATTTCAAAATCAAAATGGTGATTTAAATCTTCCCCTTCAGAATTTGACAACTCGTTTTTGAAAAGTCCAAAGAAATCATGTTCGTTAAATTCGTCTTCCTTTATTGGATTATCAACCACTTCATTGCGTATCTCAAGTTCAAAATCCAAAGTTGTTGTATTCAAATTTTCAAAATTGGGAATGGGAAGATTGAATTTTAAATCAAGTTTAACACCCTTAAAAGAACTGAAATCCAACTCAATTACCGAGTTTTCAACAACTTCATTAAGATTGTCATTTTCAATTTCAAAAGCTGTCATTTTAAAATCGTCGATTTTGGTAAAAGATGGGTTATTACTTAACTCGTCACACATTGGAATTTGATTTTGTTTTGTCACGTTGTTTCATATATGTTTCAAACAACGAATCCGTGTGATCATCGTAAATTTCGTTTAATTGTTCAACGAAATCCAGTTTATAATTATTAACTTGAGAATTTTCGATTTGGATTTGTTGAGAACAAAAATTATCAATCGCATCGTAATCGAGATTATTTCCATTGTCAAAATTATTTGAAAAGTGGATCACATTTTCGTTTTGATTTTGAAATTCATTTTGGAATTCAAAATTGAATTGGCATGGGCTATAGTCGAATTCATTTGAATTTTGGAGTGAATTCAAATTTTGGTTATTTTGAAAATTTTGACTTGAGTTGTCACACAAATAAGAATTACACAAATCATTTATCATTTGATTTTGTTGTGTAGAGATTTCAAGTAAAGACGAAATGTTATTTTCAAGATTCGATGGTTGGTCATCATTTTGAAAATTTTGTGGTTCATAATTTGAATCGTTTAAACAATATTTGTTGTTGAAATATCCATAAGAATTTGGTGTGAAATTATATGGATTATATTGATTTTCACAACTATTGTAAAATTCACGTAAGTGGGGAAACTCGGACATTTTCAAGAATTTTTTTGGTTTTATAAAGGAAAAATATTTACAAATAAAATTTATTTTTCAAAAGGAAATTGATTTTTGTTTTTTTTTTGGTTTTTCAAAATTTTTCTTTGTTTTTGAAAAGGTTTTATATTTTTTTTTTTTTTTGGATTTTGGTTTTTAAATCTTTTTTGGATTTTTGAAATTTCAAAAGAAAAGGATTTAAAAATTTCAAAGAAAAAGAAAAGGAATATTTACAATTTTTTTAGTTTTGGGTTTTTTTTAAATATGCATGAACTAATGCAACTAAATGAATGCAAGGGTTAATTACAAATGATTTATCCTAAGTTAACCCAAATTGTATAATCACACTCTGTCTTAAATCAACAAGATAGTTCTTAGCCAGGTAATGGACAGGATTTATCGGTGCACCACGAATCACCGTAGCAATGCAGCCGAAGGTTTAAGTACCTTCAGAGAAACAATTCAGTATAATATTTACGAATCACTATAAGATTTATAACTGATTATTGCTCTACCGTAGCCTAGACACCAAGATATTAAATTGTTCAAAGAAGACAACTTGTCAATATACAATTAAGTGTAAACAATTTCTAACCGTTATTAATTAAAATTCTAGGATTAAATGCAAAGTAGAGATTAAACGTGTATTAACAATGCAACTGCGAATGGATTTTTGTTTTTGTTTTTGTTTTTGAAATTTTTTTTTCTTTTCTAAAATGAAAGAAAACAACAATTCAAAGAAAATAAAAACAATAGATAGAGGTTAAAAGCAGCAAATATTTTTATATAAGCAAGCTAGCAATTTATTTTTGGCAGCAGAGCAAAGCAAGCAATTCTTCCTTTTATTTCCTGCAACCTGAAAATTAAAAACAAGATATACACAAGTTTTTTTTATATGTCAAGGATGGACTATATAAAAAAAATTAAAATACTTTGTTTTTTTTAAATACAACAAAAACAAAAGCAAGGTATTTTTATCGTTTTCCTAAAAGAAAATGAAAACAAAATGGAATTAAACAAAATGGACTAAAACAGTTGGAAACAAGATATATACATTTTTGTTTTTTTTCCTTTTTTTTCTTTTTCTTTTTCTTTATATATGCAAACCTTAACTATACTAAACTAAAAAAAACACTAAGGCCCAGCCCGCATAGAAAAAAAACGATCTACCCAGATCAAAATTACCAATTCAACAAAAATCACGAAATCGAATTTACACAGTCAAATTCACAAAACTCAAAATTTACAAAATCGAACTTGCAAAAATCACAAATTCAGATTCCCGCACCCATATACACAGCGACTTTTGAGTTTTGATTTGGTAGCGGTGGCTTAGGGTTTCGATTATGAGGAGAGGTAGTGGTTATGTCAATTTGGTGATTCAACTCGTATCGTGGTCGTAGTAGGAGATTGCAGGAGGATGTTGGCGATGTTGTAGGAGGAGGAATTGAGTGGTTTTTTTTCGATTGGGTGCAGAGTGGAGGCGAACGTTTTGATGAGGAAGGCAGTGTGAGTTTTATTGCTGCTGATGGCTGGTGTCACAGCAATGATATGTGCAGCAGTAGTGGCAGGGTGGTACAAGCAGGCGATTGGTAGTTGCGGTTGCTGGGTGGTTGCGAGGCTACTGTGTTCAGGCAGGTGATAGCAGTTGTTGGTGGTATGGGGTACAGGGGATGGGTTGTTGGACTTCAGTGGTATTGATGAGTAATATGGAAGTATGGAAGTAGTTTACCAGTTGGAAATGTGGAAGTTGCAGAGATGGTATGTTGTAAATGCTGTTGGCTGTCGAGTGGAATGAAGGTGGCAGCAATGTTTTAGGCAAAGGGAGAATGGTCAGTGTTTCTGAGCACAACCGTATGCAGCTAGGAGGCGACGGCTTGTTGAGTAGTGAAGGTTGATGTGCAGTGTAGCAGTATATGGAAATTATGAAGGCTTGGAATGGCAATGTAGTTTAATAGTGGTAATGATCAGGCAGATGGGTGATATTGAAGTTGTGATATGTTGTTTGTTGATGAAGTAATTGTGGAAGATGTTTGTATGAGTGAAGTAGTTTTCTCTGCACTGTTATATGGCTGTGATAGTTTTTGGAGGGGAAGGTGGATGAGAATTTTTTATTACGGTAATGTTATAGTGTAAGTGGAGAAGTGCAAAAGTGGGTAGTGGCGCTTAGTTGAATGTTGGGGTCAGGTGCCAGAGATGATAGTGGAGTATGTTTGTGAATGTGGCATGGTATCAGATTTGTAAATGAAGGCAGATATGATGGTGGGCAGTTGTTTGTGATGTGCAGTCAGTAGTTGTTTGCAAGGATGTGGACAGTGTGGTTTGTATTGACAGAGGTTGGTAGTAGAAGAAGTGGTGAAGGCACAATTTTGAGTAGCAATGTAAAGTTTTGAGTAGTAGATGACTGACAGCAGTTTTGTGGTGAAGTGGTGTGATGTTGGTGGAGGGGATTTTGATGTGGGCAAGACAGGGAGGGATGGCAGAGGACAGAGGCAATGTTTGTGGTGGGTAGTTGCTGCAGCTTGGTGGTCTGGTTGTTTGATTGTTAGTAAGAGGAAGAAATGGAGACAGCGGTTGTGTATGGATGTGAGTATGGTCAGCAATGTGTATATGGGATAAAACAAAGGTAATGTGAAGGAGTCGCAAGTTTGCTGTGATGTGAAGGCAATGTGAATGGCAAGGAAAGGTGGTTTGAAGCAGTTGAATGATGGCAGCTTATCTGACAGTTGTTGAAGCAGAAGCAAGAAATAGTGAATGGTAGATGCACAGGGTATTGTGGAAGTGACAGGAAGGGGAGGTTTTTGGGTTTGAAGCTGTAGTGGTAGGTTGGGATGATGAAGTAGGCAATTGAAGGTTGAAGTTTGATCAATGACTGGTTGTTAAAGAAGTGTGGTCGTGAATGTTGATGTCTGGTTGATCAGGCAATTGTGAAGGGGATATGAAGTTGTTGTGAGGTCAAGTAGTTTGGGTGGTTGACAGTTTTTGTGTTAGTGTAATAGTGGAGCGGGCATATATATGCAGCAATTGAGTGGTTGATGGTTTGTACGAAATGAATGGCAGAGGCAAGTCAATATGGTCAGGGGTAGTGGTGAATGATGTTGCGGTAGGCAAGTGAAAATGGAGATATACTGTGGTATAACTGAGTTTGTATGGTGGATGGCAGTTACTCGTAGGGATTGTGAAGGTTGTAAGGATGGTGAAGTGTTGTCCGATGAACCAGAAGTATGGTCGGTTTCTGTTTTCTTATGTGGTGGAGCTGTAGTTTGAAGTAGGGGATGAGGTCTAGAAATTGTAAGTTAATGGTGGGGTTGAAGGCAGGGACTTTGTAGAGGAATGTTGATGTTTGTATGCACGAGATGGTTGTGAAATTTGATGGTGATAGTGGATGATTTAGTGTCAGTGGAGTTGCAATTGAGGTTGAGTAGTGGCAGGGGGTTCCAGGAGATAGAGGCAGTGATTGAAATGAAGGTCAGGCAGTTGCAGAAGTGTAGCAATGGTTTGGCTATGTTGCGGCAGTTTGTTGCTGGAGCAGAGGTCAGGCGAAGTAGAAATGCAATCAAGTTGCAAGTATGGTGGCAGTGTTATGCAAGGAAGTATGTAAAGTGAAGTTGAGAAGATGATGGGGATGATTTGTTTGTGTTTGTTGTGAATGAAATAGAAAATGTGGTTGACAGAGTGTTGATAGTGCACAGTCACTATGCGCAGAGATGCCTAGAATTGTAAATGCAAAATTTTTTTTTTTAAAATCAGTGAAGAAAATATGTAAATGCAAATGCAAGAAATAAAATACTTTTGTTTGGAAATTGTGTAGTTTTTTTATTAGAAATGCTAATGCAAATGCAACTAGAACTAGAAAACAAGCACAAAAACAAAATGCAAGCAAAAAATCAAACAAACACATAATTTTTTTTTAAATGCAAACACACACAATAAAAATCAAACGAAAAATAATTTGAAGAATAGAAAAATAAAATCAAAGAAATCCCCGGCAACGGCACCAAAAACTTGTTTAAAGGCGGAATTTCTATCGAATTAGAAAATCGTCGTTAAATTTCAAATTAAAATTAACTGCAAGCGCACGGCGTACTATCGTAGTACATGGCGAGTACGGGTCGATCCGCAGGGAATTGTTGATTTAAATTTCCTATTCAATTAAATTAACCAAAGTTAAAAAGAGTGAAGCTAAAATATAGAAAAAAATGACAAAAAGAAAGTGATAGAAATATGAGAGTTAAATGACAATTTAGAGATAATTCCACTAGATCATATAGTTCAACAAATTATGAAATTATGATCTCTCTTTTTTGGTCATAAGTGAATTTAAATGATGTGTTTATCATAAGTATGGCTCATTTGTGCTATTAATTAGCTGAACATAAGCCATCAAACTATAACACAACCTATAACCACTTACTAACTTTCATGAAAAATGACCAAAAAGTTGAAAGCAAAATCTATTTTAAATATGGTCTATTAACTATTAGAAATATAAACCATCAAATTTCAATTTCAACATTCACTTCTTTGCCATAATCATATTTAAATGAAGAGGCAATTTTTGTTTGTGACTGTTTAAGCATACCCTATTTGTTATGAACAACATAGACTATCAAATTCAACATGAAACAATAAATCACATCAACATTCATTTAAGCATAAAAGAGAGCAATAATTATCAAAATGTTGAAGCTACATGATTAGAGGCTTCATTACCATTAAATTGAAGGGATTATCCTCTCATCTGTGTTATCATATCAACGCTTGTAGCTTGCAACATGAAATAAAACAAGAGGAAAAAGAGAGCAAGATGAAAAGCAAAACTAATCTACTTGCATAAAATAAAATCTACTCTACTTGCATGAAAATAAACTAACTACTAACAAGAAAGTAAAAGAAGCATGTAAAAGAAAAGAGAGCACTAATTTACATTGCATATAAAAAAGAAAGTTACATGAAAATAAAAAATGGCTAAGTAGCCATGGAAAAGAGAAAGAGAGCTTGTGTTTTATTTTGAGCCTAAAACTCACTAAGAGGAAGAGAGTTACATGAAACATAAGGGGTATTTAAACAAGTTAGAAACCCTAATCCATATTTTTGGGGAATGCCCAAACTACCCCTTAGGAAGTGTGGTGGCCAAGTAACCATTACCATCCAATAATCATCCATTAAGTGTGCATGAAGATTTAATGACCTTTTAGTATGTGCATTAGCTCCTAAGTGTACATTAAGGTAGGTGGGTAAGTGGGGTCCTCCATGATCATCATTTTGAATAATTGTCATCTTCATTTGTTCTCTTCACTCTTGTGCATGCATATATCATCATGAAACCACTTGTAAAATTCACTAAATTTCCTACAAAACAACATAGAAAATTCCAAGTAAATTTTCACAATTTAATAAATGCACAAAAATGACCATTTTACCCCTATATGAAGATGAATATGTGACGATTTGAAAATAATTTGAATTTTGTTTTAAACAAGTTAAAATACCCAATATGATCATTTATTTAATTTAAATAGATTAAATATGATGGTAAAAATATACACATTTACGTGCACATCAACAAGTTTATAAATCTTATTATGATCCTCTTAATATTTAGAATGTGTGGATACAATTTCGATTAAACTCTATAGTATATTGAATTGGGGTTCTTCGGCAAAAGTCCGACTAGACTTTGGACAAATAGAGTTAGGGTGTAAGGTTATTGTATATGAATTTAACTCAATTAGTTATAATTAATATTGTTGTTGATTAATTGTCATAAATAATAATTAATAAGAAATACTAATAAAATTTGTTACTAAATAATAATTAGTAAAAATTAACTGACATCTAAATAATTTGAAGTGCTTTAATATAAAATGTAACAATGTTTAGTTAACTTTAAAATTTAAATTAATTTTTATTATTGTGTGTTTGTTAAGAAACACCAGCTTAAATGACAATTGACAAAGGCACTCTAAATTGACATTCTATAGGGCTTCGGTTCGATCTCCCAAGATATCAAATTGAGTGCTCTACTTGAATAAATACCACTTTTATTCTATAAAAGGAAGCAAATTTCCACCTTAAGAACTAGAAATATTTACACTTAAAATAATTGCAATTTTGAAAAGTACAATCTGTAATTAGTAATATTTAAATATTTTGATGTATTTAAAAATACAATATAATTATTTTTATTAACTTTACAATTAGAAACTGAATTTCAAGTTTGAAATTAGAAAATTACCAATTAAAATTTTATAACAATGTTTGAAATAAAGATTAAATTCAAACTACATTCATGTGACTGAGACCCTTAATGGGGATACAAGAGGCTAAACTCTCAAAAATTAAGGGTTTGGATGCTTTTCAAAAAGCTGATGTAAAGTTTATGTTTGAAGTAAGTTCCCTTTCGTCAATTGTAAGAAACCTAAACACTTAGAAATGAGCTTTTTAGTTGAATGCACTTCCAAAAACAGTAGCTTTTTAGTTCCAAATTAATATAACATAAATAGCCTCATTAACGATTCAAGTAGAAGAGTGGCATAAGTATGTACACTTCGAACATTAGTTCCTATATTGTGTATTGCTTATCTAATTTACATGCTTCATGTTGTATGTGATGTGGTAGTTTGGTGATAGGTAAGTTCCAGCAATCTCTAATAGTTTGATATTTTTTTTTCAAAATCTGTAGTGAAACATAATCTTATTGTTTAAGATCCAGCAATAAAAGTGAATTCTAAAGCTGATAGAGTACACAACAACATTAGTATATGATGAAAACCTTTTGGAGGATTAATTACATTAGCTATATTTTATAGTAAATTAATCAACTGTAGTTGACTGCCTTAAATAAAAATATGCTGTAACTTTTTTCTTACTAGATTCAGAATTCAATATTGATGCAACATGTATTCTTAGACACATTAAAGATAGAAAAGAGTTAATCTGTTAAGATATAATTTTCCCCTTATTATGATTCTTATAATTAGATATTCTCCTTTTGAATATAAATTTACACTAGAACCCATAATGAACTTGAAGTGACCCATAGGCATAATGAACCTGCTATTGCATTGTGCTTTAAGGTGAGTGAGGATTGTTATTATGGCTATTTTAGTTTAAGCATAGTGTCACATTGTAATTGAATAATTAGTTACTGATAAATGCCCTATATATTTTAAAAACACATTCAACCTCATTTTTGACATTTTAGCTCCATGTTTATTGCTATCAACCATGAACCTAAAAAATATAGTAAGATAAGGCATATTTATTTTTACAAACGAATTAAGAAGATGGTGTGTAAGTCAATCATTGGCATCCATAGTCTGATGTTATTCACATAAAAATTCGTTTAAGCAATATATACATGTGCGCGCACACACACATGTTTACCATAATAGGTCAAGCTCAACCTTGCTGTTGCACCCCATTATGCACATAGTATGAAGTGATTTAACAACGAGCAACTTAGTAAACCATAAACTGCTTTATTAGTTGCATGGGTGGAGTCTACCTTTAGTAAAGAAAGGATGGAATGATGTTGGAAGAATCTGTGGATGCTTCTGTTAACGTGGAACACAATGTTACTGAGTTGGTTTTTTCCATCATCGCTTAAAATGCAGGAACTCCACTAACATGGTAAAGTTTATTGATACTTTTTATTTAGCATCAGCTATTTATTTACAATTCTATTTTGCTACATCTTTAGTTATTTTATTTACATTTTTATTTTGCTACATCTTTAACAATCATAACTGTACTTTAGACAGTATCCACACTTGCATTTCTTACGACAATTTTATCCCATTAGTTATGTTTAACAAAGTAGACTACCATTATTGACCAGCTGAATGACCGCGTAGGGCTCGACTCAACGGTTTCATCTATATTGTAATCTCATATAAAATATATAATTTATCCCAACTGCAATTTTTTTATACATGTGGTATAGTATTATGTCACCTGATTAGGTGGCATGAGTTTTCCTGGTAAACTTAACTATTTTGTATTTAATGAAAAAAATACACCTCTCTTTGTCAAACACAATATGTTTAAATACAAACAATATATAAAGAGATAGACCTACATATTCTACATGGTATACAATGATCATCCTTTATTATCAATTTATAGAAATAGAACCTTTGAAATTAGAACATGATAGTTATAGTGCATTGTATACAACTTCTGGATCACAAGCTGGAATATATAAAGGAATAACATTCGAAATTAAGGTTCCACTATATATGTTAAATAACTTCACTGCTCGATTATGACATTTATACACATATACTGATTGTTAGCATTCTGATTTATTAAGGTTTTGTAAGAATACCATATATGTTGGTTTGAGAGCAGTAGTAGTAAGTAAAGAAAGAAGTGAAAGTTTTGTTCGGAGCCATGTGAAACAACCTTAAACTTTTATATACATCACCGACTTATTAAGTAGTTAAATACCTCACGTTGGGTGTAATGACCCGCAAATTTATCGGTTTGATAAATTATATTTATTTTTAAATATTCAAATATAAGCTTTTAAAATAATAATGGTAATCTTATTTTGAATAATATTTAAAAAATATATAAACTTTAAAGGAATATCGATAAAATGACAAAAAAAACTTTCTATCGATAAACAGCTCTATAATCGTAAAACTTCGCGTACGGAATTGGATACATACACTTATTTTTATAATTAAACAAGAATATGAAATACAATTATTTATTTTATTTTTGGAAATCAAAAGTATGTATGACATCCTCAGTGATGCCCTTATATTTAATAATTGGTTTATGATTTTAAATTGAGATTTAATGATTTAATAATTATTATAATTATTCAAATAATTGTTTTTAAATGATTTTAATTCTTTTTAAATAGTTATAAAATGATAATAAATAATTTATAATAGTTTTATAAAGATATATAATCGGTTTGAAAATATAAGAAAACTGATATCGCTGTATCGGTAAAATAACAATTTTGTATATAAGTATTAATATTGATTTAAATGGTTTTATAATTCAAATGAGATCATTTTAATTAATTAAAAATGATTAGAAATTTATTTTCAAATTTTGTTTACATATATATGTAACTATAAGTGAAAATGTGACCGGGAATCGGTTTGTCGATTTTCAACGGTTTAACGAATGAAAGTCGTTTCAAGTCGTTGCAACATTGTAAATGACACTAACACATATTTATATGCATATATACATATCACATACTCGCATGTACATACATATAACATATACAAATATATACATATTTAGGAAAATATATTTTCTAAAAACTTCACCCTTAAGCAAACTAAAGTCAAACCCACATGCATAAGGACATGAATGAATGTCTATTTCTTATTGTATACTCTTCTTCAAAGTCATTTGTTTCTTATTGTATGCTCTGCTTCAAAGCCTTCTACTTCTTATTATCTGCTCTGTTATACCTAAAACTGGCTTTTATACCGGAGGTGGTTTTTATAATTTGTGGAGTTTGGGTGATAAATGATAAATTACTTTATTTTAGGATATTTGAAAATGCTTAGCCCTATTGGAATTGAGGCATGGCACATAATTTTCAACAATCTTATTAACCTGCAGAATGATGAAAAATATGTCATATTTATATATGTTTGATTGCTACATGTTTATTACATATATGATAATTGACTATGAGCTCTAACTACAATGGATAATGCATAATTTCTCACATATAATTCAAATGACCATTTGCTATCTTAGACATCATTTCGCTTCAACAAAGCTATGATTGCAAGTGGAATATCACATTCAGATTATATATGTTTGATTGCTACATGTTACTTTATATAATGTAGATAACTATTTCAAGCATAAAGTCAAAGCGTCGGCTAATAACCAAATGATTCATGTGAAACTATCATGATACGAAAATTTTAACAGTTTACATTGCCAAACTCATCGAAAAAAAACCACTTTATTGCATGCTGGTAGGTATAATAAGATGTTAAAATATGTGCATATCCGTTATGAATTTCTAAGGACTTTATTGCCAATACTACGCAATTACCAGTTGAATTTATGCTTCAAAATATTATCTAATCTTAACAACATATCATGTTCTTCCAAAAATGGACAAGCACATTTGGTTTCAACTGGAAAAGTAACAATAAATGGTCCATTGCTGAAACAGTATTATGTTGGGTTTTCATACAATTAAAAAACAAATTTAAATTTGGCTATTGCAGGCTATGAGCAATTGAGCCATACCCATATGCGACTGAAATATTTTTACCATACCCGTGTGCGAAGCACGGGTGCACGCTAATTTCTAGTTAAAGTTAGAGATACCTGACCATGTTGGATACGAGTTCTATTATATAAAATGAAGCGTCTGTAATCTCAACGTAAATCTAGTGGAGGAAGCTTGGTACTCTCGGAAGCAGAATCGACAGCAATTATGCCTTCGCAGACGAATCCTGCAGCGCCTGCTTCTTCGGCACCTTGGGCTCAATATGGTCAATTGGTGCCGATTGGTCTGGTCGTCGATCAAACTCCTACGAACTTAAGAGCTATACTTAACCCTCTAAAGAGAGCTTCTACTGTCATTTTTGCTAAAGTCCTGCATAATATTTGTTTACAGCATGGTATTCCAAATGATGATGTGCGCCTTCCACTGAAAGATGAGTTCACACATAGGCCACCTTCAGGGTACACTGCCTGCCATCAGTACATGTGCTTGAATGGTGCAGTGCCCCCATTCAACCATTTTTTGAGAGACACACTTCTGAATTTGGGAATAGTCCAATTTTAGATTCATCCTAATGGTTATTCAATTTTGACTTGTCTTCATGTTTTGTTGATGCAGACATTCAATCGTGCTACAAGCTTCGACGAATTGAGATGCTTCCTTTCATTCGAGAAGAGTGAGGAATGTGTATATCTTATGATTATTGAGGCTCAGGGAGATCATAAAATCATGTTGTAACTCCAAAGCAACTTATCCTAGTTCAAGACCTAATATTTCTTCGTTAGATGTCCTGAAGGGTTTAATCGCCTTTGGACGGTAGAGGCTAAGTTTTCTCCTCTCATTGAGATCTATTATGATGGTGTGGGGTTTTAATAGATTAAATGCTTCTTACAGTTATTCTGAGGCCAAATAAAGATATAGCATTTGACCCTATCTTCGATAATCCAAAGGCCATAGATGCTAAAGAGAGATCGGTCAAACTTTTGTTGACGGATAAGAATTTGCATCGGTACGGATTGTTACATCCGGGAGGTCTGCCGTCGCTACTGAGGTTCCATCCCCTGCACATTCCAGGATTAGAACATGCTCTACTTCTCTATCACACAATTCCAAAGAGAGCGTTCAACAAGGAGAAGAAGGTCCGTCTGGTGGATCAGCTGAGGATATTCGTGAAGAAAAGGGCGTTACAACTTGAGCTATTAGTCCGAACAAGATGTCACCGATCCCGGAGGAAGTGGAAGAGGAGTTTAAACAACGAGAAGACAAGGCTGCGGTGATCATAGAAAAATAGGAAGGTGAAATTGAAAGTGGAAGTGACAATGGCCCCTCCTCTAGCGATTAGGAGCTTGACGCGCATTCCAGTGATGGAGATCTCAAATCATGTGATGAAACTATGGAAATGAGTCCCATTCTCATGGGTTTGCCTCCCTAAGAGATTATTCCTAAAAATGCTCCCTAGCCACTGAATGACTTCATGGTTCTCCGCCTAAGGAAACCGATATCAACTTCAGGGACTTGAGCAATATCTATGTGGACATTGCAAAACTCATAGGAGATGATTTTGAGTCCGAGGGATTGTCTTCTCACTCTAGTCATGTCGTTTCTAGAATTAGCCCGACTCCCGCTATAGTCGCTTCTCGACCCGGTTTGTGAAGTCCTTTTAGGGCGCCTATGACATGTTGCATACTTCAGTAGGGTCACGTACACTCATATATGCATTATTTGATCTCATTTTCTGTCGCTAAAGCTACTTCATTTTTTATATTAGGTACTATGGGATGTCGTGGACTCTGCGAAGATCTTGAACAATTTACGGAGGTACAACGTGGGTCAAAACAGACTTTAAGCCACCGCTAGTCCCTAGAAACTAAGGAAGAATAGAGGAGGAGAAAAGATTGGGAAGCTGAAGCTTATCGTTGGGATGACAGGGACCGAGGTAGAGTTCATAGAGATGGCTATAAGAAGAGGAAGACTCCCGTTGATCGAGAAGAGCTATCCAAAAAATCAAAAGTAGATCGTGATCCGCATCCTTCCGAGCACCATACATCTGCCCTGGCTCCAGATTCTATGGAATTAAGGTTCTGACTTCTACTATGCAAGTTGCTCTATCAACCCAGATTCCATCAACTCATATTGTGCCTGCTTCTGGTTTTTAACGCCCTCGCAGAAGGTCGGTATATATTCTCCCGTCTGGTCCACATAAACTTGAAGCTGTGTTCCGTGGTTGGTTCGTGAAGGGAGTTAAATTCGACCGTGACCTGCGTCCGATTCATAAGGATTCTTATACACCCCATCTCTAGGCGATTCATAGTGACTTGGATCGAGCTGAAGGATAGGAGAAATTATGTAAGTAGCTGGCGAACACAAACCGTAAAAACTATCAAGAGAGTCTTTCTTCGAGTCGGAGAAGGATGATTACCAAAGGATGCTGACGGAACGTGACGCCAGATTTGATCAATTAATAAAAGAGAGAGATGATGCCATTCGAGATAGTAAGAGCAACGCGAGTTTACTTAAGGAATTAAAGAAGCCTCACACAAAAATTGAAATCATGTTCAGAGATGAAATCAAAGCCCATGCTGATTAAGTCAAGCTGAAAGAGGAGCTTGAAACTCGAGATGAGATCATCAAAGCTCAAAAGAGAACCATTGCTGGTCATGATGAAACCGTCGAAGCTCATAAGAAAACAATTGATGATTATGCGGGATGGTGGAATCCCGAGATAAGACCATCTCTAACCACCTTAAGTGATTGCTTCGTTTCGAGAAAAGTCACGCAACTTGACATTGAAAAGACCAAAGTCGAAGTTGAGAAAGCCGCTGTGACGGCAGATTACTTGGAGCTTCAAGATAACTTTGAAATGAAGAGGGCGAAGATGGATAACACCATCTTTAACTTCTACGTCAACTCCCTGTTGCATCAGGGTGGTCTCTGTTATCTGGGCCCCAAATTTCCACGTACTCTTGCTCTGGTTTGGGAAGAAATCCTGGCCCGTTTCTGAGAAGATAGGGATGTGTATACTGAACAAGAGCCGGTGAGTGCCTATCTAAATGAAGAATAAAACAAGGCTTTGGTAGAGAGTCGAGTAATTATTCAGGTTGAAAGGGAGCGAGAAGCGGTCGATGCTGCCGCAGCTGCAACTGCTAAAGCACTATCAGAGCCTTTCAGTTCTAGGCCTGGCGAATCGTCCATGCAGCCTCATGATCAGACAGAAATCATTCTGGTTTCGACCGGTACTGCTTTGTTGTCCGCCCCTTCAGTAGCTATCTCTGAAGCCTTGGGTAGTCCTAAAACTTCGCCCAAGATTGTGCAACCATCTATAGAAGGGAACGGTGGGGAGTACGAGGTTGATATTCACGGCCACACTTTTGATGTAGGTGGGAGCTCATCAACCTTGTTTCCTTTTATTTTCATTAACCGTTTCATGATGGTGGACTTGATGATTTTATTCACCGCCTCCACTTGCCCGTTTTCTTAAGGGTGTGCCACTGCAGAGAAACTCTTTTCGATGCGAAAACGCTTGTAGAAGTCCTTGAATTCAGCGCTTTCGAATTGAGTTCGGTTACCAGTGATGATTTTCTATGGCACTCCAAACCTGCAAATAATATTTTTAGTGACAAGGTTAATTACTTTCTTAGTGGTAATAGTAGCTAATGGTTCCGCATCGACCCATTTTGTGAAGTAATCAACAGCAACGATAGCATATTTGGCTCCTCCTTTAGCATTTGGGAGCACTCCGATCAAATCATTTCCCTAGACTACGAATGGCCATAGGCCAACCATTGGCGTAAGTTTTGTGGATGGATTTCTCTGAATTTTGGCAAACTTTTGGCATTGCACACAACGCTTGGCATAGTCTGATGCATCATAGTTGATGGATGGCCAGAAGAAACCGTATCAGAGGATCTTCTTTGCTAGAGTTTGCCCTGCAATGTGGTTTCCACAATCGCCTTCATGGACTTCCATGAGGATCCTTTTGGCTTCGTTGTTGGTTACACATTTGAGTAGGGGACTAGAGAATCTCCTCCTGTAAAGAATTCCATCCTACAAGACGAACCGTGGTGCTTTCCGGAGTAGCTTCTTTCGCTTGTTCCAATCCCTGGGGAGTCTACCTTTGATCATGTAATCTTTGATTAGCATCATCCATGATTGCTCTTCCTCTACGGTTTCCATAATCCAATCAATATCCATATCATCTATGTTGGATGATGTAAGCGTTTCGACTGGAGCCAATCCCATTGACTAAGCATCTCCGAAACTGGCTAGTTTAGCTAGGTGATCCACTTGCATATTCTGTTCCCTCGGAATGTGACTTAAAGTGCTCAATGTCCTACAGCAATTCTCATTCTTTTGATAGGTAAAGGGCAAGGTTGCCCCTTGCTTGGTACTCCCCTTTCACTTGGAAGATGACTAGCTAAGAATCATTGTAGATATGCACAATTTTTATTCCATTTTCTTTAACGATTTTTAATCCTGCCACCAAAGCCTCGTATTCTGCTTCATTGTTGGTGGCAGGAAATTCAAGTCTTAAAGCATAGTAAACAGATCATCCTTCGGGGGTTTCGAGTACTACCCATATACCTAAACAAAATTCATTTGATGCACTATCAGCAAACAACTTCCATTGTGGCACCATGTCCTTAGTGCTCTCTTCCTAACCGTCCTGCTTGGTGAATTTGGCGATGAAATCTGCCAGTGCATGTCCATTGATAGCTCTTCGAGGGTGATAAGTGATTTCATATTGGCTTAACTTGATATTCCATTTTAGAAGTCGACCTGATGTCTCTGGGCGATACAACATTTGTTTCAGAGGTTGATCCGTCAACACCTTGATGGGGTGAGCCTGGAAGTATGGTTGTAGCTTCCTGGACTTGATCAACAAGCAATAGGCCAGTTTTTTCAAATTCGGGTGGTTCTTTTCAGCTCCAGTGAACCGCTTACTGATGTAGTAAGCGGGTCGCTGGAGCTTAGCCTCTTCGCGTACTAATGTTGCACTTAGAGCATGGGTCGACAAAGCGAGATAAACGAATAAATCTTCCACATTTATCGGCTTGGATAAGGCCGATAGGGTTTCTATATAATGGAGTAATTCTTCAAAGGTAGTCTGGCTGGCTTCATTCCATTCGAAATTATTCTTTCCATTCTTCAATGCATCGGAAAACGGTATGCATCGAAAAACGGTATGCATCTTTTAGTCGCTTGGGAAATGAATCGGCTTAGCGCTACGATCATTCCATTTAGACTTTGCAATTCCATTTTGGTCATGGAGGCTTTGATGTTCCTTAGGGCGGTAATCTGTTCCGGATTAGCTCCAATGCCTCTTGTATTCACAATAAAACCAAAGAATTTGCCAGAAGCAATGTTGAAAGAGCATTTCAACGGGTTGAGCTTCACTCCATATTTCCACAATATTTCAAACATCTCAGCGAGATTGTCTAAGTGATTCTCTGATACATGTGATTTGACAGGCATGTCATCGACGTATACTTCCATCATTTTCCTGATCTAATCTTTGAACGTCGTGTTTACCAGTCGTTGGTAGGTTGCCCATGCGTTCTTTAGTCCGAAGGGCATGACTTGATAACAGTATAATCCAAGGTCAATAATGAAACTAGTATTCTCCTGATCGGGTTTATGCATCATGATTTGGTTGTATCCCGAGTAGGCGTCCATAAACGATAGTAGCTCGTGGCTTGCTATGGCGTCAGCAAGCTGATCGATCTTGGGTAATGGAAAGCTATCCTTTAGGCAGGCTTTGTTCAAATCTAAGTAGTCAATGCAAGTCCGCCACATTCCGTTGGACTTCTTTACCAAAACCGAATTTGATACCCATACGGGATAGGTTGCATCGCGGATGAAGCCGTTTTCCAATAGCTTATCCACTTCCTCTCTTAGTGCAGCATACCATTCTGGGCCTAGGGTTCACCTCTTCTGCCTCACTAGAGTGTACTTGGGATCGATATTAAGCGCATGACACGCTATCTTCGGTGATATCCCATATATCGGAATGCGTCCAAGTGAACACGTCCAGGTTGTCGTGAAGAAACTTGACTAATTCTTAGTGTCTTAGTTCCAAGATGTGATCCTATTTTTAGTACTCGTGTCGGGTCATCCATGTCTACAGGGACAGGCACTATAATCTCTGTTGGTGCTGCCCGTTCCTCCCCTGAAATTTTCTTTCTATGGTCCATAGTCTTATCGAATCGGCTGTGTTCCCTACGACAGGGGTGGTTCTATAGTTGCTATGCTAACGGTTCGCGAATGTGGAGAATTTTCTCCACACCCTTCCCCTTTTCTTTCTTGTTTCATGCAATCAACGATGTAGCATTCCCTTGCGATGCTCTAGTCTCCCTTTATAAATCCGACTCCATTTTCTGTAGGGAATTTCATAGTGAGAAACCATAGTGCCAGGATAATTCGAAATCAGCAAGGGCCAGCCATCCCAAGAAAGCATTATAGGCCAACATCTCGTCAATTAACATGAAGGTTTGGGTGAGAACCACTCTCTGATATCTTATTCTGAGTTAAACAGGCAGATCGATTGTGCCAACCAGTTGTAGTAAATGTCCGGTGAATCTTTGGATTTTGATTCGTCACGCAGAGACATCCTTCATGTTAAGCTTCATTAGGTCGAACGTATGTCGAAAGAGAATGTTTATTGACCCTCCGGTATCAACCAACACCCAATGTACGAAAGCGGATTTGATTCCTATCGTCACCACCATTGGATCGAAAGTTGGAGCTTCTATTCCATCACTATCCCGGTTTTGGAACATGATGTCTCATTGAGAATTCTCTGCTATTTAACGGGAGTCCCGTCTTCGATTGCAAAGCAAGTTTCCTTTAGAGCATGTTTGAGTGAACTGGCATATCTTTCCATCTTAGCCCAAATTTTCTATGTCAGACGAGGACCTCTCGAAATGGCATTGATGACAAGTCTCTGTTCAGCTCGTTTGGATCCATCTCTGCTAGTTCCAAATTGGTTTCCTTGGGTGTAGAAGCATAACGTCTGGTTGGCTGATTAGAATTTCAGGGCTTCTTCACATACTGTTGGAGCTTAATTTCTCTAATCAGTTCTTCGATCACGTTCTTTAAATGGTGACACCCATTTGTGTTATGGCCGTTGGTTTCATGGAAGCGACAGAACTTCCCCAACTTCCTTTTTTGCTCAGACACTTCTTTCCAAGGCGGCTTTGGGTACTCTTCTGTTCCCTGAGTTGCCAGGTAAATATTCTCTAAGCTGTCGCTCAACGGAGTGTATTCTCCACATTTTAGACCTCTTAGTTTCTTTCCTCCTCCATTGCCCTTGCCGGTGTTCTGATCCTGGTTCTTCCTTTTGTGGTTCCTATCTTTTCCAGCAGTTACATTAGAATTCTCATCATTTTGATTGACCGCTGCATTACGTTGAATTGATTCATTTGGTTGCATATCAATATTTTTTCCTTCTGACGTATTTTCCTCTTCCAATCTCAAGTACTGACTAGCCTTTCAATTGAATTCTTTCATGGTGGTCGATTGCTTTATTTAAATCCATCTCCCAAAATCTGTCTTTGGATGGATCGAGCGGACTAAAGCCATGGAAATCACATCCTCATTTGGATTTCTCACTTCAGTGACGGTTGCGTTAAAGTGATTCATGAATGATTTTAGTGATTTGTTGGGTCCTTAGAAGTAACCGGATAGAGACATCGCGTCCTTTGGCTTATCCATGTGCAGTCTAATTTGATCCGAACTTCCTGGCTAGCTCGTCAAAGGTTGAGATAGATCATGGAGGGAGTCTAGTAAACCACATGGAGGAAACTCCTTCCAGATAGATGGGGAAACATCTGCAATGAATTGCATATGTTGCCCTTGCACCATCCATATTCCAAATATACTTATACAAGTGTTGTTGAGGGTCAGTGGTTCCATTGTAGGAGGGCATAGCTAGTGGCATGGTGAATTTCTTAGGGTACTCTACCCTTAGGATATTATCGGTGAAAGGAGTTCACCTCGGAGCGGAACATCAATCATCATTCTTTCTACCCTTGCTTTCTTCCATCAAGCGTCTGACCATGTCCACAGTGTATGCCTCACTTGTCCATTCATCCGCAAGTCAGCTATCATTAGTTGCGCCAAGGTTTGACTTTGCAAACGGTCTTGGTTGGCTAGTTGAAGCCTAGGTTCTTCAGTCTTTGTGTGAGGCACTCCTGCAGAGGTCCGTCGGTAGGTGGTTGGTCTTGCGGGTGGATTTTGATCATTTGAGTTCAATTCTCCTTCCTTAAGTTGCTCGCTTCAGAGTCAGTATCGGCTACTAGTATGTCCTCCCATGGAGTTTTCACTCCTAAATTCAGGTTTGTAGTAGGCGCTTTTACAATGGGTGGAGTATTAGCATTTTCCACTATCGTGATGCCTAGAGCTCCACCCATTACTTCCTTTTGCTTATGTTTTCTATTTCTTCTACTTGAGCCAGAAACAGAAGAAAGCTCTTGCTCCGTAGCAGCCATGGCTTCAGGTGTCGTTCTGGGAGTAGTTAGAGATTGGAGAGCTAAGAGATCATCTATCTTTCCCATAAGAACCTTTTGACCGTTTTCCATTTTCTAGTTAATTTCATCAACCATCTGGTTCAATTCTCCCTTAGTCACAACTTCATGCTGAGTGGAGGATCCTGGCACATGATCTCCAGTGTTAGCTCCAAGCTGCCGGTTGTTGGGGTTGTTGACTTCAACTTGCTGAGGGCTTGTTTCTTCACTGATAATAGTAGCTCCTATGGATCTTCCGAAGGTAATTCTCTTCCTCTCTAGTGCCATTGGTTTTCAACAACAAATCTTTCAAGTAGAATTTGATGATTTAAATTCTGGACCTATCCAATCCAAAGTAGAGAGCTAGATTTGAGCCTAGGTTTAGGTTTCTCAGTGAAAGCACTAAAATGTTAACCCAAAAAATGGGTCAACATCCTGAATTGAGTGTGAAAGCATTAACCCTGTTATTATAGAGCAATAATATAGAAAATAAATGTAAAAAGAGCAGAAATAGTAAAAGGACAAGAAGATTTTTATAGTGGTTCGACTGTTAATGAAGCCTACGTCCACTTTATAAATTTTCATTAACTAACTGTTGTTACAAGATGAATCAGATTATAATATGATTCAATCTTCTAAGTTAGATCAAATCACAAGTACAAGAGATCACTGGAGAATCATAATGAACTCCTAGATGACTGTTGTGTGGGATGAGAAGAGTGAAGAATAACCTCTATGGAGTTCCAGTAGCTAGTCTAGAAGATCATCTTTATGTTGCAAGTAGGATTGTATTTATATGGGTTGGAGAGTTATTGGGCTAGGCTGCTTTGCCAGAAGCCTGCACATGATGCCACAGAGGAGTTCTGAAATTTCCATGGCGATCTGAGACATTTTAATGGATCGCTAGCGATCCAAGGGGAATGGATCGCTAGCAATCCATGCCCTTGGCATATTTTTAAACCAACCCTATTGGGTTGGGCTCCTTGCTCTAAGTAGCTATCTGCCATGTAGTTTTGTAGTTTGTTGCTTTGTTTTGATGATGGTTCACACACGGGTTAGATTATTTTACAACTTGAATCAGATGAATGTTTACTTCTCAAACTAGGTTGCTTGGAATGCTATGAAACTTGGCAAACATCCATAGAAAAGATTTTCATCCATGATGCAAGAGGCTTGAATGACCCATGAAGCTTCCTTATGAATCGCTAGCGATCCATATGAGATGGATCGCTAGCGATCCATCCTATTTGTGGATTTTTGGGTAATTCTTCTTGAGTCCCTCTTGGCCTATTCCTCTGGTTCTTTTGGTTGAGTCTTGAGTTGTTTTGGCTTGGCCTAGATGTTCTAACTCATCTGGATTTCTGCTTGGGTAAAAACCTAGTTAACAGTGGTATATCTTTATGATATTGTAGAGTAGCATATTATAGTGTTGTATGCTAACTCTTTGGTTGCAGAGACAGGTCAGGTATGGTTCGTGTACTCTTGTTCTTTACCATATTTACCTATTTAGTATTTTGAGACTCATTTACCGCTCACACCAAACTATTGGCTAACCTAAGATTTTATGCTTTGCCTCCATATGATGGACCGCTAGCGATCCATCCCCTTAGTGGATTTTTAGGTAATTCTTCTTGAGTCCCTCTTGGCCAATTCCTCTGGTCCTTTTGGTTGAGTCTTGAGTTATTTTGGCTTGGCCGAGATGTTCTAACTCATTTAGATTCGTGCTTGGGTAAAAACCCAGTTAACAGTGGTATATCTTTATGATATTGTAAAGTAGCATGTTATAGTGTTGTATGCTAATTCTTTGGTTACAGGGACGGGTTAGGTATGGTTCGTGTACAATTTTTCCTTACCATACTTACCTATTTAGTATTTTGAGACTCTTTTATGGCTCACACCAAACTGTTGTCTGACCCAAGGTTTTATGCTTTGCCTCTTATTTATCTTGAGTACTCTTAAATGAGTAGACTAGATAACAGGTCTAGGTAATGTAGTAGCCGTTCGAAAGATGAGCTGGATGGAGCAATCTCATATTATATACATATATAGAGTCTACGCTTATTCCATTGAGCAATGTTGTGGAACTTATGATAGTGCTTGCTTATTCCTATTTGTATTAGAGATAGTTGTTGAGTTTGTTTCCATTATATAAACTTACTATTGATGTATAACTCTATGGATATTATACTCTGATGATGATGTTCTTTTCGCATTGTTATTATTGTCTCTTCTGTTATATCTATGATATTATAATTTATCCATGCGCTATGAGATATGATAGGTTATATTGGTTCATTCTAAACCCCGATGATCGTCCTATATCGGTCGGGCATGACAAGAGCGCTATTTATATACTATTGGTTCCGGTGGTATAGGGCAGTTGTCGCATTTGGTATCAGAGCTTTGGTTACACAATTAACTACCGTAATCCAATAGAGAAAGGGAAGGTGATATCGCCTTAGACTGGATTGAGAGTGTGTGTGTGTATACAAGAGAGTGCATACTTGTTATAAGTTTGGTTTTCAAAACTATACAGTAATATATTATATTGTATAAGTCGCATGCACATGAGCACTATAGACACTGTTTTCTTTATGAGAGACTGATCATTCTAATTATAGATAAGAATGAGCCGGCATACAAGGAACGCTGTGAGGAATTCTACTTCAGAAGTAGAGGAAGGAGCGGGATCAGGAACTTCTACGCTTGATGTCCAAGCCATGTTCAATGCTATGATGGCTTATATGATGAGGAATGCTCCTGGAGTGGCGATAGGTGGAGGTGCTCCAGTGCAAGCGCCTGGGACTAATTTTACCAAGCTGAGCAAAGATTACTCTATATTTGGAGGGAAGCTATTCCATGGGATGGAGTCAGCCATAGAAGTGCAAGATTGGTTGGATACTTGTGATGCATCTTTGGTGATATTGTGGTGGAAGATGCTATGAAAAGAAAGTTGGCTTTGAGACAACTTCAGGGACGAGTAATGAATTGGTGGAATGCTGTTACTATTGCTGCTCTAAAGGATCGGTTCAGTTGGGATCAGTTCAAGGCAAGGTTCAGTGGAGAAGTTTATTCTGACTGCTTAGAAGTCGGTTCTATTTGGAAAATTTGCCGATCTCGAGTAGGGAGAGATGACAATTTTTGAATATGTGGTAGAATATGATGTTATGTCTAAGTATGGGATGTTGTTTGTCGACATCCATTGAGGAAGAATGAGAAATTCATCGTTGGTTTGGATTACTATTTGGGGGTTAAGCTAGTGGACCATATAGATGAGTCGTTTGAGAAGCTTATAGAGAAAGCACTTCGCCATGAGAAATTGTACCCTAAGGCTAAGACTACTATTACTGTTTCCATTGAGAAAGAGGAGCCAAAGCCACAACAAGGGGGTGAAAGCAAGAAGAAGTCGAATAAGAGAAGAAAGCAGCCTCAGGGTAAGGGTGGCAAGAAGAAGGGTAAATGGAACTTGTTTGCTTCGGATGCAACGATAAGGTCATCTAATTAAAGACTGCAAGACGAGTGAGAAGAAGAAATGTTACAACTATGACCAGCATGGGTATTTAAAGAAGAATTTGTCCAAAACCGGTGAAGAATAAGCAGGTGGTGAAGGCATATACTTTGGACACGGTCCCAACTTCGTCAAGTGCTCCCTCGGCGAATGAGAAGGGGAAGGGAGTCATCATTCAAGGAATGCTTTCTATTGGTGATGTTCATGTTCGAGTTTTGTTTGATATCGGTGCTTCTCATTCATTCATCTATAGTGACCTAATAGATAGATTAGGATTGGAATTCGAGATAGTAGACCAACCCCTAATCGTGACGGACCATGTTGGAGGCTCTACTAGTCTTTGCATGGTTTGTCATGGCCTAGTTTTATTGAGTTATGGATGTTCTTTGGTTTGTGATTGCTTTGTTTTGAACTTTGTTGGGTTCGGGGTTATCTTGGGTATAGACTGGCTTAGGAAATATGCGGCTATAGTGGATTGCGAAAAGTTGTTGGTGGTGGTCGGAGATGTGGATGGGTGAACGGTGGTGATTAGCTGCCTACTAGAGGATGGGGTGATGGTTAGCTCTCTATATTCGCTTGAGGTTCCATATGAGGGATTGTTATTTGTGTCTATAGCTAGAGAGTATCTAGGTATTTTCGAGGAAGTGAGTGGAATGTTCACCGCATAGAGAGATCTTGTTTCGGATAGACTTGGAGAAGGAAGCCTGACCAATAGTTATGCCTTTGAGGTGTATGGCATCCAGGGAGCAAAAGGAATTGGAGGTTCAAGTGAATGTCCTATTGAGGAAAGGGTTTATTCGGAGAAGAATATCTGAGTGGGGCACACCGACAGTATTCGCAACAAAGGCGGATGGCTCTTTAAGGTTGTGTGCAGATTATCGTGGGCTGAATAAAGTGACGAGGAAGAACAAATATACACTTCCATGCATTGATGACTTGTTCGATCAGTTGCATAGTGCGAAGGTGTTCTCCCATTGGGATTTCACCGGTTGAGGTAGTGAAGGTGAGTGTGCCTATTACTGCGTTTTGTATGCCATTTTGATGTTATGAGTAGTTGTTGATGCCATTTGGATTGAACAATGCTCCGACATACTTTGTGGATCTCATGAATCGGGTTTTCAAAGACCAGTTGAATAAGCTTGTGCTTGTGTTCGTGGATGATATTCTTATCTTCTCCAGGAGTAAAGAAAAGCACAAGACGCACTTGAGGATTGTGCTAAGGATATTGAGAAAGCACAATTTAAGAGCGAAGTTCTCTAAGTATCACTTCTAGAAAGAAGAAGTGATATTTTTAGGTCACGTCATTTTGGGACAGCGTATAACACTGAATCCTACAAATGTGGCAGCGGTCCAGGATTGAAATCAGCCCAAGAATGCTACGGATGTGAGGAGTTTGCTAGGATTTGTGGGATACTATAGACGCTACATAAAGGACTTCTCGAAGGTAGTGGCACTGTTGACCAATTTGATGAAGAAGAATCAGACTTTTGTATGGGATGTGCAGTGTGGCCAGGCATTTGCAAGTCTGAAAGAGAGGTTTACGAGTGCAACAGTGTTGACCATTCCAAGTGGAAATTAAGGGTTAACTGTTTACACTAATGCTTGTGGTATTGGATTGGGTGCGGTGTTAATCTAGAAGGGAAGGGTTGTCGCTTATGTGAGTCGACAACTAAAGCCGCATGAAAGTAATTACCTAACTCATGATTTGGAATTGACGGCTATTGTTTTTGCTTTAAAGATATGGAGGCAATATATTTTGGGAGAAAGGTTTGACTGTTCATGGACCATAAATCCTTGAAGTAAATTTTCTCTGAGAAGAATCTCAACCTTCAACAGCAACGGTGGTTGGAGTTTTTAGCCTCTTATGATTTCAGTATTTCCTACACTACAGGAAAAGGGAATGTAGTCATCGATGCACCACGCAGAAGACATGTTAGGTTGGGGGCAATGTTCTTAGAATGGAAGTAGATAGAATATATTGCTGGATTTGATTTCAGGCCTCACGGCGAGTTAGAACCTGAAATGTTGGCAAGTTTGTCAATTACACCTACTCTAATCAAAAGGATCGATACTAGTCAAAAGCAGGATTTTAGGCTAGCATAGATCATAGTATAGATAGAAGGAGTAGAATATAAAGATATGAAGCAATACAAACTCGGCTGAGAAGGTTAGCTTCATAAGGATGGAAGATTATTTGTTCCCGATGTTGATGGATTGAGAGATAAAGAAGTGAGTTTCATCATTCTAGATTGACTATTCATCCTGGCGGTAACAAGATGTACTTGGATATGAAGCGGACTTACTACTGGGAAGGTATGAAGAGGGATGTTAGGGAATTCATCTTGAAGTGTATAAATTGTTAGTTGGTAAAGGCAGAGCAGAAGAAACCTAGTGGATTGTTGCAGCCATTTGAGATTCTTAAGTGGAAATAGGAACAAGTATCGATGGATTTTATTGATGGATTGCCGAGAGCTCGAGCAAGGTACAATGGCATTTGGGTCGTAGTAGATCGGTTGACCAAGAGTGCAAGATTTATACCTCTTAAGTCAAGTAGAGCGACATCCAAGCTAGCGGAGTTGTATGTAAAGTGGACAGTATGATTTCACGATGTGCCAAAGAGCATCATAAGTGACCGAGACTCGTTGTTCACTAGTGAGTTTTGGAAGAGTTCAAAATAGGCATTAGAGACTGAACTGCATCTTAGTACATCTTATCACCTACAAATGGATAGGCAGACTGAAAGAGTAAATCATACATTGGATGATCTATTTCGGGCATGCGTTATAGACTTTGGTGGATCATAGGATGATTATTTGCATTTTGTGGAGTTCACATACAACAATAGTTATCAGTCGAGTATTGGTATGGCTCCGTACGAAGCATTGTATGGCTGACCATGTAACGCTCCTTCATGTTGGTGGGAAGTGGGCGAGAAACTGATACTTGGGCCAGATATGATTAGAGAGACTTCGAAGAAGACTGAGGTCATTTGACGATGATTAAAGCTTCTCAAGATCGATAGAAAAGCTATGTTGATAAGAAACGAAGAGATTTAGAGTTTTCTGTCGAAGATATGGTATTTATAATGGTTTCTCCACTAAAGAATGTAGTTTGATTCGATAGAAAGAGAAATTTGGCTATGAGATTCGTAGAACCTTTTCCGATAGTCGAGAGAATCGTGAAGCTAACGTATAGGGTTGGTTTACCTTAGAAGATGGCGGGCATGCACAACATTTTTTATGTGTCTTATCTATGGAAGTTTGTGCATAACTCAGGCAAGATCACACCAGATCAACTAGAAGATGTTGAGGTAGAACCAGAAGTATTTATACCTCATAGGTTGCTTCTTATTATTGGGTACAATATGGAACAGCTTAGGACAAAAATAGTGAAGCTATTTAAGGTACAATAGAGCGGAAGTGAGGACGATTGTACAAGGGAAAATGAAGAGGACACGAGGACTTCTTATCCGAAGCTCTTTAAATGGTAAGACCCATCATTTGTCGTGTTTACTCTCACTATTGTAACTATATTTGATAGATTAATATTCTACATGCTAGGATAGATTAACTATACCATTGGTTGCATGGTGTTAACCCAAAAAATGGATCAACACCCTGGATTGAGTGTGAAAGCACCAGTCCTGTTCTTACAGAGCAATAATATAGAAATTAAATGTAAAAGAGCGAAAATAGAAAGAAGACAAGAAGGATTTTATAGTGGTTCGGCTGTTAATGAAGCCTACATCCACTTTATAGTTCTTATTATTGACTTATTGCTATTACAAAGTTGATCGGATTACAAAGTTCTTGAATATCCCTTACTAGATCAAGTCCCCAATGCTAGAGTTCACTGGAGAATCACAGCGAACCCTTTGGACAACCGTTGTGAGGAAGGAGAGGAGTGAAGAAAGCTTTATGCAGAGTTTCGACAACCAGTCTAGAAGATCTCGTTTATGTTGCAGGTAGGATGGTATTTATAAAGGTTGGAGAGTTACTGGGCCAAGCCCGTTTGCCAAATGCTTGTAGATGATCACAGGAAGGTTCTTTGGAGAGAGCACCACGACCCGAGCTAAAACAATGGATCGCTAGCAATCCATAGTTTATGCTCGAATGCGAGCTGATTACTTAGCACCTATCTCTATTTCACCCCATGAAGTTTATAGCAAGCCAACTAGAGAGTATGGATCGCTGGCGATCCATAGTGTATGGATCGTTGGCGATCCATATTGTATGGATCACTAGCGATCCATACACTTAGAATATTTTTTGGAATTTGCCTTCCGGTTTGCCTCTATTGCCTTGTGTAGGCGTTGTTCATGTAGTCTCATAGCATGTTGCCTTGTTTTGATGACGATTTACTTGCTAGTTGTATTTAGCTGCTAATTGGACTAGACGAATGCTTGTCTCTTGATTTAACTGACTTGGAATCTCATCGAACTCAGTCATTGCTCCTATAACATGGATTGAACCATGATGTAAGAAACTCGACAAACTCCTAAGTTAATCCCTTGGATAGCTAGCGATCCATAGGCCATGGATCGCTAGCGATCCATGTCCTTTGTGTATTTTTTCACTCTTTTCTTCTGACTTCCTTTGGCTTGTTACTCTAGTTCTTTTGGTTGGCTTTTGTGCTATTCTGACTTGATCAGTTTGTTCCGACATCTTTTGGATTCTGACGGGTTAAAACTCAGATAACATTTGCCCTCCAGAGTATGTCTTCGTGGAAAACAAGGCGTGCTCTGGAAGTAATCGCTTTTCAGTTTCTGCTTGTTGAATTTCAAGTATTCGTGTTAGGGCCGCACGAATTTGAATTAGACTAGACTGTCGCTTGCTAAGTTTTTCCCTGGACTGTCATTGCTTGCCAGAAAAGACCAAATTTTACACTATAGCTTTTCGGAATGCCTCGAAGTAGTGGGTAGATGTTGCTAGGAAAATTTGAGGTCGAAGGCATGTAACCTTATGGATCGTTGGCGATCCATCGCTGATGGATCGCTGGCGATCCAATTACTTAGGATTTTTTTTGGCATCTTTTGTTCATCCCTATTTAAGCCTTTTGAGCCAATCCACTCCACATTTATCATACGAATCGAGCCTTCCTACTTCCTTCTGCGATCCAAGCTTCCTTCATCGACTTGATCCAAGCACCAAGCGATTCAACCTATCTTTCGATCAATCCCTAAGTCCATCCAACCTTCCAGCGCCGCCGTCGACCATCCTGCCATCGACTTCATAGCCTTATCGTGCCGCTTCGTCGTTGCTTCCAGTCTTCTTTTGCCGCCGTCAACCAAACCCTAGGTTAGCCTGCTGCCTTAGATCGTCGTCGATCAATTTTTTAGCTCACTTATTTTAAAGCTTCGTCCATCTTTGTGTCTAGACCGTTAATCCAAGGTGGGTTTGCTGATTATGACGTTGATTTATCGATTTGGCGACGGAGTTGTATTCGTGGTGTTAGTCGTGAAGAGTTCGAGTCGATTGCGGCTTAATGGAGGAAGATAGTAAATTGAGTCTTAAGTTCTTCACAGAACGACATTCGGGCCTTACCCTGGTGCTTGACATGTTTTACTGTCTTCATCCATTGAGCCGGAATTGACTTGTGCCAGGTCCCATTGCCGATACCGCACGACACATCGGGAATTGGTTTCGTCCTTCCAGAGGATTCAAGTTGGTTTTGCTTTCTTTTGCATGCATGGTGTACCTATACTGGAAGGGATTTTCCGCTTCGCTTCAGACAATGGATCCATTATCGATCGTTGATCGATAACGGGTAAGTGTAGGAGAAGTAATTTCAAAAAGAGAGTGATACGGGAAGTCCTTTTCCCTATCAGCTGCGAGCGTACAATCTACATGGGATAGAGCGTTCGTAGTGTTCAGGACATTGAACCCACCACCGATAGATAACACACCGTAGATGCCCCAGTACATACTTGAAGTCTGACACATCAGTATGAACCGATATTTCTTCGGAATTCAAGTGTAGTACGGGGAGTTCTTATTTTAGAGTAGAATTACCTGACCGTTTCGGACGTAAGTTCTATTGTTTAGAATGAAGTACACGTCTTCTTGCTGTAAGTCTAGCGGAGGAAGTCATGCGCTTTCGGAGGCCGAGACTTCATCTGTCGCCCCTCCTTCTTCTGCTTCACGGGCTGAGTATGGCCAGCTAGTTCCAGTCGGTCCGGTCTTGAACCAGGCTCCTCCTAATTTCAGAGTTCTTCTAAATCCGCCGGAGAGAGCTTCCTCCTACTACAATAAACGGACCTTTTTATAGCATTTAAAAACTGCTATTAAAGCCTTCATAGCGTTTCTATAAATGCCATAGATCAACAAGTTGTAATAAGTCTGATAGATACAGTAGCTTTTCAAAATTACAATGGAAAATAGACTTTTAACAGTGTTTTTGTTGCCATCTTAGACTAGACGTATCGGTACAACTACTTTTCTATAGCGTTTTGAAACCTACTATAGAACTTTTACACAGAGTTGTGTTTTATGATACTAACAATTATGACATCATTCAATTGCTATAATATGTTGACATGCCATATTATTGTAGCGTCTAAAAATGTTGTGGAAATATTGTGTCAATCTTTTATTACGCATTGAAAAGCTATAGAAAATTCATTACTATCTATTATAGCATTGTTTTTTGCTATGAAAACTGTTTAATCTTTGCATAATATTTTGTAGAGCACTAGCCTAATGCTATAGTATATGAAAGTTATAACAATTTTTCTTTTTGTAGCATAGTTAAAACGCAATAAAAAAGTTCCATTGCATTTTTTATTGCATATACATTCAAGCTTACAATTTTCAATTCTACTAAACTTATTTCAACTAATATATTATAACAATTCAAAAAACCACACTTATCACATGTAATGTACATAATCAAATGGAGTCATAAGCCAAACCATAAAATATATATCCATAATATTTCATAAACGGAGTATTAAGCATATAAATATTCATGACCAAAAGTAACAATACATACAACTATAGCTAACCAAAATGATACATACTAAAAACAAAGACATATGAACGTCGATAGACAATACATTAATGCAAGCATGACCGATTTGAAGGGAAAGAGTGCGACATCATGTAGCAACCTCAAAAGCATCATACAACACCTGTCAAAAAGAAGCACATACGTGCGTATGTTCGCTTTAATAAAATATATAACATTTACTAATGATACAAATATGGCTAAGGCTATTCAAACCTCAAATTTACTAACATGTTCATACCTGTTAAAAATAAAAAGCTTTACATATTATAAAGTTCAAAAAAAAGAAAAAAAGCTTGCACCAGCAAGCTTTCCTGGTGCAAGCTTGCCTTGTGCAGGCCTGCTGGAGCAGACTTGCCTGCTGCAGGCTTGCACAACCAAGCTTGCCTTATGCAGGCTTGCTGGAGCAAGGTTGCCTGGTGAGCTTGCACCAGCAAGCTTGCACTATTAGTAAATTCTGGTTGAATTGTTTCTAGCCTACTCTTCTTTTCATTGTTTCATACTTTCAATATCCACTCAATAAAATGTTTTCAATCACAGGATACTAGTGATAACTCACTCCTAGAATTAGTAAGGTTAGCTAATAGCTACAAAATAGATTTATTGACTATTTCTAAAAAGAACGAAGTTAAAATCTTAAAATTCGAGGAACATTACTAATTTTGTATTAGTGAGGAACTGTGATACAAATTTTACAACTAATGTGGATCGTAGTAAATTAAAATATTCAAATAAGAGTTTTCAACTACAGATATAAATTACCTGATTAAGTTGGTTAGAATTCGCCGAATCCTGAATATATCTCCAACCACCTACAAGATAACATGAGTAATACAGTTACAAACAAATGTCAAACGGTTATTAACACAAACTATTTTGCTTTTTAATACAAAAAATAAATATAAAAAGTCTACAAATATCGCTTAAAGTATATTGGATCAAATTGTACATGATGCCACGATGATTAAGGAAAAAATAAGCAAATAAACTAATACATGACTAAAATGAAGTAAACATGACAAATGCAGACTGCTTACAGCTAAACTAAATTTGAGTGAGGAAACTAACCTCAATTGGGACATTTTCACCTACATGCCTTTCCAATATAAGTTCTTTCTTCAAAGATGCAGCAACTGTCTGAAGTACATATCTCACTACTTCTCTTGGTCTGAATTTTGTTGATTCCAATTTCATAACTCCTATAAAATGATAAAAGCTTACCATCTATAAATTAAGATAGGCTGTGTTTGTGTGAGTCTACATATGATTATTTTGTCTCCAACTCAATTTGTAGGAAGAATCATCTCACAATTTGATGACCATGATGCAGGATAAATGTAATACTACCTCAAGCAACTAATCTTTAAATTTACTAATAATTAAGTAAAATTATTAAATAGAGTTGTATGCTACAATTTGTATTTTCCGTAAATGGAATTGTATGATTTGTATCACACAATGAAACTTGTTTAACATAGTTAATTTTTATTAGAGTCATTTAACATAGTTATTATCAAACTTAGTTAATTTTTATAGATGAATTTAATTTTTATAAAACTTGTTTAACATAGTTATTTTTTGTAAAAAGAAATAGTTATTTTTTGTAAACTTTGCTACTTTTTATAAAAAATCAACATAGTTAAATTTCTATAAAAATTTGTTAATTTTTATAGGATTATCTGATTTCATAAAATTTTAACAACACCTCCTTTGCGCGGTTAGTGCTTTCCCGCACATCCCAATTATATATATATATATATATATATATATTTCCATGATCAATACAACATCAGATCCATATCATATATAACAAAATATATTTCATGATAACACACATTTAAATGCATAACACACTATATCGACATGTCATCTAATCTAGTAAGGCTAAAAGGTGTAGTAACATATCTGATGAGATTCTGTATGGAAAAGGCTAAGAGATCAATATATGTACCTTCTGCCTTGCACTTCTTAACCAATAAAACTGCTATGTAAATGAGAGGCAGACACCACCTTTTCTACTGAGGATTTCAGCAAAACTAATGTTAGTCAAAATATCTAGTATGTCAACTAGAGAACTACGTACCATTGCCCTTAAATGCATTTTATGACTGTCAGTATATGGTCTTAAAGTCATATGGTAAATGACATATATAAACGTTTGATCAACTGTAGACAAATTGCGAGTGATGAGTATGGCTCAGAACCAGTAAGATAACGTCATTTCCACTATGTGTGTGTGTATGCGTGTGTGTGTAATTATGGACAAACAAACAATGTACTGTCGGCAAGGTCAAATTGGAGAAAGATAATTTTATGATTTATATATTCTAAGTTATATAAAAATGTAGTATCTATAATATATATATGGCTCAAAAGGAAATAAACTATTTTTTTATTTACTTAGTCAAAATGTTTAAAACAAAATATATTTAGAATTATTCAACTTAAACCTATTTCAGCCAAAATTATTTCTTAAAAAAATCTTTATTAATGTCAGCAGATGTAATTTTTTTTAATATTTGAATAGGTCAAAATATTAAATTTGAATCTTAAACTAATTACATATATAGGCCGAACCTTATATTGAATTTTTGCAAAAAAAAATTATATAATGTAAAAGCAACCATGAATTGTTTTATGCATAAACTGGCATCGTTCAAATCTTGTCATGTCATAACTAGGAATTCACTTAAAGAAACATAGAATTGTTAATAGTTGCTCTAAACTAGCCTCTGCATATATCAGCTAACCATGAAGTAGAGGCGGTGAAATAGAAGGCAGACACCACGTACAAGTGCAGTGTCAGTTTTACATATGGCATAGCCAGATAATCAAAATAATATTAATATGTCTATGGATGTTCATTTCTTCAAATATTTACTAGTACCAGGTTTCTGTCTATAATAACTAACACATGAGAAGTTGAGCTACCAATATATAGATAAAGATAAACAGTAGTAGCAAAATATAGGAAATAAGTGCTGAAAGTACAAAGAGTGAGAGAAGGCAAAAGAACAGTTGGCATCATTTGTCATATAATCAAGATACAAAGTAATAATTAAGTTAAATAAAAACTTTTACAGATACGATACTACAAAAATATACTTATATTAAAGAAATAGTTATCGAATTGGTTCAAAATTTTAAGTTGATTATTTGAGTTTCATTTGTTGTAGGAAGAGTAAAACTATTTTATTAGAGACAACTGTAATAACTAAGTTTCTTTACAAAACTGAAAGGATATTGGCATTTAAAATTAATGTCGTTGAAAATCCATCGCATAATCGACTTGAAAATAGGATGATAAATGATTTTTTTATGGTTCTCGAACATCCCACTTATAAAGAACAGATAATGGAGAGAGAGAAAATCGGTTTCCAAAGTCTTTGGCAGCATGTGGCATATTGATAGATGACTGAATGTTGATGTTTGAAGAGTTCATGGTTTCTCTACAGAGCAGTAGAAGCATTAATAAGTTCAATAATTTTTTCATTGTCACCTCTACCTAATGAAAAACAAAATACAGTCAAGAAACATAACATAGAAATAGAAAAGCATCACATGGCCCAAAAATATCCATATACACACTTAGTAATCACATAACATTCATTACATATTCGATCTTACATGAACTTCTTCGAATTCATTCCATAATATTACAAGGATTGGAATGGATGATGAAGTTAACGGGTTAGGAATCATACTCCACATATAAGAAGATGTGATTACATGCAAGTCGGTGTAGGTCCCTAAGTTCATGATTTGTTGGTTATTCGGCATCTAATGCATCAGATAACTTAAGCTCCAAAATTTATGATTAGGAAAGTCCCATTTCTTTTTAGTTAAGAATCTGATGTGACTATCAACGATTACTTCTTATATTAGTTTTAGAACAAGTACTTCTATTTTATAGCATCCACTTGTTGATTCAAACAAAGTGATAATAACTAAAAATTAACTAGAACAACACTATCATGCTAGTAAAGCATTCAAAGCTTTACAGAATTATAGTTTCAAATCTCTATATATGCACCTCCTTTTGAAAATTGGAGATATTACTAAAGATCCTATGATTTTCCTTAAATTACTTTCTGCATTGCCTAAGCGGTTGAATACTATAAGAAGACCCATATGAGCATGTTAAACAACTTTCTAATTATTATAATACAAAAATAACATAATTTCTATGTATCTTTGACCATCCAAAGAAACTAAATATTAAGAAAAATCACACTAAAAAAATTGAATAAAATTAAAAGCATGACTTACCTATTGCCATGGTTGTAATACTCATACATCTTGCCAATTAAAACGAATATGATAAAAGAAACCTCCGCATCACATAGAACTGAACACTCATTTGCTTTCATATAATCCCGGTCCTTCTTTTTGATAACGTCACTTGTCTATTTGTTTTGTTTTCAATTTTATTGATTTTTATCTTTCCTCTCCCAATGGTCTTTAGTCAATTCAATGAATGTGCTCTCTTCATATTAGGAAAAAAATGCCAAAAAGAAGAAGAAACATTAGAAACATGCTCATGTGCATATATTACAATTTTAAAGCTAAAATGATATGGCAGAAAATGATAAAATTAGTTGCCTTATTAACCTTGTTAATATATCAGAGATAGAAAGATGATGATGCAGGGGTTTATTCATTTGAAATAAAGAGTTGTAAAAGTGAACATTCAAGCCTGAGATATTGAATTTCATACTGCAAATTAGTTTACTTCTACAGTATGAAATTTGATCATGATATTATATAAAACTAACAGGAAATGGAAAAATACGAATAACTGCAACTTGAAAACCAAAATTTGTACAAACCATGAATAAGCAACAATAAAATACAAATCATTGGATGTAAAAACAGAGGGAAAGACAAAACAAAGGAGTAATGATAAAGTAAAAGGATAAACAAAGGAATACCTACAACTCAAATTTGTGGAAGCAGAGGATGGACGAAAGGCTATATTGACCAATTTTATAAAGTATCTACACTTCACGGTCGAGCAATTTGATCGATAACCCCATTCTTAATCAAATGTGTAAAACTCAATAAAATATCAATTTCATAAGGTATTTAGACTTCACAATCGAGCAATGCTGACAAGTTGAACCCGTTTTTAATCAATTAGCATGAAATCAAGTATCAATGATCAACTAACATTAAAATAATAAAATATTCATGTAGAACAATAAATTTTTTTAGATGAGTAGATGATAATGGACGAAAATGAATGAGCACTGGAAGTACCTGAACGACATCGCACATTTGCTGAAGAAGCTTCTAGAGTTGAGACGAGATGTAATCTGGGTGAGAGAATCAAAATGAGAGGAATAAGGGCAATAGATATCAAATTGAAAAGAAGAATTTTTGTAGGGTTTGTACGTTCTTTTGTTTGGGTTTTCTAGAGGAAGTGTTAAATAGAGAAAAGTGAAATGGGCGGCCTGAAAATATTTCATTGAAATTTCATGGAGTTGTAAGCGGGAAGATTTCACAGCGTGTCGTTGTTTAGTTTTGTTTTATTAAATCACTAACAATTGCATTCGGTATTTGCTATGAATAAGGACTTTTCTTGTAGTGTCAGTTATCTCTTTTAAAGTCTTGCACAACATCTGCCTGCAGCATGGCATTCCGGAGGAAGACTTGCGCCTCCCGGAGAAAGATGAATTTGCTCATATGCCGCCGCCGGGACATACTCATCGATATATGTGCTTGAACGAAGCAGTTCCCCCTTCAACAACATTTTGAGAGAAACCCTCTCGAACCTGTGAATCGCTCTGTTTCAGATTCATCCCAACGGATACGCTATTCTAAGCTTCCTGCGCGTTCTTTTCATGCGGACTCTCAATCGTGCCCCGAGCTTCGACGAGTTAAGATATTTTCTCTCGTTCAAAAGAAGAGACGAGTGTCCATCCTTAGTTGTGATTGAGGCTCAGAGGAATCATAAAATTGTGTTGTGACTGTAGAGCAATTTATCTCAATTCAAGACTCAATACTTCTTTGTTAGGTGTCCTGAGGGATTCAATCATCTCTGGACAACGAGGGGTAAGTTCCTTTTCCCATTTATAGAGCTCAATATGTTGTTACGGGATTTTTAACGAGTTAAATATTTTCTACAGTTATACCGAGGTCGAACAAGAACTCATCTCTTGATGAAACTTTTACCCTGAAGGCTGTCGACGTCGAGAAGAGATCAATTAAATTACTGATGACAAACGAGAACCTACTCCAGTACGGGGTGTTGCATCCATGGAGATCTGCAGTCTCAGTTGAGGTCCCATCGCCTTCTCGATCCAAGATACGTACGCGATCCACTTCTTCGTCTCATGGTTCCGAAGAGGGTGTTTTTCAAGAGAGGGAAGGCTTGTCCGACGAGTCAGCTGAAGAGACTCACAAGGGAAAAGACACCACGATCGAAGCAAGTTGCATGGCTAGAATGCCTCTGATTCCGGAAGAAGAGGAAGAGGAGTTTAATCAAAGAGAAGGCAAAGCTCGATAAACATAGAAAAGGAGGAGGGTGAGATTGAGAGTAGTAGCGATGAGTCCTCCTCTAGTGACGACGATGATTTCTATGTAGAATCTGACGATGGAGATTCTAAATCATGCGACGAGACTCCAGGGATGAGTCACGTTGTTCCGAGCTTGCCTCCCCCAGACATGAGTGATAAAGATGATGCTCCAGAAGTCAGACGACATCGGGATTCTCCGATTAAAGATGCTGGCGTAGACTTCGGAGATTTGAGAAATGTTTATGTCGATTTTGACGTGCTTATGGGGAAAGACTTCAAGTTTGAGGAGGTGTCTCCTCGTCCGGGCCATGTTGTGCCCGAAGTTAGTTCGGTTCGTTCCACAACGCCTGCCCGATCCGGTTTGTGACGTCGTTTTAGGCTCTCCTCCCAAACACATTGCACGTTTCACTAGGGTTACACTCACTTATACACATATTTCTAATGTTTATCTTCCATTTCTAAGGCTCTTTATTTATTCTTTGTTTCAGGTACCATGAGAGGACGCGGCCTCTACGATGACCTTAAGGAATTTACCGACTCTCAACGCTGGTCAAAACGATATTCCAACTGCCATCAGCCTCGTGAGACAGAGGAGGAATATCGAAGAAGAAAATATTTAGAGGCTGAAGCTCGCTGTCGAGATGAGAGGGAATGGGGCCGAGTATACAAAGGCGGGTATGAGAAAAGAAAGAATTTCGATGAGCGAGAGGAGCCGCCTAAAAAGTCAAAATTTGATCGCGGTTCTCATTCTGCGAAACAACAGGCCTTCGCTCCAGCCCCCGCCTCAATCGGTCCTAAAATCTCGGTTTCTTCTATCCACATTCCATCTTCAACCCAAGCTCCACCGCCTCATGTATTTCTTGCCCCCAGTTCTTCATGCCCCCACTCCAGATTTGCCTATGTTCTTCCATCTGGTCCTCCCAGGCTTGAGGTAGCGCTCCCCGGGTGGTTTTTAAGGGGGGTTAAATTTGATCACGATCTTTATCCAGTTCGTAGAGATACATACATGTCCTACCTTCAGGCAATCTAGAACGATTTAGAATAGGCCGAAGGGTGGGAAAAATTATGCAAACAGCAGGCGAACACGAACCACAACGACAATCAAGAAATCCTCTCCTTGAATCGGAGAAGGATGACTTTGAAAGAGCGTTGGTGGAACGCGACGCCAGAATCAAACAGATGGAAGAAGAAAAGGATGCGGCGCTTCGAGAAAGCAAGAACATTGTCGGCTTGCTGAAAGAGCTAAAAGAGGCTCATGAGAGAATAGAGATCGTCTACGGGACGAAATTAAGAAGGCTCATGCAGAATAAGCTAGGTTAAAAGAGGAGGTAGCAGCTTGCAGCGCGACAATTGAGGCCCAAAAGAAAACCATTTCCGACCATGACCTTATCGTAAAGGGGCATAATAAAACGCTTGCGGAATATGGAGAAGTCATGAAGTCGCGCGATAAAACCATCTCCGACCAAGCTGAGACGATCGCCAGGCTCCAAGATCTAGTTACGCAGCTTAGCTTCGATAAATCTCGTGCCGAAGCTGAGAAGGTCGTCGTTATGGTGGATTATTTGGAGCTTCAGAATGCCTTCGAGAGAAAGATGAAGAAGATGGATGAAACCACCTTGAGCTTTTATGTCAACTCCTTGCTACACCAGGGGAGTCTCGGTTACTTAGGCCCTAAATTCCCGCGCACTCTCGCTGTGGTTTGGGAGGAAATCTTGACCCGTTTCCAGGATAGCGGGGATGCTTATATCGAGCGAGAGCTGGAGAATGCCAATCTCAACAAAGAATCAAAGAAGGCATTGCTAGAAGGTCGGGAGGTTTTTCGAATTGAAAGAGAGAAGGAAGCTGCCGATGCTGCCACGGCGGCAACTGCCGAAGCATTACCGGAGCCTTTTATTTTCGGTCACGGTGAACCATCGGGGAAGCCTCGTGATCCACCAACAAGTTCTGGGCTTGAAGCTTCCCCTCAGATTGTGGATCCGTCGAAGGAGGGTGAAGGCGGTGAATATGAGGTTGACATTCTCGGTCACTCTTCTATTGCAGGTAATCTACTTGTTTCTCCTGAGTTTGAGAACTTTCAACTCACCCTGCAAGAGCAGGACGAATTTATTCATTTTTGATCTTATAGGTCTGTCTTCCTTATTTGCCTATCTGTCGGTTTTCTCGGTGCTTGGACCTGTTGCTATCTCTACCGCTTCCGTGCTCGTTTCTGTATCTACTCTGATTGCCATGTCCGTGTCTGGCTTGCAGTCGGGGCTGGAATCTGAGAAGATCGCCGCACTTCATGGTTTGGATGACCCTTCCGTATCTTTGGAGGGTGACTTCACGGCAATTGAAGTTCGGGAGTAAAAAATTCAGATTGAGCAGCCACGCAGATCTCAAGAACAACCGGTTGCCATTAAAAAGGAGAAAGTTGAAGCGATAAAGGCTTTTAAGAGCTCCTGCAGATTTCGGAAGTGCAAAACGAAAGGTGAGTCTTCTGAGAAAGTTACAGAGCAGGAAGAGGACATCAATACTAAGGAGATCGTCGACATTACTGGCAGGACACCACTCCTGAGGCGAAGCAAAAACTTCAAACAAAAGGCGGGAAGGGGAGTGGTGGAAAGAGGCGCTGATAAGCTTGGGTGGTAGCTGATCTGGTGAATTTTGATTCATTTTGAATTTTTTTGTTCAAGTGCAGAGTCTACACTTAATACTTTTGTTATGCTTGGATGGCGTTTGTACTTTTCCTTTTGTTGGCTGGTATTGTGTGGGTACAACCCCTATATTTTGACCTTGTACGGAAGAAAGTTATAAGTAATACATTGTTGATATTTTGACTGTACCTTTGCTTATCTGCTCATATGTGTTCTGTGCACTTATGTCTATTTTGTTTACTTCCACTTTACTTTATCTAGTCCTATGATTACTGCCAAAATTCTTTGTTTGGAGTAACAGAACTAGTGAAATTTTTGTTTTTAAGTACCGGTGTATGCCCCCCAATTCATAGGGTTGTTTACTTCAAACACTTGACAAATGACCGGTAACTTATGTTTTTATGCAATTCTGGAAAGTATGTAACATATGCATGTTTGAAATGTGCAAAGAAACGTAAACTTAGTGCAGAACAAACAGTTACGAGGTTAACATTAACTATTAAAAAATTCATAAGCATACAATTAAAAGATTAACTTAATGAATAATCTTTGCAAATTTTTGGAAGTTAAACCACTTGTCACTTCTCAAAAACGTGAGTTGATACTTATGAGTATCGTTTCTTTGGATTTTTGCAATCTTCAAATATGCACTTCATTGCTCAGGGCGTGCACATCATACGAGTTAACTATAGACAGTTAAACGTTATTCGTGTTAAATGTTATAGTTTATCATGGGATGTCAGCAATTGGAGTTTTATGTTGGTTTGTAGCACTTCGATATTGTTGGAGTCGTGCCTGTTATTCCCGATAAAGTGAGTGGGTTGATCCTCGCAATCCCTGTGATGGATAAGTTTCTCAGTATTGTCGGGGCAATTCCGGTACTTAAAAGTGTGTGCGGCTTTATGGGACATGCGGCTTTTGATACTTCTTAATGTTGCCTAACTTTGGGCAACATGAGGTGTTCATGTTTTAAGAGCGCGATTCCATAGCTCGAAAAGTTAGTGCATGGCTTATGGGATGTGTGGCTTTTTACTCCTCGATGTTGCCTATCTTTGAGTAACGTGAGGAGTTTATATTTTAGGAGCATGATTTTACGGCTCGGAAAGTTAGTGCGCGGCTTATGGGATGCATGGATTTTTATACTCCTCGATGTTGCATATCTTCGGGCAACGTGAGGAGTTTATATTTTAGGAGCGGGATTTCACGGCTCGGAAAGTTAGTGCACGGCTTATGGGACATGCGGCTTTTTATACTCCTCGATGTTGCCTATCTTTGGGCAACGTGAGGAGTTCATTTTTTAAGAGCGTGATTCCACGGGTCGAAAAGTTAGTGTGCGTCTTATGGGATGTGCGGCTTTTATTTGATCCTTTTCGATACTGCCGAGGCAACACCGGTTCTTAGAAATCGGGGATCATGTTTCGCCGATCCAACGGTGTGAGTCGATTTGCTTCCGTCGACCCGGTGGGTAGGTGGGGGCATACTTGAGCGTGATTCCACTTTCTCAAGTAGCAATTGCATAGTTTTGAGTCGATTTGACCTCGTTGACTTAGCAAGTTACTATTATGGACACAGTTTTGCTGGTTCAAAAAGTGAATTAATTTTATTAATAGAAGTTAGGCAAGTTTTTGCCTATTCAATGCCCCCGACATCCCGGGACGGCATGCCGGGAACGGCTTGTTTGCTGAAAAGTAGAAAGTACATTAGGTAGTTTTCAAGTGAAGCAACGATGCAGTGACTCGCTGTTCCATGCTTTGGGAATTTGGATTACGTCGACGATTGTTGGCTTGAAAGTTCCGTTCCTTGGCTTTTGATTAATCACATACGACCTTTCCCAATTTGGTTCGAAGGCTCCCGGCATAGGATAGACTCGTTTGAGGAAGAGTTCTCCTACTTTGAAGGTTTGGTTGTGAACTTTGAAGTTGAAGTATCGCACGACCCTTTTTTGGTGGGCGGCGGTCCTCAATTCGGCTTCTCCCCTCCTTTCGTCGAGCATATCCCATGATTCGAGCAGGAGATGCTTGTTTTGCTTCTGATTAAAATTTGCCTTCGATGAGAGGGGACATTTAGTTAGATAGGAATCAATGCTTCCGAGCCATATGCCAAGGCGAACGGAGTGTGACAGGTTGCCGCTTTGTGGGTCGTTCTGTAAGCCTATAGTGCAAGTGGAAGTTCATCAACCCAATTCCCTTTTGCTTTGGTTAGCCACTTTTTGATAGTGGACTTGATGATCTTATTTATTGCTTCTACTTGCCCGTTTGCTTGCGGATGAGTGATCATCGAAAAGCTCTTCTCAATTTGGAAGCGTTTGTAGAAGTCTTTGAACTCAACGCTCTCGAATCGGGTCCCATTATCAGTGATAAATTTCTATGGCACACCAAACCTGCAAATAATGTTTTTAGTAACAAAATTAATGACTTTCTTAGTGGTAATGGTGGCCAGCGGTTCCACTTTAGCCCATTTTGTGAAATAGTCACCAGCAACTATAGCGTATTTGGCCCCTCCTTTAGCTATTGGCAATACGCTGATGAATTCGATTCCCCATATTGCAAACGGCCACGGACTGACCATCTGCGTTAACTCTGTTGGGGTATTTCTTTTAATTTTTTCAAATCTCTGGCAACGATCACACCATCTGGCATAGTCTGCTGCATCGCGGTTTATTGTTGGCCAGACGTACTCGTATCAGAGAACTTTCTTTGCAAGTGTCTGCCCCTCAGTATGGTCTCTGCATTCACCTTCGTGCACTTCCCTTAGGATCCGTCAAGCTTCGTCTTCGTTCACTCATCTAAGAAGGGGGTGGAGAATCCCCTTTGGTAGAGTGTTCCATCCTGTATTATGAACCACGGTGCCTTTCAGAGAAGCTTTTTCCGTTGATTCCGGTCAGTCGGAAGAGTCCCTATAAGTAAGTAGCCTTTGATTGGCATCATCCATGTTTCCAGTTCGGCGGTGTTCTCGAGAACCCAGTCGACATCCATTTCGTCTATACTCGGGGAAGTCAGAGTCTCAACTGGGAGTAGTCCCAACGATTAAGCTTCTCCAAAGCTTGCCGGTTTAGCTAAGTAGTCAGTCTTGGTGTTTTGCTCTCGTGGAATGTGAGTTATGGTATAATGTTTGATGTCGTCCAGCAACCCTTGTACTTTAGACAGATACGGGGCAAGGTTCTCCCCTCAAGCCTGGTACTCGCCTTTTACTTGGCAGACGACTAGTTGGGAGTTGGTGTAGATGTGGATGGACTTTATTCTGAGATCTTTCACAACTTTCAGCCCTGTTATTAATGCTTCGTATTCTGCTTCCTTATTTTTTGCGGGAAATTCCAAGCATAAGGCATAGCAAATGGCTCATCCTTCGGGGATTTCAAGCACTACCCCCGCACCCAAACAGAGGTTGTTAGGTGCACCATCAACAAAGAGTTTCCATTGCATCTCCACTTCCGACGGTGTTTCTTCTTCGTCATCCCATATGGTAAACTCGGCGATGAATCTGCCAGCGCTTGCCCATTGATAGCCTTTCTCGGATGGTAGGTACTATCATATTAGCTCAATTTAATGTTCCACTTGAGAAGTCATTCGGAAGTTTCAAGTCGGCACAGTACTTGTTTCAGAGGCTAATCAGTCAGCATTTTCGTTGGATGTGCTTGGAAATACGGTCGTAGCTTCCTAGACGCGATCAGGAGGCAATACGCTAGCTTTTCCAACTTTGGGTAATTTTTCTCGGCTCCAGTAAACCGCTTGCTAATGTAGTATACGAGTCATTGGATTTTCGCTTCTTCACAGACAAGGCTAGAGCTTAACGCATGAGGTGAGATCGTTAGGTAAATGAATAGGTCTTCTCCATCCACTAGCTTTGATAGGATTGGCAGGGCTTCCATGTGTCGCAGCAATTCTTCAAATGCAGTTTGACATGTGGCACTCCATTCGGATTTTTTCTTTCCTTTCTTTAACGCATCAAAGAACGGTATGCACATGTCGGTGGCTTTCGAAATAAATCGGCTTAAAGCTGCGACCTTCCCGTTCAAGCTTTGTAATTCTTTCTTGTTCTTTGGGGCTTGGACTTCTCGTAGGGCCGTTATTTGCTCTGGATTTGCTTCAATGCCCCTGGCACTTACGATGAATCCTAAGAACTTTCCGGAGGCTACTCTGAAGTGACGTTTAAGTGGATTAAGTTTCATTCCATACTTTCGGAGTATTTCAAACATTTCAGCGAAATTATCTAGGTGATTAACAGCTACTCGTGATTTGACCAACATGTCGTCCACATAAATCTCCATGGTTTTCCCGATTTGGGGCTTGAACATGGTATTTACCAACCTTTGATAAGTTGCCCCAGCATTCTTTAAACCGACCGGCATTACCTTATAGTAGTATAGTCTAAGATCGGTGACGAAGCTGGCGTTCTCTTGATCAGGTTCGTGCATCAGGATCTGGTTGTACCCTGAGTATGCGTCCATGAATGATAGCAGTTCATGTCCCACCGTTCCGTCCACAAGCTGGTCTATTTTGGGCTGAGGGAAGCTATCTTTCGGGCAAGCTTTGTTCAAATGCGAGTAGTCAATGCCGGTTCGCCACTTCCCATTGGACTTTTTGACTAAGACTGAGTTAGATACCCATTCAGGATAAGTTGCGTCATGGAAAAAGCCGTTGGCCATTAGCTTGTCCACCTCTTCTGTTAATGCCTTGGACCGTTCAGGACCCAGGTTGTGCCTCTTTTGCTTTACTGGCATGAACTTGGGGTCAATGTTGAGCGCATGGCATGTGATTTCTGGTGACACTCCACACATATCGGAATGCGTCCATGCGAATACATCCAAGCTGGTGCGAAGAAATTTAGTAAGTTCCGACCGCATCTTGTTTCCAAGGTGCGATCCAATTTTCAAGACTCTTGTTGGGTCATCCATATCGACTGGGATAGACACCGCCAATTCTGCCGGAGCTGCCCGATCCTCCCTCGAACTCTTCTTTCTAGGGTCCAAAGCCTTATCGAATCGGTTATGGTCCCAAAGCCAGGGGCGGCTCTATAGTTGCTATTCAAAAGGTTCACGAATGTGGAGAGTTCTCCCTACATCCTTCCCCTTTTCCCTTCTTTTAGATTCGGGTAACTGCAATGTAACATTCTCTAGCGGCGCATTGATCTCCTTTGACCACCCTGATTCCGTTTGCAGTCAGGAACTTCATGGTAAGGCACCATTGGGCTAAAGCGACTCTGAAATCAGCTAAGTAGGGTTGTCCTAAGAAGTCGTTATACGTAGAAGTTTCGTCCACAATTACGAAGGTTTGAATGATGGTAACTCTTCGATCGCCCTCTCCAAGCTCCACTGGCAAGTCAATTATCCCTACGGGTTGTTTGGGTTCTCAAGTAAACCCTTGGATTTTTGTTTGACATGTAGACACGCTTTTCATGCCGATCTTCATTTGGTCAAAGGTGTGTTTGAAAAGTATATTGACAGAACTGCCGCTATCGACCAATACTCGTCGGACCACAGCAGGTCTGATTCCTACCGTCACCACCATTGGACCGTGGGTTGGAGCTTCGATCCCTTCGGTATCTCGGTTTCTGAATACATTATCATCATTTAAAGTTTTATGCTGCTTGGTTGGAGCCTCGTCTTCTATTGTGAGACATGATTCCTTCGGAGCATGCTTTAATAAACTTGCATACCGCTTTATCTCTCCCCAACTTCTCTGTGCAGGATGTGGGCCTCCAGATATCGTTCCAATAATGAGTCTCTGGTCAGTTCGCTTTGATTCCTATTCACTAGTTCTAGCTTGGTTTCTTTGATTCCTAGAGGCTTGAGGAGCCGCGGGCTGATCAGGATTCTATGATTTTCTCACATATTGCTGAAGCTTGTTCTCCCGAATCAGCTCTTCAATCAAGTTCTTCAGGTGGCGGCATTCGTTTGTGTTGTGACCGTGCATCTTGTGGAAGTGGTAGAACTTCCCTGAGTGCTTTTATTGTTCGGTTGCTTCCTTCTTAGGGGGTTTTTTATATTCCTCGGTCCCTTATGTTGCGAGATAAATGTTTTCCAGAGTTTCATTAAGAGGTGTGTAATCTTTAGGCCTGAAGCCTTTAAGGCGTTTATTGTTTCCATTTTTCTTGTTAGAATTCTGATTCTTCCTTTTCTGATTTCCATCTTTTCCTGTAATTCCTTCAGCCGTCCCAAAAGCGTTTGTATTCTGATTCGTCGCCACATCACTCTGCCCAACGTTTATTGGTTGCATGCCAGTAGACTTCCTTTCTAGCTCCTTCGCCTCCTCCAATCTCAAGTATTGACTTTCTTTGCGACTGAAATCCTTCCTTGTAGTGGGTTGATTCATTTTGATCCACCTCTCGAATTTAGTTTCGGGATGAATGGCATGGACCAAGGCCATGAAAACCATGTCCTAGTTTGGATTGCTCATTTCTGTCACTGCGGTATTGAACCAGTTCAAGAAAGACTTCAGCGATTCGTTTTGTCCCTGGAATAGTTTGGACAGGGACATCACGTCTTTGGGTTGCGTGGTATGGAGCCTGAACTGATCGAGGAATCTTGTTGCTAATTGGTCGAAAGTAGAGATGGATTTCGGTGGAAACCTAGTGAACCACATGTAAGCGATTCCTTCTAGTAAAATAGGAAAACATCTACACCAGACAGCTTCTGAAGCATTTGCTCCATCCACGTACTAACTATACTTGTACAAATGGGGTTTTGGGTCCTTCATCTCATCATAGGATGGAATAGTTGGCATCATGAACTTCTTCGGATACCGCTCATTCAGGATCTCTTCAGTGAAGGGAGTCCGAATTTGTGCCGATCCTCATTCATCATCTCTTCTATTTTTATTCTTGTCCATCAATCGCTTAACCATATCTGCGATAAATGCCTCTGATGTCTGGTAATCCTGGGGATAGCTGTCAGTCACTATACCAAGTGTTTGGCTTTGCAAATGGTCTTGGCGAGTGGGCTGAAGCCTAGGCTCTCCTATCTTCGGGAGAACCACTCCCTCGAGATACTGTTGGCTTGCGTTTGGCTAGACTAGGGTGGTTTTGGCATTTCCAGCATTATCGAACGCATCGGCATTCTTCTAACTTATCATCGTTGAATTGTTCTCCATCTTCTGAGTCGGAGAGGTCCATGTTTATATCCTCTCGTGGGGTTTTCACCCCTGGTTCAAGTTCAAAGTTGGTTGCCTTGCGGTGAGCGGAGTACTTGTATTTCCTTCTGCGTTGATTCCTACAGTAACCGTCGTCATCCTTCTTTGTGGCCACTTCCCGTTTCTTCTGTTTAAGCCAGAAACGGAAGAATTTTCTTGCTCTATGGCAGCTGATTCAACCATAGTTCTTGGAGCATGATCTGACTGCAAGGTTAAGAGAGCATTGAGCTTATCCATCATAGCTCTCTGGATGCTTTCCATTTTTTGGTTGATTTCGTCAACCATTTTGTTCAACTCGTCTCTTCTAACGACTTCGTGTTGATTGGAAGATGCTGGCACCTGATCTCCTATGTTGGAATCATTTACTTCAATTTGCTGATGATTCATATCTTCTCCGGCTACTACTGCCCCTATGGACCTTCCAGAGGCAGTTCTCTTCCATCCTGGAGCCATTGATTTCAAGCAGCAGATTTTTCAAGCAAAGATTGAGGATCTAACTTCTGGACCTATCTGATCCAAAGTAGATAGCTAGATCTAAACCCTAAGTTGGATTCTCAGTGAAAGCACCAAAATCTTAACCCGAAAAATAGATCAACACCCTGGATTGAGTGTGAAAGCACCAGCCATATTCTTACAGAGCAATAGTATAGAAAATAAATGTAAAAGATCAAAAATAGAAAGAAGACAAGAAGATTTTTATAGTGGTTTGGCTGTTAATGAAGCCTATGTCCACTTATAGTTCTTATTATTGACTGATTGTTGTTACAAAGTTGATCGGATTACAAAGTTCTTGAATATCCTTAGCTAGATCAAGTCCCCAATGCTAGAGTTCACTGGAGAATCACAGCGAACCCTTTGGACGACCGTTGTAAGAAAGGGGAGGAGTGAAGAAAGCTTTCTGCAGAGTTTCAACAACTAGTCTAGAAGATCCCGTTTATGTTGCAAATAGGATGGTATTTATAGAGGTTGGAGAGTTACTGGGCCAAGCCCGTTCGCCAAATGCTTGCAGATGATCACATGAAGGTTCTCTGGAGAGAGCACCACGACCCAAGCCAAAACAATGGATCGCTAGTGATCCATAGTTTACGCTCGAATGTGAGCTAATTACTTAGCACCTATCTCTATTTCACCCCATGAAGGTCGTAGCAAGCCAATGAGAGAGTATGGATCGCTGGCGATCCATAGTGTATGGATCACTAGTTATCCATACACTTAGAATATTTTTTGGACTTTGCCTTCAGGTTTGCCTCCGTTGTCTTGCGTGGACGTTGTTCATGTAGTCTCATAGCACGTTGCCTTGTTTTGATGACAATTTTACTTGCTAGTTGTATTTAGCTGCTGATTGGACTAGACGAATGCTTGTCTCTTGATTTAACTAACTCGGAATCTCATCGAACTCGGTCATTGCTCTTATAACATGGATTGAACCATGATGCAAGAAACTCGACAAACTCCTAAGTTAATCCCATGGAACGCTAGCGATCCATGTCCTTTGTGTATTTTTTCAGTCTTTTCTTCTGACTTCCTTTGGCTTGTTACCCTCGTTCTTTTGGTTGGCTTTTGTGCTATTCTGACTTGATCAGTTTGTTCCGACATCTTTTGAATTCTTACGGGTTAAAAACCCGGATAACACATGGTTGCTTGTTTGAGATTTTTGATGGTCGCTTATGATTGATAGGCATGCGGATGCGAGATGACCATGGTTGCGTATACTTTGGCTTGTTTGGAGATTTCGAGGGCGAAATTCCTAAAAGGGGGGAGAGAATGTTGCTACCCATATTTTACACATCGGAGTATCGTAAAATATTTTTATTTTATTTGTATGAAAGTTGTATAATTCTATAGTTTTGGGAAGTGACTCTTAGGGACATTTTACACACCTATGATTTTTCTCAAATTTCTATGTGACCATTTTGATCTTGGAAATATTGTTTGGGATATAACTTTTGATAAGGGTTGAATTAGGATCTCAAACCATTTCCATTGCTTTAGAATGATGGTTTCCCATTCCATAGAGTGGACATAATAAGAAAATGAACTTATGGTTAAAAAGTCATGTGTGTTTAAAGTTTTTAAAGCTACTAGCTAGAATTAGTGTGTAATTAATGAAGCTCATTAGTTGGCACATTAGTCTAACTAGAGAATAATATAAATAAAGGGCTGAAGAGTCATTAATACTTTTCCCTCTCATTCTAAATCAGGTCTAAATCCTAATTAGCCCTAGATCGATCCTAATTTCATCCAGAATCATCTAAATTGCTCTCTAAACAAACAAGATTGCAAATTAGATATTAGATCATCAACTAGACTATCCGGACTGGATTTACATTCATATTGGTTGAATTTGCTAATTAGTGAGTGATCTATGCCTTCTCACTATATTATGCATGTTTATATGGTAGAATCATAGGATTTACATGTTTTAAACCATTTTTTGACTATAAAACCTTTTTCAACTTTAGTTACATGTTAAACTATGTATATGATTTAGATTGATTAGAAACCATCCCTGCTCATGCTCATACATTCATGTTATATGTAAATCTATGTTAAAAATTGACTTGTTTGTCCTATTTTGATGGATTGCGTGTTTAATTAGATGAAATTGTTTGTTATTTTATGTTGGATGATATGATTTGATGTTATTTCTTAGTGTTGTGATTACATAGAAAGTTAGGTCGAAGAATTGAGCAAATCGGAGGCAAATTTGGTCGGAATTAGGTGAAACTTGGAGGAGAGGCTTTGGAGTATTGGAAGAGCTCGTGGTTCAAAGCGCAAGTCCTATTTTATTAACTACACAAGTTGACACCGAGTTGAGAGGCCGATACCAACATTTACAGTTTGGTCCATGGTGTGGCGATTTTGGGGATAACAAGGATGTTGCTTGTAGAGGTTGCCCGAGGTGATGACTTAGTGATTGGCTAAGTATTGGAGGCATGACGACTTGTTTCTAGAATATAAAATAGGGTGCTTTGAAGAGAGGACTTGTTCTATGATGACTTTATTTATGTAGAGAAGTCAGGGTCAAAGCATCTGGGCATGGAGTACTAGAAGCAAGGAATGAGTGGAAGAAAACATAGCTATAAATTGGCTAAGTGGAGAGGTCGGTGCCGAGTTCAAAGGCTGGTGTCGAGTTCTAGACTTAGGTCCATATGGGATGAAACTTCTGGGATGTGAAGTAGTGGTCATATAGATCGTGCTGGAGGTATTGGCTCGTTCGTATCAGTTTGGATGATGATATAATAGCATGATGAAAAGCTATGGTCTTCTGATGTTGGCTCGTGTTGGTTCCGAAGATGGCGGCTCGCTAATAGGGTGGGCCATAGGATCGGGGAATGTGGAAGGATTTCTTGTGAATAATGGAAACTAGATTGAGCAAGTAGGGCTCGGTATCCAAATGGAGCAAAGGAGGGCTCAAGCATATGTGCTAAGGAATCGTTGATGCTTGGAATGTTTTCTGTTTACTCGAAGTAGCGTTATTGTTAGTGGGGAGGCTCATGGGTCAACGAAGGGACCTGTACACCATGGACATGTGGCTTTAGGTCCATCCAGCTTTGGGTTGTGAGACACATATCCAGCTTTGGGCTTTGAGATATGAGAGTGCAATAGAGAATCATGATTTCCATAGTCCTTGGAAAATTGAGACCATATGAACTATCATATATTTAGAGCACATGGAGTGATAGTTAGAATTATTTGATGGATGTTATGGTTGCTTTGGTTGCTCTCTTTACTAGGCTATCACTTATAGGTACTAAGGGAAGTATGTATTGGAGATAGGAATACCTGAAAGACCGATATCCTTTATCTGGTTTATGGTATATCTTTATGATATCGTAGAGTAGCGTATTATAGTGTTGTATGCTTACTCTTCGGTTGTAGGGATAGGTTAGGTGTGGTTCGTGTACTCTTTTTCCTTACCATATTTACCTATTTAGTATTTTGAGACTCTTTTACGACTCACATCAGACTGTTGTCTGACCCAAGGTTTTATGCTTTTCCTCTTATTATCTTGAGTACTCTTAAATGAGTAGACTGGATAACAGGTCTAGGTGATGCAGTAGCCATTTGGAAGATGAGCTGTATGGAGTTATCTCGTATTATATCCATATATGGAGTCTACGCTTATTCCGCTGAGCAACGTTGTGGAGCCTATGACAGTGCTTCCTTATTCCTATTTGTATTAGAGATGGTTGTTGAGTTGTTTCCATTGTATAAACTCTACTATATCTGTTGATATTATACTCTGATGATAATGGTCTGTTCACATTATTATTGTTATCTCTTCTATTATATATGTGATATTATATTTTATCCATGCAATGTGAGAGAAGACAGATTATATTTGTTCATTCTAAACCCTAATGATCGTCTTATATTTGTCGGGCACGATAGCAGCACACTATTTATATACTATTGGTGCCTATGGTATAGGGCAGTCGTCGCACATGTCTAAGAGTGATGAAGACATAGCTATTTTAGGGGCTACTGAGTACAAATATGGGCCTCAATGCTAGAAAGGCAGACCACTCAATTTTTGGTTTCCTTACCTACCGACCCAATCGTCATTCCAACTTCGCACTTCAAGCGGCCGATGTTCATGTTAATGCTCCCAAGTCGTCAGGAAGCGGTTACGATAGGGACAATGATCCCAAAGGCTACCTGTCTAGAGGAAAAAAAGGTACATCTAGCAAAAGACCAATCTCAGCCTCTCCTAAGGGAAATAAAAGGAGAAAGAATAAGAGGAAGAACGAGTAATCGTCATTTTCTTAAGTTATTGCTTGTTTATATGTTCTAGTTTCATTCTATGTATATAGGCCATTGTTGTGCGAGTACGGCCCTCGCTTTTGCTTTTGAAGTTTTGTTGTGAATAAAATTGTTTTTCTTTTAAATTCACATCTCATTTTGCCTATATACTTAGTTTACTTATGTATGTGATAATCATATATGGATTAGTGCAATGAGATTATCGCCATAACTCTGTATGTATGAACACCTTTCATCATTCCTTGGTAATACTTTGCCATTTCATCCTATCTGTCACTGTCAAAACATTTCTTTGTTGGTTAACAGAATTGTAATTGTTGGGCAAACTCTGCGGCCTACCTTGCTCGCCTTTGGCCAGGTTTCGTTTGACCAAAAACAAGGTTATAGCATCACATCGCTTCCTACCTCCGAAAAGTGGTGTTTTAGGTGTCTATCTCTGGACATCTGTGCTTGATCTCACCTATCTTTGGGCATTGATCGTGAGTATCTTCGTACTTGCAAAAGGATATTCAGTCTTCAATAGTGTCTTATCTCCTAGACCTAATATTTCATAGCCTGTCTCTGGACATCATCTTTCGACCCTGCCTATCTTTGGGCATTGGTCAAAGGTTAGAGTTATAGGGTGAATCGTTCGATCGACCATAGCATGATTATACTCCCACGGCCCGATCATGGATTAAAGGAGTTCGTTGGCACCTATCTCTAGGTAACAATTTCTGACCTTTCCAAACTCTTGGCAGTGGTTGAAGATTAGATGCATGGGGGTGAATTGTCTGATCCATCCCATTTTCTTTATACTTCGGCAACCCGATCATGGATAAAAAGAGTCCATCGGTACCTAGCTCAACGTACCTAGATATCCACACTTTCAAAACATAGAATACTCGCATAGCCACGGGCTAATGAGAATACGGTTCCGTCGATCCCCAAAGCCAATTTTATTTATAGACACAAGAATGGCAAACTCAACCTTATTGCAACAAAATCTAGTTATATATTTACAAAGGTACATCTAAGTGAAATAATGTCTCAAGTGCTTACTATTCCATGCTTTTGAAATTGAGATTCCATCAATAGTCTCCAGCTTGAAAGTTCCATCTCCAAGCTTATGTCAATCGCAAAAGGACATTCCCAATTCGGGCTAAGTTTCGACTCGTTTTGAAACGAGATCAACAATCTCAAAGGTCTGGTTCCTGGCCTTGGCATTGAATTGTCCGCTACTCTTTTTCGGTGAGCATCTACCCTTAAATTATCTTCCTCTCACTTCTCATTGATCAAGTCAAGGGACTCAAGCAAGAGTTCCTCGTTCGTTTTAGGATTGTAGTGAGTTCTTCGATGAAAAGGAACTTCCAATTCAATTAGAATAATAGCCCTTGATCCGTCAGCCAAAGTGAATGGAGTATGGTCGGTAGTGGACTTGTAAGTTGTTCGCTAAGCCCATAGTGCTAGGGTCATTCATTGTCCCAGTTGCCCTTGGCCTTCATCAATCATTTTTTCGAGATGGATTTTATGACCTATTCACCGCCTCCATTTGTCCATTCATCTGCAGGTGTGCTATAGCCATAAATTTCTTTTCAATTTGATACAAAATTGCAAAAATCTTTAAATTTAGCGCTTTCGGATTGGGTCCATTATCAGGAATAATCTTTTAAGGAACTCCGAATCGGAATATGATGTTTTTCTTGCAAATTTGATCACTTTGTTCGTGTGATCTTGGCTAGCAGTTCTGCTTCGGTTAACTTTGTGAAGTAGTCAACTGCAACAATGGCATACTTCACTCCACCTTTCGACATCGGTAGCACATCGATTCTATCAAGTCCCCAAACTGCAAATGGCCATGGGCTGACCATTTGTATACGTTCTATGGATGGGGCTCTAGGAATCTTCGCAAATCTTTGGCATCTATTGCACTTAATGGTGTAATCAGCAATGTCTCGATTGATTGTTGGCCAAAAGTATCCATATCGTAGAGTCTTCCTTGCCAAAGTTTCCTCCCCAGTGTGATCACCGCAACTTCCCTCATGCACATTGGCAAGTATCTTTTTGGCTTCTTCCTTGGTGACACATTGTAGTAGGGGAGTAGAGAATCCTCTCCCATAGAGCACTCCTTAAATAATGAATGATGGTACTTTGTGCAAGAGCTTTCTTCGTTTAATTATCCCATTCACGAGAATTCCTTTCAGTAAGTATTCTTTGATTGGAATCATCCATGACTACTTCTCCACTTCGGCCTCCAAGATTTAATCAACATCCATCTAGTCGATGCTTGAAGCTGGAAACACCTCCACTAGAACCAATCCTATAAGCTATGCATCCCCAGAGCTGGCCAACTTGGCCAATGAATCAGCTTTCATGTTCTCCTTTCTGAGAATGTGCTTTATCCTATATTATTCAATATTATTCAACAGTTCCAAAACCTTCGTCAGGTAAAGGGCAATTCTCACTCCGTTAGCCCGAAACTCCTTCTTCACATGACAGACCATCAATTGAGAGTCACTGAATATATGCAATATTTTGACTCCCAATCCTTTCCCTATCTTGAGCCTTATGATGAGTGCTTCATATTCAACTTTATTCTTCATTGGGGGAACTCAAGTTTCAAAGCGTAACAAATCATACGTTACTCTAGGGTGTGTTCATTGGATGCTTCATCTATATAAAACTTCCATTGAACAATTTGGACCATGTCTTCCTCCACCTCTCCATCCCAGATGGTGAACTCGACAATGAATTCAACCAATGCCTATCCTTATATTTCCCTTTTGGGATGGTAGGTTATATCATACTAGCTTAGTTCAATTTTCCACTTCAGTAGCCTTCAAAAAGTCTTAGGTTGGTGTAACACTTGTCTCAAAGGTTTATCGCTCAACACTTTTATCGAATGAGATTGGAAGTATGGTCGCAACTTCCTCGAAGAGATCAACAACCAATACATTATCTTCTCCAACTTTGGATAATTCTTTTCTAATCAGTGAACCACTTGCTGATGTAATATACTGGTCTTTGAATTTTGGACTTCTCACGTACCAGGGTTGCACTCAGTGGTTAAGCGGATACTACCAACTAGACAAACAAGTATTCTCCTTCCATAGCCTTCGATAACACTGGTGGTCTCTCCATGTGATCAAGTAAGGCTTAAAAAGCTTTCTGACATTCCTCCATCTAGATAAACTTCCCTTTCTCTTTCTTGAGGGCATCAAAGAACGACACACATATATATATCTGTCTCCTTTGAGATGAACCGACTCAGTGTGACGACCTTTCTGTCCAAGCTCTGCATTTCCCTTCTCGTTCTTGGGGCATCAACATCTTTCAATGCTTTTATCTATTCTAGATTGCCCTTGATATCCCATGAGTTTAGTATGAAACCCAATAATTTTCCAAATGTGACTCCAAAAGAACATTTCAATGGATTGAGCTTCATTCTCTAAAGCACATCAAAAATCTCTGAGAGATCTTGAATGTGGTTCATTGATCGTTGTGATTTCACGGGCACATCGTCCACATAGACCTCCATCATCCATCTAATTTGATCCTTGAACATTGAATTCACCAATCATTAGTAAGTGGCTCTGGCATTCTCTAGGCCGAATTACATCACATGGTAATAATACAATCTCAAGTCAGTAATGAAACCAGTGTAGTCTTGATTTGGAACATGCATTGCTATTTGATTGTAGCTGGAATATGCATCATGAAGGATAATAGATTAAGCAGTGAGAAGATGTCCTTTGGGCATGCGTTACTCAGATTTGAATAATTGATGCATGTCTATCATTTTCCATTAGGCTTCTTGACTGGCACTAGATTCGATACCCATTCAGAGTATATTACTTCATGGATGGAGCCGTCAGCCTTCAGCTTATCCACTTTTGCCTTTAACATAGCAGATCCATCCAAACCCAGGTTGTGCCTCTTCTTCATAGGAGGGTTCACATTCAATGTGTGGCATGCTATCTCTGGTGATATTCTATACATATTAGAATGTGTCCAGGAAAACACATCCAGGTTTGCTTGGAAAAACCCTACTAACTCCTTCTTCATTTTCATGCCAGGCTGAGATCCGATCTTTAGGACCCAAGTGGGGTCATCCTAATCGATCAAGATGTTAATCGTTAGTTCAGCTGGGGCCTTCCTCGCATCATCTGGTTGTTTTCTCAAATTAATAGATTTGAAGATTCTACTATGTCGTCCGAGCCAGGGCTTAGGCAGTGGTTGTTATGTGTCAATCATCTTAATGCAGAGGGTCTTCTCTGTATCTTTTCCCTTCTCACGTCGCTTCGCCTCTCTAAGCTCCATGACGTAACAATCACGACCAGTACTCTGGTCTCCTTGGATAGCTCTTATCCCGTTCTTCATCGGAAACTTCATCATTAAACACCATAGGGCTAAGGCCACAATGAAATTGGTAAGGGTCGATCAGCATAAGAAAGCGCTGTAAGCAGAGTACATATCAATTACAATGAAGGTATGCACCCATGCCATCTTACGGTAACCTTCACCAAGCTCTATCGATAAATCAATACAACCAACATGCCTTGTAGCCTCTCTGGTAAATCCCTAGATCCTGGATTTACATGGCTTTAGGTCCTGCATACTCGTCCTCATCTGATCAAATGTCTTCTTAAATGGAACATTTATCGAGCTTCGACAACCAAAGAGAACCCGATGCATAGTAGCTGGCACAACCACTGTCGTAATCACCAAAGGGTCAATGGTCAGTGCTTGCACCTAACCGCTTCTCGATCTCTGAGCACAATATCCTCGGTCATCATTCTTAGTTGTTTTCTAAAACACTATCTTCTACAAAAAACTATCCTTCACAACATGCTTCAAAGAACTTCCATATCTCTATATCTTAATCTAGATTTTCTGGTAGGATGAGGTCCACCAGAAATAATGTTGATTACAATTCTCTTGTCAGGCTACCTAGGTCCATCACCACTAGGCCTAGCCTGATTTCGTTGGGCCATCCACCCCTTGGATTTATTGTTCATTTGCCCACCATCCTATGAGACTTTCACATAATGTTTCAACTTCTTTTTCATGATCAGATCCTCAATTATATTCCTTACATGTCGACACTCGTTGGTATTATGCATGTGTATCTCATGGAAGCAACAATACTTTCTTGATAGATTTTCTCATTCAGTCGACTCCCTTTGAGCTGGCTTTGTATAATTCTCTATACCTTGTGTTGCAAGGTAAATATTCTCGAAGGTTTCATTCAAAGGGGTATAATCTTCAAGTTTCAAATATCTCAGATGCTACATGAAGTCCGGCTTCTTTCCACCAATTCCCTAATTTCCATTTTTCTAATTATTGTTCTTATTTCCAACATCGATCACAGCATTTCAGGCACTCTCGTCGGTTTGCCTTATGGCAACGTTGCTCTGCAAAACTTTCCTTGATGGTCTCCTACCAGCCTTCTTGATGGCCATATCTGCCTCTTCTAAGTGTAGAAACTAGGTCAACTTTCGATAGAATTCTTCTATGGTTAGTGGCTGCTTCACCTTCAACAATTAACCAAAATTGTATCTTGGTGTATCCTCCGGATCAATGCCATTAGCATGATATCTTCCTTTGCATTACTCATTTCAGTCACATCGGTATTGAATCTACTCTAGAATTTCTTTATAGTCTCTCTAGGACCTTGAAGGATACTCGACTAGGACATCACGTCCTTTGGTCGAGAAGTATAGAGTCTAAACTGCTTGATGAACTTTCTAGCCAATCGATCAAACAAAGATATCGATTCTGATGCGAGCCGAGTAATCCACATCGTAGTTACTCCTTCGAGGAACACGGGGAAACATCTACATCTCAAGGCATATGTTGCCCTAACACCATCCATGTGCCACTCGTACTTCAAAAGATATCTTGAATTTGTCATTCCATTGTATAACGACATCATGGGCATAACAAACCTTCTAGGATAATCTTCCTATAAAATATTCTTGATGAATGAGATCCTACTAGGTGATGAAACCCAACTACTATTACTTCTTTGCTAGTTCTCATCCACCAACCTTCTTACCATATGGGCTATATATTTTGGATCAGTCATATCGACCAGACGGTGATCATCAAGGACTTCCTCAAGTGTTTTGCTCCAAAATGCTCTCGGTTACTTCTTTGATGTCTAGGTTCCCCATCTTTGGGGGAACCATTCGTCCAGTTTTTCATTGTTTACGTTCTCACATTGATGGCTTAGCGGCATTCGCTTAAACACCACCACTCTTAGCACCAACAGCATAACCAACATTAGCATCTACCACCTCATGTAACTTATCATCTAAGCTATCAACCACAACTCGGCCCCTCAACTCAATATGGAGTTGTGAAGGCTCGGTGCTGAGTTGTGACTTGTCCATTGGGGTTTTCCCTGACCCTATTTTTATGTCCCAACTTCCACTCTTCTCATCTTCTGCTTTCCATCACTCCGGTTTAAGTCCAATAGAAGAACTCATTTCTTTCGAGTCAAAAAATGATGATTCTCTACGACTCTTCTTTCATCTTTGGGGATAGCTGAGTCATCATAACAATGCAATTCTCAATCTACTTCAGGATTGCATTCTAGCTCTCTATCATCCTTTTGTACATCTCAATCATTATTCGGTCCAAATCTACCCTAGTCATCATCTTTGATGTTGTACCGACCCGTATTTTTGACTATATAATATTTAAATAATTGATTTAAATATTTAATCGTTAATTAAATAAAGGCCTAAAATATGATTTTTTGCATACGGACGAATCAGGACTCGAGACCACTTTCATTGAGTTCTTATTAATGTTGCAAATTAAAATGAGTATAAGGATCGCTATATTTGGAGAGCGGATGATCCGTTGGCCGAAACGCTTTCGAAATGCACGAAATTAGCATCGGGGTGTAGTATCAGCTAGCGCGATCGGACGCGTCATGTGATCGTGCGAGCTCGAAATGCACAACCATTTATTTGAGAAAATAAATAAGTGGAATAAAATATTAATATAAATACCACTCAAATTCCTTTTCCCTCTCTAATCCATTTAGCCACTTTACTGTTCCATTTCCTGCGAACAAAATCATGGCCTCTTCCTCCCAAATCCATTCAAAAAATAAAATCGAGAGATCCTCTCCACTAAAAATCATGAAACTAGATCCGATAAGCTCGTATGGATGAGAGCTATGCGCTGACTGTGGCAGAATTTTGGTCGATCGTCATTGGAGACATCGACCTTCTTGGATGCAGATCTAGGGTTTGAGATGGCCGGAGCTATGGACGACGATAGGAGAAACGGAGATCGCCGTCGGAATTCTCTTCGCGAATAGCATCTATCCACCAAAGCTTGTCGGATCCAATCGAGAGATGGAAAACATGTTCATGCATTATGGATAGTGTTAGCACCAAAATTGGTCACTAACCTCTTAGAGAAAGATTGTGTAGAGATATAAGTGATGAATACAAATTAAACAGAGGAGAGAATGCTAATTTAAATGCAGAAAGTAAGAACACCAAATTTATAGTGGTTCAGCGTAATTGCCTACGTCCACTTTGAGGTTAAACTTTATTGATCTTCTTAATAGATGATTACAAATACAATTCGTGAATCAAATGCTTGAATGATAGAGAAGATGAGTCTAAAAAATGGTAGAGTCTCCCCAGTGTTCTCTCCCAAAAAAGGATCCTTTTTCACTGTGACCATGCCCCTCTATTTATAGACAAATATGGACTGGACTTCCCAATTGGGCTTGATGGCCGAACACTCTAGCCCAAGTACAGTGGTCGCTGTATGCCGAACACCATAATGCCGAACGATAACTTTCTATGCCGAACGGTATGTTCGATGTGTGGGAAGTGCAGGATGGTTGTCAGTCGAAGCCGAACGTGTCTCTGTCCGAAGCTCTTGGCCGAACAATGCTCCATGACCGAATGATGCATCTTGGCCAAACGATAGTGTTACGTTGTGTAGTTGCGCACACCGAACGTCTTCTGGATGCCAGGTACTACCTGATGCCGAGTGCCATCTGATGCCGAGTGTCATCTGATGCCGAATACTACGTCGAGTACTATCTGATGCCGAACACTACCTGATGCCGAGTGCCATCTGATGCCGAGTACTACGCCGAGTACTATCTGATGCCGAACACTACCTGATGCCGAGTGCCATCTAATGCCGAGTATTACCTGACGCCAAGTACCACACCGAGTACTATCTGATGCCGAGCACTAGCTGACGCCGAGTACCACAGATGCCGAGTACTATAGATGCCGAGCGCTATAGATGCCGAGTACCTGCCAATGCCAAGTGCTCAGTTGCCTGGTCAAATCTCCAGGAAACACTTGCCCCCCGAAGTGTATTACGTGACCGAACGTGATGCGCTTTGGACCTAGACGAACTTTCCTTGGAGATGCCTTCTCGAGAATATGTGTGACGAGCATGGTATGGACGCCGAACGATACGTTCGAAGCCGAACAATCCTCATGTGCCGAACGGTACCTTGCTTTGAAGCCGAACGCTAAGACTTTGACCGGTTCCACCGGATATAGCCTTTTCAACTTCTGTCTTCCCCCTATAAAACCAGGTCCTTCCCGTCTCCTCTCCTTTACCTTTTTACTTCTGCCACTCTTCAAAGATTTGCAATCCTCGCCAGCCGATCAGATTCAAAACCTGACCATTCCTTCCTAAGCTCCAATCTGCAAACTAGGTATTGTTCCTTGTACAACTCGAATAGGTTTCAAACGAGATGGCCAAGTGTGTCATGTAGAGAGCTTTTTAGTAGGTCGTCCTTATTGCCGAACGATGATGCGAGGCGGGGAGGAATGATTTGGAGTGTTTGCACATATGGCCATTGGATTTAGCTTCTTCGCGCCGAACCGAAGTTAAAAAGGAAAAGGAAAAGGAAAACGTTGGAGGTGGTCAGGGTGTTGGATGGCATAGCTTTGGTTCGGCGCATGTTGTCATGCACCGAATGGTGGAATGGAGGGCTGCCGAACAGTATTTCATCCGAACAAACTAGGGAATGCCGAACAACAACCTAGCCGAACAAACCAAAGCCAAACACAAATGTCGAACAATAACTTAGCCGAATCGAACCCAAGCCGAACACACTTAAATGCCGAACTGTATCAAGGCCGAACAACATAAATATTGAGCAACTGACATGCCGAACCATGCTTAGGCCGAACAATACAATGCCGAACATCATTTTAAATGCCGAACAGTATACGTTTTGAACAATTGACCTGCCGAACAAACATACATGCCGAACACTATACTTAGGCCGAACAATCCAAATGCCGAACAAAACCTAGCTGAACCATATCAAGGCCGAGCAATGCAAATGTCGAACAATTATAAATGCCGACCAATGATAAACGTTGAACCACACTTAGGCCGAACACTGCAAATGTCGAACGAACCGTTGCCTTGCCTTAAGGCGGGCTTTTTGAGACGGTCAGCGATGACGGTCTTCGAAGGCGACGATTCGAAGCTCATTTTTATATCTTTGAAATTTTTAGATTCTTATTGCTTGTACACAATTGCTTGCACTAGTTCACACATCACGTGGGGGGAAAATTCGTATTGTTAATTCTAATGCTCGACGTTTTTCAAGTATAGTTTTCTCAGGCACTTAGCTAGGTTTTATTGAGGATGTCAAGAAAGTCTAGCTCCGCCACTATATCTGACAGGCTTGGGCCGTCATCAAGGCGAGAAGCCGCTGATACTTCTAATCCGTCGACTTCTCTTGCTCATAACTTAGCACCCGATGTCCTGGAGGCAACAATTCTACTAGACAATCCGATCGATTCACAGGCTTCGAAAATCAATGAAGCCGCACTCCAACGGATATGTTCCATCCACGGGATTCCCTTCACCGATGTGCTAGTCCCTTCGCGACATGATCGTCCTCACCTGCCCCCAGTCGGGTATACCGCCTGTAACAAGTTCATGTGTTGGATGGGCAGCGTGCCTCCCTTTAATTTATTCCTCCGGGATGTACTGCAGTATATCGACGTTGCTCCATCGCAGCTGCACCCGAACGGTCATGCATTTCTATATGGGACCTACTTACTTTTCATGGCTGTCTTCTCCAGACCTCCAACCGCTGGCGATATCAGATACATGTATATGATCAAGAGACGGAAAGACAGTCCTTCCTTTATGTTCCTCGAGCCGTACCACAAATGCCAAATCTTGACAGGGGCATGCAATAAATTCGCCTTGTACAAACAGGAGTGGTTCTATGTGCATTGCCCTCCTGGTTTTGCAAGGAGATGGGTTGAAGGCAGTAAGTCTCTCTGCTGAATCAGTATTCGCATTTAACCGGAGTCATGCTTTTTCTAACTCCTCATTTCATCTTTTCAGGTATCAACCCACGTCCGGAAGGCCGAGGATATTCTGAGGCCGTTGAGGCCATTAGAGCTCTTCCTGCCGAGGAACGAGACATTCGGTCCATTGGTTTTAAACGAGTCATTGTCGAGGTTTGGCTTGCTTGCCCCTGGTCGCCGAATTAGCCTTCCGAAGGGCGTTTCTATCCCCAAGCCAGCATCCGGTAAAGGGAAAAAACAGGCCGGATCGTCGTCACGCCGCACTCCCGATACGCACGAAGAAGGTGAGCGCAAAGAAGGCAAAGCTCCTGAGACTCAAGGCGAGAATGTGGGACCCGCTTGGAATCCGGCGGTTGAAGTTCAAGACATTGAAACGTCATCCTCCCCTTCAAAGGGAAAGAAGAGGTTAAAATACAAAGTTCAGAAAGAGAAAGTTGGTGGCACTTCAAAGGTTATGCCTGTCCCGCCCGAGAAAGAGGCTTCCTTGCAGCACCTGGAAAGTTCCCTGAGGGGTCTGTCGAACCTTTCTATTCCCGAAGATATACTTAATTACGGGTTCGATGATCCTGAAGCCCTCAAATTTCCTTCGCCCGCTAGAGGCAATGCGGGAGTTCAACTCCCGATCCAAGGAGACGATACTCCGATTAGTAAAGATAAAAGAACTGGTCCGTCGGGGGGAACATTAGGACACACACGCACATACGCATCCCATCATACACTTCAAGTTTTTTCTGATCTCATGGATTTTTCTTAACTCGTTGTTACCTCCATTCTTTGCAGGTGATATGGGGCGTTCTCACGGACTCGATCGCCTTCATGGCTCTTCCATATTTCATCACTCTGGACGGGACTCTAGTTCAGGCAGACGCAGGGACAGAGACGATTATGAAGATAGAGACAATCGTCCCCGTGAGTCGTCTCACCGCAAGAAGGCATATTCTCAATCTTCACAGTCCCATGATCCTCTTCCTCCAACTGAGCCGGATAAGGAGAAGTCTTCACAGAAGGGTCACCAATCTGATGCTCCTCGAGAACAACACTCTGGTTCATCGAGTACAAGGCAAGTTCGGCAGCAACGAAAAAGAGCAGAACTTCCAAAGCCTCCTCCCCCTACTCCCGCAGTTGATCCAACTGTAGTGGAAAAGATGGTCGATCTTAAGGCCAAGTTTCCAAAAATTTGCTTCGATGGTCTGAAATTCCTCCCGGCTATTCACCATATTCCCGGGCACGTGAAGCAGAGTGCCATTACCTGCAATAACGACGTCTATGTTCAACATGACGTGTTTGTGCACTTGGTTGAAAAGATCTCGGAGGTGTCCATTGAGCGTCAATATGAGATTGATCGCCTGAAATTGGAGGCTGGCTGCGATAAGAACATCATCAGGCACCAAGACGAAGAGCTCGCTTCGTATAATTCGAAGCTGGAAGCCGCTGAACAAAGCGCAAAAGATACTGCCAAGGCAGTTACTCATTTAGAGATGGCTCACAAGAAGGAGCTTGATGAAGCAGTCCAGCGCAGCGGTGCCCTTGCCCTAGAGAAAGATTCCGTTCAAAAAGAAAGGGACGCGCTCGCCATACAAGTCAGAGAGCTGAAGGAATCACTTTCCAAGGAAAAGGAGGACAAGGTAGCTGCTCAAGAAGAATCACAACGATACTGTGATGAAATCGTTGCTACTCGTCTCCTGAAAACGAAGCTCGATGACGAACTTGCTAGAGTTGAGAAAATGAAGGATGATTCCCGTGAGGAGGGCAAAAGAAAAGCTGCGGAGGAGATTGACTCTCGCCTCGAGGCGGCCGCAGAAGCTGGCAGGGAAGAGGTCAAATGCATGTTTGACCCGTTGATTGCTGAGTATGGAGCCCGTGTCCTTATGCATCGTGACTTAACATTCTTGGGCGATGGCTATCTCGAATCCCTAGCTGAGGCCTGGGAAACCTTAGTAAAGATCAGGAAAATCGAGTCAGGCTCTGAGGAGGTCGATGAGGATGCCTTGGTGAAGGAGTTTCTTAGGGGGAATGAGCCAACGGATCTGTCCGCAGCTTTGGCGCTTTATAACAAAGGCTCTCCCCTTCCAAAAGAGAAAAGTGATGAAGCTGGCCCGCCTGGGGCTGAGACTACGGCTCCTCATATTGCTGCTCCTCCTGCTGCTCAACCGGCCGGTCGGCCGACACTTGACCCGTTCGAGCAGCATGCCGGTTATGATCCTGAAGATCCCGGGCTCGGCGTTCACGTGCTATCTTCGATTCTGGAGGGTGAAACCCCACGCGCAACCGATAGCCAACCTGAACCCGGTAGGAAACTCTTCTTCTCTAGAAGTCAAAAGACCTTGTCATTCTCCAGTATTTATTCGTTCTAACGTTCGTTTTTTATGTTTTCATGCAGGGTGCTCTGATCCCGAGCCAACTCCGAGGAGCGATGACGCCAAGGAGGAGGCGGAGAAAACAAGCGATGCTGCTCACGCGGAAGTAACTCCTGGCCCTGGCGCTCAAGTGATCGGGGCACTAGATGATGACAATCTTGACACTTCGTCCCCTGCCGAAGGGAGCGATGAAATCGAGATCACCGGCGCCTCCGAGCATACTTCAAAGATGAGCATGAAGGACCGCCTCGCCGAAGAGGAGAAGAAAAAGGCCGAGGTCAAAGTTGAACCTGAAATACTGGAACTTACCGACCTGCGGAACAGGCCCTTGAAAATCATTCTCCCGGGCAGGTCCAAACCACTAGATGTTCCGTCTCCTACTCCTGACTCCGCTTCTTTAGCAAGTAAGAAATCCAAGAAAAAGCGTGAAGGAGAGGAGTCGTCGGAAAAAACAAAGGAAGACAAGAAGAAGAAAACGAAGAAGTAATATATACACTCGTTCGACGAGCTTCTTGCTTAAGTCTTGTCGTTGCTTTTTTTTGTGGCTTGCAGTTTGTATAGGTAGGTTCTGAACTCTGAGTTTTTTAGGAGTAACCGTGTAACCCCATTTTGAACTACTGAATGAAGTTTAGTTTCTTTTTCATTTGATTTGTTGACTAACTGTAGTCATGACTCCAGTTGTTACGAGTTGCATTATCTCCCAGTCTACTCTCGTGTTGTTCAAGCATTTCCAAACGCGGCGTACTTCTTGTTCCACGTTTCTCGAGTACTTGGACTCCTTTCTGAATCGGCGCTCTGGGGATTCAAAGTAAGTTGATCGACATTCAGTGGATTCGGAGATTTGAAATCGTTTATACTCCAGTCCGCGCTCCGGGGACTTAGAGTATTCCGATCCACGCTCTGGGGATTTGGAGATTTGGAAATGTTTATACTCTAGTCCGCGCTCCGGGGACTTAGAGTACTTCGATCCGCGCTCTGGGGATTCGGAGATTTGGAATTGTTTATACTCCAGTCCGTGCTCCGGGGACTTAGAGTACTCCGATCCACGGTCTGGGGATTCGGAGATTTGGAATCGTTTATACTCTAGTCCGCGCTCCGGGGACTTAGAGTACTCCGATCCGCGCTCTGGGGATTCGGAGATTTGGAATCGTTTATACTCCAGTCCGCGCTCCGGGGACTTAGAGTACTCCGATCCGCGCTCTGGGGATTCGGAGATTTGGAATCGTTTATACTCTAGTCCGCGCTCTGGGGACTTAGAGTACTCTGATCCGCGCTCTGGGGATTCGGAGATTTGACATCGTTTATACTCTAGTTCACGCTCTGGGGACTTAGAGTACTCCGATCCGCGCTCTGGGGATTCGGAGATTTGACATTGTTTATACTCTAGTTCACGCTCTGGGGACTTAGAGTACTCCGATCTGCACTCTGGGGATTCGGAGATTTGAAATTGTTTATACGAGTCTGTATATCGTATAGGATAATGTAATTCGTCATCCGATCATGAGATATAGAAACATTAGTGATTTGTGGAAAATACGGCTTCAAGCCTTTATTAATGAAAAATAACTAGACTACTTGATTACATAGTTAAAAAGAAACTAAGCTAAAACTGAACGAAAACACATAGGAAATAACAGTGCCTAAAACAAGAAAGGAAAACATGCTAAATGTAATAATGCCGCAAATGCTCACTGTTCCATGCTCGGGGGAGTGTTGCGCCATCAACGGTCGCTAGCTTGAATGTTCCTTCTCAAAGCTTCCGTTCAATGACGTATGGACCTTCCCAGCTGGGATTCATGCGCGATGGAACCGGGAAAACTCGTTTCAGAACGAGATCACCTACATCAAAAGTTCTTGGGCGGACTCTGCAGTCGTAGTAACGTTTGACTCGGTGCCTATGTGCTGCCGTCCTTAATTCGGCCTCTTCATGCTTTTCATCGATGCAGTCCAGTGATTCCAACAAGAGGTCATGGTTCGTCTTGGGATCGTAGTACGTCACTCAGTGTGATGGAACTTCAAGTTCCACAGGTATAACGGCTTCCGAGCCGTATGCCAAGGCGAATGGAGTGTGGCCGGTCGCGGACTTGTGGGTAGTTCTATAAGCCCATAGTGCTGTTGGGAGCTCATCTACCCACTTGCCTCCAACCTTCTCCAGACGCTTCTTTAGTATGGACTTGATTATTTTGTTAACGGCCTCGACTTGTCCGTTGGCTTTTGGGTGTGCAACGACGGCGAACTTCTTCTCGATGCCATACTTTAAACAGAACTCTTTGAACTCTCTGCTTTCAAACTGCATCCCGTTATCTGTAATGATGGAGCGAGGAAGGCCGAAGCAGCATATAATGTTTCGTATAACGAAGTTAATGACCTTCTTAGAGGTGATTGTGGCCAAAGGCTCTGCCTCAGCCCATTTTGTGAAATAGTCGACTGCAACTATCGCGTATTTCGCACCACCTTTGGATATAGGCAAAGAGCCGATTATGTCGATCCCCCAGATTGCAAACGGCCAGGGACTGACCATTTGCGTGAGTTCCGTTGATGGAGTCCTCGGGATTTTTGCATATCTTTGACACTTGTCACATTTTCTTGTGTAGTCCGCAGCGTCCCGATTTACGGTCGGCCAATAATATCCGTAGCGGAGGACCTTCTTTGCTAGCGTTTGCCCCCTAGTATGGTCGCCACATTCCCCTTCGTGAACCTCTCTTAAGACCCGCTTTGTCTCGTCATGAGCGATGCACCGTAATAATGGGACTGAGAAACCTTTTCGATACATTAGTCCATCTTGCATCACGTATCGTGCGGCCTTTCGAAGGACCTGGCGTCTTTTGCTCCTTTTTTCTGGTAAAGTCCCGGTCGTCAGGTACTGTTTGAATGGGGTTATCCACGATTCCTTCTCGATTTCCGTTTCCAATATACAATCAACTTTCATCTCGTCTATGCTCGGGGCGTGCAAGGCCTCAACGGGATAAAATCCCATTTGCTGTGCATCGCCTGTGCTTGCAAACTTAGCCAACAAGTCGGCTTCTTTATTTTGTTCGCACGGGACATGCGAAATGTCATAATGCTCGAGATTCGACAGTAGTTCTTGGACCTGAACAAGGTACGGAGCAAGCTTCTGTCCCTTGGCTTGGTAATCTCCCCGCACTTGGTAAACCACCAACTGTGAGTCACAAAAGATCTCAATTGATTTGATCCCGAGTTCCCCGATGAGCTTCAAGCCAGCAATCAATGCTTCATACTCTGCTTCGTTATTCGTAGCTGGGAAATCAAGCTTCAAAGCATAACAGATTGATCGGTTTTCCGGAGTTATAAGAACTACACCCGCGCCGGAGCAACGGTCGTTGGATGCCCCATCAGTGTATAATTTCCATCGAACGGGAGGAATGGCGTCATGATTATCTGGTTCTGTGGGCATGGTAAACTCAGCGATAAAATCTGCTAATGCTTGCCCTTGTATGGCTCTCCGTGGCAAGTAGGCGATATCGAACTGGCTCAACTCGATGTTCCATTTTAGCAATCTTCCAGAAGTTTCTGGTCGTTGGAGTACCTGCCGCAGGGGTTGATCGGTATAAACACTGATTGAGTGTGCTTGAAAATATGGGTGTAGCTTACGTGATGCGATCACCAAGCAATAGGCCAATTTCTCAATTTTAGGGTAATTTCTTTCTGCCCCCGTTAAACGCTTGCTAACATAATACACCGGCTTTTGGATTCGGTCCTCCTCGCGAACCAAAGCCGCACTTATTGCATGTGGGGATACGGCCAAGTATACGTACAGCATCTCGTGGTCTACTGGTTTTGACAGCACTGGTGGACTCTCCAGATGCCTCACCAGATCCCGGAATGCTTCCTCACAACTAGACGTCCATTCGAAGTTCTTTTCCCTTTCTTTATTATATCAAAGAAAGGGATGCACTTGTCAGTTGCCCTGGATATGAATCGACTTAGCGCAGCTACTTTTCCATTCAAGCTCTGTACCTGTTTTACAGTCCTGGGTACTTGCACATCTCAAATAGCTTGGATCTTTTCAGGGTTAGCTTCAATTCCCCTAGCATTGACGATGAATCCCAAAAACTTCCCCGACGCAACGCCGAAGGAACACTTCAAAGGGTTGATCTTCATCCCGTAATACCTGAGTATGTCGAACATTTCAGCCAAGTCTCGAATGTGGTCGTTTGACTGCCGTGACTTCACGAGCATGTCATCCACATAGACTTCCATCGTCCTACCAAGTTGGTCCTTGAACATTCGATTCACCAAACGCTGATAAGTCGCTCCTGCGTTCTTTAGTCCGAAGGGCATTACTACATAGCAATATAGCCCGACATCTGTAACGAAGCTGGTGTGTTCTTGGTCCGGAATATGCATCGGGATTTGGTTGTACCCCGAGTATGCATCCATGAATGACAACAGCTCATGTCCTGCGGTGGAGTCGACCAACTGATCGATCCTTGGTAATGGGAAACTGTCCTTGGGGCACGCTTTGTTCAAATCGGAATAGTCTGCGCAAGTTCTCCATTTCCCATTTGCCTTTTTCACTAGTACGGGGTTCGATACCCATTCAGGATAGAGGACGTCACGGACAAACCCATTGGCTTTGAGTTTGTCCACCTCCTCTTTGAGAGCAGCGGACCTCTCCGGGTCCATTCCTCTCCTCTTTTGTTTAACTGGGACGTATTTCGGGTCTATGTTCAACATATGACTCGTGATGGCGGGAGAAATCCCACACATATCAGAATGCGTCCAGGCGAAAACATCAAGATTCGCCCGGAGGAAGTCACTAAGGTCTTCGGTCATTGCGGGGCCAAGCTGTGATCCGATCTTCAGTATTCGCGAGGGGTCGCTTTGGCTGACTGAAATGTCAACCGTTAGTTCAGCCGGCCCCGCCTTTTCTTCCCTGGGTTTCTCATCGTCGTCTCTCGGATCTATGTCTCTGAAGATCCAAGAGTTATGCCCGAGCCAGGGCTCGGGCACTACTTGTCAATTATCCGAACTATGGATGCGGACGGGATTGTCCGCAACCTTTCCTTTCTCCCTCCGGTGGGCCTCCCGGAGCTCAGCCACATAACAGGAACGACCAGTTGCTTGGTCGCCATGAACAATACCTACTCCTTTGTCAGTTGGGAACTTCAAAGTTAAACACCACGGGGCCAATGCTGCCCTAAACTCAGCCAGGGCCGGCCGGCCCAAGAAAACATTATATGGAGAATCCACATCCAAAACTACGAAGGGTAGGATTCGCACCCTCCGACGCTCGCCTTGCCCCAGTTCAACTGGTAACTCGACATACCCCACTGCATCAGTCGCAGCGCCGTTAAAGCTGTGTATACGAGCCTTGGACGGTTTCAAGTCCTTTGTTTCCAGTTTCATTTGGTCATAAGCCTTCTTGAAGATGATGTTGACAGAGCTTCCGCAATCAATCAGAATTCTCTTCACATATGCCGGTCCAATCGTCGCAGATATGACCATCGGGTCGATGGTTGGAGCCTCCACTTGATCAGCATCTCTGTTTCTAAACACTATGTCATCTGTCATTACGTGCTGCTGCTTGGCAGGAGTCCCATCCTCCACGTTCGAACAGCACTCAAAATCTGCATGCTTCAGGGAACTTGCATATCGCTCCATCTCTTGCCAATTCTTATCCGCGGGGTGAGGTCCGCCGATAATTGTATTTATGACTAGTCTACCTACGATTGGGGCAGGCTCCTCGGGATGACGCGGAGCTGGTGCGCGACCCGTGTTGGACGTTCCCTGTCCTCCTTCCTGTGGATCCTTCACAAATTCTTGCAACTTCTTTTGCCTGATCAACTTCTCGATAGCGTCATGCAGGTGTCTGCACTCTTCCGTATTGTGCCCATAAGTCTCATGGAAGCGACAATATTTCCCGGTCCACTTCTGTTCCTCGGTTGATTCTTTTGGATGTGGCTTTCTGTATTGAAAAGTATTGCAGGTGGATAGGTAAATGTTCTCAAGCGGCGCGTTCAGCGGAGTATACTCGCTGTAGCTTGGAATTCTCGATTTCAACTTCCCCACTTCTCTCTTCTTCCCTTGATTTCTTCCTCCGGACTCCTTAGACTGCCCAGGCTTATTCTGGACATTGACTTGGACCTTTCCCGAGTTGTCTCCGGACTGCTTCACAGCAATGTTGCTCTTCAAAGACTCTTGGACAGGTCCTGGTGCCTTATCTCGTCTTACCCACCTGGCTTCCTCTCTCCTTATGAACTGGTGTGCCTTCGAGTAGAAACGCTCTAGTGTGGTCGGAGGTTTTCCTGCCAACCAGTCTCCAAATTCAGACTTCGGATCCACACCTCTCATTACAGCCATTAGAATTGCATGATCATTGGGATTACTGACTTCAGTTGCCGCAACATGGAACCTTTGTAAATATTCCTTCAATGACTCCCCGGGACTTTGGATTACACTGGACAGAGACATTACGTCCTTAGGACGAGTAGTGTGTATCCTGAACTGCTTAATAAACTTCTTTGCCAACTCCTCGAAATTGGACACAGACCGCGGAGGAAGTCGGGTAAACCACATAGTAGCTATCCCAGATAGAGTAATTGGAAAGCATCTACACTTGGTGGCATCATTTGCTCTAGTTGAATCCATCATCCATTCGTACCTCATGACATGCTGTCTGGAATCAGTCTTTCCCTCGTACGCAGGGATAGTTGGCATACTAAACTTTCTAGGGTACGCCGCCTGTAACACAACATCTGTGAACGGAGTGTGACTCCTTGATACTCCCCAATCGTCATTTGTCAAGCCCTGATTTTCTCTCATTAATTGCCTGACCATGGCTGTCAGGTCTGGTGTCTGTATGGAAGGTGGGAGATTAGAGTCCGTTCTTCGCGACTGTCCATGTTGATGCCTCCTCTCCTGGCGATCTGCCAATCGTGCGTCTTGAGGTTCGACATCATTAGCGTTTTGATGGTCTGGGCCTCCAGCTTCCACCTGTACTCCAGTTCCTAAGTTCCCAGCTCCGACTTGGTCATGGTTTCCAGCTGCTTGGGCAGCAGCACCCATCCGTGCAGCTTCAGTCTTACGGCGTCTGCGCCTGGGAGGTTCATCAGAAGAAGTTGAGCTGTCAGATGAGGAATAGGGAGCGGGATTGCCCCCAGCATTCTGTTGCTGCTGTTGAGTGAGTTGTGCCATCAGGTTGGCGTTAGCTTGCATCTGCTCTCCTAGTTGTCTCCTGCTTTCCCTGAGTTCTCTCATCAAGTCGTTGAACTCTATTCTGGTGACAACCGGAGTTTGGTCCTGGGCGGCAATTCCTACACCCGGAATTGCTGGCTGATTGCTAGGTCCTACTTGTTGCACGCTAGCAGTCTCATGGGCATCCGCATTATGAGAAGCTGACCTGGTATGTGGTCTTGCCATTGTAGAGTTATTGGTATGAACTCTGAGTAGAATCAACGGATGTCTTGTCAATGACTCGAATCTTCTTTGGGGGATTTGTTCAATCCAGTAGCTTCAAAGCAGATCCTTAAGGTCTGAGAATTCAATTCTCAGTGAAAGCACCAAAGTGTTAGCACCAAAATTGGTCACTAACCTCTTAGAGAAAGATTGTGTAGAGATATAAGTGATGAATACAAATTAAACAGAGGAGAGAATGCTAATTTAAATGCAGAAAGTAAGAACACCAAATTTATAGTGGTTCAGCGTAATTACCTACGTCCACTTTGAGGTTAAACTTTATTGATCTTCTTAATAGATGATTACAAATACAATTCGTGAATCAAATGCTTGAATGATAGAGAAGATGAGTCTAGAAAATGGCAGAGTCTTCCCAGTGTTCTCTCCCAAAAAAGGATCCTTTTTCACTGTGACCTTGCCCCTCTATTTATAGACAAATATGGACTGGACTTCCCAATTGGGCTTGATGGCCGAACACTCTAGCCCAAGTACAGTGGTCGCTGTATGCCGAGCAAGGTATGCCGAACACCATAATGCCGAACGATAACTTTCTATGCCGAACGGTATGTTCGATGTGTGGGAAGTGCAAGATGGTTGTCAGTCGAAGTCGAACGTGTCTCTGTCCGAAGCTCTTGGCCGAACAATGCTCCATGACCGAATGATGCATCTTGGCCGAACGATAGTGTCACGTTGTGTAGTTGCGCACACCGAACGTCTTCTGGATGCCGGGTACTACCTGATGCCGAGTGCCATCTGATGCCGAATACTACGCCGAGTACTATCTGATGCCGAACACTACCTGATGCCGAGTGCCATCTGATGCCGAGTGCCATCTGATGCCGAGTACTACGCCGAGTACTATCTGATGCCGAACACTACCTGATGCCGAGTGCCATCTGATGCCGAGTATTACCTGACGCCGAGTACCACACCGAGTACTATCTGATGCCGAGCACTAGTTGACGCCGAGTACCACAGATGCCGAGTACTATAGATGTCGAGCGCTATAGATGCCGAGTACCTACCAATGCCGAGTGCTCAGTTGCCTGGTCAAATCTCCAGGAAACAGATAGTGATTCTATCAGGTTGCGAATTATATATGAGTGTCGAGCTTGATATCTTCGAGTCCATAGTGAAGAGATCACTTAATGGAACACGTTGGCGAAGACGGCTCGCGATTTCGTTGAGAAACGGCCGAGATAGAGAAGAGAGAAGGTATGGAGCATGATGAGTTCTGTTTGTGCAGGTGTATGCACATACAGGGTTTAGAAAATGGGAAGAAAGATTAAGAGTGGTAATTGGATAATTGATTTGTTAATTAGTTAATCAATGATTTAGTTAATCTTATTTCTTATATCAGCCATATCTTTTGCATCTGATGCCCATTTTGGATGCGATTTCTTACATAGTGCTCGTGATGGAGAGATCTACGCTTTGGCACTAGTTTGGACAATTTTTGTAGGGGTGAGTGATATTGTCTCTCACCGTACTGTGATTGACTGTATAGTATTAGATCGACTTTCTGGAATGATTTTTTATTTTAAAATGTGATTTTCCTATACTTATACACCTACTAGATTTTTATAAAAGAAAATAAAAGTATTTTAAAATGATTTATATTGAATATCACATATTTTTCATCGACGTGCCATTTTTAAGGAATTATTAGATTTGCGCTATTTTGATATAATTTCTCCATTGGTTTATATGGATGTATTAAACATGTTGTATGTATGCTATTTTGGATATATGTATGGATGTTGGTTGCATGGTTGCTTGTTTGGCTGTTTTTGGTTGAAAACGCTGATTAGCGGTAATCAGGAGCTGCTAGAGGAATATCTTGTACGTTGGGGTTTCATACACGCGGATGCCTAACGAACGAGATAAGTTGTAGAGTAGTGTTAGGATACATGCGGACTGATCTGAAGGTCGAAGACGTGGCTTCAGACTTCAGGATGGATGCCGGACGTTTCTGTTTGGTCTGCACTTATCCGTTTTTGTTAAGTACAAGACCAAGGTGACTAGTATTGACCACTATAGATAGTCAGTGACCATCACCATTGTTGATTGGTGATTTGGCGAATCCATGGCTTGGAGGTTGAGGAGATTTCATGATGCTCGATTTGATGGCTTTGGGTCTAGTATCCATCTTTAGGCTACGAGACACGTATCTGGCTTTAGGCTGTGAGATACGAGAGTACGATGAAGAACCTAGATTTCCACTAGTTTCTGGCATGGGGGCCATACGAGTTATCATATATCTAAAGCACACTGGGTGATAGTTAGTATTGTCTAATGGATATTGTGTTTGTTATGGTTGCTTCACTAGCCACCTATCATTCTAGGAATCTCACACGAGGTAGGTATTGTGCATAGGGATACCTAGTGTAACATCCCTAATTTTTTATAACATTATTTAGGAGATTTAGTTAGATAAATTAAATAGAATAATGAAAATGTTAAGTGATAAGGGGATTGAGACTTGAATTAATTAAATTAAGGCTGAGCCTAATATAATAATTAATGGGCTTAAGAATGGATTTTGGTTAATTAAATTACATAAGGGTATAATTGGAATTACCGCCCATAACCCTTACCCCCTTACCCATATATATATTTTTGTTTCTACCATTTTTCTTCCCATTCACGTCATTTTTGAAAACGCAAATCAAAAGAGAAAAGAATGGCCGGCCATTAAGAGAGGAAGAGGAAATCAAATTAAAAGCTAGAGAATCAAGCTTAGGGGAAATCAATCTCAATCCAATTTCCTTATCTAAATCAAGGTGAATAATAATTCCATCTCTATTTGGTTTTGAATCATTTATTTTTGGATTTAAGGGTAAATTCGTTTTTATGATATATTGGATGATGATATGCTTGATTTATGATTTATATGATTTAAACAAGATTTTTTAAAAGAGTTTTTGCACGGTTTTAAGGTAAAACCAAGATCTAATTATGTTTAAATGCCATGGGAAATTTTATGTTATGAGAAACATGATTTTGGAGTTGGGTTTCAATTTTGATAATTTTCCAAGCTATGAAAAGATTATTATGAATTTTTAAAGGAAAATATGGTTATTTGTGTTTATAAATTTATTTTGGAAAATAGATTGAGAATTTGGGTCTGGAATTTTGATATGTTAGATAACATGAATAAAGTAAATTTCTGGAATTTTTAGGGATTTTTTCAATGTGATTTGCTATGCAAAATAAATTGTTTTAGAATAAAGACTTCTTTGCAAAATTGGTTTTGCTAATGGAAGGACTTATTTGATTAACTTAACCATGGTTTAGATCTAGATTAGCGGCAGTTATTTTTGGAAAAGAATTTGAAAAGGTTAAGGCAACTAAGCTAGTCTTGATACGTGGCAGGTTAGTTAGAGAAAGGTTTGCTTAAAGTAGTATAAATCCCGGTTTACTCAGAAAATTGGTCCTGCCTACTTTGGAAAGCCACTTTCGACACAGAAGCATCCGCCTTCATTCTAGTCGAAACCTATTATGCTGAAACCAATACACAAGGTATCACTAAGATGGTACGCAGTGGATTGGAGGAAGGCGAAAGGTAAGGTGTCGAAAGCATAACTTTCGAAGGAGTCGAAACCTTGGTTTGTTTTTAAAAGAAAAGCGTATGCTCTTGTTTTGAGCCATCGATGGAGTCGAAGCATATGGTTTCGAAAGAGGTTTTAAAAGGGTTTCGAAAGGGTTGTCATTAACTTAAGATTGCTTTCGACTGGGTTCCTTTACTTATGAAAGAATGTTTTGAAAGAAGGGGTTCCGACCTAGCCAAAACCTTGCTGCCATTCTTTAACCTTTCGATGGTGTTGAAGTTATCAAAGATGTCGTAAGGGTACTTTGTTTTATAAGTTTAAGCCACTTCCTATAGCTTTTGAAAGGGGTTAGGGGTTTCGAAGGCAATGGTTTCGAAAGGGGTTTCGACGCCAACCTTTCGTTATTTTACCTAGATGTTAAAGGCTTTCGAAAGAGATGATGCCGACGCCATCAAGTTTTCCTCAATATTTTTATATGATAAAAGATGGTTTCGAAAGAGATGCTTTCGTCTATATTCACTTTGACCGAAATAATGTTTTAAGTATAAACCCAATTCTTTCGAAAGAGGGACTTTCAAAGATTTCGGAAGGGTTACTTCCATTGGTGTCGAAAGGGGTACTTTCAACTGTTTTGAAGCTAAGCTTATAAAGGTTAAATATTAATACTTTACTACAATCGAAAGGTTTCAAAAGGAAGGTTTTGAAGTATTAAAAGGCAGGAGCGTAATGTTTTGAAGATAAAATTAAATGCTTTCGAAGGACGTCATCCTATGAAGTCGAAAGCTAGGTTTCGAAGGCATCGAAAGGTTTTATAACCCAAACTCTATTTTTAAAAGGAAAAACTCATGGCTAAATTAAAGGAGTTTTTATAATGGTTTTAAGAAGAAGCTATCTTTGATAAAGTAATAGGTTAAAGAGATTAACCATGTTTTACTTAAACCTACAGGAGTGGTATTTTTATGTTGTTATGTTGCTTCTTCAAATATGAATATATTCACTTTATAATGGACCCATAACTGCATTTTGGGGATAAAGGGTAGAAGAACCAGTTAGGTAAACTAGTAGTGAATATAAATTGATTAAACTCTTGAATGATTAGAATTACATCCAGGAGGTTAGGAAGACCAGAATATAGGATGCTAAAATATAAAAGAAAGATATTGGCAGGGGCCAATAGTTTCTCGGTAAGCCAATGAAAACTGTGTATAGGAAAAGATATTGGCAGGGGCCAATAGGTTCATAGTTAGCCCATGAAAACTATGTATAAAGGAAGATGTTAGAAAGACAGGTTCATAGTAAGCCCATGAAAACTATGGTTGGATACTGGCAGGGGTCTGTAGATTTGTAGTTATCCCATGAAAACTATATCCGGATTGAGATATTGACAGATGTCAATAGGTTCCTAGTCAGCCCAGAAAACTAGGGTAAGAAGAAAGGATATTGGAGTCACCAATAGGTTCCTAGTCAGCCCATGAAAACTAGGATAAGAGTAAGATATTGGAGTTACCAATAGGTTCATAGTGATCCCATGAAAACTATATAATTGGACAGGGAGTCCTTAAATGTTTAACGGGTTATTAGTTAGCTTGTGAAAACTAGTATGTTAATAGTAATCCTAGAAACCATGATTGAGACAGGTAGTCTAAAATTAATGGGGATGGGTAATCCAGAATTAATTCATTTGTTTTGCATATCATCATATTATACTATTTTGAATTGTTTTAACCATTGTAGATGCAAGAGCACAGTATATGGTTTTATAAAGGTTTTGAGATACCAGTGAGGGGAAAACTCATTCCATTAAGCGGCGTGGTCTCACTAGATATCTAAATGATTTGAGATGGTAGATTATTATTCATACCAGGCTTTATGTCTGACTCGAAGTTTATGTTTTCCCCTTAAACTCTTGGGTACTCAATTGATTTTGAGTATTTTGAGTTGAGGTTTTCAGTTACCTCTTAGGACGAATAAGCTTCCGGAGATGTGCAGGAGGCATGATAGCTATTTAGAGTTCTCTTTTCTTTTGATTCTGCTATGTTGTTTGTAATGGCAAAGTTGTTATATTGCATGTATATACTTTGATATACCAAGGGGCATCTTTATATGTCGCTTTGGGGCGTATGTTGTAATAAATATATTTTCTCTAAATGTGATTTGCGAAATTGGGATTATGTAATGAATTGGAAATATTTTGAAGTGAAATGTGATTTTGTTTGAAATTTAATTTTTTTTCCATATTCATGTGTTTTTGTGTATCAATGAATATCACACCGCTATATTTGGTCGCCGAGGATTAATAACTATGGATGACTGCAGCATCCGTAGCTGTTAGTTTTGGGCCTCCAAGTAGGGGGATGTTACAAGTTGGTATCAGAGCATATGTTTATGAAACTTTAAAAGAAAGTTAAATCTAAAAGATTTTTGAAACGTAATCCAATGAATTTGAAAATATGATCGGGGTTTGGGTTAACGCTATAGTAACGCACTTGTATTTGATATATATATATATATAAGTACGTGTTCCCTTCTCTCTTAGACCGTTCTTCTGTATCTTACTAAGGCTCTTATGCAGATTTACGAGAAAGAAGATATGGAAGTAGGAAACGGAAGAGGAAATCTAGGTGGAGGAAGCACCACAACCAACGGAAATGCTCGACCTAATACTAGGAGGAATCAAGGTTGACAGGCTAATGCTAATCCAAATGTTAAACCCAATGTAGGTGCTGGAAATTCGCCAGTAGATGCAGGGATGGTTTATCAGTTGTTAGCTAATCTCTTGCAAGATGGAGTTGCTAGTAATGTTGGAGGAGCTAATCATGTGGTTCCAGTTGGGAATAACTATGCTAAGCTAAGCAGAGACTACACCAGTTTGGGTGGAAAGTCGTTTGTTGGAACGGAGGATGTTGTTGAGGTTGAAAATTGGCTATTGAGCTGTGAAAGGATCTGTACAGATCTAGGCCTGGATGATGGGAAAAAGAGAAGGATGGCCTCTAGGCAGTTGCAAGGGGCAGCGCTTCATTGGTGGAATAGTGTGACCGCCGGAGTTCCAGAGGAAGAGCTGACATGACCTGATTTCAGGAGAAGGTTTGAGCAGAGGTTTCTGTTTGAAGTTGCTAAGTCAGCATTGATGAGGAAGTTCATGTATCTGATTCAAGGAGAGATGTCGGTGATCGAGTATGCTGCTAAGTTTGATGAGTTGTCTCGATATGGATATGCTATGGTTAACACTGATATCAGAAGGAATGAAAGGTTCATTCGAGGATTAAGACCTGAGCTTGCTAGAATGACCATGACCCATATCTGAGAACCTTGTAATATGGTGGTGGAGATGGCCACTCGCCATGAAGAGATGCTTGCTATTTCTGCTAGAGAGAGAGGACAGTTGAATCCCAGTTTCCTCAGGGAAATAAGAGGAAATTCTTTGAGAAGAAGGAAGCCCAGAAAGGGGAAGCTGCCAAGAAGGAAAAGGCTGATTTGGTATGCTATAAATGTGACAAGAAGGGTCAATATGCAAATGAGTGCCGGTCAGGAAAGGGGAAAGAAGGCTGCAGACAAGAAGAATGTGAAATGCTTTAACTATGATCAAGTTGGGAATTACAAGAACAAGTGTCCAGAGCCAGTCAGGGAGGACAAGGGGAAAGTTTTTGTTGTTGGATCAACAACTAAGCCTACTACAGCTGATAAAGGAAACTGGAAGGTACATTTTTGATTTAGAGTATACCAGTTAGGATACTTTTTGATATCGGTGCATCATATTCATTTATATCCCAGTATTTGGTTGATAGGTTATGCTTAGAACCCACATACCTTGTTACTTCCTTAAGGGTTGCGAATCCAATAGGAGTGTATGCAACTCTAGGGATAAGATGTGACCAGTTAGAACTTGATTTGTTAGGTCATAAGCTTCCATGTAGTTTGTATGTTTACGATTTCATAGATTTCAGAATCATTCTGGGTATGGATTGGTTGAGGAGGTATGAGGCCAGGATATTCTATCAGGATGGGGAGATATCTTTGAGACACCCTTATAGTCATAACCGAATTATATTCTCAGTAGAGAATTCTGACCGGAGTAGTTGTGCTTTGTTAAGCGCAATGGAGATGGAAAAAGAGCTAAGTCGGGTTCGTATAGCAAGAGAGTTTGCAGATGTCTTTGAGCCAGTCATGGGACTACCACCGAAATGAGCTATTGAGTTTCGAATAGATCTTGTGCTAGGAGCTGAACCTATGAGTAGACCACCTAGCAGGATGACACCGACTGAGATAAGGGAATTGAAGGTGTAGCTAGTGGATCTAGAAGGAAGGAATTTTATTAGACCAAGCAGTTCGCCTTAGGGAGCGGCCGCGATATTCGTGAAGAAACCAGATCGGTTGTTGAGGATGTGTATCGACTATCATAAGTTGAACGAAAGGATGATAAAGAATAAGTATCCTTTGCCGAGAATTGACGATCTGTTTGATCAATTGAGTGAAACTAGAGTGTTCTCCCAGTTGGACTTGGCGACAAGGTTCCATCAGTTGAGAGTGGCAGAGGACAATATTCCTTTGATAGCATTTCAGACTAGATATGGTTCGTATGAATGGTTAGTAATGTCATTCGGATTGACGAATGCACCTGCTTTCTTTATGGATTTGATAAACTGAGTATTTGGATAGATTCATGTTGGTGTTTATAGATGACATTTCGGTATACTCTAAGGATGAGATAGAGCGTGAAGATTATCTTAGAGTTGTGCTAGAGACGCTGAGGCAGAATCAACTAAAGGCGAAGTTTTCCAAATGTCATTTTTAGAAGAAAGAGGTTAAGTTTCTTGGTCATGTGGTTTCAGAGAAAGGATTATCGGTCGATCCAGATAAGATCGAAGTTGTGACAATTGGAAGAGACCAGAGATGGTGACTGAGATCAGAAGTTTTCTTAGACTTGCTGGCTATTACCGAAGATTCACAAGGATTTCTCACGAATAGTAATGCCTTTGACTAAGCTTACTAGGAAGGAGGTGAAGTTTGTTTAGTCCGACAAATGTGAGGAAGCATTCCTTAAATTAAAGCATTTGTTGACCAATGCTCCAGTGTTAGTAGTTCCCGATGGAAACCAGGGGTTGGTAGTATACATTGATGCGTGTGGGACTGGAGTGGGAGCAGTGTTGATGCAGAAGGGTAAAGTCATTTCTTACGCATCTAGGCAGCTTAGACCGCATGAAGTAAGATATCCTACTCATGACTTGGAGTTGGCTGTGGTGATTTTTTTCCTTAAAGACTTGGAGGCACTATCTCTTGAGGGAGAGATTTGAGTTGTATACCGATCATAAGTCTTTAAGATATCCATTCTCTCAGAAAGAGTTGAATATGTGATAGCAGAGGTGGCTGGAGTTTTTAGCTGCTTATGATTTTGGTATAGAGTATACCCCAGGGAAAGGTAATAAAGTAGCAGATGCTCTCAGCAGAAGACATCAGAACATGGTGTTGGCTATGTTGGTAGAATGGAAGGATCTAGAAGCTTTGGTCAGTTGTGGTATGCAGTTAAGATCGACTGCAAGTTCTAGTCAGAGTACTGCCATGTTGTCCTGTTTAGAAGTTCGACTAGTGTTGATCGAAAGAATTGCTTCTAAACAGAAGGAGGATCCATTATTAGCCGAGAGGATTAGAAGGCTTGAGGTTGGAACTGAGATCGATGATTTGAAAGATTTTTATCTTGACCAAAGAGGATGGTTGAGGAAAAAGGGACGGTTATGCATTCCAGATGTTGAGAACTTGAGAAGAGAAGTTCTTGGGGAATGTCATCGATCCAAGTTTACAATTCATCCTAGAGGAACCAAGATGTATCAAGATATGAAGAGGGATGTTGGCTTGTGGGTTAGGTAGTGTGTAAACTGTCAACAAGTGAAGGTCAAACATCAGAAGCCGAGTGGGTTACTTTAGCCTCTAGATATTCCAGTTTGGAAATGAGATTCGATATCCATGGATTTTATAGATGGGTTTCCAAGGTCAAGGAGAGGAAAGAGAGTATATGGGTTATTGTGGACAGGTTGACCAAGAGTGCTCATTTCATTCCAGTAAAGTCGACCAGGATGGCACCTTGTTTAGCCAAGTTGTTCATGAAGAACATAGTTAGACTTCATGGAGTTCCTAGTAGCATAGTCAATGACAGAGATGATTTATTCACTAGTGAATTCTGGAAGAGTTTACAGGATGTGTTCGGAACTAAGCTCAAGATAAGTACCGCATATCACCCTCAAACAGATGGGCAAACAGAAAGAGTCAATAAGGTGCTCGAGGATTTGGTTAGAGCTTGTGTGTTGGATTTTGGTGGATCTTGGGAAGATCACCTGCATTTGGTAGAGTTTTCCTATAATAATAGTTACTAGACTAGTATAGGAATGGCGCCTTTTGAAGCTTTGTATGGAAGGCCATGCAAATCCCCTGTATGTTGGTTGGAGTCTGGAGACAGATTGGTCTTAGATCCAGATTTGGTTAGGGAGGCGTCAGAAAAGATTGAGTTGATCCAAGAATGGATGAAGGAAGCTCAATCCAGACAGAAGAGTTACATAGATAAAAGGCATAAAGACCTAGAGTTCTCAGTAGGAGACAGAATTTTCATTAAGGTATCACCAATGAAGGGTGTGGTACAGTTTGGGAAGTCAGGGAAACTGGCACCGAGATATGTTGGTCCATTCCATATTATAAAAAGGATTGGAAAGCTCGCATACAGAGTAGAGTTGCCGACCAGTATGGCAGGCGTCCATAATGCATTTAATGTGTCTCATCTTCGCAAGTATGTGCATGATCCAAAGGCTATTATTCCTCAGACAAAATTGGAGGACTTGGTAGTGAGCCTGATTTGGCTTTTGTTAGACAACCAGTTCGAGTTATTGCGAGAGATGAGAAAAGATTGAGGAACAAGACAGACAAGTTAGTGAAAATTCAGTGGAGTGACAATGAGAAGGACTGTACTTGGAAGACAGAGGACAGGATTCAAGATACTTATCCTGATATGCATTGAGGGTGTGTCTATATTATATTTATATAGATTCCTAGTCAGGTAGACTAGTATGGTTGTTAGGAGTCATTACAGATGATTGTTATGTTTAGTGTTTAGTAATTACTGAATTTCGAGGACGGAATTCTTTAAGGAGGGAGCCTGTAACACCCCTAATTTTTGATAACGTTATTCAGGAGATTTAATTAGATAAATTAAATAGAATAACGTAAATGTTAAGTGATAAGAGGATTGAGACTTGAATTAATTAAATTAAAGCCGAGCCTAATATAATAATTAATAGGCTTAACAATGGGTATTTGGTTAATTAAATTACATAAGGGTATAATTGGAATTACCGCCCATAACCCTTACCCATATATATATATATATATATATATATATATATATATATATATTTTCGTTCCTACCATTTTACTTCCCATTCACGTCATTTTTGAAAACGCAAATCAAAAAAGAAAAGAACGGCCGGCCATTAAGAGAAAACAAGGAAATCAAATTAAAAGCTAGAGAATCAAGCTTAGGGGAAATCAATTTCAATCCAATCTCCTTATCTAAATCAAGGTGAATAATAATTCCATCTCTATTTGGTTTTGAATCATTTATTTTCGGATTTAAGGGTAAATTAGTTTTTATGATATATTGGATGATGATATGCTAGATTTATGATCTATATGATTTAAACAAGATTGTTTAAAAGAGTTTTTGCACGGTTTTAAGGTAAAACTGAGATCTAATTATGTTTAAATGTCATGGGAAAATTTTATGTTATGGGAAACATGATTTTGGAGTTGGGTTTCAATTTTGACAATTTTCCAAGCTATAGAAAGATTATTATGAATTTTCAAAGGAAAATATGGTTATTTGGGTTTATAAATTTATTTTGGAAAATATATTGTGAATTTGGATCTGGAATTTTGATGTGTTAGATAACATGAATAAAATGAATTTCTGTAATTTTTGGGGATTTTTCTAAAGTGATTTGCTATGCAAAATAAATTGTTTTAGAAGAGGGACTTGTTTGCAAAATTGGTTTTGCTAATGCAAGGGCTTATTTGATTAACTTAACCATGGTTTAGATCTAGATTAGCGGTATTTAATTTTGGAAATGAATTTGAAAAAGTTAAGGCAACTAATCTGGTGTTGACACGTGGTAGGTTAGTTAGAGAAAGGTTTGCTTCAAGTAGTATAAAACTTGGTTTACTCATAAATTTGGTTCCGCCTACTTTGGAAAGCACCTTTCGACATAGAAGCATCCGCCTTCATTCTAGTCGAAACCTACTATGTTGAAACCAATACACAAGGTATCACTAAGATGGTACGCAGTGGATTGAAGGAAGGCGGAAGGTAAGGTGTCGAAAGCATAGCTTCGAAGGAGTCGAAACCTTGGTTTGTTTTTAAAAGAAAAGCGCCTGCCCTTGTTTTGAGCCTTCGACGGAGTCGAAGCATATGGTTTCGAAAGAGGTTTTAAAAGGGTTTCAAAATGGTTGCCATTAACTTAAGATTGCTTTCGACTGGGTTCCTTTACTTATGAAAGAATGTTTTGAAAGAAGGGGTTCCGACCTAATCGAAACCCTACTGCCGTTCTTCAACCTTTCGATGGTGTTGAAGATATCAATGATGTCGAAATGGTGCTTTATTTTATATGTTTAAGCCACTTCCTACAGCTTTCGAAAGGGGTTAAGGGTTTCGAAGGCAATGGTTTCGAAAGGGGTTTCGACGCCAACCTTCCATTATTTTACCCAGATGTTAAATGCTTTTGAAAGAGATGGTACCGACGCCATCAAGTTTTCTCCAATATTTTTATATGATAAAGGATGGTTTTGAAAGAGATGCTTTCGCCTATATTCACTTTGACCCAAATAATGTTTTAAGTATAAACCTAATGCTTTTGAAAGGGGGACTTTCAAATATTTTGGAAGGGTTACTTCCATTGGTGTCGAAAGGGGTACTTTCAACCTTTCGAAGCTAAGCTTCTAAAGTTTAAATATTAATACTTTACTACTACTTAAAGGTTTCGAAAGGAAGGTTTTGAAGTATTAAAAGGCAGGAGCCTAATGTTTGAAGATAAAATTTAATGCTTTCGAAGGAGGTCATCCTATGAAATCGAAAGCTAGGTTTCGAAGGCATCGAAAGGTTTTATAACCCAAACTCTATTTTTAAAAGGAAAAACCCATGGCTAAATTAAAGGAGTTTTATAATGGTTTTAAGAAGAATCTATCTTTGATAAAGTAATAGGTTAAAGGGATTAACCATGTTTTATTTAAACTCACAGGAGTGGTATTGTTATGTTGTTATGTTGCTTCTTCAAATATGAATATATTCACTTTATAATGGACCCATAACTGCAATTTGAGGATAAAGGGTAGAAGAACCAGTTAGGTAACCCAGTAGTGAATATAAATTGATTAAATTCATGAATGAGTAGAATTGCATCCAGGAGATCAGGAAGATCGGAATATAGGATGCTAAAATTTAAAGAAAGGTATTAGCAGAGGCCAATAGGTTCTTAGTAATCCCATGAAAACTGTGTATAGGAAAAGATATTGGTAGGGGCCAATAGGTTCATAGTTAGCCCATGAAAACTATGTATAAAGGAAGATGTCAAAAAGACAGGTTTATAGTAAGCCCATGAAAACTATGACTGGATACTGGCAGGGCCCGGTAGGTTTGTAGTTAGCCCATGAAAACTATATCTGAATTGAGATATTGAAAGATGTCAATAGGTTCCTAGTCATCCCAGAAAACTAGGATAAGAAGAAAGGATATTGGAGTCACCAATAGGTTCCTAGTCAACCCATGAAAACTTGGATAAGAGTAAGATATTGAAGTTACCAATAGGTTCATAGTGATCCCATGAAAACTATATAATTGGACAGGGAGTCCTTAAATGTTTAGTCGGTTATTAGTCAGCCCATGAAAACTAGTATGTTAATAGTAATCCTAGAAACTATGATTGAGACAAGTAGTCTAAAATGAATGGGGGATGGATAATCCAGAATTAATTCATTTGTTTTGCATACCAGCATATTATACTATTTTGAATTGTTTTAACCATTGTGGATGCAGGAGCACAGTGTATGGTTTTACAAAGGTTTTGAGATACTGGTGAGGGGAAAACCTGTTCCCCTAAGCGGCGTGGTCTCACTAGATATCTAAATGATTTGAGATGGTAGATTATTATTCAAGCTTTACGTCTGACTCGTAGTTTATGTTTTCCCCTTAAACTCTCGGGTACTCAATTGATTTTGAGTAGTTTGAGAGTTAAGATTTTCAGGTACCTCTTAGGACGAATAAGCTTCCGGAGACGTGCATGAGGCATGATAGCTATTTAGAGTTCTCTTTTCTTTTGATTCCGCTGTATTATTTGTAACGGCAAAGTTCTTATATTGCCTATATATACTCTGATCTACCAAGGGGGCATCTTCATATGTCGCTCTTGGGCGTATGTTGTAATAAATTTATTTTCTCCGAACATGATTTGCGAAATTGGGATTATGTAATGAATTGGAAATTTTTTGATGTGAAATGTGATTTTGTTTGAAATTTAAATTTTTTTCCCATATTCATGTGTTTCTGTGTATCAATGAATCTAACACCGCCGTATTTAGTCGCCGAGGATTAATAACTATGGATGACTACAGCATCTGTAGTCGTTAGTTTTGGGCCTCCAAGTAGGGGTATGTTACACCTAAACACCCCAACAGTTTACTTAGTATGGATTAGGTATTGTGGATGGAGATACCTAGGCACCTCGATAGTTTAATAAGAATGGAGTACCCTTTTATGATGTTGTAAAGTAGCTAATTATCGGTGTTATGTGTTGGCTCTTTGGTTGTCGGGACAGGTTGGGTATGATTCATATACAGTCTGTTTTGTATACTATATTGACTTTTATAGTATTTTGAGATTGTTTATTGCTCAATCTAGACTGCTGTCTGGCTCGAGGTTTTATACTTTACTTCTTATTATCTCGGGTGCTCTTAAATGAGTAGATTAGAGAGTAGGTGTAGGTCACATATGAAGTTCTGCAGATGGGCTAGCAGAAGGTGATATTTACTCATACTTGTATTTGAGTTTATTATTATATATTCCGTTGTGTGACACCGTGGAGCCTTCGAAGTGTTTGACTTACTATTATTAGAGAGTGTGTATGAGTTTATTTATCTGTTGTATAAACTCTGTTACTGTGTTGTATAACTCTGTGGATCTTATACTCTGATGATTAGTTCACATTGTTATTACTGTCTTGACTATTTTATATATGTGTTGACTGTTATATTTTATCTGATGCGATGTGAGATATACGATAGGTTACTTGGTTATTTGATGTTTATTTTCTCTTCTTTTCCATTCTCTTCTCTTCTATTTCCTCGTTTTTACTTCTTTTCTTTCCTTTGAAAACCGCTCGGCACCATAGGTCTAGGGCGGTCATTACAGATGCACTTTGAATTTCAACAGTAATGGGTTGATTTGTTTCTTCCTCATGTTGAGAGCCCTCGTTTTCAACATCATTGGTGGGCCTGGAGGCGGCTGATTTTTTCTTAGCGTTCCTGGGTGCCACGACTCTTCTAAGACTTCTTATGAATTCAAGTAGTCAAGGATCTTATGACTACAACTCTCTAGTTCTAACTTGTGTATAGTGGTAATCCAAAGTTTCAAGATAGATATACGATTAGAATTTCAAGCTCTCTATGAAAGCATCAAAATGTTTGCACCCAAAGTAGGACAAACACTCAATCGAGATATAAGCAGTAGTTATAGAAATAAAGAAATTGAAACTGAGGAAATAACATAAGAGATTTTTAGTGTTCCCAAAAGTTTGATTTTAGTTCAAAATAATCCACTAGAAATATTCTTGTTATTTCTTCGACTCATATTCCCCAAAAAGTGGATCCCGCTCTAATAGCTCCAAATAAATTAAATACATGCATTAAAATACGAAGGCTTCTCATATATTTTTTAATTCAAGTAAAGGAATATTTTTCATTTTGTTCTAGATGAAAGAGAATAACTGGATTCTAATTTGTATTAAGACTAAGCTAAAAAAGACTTCATTGGTATTACCCAATTTTGAAGATATTATAAATTTCATTAACAGATCGTATGGTAGGTCATAAATTGGGAGAATTCGCGCCGACTCTGACTTTCGTGAGACATGCGAGAAACGACAATAAATATTTTCGTCAATTTGGAAAAAAAAAGATACTTATCATTCATTGGCGGGAGATAACCTTATGATAAAGAAAAGGAACTCAAATTCGAGTGGAGAAGTAAAATTTTTGTCCAAAACAATAGCATACATCCACTATTAACTTTATTGATGATTCTGACTTCCTTCTACAACAGTGGTTTTAAAACTTGGTTGCTTATAACTTGGGTAAGAATCCAACAGAGTCTCAGGATAAAATCTAAAAATTCATAAAGTAAGAAAAAGATACTCTTTTTGTGCTCTCCTTCTCCTACTTATAGATGAAGGTCGACGAATTTGGCTCTGAAACCTTCTCCCCGCATTCTCCACGTTCAATGGGAGGCTCTAGAAGAAGATCGTGGCCAGATCAACATCTTGGTTCTCAACTCGGTACCGAGTTGTGCTTTACAACTCGATACCGAGTTGTGGTTTATTCTGACTTTTCACTTTGCTTTAGTTTTGACTTTAACTTCTTGAACAAGTAGAGTTGACTCGGTGTCATGAATCAGTACCGAGTTAAGTGGCCTCACTCGGTAGTTACTTATGACTTCAATTGTATTTTTTCAATTTTTCTTTCACCACTTGACTCACCTGGAGAATGGCTAAGTGTAATCTAGTGGCGAGAAAAATTCAGCACCAATTCTTTGGACTTCACCTGGATTCAGTTTTAAGACTTGAACTTCTGGTTTCATTGCACGATCATTCAATGGTTCTGGTTCATCGAGATATTGCCTAGTTCAAAGGCATGATAACAAAAATAAAAAATTATCCTTTGCTTTATAGAACTTTTATTGAATTAAGTGAAAGATGGACAAAAAGTAGAGGAGAAAGGGTAACAAGAAGAGTGATGTATCCATTCAGTTTTTGGAAATGCTTGGTGTTTGAAATTCAACATTTTCCATTAAGTCGCATGCTTTGATAATTCTCCTCCTCATGTTAGCCATTCAATTGCTAAAACTAACACTTTACATTCCCATGTATCATGTAGGGTTAGCAGTTAGAACCGAGACTCGCTAAACCAAAAGGAAAAGACCCAAATCTAACGACGTAGGTCTCGGGTCAGGTCCGAGTGATAACCCAATCAAACCCAAACTGAAGGACACAAGCAAAAAACACAATATATAGGCATTTAAGTGTTATTATCCAACTGAACTTAAACCGACCCGACCCGACCCAACCTGAACCAAATTTCTAATCGATTCAGGTCAGTCTAGATTTTAAAATATGTAGTTTGGACGAGACAAAACCCGATCCGCATACATTTGAGACCCGTTATGTCGGGTTTGGATCCAGATCCGACCCAATAGGACTAGTTGCCTTCCTAAGCATTATGGGCACTAACTATGTGATATTGACAATACTTTCATCCTTTATAGGCTTTTGTTGTTCCTGAAGTTTTAGGATTATGTTTGGTAGCTGCAACTGTGACGATCCATTCTTAATGAAGTGTTAAAAGTGATATAAGTGTTATAATTTGAAGCAGTAAAATAGGGAAGTCATTTTCTTTTATTTTTCCAGGGAAAACTTGTTATATTAGTTTTAGGTTCATATACTCCTCTTCTTCTTCTATTTTTACCTAAGCTTTTAATGGATTGATGATCAATTGGCAGCATATTAGCATTCCTTTTTAATACATATGAGCTTCATATACTTTATTTGTTAAATTTTGAGCATGCCATCGATACACTTTGTGCTTGGATCCTTATCAGTCATTATGTTTTTAGCTGGATAGTGAATTGTTGATAATGCCGTATAGAAAGGATTTATCTACTCCATTTATTCCTTTCAATTATTTTTACCATGCTTTTTTGAACAAAAGAATCTGATTCATTTGCTAGTGAAAATACCGGTTTGTTTGCCTTGTGAAAAGGATTTACACTCAACTGAGTTAGCGAATAGGAGTGAACTGGTATCGGGAAAGAAGAATATAAGCCTCTCAATGAAAGCACCAACGTTAACGAACTTTTTATTTAACTCTTTTATTGGATGTTAGTAATTTAGAGCATCTCCAGTAGGAGGCTGAGTTTTAAGGTGAGAAAAAGATTAAAAAGCGTTGATTCCTCTCACTCCTTTAGCAATTGAGTGGGAGGAATTGCTCCATTTAAAAAAGGAACTACAAACGAAAATATGAAAATCGTTTATAGCTATAAACAGTTTTCGGAAACCCGTTTATAGTATAATAGGTTTTTGAAAATCATTTAGGATATAAACGGTTTTTCAAAAACTCATTTTTACCATAAACGAATTTTAGAAAACCGTTTATGAATCCACACTCAAAAAAATGAATAGAATCTCCACTTCTTTCTTCTTCACACGCTCAGATTCACACTGTTGTAGCATGGGGAAAGAAATAAAAATGAAGACCTCTCCTATTTTCCACCATCCTGCTGTTGCTGCTGGAGATGCTCTTATCATCAGAAAGTGATTTAAGTGCTGGTAGGAAAGCAAAGAGGAAAAGTAGAAATGCAAAGTGAACAGCACAAAACTTTAGAGCGGTTTGAAATTCATTTTCCCATACATTCACTTTGCAAATTATACTTCTATGATTATGTTTTTACAAACACAACAACTGACTTGCTTTTATTTCACCATTAGAGCTGCTCTTAAAGTCATAGAAGATTTTCAACATCTAAAATAAGAGGCGAGGAAAAAGATGATGAGAGAAAGTATTTGGTATGAGAGTATTTATTTATAATAGTTTATTGTTATTGGATGTTTGGCATGTGTCTTCACTCCAAAAGTTCTAAAAACTTTCCATTATATCGTTGACGTGGCACGAACATATGCATTCATCTAACTGTTTCGACCTTTAGTCATTGAATATTTGATAAGTGGATATCAAATGTTTAAAATGCTTCATTCTTGGTGAATGAATGATGATGTGGACTAATAGGAGGATGCCATATGGCACTTTTAGGCAAAAATATAAAAATCTTCATAATTTAATTTTCTGAACAAAGTTATATAAAAATCTTATCCAAATAGGGACTGTCACATGTCATATTGTGATTTGTTCTCTCAATTTGCAATGTTTAAGGAATAACTTGCAATGACGTCTATATCATGCAATATAGAATAGTTTGCGACAGTTTTGTAATTCATAACACGTACTGGCTCTTGGCATACATCATGCGATGACATAATTAATAACATGCAACAACATCAATGACAACATGCGTGCTAGCGATAACTGTTCAAACTTAACATGCTGTGACCTTCAAAATTATATCATGCGATAATTCTATAAGTTATAACTTAGGGCATCTCCAATGGTAGAATTACATTCTGAATTTGTCAAGAAAAGATCTCCAATCGTTCAATTCAAGCTGAATATTCAGCTGAAAGTTCAGGATCCCGTTCAGGATCCTGAACTGGGCTTGGGCACCCATTTAATGGACGCCCAAGCCCAACCCCATACGCCACCCCCCTTCTCCGCTTCCGAACGTCTTATTCCGACCTACAACGGCTAAACAGCCGTATTTTGAACTCCAACGGCTATAAACGGTCATATTTTGTCCCCAACGGCTATAAACGGTCATATTTGTGATTTCATTACATATATCGGACTATTTTTCAGATTGTAATACACACATCTCTTCTTCTATTACAATTGTATTCTCAATTCCATAATATTGAAAGTATGTCTCATCCTTTTCAATCATATACCAAAGCGATGAATATGGATAGCTGGGATTTTGATTCCCAACCCTTTCAAAATGTTCATCCCCAGACCGCTCCCCCTCTATCCTTCCATTCTTCTACTACATGGTCCAGCGATGAAGATAAGGATTTGTGTTATATTTACTGTCATTTTTCTAACGACTCGGTAAAGGGGAATGACCAATGTGGAGAGGCGTTTTGGGCAAAAGTCATGACTACGTACAATAAAAAGCATGTTGAAAGACGAGGTCAATGTCTGCAATCACGGGTCGTTTCGGGAAGATTAATCGACAAACACAATTCTACGAGTCGCAGATTCACAAAATAAGAACAGAAATCCAAGTGCATTGGGTGGCGAGCTAAATTGGTAGCGTTTTGAAAAATATCATTTTTAATTTATATTCATTCTGATCACTTTATTAATATATCATTTTGTGTTTCTGTTTTTTTAGAAGAGTGGCGAACGATCAATTCTTGAAATTATTTCCAAGAGAAAATGCTACAAAGAAACCCCACTATTATCAGTTTGCAAACTGCTATGACTTGCTTGTTAGTCAACAAAAATGGAGCTCAAACACCGCAAAAAGCTTGAGAGATGTCCAGACGAAGTCAAAGGGCAAGAAAAAAACAAGTCGAACTAGTTATAATTCTAGCCCAAGCAATTTTTCTCATGTGGACTCTAATGTATGCCCAGATAACGAAGACGAAGAAGCAGAACCCGCATTTGATGAAGATGCTAGACCGATGGGGCAACGAGCAGCTAAGAAGAAAATTGTTGTTCAATCTCAAATAGATTCTCGTTTAGCCCTAATGCATGAAAAACATGCGAGAGAAAATGCAGAACATCAAAGAGGGAGTGCAGAAAAGCTTGCCGTGTTAAAAGAACCGACCGAGATTGAGAAGGACCGGTTTGACCTAGAGCGGCAACGCCAAGAGACCTTAGTAATGGAAAAGGATGTCACCGGAATGGACCCAATTACAATGCAATATTGGATGGAGTACAAACAACGCACTGTTGAGAGTAGATCGGGAACAAAACATATGTAGTTGAAATGTTCATGTGATATTTTTAGTTATTGCAGTTTAAATATCCATGTACCTTCAGTTTATATTTTCAATCATGTGTTATTTTCAGTTTTAAAATATTCAATGGGATATCATTTATTTCGATGCATTTAGTAGACATCAATAAAGATTTACTTCACCAAACATAAATGATATTACAAACATAAAAATTATAGCATTCTACACTTCGTTACAGAAATAGAAAGGCAAACAGATGTAATTAAACAAAGATCCACCATCCCGAACTACTGATTTCCATGAGAATTCCAAATATGCTCCATTAAATCCCTTTGGAGTCTATTATGAATAGCAGCATTACGATATACTTCATGATGATCGTCATGAATTGCGTATTGTCCTTCATTTCGTAACGTGGCTATGCGAAACAATTCGGTGGGTTGTCTTGCCCCATCATACTCCAAATCGGGATAGTCCATATCGCGTTCATCTTCAATGATCATGTTATGCAGAATTATACAACAGAACATAATTGTAGCCATTTTTGATTTCTTCCATAATCTACATGGATTGCTGACCATTGCAAACCTTGCTTGAAGGACCCCAAACGCCCTTTCTACGTCCTTCCATTGTCCTTCCTGCATTGCAGCAAATTGTTTCTGTTTTGCCGTCATTGGGTTTGCAAATGTCTTTACAATCGTACTCCATTTAGGATAAATTCCATCTCCAAGATAGTATCCATGCTCATATGTGTTATGACCAAGAGTAAATGGTACGGGAGTTGACTTACCTTGCGCCAAATCATTAAACAAATGAGATCGTTCGACAACGTTTAAGTCGTTAAGAGAACCTGGCATTCCAAAGAAAGCATGCCAAATCCACAAATCATGAGAGGCAACCGCTTCTAAGATGATAGTAGGTTTTTTTTCTTTTCCGTTATATGCTCCATGAAAAGCTTTTGGACAGTTCTTCCACTCCCAATGCATGCAATCTAGACTTCCAAGCATTCCAAGCTAGCCTTTGCTTTCATGCATTTCACGCAAGCGCGTTACATCTGCCTCGTTTGGAGAACGAAGATATTCAGCCCCATAAATGTCCACAACTGACTAACAGAAGTGATCTAGGTTTTCCAATGTCGTACTCTCTGCAATACGATATGCGTCGTCAAGGGCATCGGCGGGTGTACCGTAGGCTAACATCCTCAAAGCTGCGGTCATCTTTTGATGCCCGCTTAAACCTTGTTTTTTTGCAGCGTCCTGCTTGTAAACAAAATAATAATTATTCTGCTGAATACTTTCGAGAATTCTTAAAAACAATGGACGACTCATTCTGAATCGTCATCTAAACCTCTCTGGACCGTAAGTTGGATCACGGGCAAAGTAATCTTGCATAAGTGAATTTTTAAATGCTTGCTGGTTACGATTGATATATTTCCGACCCACAACTGAACCGCCATGTTTTCCAGAAGTTGAACCGTATGCTTCACGGTATATCCCATCAGTTCCTCCTCCTCTTGTTGATGAGCTAACGCATACGCTTCTTCTTCAGAGTCACTATCGCATAGCAATATAGCTTTTAGTAAATTTCCAGGCATTGTTTGATATTTGAGGATAGTTGTTTGATATTTGAATGTTTTGTTAGACTTAGTTGTGGTGAACAAGTATGAGATCCATATGGTTATATATAGGACTAATTCTTGAGTGGAGAGAAGGTGGCTCAGTGTGCGGTCAAATCACGTACTATAGCCACGTTCATTTGCCGGTCAAGATTCTCAGCTTTGTTGAGTGGAGAGAAGGTGACTCAGTGTGCGATCAAATCATGTACTGTAGCCACGTTCATTTGCCGGTCAAGATTCTCTGCTTTGTTGAGTGGAGAGAAGGTGACTCAGTGTGCGATCAAATCATGTACTGTAGCCACGTTCATTTGCCGGTCAAGATTCTCTGCTTTGTTGAGTGGAGAGAAGGTGGCTCAGTGTACGGTCAAATCACGTACTATAGCCACGTTTATTTGCTGGTCAAGATTCTCTGATTTGTTGAGTGGAGAGAAGGAACATCCATTATATAAATTCACAAATCGTTATCTGTTTAAATCATTTAAAAACTTAACATTATTCAAACTACATTCTCCAACATGACATTTAAGTCTCATGAATTGAAGTTGCTTATGCAGTACTACATACAAACCGATGAGATGTGCGACAATCAGGAGTTAATGGTAATTCATTTTTGGGACACTCTGGCTGAACTGTACAACAACGACGTGGGCTGTCAAGTTAGACGTATGGCTCAAGAGGTCAAGACTGCATACGGAAACTTTACTAGGGCATGCACGCGTTACACAAAGATTACTAATGAGGTAATATCGAAAAATGTGTTCGAGAATGCACGTTCGACTTATGACGGTCGATACAATTTAAAATACCGCACTCCGTTCATTGGTCATGATGCGTACTTCACATGCCAAAATTGGCTAGAAAGATTTGGATGGCCTTAAGATAACAGTATTGCTAGTTGGTTATGTAACGGTCGTTAATGTGTGGAGAGCTTTCTGAATTGTCTTTTCAAATAATAATGTCTGTTGTTGTTGTCAGACCTGTTTGTTTATATATGCGCTTTCTGATTTACTTATTCATCATTCATAATCATCTTCTTCCTCACTCACAACAATAAATTCTTCATCGCAATGCCTTCTTGGCCTTCTTCTATCGATTCAGATGCAGGTTACGTGCCTACGGAAAGTCCACATACTGATGAAGATTGGCTTATCAATTATCAAGAACAACACTATGAAGATGTCCGCGGTCAGTTTCAAAATCTTGAGCAGCTGAGGCTTCAGGAAGTGGTTGAACCACCATATGAACAACATGTTGTTCGTCATGCATATGAACAACCTGAGAACCAAGTTCAAGTAGTTCAACCTCCCACTGAGCAAGAAGTTGAATCGTACCCAGTTTGTTGTCAGTGCGGGTATGGAGTTGAAGTTGTGGTACGTGCGGATGGAGAAAATATTGGTCGTCGAATCCAAATATGTCAATTCTGGCCGAATGGTTGCAATTACGCGGAATGGTTGGATGATCCTTTATGTCCAAGGGGCATAACCTATGCAAACGAACTAGAACAGGAGATAAGACGTCTACGACTTTCTTTACAGAAATTGCAATTTAATCGTCACGTCTAGTTTCTTCATATTTGTGTTCTATTATTACTGTGTTGTTTTTTATCAGTGTTATATGTTCGTATATCTTCAATTCTAATGTCACTAGTAGTTTTTTTATGTGTATATGTCACTAGTTGGTGCTTATAAGTATACACAAACATATAGAATTCACAGTATACACAAACATATATAATTCACAGTATACACAAACATATAGAATTCACAGTATACTCGAACATTATCATCCAAAATCCAAGAAAGTGAAATTATATAAACATAAAGAATACACAGTATACTCAGACAATGACATAAGTACATAAGCAATATGAACTGCAACATATAATAAAACGTCCACTATGCATATACTAAAAGATATACAACTAAAGGGATGCAGCGTCGTCGTCATCAGCATCATCACCATCATCCCCATCACCATCATCGTCATCTCCGTCATCGTCATTGTCATCCCCATCACCATCATCATCATCTCCGTCATCATAATCGTTATCCCCATCACCATCCTCCCCCTCGTCCTCATCATCCCCATCGTCCTCATCCTCATCGTCCTCATATAAACCACCAGCATCATACCCACTGGGACCAGCATCACCTCCGCCTTGTGATCCGAAAGGCTCATATACAGCAAGTCTAGCTGATAGCTGATCAATCTGCGCCTCTAGCATTTGTGTATGCTGCATGTACATATCATGCATGGTGTGTGTGTGCAAGAGTCATATCGCGAAACACACCAAGTGAAACTCTGGCCTGGTCCAATCTAGCAGCATGCTACATAAAGATGATATTTGACATAGTAAGAAACTAAGCATAAAATAAAGGGAAAATGGCAATAAACAACAAACGTACCTCATACGGAGGATATAACCCGACTTAAGGCACACCAAGAAAGTCGGGGTGATCTGGAAAGACTAAAGGCTGCTCAATCAAAGTACCTGTCACGTCATATGCTCTAAAAGTAGTATCAGGCTCCAACTGCATGGGAGTCTGGGAGAACTGTGATGGAATCGGGTCAAATGAAACATGTGGTACCTGAACTCTACCGGCTGCCATGTGAGGTCCTATACGATCAGAGTTGACCCCACGAACATAATCTGGTACGATGAATCTACGGGGTGCTACTCTAGCCCAATAAGCATCGTAATCTCCATCGATGAAGAAAGTACTGCTATCCACCCACCCAGCCTGTCGTAGAGCATCTAAGTAACGATCGCCAATCACCCTATGTCTACCAAACATGTCCTCACAAGATAAAGGATCATATGGTATACGACAATCACCTGTAATCTGATAAGTGCACCTCTCTCCCAAATACCACATAGGCATAAATGCAGGTGTATGCAAAGCAACCCTACGTCTAGATAGAGAATACGCAACCATCAAGGGATGGTCGTCCACCATAAGACCTACATCTGCTAGATGAGTCCAATGTGAGGCCCGAGGAGTCCGAATGATGTTACCTCGACTACGCATATCAAGCTGTGACCTAGCCTCCATCAAGTCATGCCGTACACCTAAGGGAACATGATGTACGTACTGCATAGTCTCCCATTGTCTCATCCTAAGGAAGTACTGCTCAGCAGCCTGACTAGCCATGTCCTGGATGCGGGGATGCATGTTTGTCGTGTACTCGTAGTACCATAACGGCAAAATATACCAAAAAGCATGCATCTGCTTGACATCGCCAAGCGCAAATGAATCTAGAGCGGTATAAAGGGTGCCTAATATCGTTGTGCCTCAATCAATAGTATGTAGCTGGTCTAATCTGGCAAGAGATGCTAAATAGCCTAGTCTAACCGTACCTTTTTGGTTCGAAAAAAAGATCGAACCAAACAAGTACAGCAAAAAATGCTCTAGTAACTGCATCCATCATATCGGCTCTAGCTATATAAGTGGTGATGTACTGCTGCAGGTAAGTCAACTTAACAGAACCACTACTGACGCATGTAACATCTATCAATGGTAGAAAAACGGTAAACAGATTGGGGGACTCGTATAAATCATCAAATGGAAAAGGTCAAAGACCATGTCGTCCAATCTCAATGCCAGTGATCATGTAGAAATCAACTGGGGTGATACCAAACTCAAAATCTGAAAAATGAAACGTATGCGTGGTGGACCACCACCTCTCGGCTAATGCTTGAATGAGAGGTCGATCAAAGGACTGAACAGGCCTAATCGACAAAAAAAGATCAAAAGGGCTAGCCTGTAGCCTCTCAATAATAGGACCGGGAAGAGAGTCATAAAACTGGGTAATGCACTTAGCCCAACTACCCCGACAATGAATGTAATGGTCCTAAAGATAATTTATGAATTAATAATTTTTGATAGAGTAACAGTTATTTAATATGATTATGTGATGTACATATAAAAATTACCAGATATATTAATGTGCAATTTATACCTATACGGTCGTCAAAGCGGATTCGGCTCTATGCCGATATCCATCTAGAAGCTCGTGTAGTACACGTAGATCGTCTGGTGAAACTCCAAGTGACGGAGGAATATGTAACGGTCCAGCTTGCTCCGCTGGATGTCTGTGAACCGTTCTTCGGACGATTTTGGTTGGACGCGGCGGCATTTCGTTTAGCTTTTCTAATTAAAATGAAATTGAAGAGGAAAGTGCGAAGGGGAGGAGAGGGGGCATATGTAGGGGGGCTGGCGCCCATTTTATGGGCGCTTGCTTTTCAAGCGCCCATTAAATGGGCGCCTGGCCACTGGGAGCCCACCCCAGTTTCAGGGCTGAATATTCAACCCTGAAAGCACGGGAGATGCCCTTACAATGAACTTGGTAACTTACAACCTGCGGTGGATATTAATCCATAACATGGGGCAATTTTCTTTTATTATAACCTACTATAATTCCTAATTATCAACATTCGATGGTCTCTATTCACACCTTACAATCGCCTCAATTTTTTCTACTAACAGGGAAATTATTGTCAAGGACAAAATTTCTCAGCGTTTTAACCTCAAGGACAGACCTTCAGTATTTTAACCTGAAGGACAATTTTCGTTAGGTATCAGTTTTCAGTTATTGGTAGCAGTTTTTAGATATCAGTTTGTAGTTATCGGTAGCAGTTTTTAAGTATCAGTTTTTAGTTCGGTAACGGTTTTGAAAGAATGTTTGTCCTTATGAATAATTTTGAAAGAATGTTTGTCCTTATGATTAATTTTTAGAAAAATGTTTGTCTTTGTGGTTAAAATATTAAGGTCGTGTCCTTGAGGCTAAAAATATACAAAATTTTGTCCTTTAAATTAATTCCCCCCTAACAGGAAAATATAGTCAGTCTTTTTAACATGCAGCGGTCTCTTTACTTTAACTTGCCGTAGCTACCAATATTTGAAATAACACAAAATATGTTGTTATAAAATCATGCTACTGTTTTCTATATTATTAAATGGATGTGTTATTTTTCTTCTTCTTAAATGAAGTTTATTTATTTATTTTATATTAGGAGTAATGGACAATATGTATATTCAACCGCATGTGTATGGATAAAGATCGACTACAATTCAAATTCCTTCAACCATAAAATCCAAATTAAATAATAAAGTGAAATGACAAGAGAGAAAGTATATTTATTTAACTTGGAACATTGGTTGAAATCATTGGGGATTTGAGATAAAAAAAATGAGTAGTGTACACATGCACACGCATACACGTCTGTATATACATGTATAGCACGCATAAATGATTCACATCTCAATCTTGATTATCCTCCTAAGAGCGCCTTTTGGTATTTCTGCACTCAACTTTTCAAATTGAAACAAAAAAATTATTGATAAGATTCAAAATTGTGGAACATTTAACTCCTTTCTACCTTTAAGATTGCCGATTAAACTAAATATTTCTAATAATGCATATGAACTTCTAATTTTGAACGAGTTAGAAGTTCTAAAATGAAGCACAAATTTATAAGGATGATTTTGAGTCCTATGTATGGGACTTTGGATCTTTCCCTAAATGTAGATGTGCGTGTGTGCCCGCACGCGCGCACGTGTGTAGTGAGAAGAAAAGAACAAACTACAACGTTTGCGATCAACAGAAATTGATATACATCCGCTTATTTCCTTCCCCATATATTTTATTATTATTACTTTAAACATCCTAAATCAAGTTTCAAATTTAGCTTGCATTTTCTATCTTGAAATGGATGCTATGATCTATCCATATACCGCTATCTAAATATTTCTCGTAGACTGATGCTTCACCGTTTATCTTCATAGATAGTGCAGTCATGCTTCTTGTTCCATAACTAACCTACACAGCATATGAAAGAAGGATGAATCTTCTTGATTTTGATGTTGATGTAAAACACAGTATCCCAGAATAATCCTTACCTCTGTGGTATTGGCTTCAATAAAGATGGAACTCAACTGAAATTCCCAGTCAGGATCAACCCCAGTATTAGGCAATTCATTTCGATCCGCTTTTGAAACATCCCCCATTAGATTTGCAATCGCATCTTCTGCCATGATTTCTTTGTTTTCATGCTCTTTGAGTAGTGCCTTGAAATTCTCAGACAGCCGTTGAGCCTGTATACACACACAGTAGTACAGCATAAGATTAAGTCGTCACTGACTGTAAAAAAGCAAATTTTCTAGCGCTAAAGATGGAGGTGCCTTTGGCCATGGAGTATCCAAGTGTGCATTGGAGAGTACATGCACGCCTGGTGAAACTGCACAGATTGAAGCTGGCTTTCCTTTAGGTCTGTTAGAGACGTAAACCATGGATTTTGAACAAACATCAGCCAATATTAAGTTGAATCCATTGTAATGCTCTGCCTCCTTAGCTACTTCTTCTGCATACTCAGCAGGTCTCTTCTTGCTCTGATTTTTTTTATAAACAAAGAATGAGTAGACCAAAAAGATTGGAGATGACAGGCATGTATATTCGTACAAAAATCAATAGAATGTGAACAAACTGAATACTAGAAAGAAAAAGGACATAAACAAAAAAGAAATGAAAGAAAAATATACAAAACGTAAAGCAAGAAAAAATACCCCAAGAAATCGAACTGGCAAATCTCCCCTAGTTTCTGCGTCATGGATAGAACAAGGCTCTCTAAAATTAGTAAGAAAAGCAACCCTCCCATCTTTTGTGCAGCCAAACCATGTTCCACCTCCAATTTCATCTCTCCCTCCCAATATTTTCTTATCATTTTCACCCCACCACTCTGCTGCCTTTGTAGGCCTGTCATTTGATAGGTATAGAGCTAAATATCCACATTCAGTAACAAAAGGAACATGTTATTAAGAAGTTACAATATGATAGATTTCTTAAGCAAGCCATTTCACAAACTTTGCATGTTGGATTGTCAATCAGTAAATGCGGTACACCTACTATAAACAGTGTAAGGGTCGTACATATCTATTTAATTTCTTTGAAGATGAAGATCAAATTAAACATGCAAGAAGACAAATTCAACTAAATGACAAAGGAAAGCAGCCGTTGAACATATGCTTGTTACCTTCTCAAATAACCACTTAGACTGAATAAGTTAAGTTACCCGTTAATAGTAATTTCAGAAGTTAATGGTGAGCCATGACAATTCTTGATGCATGACTGTTTTAAAAAAAAAATCGTTTGCTTACTACCAAGTAGTATGGGACATCAATGAACCATAAACTCCGGAATCCACCAAGCAGTTCTGACGCTGCTTGAATTTTTTTTGTCATCATCCTTTTCATTTGCATGCATATCATGATGTTTGAAATTGTTCATTTCTCAGTTTACAGTCGATAGCACTTCCCATGGAGATGGATACTATCAAACAATGGTCTTTGTATACTATGGTTTTGTTCCAAGTTTAAGATCATCCCTTTTGGCTATTGTATAACTAAAAGCCAGAGATATGCAGCTCACGTGCATGGTTTAAGGTGCCGGCCGGAACCCCGAGATTCCAACCACCTCGGTTCTGGCCGATGGCGGGATGGGATTAGGTTAAAATCTCGTCCAGCTAACTTACAGTCAAAAAAACAAAAACAAAAATAGTAAATTATCAGTCGTGATTCGAGATTCGAGATTCGAAGTGCAACTGTCGTTGATTTCAAAGCACCAATTGTCGCGGTCGATTTAGGGCTGAAGGGAAGGTTGTCGATTTAGGGCTGAAGGGTAAGACGTCGATTTAGGGCTGAAGGGGAAACGTCGAGGGCTGAAGGGAGGGAAAGGCGTCGAGGGCTGAAGGGAGGGAAAGAGGTGAATTGAGAAGGGGGGACGTGGTTTCGTAAAATAGGTCTGAAGGGAAATAGGGCTGATTGAAATAGATATTAGGCTTGGGCTTGAAATGAATTAAATTAAATATCATTTAATTTTATTTAATTAGGGCTGAATATAATGAGATAAATTGGTTGGGCTATTTTATTTCATTTAATCTAGTTTAGAGTAATTTAATTTAGTGTGATTCTAATTCTAATTCTAATTTAAATTTATTTAATTTAGTGTAAATACGTTGGGTTAGACAGTATTTTATACTTTGTCTACATTGACCGTTATTACATTTTTATTAACAAAATATTAAAAACTGAAATCGGGACCGAAGCCGAAACTTCTGAAATCGTCCGAAAGTAAGAAAGTTTCAAATGAACGAAACCGAGACCGAGACCGAGTTCTTGAACCTTATTTATATGCAAAACACTTCATCGTTTCAAAAAGACTATTTCAATTTTGCCTATAAATAATAAAGTATGAGCACATAAAAATGTGGTTTGAATTCGCCTTGCCTCTTACATTGTTTGCTGAAAATGAGAGCTTTTCATTTATTTATTTTTGTTTCATTTTTATTTATTATTGTTTTTGTTTCACCAGCTGAAGGAAAACTTTTTTGATACGCAAGCTCTCGTCAAAGAAAATTTGTAACTAATTATAGTTTAAGATTTTATTTATGCTTGTCAAGAATTTAATGCAAAATTTGGGTTTATGAATGACATCAAAAGATCATAACTAACGCAATAAAATACTTCAACTAAATCATCAATAAATTTTACACCTGTTGGCTTCTACTGTCAACATAAATGTAACTCAGGCAACTTTGTTTACGACCCATATTTCAGATATTTTAGACATGGTATAACAAAATGAAAGGAAATCTCATCCAAAAACAATGCGCAAGGTGTAGCGCCATGGTTGAGTACAAAATTAACGGGTAAATGGTGCACAAACCCCATGTCTCTCGGACTGTATGAGCAAAGCTTGGTTCTCTAGTTTTTCAAAAAAAAAGAATGCACTGATCAATATATCATCTCAGTGAACTTGTTTCATACTTGTTTGTAGTGAACTTACATCACATCTTTATCAAGGTTAGTCATTTAACGTGCAAGATTTGCATGTTGAGTTGCGCCTTGCACTTAGGCATGCATCTTTTTGTACAAAACTACAAATGTTATTTATTATGTCTATTAGTTAATTTTATTATCTCTAACCAAAGTTTATTGTTCTTTTGAGCTTATTTTGTGAAATTATTTCTCCATGCAATTCAAGACTTCAAATCTATAATTATATAACAAATTAATAACATTCTAAATCATTACTTAACAACATTTCGAATCATTATAACCTAGAATTTTATCATAAAAGATTAATAACACTATAGAAAAAGTTTAAATTCATAAAAAAATGTAAAATAAAAACAAAACTATAACAATCACAAAATAAAATGGAATAAATCACTCATTCAACCAGTTTCAGCTTCAAATCAAAATTTTCAGAACATAATATGAACAATTCAATGACAAGGTAAAGTGGATTTGCCCTAATCGTAATAATACTAGCAGAAGGGAAAAAATTATAGACGAAAACGACCTAAAAAGCAGAAAAAAATAATAAGAAGAAAGATGGAAATACAAAAAATGTTAATATGATCATATTATTCTTATAGGGGAGGAAAAAAAGACACCTTTGAGCCTTTTAAATTTTTGGAAAAAAAATGTGTTTTGTGCGCCTTTATTGACAGAAAAAGCGAGGTTGTACCTTGAGCCTTCTTGAGTCTAAGCCTTGCACCTTGACAACCAGGAAAAATCAACATAAGAAACAATGATTTGCACCATAATCCTAAGCATGTTGGAAGTGATTTTCTAATTGGTAAAAATGTGTGGATCAAATAATCCAAACCGTGAAGGAAATTTGACTTGATGGTCTAGTATTTTTATTTTTTTTCCTTAGTGATTTTTTATTAGAGCAGGCAAATAAGTAAGCAAGTGAAGCAAATGTTTAGGGCATCGAAATCTAGGTCCCCCGATATGATAATAAGATAACAAAAAAAGTCATTAGCTAACTCAAATACAATCCCTGAACGCATTATTTGAAACTACCGCGCAGGTTATCATATTTATATAAGATATTTGTTACAAATCCAACAATGTGGGATGAACACTAAAACTATGATCTACATAACAAAATATGATAGATATGTTAGTAATCTCAAAAGCACAGATATCTCAGTATTCTCACACCTACTCAGCAAAGCCGTACGCAATGTTTTTTTTTTCCTACCCACCTCCTTCCCTCTAAATTTCATTTTGATTCCTAATAAATATCCTAGCTTTTCTTCTTTGCTTAATAATTTTGAATGAGAATATGCTTTTTTGATTTTGGTTGAAGTATTCTAAACCAAGTTTGGTGATTTTCAAATCATTTTCTAACGGGGGTTTTATGATATAAATTTTCATTCTTTCAAATTAGGATGGATTTGTTTGTTTTTTACTTTTTACCAACGGACGATTTGACATACTGATTTAATAGTTAGAAATTTAAATCTAAAGGTTAGTGAATGATTTTTTCTTTCAATTTGAGGTTAGATACATGTGACCAATATACTTTTTCTTTCTCAATTTTTTTTAATTGCACCGTATAAATTGTCACTTTTTCTTTTTCGGTTTTAGCTGCAAAATTTGGCATACATTGACACAATCAGACAGTTGGATTAAATTTGATAAAACCATCGTGTTTCTATATTTTATTAACCTATGTACCAGCAATGTATATTTTGATAGTCTCCTGATCATCAACTTATACTGTGCTTTTCTCATCTAAAAAGGGAAGAAAATAAACAAATTTGACCAACTATTATTTTGTAAAAAAAAAATCAAAATTAGCCATTACAGAAGGATGGCATCTATGTGTTGTTCTATTGTTTGTTTGCAAGCAATTAACAATGCATTTTCCATCTCAACCCCCGGAACAAGATTTTGGGTTTTGTAACCAACAAAAAATAAAATAAATATGGTACATTAACAAATTTTGTTTATCTCGCATAGTCTCCAGGCAATCCTTATTTTTATAAGAAATGTGTTACCCCCTAACCAAAAAAAAAAAAGCTAAGTCAACTTTTTTTTAATCGAAAATGCTCCGTGTATGTAGTGGCTTCCGTGTGTCATATACTTCCTACTTGCTTATAAGTGGCATTTTTTTTCTTTTGATATTATATAGGTAATAACTTCAATATTATCCTTGACCACACAATTGGTTTTCACTGACTTAAAGTTATTTCATTAGAGAACTTCCACATACATCATCATCTTATGCCATCTTTTCAGAAAAAACGTAATTTTATTGAAAGTAAAATGAACCCATAAACCAACAAAGAAAACTAATAGATCAGTTTCTAATTGCCAATCATCGCAAAAATACACAAAAAGAAGACAGTTAAGAAATAAATTCTGATTTAGAGGGATCAAATATTTATAATCGCCAAATAGTAAAAGAAGCAAAGTACCTTTGAAGATATTCATCTCTATTAAGAAAGAGGAGCAAATCATAGAAAGGATGAGCTTGCCAAACCCATGTAGCTATACACATGATTTATATCGTCCCCAATTTCAAATCAGCTGCAAATTAGAAGAAGAATGCACTAGTTCATAAATCGGAGTAAAAGAAGCAAAACAAGGATTCAAGCAAGACATACATCTCAAATGTCTATTCCCATCTTTCAATTTTATTTTATTTCTATAGAACAAGGATCATTATTTGAAAAACTGTCGAAATTATTATTGGCCAAATTTATTTCAACCCGAAAAACTTCCTAATCATACCCCAGATTCTTCTAAAAATTTAGAAGACAACAGTACCCTCAATCTCCCCCTTTCTCCCCTAAAAAGCCATTCATCTCTCATTGTTTTTCCCCTTTCAAGTTTCGAGAAATTCATACCTCGTTTGTGTTTTTAGTTTTTAATTGCGTAATGGCGGTTTGTACTAGGGGCTACGGCGGTACAATCGGTTGGCGGTTGTCCGCAGACTCATTTTTGGCTTCGGTCACCGGACAACCGCCGGCCAAACAGTGTTTGGTCGGCAGTTAACTGCCGACCGATTTGCACCGCGGTAGCCCTTAGTGCAAAGCGCGGTGCTCTTAGCAGCCCACTTTTAATTTCGTTTTCTATTTCTATTTTGAGTCGTTTTGTAAAACGTGTTTGGTTAAGTAAAATTTGAAAATTGTTTTCAAAATGAAAAACTGTAACATCCTCACTTTGAGACTCGAAACTAAGCACTACAGATGCTGCAGTTATCCATATTATTACTTTTCGGTGACAAAATGTAGCTATGTTAATCATATTAATAATCAGAACCACGTGAATATGAAAATTTTCAAACACAATCTAATAACAAGTTTTCACATTTCATTTCACAATTAAGGTTTCATGTTCATTACATAATCTCATTCGATCTCTCGTTTAGAGAAAATATAATTATTACAAAATACTTCAAGAGCGACATACGAAGATGCCCCCTTGGTTGATTAAAGTATTATACTTGACAGTTATAATTTCTGTCTTTACATTCATTCAAACAAATGAACTACACAGCGGATTAAATAGATCTCCTAATATAGTTAGCTTGTCTCCTGCACGTCTCCAGAAGCTTATTCGTTTAACTGGAAACCTGAAATTCCTTACTTTCGACCTACTCAAATGAGTACACGAGATTTTAAGAGGAAAAACAAAAAACTTCGGATCAGACAAAAAGTCTAGTGTGAATAGTAACCTACCATCTCGAATCAAATAGATATCTAGTGAGACCACGCCGCTGAGCGAAACTGATTTTCCCTCACTAGTAACTTAACCATAAAATTTCAACCATATACCGTGCTCCTGCATCCACTATGGTTAGAACATAGTAAATGATCATTTGCAATCATGCAACATATACTATATTACTCATCCCAATTTATTGGACTATCCGTCCCAATTCCAATTGACTACCGTCTTAATTCCAATTGACTACCGTCTGATACTTATGTGGACTATCCATCTCACACATAAACATTTCTATGGATTATTTATCCACTCCCATGAAGACTACTGTAACACCCTTAATTTTTAATAACATTATTCAAGAGATTTAATTAGATAAATTAAATAGCATAATGTAATATTAGTGTGATAAGGGGATTGGGATTTGAAAATTAATTAGAACATAGTAAATAATCATTTGCAATCATGCAACATATACTATATTACTCATCCGAATTTATTGGACTATCCGTCCCAATTCCAATTGACTACCGTCTTAATTCCAATTGACTACCGTCTGATACTTATGTGGACTACCCATCTCACACATAAACATTTCTATGGATTATCTATCCACTCCCATGAAGACTACTGTAACACCCTTAATTTTTAATAACATTATTCAAAAGATTTAATTAGATAAATTAAATAGCATAATGTAATATTAGTGTGATAAGGGGATTGGGATTTGAAAATTAATTAGAGGCCGTGCTAATTAAACAAGAATGGTGGGGAATTAAAATATTTTCATACATTAACTAATAAAGGAAGAACGCAAGAGCATTATAGGGATTAGCCGCCACCTTAATCCCATGACCCTTAAACCCACGTTCCATTTTTCTTTACACGTTCATTTTCAAAATACAAAAACGTAAATGAAAGAGGGCAAGCCGGCCATTACTTAAGGAAGAAAAAGGGGGAAAATTCATCTAAAGCCAAGGAATCAAGCTAGGGGAATTAATCAAGAATCAAATCTCAAATTTCTTATCCTAATCAAAGTGAATAATAATCAAAACCATCTCTATTTTGTTTTTAAGATCATTTGATTTCGGGTTCTATGTTTAAGCCATGTGTGATGATTTTAATGATGATATGCATATATTTTATGATATGTTAGATTCAAACAAGATTGTTTGATAAAGGTTCAATTCGATTTTAGGCAAAAATCATGTTTTTTGGATTTCGAATTGTCATGAGGAATTTATATGTTATGTAAAACATTATTTTAGAGTTGGGTTTTAATTTTTATAATTTTCCAAGCTATGGAAAATTTATTATGAATTTCCAAAGAAAAATATAAACAATTGGGTTTAGATCTATGTTAGGAAGAAGTTGAGCCTGAAATTTATATGTTAGATAACATATTAAAAGTGAATTTCTATGATATTTTGAGGATTTTTCCTAAGTAGTTTACTATAGAAATTAAATTATTTTAGATAAAGGACTTAAATGTTTTATTGGTTTAGCTTAAGGAATGGCTTATTTGCTAATTATTTTAATTAAATCTGAAATAATTACGGTAGTTTTATTTTAGAAAGAATTTGAAAAGTTATGACAACTAATTAAATGTTTACAAATATGCAGGTTAGTTAAAAACAATTACTTAAAAAGACATTAAAACGGTCTTTATCCAGAAATTATGTTTCGCCTCTTTCAGTAGTACCTTTCGACCCTATGTTTCCGCCTCAACCAAGTCGAAACCAATACACAACGTATCAATATGTTGGTATGTAGTGGATTGGAGAAAGGCGAAAGACATGGTGTCAAAACAAGTACTTTCGAAGGGGTCGAAGTCTTTGTTTTACTATTCTAAGATATTTGCTTGCCTTGTTTTCAAAAGGATGCTTTCGAAGAGGTCAAAACCCTTCAATGTAGTTCTCAAAGAAGTTGCTTTCGAATATATTGTCGTATTTTTTTTTAAAAGTGAAGCGTTCGAAAGAGTTGCATTGTTTTTAAATCAAAGCTTTCGAAAGGGTAGTTTCAACCCAATCGAAACCCTGCTGCCGACCTTATACCTTTCGAATGTGTTGAAGTCATCAATACTTTCGAAAGATAGCTTTTGTTATTTAGATATATATTAAGCCGCTTTTTATAGCTTTCGAAAGGGTTTATGGTTTCAAAGGCAATGACTTCGAAAGTGGTTTCGAAACTAACCTTCAAATGTTTTACTTAAATGATTTAAGCTTTCGAAAGGATGGTTCTGAAACCATCAATTTTCCCTAAACTCTTTTATATGAAGGTTAATGATTTCGAAAGGGGTACTTTCGTTTATATTCACTTTGACCCAAAAGATATTTTCAAAGATAAACCTAATGCTTTCGAAATGAATACTTTCAAATGGTTTCGAAAGGGGTACTTTCAAATGGTTTCGAAGCTATGGTTCTATGAGTTAATAAGTAATGCTTTAATACTTTTGAAAGGTATGTTTTGATAGTTTCAAAAGAGATGATTTTAAGTGATTTGAAAGGCATATGCTTAGCGGTTTGAAAAGAAGATTCGAATGCTTTTGAAGGAGGTTATCCAGTGGTTTCGAAAGTAAAAGTTTAGGTAGTGTTTGGTTTAAAAACGAATTTTGTGTTTTTGATTTTCAATATGTATCTCAAATATGAGAAGAATGGAGGGACGGCGGAAGGGATGAAAAAAAAACGGATGAGGGGACGAAGGAATTAGAGGGACGACGGAAAAAAGGATTGTTTCACGTGTTTGTATTATTTTCCAAAACGCGAAAAAAAATTGTTTTTTATTTTGTATGTTAACTTCGTTTTCTAAATTGATCGTTTTCGACGATATAAATGCGTCGTGTGTATTTTTGTATGGACGAAAATCCAAAACTAAAAATAACAAACCAAACACTACCTTAAGGTTTCGAAAGCCTTAATTTTCAAAACAAAGAACCCAATCTTATTTTTAAAGGAAAAGTCATGGCATAGAGTTTTAAAATGACTTTTAAGTATGGGGTTATTGAAGAAGCTTTCCTTGATAAAATAATAGGTTAAAGAAATTAACCATATTTCATATGAAAATGATTTCAAGAATATTAAACCACAGGGGGTGGTGTTATTATGTTATTATGCTATTATGCTTGGACCCATAAATGACAGAATAACTAGCTAGGTTGACCCAGTAGTGAATATAAATTGAGTTAACTCTTAAATGAGTAGAATTGCATCCAGGAGGTTAGTTAGACCAGAATATAGGATGCCTAAATACTTATTAAAGTTGTCAGATAGACATGTTCATAGTAAACCCATAAAAACTATGTTTAGAAAGAGTTATTGGCAGAGGTCAATAGGTTTGTAGTGAACCCATAAACACTATATCCGGATTAAGTTATTGACAGAAGTCAACAGGTTTATAGTCAACCCATGAAACTATGATAAGAGGAAAGTTATTGGAAATACTAATAGGTTCAGGGAGAACCCATGAATAAGGAAGTTATTGGCAGGAGCCAATAGGTTCTTAGTGATCCCATGAAAACTATGAAATCGGACAGGAAATCCATAAACATTAAACAGGTTATTAGTCAGCCCATAAAAACTATTAGGTTAATAGTGACACTAAAAACTATAACTGAGACAGATAGTCAAAATGAATGGGGATGAGTAATCCAAAATTGATTCAATAACCATTGTGGATACAGAAGCACAGTATATGGTTTTATAAAGTTTTGGATAAAATATTAGTGAGGGGAAAACTCGTTCCGCTAAGCGGCGTGGTCTCACTAGATATCTAAATGATTTGAGATGGTATGTTATTATTCGTATCAGGCTTTATGTCTAACTTGAAGTTTATGTTTTCCTCTTAAACTCTTGGGTGCTCAATTAACTTTGAGTAGTTTGGAAGTTGAGGTTTTTAGGTACCTCATTAGACGAATGAGCTTCTGAAGACGTGCAAGAGGCAAGCTAGATAATAAGAGTTCTTTTCTATTTTGATTCCGTTGTATTTTGTTGAAAAGGCAAAGTTGTTTAATTGCCTAGTTATAAATATATATATATATATATATATATACACACACACACACACATACATACTCTGATCATCCAAAGAGGCATCTTCATGTGTCGTTCTTGGCGTATGTTTTAATAAGTATATTTTCTCTGGACGTGGTTCTCGAATATGGGATTATGTAATGAATGTTGAAATGATTTGAAATGGAATGAGAAAGCTGTTTTATGATTTTTAAAATTTTTCCATATCCATGTGTTTCTATTATATCAATGCACCTAACATTAGCGTATTTGGTCGTTGAGGATTAATAACTATGGATGACTGCAGCATCCGTACCCGTTAGTTTTGGGCCTTCAAGTGGGAATGTTACAACTACCCATCACACATGGTTTCATTATCAAAGTTATGTGGACTATCCATCTCATATATTTCATTTATTTAAAATAATGTGGACTATACATCACACGTTTCATAATTTTCCTAAAATGACTATGAACCCTTCATTAACCATATAGAGACTATCCATCTCTGGCAGGATATAGACTATCCATCACACATTCCATAATTTTTCTAGGATAACTATGAACCCATCCCTTATCAATTTAATTCATGTTTAACCCAAATGTTCAACCTATGTCTATTAATGTCCCCAATTAGGTTGTGTACCCCTTAACTTTATAACATCTCAAAATGATATGCATTGGCATGCCCAATGATCTATGTCGAAATTTTTAAATATAATAGATTGGTATCCCCAATGGTTAGTGCCAAAATTATAAAATAAAATACTTTGATATTCCCCAATGAACAATGTCGAAGTCATCATACATATGGCTCCCCACCCTTTATATCTTTATTAATAGTTGTAATAGCTTTGGTGTCACACTTTTTTGGTATCAACGTGAACTATCAAAAACGTCCCTTTAAATATTATCAAATCTTAATCATTTAAAAATATGATCTAATATCAAACTTCTTTTACAAATCCAAACGCCCCTAAAAGTAGGATCTAACCATTAAACATGCTTTACAAAGTCAAAACGTTTCTAAAAATAAGATCTAAAATTAAAATTCCTTTACAAATTCAAATACTTCTTTACAAATATACAAATCTTAGTATCACTTGAAAATAAAAAAAATCATTTTTTGACTGATTTAAACATATATAACTTGTAAGAAAACAATTCACGCGCAAAGCGCGTGCCGTAACACTTAGTAATATAAAGAACATACAGCATTCATGCTGCAATAACAATATCGAATCTCTACCCAAAAGATTAAAAAACAAAATTTTGATTTTATAAATCATATGGCTAGCTACCGAAGTCATGAGATTATCGATCTTCTTAAAAACATAGGATATCTCGCCTTTAAAAATTACTTTTAGTTTGCATAAAACCAGGCCTCATCGACGTTGAAATAAAAAGTAGCGGCATCAATGTTGTATAGCATTATTGCCGAATCAATTACTTGCAGCATTAATACTATAATGTCGAAACAATAGTACTTCGACTTTATGCCGTAAAACATAGGGTGTCGACATTGAAAACCCACGATATAAATTTTGTTTATATCGAAATCAAGTAATAGCGGCATCATCGCCACAAAATAGTTAATATCAAAAATAAGGCTTGCGGCTTCCCAGCTTTAAGTTATGACGTCAATATAGAAATCATGCGGCATTATTTAAAACAATGGTGAAAACTTGCGGCATTGATAAAGTAATGGTGAAAGCATTGTACTTCGGCTATTACGCCGCAAAACATATAATGTCGACATTGATAACTTGAGCTATCAATGATTCTCATTGCCACGAGATGCGTTACTCCTATAATGACGATGCCGCACGCATTATCCAATGCATCACATACTTATGGCGTAAGTATCTCATGCATTGTTCATACTGATGCTGCCTTTCATTACAATACCGCTTATTATCGTTGGCTGAGGGTATGGGGATGCCGCATATCGGTCACATAGTGGTAATTATCATAAAAACTTTTTTTCCTTTTTAAAGTAAATTCTTTTTACCAACTACCATTTATTTGTCAAACTATGATGGGTTGGGACTAAAACTTTACAACTTCTTTTCAGAATTCACTGAAATCATGTTTACATTTTCAAAATCATTACCCATTTAATTAATTAATATCCTTAATTAATTATTGATTTAAATGCTTTTCTAGCATAATAAATTCATAATAATTCATAAACACTCAAGAAAAATCCCCAAAAACCACACACACTCAAAATTATCATATTCTGTACCCTATAAAAATTTCGGTGCCAATAACATTATTTAATTATTTTTAATAATTAAACCTAAAATAAACACAATTTTCTTTTTAGAAAATTCATAAAATATTCATTTTAACTTGAAAAGTTATTAAATTAAAAACTCATATTCAAAATAACGTTTTACTCAATATATCAGAAAATCAAATTGATTGGAGATTAAAGACTAAGATTTTACCCTTAAAACTCATTCAAATAATTTCATAAAAATTTCCATAAATCATTATTCTGTCCAAACAATGATCCATAACAAGGCAAAACAATCAAAATAAATTCGGGTATTACCCATAGTCGAATTCAACCCAAAGATAAAAGAGATGGTTCGCTTATTATTCACCTTAAAACAAATAATGTAGTTAAGAATTGATGCAGCTTTTGAATCCCTTGATTTCCCCTTAGAAATGGCCGGCCTCTAGGTTATTTTTCTTTTGATTGTTTATGAGTGCAAGTGAGAATGTATGTGAGGGTGAGGGTTTAAGTGATAAAAGATAGATCTAATTATATTTTACCCTTCTCATTTATTCCTCCTTAGATTAAGTTTAAACAATCTAACTTAGTTGATTAATTATGGCTCGACCTTATTAATTTTCAAATCACATCCTCATATCTCACTACATTATTCTATTTAATCTATCCAATTTAATTTTCTGGATAATGTTAAACTAAAATTAAGGGTGTTACATGTTCCTCTTTTTAAAAAAAATTGTCCTCAAAATTCAATAAGGACTACATAACAAGCATATCAAACATGCAAACAATGCTAGTATATCCTACATCTATAAAGTCTATATATATCAAATATATAACATACCATCATAACAACTCAGGATAAGCATCCATAATCATGTCATTTGTCTTCCAAGTACAGTCATTCTCGTTGTCACTCCACTGGACTTTCACCAATCCGACTATCTTGTTCCTTAGCTTCTTCTCATCTCTCACTACAACACGAACCGGTTGCCTAACAAAGGTCGGATCTGGTTCATTTACTAAATCTTCCAAAGCAGTCAGAGCAATAGTAGTCTCTGCATCTTGACATACTTTCTAAGATGAGAAACATGAAAAACATTATGAACTCCTACCAAACTACTCGGTAACTCTACTCGGCACGCGAGTTTCCCGATTCTCTCTATAATAAGAAACGGTCCAACATGTCTATGTGTCAGTTTTCCTTACTTACCAAATCGTATCACGCCTTTCATTGGTGATACCTTAATGAAAACATGATCTCCAATTGAGAATTCTAGATCCTTACGCCTCTTATCTGCATAACTTTTCTGACTGAGTCTCCTTCATCCGTACTCGGATCAACCATGGTTTTAAATCTCCTATATATCGCCCGAAATCTCCTTTTCACACTTAAACGAGACGAGACATCAAATCTTCCTCGACACTCATCTCGTCCGAGATATTCAAATCTCACCCGAAATATGGATCAAAATCTCAATCCGAGATCTCACCCGAAATTATACATTTTTCTTATTTTGCATAATATTTTTTATTTTCATATTGATTCAAAAGAAACTACTCAATCCAATTATAATTTACCAACTTCCTGAACATATTCTTTACTTTTTATCGTAATGAGTCAATAGCGAAAGGTTTCACTTCTTTATTATGTTCAAATAAAATGATATTGTTCAATCATTACCAAATCAATTAAGTTAATCAAGCTACTACTCTTCTAAAATATTCCTTTTCCTATGTAAATCAAGCATGTTACCATTTTTATTTTTACTAAGAAAGTTATAACCGTTAAATAAATTTTTGGCACATCAATCTTAGACACATAAGTACATCCGAGATATTCCCGAGATGCATTATAAGACCTGAGATGTCAATCCGAGATGTACACCCGATATGTACTCATCTCGTCCGAGATCTCCCCCGATACGACATAACTTGTGTAAAAATTCCGAGACGAAACGTGACTGAAATCCGATATTTAAAACCTTGGGATCAACTCAATCTTTTTTATGGCTTCTCTTACCATAGTTGAACCAAGAACCAATCTGTCTCCAGTTTCTAACCAACATGCTGGTGATTTGCATGGCCTTCCATACAAAACTTCAAAATGCGTCATTCCTATATTAGTTTGATAATTATTGTTACATGAAAACTCAACTAAATGCAAATGATCTTTCCATGACCCTCCAAAATCTAGTATACAAGCTGTTAACAAATATCCAAGTACCTTATTGAGTCTTTCTGTCTGCCCATCCGTCTGTGGATGGTAAACAATACTCATTTTAAGCTTGGTACATAATACCTTTTGTATACTCTTTCAGAATTCACTAGTGAATAAAATATCTCTGTCACTGATTATACTACTAGGAATTTCATGTAGTCTAATAATGTTCTTTATAAACAACTTAGCCAAGACATGTGTTGTTCTTGTCGACTTAACGGGAATGAAGTGTGCACTCTTGGTTAGTCTATCCACTATAACCCAAATATCATCATTTTCCATATTCAATCTTGGCAGCCCGTCAATAAAATCCATGGATATAGAATCTCATTTTCAAACTGATATATCAAAAGGTTGAAGCAAACCACTTGGCATCTAATGCTCGGCTTTCATTTGTTGGCAATTCAAATATTGTTTTACTCATAAGCCTACATCCTTTTTTTATACCTTTTTAGAAGAAGTTCTCTTCATATCTTGATACATCTTGGTTCCTCCAGGATGAATAGTAAACTTTAATCAATAGCATTCTCTAAGAACTTTCTTCCTTAGGTCGCCAACATCTGAAACACACAATCATTCCCTTTCTCAACCACTCATTCTGATTAAGGCTAAAATCTTTTAAATCATCAATCTCAGTTATGTCTTCCCATCTTCTAATTCTCTCAGCTGACAATGGATCATCTCTCTGCTCAGAGGCAATCTTTTCGATCAATACCGGTCAAACTTCTAAACATGACAATATGGTGGAACTCTGACTAGAACTAGAAGTCGATCTGAACTGCACACTACAAGTAGTCAACGCCTCTAAATCTTTTCATTCTGCCAAGACAGCTAACACCCCGTTCTGATATTTCTGCTAAGTGCATCAGCAACTTTATTTCCATTCCTTGCCGTATACTCAATACCGAAATCGTAAGCGGCTAAAAACTCTAGCGGGCAGCCACTTCTACTGTCTCATATTCAATTCCTTCTGAGAGAATAAATACCGCAAGAACTTATGATCCATATACAACTCAAATCTTTCTCCCAAAAGATAGTGTCTCCACATCTTCAAAGTAAAAATTAAAATTACCAACTTCAAATCATGAATCGGATGCCTAACTTCATGTGGTCTAAGCTGTCGAGAAGCGTAGGCAATCACTTTACCATTTTGCATCAACACAGCTCCTAATCATGTTCCACAAACGTCTGTATACACCACTAATTCTTGATTACCATCTGGTACAACTAACACTAGTGCATTGGTCAACAAATGTTTTAACTCAAGGACTGTCTCCTCACATTTACTTGACCAAATAAACTTTACGTCCTTCCTGGTTAGTTTAGTCAGAGGCGCTGTTATCCACGAGAAATCCTTGATGAATCTCCGATAATAGCCAGCTAATCCAAGAAAACTTCTTATCTCAGTCACCGTCTCTGGTTTCTTCCAATTATTTTCAGCCTTAATCTTAGCTGGATCCACAGAAAACCCTTCTTCTAAAACTACATGATCAAGAAATTTCACTTCTCTTTTCTTTTGCAGAAATGACACTTCGAAAACTTCGCTTTTAGTTGATGCTGCCTCAACGTCTCAAGCACTATTCTAAGATAAATCTCATGATATCTCTCATCCTTGGAATATATCAAAATGTCATCAATGAACACCAACACGAACCTATCCAAGTGCTTTCGGAAAATCTGGTTCATCAAGTTCACAAAGAAAGCAGTCGCATTAGTCAACCCGAATGACATTACTAACCACTCGTACGAACTATATCTTGTTCGAGACGCCGTCAAAGGATTACTGTTCTCCGCCACCCTCAATTGATGGAACTCTGTCGCCAAATCCAACTGAGAAAACACTTTGGCTCCACTCAACTGATCAAATAAATCATCAATTCTCGACAAATGATGTCTATTCTTTATCGTCTTCTCATTCAACTTACGATAATCAATACACAATCTCAACGGTCCATCGGTTTCTTTACGAACACCACAGCCGCTCCCCAAAGCGAACCACTTGGTCTAATAAAAATTTTTCCTTCTAAATCCACCAGCTACACCTTTAACTCCATCTCAACAGGTATCATTCTGCTAGGCGGTCTGCTTATAGGTTCAGCTCCAGGTACAAGATCTATTTGAAACTCAGTAGCTTGTTTCGGTGGTAGTCCTGTAACAGGCTCTACAACAAAAACCCGATTTACTTCGTCTTCTACTTCTATTGCACCCAACAAAGCACAAACATCAAAACTCGCATTCCCTACTGAGTATATAATTTAATCGCGGCTATTAGGGTGTCTTAATGATATCTCCCTATCCAGGAAAAAATCCTAGCCTCATGTATGCTCAACCAATCCATACCCAGAATAATCCCAAAACCCGCAAAGTCAAACACATACAACTGCAAGCAAAAGCACAACTCAATCTCTAGCTGGTCACATCTCATCCCCAGATTTGCATACCATCATATTGGATTCGCAACCCTTAAGAAAGTAACAAGGTAGGATGGTTTTAATTCTAACTTATCTACCAAACACTGATAGATAAAAGAATGTGATGCAACTGTATCAAACAATACTCTAACTGGTATTCTATGAATCAAAAGCGTACATTCCATCACAGACTTTCCTTTCTCAGTAGCAGTCGGTTTAGAAGACGATGGTTCCAAAGCAAAAACCTTTCCTTTTTTCACCTTGGCCGCTTTTGGATATTTATTCTTATAATGCCCCACCTGGTCATAATTGAAGCACTTCGCATTCTTCTTTCCCACAACCGTCCTGCCATCACCAAATCGATATTCATTAGCATAGTGCCACTTTTAATCACACTTGTAACTATTAATATCAAGTTTTCCTTTCTTGACAGCTCCACCTTTCTGAGCCTCTTTTTCCTTGAAGAACTTCCTCTTCTTACCCTAAAAACTATGGGTTTCCACTGACTTTTCCTTCCCAAAAGTCAAAAGTATTTCCTCATTCCTTATCGCCATCTCCACCACTACATTACTTGGATCTCGGAGATGAAGCATAGTCACCTAACAATCTCCGACCTCAAACCCCAGATAAACTCTCATTCCTCTTAATCACAGTATTAATGGTGGCATATCCATACCTGGACAACTCATCAAACTTGGTAGCATATTCCAACACTGACATTTCCATTTGCTCCAATTCCATAAACTTTCTAAACAAGGTTGACTTGACTACTTCATATAATAACATCTCAAACCTTCTCCTAAACTCAGCCCAAGTCAGTTCCTCTTCAGGCGCGCCAACGGTTACCACGTTCCACCAGTACAATGTTACTCTTTGCAACTGCCCAGAAGCCAATCTCCTTTTTAGCGTATCGTTCAACCCTAGATCAACAAAAAATCCTCTAATACTGCAACAGCTAGTTCTCCACTTCAATAGCATCATCGGTTCTTAGAAAAGGCTTTCCTTCAAGTCGGGTATAATCACGGTTCAGCTTGGCATTGTTATTTCCAACTGGCATTGGTATAATCACGGTTCATTTTAACAAAGGACGGATACATAATCCTCATATCTACTGGTGGGATTCCAGCACCTACATTAGCATTTGCACTTTGAATAGCATTTGTCTGTCGATCTTGGTTCCTTATGGTATGGGGTTGAACATTTCCATTGGTCGTGGTGCTTCCGCCACCTAGGTTCACTTTTCCATTTCCTGCTTCCATATCTTGTTTTCTCATGATCTGCATACAAACCTTAATAAGATACTGAAGAATGGTCTAAGAGATGGAAAAATACATATTTATATATAGCAAATACAAGTACGTTACTATAGCGTTATCCCCATGTCCCAATCTTATTCTCTGATTCATTAGAATTATGTTTTCAAAAATCTCTTAATCTTTTAAGTTTTACATAAACCTATGATCTGATACCAACTTGTAACATCCCACATTTTGAGGCTCGAAACTAAGCGATAAGGATGTTGTAGTCATCCACAGTATTACTTTCTGGTGACAAAATATAGCTATGTTAATCATATCAAAAATCAAAAGAGCATAAATATGAAAATTTTCAAACACAATTTAATAACAAGTTTTCACATTTCATTTCACAAATAAGGTTTCATATTCATTACATAATCTCATTCAATCTCACGTTTAGAGAAAATATAATTATTATAAAATATCTAAGAGCGACATATGAAGATGTCTCCTTAGTTGATCAAAGTCTATTACTACTGGACAGCTATAATTTCTGTCTTTACATCCATTCAAACAAAATGAACTACACAACAGATTAAATAGATCTCCTAATATAGCTAGCTTGTCTACTGCACTTCTCCGGAAGCTTATTCGTTTAATTGGAAACCTGAAATCTCTTACTCCAAACTTACTCAAATGAGCACCTGAGGGTTTAAGGGAAAAAAACTTTGAGTCGGACAAAAAGCCTAGTGTGAATAATAACCTACCATCTTGAATCAAATAGATATCTAGTGAGACCACGCCGCTGAGCGAAACGGGTTTTCACCTCACTAGTATCTTAACCATAAAATATCAACCATATACCGTGCTTCTACATCCACAATGATAAGAACATAGTAAATAATCATTTGCAATCATGCAACATACACTGCACTACTCATCCCAATTTATTAGATTATATGTCCCAATTTCATCTGACTATCAATCTTAATTCTCATTGACTACCTGTCTGATACTTATATGGACTACCTATCTCACATAAACATTTTTATGGAGCCTTGACGCAACGGTTAGGTCACCCGCATGGTGATCTGGACGCCCAGGTTCAAGTCCAAAAACAGCCTCTTCACAATGCGAGGATAAAGCTGTGTACATTATCGACCTTCGCAGAGCCCGCTATCGTGCGGGAGCCTCGTGCACTGGGTTCCACCTATCTATCCCCTCCCAGTGGGACTACCCATCAGGCATGGTTTCATTATCAAAGTTACGTGGACTATTCGTCTCATATATTTCATTTATTTAAAATGATGTGGACTATTTATCACACATTCCATAGTTTTCCTAGGATGACCATGAACCCTTCATTAACCCTATAGAGAGTATCCATCTTTGGCATAAAGTGGACTATCAATCACGCATCCCGTAATTTTCCTAGGATAACTATAAACTCATCACTTATCAATTTAATTCATGTTTAACCCAAATGTTCAACCTATGTCTATTGATGTCCCTAATTTGGTTGTGTGTCCCTTAAACTTATAACATCTCAAAATGATATGCATTTGTATCCCCAATGATCTATGTCGAAATTTTAAAATATAATACATCAGTATCCCCAATGGTTAGTGCCAAAATTATAAAATAAAATACTTTGGTATTCCCCAATGAACGATGTCGAAGTCATCATACATATGGCTCCCCACCATTTATATAGTGATATAAAGAACATACGACATGCATGCCGCAATAACAATATCGAACCTCTACCAAAGGTTAGAAAACAAAATTTCCATTTTATAAATCATATGGCTAGTTACCGAAGTCATGAGGTTATCGACCTTCTTAAAAACATAGGTTATCTCACTTTTAAAACTTACTTTTAGTTTGCATAAAACCAGGCCTCACCCGACGTTGAAAGAAAAAATTAGCGGCATCAATGTTGTATAGCATTATTGCCGAAATCAATTACTTGCAGCATTAATACTATAATGTCGAAACTATAGTACTTCAGCTCTATGCTGTAAAACATAGGGTGTCGGCATTGAAAACCCACAGTATAAATTTCCTTTATATCGAAATCAAGTAATAGCGGCATCATCGCCACAAAATAGTTAATATCAAAAATAAGGCTTGCGGCTTCCTTGCCTTAAGCTATGACGTTGATATAGAAATCGTGCGGCATTATTTAAAACAATGGTGAAAACTTGCGGCATTGATAAAGTAATGGTGAAAGCATTATACTTCGGCTATTATGCCGCAAAACATATAGTGTCGACATTGATAACTTGCGTCATCAATGATTCTCATTGCCACGAGATGCGTTATTCCCATAATGACGATGTCGCATGCATGGTCCAATGCATCACATAGTTATGGCGTAAGTATCTCATGCATTGTTCATACCGATGTCGCCCTTCATTACAATGCCACATATTATCGATGGCGGAGGGTACAAGGATGTCGCATATTGATGGCATAGTGGTAATTATCATAAAAACTATTTTCTTTCTTTTTAAAGTAAATTTTTTTTATCTACTACCGTTTGTTTGTCGAACTATGATTGGTTGGGACTAAAACTTTACAAATTATATTCAAAATTCACTGAAATCGTGTTTACCTTCCTAAAATCATTTACCCATTTAATTAATTAATATCCTTAATTAATCATTGATTTAAATACTTTTCTAGCATGATAAATTCATAATAATTCATAAACACTCTTGGAAAAATCCCAAAAAAATCACATAAATTCAGAATTATCATATTCATTACCCTATAAAAATTTCGGGACCAGAAACATTATTTGATTATTTTTAATAATAAAACCTGAAATAAACACAATTTCCTCCTTAAGAAATTCATAAAATATTCATTTTAACTTGTTTTATTATGAAATAAAAAACTCCTCTCCAAAATAACATTTTACTCAACATATCAGAAAATCAAATCTATTGAAGATTAATGACTTAGCTTTTACCTTTACAACTCATTCAAAAAAATTCATAAAAATTTCCATAAATCATTATTTTATTCAAACAATGATCATACATCCATAATAAGGTAAAACAATCAAGATAAATTCACATATTACCCATAGCCGAATTCAACCCAAAGATAAAAGAGATGGTTCACTTATTATTCATCTTAAAATGAATGATGGGGTTAAGATTTGATGAAGCTTTTGAATCCCTTGGTTTCCCCTTTAATTTCGTTCCCTTCTTCCCTTTAGAAATGGTCGGCCTCTAGGTTTTTTTCTTTTGATTGTTTATGAGTGTAAGTGAGAATGTATGAGAGGGTGAGGGTTTAAGGAATAAAAAATAGATCTAATCCTATTTTACCATTCTCCTTTATTCCTCCTTAGATTAAGTTTAAACAATCTTACTTAATTAACTACGGCTCGACCTTATTAATTTTCAAATCTCATCCCATATCTCACTACATTACTCTATTTAATATATCCAATTTAATTTCCTGAATAATGTTAAACTAAAATTAGGGGGGTTAAAAAACCCAAAAAAAATGGTTTAGTTGATTTGGATTGAATGAAAAATAGAAAACATTGTTGATATAAGAAATGACTTTATTGATGATTTTTTTACTTCTTAACCTTCATAGTTTTACTAACATGTATTTCTAATACAATTTTTTAATATGTGCACATATGCATAAGAATCCACGGTCGGTATTTGATATTTTTAATATTCACACTTTAATTTGGTATATATTTTTGGAATTGTGATTATATTATGTAACAACTAAAGTATCTGAAATTCAATAAGGATGTCAATGAACTATAAAAGAAATAATAAACAATCTACTATGACATAGTGGAATAGTGTAAATAACGAACACAAACAAAAATGTTAACAATAAAAGAAATAATAAACAATCTGCAATAACATAGTGGCATAATGGAAATATCTAAAAAGGAAAAAAACATTTTCCATACATAAAGCCCTACAAAGAAAAACATATCCAATAACTATTTTATTAGCAAGACAACAGTGTATGTTTGACCGCCAGCCAATAAATGTGATGCATACATGTTCAACGTATAACATGACTTCACTTCTTTAGTTTATAGCCTAAATTATTAATAAAAAAGTGATACTTCATGAATTGAAGTCGACGTTTTAATGGGTTAGGTAACCAAATGAATAAGTAACAAATGCCATCCAACAACTAAATGCTTGAATTTCAAATGTCAACATCGCTAACATTTCTATACCTGAACATAAGACTAGCATAGCCGTATATCTAAGACCCAAAGACTACAATTATGTTCAGCATCATCTGATGGATAATGTTTCTCAACAGAAGATAAGATTTGGATCGTCTGAGTTGCTTAAAAATCAATTCAAGATTCACTGTTGAAGCACACTTTTGAGCTTCAAAAAAGGCTCAAATGCACATTAATTGGACTACGGTTCAAAATAAAAGGACACAGTGAAGATTTAGCTATCTTTTTAGCGAGATCAGATTGACTTTAACAGATAATTATCATCGGAAACACTGGATAATGATATCAAGAGAATGAAGAGAGTTTGTATAAAATTAAATATAACTATAAAAACATAATAATCATATTATCTAAGATATTTAAAGGAGGTAAAAAGAAGATTAGATCAATTAAGAACATGAAATTTCAGTTTCGTACTCTTGTGTATCCATACATGTATGATGAGTTGAGAGTATATATCATAATTAAATTTAGTTTGAAACCTTTAAAAGCTCATTGCAACCAAACGAACTAAACATATCATATGTGTGTGTGTGCAGGCTAATTAAATTCAAAATAAAATGACATCTTGAAAGCAACTAATATCCTCAGTTACCCAGGAACAGTTGTCACGCCCGTTAAAAAAGAAGACACGATGCTTTCTCACATTTGCTAAAATAAGGTAATGTGAAATTTTTTAATGATGTAACTATTAACCAAGCACTACGCATAAACAGAAAATCGAGGAAACAAAAACGAAACTTGACAATTAACAACTATGTTGTAAGACACAACTCTTATGTACAGAAAAAAAGGCATAATATAGTTGATATTATGTACCTGCTAAAACAGAGAGTATGATACTATTAGCATGAAATAAAGTTGCATACAGACCCAACATTAATTAATAGGTCAGTTTTCTAATTTAGGGTCATATAAGAGAATATGAAAGCAATGAAAAGCAGAGCAAAAACATCGTCTATGAAAATTGTGCAGGGTAAGATATTGATGTACAGTCAAGGACTTTTAACTCAAATGGTTGAGATATGACGCTTTAGACAGGTATTTTAAAGGTTATGGGTTCGAGCCTGTGAGACATCCTAATAAGTGCTCTGCTTGAATATGATATAGTATCACTCTTGTTATGTAAAAAAAAAATACTAACGTACAACTTCCACCGGATCATTTTTTGACCAAGCAAATTTCAGTTAAGCGTGTAGGCTAGCATCTTCAAAGAAAAAGCTGGATTCTTAAATAGAACTATACTGCATAATCATGTTCATCAAAAGTAAAATCAACATTGGACTTCCTGGATAATGAACAAAGTTACAGTCAACTGTTCAAGCTAGCCCAACCGCTCTAACTGTACGAAAATTCTGAAAACATGGTCGATGAAAGCCATTAGCATACATATACCTTTCCTTAACATAGTTATTCAAATTTTGAATATATTTTGGCTAACTCAAAAAAATAGATGTGTTACTAGATGATAATACATATCAGCTAATTTCAGCTGAATGATGTAAGCAATAAAAAATTAAAATTAAAACTAAAAAATAACTAAGAAAATGAGAAGAAGAAAAAATCATAACCATCCAAAAAAATCATACAAAAGTTCAAATTTTTCTTAAAATTATAACGAAACATATAAGTAAGACATGGGAATTTGATAGTACCTGATTTTGTTGATGAAGAGCAGTCTAAGAGAAAGGGACGAGTGGAAGCTGCGTTGTTGGGGAAAAGGCGAAGAAACCCTAGATTGCAAAAGGAAAAGTGCAGAAGTAAAGGAAGAGGAGTTAGGGGAAGGAGACCCTAGCTATTATAGTGGCGACGAATGATTTTTGAGGGATTTCTTTCTGCGTTCCATTTCATACCGGGTTTTGGTTTTCGGTTTTCCTGAGGGTTCTTCTTTCTTTTTGCACAAAAGAAGAAAAAGAAATGGCGTGGAAGAAAAAGAAATGTCGTGGAAGATGACGCGAATGGGTAAGTTTTGTTTGAGAGTTATAACTTTTTTTTCGATTACAATCAAACCAGAGAATAAATATACAGATATACATGTAAAGTTACTTTAGTGAAAAACTATCAAAATCGGTGTTTGTTAAGCCCTCAAACATGTATTAATCAGTTATAACAACACTTCATGTAAACCAATCAAAACCACTGCCGGCATTGACGGTCAAAATTAATACTCTTAAAACCTCTCATAACCGTACCACAAAACTCTCAAGCAAAGCCTAATGCTATAATTAAATTATTTATAGGACAAAATAAGGTTTTTTTTCTTTATTTGCTAACATGATTTTTTTTGTCTTAAAACACTCATTAAAATTCTAAATTAATAAGTAAATAACATTAAACGAATTTTATCACTAAAATCTGTTACAAATCATCATCTCCTCGTCTTCTCATTTGACTTAATTCTCTACTCTACTCCCTGGATTTAAACATTTCAAAGTCCAAATATACTAATCAAATTGTATGTTGAAATATATTTACGTTTACAGGCTAATTTAGCATTAAAGTTAATAATTTGTTTGATTCAAAATTTAGGGATCGAGAAATTGGGCTAAATGAATGCTAAATTAATGACACTTTTGTAATTACTATTAGGTATGAAAATATTTATTTTAATTTTATTTTAGAGGGATTTGGTAAAAATGGTGTATCATAATTTTATATATTTTATGACGTAGATTAAATAATTATCATTGTATAAATAAAATTTTCCTTTTTTTTCCTTTCTTTTTTTGTTGATTAAGTTGTAGGGTGAAGAATATTGATGGGGAATTGATGAATTATAATTTTTCAATCATTTTTTGAGCAAGAATCAAATTTTCAATGGAGTACAGAAAGTAATCACTTTTAGTCTTTCTAATACCAATAACATAACATAATATCACTTCTCAATATCGCACTCTCGTTTTTAGACTACCATCGTATTAATCATTATTAATTTCTCCTTTTATTCAATTAAAAGACCCCAAACTAAGCACGTATGATCTAGCATAACAAGATACATCGCAGCCACCTTCTTCGCAGCCAGCTCATTCGCAAACAACTTCTTTCGTGGAGTTTTTATTTTAACTTTTTAATTTATATGGTTCTTTGTTTTGTATTTTGAATTTTATGTTATTCGATGGAGGAAAGGATGGAGATAACTAATAAGGGCAGTTATTTTTTGTTGATCAATATACTTTAGTAATTCCAAAATCCTTTTGCTTATGGAACTTCATTTAATGGATTTGATGTACTTTGAGGTTGATGAAGGAAGTTGGTGATATGCAGCTAAGTGGAAAATAATTTTAAAATGTTTGTGGTAATAGGAAAAGAGTTTTGGTGTGTTTTAGCACCACAAAATTTTGATTTTAATTTATAAAAATTGCCTACAATTGTTGCGACTTATACCATTGAGCTAGAAATTTCAAGGGCTGCACCTTTGTAAAACCTAGTGATATTCTGAGGACACTGATTGGGCCAATGGAGTGGAAAATGAGGTCCGTAGCGAAAAGAGGAGCGCTACTAGGGCAATGGACGGACGAGACATGAGCCGGTTAAAGTAGGAATTACGCACACAAAACGAGGCATGAATAGGAGTGTTGGCTTTAGTGGAAGTGCCAATGGAGTTAAGATAATGTGAAAGTGCCAAGAGAGCATTGATGACAAAAGGCTTGTAGTTATTGAGAGAGAGATTGTGTGACACAGTATCCCTATGTTATACAATCGGGGTCCAGTTCCACAAGCTAGATAGTTGTAGGTGGATAATTGTATAACCTTATAGGATCGTGCAATGCAAAAGCTGAGTGAAGATGCTTACTACTAGACAAGTAGGTCTAGCAGGCTATCATGACAAGTAGGTCGGATCTATTTTCTCTCCTTGGTAGTTAGTGTCTTATCCATGTCATCATATATTCGAGAGCACTGGCATGTGAGGACAAGTGGGATTTTGGATGATATGGATATCTAGTTTGATGCGTGGTGTTATTTTAAATCTTATACACCGATACTATATATCCTATTGATATAGAGCAGTAAACATGTTTCTCCTTTTTCTCACAAAGGTATAAAATGAACACATCATATCTAAAGCCTAACAGTAAAGGCCCGCATAGAATGTCGACCAAGACCCCTTCTGGTCCAATAATCTATCTACCTAATATATCCACGTCCACAAGGCATATTCTCCACGTCAACCTTATCCGGAACCTTGTTCATCGTCTTACCCAAGAACAATGAAGAGTCTCAAGCCTCGCGAGCAACATATCCTGACCACCCTCCATACATATCTTTGTCCCGCTCTACAATGACCAAGCCAGAACAAGGCAACGCCAACTCTTGAAACCGCTTGAGAGCCCATGGGTCCTTTCCGTACCTTTCCCTGTTCATTAAGACTTCTTGTCGACCTGCTCCTATGCCCACTTTGATTTGTTGCGCCTCAATGGATCTTTAACAAAAGCTTTTAGTCGCTCCTAAAAATAATAATGGCTACCCTTACCATTCCTCTGACAAAAGTACCATAATAGTGTTGTTGATTTGACAAAAGTATCACTATACCACAATTATTCCTTGTACTTTGAAGGAACCGGGCCAATCAGAAGCGGATGAAATAGGTAGATTCTATAAAAAATGAGTCTATTTGGCCTATGAATCTAAAGTTTTTTATTAGGTTTAATTTAAGACTGTTTTAAATTAAATCTCATTTTACTTAAATTGTTTAAAAATGAGTTTCATAAATTTGATGTTTATATATATTATAGTATATCAAATATACTATTGTATGTATATGTGTGTAATAACTAATTAACGTATCACAATACGATAAGCATATAATAGAAAGACAAATGGTTTTATTATGAACAAGATTGGTCGTAGAATTAGATATATAAAACAAATTATATAATTGCTTCTAGGGCATACCTCCGACTCTATCAATTTCCCACTTGTATATGTGGTCAAATTTTGGAATCTTATTCCAAATCCTTTAATTGGTTTTCTCAAAAACTAATTAGGCTAGTCTCTTAGTGAGGGAGTATTTGTTGAATATGCGTGTATATGATTTTTGTTTGATGATAATAAACATATATACAGTCATTTAAATGTATTTGTTTCTATACTATTTTAAATATCACAGATTAAATAAATATTTGCTGGATAGAATAAATAACACAGAATTTGAATTCAAATGAATATTTTGTTCAAACAAATATTTATTACATTTTTGAATAGTACAAATTCAAGCTCTCACTACATCTATACAATTACATCACAATTTCATAGTTACATCATTTCCTCACTACATTTCACTCACACTCGTAGTTTTATCTTCAACTTCACTTCAGTATGAATCCCGTATCTGAGCAATCTGCAAAAATATTCACTAACGCAGTAAAATTGAAAAAGAAATATTTTTGCAATATAAAATAAAATGTGGATTTTGAAAATATTATTTGCCTCGGTTATTTGGGTTGTTCGTCATCATTTATATTTAAATTCATCACACACGAACGATGTGACATGCACAGTGTATCACTGTACATGTCACAAGGCCGTGCACACCGATATATATACACTTGATAAATTTACAGGGACAAGTGAGCACAGGTCAAACCCAAATTATCGGATTCAACTCAGGTGCAATAAAACAATGTCACAACAATCAGTACAAGGTCAAACCCGAGCGCTTTAAGCTGGATTCAACACAGGGCTATAGAGTTCAAGTCAGTGCACCAAACAGTGAACCAAGTACTGTACATATGAAGTGAAGGCCACTGTGATCTCGACAAACCAGAACTCAAGACCAAAGAGTGCAAGCAAAACTCAAAGGCAACAAAACTCAAACCAACAGCAAGCCAAGACCAGAAAACAAGACCAAAATAGTGAAACTTGACAAATGCCACCAGACCAGACTACACAGATACAATGCATCAAGATCAACTCAATGCAAACAAACAGATAAACAAACCAGGAACAAAGTGACACAGGGAACTCAGACAATATCAACAAGTATGGAAGTGAATACATGAATATGCTACAGAGAATCAAGACATGTACAAACCAATTACTCGAATCATCATCGAGCTAAGTAAACAACAAAGTCAATGTTAGTTTCAAAATCTCGATTGCAATTCAAGCCAATACCAGACAGTACAAATCCACCAATATATGCACATATATGCAGAAACAGTGATCAAATATCAGGTTTGAGCAGTGCCCATCAATGAGTTCAAGTATATACGCAAATACATGTCTGTCTAAAATGAAACAGTGGCAGCAAAATTAATCAAGTATATTTTTTTTAAAGCAGCAGTTTTCAAATAATCAATGTCAACAGCCGTGTCCAAATCTCAAAATCACAAGTTCAAGCATACAACCAGATAATATAAGTTGTGACCAAGTCAAGGCAAAAATCGAACAGTAAGAACAAGTCAAGCCCGAAGTCACAAAGAAAAATCAACATCGTCAAACCAGAATCGAAACCGTGGTCATCACGAAATCGATCAATGACGTGTGAATCGAATATACGCGCATGAACAAGTCAGTGCATATCATCATCATTCAAGTAAAATCGAACGGCAAGCAAGAGTGATTGACGAAATCAAATAACTATCAGACGAACGAAAAACAAGGAGATGGAATCCTATGTAAATACCCTATACATCATCGGCAAAGAAGCATCGAGTTCAAATACGAAAATCAGATAAGCACAAAAAGGAAAATAACATACCGGAGCCATCTCAAACTCGATCAACGTCGAAGTAGCCAGAGTAAGCAACAAGAAATCGATCGTGCCAGGCAAAATTCTCGAATAACCAACAACGCGATCGAAGTAGGAACGGCACTTCGAAAAGCCCAAAAGATCAGAGCGCAAGAGGAACGAAATCCCCAATTTTTCCACAAGTCCTAATTCAGTAGCTAAGCCGCCATCATTTCTCTCAAAGAAGAATAAGAGAAGTAACGAGCTAAAGTAAAAAGGAGGAAGGGCCGGCTATTGCTTTTTGAGTAAAAGGGTTTAATATATAAAAAGGAGGTTTTTTTATCTATTTTTATATAGGGCTTTTAATTTGTTTTTAAATCGTTTTTAAATTTGTATTAAAATTGCTATTTTTCTAGTCGTGTGACTAGGGGACAATCTACGTGGCGTAGATTGAGAATTCGCAACTCAGTGGCTGAGTTGTGGCAGGGTTTTGAGCGTAGAGTTAGGATTAGTCAGTAGCGGGTGTCGCGAGTTTACGTGTGTAAGCGTGTGACTATCTAATTTCTAGTAGAAACCTTGGGGGCAGCACGTAGGCAGGGTTTTGCCGAAGCTGGGTAAATTCTGTGTTGTTCTGTTCTGTTATTTATTCTGCAATATCTGTGCTGTTATTATTCTGCTTAATCTGTGTTGAAATCTGTGTTAAAATTGATATAACTTCCGCAATAATTTTAACAATTTATAGTATCACCCTATTCACCCCCCCTCTAGGGTGAAATCGATCCTACAAGTGGTATCAGAGCTAGGAATAGAGTCAAATTTTTGATTTAAAAAATTCGATTTTTTTAAAGAAAAAAAATCAATTTTTGTTTTAAAAATTTGAATTTTTAAAATGGCTTCTTTTAATAATGCTTTTGCTGAGGGTCAGTTGATAGTTAGACCACCAATGTTCAATGGTGAATATGCTTATTGGAAAAATAGGATGAAAATTTTTCTAGAAACCATTGACGCTTGGAATATAGTTGAGACTGGATATAACAAACCAACTATAACAATGAACAATCAGGAAATAGAAAAACCAAAGGATCAATGGACAGAGTTAGAAAACAAATTACAAATTACTAACGCCAAATCAATGAATTCTATTATTTGTTCATTAGATCAAATTGAATTTAATCGTGTTTCACATTGTTCATCTGCGCAGGAAATATGGCACACTCTCGAAGTGACTCACGAAGGAACATCTCAAGTCAAAGAATCTCGCCTTGCTATGCTAAGCAGCGAATATGAGAACTTTACAATGGCGAAGGAAGAAAATGTCAAAGAGATGTACGGACGACTTTCCAATATCGTATACAAATCGAAAGCTCTCGGAAAATCATACGCCGAACTGGAAATAGTCCGAAAAATCCTCAGAGTCCTTCCACGAAGCTTTGAAGCCAAAGTGACTGCAATTCAAGAGTCAAAAGATTTGAAACAGTTGAAAGTTGAAGAACTCATCGGAAATCTCACCACATATGAGCTAGAGATAAAATTCAAAGAAGAGCGTGAAGGAGGAGATACTCGGAAGAAATCGATAGCTCTTAAAGGAACAACTGAAAGTGATGATGATGACGATGATGATGGTGCAAAAGAACTAGAGCTGTTAATAAGAAAATTCAAAAAGTGGAATCAGAAACACGGAAATCCAGCTCTAAACCAAAAGTTAAAAAGCAGAATAGCAAAAGTATTTGACAGCCCAGACAAACAGAAGATCATCTGTTACGAGTGCAACAAACCCGGTCATATCAGTCCCGACTGTCCACAAAATAAATCCAGCCGTGGAAAGAAACAGAAAAAGAAAAGTTTTGCAGCCACTTGGGATGAAACGGATGAGGATGATAAAAGCACTGGCAGTGAAAGCGAAAAAGCGGATTTGTGCCTTTAAGGTAATATAACTGACAGTGACGATGACGAGCCAAGTGAGGTATCAAAACTTACCCATTCTGAGTTGCTTATTCATTTCCATGATGTAAACGGCCGTTTTGAACGACTTAGGGAAAGATACGCTAAACTTGAATCACAAAGAGATAGTTTAATAGAATCAAATGAACAACTTGAGCAGTTAGTTAAAAACTATCAAAGTAGAATCCCTAAGTGTGATAAGTGTCCAACATTTGAAGATGAGATTAAAAAATCAGAAATTAATATAAAATCACTTGAAAATGAAATTCTGATTTTAAAAGAAAGTGAAAATACGAGAAGAGAAAATTCTATCAAAAAGTGCACACAATTGTTAAATGAAAACGAATCACTCAAATCACAAGTCCAACAATTGTCTACTACTTTAGATAAGTTTTCCAAAAGTAAAAAATCATTGAATATGCTATTAGGGAAACAATCGGTCAATATTGATAGACAAGGACTTGGGTATACTCAAAAAGAACGATATAAAAGTGAAATTAAGCAAGACAATTCAATGTGCACACAATCAGAATAATTGTTGGTATAGGCCCAAACACAAGAAAACAATTCCAATTTGGGTTCCAAAAGGCACAAAAATAGAATCTCTCAAAATTAAACAAATCTGGGTGCCAAAAGGAACATATACAAATAGTTATGGGTCTCCACAAAATTATTTTTCAAATTATTCTGCCACTAACAACCATGGACCTATAAAAACAAATAGGTCACAAAAATATTCTACCGTGTAGGTGTGGTGGCAGGCTAAGGAACAACATCGGTGTTATCTGGATTTTGGCTGTTCCAGAAACACAACAGGCGACAATTCAAAGTTCCTTAGCCTAGTATAAAGGTGACAGATTCACAAGGACAACAACGAAAGATTATCGTACAGGTAAAACAGGTAATTGTATTTATTATCAAACGATAAATTAAATGTGATAATCTGCACCATAATCTGAATTAAATCAGCCAGTTATATGAAATAATTGATGATGTTAATTCCGACTTATTCAAAATGTTGACCAATTATCATTGAATAGAAATTGCTTGGATTAATTAATTGATTGATTACTGATTACTCATGCTACAAGTGGATATATTTGCTTATCTGTTTTGACACTATGATTATTGCTTGTATATTTCAACGGCTTCAATTCAAAAAGGATGTTACAAATGATTTTATGAAATTTGTTGAATTTTCACAGTCTGGTCTATAACATTGAAAATGATGAGTGAAAGAAAAATTTAGATGCAGATTACACTGGCAATCTAGTTGATGAAAAATTACTAGTGGAACGTGATTTAACATTCAGTAATTGCATCATATCTGCATATTTTTCATTTCAAATAATTTTCAATTAACAGATATTTTTTGGTTAAACCCTTCAAGAAAATCATTTTTGACCTTGTTCCAGATTAGTTATTTCAGAAAAATTATTTTTATAATTATTTTTGAAATTGATTTTAAATCACTACAATAACTAATCTGATCCCCTACTAATTATCGAAAAGATAAATAGTGATTGAAAAAGTGATGAGTGTTGATATTAATCATATATTATAACTCAAGACGGTATATTTAATAAAATTCTTTAGAAAATTTAAACAAGAGTTATAAAAATTTTGTTTGGCAAAAATTTCACGACCATTTCTATTTCTATCATTTTTCTATCACCCATCACTCATCAAAATCCAATATAGTAAGTCAATATGTGGTATTTTAAACGGGAATCATTCATCTTTTATATTTTTAACAAATAAAAAACATCCAAAGTATTCACTCTCATTTAAAAGTCCTCACGGTTATGCATGGGTGAATTACTTTGAATTTGTTATGTGCTTCCATGCTCATTTAAAAGTCCTTGCAGTTATGCATGTATGGAACGCATACCAAAAATTAATTGATTAAATAGACAAGTTGATTCTAATCCCATTTAAAAGTCCTCACGGTTATGCGTGGTTAGAAGATACTTAAATTCATTTTTTTTTAAATTTTGGAATACTACTAATCTCATTTAAAAGTCCTAACGGTTATGCATGATTAGTAGATATTCAAATTCCTGTTGTAAATATACCACAAATAGACCAAACTATTTGGTTTTATATGATGACATTATCCCTATCATTCTAAAGTGAAATATGCGTCAAACAGAGTATTTATGATTTTTGTTTGATTTTTTATTGAACTTTAATATTTATACTCGATTGGGAATTAATATTGTTTTAATGTCAATCACTTTATCTCTATTTTTCTAACACTATTACTCTTTTGCTGATAACAAAAGGGGGAGAGAAAAGTTAAGATTTTGAAATAAAGGTCAAATATTTTCTAATTGCATCAAAGCTCATTTGAATATTTTATTCTCATGCATATAAGTAGGGGGAGTATTGTGTAAAGAGGGAGCATTCAAATAGGGGGAGCAAATTGAATGATCAAATACATTTAAAATATTCAAAATCTTAAATATATGTATGTTATCATCAAAAGGGGGAGATTGTTGAATATGTGTGTATATGATTTTTGTTTGATGATAATAAACATATATACAGTCATTTAAATGTATTTGTTTCTATACTATTTTAAATATCACAGATTAAATAAATATTTGCTGGATAGAATAAATAACACAGAATTTGAATTCAAATGAATATTTTATTCAAACAAATATTTATTACAATTTTGAATAGTACAAATTCAAGCTCTCACTACATCTATACAATTACATCACAATTTCATAGTTACATCATTTCCTCACTACATTTCACTCACACTCGTAGTTTTATCTTCAACTTCACTTCAGTATGAATCCCGTATCTGAGCAATCTGCAAAAATATTCACTAACGCAGTAAAATTGAAAAAGAAATATTTTTGCAATATAAAATAAAATGTGGATTTTGAAAATATTATTTGCCTCAGTTATTTGGGTTGTTCGTCATCATTTATATTTAAATTCATCACACACGAACGATGTGACATGCATAGTGTATCACTGTACATGTCACAAGGCCGTGCACACCGATATATATACACTTGATAAATTTACAGGGACAAGTGAGCACAGGTCAAACCCAGATTATCGGATTCAACTCAGGTGCAATAAAAGAATGTCACAACAATCAGTACAAGGTCAAACCCGAGCGCTTTAAGCTGGATTCAACACAGGGCTATAGAGTTCAAGTCAGTGCACCAAACAGTGAACCAAGTACTGTACATATGAAGTGAAGGCCACTGTGATCTCGACAAACCAGAACTCAAGACCAAAGAGTGCAAGCAAAACTCAAAGGCAACAGAACTCAAACCAACAGCAAGCCAAGACCAGAAAACAAGACCAAAATAGTGAAACTTGACAAATGCCACCAGACCAGACTACACAGATACAATGCATCAAGATCAACTCAATGCAAACAAACAGATAAACAAACCAGGAACAAAGTGACACAGGGAACTCAGACAATATCAACAAGTATGGAAGTGAATACATGAATATGCTACAGAGAATCAAGACATGTACAAACCAATTACTCGAATCATCATCGAGCTAAGTAAACAACAAAGTCAATGTTAGTTTCAAAATCTCGATTGCAATTCAAGCCAATACCAGACAGTACAAATCCACCAATATATGCACATATATGCAGAAACAGTGATCAAATATCAGGTTTGAGCAGTGCCCATCAATGAGTTCAAGTATATACGCAAATACATGTCTGTCTAAAATGAAACAGTGGCAACAAAATTAATCAAGTATATTTTTTTTAAAGCAGCAGTTTTCAAATAATCAATGTCAACAGCCGTGTCCAAATCTCAAAATCACAAGTTCAAGCATACAACCAGATAATATAAGTTGTGACCAAGTCAAGGCAAAAATCGAACAGTAAGAACAAGTCAAGCCCGAAGTCACAAAGAAAAATCAACATCGTCAAACCAGAATCGAAACCGTGGTCATCACGAAATCGATCAATGACGTGTGAATCGAATATACGCGCATGAACAAGTCAGTGCATATCATCATCATTCAAGTAAAATCGAACGGCAAGCAAGAGTGATTGACGAAATCAAATAACTATCAGACGAACGAAAAACAAGGAGATGGAATCCTATGTAAATACCCTATACATCATCGGCAAAGAAGCATCGAGTTCAAATACGAAAATCAGATAAGCACAAAAAGGAAAATAACATACCGGAGCCATCTCAAACTCGATCAACGTCGAAGTAGCCAGAGTAAGCAACAAGAAATCGATCGTGCCAGGCAAAATTCTCGAATAACCAACAACGCGATCGAAGTAGGAACGGCACTTCGAAAAGCCCAAAAGATCAGAGCGCAAGAGGAACGAAATCCCCAATTTTTCCACAAGTCCTAATTCAGTAGCTAAGCCGCCATCATTTCTCTCAAAGAAGAATAAGAGAAGTAACGAGCTAAAGTAAAAAGGAGGAAGGGCCGGCTATTGCTTTTTGAGTAAAAGGGTTTAATATATAAAAAGGGGTTTTTTTATCTATTTTTATATAGGGCTTTTAATTTGTTTTTAAATCGTTTTTAAATTTGTATTAAAATTGCTATTTTTCTAGTCGTGTGACTAGGGGACAATCTACGTGGCGTAGATTGAGAATTCGCAACTCAGTGGCTGAGTTGTGGCAGGGTTTTGAGCGTAGAGTTAGGATTAGTCAGTAGCGGGTGTCGCGAGTTTACGTGTGTAAGCGTGTGACTATCTAATTTCTAGTAGAAACCTTGGGGGTAGCACGTAGACAGGGTTTTGCCGAAGCTGGGTAAATTCTGTGTTGTTCTGTTCTGTTATATATTCTGCAATATCTGTGCTGTTATTATTCTGCTTAATCTGTGTTGAAATCTGTGTTAAAATTGATATAACTTCCGCAATAATTTTAACAATTTATAGTATCACCCTATTCACCCCCCCTCTAGGGTGAAATCGATCCTACAGTATTATCTACTTAATCAAACAACTCTCTCCGATGCTAATAAACCGCCTTTATAATGTGCAACTTTTTGGAGTATGTTTCTCTACTTCTAGTGACCTCTAAGTTCTTTCGTGATCTATATTACATCATTGTTTTTGTCTAAGTAGTTAATATCGGTATCGGGTACGTATCGGTCAAGTACCGATATGAGATATTTTAAAATATCATGATAATATCGGATAATATCGATAAAATACTGAAAATTTGTAGAACGTGTTTAAACGATACTATATTGTGTTATAATGTTATATTGATGTTAAGTTTACAAATACTTGGATAACTAATGCCAAATTACTATCAAAGACTGACTGCATATAGTTTACCTATTACGATCCATTTACTGAAATATGTTATTAAATACAAATCATAGTATAAGCTCATAAAAACCAAGAAATTTGTATAATGTACATCTTTATTATTTTCTTTACTTTATACTATATTCATTATTTCTTCTATCATCTAATCATCTATATTACTTTACTGAATATTCGATGTTTACAGTTTTGTCGTTTTCATTTTCACTTAATTTATTAAATAAGCAATATTGATTTGATACCAAGTACTACTTCAAATCGTTCTTTATCAATATACCAAATATAAAAATTTGCTGCTATAACAACCCGTATATTTTACGATTGTATATTTAAATATTTTATTTAAATATAGCGTCATTAGTCGGATTAAAGTCCGAAATGTCACTTTTTGCAAACAGTCGAATTGGGACTCGAGACCACTTCCATTGAGTCCAAAATGGCGTTTGCGACTTTTTTGAGTATAAGCGTCGATATGTTTGGAGTAAGTTGAATTTTTCTATTTTCTAAGTGGGCTTTTGGGTTTGGGTTTCACCCAACTCATCCTATACTCTAACTCAGCCCCCTCTCCTCTCCATTCACTCAATTCATTTCCTAAAACTCAAGCTCAACTGAAAATGGGGGAAGAGAATGGGAAATAGAAATTCCAAGCCCTAGTTTCCTCTTGCAAACTCAAATTCTTGCTCCAAAATCAAAGAGAAGCTTAGGTAAGCCTTCTTTTCACCCTCTCCATTTCTCTCTCTCTCTCTCTCCAATTTCAGAAATTTCATATAACCTAATTTAGGAAATACTTGTTTTGATCTTAGATTGGAGCTTGTAGAGTAGAAGTGAAGAGTGGTTGATCTTTTCTTTGCATTTGAGCTTCTCATCTTTGTTTTTGAGTTAAAAGGTGAGTTTTTGAACTCACATCTACTTCTCTAGATATCATTGATGTTAGGTATGAATTCCTAACACTTATTTATGTTCATTTGCTTTTGATTTGAATTGATTTGGTGAACATTTCAATTTTTGGTGTTTTGAAGTCAAAAACTCTAAAAATCATAGCTTTGATGTTTGATCATGCTTTTGGTGGTGTATTGAAGAGCCTATATGGCTAGGTTGTCATTTGGCATAAACCCCTAGTGCCCATTGCTCGTCCGATCGCAAATTGAGAGAGTTTGCTCTTCATTTGGATAGGCTGAAAAACAGTTTCAGTGCCAGTCAGTCGACTGGCCTCTGCAGTCAGTCGACTGGCTGTAGAAACCGAGAGTTTCTGGGACTGGCTGCAGAAACCAATAGTTTCTGTTTTCTACAGTCAGTCGACTGGCCTCTGCAGTCAGTCGACTGACTGCAGGAACCGAAAGTTTCAGGTTTCTGGATCAATCGACTGGCCTCTACAGTCAGTCGACTGACCTGCTTGTCTCAGCCCAATTTACCTATTTTGCTTGGTTTCCAATTTTAATTGATTCATGTCGATTCGAATTAGTTCTTATCGCATTTTTGACTTTGATGATTCCTTTTTGATTTCATACACGGGTTTTTATAAAATGATATTTTTAAATTGTATTAAAAGCTCGTTTCTCCAATTTATAATTTCTATTTAAAACACACACACAATTTTGCACTTCGAGCGAAGAGGGATGAGAATTAAATGATTAAATAAAACGCATGCTATGAACACGTGGGTTTATCTTTTCAGTTAATTCCTAATCTATTCGTTTGACCGTTTTGACCTTTGGGTCTGGTTTACCGATGAGATGAGGTGAACTTTGTACTGCTTTGAGTGTGAAATTGACTAACGGTTAGTAAACCGTTTAGTGCGAACATGTGGTATGGGACTCACGTTAACACTTTTTGGGTTCCTTTCTGAGAGTTGTGACACATTCTGCCAGTTAGTGGTGTCCAGTACTGGGTCTCCGGACCTTCGCCACTACGGTTTGTTGCCCTATAGTATCGCTTTTGGAGTTGGTCATTCGGCACCGCTCGGGAGATATCGGGTTTGTTGCCCTATCGTATCGCTTTTGGAATTGGTCATTCGTCATTGCTCGGGAGATATTGGGTTTGTTTCCTTTGGGCGTTGCCTTCGGGCGTGTGGATCCTTGTTATACAGTACTGAGCTCGAGCATCTTTTGTTTCTTTAACAATTATATTTCCCTAGTGTATTGCCCTTCAGTGTAGGTCCTTTGAACCACACGATATATAGCGATTACCTTGTGGAAACTTGTGTTACCTTTGTTGGTATTTGTTATTTTCCTTCTTGGCTTGTTTTGGGATATGATATCCTTGGTTTATTTGAGTTGCCTATGATATGAGGCTTGTTATGATTCATCTTCTGTTAGATGATCTGGTCATCTCTTTTGGAGATATTTGTGGTACTTTATGACATTGTATGTTCATTACCATTTAGTTTATCTAACTGATTTGTTTAGCTAGATTGATCTGTGTATTTTATACTCGGGTCAGACCGAGATGTTTCAGGTTAGGTACATTGGACTTAGCCTATTTTGCTTCCGCATGGACTATTCTGCTAGTTCCTCATGGACTATTCCGCATGGACTTAGCCTATTTTGCTTTCATGATCTTTTTTTAGTGGTAAAGTCTTCTCGGAAAATAATATTAAATAATGGAATAAGTAAAGTTTTCTTTATTGAAAGACTAATGAAGAAGACTAAAACTGTATGGTTAAAACTGAAAAATTAGATCATTGGGATTTCTAATATAGTCTAGATTATTTCATTCATCTTATATGAAAAATAAATATCGAGAATGTGAAGATATTTATTTGTAAATATAAACACATACAATAATGAACGATATTCTTAAAAAATATCGGGTATTATACAGTAAATATCAGAGCGATATATCGGCAAATATCGGGCGATATATATCGGTAACGATATTTTGAAAAAATATCAGCTTAGGAATTAAATACATATGTTATTATATACTAATATCATAGGATTCTCAATATTTGGAATCATCCCTAGCTTATTTATAAATTTTTGCATTTATTTATTTATACTTCTTTTATTACAACGCTATTCAAGGCGATGCACTTAGCCTTTGGTTAAATTAGTCACTATTTATTGTTTGGAACATTTCCAACTTAAAGTTCTTAACATAAGATTGAACATGAACTTAAGATTAACACATCATATTGGATATTAGTTACGTAGTTCGAGTCCATGCACTCCTTCATAAAGAATTCGTTGTTTATACAAACAATTCTCCAATGTAAAGTAAATATTCGAGAACACTATCAATTTTCATATTGTAATTTAATTTGGATTTGATGCTTTCTCTATGTATCAAATACGAAGAAAGGTGTGATATTGTAGATAAGTATGATAATTCATATTGCCACTGCATAAAGAAACCATCTTGCATGCTCCGTATTAAACAATTTAGTATAGTTTCTGTGTATATCCTTTTTTGGACATTCCAAACATCATTTTATACTGATTATAAAAGATGTCTTTTCAAATTCTATATCAATAATTAAACAACCAAACTAAAATGATTTTAGCATGAATATATTGTTAACAATTATAAGTTTGTTGTTTACTTATAGGTTTAGAAATTTTTAGTACTGCTAATATTCTTTCATACAGAGACACATTTCCTCTGTATTTTGACTGAAAATCAAACGGTTTTATATCTCTATAAATATACTTACTTAACTCGGATGTTTATCGAATAATACTTTTGTATCATTTCTTGGATCATATCCAATAACCCAAAAACTTTGAATCGCTCCCACTGACTTCGAGACACTTTGTTTATTAAGCGCAAACAGCATATTTTAAATCATTATCTAGAATTCCTATTTCAACATACATTTATCAAAACTCAAGATCATAACAGGTAATAAGTTTATGAGTAAAATCGAATTAACTTAAGTACGTTGAATGACGAATTTGTTATGTTAATTTCAACAATTGAAATTTATGATATCATTCTATCAATGTAGCTTACCATATTTTAACTGCATTTGTAACAACCCGGAGTTTTACAACAATTATTTATCATCAAATGATGATTAAACCGGTTGTTAATTGCTATTGTAATTTTGAATCGATTGAAATTCTTTTTAGGTTTGTAAAATTCTTTAATAAAAGTTTGAGTTGAAATTTGTTTAAAAAAAAACTATCAAGTGTTTTTATCAGTTGTAAATTCTTTTAAAAATGGTTAGAAGAAATTGTGGGCTATGAAAATTTAAATTGTGGCCCATACTTGATGCCGTGATGTTTATCTATGCCTTTTCCCTTGTATTCGTTCACTGGTGAAAACCAATCCCCCTTATTCATTTGGAAACCCTAAACAAAAAATCACGAAAAGAAAAAAAATGGTGGCGGCTTCGTTCTCTTTTATTCCTCCTCGCGAATTTGGGGCTTCGAGATTTTTCGAGTCGCAGCCATGGTTACCCAATCGAAAGCAGCCGATCGATACCCTCTTCGATTCGTTGCTTGCCTCGTCGAAATAGGTGAGTAATTCTCACATCTAATTCCTTCTCGTTATGATGCTTCTGTAATTCGATTTTGATTCGATATTGTCTATCTTGGCCATCGGTTTTCATTCGATGTTGTTATGAGAATTCCGACTGTGCTTATATTGTTCGACTTTATTTGTTGTTGATGATTCTCTGATTTTGTCGATCTCGTATGAGTTTGTTTACTTGAGTTGACGTGGTTGTTTCGTTCTTGTTCGACTTTGGCTATCCTTCGGCCACCTAACTTGGTTTATGCGATTACATGACTTGCTCATGTTTTCGTCCATTTGATATCATTGAACTGCATTTGACGCTTTTCTGAATTTCAATCAAATTGATATAGAATGATACTTGCGATTTTTTTTTGACTAGTTCAGGTTTATGGCTTTTAAGATTTTTGAGATGGTTGCACTCCTTAGCCATTACGGCTTGACTGTCAGTTTGATTTCGAGCTTAATGTTATAATCATTTGGTAATTGATTTTCGCGAAGTCTGCTATTTCAAGTCCTTTAAATATGTGGTTTATAACACTCTGGCATATGAACTCTAGTTGAAATTGATAGGACTTACTTGACTTGTTCATTATATTACAGTTTATATTTGCTCCATAATATATAGTTGCGTTTTCATGGTTAGCATTGCTTTGATAATCTGGTTTCCAGGCTTAGGCATGTTATTTCTAGTAGTTCAGTATTTCCTTGTAGCCTGGTATGGATTTGGGTTCACTGTATTTGACCCTTTGAGTTGCTGGAAATTGTGCTGTGGTGATTTGTAAGTGTTGGTTTTGGCTTTGATAAAACTGTTGTTTTGAAATTTGCTTGACTAAATTGGGGTGACTTCATGTATGTGCATATATATACCATAGTGTTTGTGTATGCATATATTATTGAATCCACACTTGAAATTTGTTGATGGTTTGGTCTCTGTGATTTCGTCCTTTTGAAACGATTTCTGGAATTCATTCTGACTTTGTGGTCTTCATACATTCTTGATTACCTTCTTATTTTGAGTCGAATACTGCCTTTCATTCACTCTAAATATTGTTATCGCTGGCTTCACTGTAATTTGTTCAACTTGAAGTTGTTTTAAGCACTTGTTCATTCGACCATTTGAGTCACCCTGCACTTGTGTTTGACTGTCGTTGCCTCTGTTTATAACCATGTATATGCTTCACTGCATCTTCATTTACCTGTTGTACAGGTAGTGTATCGATTGTTTGCATTTCCAGTTCCATATTGTTGACTTTGTTTCAACTTCACATCATCTATATATTACTTGGTTGCAATCGTATATGCCGGATATTCACTTGATCTTGTTGTGTTGTCTCTATTGCCACTCTGATCTGGTCTGCAATACTTGAAGTGGTCACTGACCTGGGTCTTGTTGCATTGGTTATCTCACTCAATTTTGTTGAGCTTGTTACTATGGTCTCTCTGACCTGGTGCCTGTAGTATCGTTGCCTTTGACTTTGCATTGATGATTTGTTACCACTTAAATTTGACTTTGGGTTACTCTGTTGTTATTTTTCTTAGAGAGTGGGCTGTTTCTGTACAGTATTAAATGGTTCATGTTGTATTGACGTTTGAATTGATTTTGTGTTGTTTTACATGGGGTTCGACACTGTCTTTGGTGACTTTGTTCAAACTACCTGTGTCTCTTACTTATGTGGGTGCTGTTCTAGTTTGAGATAGACACGTCTGCATATTTAGAGTTATGCATACATTCATTCTTGTACTACTTGTATCTGCACGTTGGTAACCTGTCTCGTGCAGTTGCTTTGGGTTTTATAGTGGCGAGGCAGTACACGCGTGCGTGTACTGCAGCCCTAGCAGGATTGACAGATTTTGCTGATATTTCGATTGTTAAATTGTTCGTTGGTTTAATTCAATAATTTGAAGTTGTATTTTGAAATGGTTCATTTTGATTTGGGATGGATCCGTTTGCTTTTGGACTTATTGACCTTCTGAGTATTTCATAGGCTGTATCGGCGAGGCAGTACACGTTAGCGTGTACTGCAGCCAATCAGCATTGATGTTTTTAATTGACATTTCAATTGTTTAAATTGTTTTGGATTGCTTAATTGTTGTTTTACACTGTTTAGTGTTATATATGCCGTTATCCGATTTTTTTATCAAGGAGTCGGATACACGAGATTTTTGTGACTGTCGTCTATTTGATATTTGATGATTATTGCTTTTATGCACTAATAACTGAGTTTGAATTAGACTGACCCGTGTATTATTTTCTTTCGAATGTAATACTCGGGTCGGACCCGAGTTATTTCAGGTTGTAGATTTCTTGCTTTGAGTTGCTGTTCGGGCTATGAAGACTTTTTATATCTTCTGAAGTTGTTTTCGTCATTTTGTAGAGTCGTGTCGTTGTATAGGATGATATGTATTCATGTATATTAGTTGATAATGTACTTGTATATATAACCTCCAGAGTCGACAGTAGTAGTTGTATCATATGTATTGTGTCAACTATATTGTAACTGATATCAGTTATATATATATATATATATGAGACTTTTGTTTTATCTGTGTTCCGCATTTATATTCTCTGTGTTATTATTATATCTAATGTCCTAAACTAATATGAACCATCGTAGTTTGTTTTATACTGATAATTGGGTATGTCGATGGGAGTAAATAAATAAGATGAAAAATGAAAAGTATATACCACTCCTATCGAGGTAACCAATATTAGCATAAGGCCAACTACGGATGGCCGCTCCTATCCAGCCTTATTCTTCGTAATAATAGACAGTATTCCTTTTAATACTCTTTGTTATTATGAGCATAGAGGTGGGGCGTCACAATTGGTATCAGAGCTTGGGGTTTATGGACATAATATAAAACATAACTTAGATGAAACATGTGTTACAACTATAAGTCGATGTTTTATTTGTGCTTTGATTCAAAACTAAAGTTTTGAAATTTGGATGAAATTTTTAAATATCTTTATTTAAAAATAATAGTGAAATTGTGTTCTGATGATTTGATTGATTTGTGTTCTGTTTATCAGAGTGCACAGCGGAAACAGTGAAACTGTCTTCGCTGGGTACAACTGATAATCTTTTTGATTTAAAAAAAATCAAAATATGAAATTGATATGAATTTCATTTGTTGTTTACATAGCTGTGTTTATTTGTTTCTTTGAGAATTTCGAATCCGAATTGAGGATTCGAACCAAGTGCAGTTATGTGATTTTTATTGAAATCTTTGCTTGTTTTCTTTTATGCTAATCATATATTGATTAGATTTTTGCTGTTTTGAATTATCTTCATTGAAGATACATTCGAATGATTTCTTTGTTCATTTTGTAGTACGTGCAAAATTTGAATTGCACGTTATTGCATTTATTTTACGTTGAACTGATGCTTGGTTATGAAACGTATTTTGTTGCCGTTATTTTTATAACGGGATTTTACACCAATGCTATATTTTGAAGCACAGTGTTTTGTGGCATTTTGATGAATGAAAATTCACTGATATTACATTTTGATGTAGATTGTTTTGATGTGATTTTGACGTTTTAAAATTACTGTCGCTTTGGCTTCAGTAACCATCAAATTTTAAAAGTGGATTTTCAAGCGGATATTCCGCAATGCTTATTTTGTGACCCGTTTTTACGGTATTTTGAGAAGTACAATTTCCTTATCGAAATTGTTACTGATTTGCTGTTTTAATCACGTGATTGGAAAATTGTTTTAAAAATGAAAGTTGTTTTATAAAAATTTTAACAGTTTGCGCTTTCAAAAGGATGAGAAAGCCACTTAAACGATTCAGCAAAATCGAGGACTATGACCCCTTTCTTTTACTGATTCGCTTAACTCTGGACTTGTCCAGTTGAGAATGTGAATTGTTATTTTTATAAAATAAACAAAATTGTTTACAGAAATTTTACAGTTTGCGATTTCAAAAGAATGAGGAAGCGATTTAAACGTTTCAGCAAAATCGAGGACTATGACCCCTTTCTTTTACTGATTCGCTTAATTCCGGACTTGTCCGTTTGAGAATGTAAAGTGTATTTTTACAAAATACACAATTTTGTACTTTCAAGGAAACGATGAAGAGATTTAAACGATTTAGCAAAAGTGCGGAGTATGGAACCACACTTTTACTATTTCGGTTAATTCCGGACTCGTTAATTGAATATCTGTTGTTTTGATGATTTTGATGAATTTTGCACTTTCAAGGAAACGATGAAGAGAATCAAACGATTTAGTAAAACACGTGGTATGGGACATGTGCGTTTGCTATTTCGGTTAATTCCGGACTCGTTAATTGAAATATTTGATGCTTTCGTGTGCTTTCGAGCCACTATGATGGACCTTCGGGTCATATGATGGACCTTCGGGTCAAATACCAGTACTAGACCTTCGGGTCATTTGTTGGACCTTCGGGTCATTTGTTGGGCGCCAAAATTATGTTGAGTACTTGGTAGGCTTCGGCTATTTGTTGATGCACGTGCGGCGAATTAAAAACTCGCCATCTGATGGGATCGATCCAACCTTTTATGTTGATTTTCTAGTCTTCTTAATTGATTTCTAGATATTTGTTGTTTCCAATTATCTGCAGGTAATTGGATATTTGTTGATATGAGTTCTGATTATCGTTTTTGATAATCAGATATTTGTTGCTTCTAATTATCGCTTGTGATAATTAGATATTTGTTGATATGAGTTCTGATTATCGTTTTTGATAATCGGATATTTGTTGCTTCTAATTATCGCTTGTGATAATTAGATATTTGTTGATATGAGTTCTGATTATCATTTTTGATAATCGAATATTTGTTGATTTGTAATTTGATTATCGTTTTTGATAATCGAATATTTGTTGATTTGAGATTTAATTATCGCTTTTGATAATTAAATATTTGCTGATTTGAAATTTGATTATCGTCTTTGATAATCGAATCTTTGTGATTGAAATTTGATTATCGTTTTTAATAATCGAATATTTGTTGATTTGAGATTTAATTATCGCTTTTGATAATTAAATATTTGCTGATTTGAAATTTGATTATCGTCTTTGATAATCGAATATTTGTTGATTTGAGATTTAATTATCGCTTTTGATAATTAAATATTTGCTGATTTGAAATTTGATTATCGTCTTTGATAATCAAATCTTTGTGATTGAAATTTAATTATCGTTTTTGATAATCGAATAATTGTTGATTTGAAATTTGATTATCATTTGCGATAATCGAATATTTGTTGAATTGAAATTTGATTATCGTTTTTGATAATCGAATATTTATTGATTTGAGATTTGATTATTATTTTTGATAATCGAATATTTGTTGATTTGTAATTTGATTATCGTTTTTGATAATCGAATATTTATTGATTTGAGATTTGATTATCGTTTTTGATAATCGAATATTTGTTGATTTGTAATTTGATTATCGTTTTTGATAATCGAATATTTATTGATTTGAGATTTGATTATCGTTTTTGATAATCGAATATTTGTTGATTTGTAATTTGATTATCGTTTTTGATAATCGAATATTTGTTGATTTGAGATTTAATTATCGCTTTTGATAATTAAATATTTGCTGATTTGAAATTTGATTATCGTCTTTGATAATCGAATCTTTGTGATTGAAATTTGATTATCGTTTTTAATAATCGAATATTTGTTGATTTGAGATTTAATTATCGTTTTTGATAATCGGATATTTGTTGCTTCTAATTATCGCTTGTGATAATTAGATATTTGTTGATATGAGTTCTGATTATCGTTTTTGATAATCAGATATTTGTTGCTTCTAATTATCGCTTGTGATAATTAGATATTTGTTGATATGAGTTCTGATTATCGTTTTTGATAATCAAATATTTGTTGATTTGTAATTTGATTATCGTTTTTGATAATCGAATACTTGTTGATTTGAGATTTAATTATCGCTTTTGATAATTAAATATTTGCTGATTTGAAATTTGATTATCGTCTTTGATAATCGAATCTTTGTGATTGAAATTTGATTATCGTTTTTAATAATCGAATATTTGTTGATTTGAGATTTAATTATCACTTTTGATAATTAAATATTTGCTGATTTGAAATTTGATTATCGTCTTTGATAATCGAATATTCGTTGATTTGAGATTTAATTATCGCTTTTGATAATTAAATATTTGCTGATTTGAAATTTGATTATCGTCTTTGATAATCGAATCTTTGTGATTGAAATTTGATTATCGTTTTTGATAATCGAATAATTGTTGATTTGAAATTTGATTATCATTTGCGATAATCGAATATTTGTTGAATTGAAATTTGATTATCGTTTTTGATAATCGAATATTTATTGATTTGAGATTTGATTATCGTTTTTAATAATCGAATATTTGCTGATTTGTAATTTGATTATCGTTTTTGATAATCGAATATTTATTGATTTGAGATTTGATTATCGTTTTTGATAATCGAATATTTGTTGATTTGTAATTTGATTATCGTTTTTGATAATCGAATATTTATTGATTTGAGATTTGATTATCGTTTTTGATAATCGAATATTTGTTGATTTGTAATTTGATTATCGTTTTTGATAATCGAATATTTGTTGATTTGAGATTTAATTATCGCTTTTGATAATTAAATATTTGCTGATTTGAAATTTGATTATCGTCTTTGATAATCGAATCTTTGTGATTGAAATTTGATTATCGTTTTTAATAATCGAATATTTGTTGATTTGAGATTTAATTATCGTTTTTGATAATCGAATAATTGTTGATTTTATTGAATTGCTATTTTCTATCTATCACTGTTGATAGTTAGAGTTTGCTGATTATGAAGTTCGTGTTTTCTATTTATCTGTTAGATAACTAGATATTTGCAGTTTTGCGAATTGTGGTTTGTGCTTTCTAATTATCTTTGCTGATAATTAGATTTTGATGTTTCCTAATTATCGTATCGATAATTAGATATTGCTGTTTTGTGTTTGATGAATTTAAATCATCTAGTTGATAATTAAATAATCGCTGATAATTATAATTGTTCCGTTTTGATTGTTTCTGATTATCTATGTGATAATTAGATTTTGTTGAGAATTTGTGAATCTCTTTTATGAAATTGAAAGATTTCTTTGGTATTGGGTTTTCGATCTTTATTTTCTAGCTTAACCAGTTTTTGTTAGAAAAATAATTGTTATAGACAACTTTAATTATGAAAATTGCGGGGATGCAATTTTTATAAGGAGGGGAGTCTGTAACAACCCGGAGTTTTACAACAATTATTTATCATCAAATGACGATTAAACCGGTTGTTAATTGCTATTGCAATTTTGAATCGATTGAAATTCTTTTTAAGTTTGTAAAATTCTTTAATAAAAGTTTGAGTTGAAATTCGTTTAAAAAAAACTGTCAAGTGTTTTTATCAGTTGTAAATTCTTTTAAAAATGGTTAGAAGAAATTGTAGGCTGTGAAAATTTAAATTATGGCCCATACTTGATGCCGTGATGTTTATCTATGCCTTTTCCCTTGTATTCGTTCACGGGTGAAAACCAATCCCCCTTTTTCATTTGGAAACCCTAAACAAAAAATCACGAAAAGAAAAAAATGGTGGCGGCTTCGTTCTCTTTTATTCCTCCTCGCGAATTTGGGGCTTCGAGATTTTTCGAGTCGCAGCCATGGTTACCCAATCGAAAGCAGCCGACCGATACCCTCTTCGATTCGTTGCTTGCCTCGTCGAAATAGGTGAGTAATTCTCACATCTAATTCCTTCTCGTTATGATGCTTCTGTAATTCGATTTTGATTCGATATTGTCTATCTTGGCCATCGGTTTTCATTCGATGTTGTTATGAGAATTCCGACTGTGCTTATATTGTTCGACTTTATTTGTTGTCGATGATTCTCTGATTTTGTCGATCTCGTATGAGTTTGTTTACTTGAGTTGACGTGGTTGTTTCGTTCTTGTTCGACTTTGGCTATCCTTCGGCCACCTAACTTGGTTTATGCGATTACATGACTTACTCATGTTTTCGTCCATTTGATATCATTGAACTACATTTGACGCTTTTCTGAATTTCAATCAAATTGATATAGAATGATACTTGCGATTTTTTTTTGACTAGTTCAGGTTTATAGCTTTTAAGATTTTTGAGATGGTTGCACTCCTTAGCCATTATGGCTTGACTGTCAGTTTGATTTCGAGCTTAATGTTATAATCATCTGGTAATTGATTTTCGCGAAGTCTGCTATTTCAAGTCCTTTAAATATGTGGTTTATAACACTCTGGCATATGAACTCTAGTTGAAATTGATAGGACTTACTTGACTTGTTCATTATATTACAGTTTATATTTGCTCCATAATATATAGTTGCGTTTTCGTGGTTAGCATTGCTTTGATAATCTGGTTTCTAGGCTTAGGCATGTTATTTCTAGTAGTTCAGTATTTCCTTGTAGCCTGGTATGGATTTGGGTTCACTGTATTTGACCCTTTGAGTTGCTGGAAATTGTGTTGTGGTGATTTGTAAGTGTTGGTTTTGGCTTTGATAAAACTGTTGTTTTGAAATTTGCTTGACTAAATTGGGGTGACTTCATGTATGTGCATATATATACCATAGTGTTTGTGTATGCATATATTATCGAATCCACACTTGAAATTTGTTGATGGTTTGGTCTCTGTGATTTCGTCCTTTTGAAACGATTTCTGGAATTCATTCTGACTTTGTGGTCTTCATACATTCTTGATTACCTTCTTATTTTGAGTCGAATACTGTTTTTCATTCACTCTAAATATTGTTATCGCTGGCTTCACTGTAATTTGTTCAACTTGAAGTTGTTTCAAGCACTTGTTCATTCGACCATTTGAGTCACCCTGCACTTGTGTTTGACTGTCGTTGCCTCTGTTTATAACCATGTATATGCTTCACTGCATCTTCATTTACCTGTTGTACAGGTAGTGTATCGATTGTTTGCATTTCCAGTTCCATATTGTTGACTTTGTTTCAACTTCACATCATCTATATATTACTTGGTTGCAATCGTATATGCCGGATATTCACTTGATCTTGTTGTGTTGTCTCTGTTGCCACTCTGATATGGTCTGCAATACTTGAAGTGGTCACTGACCTGGGTCTTGTTGCATTGGTTATCTCACTCAATTTTGTTGAGCTTGTTACTATGGTCTCTCTGACCTGGTGCCTGTAGTATCGTTGCCTTTGACTTTGCATTGATGGGTTGTTACCACTTAAATTTGACTTTGGGTTACTCTGTTGTTATTTTTCTTAGAGAGTGGGCTGTTTCTGTACAGTATTAAATGGTTCATGTTGTATTGACGTTTGAATTGATTTTGTGTTGGTTTACATGGGGTTCGACACTGTCTTTGGTGGCTTTGTTCAAACTACCCATGTCTCTTACTTATGTGGGTGCTGTTCTATTTTGAGATAGACACGTCTGCATATTTAGAGTTATGCATACATTCATTCTTGTACTACTTGTATATGCACGTTGCTAACCTGTCTCGTGCAGTTGCTTTGGGTTTTGTAGTGGCGAGGCAGTACACGCGTGCGTGTACTGCAGCCCTAGCAGGATTGATAGATTTTACTGATATTTCGATTGTTAAATTGTTCGTTGGTTTAATTCAATAATTTGAAGTTGTATTTTGAAATGGTTCATTTTGATTTGGGATGGATCCGTTTGCTTTTGGACTCATTGACCTTCTGAGTATTTCATAGGCTGTATCGGCGAGGCAGTACACGTTAGCGTGTACTGCAGCCAATCAGCATTGATGTTTTTAATTGACATTTCAATTGTTTAAATTGTTTGGATTGCTTAATTGTTGTTTAACACTGTTTAGTGTTATATCTGCCGTTATCCGATTCTTTTATCAAGGAGTCGGATACACGAGATTTTTGTGACTGCCGTCTATTTGATATTTGATGATTATTGCTTTTATGCACTAATAACTGAGTTTGAATTAGACTGACCCGTGTATTATTTTCTTTCAAATGTAATACTCGGGTCAGACCCAAGTTATTTCAGGTTGTAGATTTCTTGCTTTGAGTTGCTGTTCGGGCTATGAAGACTTTTTATATCTTCTGAAGTTGTTTTCTTCGTTTTGTAGAGTCGTGTCGTTGTATAGGATGATATGTATTCATGTATATTAGTTGATAATGTACTTGTATATATAACCTCCAGAGTCGACAGTAGTAGTTGTATCATATGTATTGTGTCAACTATATTGTAACTGATATCAGTTATATATATATATATATATATGAGACTTTTGTTTTATCTGTGTTCCGCATTTATATTCTCTGTGTTATTATTATATCTAATGTCCTAAACTAATATGAACCATCGCAGTTTGTTTTATACTGATAATTGGGTATGCCGATGGGAGTAAATAAATAAGATGAAAAATGAAAAGTATATACCACTCCTATCGAGGTAACCAATATTAGCATAAGGCCAACTACGGATGGCCGCTCCTATCTAGCCTTATTCTTCGTAATAATAGATAGTATTCCTTTTAATACTCTTTGTTATTATGAGCATAGAGGTGGGGCGTCATAGCATTGGTCTTCTTCTCGGAGACACTTTTGTTATTAATAGATCGTCCCTTTGGGTATAACCATCAAAATCATATTTCGATAATGTATTTGGAATCCATCCCAGATTTGAGCATTATGCCATATGATATATTTAACAGTCTTAATTTCTTATTGACAATTGAGGAAATACTTTTCTCGACATCGAAAGAAAATCATAGTTTCTCTTTAATGTGCGGGAGTTCTTATTAGACATTTTAGTTATTTGCGTCCGTTTAGGTTGACCAATTTCATTTCATCCTTTATAATCAATATTATCTTTGGATCGTATCCAAACCCATTTTACTATCAAAAATTTCTAAGAGAAATTCCTTCATCATGAAGTTGGTGTTTCTTGAAACAACATTTGAATAGGTATTTATAAATGTTTTATGAATTGCTTATATATGTACAAAATTGATTTGGTTTTAAGTTTACAAAACTTATGTAAATCGATCAATCAATATTGATCTTCCCCAAACTCATTTAGGGTGGTCCACACAAAATCCTTTGCGAAGAAGTATTATGTGCAACCTTCAATTCACACAACCTGTCAACTCCTAGACTGATGATATGTAGGGATTATTGTCAACACTTATCTTGTATGATCTTGTAAACTATGCTTTAGATGAAATTAATTTTAACTTTATGTACTTACCCTTAAGTACACGATCTTATAAAAAGTAGTTAACTCAACTTCACTCATCATTAATCGTGCTTTGTCCGATAAAGTCCAATTGAGTGACATTTGAGATCGAATATTATTCATTTTAGGTACATTTAAAACTCTTTCCTATACACTCACATATTCGATCAAATCAAATTGTTTTATTTTTCTTCCCACATCATGTTATTTGCTTTTGTTTTATATTCTATGAACTTATCACGACATACTCCCTGTGTATCAAATACATATGTTCATGTTTGCAATAATTCATTGGTGAATTTAATGAAGTAAGAGGACACGTTTTGGCGTTATTGGACCTTGGATTGCATACATCTGTATGTATCAATCTGAAGAGTTCAATGGCTCTTTTGCCGTTTTCACTGAATTGGTGTTTTTCTCTTAATCATTTGAGATGTGGTTCACTTATACCATATGATTAAAAAATTATTTCTCAGAGATATGGCATAGTCCATAATCCCAAAATATCATTATTATATATTTATTTTAAAACAAATGTTCATAATATTCATATTTAAAATAAAATCATATTTATTTCCAATCAATACTGATAACACAGAAGTAAAATTTTTAGATACTTCTATGTTATCAAATGCATCGCTTTTGTTATAAATACCATTATAATATATTTATTTTAAAACGAATGTTCATAATATTCATATTTAAAACAAAACCATATTTATTTCCAATCAATACTGAAAACAATTATTATTTCATAAATAATATTTGGTATATTTACAAAATTGCGTTTTTCCATAACTTGATGTGTCCGCTAGGAAGTGTTATAAGGTATACTCCTCCTATTTCCGCCATTACTATAATAGCATATAAATACGAAGCTCCATTATACCATTTATTATGAATTTTAATTCCATGCACTGTAACTTGTTTATAGTCCATAATTTCTGATCAAATATCTTAAACTTGAAGAAATGAGTTTCATAGAAACCAATTTTCTATTTGAAAATACATTTGGAATAAAAATCACATTTCACATTTCATATTAAGTATCATTTAGTCTTTTGTACGATTCTCATTTCTGATGTCCCTTCATAAAGTAGAAGTGAACATTCACTCTCTTCATCCCAACTGTGCCTAAGTTACATCTACTCTCCCACATTCGCTTTATTTTCAAAATGGTCGAACCATGTAAAAGAAAACCCTTACTACAAGGCCGTAATGAACTCTTAACAGAAGTGCATTTTGTCATCCTTAACATTTAAGGGTATCAAAAATTGCACTTTGCGTAAACTGATCAAAATGACATTTTAATGATCAAACTATTAGGTACATCTTGTAGTTGTTGGTCTAGTGCTGCATCTAACATAACAATATCCTTATTGTATACATTCGTATTAAATACACGATCTCATATTATGGTTTGCTTGCTTATTTTGAATGAACTAATTTCATTGAAGTTTCATATATTAAAATTTTTGACTGTTCACCACATAATATTTATATATGATTCAATATGGATAAAATATTCCTATTATTGTATTGTTTTAGAGTTTGAAACTCATAGGAGACAATACACAGTCTTAGGGAAATAAACATATAAGTGACCAAGTTACGAACGAATTTAGTAATTGTATAATTAGGCGCTTGCATGAGTCTTGGATTGACAAAATGCAAAAGGATTTATCGGTAAGTATATTTTATATTTCTTTGTCAATCTTAGTTCAGTTCATTTGTATATTTTAACTGATAAACATTTTATCAATCATAGTGGTTGCATAAATTTATCTAAGTAGATCACTTAACTTCATAGCATATATTCTTATAATATTAGAAAGGTTAAATGCAATTATTTCATTTTCTAATAAGGCTCCCACTAAATTTTTATGTTTCTCAAAATCCTAAGAAAAACATAGAAATAATTTGAATCTCTAGTGGGCGTTAGGACTTGCTTGCTTTGGGATTATAACCTTGAAGAATATCAACAAATCATAGACCTATAGGTGATGCATAACACTTTATTGGTTATATCATGTACAACTTCTAACCTGTGATCTTTGTTCTAATCTCATCTCGATCTTGAGAAATATCAATAAATCGAAAGAGATTATTCACCAATATCCATCATTTTATGAGGGCCCAAGTATAATGCACATACCTTAAGGAATATCAACAAATACGTACATGTATCTTACCTCATTTAGTCAATATAATAATAGTACAGAAGGAACTGGGTCAGGTCGCAGTGAGATAAACGGGTGAATTTTAAAAAAAATAGATCTTATTAGGCCTATGAAGTATAATTTAGATCCAATCCAACTAATTTTAAATAAAATATTTATTTTATTTAATTTGTTTATATAAAAGTATCACTTTTATTTATATAGTATATAATGTATATGTGATGAATACATAAATATGTGTATAGTGCAGCGTAGCATATAGAAGTGTACATGGTTTAATGTGATTATATATAAGTGTTGAGATTTACACCGCAATGGACACATTTGTCCCTTTATATACATATTTGCTATCCACAATTAATTTATTATTTATATACATTTATACACACATACATACATACATGCATGCATGTGTGTATGTATATAAGATTTATATTAATTTTATTTATACATACATACATACATGAAAGGAAGTATGGAGTTTTGTTAAAAAATAAATTAGATGATGAATAAATAGTTGAATTTGTGGAAACTCTAATTTTTAGAAAATGAAGAATATTTCAAAATTCAAGAAGCTTTATAAACTATTAGTAACAAAGCAAAGTTCTTTTATAAAGCAAAGAAAGAGATTTATGAAATGGGTTTGATTTTTAGTATAGGGATATAACTTATACTAAATTAAAATTTTCTTTTTTATAATTGTGGAAGGAAGTCTTCAAAGTGTGATTAAAGTAAAATTTAATAAATATTTTGGTGAAGGAAGGAAATTATTTTGATTTGATTATTATATGTAACTTCTTATTAGAAGTTAGTTTTCTAGTTTATAAACCTTAAATGAAGAAATTTGAATTGAATGCAATTAAAAATGAGCAATGGTTGAATATTTGTGATTTTCATGTTATGAAAAATAACTCTTTGAGATAATGTCTAGTTGCAAATTGCTACTTCTATGGGATAAGAACTATGAAAACAATTTGGTAATCCAAAGTGGTTATGGGACATTCAGGATCACCTTATCGGTTAATTATACGACTTGTTTTCTAGAATATTTGAGTCGGTGGAGTTTACTGATTTATAGTGAATATTCAAGTAAACCCGAGTGGTTATGAGACGAATGGACGTTACTCGAATGATTACTATTATGAGGTATTTGACACTTTTGTGACAACGTGTGAAATGCATGTCCTTTGTGTTAGACTTGCAAAGTGCAGTTATCCGTGTTAGACTTGAGAAGTGCAGTCATCTGTGTTGACCTGCGAAGAGCAGTCATTTGTAATAGACCTTGGTTCTATATATGCGAAGAGCAGTCATCTATGTTAGACTTGCGAAGTGCAGTCATCCGTGTTAGACTTGCAAAGTGCAGTCATCTATGTTAGACTTGCGAAGAGTAGTCATCTATGTTGACTTGTGAGGAGCAGTCATTTGTGATAGACTTTGTTCATAGACTTGCGAAGAGCGGTCATCTGAGTTAGACTCGTGAAGTGTGGTCATTTGCGTAGACAAGTGAAGTGCTTGCCTTTAAATATTCGACAAGCGAAGCGCTATCTTTTGTGTTGGTTTGTGATGTGCATTCCATTATTGATATAATGGATTTATAACTTGCTTTCATGCTAATTTATTATGGTGATATGAGTGATTGTTAGCTTGAGTATGATGGATGTTGATTGTGATCATGATGTAATTTTAATTTAAGATAAATCCATAAGAATGTTTTAAATTGAAGTACAATTTGTGAAGTACAAATTTATAGAGAAATTAATCTTTGCTTTTAAAATGGTACAATTTGTGAAGCACAAATTTTTAGAGAAATCAATTTTTGGAAAGATTAAGTAAAGACCATTTGAGATATTGTATTAAAAAGAAGTTGATCCTTATAAAATAAGTATTTGAAATTAGAAATTGATTGAAGATATCTAATTCTTGGAAATAACTTGGATGAATATATAAATATAAATTAGATGTTTTAATCTTTTGAAAAACAAGTAAAAAAATTCTATATAAGTAAAAATACAAGAGTGTTCTTGTATATTGCTTGATTATTTTGTTATTTGGATGCTTGTTTATTTTAGTGCCAGAGTATATTTTGGAAAATAGAAATACTATTGTAGTAATATATTTCTATTAATTATAGACTTTTCTCCGAATTAGAAATTGCGAGGATGCAATTTCTTTATAGGGGAAAGTCTGTAATAAGCCTGATTTGTGTCACTATAATAAAATAGATAATGATGTAAGTTAAAGATTTATTTGAGAAATTTGAAGTATGATTCATATATAAAAGATCATGAATTATTTTGGGATGATAGTTTCAAGTTTTATTATAGAATAATGTATCAAATAAATATTTTGTAGATGATTTATGAAGTGCAATTGGGAATGTTATTTAAAGAGGTGCATTAAAAGGATAGTTAATAGTATAAAGTGTAATAATTATTAGAAAGATAATAAGAAGATTTAATTGATTTTAAATCTCTTATTTTTCTAAATAAAAGAAATTGGGATTAGTAGACATTATATTTTAAATCATTGCATTAAAAATCCTTTTATAAGTCATTTTACTTGTTGGGCTATAGTTTAAACATGTAGACTTTTTGTTTATAAAGATATTAGTATGGATTTATAAACAAATAAAATCAGTTTCCTTCTTATTGGGTTTTATTACAACCCAAAGCCCAAAAACATTGTAGCTAAGAAGAAAACTCCTCCTAGCAGTTTACTGTACATTCATTTTCTCAAGTACAGTAAACTGAGAAACCATTTTCCTCTTGTTTCTCAAAACATAGCTTCTTCAAAATCAAGATTTTAAAACAGAAAGAAAATTTAGAAAAGGAATAGAAAATCAAGGTATGTTAAGTGAACTTTTATTTACTCTCTAGTTCAATTGATTTTAGTTTTTATAGGCTGTAATACTTGCTGTTCTTCTTTTCTTTTGAGTCATTTGTTAGGATTTACTGAAATCTAAGTATAAGGTTGATATGAAGGGGTTTTGGCAAGCTAATTAAAGAGAAAAGGCTTGTTGAAAACTCACATCTATCTCTATTCCAAATTTGTTTACTGAATTTGTTGTTTGGTTGAATTGTTGATTGAATTGATCTCAAATTTGGTTGTGATATTTGCATATCTTGTTGCCATATTCTTTGATAGTTGAAACCCTAGATTTGCATATCTTATTGCCATATTCTTTGATAGTTGAAACCCTAGATTTGCAATCTCATATAGTTTCAAATTCATGATGTTTGTGTGCTTACATTCCCTTAAAATTGATAACCCCGAAGTTAAAACATCCATCGCCAAAAAAATCATCGCAAAACGGACCATCCAAGAGCCGTGGCCACTGCTTGGAACACGTTCCAGGCAGCGCCACCAATCCACCTGGACTGGTACACTGGTCACGGCCTGGAATGTGTTCCAGGTCGAGCCGTGCGACCTCCCTAATAGCCCCCGTTTGCCTTGTTGATTATTTTGTTGCCCGATGTTTTTCCTTGCCGGTGTAGCACTATTTTGAAGTGTAACTATGATGATCCATTTGCTTATTTTTGAGAAGTCCGAATCTTGTTTTGGAGACCCTTGTTACATAGAGAAATTACTCTATATTGCTTTGTCAATCACATATTTGAGTTCATGGATTTGTAAAGCTTTTTGTAAAGGAAATTCTATTTTTGTTTGGCAAATTGTTTTCTAACCTATGTATCTATATCCATTTAAATAAAAGCGTATTTAGAAATTACATGTATATATAGCTATAATTACAAAGCAGTTTTGAAGCAAGTTTTATATATGTATAGATATGGATTGAATCATGCTTTTTACTATATAAAATGTATACTCTAAACTTTAAAAAGTAATTGCAAAGAAAAGTTTATAGTTTTAAGTACAAATTTATCCATGCTTTCTAATTATATAATATTAGTCTTTTTAAATAAATATTTCAAAGTGGATTTCAAAACAAAGCTATTTTATTATAAAAACACACTATCTCGCTTAGATGAGAAACTGGATTAAAACGGTCTAGTAAAACAAGTGGTATGAAATGCTTGCGTTTATTTCACCGGTTAATTCATGGACTTGTTCAAATGAGTATTTATTTGCACGAGTAAAATTTACTAGCTTTTAGTAATCATTTGAGCGTCGTCAAGTGGTTATGGGATATTAGTCTACCCTCTTATGATTACTAATTGAAAGTGGATAATACTTATCTATTTGTAGAGTTTTCAGACTTGGCCTTGGGTAAATCCGTTTAGGCGAATTAAATGGGTTTTCAGACCCATCTTTTGATGCTCGTTTTTTAGTAAGTTATAACTAGCGAAGTGCAACCTCTTGTGTTGACGGACGAAGTGCATGTCTCTTGTGTTGACTTGCGAAGTGCATGTCTATTGCTTGCATGTATGGTTGTCATTTTTTGTGCTCTTATTATAGTGGTTGCTTTGACTTTGATGAATGTTGTAAATGAGCATAAACTTAACTATAAACCATGAATCATTAAACAAAGTATTATTTGTTAGTGAAATACAGTTTATGGATATTTATCCTTGTCATTTATGCAAGCTTATTATTTTCAGTATCTCACCTTTTGTTATAATTAGAGATAGTCCGACTCGGATGTTATTTTAATGCTCGGTCAGATTGAGACTTAATAGTACAGGGACTCAGTGACGTTGGATGTGAGCTAGTTTAAGAATTCATATTGGGTGTTGTTTATATTTTTGATGTACCATTTGAGTCTAGATATTATGCTTGTTCTATGCTTGTATAAGTTGTAGACTTTCGTAGTTATGTATATTTGGAACCTGTCAGTGTTTATATATGTATATGTAATTAAATGTGAGTCTAGTATTTTCTTTTGTTGACTCATACTTTTGAGAGATAATGATGTATATTATTTCCATTGCGACGTTTGATTTGTGTTGTATATTATGTTATGTATTGTTCTGAATTATATTAAACCTCTGTATTATTGTTTTGTGCCTAGATCGGATATGTCGAATTACCACTTGTAAGAAAGGAAAAGAGAAAATATAGTCACATTATTCGACATATTCGATACTCATCCAAAATTGTTTACAGATGGTCTCTCATAACCAGCCTTATTCTCTGTATTACTACACAATATTACTTGTAATATTCTTCGGTAATATGGATATAAACGTAGGGCGTTTCACAACTATAGTCGTTTGATTGAAGCTGTGTCATGATTTAACTATAATCAAAGTGGAATGTCCACAATGAAGTTCAGCAGTATTCTCAAGTCGAGAGAACTGTGTAAAATTCTTACTTTGAGATTTTTTATTTAACCTTTGTTATATTAACCAAAAAAAACTCTCGAGTGTGTCATTCCATAGTTATCCAATAACTATAAGTACGTAACCCTTTGGTGCCCCTAGCAGCCATGAATAATACGCTATCCAACATTTAAAGAGCGTTACGTTCTCCTGTCTTAACGGATGTATAAATATCCTATCTCGAAACATCTTTGGAATATCATAACAATATGTCATTTTTAATGTGATAAATTTCTCATGATTACAACACATTGCAATTACTATCACATAACATATCATTTAAGAATTTTATATTAAATATACTTAAATTAATGATTAATTAACATAACAAGGTATGACAAATATGTAATATAAATAAGGGGATTTGCACGAAAGGTCCCTATTTCTGGTGTTGTTACAAGAAAAGTCTCTGTAGAAATGAGTATGTAAATTAGGTCCCTATTTTTTCTAAATCAAAAAGTGCAAGTTAGCTTGTGCTTTTTAAAAAAATTAAATTTTTTGAAAATTTCAAAAAATTTGAAATAAAAATTCAAAATCAGAAAGCGCAAACTAGCTTGCGCTTTGCGCTTTCCTGATAGAAAGTGCAAGTTAACTTGCACTTTTCAAAATTTTCAAAATTTCGAGAAAAATTACAAAATCAGAAAAGTGCAAGGCACCTTGCGTTTTTTATTTTTCAAAAATAAGGACCAAATTTACATATTCATTTCTGCAGGGACTTTTCCTATAACAACATCAAAAACAGGGACCTATGGCTCTTTTCTTGTATAAATAAAACACTTTTTATTTCAAACGTGATTTTGTTACAGACTTAATAATTTACAATAAACTATAGAATTTCCCCTAGGGTACAGCCCAAACTCTATCAAGTACTACACCTAACATCTCTAGCTTGAGGAATATCAATAACTAAAGAGCATGCAAGTAATCTATTAATATATAAATGGACAAGGACAACTTATGTTAAAAGATTCATAATCTTTAAAATACATATAATGAATGATACCAATTTGGGGAATAATATACTTCTTATGTAATACCCTCATGATTAAAGTGTTAGACACGTGTGAAATCACAGTATACGTACTATACATATATACTTATTCCTGGAATCTCATTTGGTTTTCTTTCCAGGTCTAATTAATTTTATACGTATATAGTTATATATGTATTAACTTATTTGTAACTTTTATAATTTAATTTACTTATATAATATATACATGTTTCTTATTAATTAAATATTATTTAATTAACTTTATTCTTGTTAGTTAAATCATATTTAATTAATTCAATTTATTTTAAATGAAATTTCCAAAATTTTATATCACTCATCTTAAACTATTTAAGATAGTTAATCAACTATAGCATTTACAATTTATTTATATGTATATATCAATACATGTATACATTTTAATTAATTAATTCTATTTAGTAAATTTTATTCAATAAACAATTTAATTAATTTGAAATTTTAATTTAGTTTATCATTGTAGAGGGAGGCGTTAAAGAAGTGGAAGGTTGCAGGAGGTTGGTTTGATGATGAAGGTGCAGTCGTAGGTGGTTCAGTTTTAGGAGGAGGTTGTTAAAGATGTTTGAGAGTTGTAAGTTATAGATGGAGGAAGATTTTCAGTTGGCAGAGGAGGCGGGATCGGTTGTGGTTTGACATAATGTGGTTGATTGTAGGAGGTGATTGTTTGTTTTTGTGGTGGTGTTGAAAGGAAAGGATGTTGTAGTTTTGATGGAAGGTTGATGGTTAGTGATGGTGAGGAGATGTTTGTGAAAAGCTAGTGGTTTGTGGGTTGTAGGAGGTGGAGCAGGAGAAGTAATGTGCAGTGATGTATGTTGATGTGCAGTTGTGGATGAAGTAGCCGATTGTAAGAGGAGGAATTGATGATTGTCTTTGGTTTGAGGAGAGTGTTGTAGGCATAGGTTGTTTGGGTTGTTTTGGCGAGGAGCAGTTAGCAAAAGGAGAGAGGCCAGTGAGGAGATGGGAGGTTCTGTATTCGGAAACAATGTTTGTATGAGTTTAAGGAGAAGTTGAAGGTGATTGGTTGGTAGACTATGCAGTGAAGGGAGGAGGAAATTATTTCAGTTTGAGGAGTGACAATCTAGTGGTAAAGATGTGATGTAAAATTACACAAGTAAAACAGAACAGAACAGAACAGAAACACAATGCAAAGTAAAACATAACACAAATGAAAAGGAAAGTGCACAGGAAATAACAAAGATGGAATGAAAACTATAACAAAAGAACAAATGACAATGCACAACTAATCAAACTAAAAACAATAGAAACACAACACTAGACTGAAACACAAATGCACCTGAAATGAAAATTTTAGGAAGGAAATATAGTGCAAAGTTTGAACAGAATAAAAAATGTGAAACAGTTCTACTTGCAAATGGAAATGCACTTTTTGTTTTTTTTTGTTTTTCTAATATAAATTGCAATGCCCATAAATAGATTTACTACAGTGCTTGAAGTAAAAAGTGCGTCAACTGCTTTTAACAAATGCAACAGAGAATGTTTGTAACAAATGCAAATGTGAGACAACAGTCCTCTCTTCTTCTTTTTTTTAGAAAACTAAATTTGACCCAATGAAGCACCAAATGGACAGATAACAGAAACAAGTGAAATGAACGGTCCTTTGTTTAGAAAGAAAGAAAATAACATAAAATAAAATAACACAAATAAATAAATAAATAATTCGAAGAGTAAAATTAACATTAAATTTCTTTCCCCGGCATCGGCGCCAAAAACTTGTTCGGAAATGGATTTTTTTATCAATTGGGAAACCGCCGAATTATATTGTTATAAAAAGCGCAAGCGCATGGCATACAATTGTAGTACGTATGCGAGTATGGGTCGATCCACAGGGAAAGCAAAATTTTTAAAATCACTCAATCAAATTATCCCAAACGTTAGAAATTTGTTAGCTAAAAATTGTTAAAAACTATAGAAAATTTGGAATTAAACTATGAGATTAGAAGACAATTTAAAGGTAAATCCCTTCTCATGATCATACAAATCAACACAAAATGAATTTATATTCTCTCTTTTTAACCATTTGTGGAATTAGTTGATGTATTTATTATAAGTATGGTCTAATTGTGATATTGACTAACACAACTTAAACCATCAAACTTTAATACAACCTCTAAATCCACTTGTCTAATCTAATGAAAACGATCATGAAATTAAAAATAAAATATATTTTAAGCATGACCTATTTACTATGAATTAGTAACATAGAGCATCAAATTTTGATTCTAGTTTCATTTTCTCTACCAAAATCATATTTAGATGAAATGGTAACTTGTGTTTCTATTTGATTAAGCATAAGCAATTTTTTATGAACAACATAGGCTATCAAATTCATTAATAAACAACAAAATTCCATTAACATCAAAATTTCCATTAAGCACAACACAAGAGATCATAAATGAAATCATTATGTTTATTTTATATGATTCATGAGAGCTTCATTACCCCTAAATTGAAGGGGTTTAGCTTCTCATATTTGAATACATATTAACATAAATTAATTTCAACATCAACAAAAAAAGGAAAACTAAGCAAAGAGAACAAGAGATAACTAACCTGCATAAAATAAAACTAAGCTACTTGCATGAAAATAAATCTAATCTACTAACATGAAATAAAAGAGAGCACGTAATAAAAATGACATAAAAGAAAAGAGCATGAAATAAAAAGAAAGTTGTATAAAAAGAAGATGGCTAAGAAGCCATTAAAGCGAAGCTTTTATTTCTAATTTTTTTTATTACAACTCTATGCATTAAGAAGAGAAGAAGAAGCTTCATTACATGAAACATAAGGGGGTATGTATATATGCCTAAAACCCTAATCCACTTTTTAGGGGACTACCAAAAATGTCTTTGAGATTGTGTAGCCTCCAAGTCATCGTTGGCACTTAATTAATCTTCCATTAACATATGCTTTTGCTTTTAATCTCCACTAACATATGCATTTACTTTTAATTGTGGTCCATTAGTTAGTGGGTAGGTGGGTACCTCCATTTGCATGAATTCTTTTATTTCCTTCTTTCTTTGGATTTGAACACTTGTGCATGCATACATCAATGAAGACTCTTCATATTTGCACTCCATATCCTACAAATTAAAATTAGAATGTGCAAGTAAATTTTTTCAAAAACTAATCCATACACAAAATGATCGTTTTGCCCATATGTAAATGAGTGAATGATGACCTGAAATATTTTTTTATTTTGGTTTAAAATATGTAAATATACCCTAATATGCCATTTATTTAAATAAAAGGAGATTAAATATGAGAGTAAAAATATACATTTTTACATGCACATCACTCGTTGTGTCGGATATGTGATAACTCGGATGACTGTCATGTCAAGGACTACTCAACATCCTGGTTCCTCGGTACTCAAATCCATGCCACTTAGTAGGTTAGGAAATAGATTAGCCATCTGATAGTCCAGGGTAAGGCAGGTTCTAACGTCAATAAAATACACCTCCTCATCATTAGGTCCTAATGTCAATGGACTCTAGTAGCATAGTCCTAACATCAACGGACACCAGTCGCGCCATCATATATCCTTGCTTCATTAGTGCCCATCGAAACCTCGAGTATAACGATCCATTTGCATGCTTCATCCATTGCAGAGCTCATCCTGGAACTATCCTTACAACTCACATCTGATGTCATCGTGATTAGGAACTATTCTGGACAGCCATCATTAGTCATAGAATATCATCATTTGTCCCACAACCTTCCTTCAACAATTCCTTCAATCCGACTCATAGTCACCTACTTTGCACCTCGAAGTACAACTATTTACCCTCGAAGTTATACTTCCCATCACCGAATCATCATCGTCGAATCACGTGTCGTTCATCGTCGAAAATCATCACCAGACACTATAGTTTAGTACTGACCTGAGTCTTAGCTAAAAAAAGTGGGAGTATGACTCGGAACACACTCCATGTCCCAAATCACTTGCCTAGAGCTCGAAGCACGGGATTCCTACTCTCCTAGCCCGAAGCAAGACCTAAAGTGACTTCATGTATAACTTCAGGCAACTTCATCTCCTCATCACCGAACCATGCCTATCACTAAACCATAGCCCATTATCGAACCATAGCCATCACCAATCCATAGCACATCACTGATCCATAGCCATCATCTATCCATAGCCATCACCGATCCATAGCCATCATCTATCCATAGCCATCACCGAACCATGCCTATCACTGATCCATAGGCATCACCAATCTATACCTTAACAAACTCCACTGACATGACTCTTCATCGCTCAAAAACCTTCCATCACTGAATCAAGCAACCCAATTGATTAGCATTGATCCATCACTTAGAATCATTCTCCTCTTTACTCCATCGACCTATACCCTAACCAAGCACATACAGTGCCTGAAGCAACCCCGAAGCAACTTCCCTCCTAGCCCAAAGTATAGCTCGTGACCGATCCCTCACTTAAAACTTCTCTCAACACCCTCTCGTGATCCTACACTTACACAAGCGACCCAAAGTAAACCCCTCTAAGAATCAAAGCAAACAAATCTAAGGCTTGGAGTATCCCTCTACCGGTCCATCAACACCAAACCATCATATTTTGTCCATAACTCGAGCAAACAAACTCCAAACGACTTGAAATTTGAAATGTAGCTTTAGGGTCTCCTCCTTAACCTACCATATGGATCATAAGTCATTTGGACAATTTGACCTTCATGGATCATCATCGATTCATGACTTGTTCCTAGAACTAAATTGCCATTCGATCGACATTTTAACCATTCAAACATCATACATGCAAGCATACATTATATACAATATATCCCTATAAGCATACATTAACAATCATCCATTTTATAGCCTAAATCTAAAAAGTAAAACTCACCAGAAAAAAGCGGTCCGTAAGAACACACATTTGATAAATCTTTTCCAAATCGTTTGAAATTTACATATCTGGTTGAAGAGGGTTTAAAACATATTTTAGACTTTGATTATCAATTCAAAACATCATTTTAAGGTGTATGCCGACTGTTTAGTAAGTGAGAGGTCCTAACCAATCACTTAAATATAAAGAAATCCAAAAATGCATGAAATCCGAGATGAACAGTTGCTCCAAGTGATCTCTAATAGGAAATCTTTTCAAATCTAAGTGCTAATTACGCCATTCTCCTTCTATTGGTAAGATTTTGCTAATCAAAGAAGGGTTTATGATCACTATTTGTCTTAGAAGTGGTTAATGGTAGTTTTCTCTCTATATTTGGGGAATGTGTAATGATGAAGAGAAGTCACATCAGCCTCAACATGATGCTAATACCCAAATGGGCTTTGAGCCTAACAATTAACTCACTAATTACCCATTAAGCTATTCAAAATCAAGTGAAACTTCAAACAGCCATAACTCCCTGACAGTAGTCCGTTTTTCTATTATAACCACTCTACAGAAAGTGAAACTATCATCATGATCTAATGGAAGTGGTTTCAGACCTACATTCGGCTCCTATTAAAAGTTACAGGCTATACAAGATTTTTAAGGTCAAAATCATCCGATAAAAAATTCTAAAGGATGGAAAATGTCTCCAATGGTCATTTTCCCAAGTTATAGAGTGACATAGACCCTACATAAAAATAATATAAATATTTTACGATCCTAGGATAAGTAAAATACGGGTCGTTTTATTCTCCCCACTTTCGGAGTATCGCCCTCGAAATTCCAAACAAAACCAATAGGGTTATCCCGCATGCCTAACAACTATATACAAGGATATGCAACCATCACACATCAAACATGCATACATAATAACAATGAATGTAAAAGATAATATCTCAGCTTGTTCTAGCATGCATGATGCTATACTAAGGTATACTTCATGATATCATAAGTGCAAGTAAAAGCGATAAACCGAAGGTCTTACCAAGTAAAGAACTCTAGATAAGCTGTCCTTATGCTATCCTTAGTCTTCCAAGTGCAATCGCCTTTGTCTTCACTCCATTAAACCTTCATCAACTTCATCGTCTTCCTTCTAAGTTGCTTCGTATTGAAAATGACTAAGGATCGTGCAATATGGAATATTAACTAAACTATCTACTTGTAACGACCCGCTATTTTGGACCATTCAAATCGACAATAAATCCACACATGTCTGACTTGAATAATTCAAAATATCAGATTGTTAATTTAAATTTGGCAAAACTCAGCATATGCAGTAAATAAATCAATCACAGAATCACAGACACAGAGTAATGATACGCAGCGGAATAGATAAAATAGTAGTTCATGAAGCTACTATATAAACATCAGAGTTAAAAATAAAATACACAGAATATCTCAAATGCAGTGAAGTCTCCAGTACAACAGATGACTTCTCTGAACAAATCAACTAGAAGAGCTGAAAGCTGAGGCGATAGTTGGATCTCCAAAGGAAGCTCCAAACTCCAAGGGTGAGTCTCAAATGCTGTATTCAAATGCTGTATCACTCGGTCTGACCCGAGCGTAAAGCAAACACAAAACACTCGAGTCAGGATTAACATTCTTATATAAATAAATCCAACTCAAGTGAAATATCAATTGAAATACGAGTAACTTAAAGGATGTTGGGATAACCATCCTCTAAGGATCTTCAGAACTATCTACAAGGTGGAAATATACATTTTAACACCGTGGTCATTTTAATTAAATTTATACTTGAAACCCAAATATCATTTCATTTCAAATATATCTATTTTCCAAAATAGTATATATAGGTTAAATAATTTATAAAGTAAAGCATTTACCATTTTCCTCAAGTCTCACAAATCGATTCAAATCAACTCAAATTTCAAATTCCAATTTAATTCAATCTAAATTTTTCCATTTAGTTCAATTCAGTTTCTAAATAACAAATTCAATTTATTTTGATTTCAAATACAGATCTGAATCACAAAATAAGTCATTTAAATTTCAATATAAATTTCAAAGCTTTAATATTCAACAATTTCAAAGTTAAATTTGACATTTTCATATAGCTCTTGATTTAACTTCATTTATTATTTAATCAGGGGATATTCACTTAATAAATTCAATATCATTTAACTAGCCTTAAATTACATTTTTACTAAATATTTCCTTAACTTTATTTTAAACAAGAAATATTTATTAAGTTACTTAAATCAAAACCAAGTTATAAGTCATATCTTAAATTCCAATTTCAATAAGTTTCAAATCATTTTAATTAAATAAAATTCTTTAATGAATACATTTCAACTAAATTCAAATTTTCTTCCCAACCTTAATTTGTTCAATTTATTACCAAAATCTATAAAATATAAATTTTTCTTCCCAACTCCATAAAATTTTATTTTCAAAATATTTAAATATGTGGACCAACGGTGTTTGTATATATTTCTATCATATGGTAAAGTGATACGGATATTTATCGTTTCAATCCGTAATTTAAATATATACGGGTAGATATCATTCAACCCGTAATCCCAATTTTAATTCAAATGAAAATCGCTTGGGTTTATCATTTCAACCCATAACGATTTTCTCCTATTCTAAAGTCCGTTCGGGTATGTATCATTTCAACCCATAGTGATTTTCTAAACTACAGGGAACTTGCAGAGTGATAACAGATAATACAATAAAATAACAGACATATATCATCAATAACAATATAATATAAACAACAGGATATGGTGTCATATCCCGTAGGTGAACAGTTACAGATAATAGCATATATAACAAATTTAAATAACTACAGCAGCATATTTCAATTGTCGTTTCAATTGAAATCAAATTTAATAAATACAAGAACGTTAATCGTGAGTGATTTCTCACCTTTCGAGGCTAGGGAGATAGACAAAGAAGTGAGTTACGAAATCCAGGTCCAAATTCCAAAACAAAGCTAGATGGACACAATTCGATGATCAAAGCTGATAATAGGAATAGACGAATTCAAATTAGGATTGGATCGATGAGAAAAATAGTACAAATAGTATAAGTGAACTTATGTATATAACTATATATATAACTATTTATATAAAGTTATATTCTAAATTTCAAATACATATTAAATTAAATATATGTGTATTTTAAAAATTATTATTTTAAATTGAAACACAAATATTAAATTCAATATATATACATAATATATTTAAAATCAATATTTATCACATATTCATTTCAACCTAGACTCATGTATATACTTGAAACATGCTATACTCAACACATATAATACTATACATTGTCTATGCAAACAGACTATATATAATGCCAACAGACTATACATTGTCTATACTCAATACATTATTACTTATTTCATATGAATATGGAGACTAACAACAATAACATATGTAGACAATTATGCAAAGGATTTCGAAACCTGGCATTTTATTAGAGCATATAAAGATTTCGAAACTCTATATATTTACTGCTGTAAACTTTGCAACCTTTGTTTTGAAACTAGTACTATAATTATATACATGCTGTACCTACTCCAGACTAAGGAATAGACACACTAGTGCACATGCAAAGTCAAGGCTTCTAGTTCTTAGAAAACAAAAATGTGACAGGTCCTATTTAAAACATGTACTATGCAAAAACCCAAGTAGTATACTTGTATGAACATTTATATACGTGAAATAAGTTTCATGGCACATCAGTTACTATAAACCCATGTACATATACGATATGAAATCAACAAATATATCTAACTAATATATAATATATTAATATAACTAGACTCGCGCAATATAATATATATTAAAATTTAAAGCAGTACTTTGTATACGAGATAACAACTAACATATATTTAAACATATGACTTTGAAAACTGGGCAAGAGAAAACACAAATGCAACCTATAAAATATATACGTTTCAATGTTACATGTAACAGTAAGCTACAACATATAACTATATAAACTATATATACGAACCAATATACCAGTATACAAAAAAAAAAAAAAAAAAAATTAAAGGTGAAGAATGAAAGATTTAAACAAGCAGGTAGAGATGCCACATGATTTCAAAAATATACATAGTAGACATACTTTTATATATATAAAAAAAAACGAAAGAGAAGGCTTACGGCAGTGGCAGGCTGGAGCAGTGGGAAGGCGGAGGCGCGTGGAAACAGGGTCAGGACGAGGGGATGTTGGCCAGAGGGTGGTCTCGGCATGGGGAGGATCGGCACTAGGCGGCTGGGTTGAGAGGTCGGAGATGGTGACGTGGAGAGAAGCCGTGGCTGTTGGGTTTTGGGTGGAAGAGCTGGGAAGTGGAAAAATGTTTGCCTTTCGAGGTGGGGTAAAATGAAGATGGGCAAGCATGATTCACGGCAGGAAATATGGAAGGGTAGTGGAATGGGAATAAAAGAAATTAAAATGAATGAACAGACGTAACCAAAGAACTGTTCGAACGAATACAACGCAGACTAATTCATACGTTTCGATGTTCACAAAGTATGGAACGGCAACGGTCACCCTAGAATTAAGCTGGAAGATTAATGCAAATACTTATTGTGGTCTCGCTTACGTTTCAAATTTGAAAAGGACAGGGAAATTAAAAGTCACAAATTTAGGGTACCGATACGATGAACAGTTTAATGTTTATGTCGCGTATCGGATCTCAAAATACAAAAATAAATATACCGTAGAGATCAGCACGACGAGACGATCAAAACGGTATACAGATATCAGTGGCACGATCATCCGATCAAAAGTCGATAATCGGTACCGAAAAATGCTGCTACTCTGCCAGAATTAAGATAAACGGAGCAGTAGAAGTCCAAATTTGGAAAAACGAATTTCGCAGTCTGATTCAGAATGATCAGAATAAATTTTCTCCTGTTGACATATTTTGGTTTCGGAAAACTTATAAATTCACTGTTATTAACCGGCTTGATTTGAAATGAAATTTCACAGGAAAATAAACTTCACTATTATCAAATGAAAATTTACCAGTTGCTATATTAAAATAGACGTATTCCAAATAATAAATTTTTATTTTCAAATTTTATTGTTTAAAATTTCACACAATTTCAATTAATTAGGTATATAACACCGTTAAAATTTATTAAAAATTTACGGGTCGTTACACTCTCCCCCACTCAAAACTTTTCGTCCCCGAAAAGAAAGGAGGTAGAAGAATAGAAACAACCAGAAAGAAAAATAGATTGAAAATCAAGATTAAACAATTAATTTAAAACTATATAAATTTTATTTGAAATATTCATTTGAAAACTTCGTTTGCACATCAATTATTTTTAATACTTTAATACTTTTCAAAACTCATTTGTAAAGTTTCTTGCTTTCTTTATAAATACCATTTATATGTTTAAATAACACCTTTATAATTATATGAAAACTATTTGAAAACAATTATTTACATTATTACTTATATTTACAAAGAAGCTATCTGAAAACATTAATCCATAATTCATAAATTTATTAATTTATCTCAAGATACCTTTCAACATTATTAATAAATCGATAATCATTTTCTTTAAATATGTTTTATTTAATTAATAACTTCTAAAATATTTATAACACTAAAGTTTTTTTTCCATTAAACCATATAGTATATAAATAAACAATATTTAAAAGGATATAGTCAACAAGGAGAAGAAGGAGGATTTTGAAAAGCAGACTATAGGTGAATAAATAAAGCTGAGCAGATAAGGTAGATTCAAGGAATAGTATCGGGCACGAATAGTTAATTAGAACCATAAGAATTTCAATTTCAAATATTAATACAGAATTTCTTTGTTGAAAATACCTTTATAAAAAAAATCTTTTATAATAAAATACCTTTATAACGAAACAAATTTTCTTTCGAAAATACTTTTATAACTCGATGTTTCAACAAGTTTATCCTTGTTCCTGCAGACTCTGGTAGTGCGTTGATCAGGCGCAAAACTAGAATTCTCCAGGTACTTAGTAGACCTGTTTCACCACCCAGTGAAAATACTGGAAAACTTTAAAAAAAACAGATATGGAAAGTACAATCCAATCAAAAACGAATCAAATCATGGATCGCAGATACACAATGGTTACGCCTGGATCCCCCAGGAAACATCCGTACCCTTTAAGCATTCACTGCCTTGCGAATTTCGCCATGCAACAAAACGGTGGACCGCAGAATACATAAAAATGGTTACGCCTGGATCCCCCAGGAAACATCCATACCCCGTAAGCAATCTCTGCCTTGCGGATTACGCCACTAACACGACCATAGATCGCAGATACACAATGGTTACGCCTGGATCCCCCAGGATACATCCGTACCTTTTAAGCAATCACTGCCTTACGAATTACGCTATGCAGTCGAGTTCGTAAGACCATGGGTAACGCCATGGAATTCGAAGGACACTCGAGTATCATATCCGGAAAACCAAAATCAGAGAGAATAATATCGATAGAATGAATCCAAGATGTGGCCACAAATCGGATATCAAGCAGAAGGCACTTTCCATATCTTTACTTCGAAAATATGTATCATATAGTACCTTTTCAAATCACTTTCAAATATCGTACTTATATAAAATCCATTATATATAAGATTTAATTTTCAAATCAAATACTTTCCAAAATCAATAGTATATCAAATCATACTTATATAGACTTCAATTATATAAGATTTCACTTTCAAATTGAGTACCTTTTCAAATCTATAGTTTTCGAATCAATTTCATACTCATACAATCAATTTTATATAAGTTCGATAACTCCCAAATCAAGTATTTAGTAAGGTAAGGTTCTCAAATTTCAATTTGTTTCAATATCAGTTCAATTTCAAAATCATATATGATTTCACCAAATTATTTCTTCTCAAATTAAATATCTTTAGTTCCAAAGTTTCCAAAATAATAGATTTAGAAAATAAATCCAAATTTCCAAATCAATATAATTTAAGTCAACCAATTTATTTTCAAAATCAAATGTTTTCAAAATCATCTATACTTACGTAAGGTCTATCTTATATAAGGATCAAATTTTTCAAAATAAATTTCGCTGTATGAAGAGCCATATGGGATTGAATATCTTTGCTTTTATGGGTTATATATCTTTGTAATTTAAATTGGAATTTTCTTTTAGTAAGCAAAGATATTCTAACTCGACAGCTTTCAATTTCAGCGTCAAAATATATCAATGATATTAGGATATAAGATGTACATACGTCATCGCTTCGCAAAATTATATTTGATCGCTCGCTCGATCACACAAGTTCGCTTTCGAACTAGTATTGTTCATTCGACTTCCCTAATGCGGATTCCGATATAGTTTCTCGACTAGAGCCATCAGTCTCCTTGCATAGCCATATACTATGATAGAGAATTCTAGAATCAAGCCCAAAACCCATATCAAATATTCGCCATCAAGAATCGAATGAAAAATCCTAACACGAAATGGTGTAATTCACCACGAACTTGTGTACTCAAACCTGGATCAAATTAATTATGCGAATAAAACAGCATACGTACAACTTATATATTTATTCCAACTTGTTAAATATATAGTTTCATAAAGATGTTACTAAGTTAAAACATTTAAACTAAATTTTATTCAAATATTTTGAAGACCAAATTCTTCTCAAGACATTTCAAATCTAAATTTCATATTAGAAAATTTAAAATTTCCTTATTCATTTACTTCCAAACAGTTTCAACTTATTTAAATCATATTACTTCATACTTAAACATTCAAAACAAACTTATATACTTTATCAAAATACTTTTCAAAATTTCTTAGCTTTGAAAAAAAATTAACCTCGATTTGGAAGTGCTCGAACCTTCAAAATAGTTGAAGAAATCATTTTCAAATTCAAGAGTTGGAAATCAGCAACAAATCAGTAAATCAATTTTAATAGATGGGGTTATATCGAATCCAAAACTCGAGGACTGAACACCAGTTCATTTCAAATCGTTTCAAATATATTTACATATCTCTTTCGAATATCAAATCATACTTCGGAATTTGAAATCAAAAATGGTTTCACAAAATCACTCGCATAGCAAAGCTATTGGAGTGGCCTATCCCCCACTCTGAAACTCGAAAATCAATGTCGATGATGCGTGCACTCATCATCGAAATTATTTTCCAGCGACATAAGTGAGTTCTGGACTTCTATTTTCTTAATTAATTTTTTTTTTTTGTATACTGGTATTTCTTCGAAATCATTCGAAACTCATTAAAATCATTGGAACATTTCTTATTCGAAAAATACTTTTAAATCATACTATTATTATATATTTCAAAAATCTTAAAACCAATTTCAAAATACCGGAGTTCAATTCTCGAATTTCAAATTTCAAATCCTTTGTTATAAATCATTTTTTTTATATAAATCAATTTCTTATATAACTTCAAAATTCAAATCTTTTCAAAAATTCAAATTCTTATCTTTTAAAAGGTATATAGAATCCTTATCGAAAACATCTTCACTTTTATATATAGAATATAATCATACTTATAAAATTTCGATATATAAAACAATTTCCAAAATACGAATAAACCCGATTTTTTTCAAAAGGATGATTCAAGAATGGATTTCAAAACAAAGATAAACATTCAAATTAGAGGGACTCTAATCAATTTGGATTCTAATTCGAAGATAAATTCGAACGAAAATGAGATAATTAAATTTCAACATAGAAGATGAATATACTTATATAAATCGCGGGCGACCATAACCGGATCAACCGTGACTTCAGGAACAAGATCGATGTGGAATTCCAAGAAAAGCAACATTCGATCGCGAGAGATAGCGGCATCTAAACCAAAGATATAGAAATCTCCGGTGAATCAATGCCAATTGTGAAGGAGTTTCACCCCTTCACAAATCATTCAAAGATTGGTGGGATCCTATTCTTATAGAGATCATTCAAAGTGGAGTTATGGGATACTCCAGAATCAAAAAGAATACAAATAGGGAGAGACAAGAATGAATTTTGAAACCGTAGGTAACGTTCCAAAGTTCAACGGAAATCGAGTCAAAAGGAAGAAATTCAAACTCGAACGAAAGTGATTCTGTAAATAAATTTACTATATATGCTAGGTTTTGCCTAGAGCCAAAGCTCTGATACCAACTGTAACGACCCGCTATTTTGGACCATTCAAATCGACAATAAATCCACACATGTCTGACTTGAATAATTCAAAATATCAGATTGTTAATTTAAGTTTGGCAAAACTCAGCATATGCAGTAAATAAATCAATCACAGAATCACAGACACAGAGTAATGATACGCAGCGGAATAGATAAAATAGTAGTTCATGAAGCTACTATATAAACATCAGAGTTAAAAATAAAATACACAGAATATCTCAAATGCAGTGAAGTCTCCAGTACAACAGATGACTTCTCTGAACAAATCAACTAGAAGAGCTGAAAGCTGAGGCGATAGTTGGATCTCCAAAGGAAGCTCCAAACTCCAAGGGTGAGTCTCAAATGCTGTATTCAAATGCTGTATCACTCGGTCTGACCCGAGCGTAAAGCAAACACAAAACACTCGAGTCAGGATTAACATTCTTATATAAATAAATCCAACTCAAGTGAAATATCAATTGAAATACGAGTAACTTAAAGGATGTTGGGATAACCATCCTCTAAGGATCTTCAGAACTATCTACAAGGTGGAAATATACATTTTAACACCGTGGTCATTTTAATTAAATTTATACTTGAAACCCAAATATCATTTCATTTCAAATATATCTATTTTCCAAAATAGTATATATAGGTTAAATAATTTATAAAGTAAAGCATTTACCATTTTCCTCAAGTCTCACAAATCGATTCAAATCAACTCAAATTTCAAATTCCAATTTAATTCAATCTAAATTTTTCCATTTAGTTCAATTCAGTTTCTAAATAACAAATTCAATTTATTTTGATTTCAAATACAGATCTGAATCACAAAATAAGTCATTTAAATTTCAATATAAATTTCAAAGCTTTAATATTCAACAATTTCAAAGTTAAATTTGACATTTTCATATAGCTCTTGATTTAACTTCATTTATTATTTAATCAGGGGATATTCACTTAATAAATTCAATATCATTTAACTAGCCTTAAATTACATTTTTACTAAATATTTCCTTAACTTTATTTTAAACAAGAAATATTTATTAAGTTACTTAAATCAAAACCAAGTTATAAGTCATATCTTAAATTCCAATTTCAATAAGTTTCAAATCATTTTAATTAAATAAAATTCTTTAATGAATACATTTCAACTAAATTCAAATTTTCTTCCCAACCTTAATTTGTTCAATTTATTACCAAAATCTATAAAATATAAATTTTTCTTCCCAACTCCATAAAATTTTATTTTCAAAATATTTAAATATGTGGACCAACGGTGTTTGTATATATTTCTATCATATGGTAAAGTGATACGGATATTTATCGTTTCAATCCGTAATTTAAATATATACGGGTAGATATCATTCAACCCGTAATCCCAATTTTAATTCAAATGAAAATCGCTTGGGTTTATCATTTCAACCCATAACGATTTTCTCCTATTCTAAAGTCCGTTCGGGTATGTATCATTTCAACCCATAGTGATTTTCTAAACTACAGGGAACTTGCAGAGTGATAACAGATAATACAATAAAATAACAGACATATATCATCAATAACAATATAATATAAACAACAGGATATGGTGTCATATCCCGTAGGTGAACAGTTACAGATAATAGCATATATAACAAATTTAAATAACTACAGCAGCATATTTCAATTGTCGTTTCAATTGAAATCAAATTTAATAAATACAAGAACGTTAATCGTGAGTGATTTCTCACCTTTCGAGGCTAGGGAGATAGACAAAGAAGTGAGTTACGAAATCCAGGTCCAAATTCCAAAACAAAGCTAGATGGACACAATTCGATGATCAAAGCTGATAATAGGAATAGACGAATTCAAATTAGGATTGGATCGATGAGAAAAATAGTACAAATAGTATAAGTGAACTTATGTATATAACTATATATATAACTATTTATATAAAGTTATATTCTAAATTTCAAATACATATTAAATTAAATATATGTGTATTTTAAAAATTATTATTTTAAATTGAAACACAAATATTAAATTCAATATATATACATAATATATTTAAAATCAATATTTATCACATATTCATTTCAACCTAGACTCATGTATATACTTGAAACATGCTATACTCAACACATATAATACTATACATTGTCTATGCAAACAGACTATATATAATGCCAACAGACTATACATTGTCTATACTCAATACATTATTACTTATTTCATATGAATATGGAGACTAACAACAATAACATATGTAGACAATTATGCAAAGGATTTCGAAACCTGGCATTTTATTAGAGCATATAAAGATTTCGAAACTCTATATATTTACTGCTGTAAACTTTGCAACCTTTGTTTTGAAACTAGTACTATAATTATATACATGCTGTACCTACTCCAGACTAAGGAATAGACACACTAGTGCACATGCAAAGTCAAGGCTTCTAGTTCTTAGAAAACAAAAATGTGATAGGTCCTATTTAAAACATGTACTATGCAAAAACCCAAGTAGTATACTTGTATGAACATTTATATACGCGAAATAAGTTTCATGGCACATCAGTTACTATAAACCCATGTACATATACGATATGAAATCAACAAATATATCTAACTAATATATAATATATTAATATAACTAGACTCGCGCAATATAATATATATTAAAATTTAAAGCAGTACTTTGTATACGAGATAACAACTAACATATATTTAAACATATGACTTTGAAAACTGGGCAAGAGAAAACACAAATGCAACCTATAAAATATATACGTTTCAATGTTACATGTAACAGTAAGCTACAACATATAACTATATAAACTATATATACGAACCAATATACCAGTATACAAAAAAAAAAAAAAAAATTAAAGGTGAAGAATGAAAGATTTAAACAAGCAGGTAGAGATGCCACATGATTTCAAAAATATACATAGTAGACATACTTTTATATATATAAAAAAAAACGAAAGAGAAGGCTTACGGCAGTGGCAGGCTGGAGCAGTGGGAAGGCGGAGGCGCGTGGAAACAGGGTCAGGACGAGGGGATGTTGGCCAGAGGGTGGTCTCGGCATGGGGAGGATCGGCACTAGGCGGCTGGGTTGAGAGGTCGGAGATGGTGACGTGGAGAGAAGCCGTGGCTGTTGGGTTTTGGGTGGAAGAGCTGGGAAGTGGAAAGATGTTTGCCTTTCGAGGTGGGGTAAAATGAAGATGGGCAAGCATGATTCACGGCAGGAAATATGGAAGGGTAGTGGAATGGGAATAAAAGAAATTAAAATGAATGAACAGACGTAACCAAAGAACTGTTCGAACGAATACAACGCAGACTAATTCATACGTTTCGATGTTCACAAAGTATGGAACGGCAACGGTCACCCTAGAATTAAGCTGGAAGATTAATGCAAATACTTATTGTGGTCTCGCTTACGTTTCAAATTTGAAAAGGACAGGGAAATTAAAAGTCACAAATTTAGGGTACCGATACGATGAACAGTTTAATGTTTATGTCGCGTATCGGATCTCAAAATACAAAAATAAATATACCGTAGAGATCAGCACGACGAGACGATCAAAACGGTATACAGATATCAGTGGCACGATCATCCGATCAAAAGTCGATAATCGGTACCGAAAAATGCTGCTACTCTGCCAGAATTAAGATAAACGGAGCAGTAGAAGTCCAAATTTGGAAAAACGAATTTCGCAGTCTGATTCAGAATGATCAGAATAAATTTTCTCCTGTTGACATATTTTGGTTTCGGAAAACTTATAAATTCACTGTTATTAACCGGCTTGATTTGAAATGAAATTTCACAGGAAAATAAACTTCACTATTATCAAATGAAAATTTACCAGTTGCTATATTAAAATAGACGTATTCCAAATAATAAATTTTTATTTTCAAATTTTATTGTTTAAAATTTCACACAATTTCAATTAATTAGGTATATAACACCGTTAAAATTTATTAAAAATTTACGGGTCGTTACACTACTAGTGCGGAATATAAATATAAAAGTAAATAATAAAGTAAATGACACCAGAGATTTTTATACTGGTTTGAACTTCCCGTTCTATGTTCGGTCCCAGACTCCTTATGGAATTCAACTATAAACCCTCACTTGACCTGGAGGAATAGATATTACATCGCCTGAGCAACCGAATAGGACTTCTACCGCCTAAGCAATAGAATAGGACTTCAATCGCTTGAGCAACCGAACAGAACTTCCAATACAAATAGTAAAATTATTTCTGACTGAGTATGCTCTTAAGTAACACTGATAAGTCAATAACGTACACCCTTCCTATCATCTTCTCCTTTATGCTATATCGTGTAATTTGTGAAGACATGAAGTTTATTCAATCACTAATGAAGTTTTCTTGAATGAACAAGTGATTAGAACGAAAATATTGAATGCAAATGGCAAGATTGTTTAGACAACAAGAGTGAGAATTAGAATCAGAAATTTAGTGATTAAAACAATGGATTTCATGGTTATATATAGTGATTAAGGGTTGTAATCATTCGTAAAAAGTAGCCATGAAAGAATATACAACGGCGCCAAAAACATGTTAATCGACGAAAATTCTATCGGTTTAGAAAACCGTCGAAAAATCTATAATAAAATTTATACCGCAAGCGCACGGCGTACACTTGTAGTACGTGGCAAATACGGATCGATCCACAGAGAATTGATGATTTTAAATCTCTATTCAATCAAATTAACCAAAGTTGAAGAGAAAGTTAAGCTAGAGAGTTAGGAAATTAGCTAACTAACTATAAGAAAAGAAATGCAAATATAAGAGTTAAATGACAATTTAGAGAATAAATCCACTCTCTAGATCATGTAGTTCAACACATATGAAATCATAATCTCTCTTTTATGGTCATTAGTACTTTAATTGATGTGTTTATCATAAGTATGGCATATTTATGCTATTGATTGCCAACATAAGCCATCAAACTATAACACACCCCTTAAACCACTTACTAACTTTCATGAAATTTGACAATGAAAATGAAATCTATTTTAAGTATGGCCTATTAACTATTGATTAGAAATATAGACCATCAAAATTTAATTTCAAATCACTTTCTTTTGCCATAATCATATTTTGATGAAGAGGCAATTAGTGTTAGTGATTGTTTAAACATAGCCTATTTGGTGTCAACAATATAGGCTATCAAATTCAAAGCAAAAACAACTAGTAAACCATTTCTATCGTCATCATTAAGTACAAAAAGAGAGCATGAATTAACAAATAGTTAAAGCTACATAATTAGAGAGCTTCATTACCCCTAAATTGAAGGGGTTTAGCCTCTCATATTTGTCATTTGATTAACAAATGTAGCTAGCAACACGAAAGCAAAAAGAAAGCAAAATGAGAGCTAATGAAAAAGAGAAGCTAATTAACAAGAATTAAAACTAATCTACTTTGCATGAATGTAAATCTACACTACCAACATTAAAGTAAATGAACAAGGAAAGTAAAATGAACAAGTAATTAAATTGCATAAGAAAAAGAAAGGAAATTACATGAAAATAAAAATGGCTAAGTAGCCATAAAAAAAAGAAAGAGAGCTTGTCTTTTTATTTTGAGCCTAAGCTAAAACTAAGAGGAACTTAGAGAGAAGAGGACTACATGAAACATAAGGGGTACTTATATATGTGTTAAACCCTAATTCATATTTTAGGGGAATGCCCAAACTACCCTTGAGAAAGTATGGAGGCCAAGTAATCATTAACTTCTACTAATCATCATTTAAATGTACATGAAGCCATTACTTCCATAAGCATGTGCATTAACCTCTAATTTGTACATTAAGGTAGGTGGGTAGGTGGGGTCCTCCATGATCTTCACTTTGAATTATTTCCATCTTCATTTGTTCTCTTCACTCTTGTGCATGCATATATCATCGTGAAACCACTTGTATATGAATTTAAATTCCAACAAAATAATATATAAATTTTCAATTAAATTTTAGGAAATTAATATATGCACAAAAATGACCATTTTGCCCTTGGATGAAGATGAATATGTGACAATTTGAAATAATTTGAATTCTGGTTTAAACAAGTTAAAATACCCGAATGATCATTTATTTAATTTAAATAGATTAAATATGGTGGTAAAAATATGCACATTTACGTGCACATCAAATACCCCCACACTTATCTTTTTATTCATCCTCGAATAAAGAAAAAACTAAGATAAATCCATTTTCGTAGGGAGCACGATTGCATTGAGCATATGCAACAAGCCGTTAAACCTCTGGGTGTCCCCAGTAGGACGAGTGTTGTCTCGTGAGGGTTTTCAGCGGATACTACCCACAAAATCCAAATGCAGAATGAAAATATTTACAAAATGTAAGATTTATTTACAAAGAGATGAATGCGAGTTTTTGGAAATATTTACAATTGAAGGACTGACTTTCAAATTGACACGAATAAGTTAAATATAGGTTTTGGTTATTATCGAGAAATTTAAGATCTTTTACTCGTCAAAATTTCCATCAAAAATCAAGTTATCATAACAAATAGACAATAGTTTAACTAGTTGTTTTGGTTGATAACACAGTGTAATTTGAAATGGATCCTTAGTTGATTATCAAAGTTTTTCAAAGTGGTATATTCGTTTCTTTTCAATAACAAGTCGAATCAAATAAGTTAAAATAGTGCTTGGATTTCATTTGCTTACTCTCTCCATTTTTTCTTTTGAAAATTTTGTTGATATTAACAATATTTACATATGCCTAACTCAGATAAACCGAGGCCAGATATATTACCCATGCACTGCCTTGCGGACTGATGTGAAGGGAATGCAGAGCATGGCGAGTGAACACACAAGTGCAAACACTTATTGACTGTAGGCGTTATTAGTAAAATAATTTTTATATACACACACCTAACTCAGATAAACTGAGGCCAGATATACCGATCGTGCACTGCCTTTCGGGCTTACGTGAGAAGGGTACAGAGCATGGCGAGTGAACACACGAGTGTGAACACATGACTCTAGGTGTTTATTAAGAAAAAAATATATTTTTTTGTGTTTTTTTAGGGAGAGAGTTTCGCAAAATCATCTTAGCATCATTTAACTTAGAAGTCAAAAAAATGTTATATCCTTTTCTTTAAATCAATCACTTTTTAAAACAAAAGATTTTCAATTAGGATATATTTCATAATTATCACGTATGAATCTTCCTATATACTAGTTAAACCATTATTATTTGTAATCAAACTTCATTTTTATTTTTTTTAAAACGAATAAATTTTCAAAAATTTGAATTTAATAAACCAAAGCCATATATTTATCCTATAGTGTTTCTTTAAAACTAAATCAAAATTGTTTTAAAAAAAATCTTTTTTTTTTGTTTTAGAAAATTTTTTGTATTTTTTTTTGAGTTTTGGAAGAAAAATGAAAAATTAATCATGAAAAATAAAAAAAAGATGAGTCTCCCCCCACACTTGATTTTGACTGTGTCCCCACAGTCAACCCAAGTGAAAGGAGAAAAATAAAAACAAAAATGGCCTTTATTTATATGAAAATGAATGGTATTTACACGAGATCAGAAAGTATATCGTTAAAGCGTAAATGAAACGGTCCTCCAAAAACCGATTCATTTGCCTCATCAAGTATATGAGACACAGCTTAAGCTCGAAAAACCAAATCGTAAAAGATTTCAAAGTTGAACTTTAATTTATAAAAACGAATGTCGTTTTATTGAAAATTGAATGGGTTGTTTTGTTTTCGATGATTTTTGGGGTTGATAAAACAATTGATTGAAATTCAAGTTTATTTTCACCAAGTTGAAGTTCAAACTTATCATTGAAAACTTCTTCAAAATTATCGATTTCAAAATCAAAATGGCAATGTAAATCTTCCCCTTCAGAATTTAACAACTCATTTTCGAAAATTCCAAAGAAATCGTGTTCATTGAATTCATCTTCCTTTATTGGATTATTAACAACTTCATTGCGTATCTCAAGTTCAAAATCCAAAGTTGTTGTATTTAAATTTTCGAAATCGAGAAAAGAAGATCGAATTTTAACTTTGGTTTCACACCCTCAAAAGAATTGAAATCCAACTCAATTACCGTGTTTTCAACAACTTCGTTAAGATTTTTGTTTTCAATTTCAAAAGTTGTTATTTGAAAATCGTCGATTTGGGTAAAAGGTGGATTATTGTTTGACTCGTCACACATTGAGATTTGATTTTGTTTATCACGTTGTTTCATATATGTTTCAAACAACGAATCCGTGTGATCACCGTAAATTTCATTCATTTGTTCAACAAAATCCAATTTATAATTATTAGGTTGAGGATTTTTGATTTGGATTTGTTGAGAACAAAAATTTTCACTTGCATCATAGTCGAGATTATTCCCATTGCCAAAATTATTTGAAAAGTGGATCACATTTTCGTTTTGATTTTGAAATTCATTTTGGAGTTCAAAATTGAATTGGCATGGGTTATACTCGAAATCATTTGAATTTTGAATTGAATTCAAATTTTGAAATCCTTGACTCGAGTTATTACACAAATATGAATTACACAATTAATTTATCTTTTGGTTTTGTTGTGTAGAGAATTCAGGTAAAGATGAAACGCTATTTCAAGAGTCGAGGGTTGGTCATCGTTTTGAAAATTTTGTTTTTCGAAATTCGAATTATTTACACAATAGTTGTTGTTAAAATATCCATATGAATTTGGAGTGAAATCATATGGATTATATTGATTTTCACAACCATTGTAAAATTCCCGTAAGTGGGGAAACTCAGACATTTTTATAAAGGAAAAATATTCTCAAATGAAATTTATTTTTCAAAAATGGAGAATTTATTTTTGTTTTGTTTTTGAAAAGGTTTTATAATTTTTTTTTTGTTGGATTTTTGATTTTCTAAAAAAAACTAAGTAATTTTTTTTGGAATTTTGATTGAAAATTTTCGAAGGAAAAGGAAAAAAACTAAGTTAAGAAATATTTACAATTTATTTTAGTTTTGGATTTTGATTTTTTTTTAAAAATACGCATGAACTAATGCAACTAAATGAATGCTGTGCTTAATTACAATGATTTATCCAAAGTTAACCCAAAATTGTATAATCACACATTGTCTTAGATAATCAAGATAGTTCTCGGCTACATGATTTATCGATGCACCACGAATCACCGTAGCAATGCAACCGAAGGTTTAAGTACCTTCAAAGGAACAACCACTATAATATTTACGAATCACCGTAATATTTATAAATGGTTATTACTCTGCCGTAGCCAAGACACCAAGAAAGTAAATTGTTCAAAGAAGACAACTTGTCAATATACAATTAAGAGCTATCGATGTCTAACCGTTATTATTAACAAATTCTAGGATGAAATGCAAAGCAGAAATTAAACGTGTATTAACAATGCAACTATGAACGAAATTTCTGTTTTTTTTTGTTTTTTTGTTTGATTTTTTTTTTCTAAAATGCAAGCAAACAACAATGCAAGGAAAATACAAACTAGAGATGAAAGAAAAATACCTTTTTTTTAAACAAGCAAGCGGAGCAGTTTTATAGCAGCAGCTCCTCTTCTTTTGAAATTCTACTTTGTCAACCTGAAATAAAAACAAAATATATACAATTTTTTTTATATCAAAGAAAGACTAAAACAAATGAAAAAAATAGAACAAACTAAACCCAAACAAATTCACAACAACCCCATCTTTTTTTTAACAAATTCCAAAGTTTTTTTTGGGAAGGAAACTTAAAAGTGAAGTTTTACGTAAAAAAAATTATTTTTTTAAACTCAAACTAAACACACAACACAAACTAAACAAAACTAGGCACAAACTTAACACAAACTAAAAAAAAAAAAAATAACACTCAACACACACATATAACCGGCCTAAGCCCAATAAGCTTAATAACCCACTATTTTTTCGTTTTCTTTTTCTTTGTTTTTTTTACAGATAATTAGAGTAAATTCACGAAATTGGTTCGCCTTATTCTTCAAAAATATTAAAAATTTCAAATGCAATTCACGAAATAAAATTTCAAATTGAATTCCTCTTTGGTTCGAGGGGATTGAGGTAGCGGTTCGAGATGATGACGATTTGTCGATGTTGTGAAGGGCAAATTGAGGAAGTGCGAAGGGGTTTTGGTTGGTTCGTGGTTATGGTTTTGGGGTTCGGCGAGCTGATAATGGCGGCTTCGTGAAGAAGTAGGTTCCGATAGTTTCGATGCTCGTTGGCAGTTCAGATGTTCGATGGTGATTTGGGAGGCTTGATTTTGGAGTTGGCAATTTTGGTGAGGATGATGCTGTTGTTCGGTGAAGGGCACTATGACGTGGTCGTGGTCACTAGGGAGTTTCTGGTACGCGGCAGTTTTGGTATTTGAGACAGTGGAAATATTGAGTTCGTGGAATGGTATGCTATGTTGATGCTGCTGTTTCGGGGAGTGTTGATCGGCATAGTGGTTTAGTGATGAAACAGTGGAGTGTTGTATGAGAGGGATGTGGCACTGGGGTATTGAGGTTGCTGGGATTGTTCGATTGTTGTAGCGATGAAGGATGGTTGCCGCAGTTGTATCGATGAAGGACATAAGTAAGGCAGATAAAGACTAAAGCGCAGTTGCTTGTTTGGATAGTTGATGAGAAGTAATGAGTGATGGTGTTGTAGAAGACTGATGTTGTTTGGTTATGGCAATGGAATGGAAATGTTGGCGAGGCAATGTCAGTTAAGAAGTTGGATGAAGACAGTGGAAGTGGTTCAGTGCTACTTTGTTAAGGGGAGAATGATGGGGATGATAGGTTTGTATGTAGTAAGAAATTGACAGTGTTTTGAGTTTTCGGCAGGGGATGGTGATAGTTTTTTTATGGATGTGGTGAATGAAGTAGTGGGAAGGCAAGTGTGTGGGTTGGTGGTGGTAGCAGATATTTGAATGGTTTGTAGATCGAAGGCTCGGTTTTGGTTGTATGCAGTGGTTTGTGTGGTTGAACAACAGTCAGTATATTGATGAGTGAAGTAGGGGAGGAAGCAATGTAGTAGGGGAGGTAGAGGTTGGAATATGATCACGGTGAGTAGTCAAAATGAGGAAGTGAGGAAGTAAGGCAGATAAGTAAGAAGTGGTGGTCAGTTTGTATGTGTTGTGCAGTTGCAGTTATGATATTTGTTGTGGTGTGGAGAAAATTTTGCAGCAATGATGGTGATGAAATTTGAATAGAAGTGGTTGAATGTGTTGTGATGTTGAAATAGAGGGTGGTTTGTGGCACTGTCAGGTGGAATGTGAATGCAAGTGGGTATTGGTTTGGAGATGTTGATGTACTGAACACGAGGAGATGCAATAGCAGGTGACGTGGGTGGTGGAGCTGTAGTTAATATGTTGGTGCAGCAGTTTGATTTGTTGTATGAAGAGATGAACTATGGTTTTGGTGTGGATACGCTGCTGTATGTTGAAGTGGCGGGGAGTAGTATTGCAGTTGAATGTAAGGGGGTAGTGAAATGTGTTGATCTATAATGGTGGAATGTTATGTGCAGTTGTTTGGGGAAGGCAATGGCCTGTAGCTGGTGGATATGATTGTGGGAGTTTAAGAAGTGGACTGGGCTGTTGTGTCGTAACAGGGAGACAGTGGAAGGTGATACGGGGGTGTTCATGCAAAGATTAGTATGTATGGGGGTTGAACTTGTTGTAGATCAGAGGTAGAGTAGCAGTTTTGAAATGAAATGGTATTGTGGTGACGGTGCATAGAAATGTGCACAGTGGAGAGGTTACAGACAGTGGTGATGCAATGTAAACAAAAACTGTAAAATGTAAACTAAAATGAAAACGGAAAAATGAAATAAAAATTTATTTTGTATTTGTTTTTGTTTTGCAATGTGTGTGAATTTTTTTTAAAATATGAAATGCAAATGCAAATGCAAATGGAAATAGAACAACCACAAACACACAAATGAAAATGCAAGCAAAAATCAAACAACAAACACAATATTTGTTTTTAAGGCAAACACACACAAAATAAACACACACAAAAATCAAACGAAAAATAATTCGACGAATAGAAAATAAAAATCAAAACAATTCCCCGGCAACGACGCCAAAAACTTGTTCGAACGGCTAAATGTCTATCGAGTTAGAAAATAGCCGAACGAATTTTGAAATAAAATTTACCACAGTAAGCGCACGGCGTACACTTGTAGTACATGGCGAATACGAGTCGATCCGTAGGGAATTGATGATTTTAAATCTCTATTCAATCAAATTAACCAAAGTTGAAGAGAAAGTTAAGCTAGAGGTTAGGAAATTAGCTAACAAAATAAAAGAAAAGAAATGCAAATATAAGAGTTAAATGACAATTTAGAGAATAAATCCACTCTCTAGATCATGTAGTTCAACACATATGAAATCATAATCTCTCTTTTATGGTCATTATTACTTTAATTGATGTGTTTATCATAAGTATGGAATATTTGTGCTATTGATTAGCCAACATAAGTCATCAAACTATAACACACCCCTTAAACCACTTACCAACTTTCATGAAATTTGACAATGAAAATGAAATCTATTTTAAGTATGGCCTATTAACTATTGATTAGAAATATAGACCATCAAAATTTAATTTCAAATCACTTTCTTTTGCCATAATCATATTTTGATGAAGAGGCAATTAGTGTTAGTGATTGTTTAAACATAGCCTATTTGGTGTCAACAATATAGGCTATCAAATTCAAAGCAAAAACAACTAGTAAACCATTTCTATCGTCATCATTAAGTACAAAAAGAGAGCATGAATTAACAAATAGTTAAAGCTACATAATTAGAGAGCTTCATTACCCCTAAATTGAAGGGGTTTAGCCTCTCATATTTGTAATTTGATTAACAAATGTAGCTAGCAACACGAAAGCAAAAAGAAAGAAAAATGAAAGCTAATGAAAAAGAGAAGCTAATTAACAAGAATTAAAACTAATCTACTTTGCATGAATGTAAATCTACACTACCAACATTAAAGTAAATGAACAAGGAAAGTAAAATGAACAAGTAATTAAATTGCATAAGAAAAAGAAAGGAAATTACATGAAAATAAAAATGGCTAAGTAGCCATAAAAAGAAGAAAGAGAGCTTGTCTTTTATTTTGAGCCTAAACTAAAACTAAGAGGAACTTAGAGAGAAGAGGACTACATGAAACATAAGGGGTACTTATATATGTGTTAAACCCTAATTTATATTTTTGGGGAATGCCCAAACTACCATTGAGAAAGTGTGGAGGCCAAGTAATCATTAGCTTCTACTAATCATCATTTAAGTGTACGTGAAGCAATTACTTCCATAATCATGTGCATTAACCTCTAATTTGTACATTAATATAGGCTATCATCGTGAAACCACTTGTATATGAATTTAAATTCCTACAAAATAATATAGAAATTTTCAATTAAATTTTAGGAAATTAATATATGCATAAAAATTACCATTTTGCCCTTGGATGAAGATGAATATGTGACAATTTGAAATAATTTGAATTCTGGTTTAAACAAGTTAAAATACCCGAATGCTCATTTATTTAATTTAAATAGATTAAATATGGTGGTAAAAATATGCACATTTACGTGCACATCAAATACCCCCACACTTATCCTTTTATTCGTCCTCGAATAAAGAAAAAACTAAGATAAATCCATTTTCGTAGGGAGCACGATTGCATTGAGCGTATGCAACAAGCCGTTAAACCTCTGGGTGTCCCCAGTAGGACGAGTGTTGTCTCGTGAGGGTTTTCAGCGGATACTACCCACAAAATCCAAACGCAGAATGAAAATATTTACAAAATGTAAGATTTATTTACAAAGAGATGAATGCGAGTTTTTGGAAATATTTACAATTGAAGGACTGACTTTCAAATTGACACGAATAAGTTAAATATAGGTTTTGGTTATTATCGAGAAATTTAAGATCTTTTACTCGTCAAAATTTCCATCAAAAATCAAGTTATCATAACAAATAGACAATAGTTTAACTAGTTGTTTTGGTTGATAACACAGTGTAATTTGAAATGGATCCTTAGTTGATTATCAAAGTTTTTCAAAGTGGTATATTCGTTTCTTTTCAATAACAAGTCGAATCAAATAAGTTAAAATAGTGCTTGGATTTCATTTGCTTACTCTCTCCATTTTTTCTTTTGAAAATTTTGTTGATATTAACAATATTTACATATGCCTAACTCAGATAAACCGAGGCCAGATATATTACCCATGCACTGCCTTGCGGACTGATGTGAAGGGAACGTAGAGCGTGGCGAGTGAACACACAAGTGTGAACACTTATTGACTGTAGGTGTTATTAGTAAAATAATTTTTATATACACACACCTAACTCAGATAAACTGAGGCCAGATATACCGATCGTGCACTGCCTTTCGGGCTTACGTGAGAAGGGTACAGAGCATGGCGAGTGAACACACGAGTGTGAACACATGACTCTAGGTGTTTATTAAGAAAAAATAGTTTTTTTGTGTTTTTTTTAGGGAGAGAGTTTCGCAAAATCATCTTTGCATCATTTAACTTAGAAGACAAAAAAAATGTTATATCCTTTACTTTAAATCAACCACTTTTTAAAACAAAGATTTTCAATTAGGATATATTTTATAATTATCATGTATGAATATTCCTATATACTAGTTAAACCATTATTATTTGTAATCAAACTTCATTTTTATTTTTGTTAAAATGAATAAATTTTCAAAAATTTTAATTTAATAAACCAAAGCCATATATTTATCCTATAGTGTTTCTTTAAAAATAAATCAAAATTGTTTTAAAAAAAATTCTTTTTTTTTGTTTTAGAAAATTTTTTGTATTTTTTTTTGAGTTTTGGAAGAAAAATGGAAAATTAATCATGAAAAATAAAAAAAAAGATGAGTCTCCCCCCACACTTGATTTTGACTGTGTCCCCACAGTCAACCCAAGTGAAAGGAGAAAAATAAAAACAAAAATGGCCTTTATTTATATGAAAATGAATGGTATTTACATGAGATCAGAAAGTATATCGTTAAAGCTAAATGAAACGGTCTTCCAAAAACCAATTCATTTGCCTCATCAAGTATACGAGACACAACTTAAGCCCGAAAAACCAAATCGTAAAAGATTTCAAAGTTGAACTTCGGTTTATAAAAACGAATGTCGTTTTATTGAAAATTGAATGTGTTGTTTTGTTTTTGATGATTTTTGTGGTTGATAAAACAATTGATTGAAATTCAAGTTTATTTTCACCAAGTTGAAGTTCAAACTTATCATTGAAAATTTCTTCCAAATTATCGATTTCAAAATCAAAATGGCGATGTAAATCTTCCCCTTCAGAATTTAACAACTCATTTTCGAAAATTCCAAAGAAATCATGTTCATTGAATTCATCTTCCTTTATTGGATTATCAACAACTTTATTGCGTATCTCAAGTTCAAAATCCAAAGTTGTTGTATTTAAATTTTCGAAATCGAGAAAAGGAAGATCGAATTGTAACTTTGGCTCCACAACCTCAAAAGAATTGAAATCCAACTCAATTACCGTGTTTTCAACAACTTCGTTAAGATTTTCGTTTTCAATTTCAAAAGTTGTTATTTGAAAATCGTCGATTTGGGTAAAAGGTGGATTATTGTTTGACTCGTCACACATTGAGATTTGATTTTGTTTATCACGTTGTTTCATATATGTTTCAAACAACGAATCCGTGTGATCACCGTAATTTTCATTCATTTGTTCAACAAAATCCAATTTATAATTATTAGGTTGAGGATTTTTGATTTGGATTTGTTGAGAACAAAAATTTTCACTTGCATCATAGTCGAGATTATTCCCATTGCCAAAATTATTTGAAAAGTGGATCACATTTTCGTTTTGATTTTGAAATTCATTTTGGAGTTCAAAATTGAATTGGCATGGGTTATACTCGAAATCATTTGAATTTTGAATTGAATTCAAATTTTGAAATCCTTGACTCGAGTTATTACACAAATATGAATTACACAATTAATTTATCTTTTGGTTTTGTTGTGTAGAGAATTCAGGTAAAGATGAAACACTATTTCAAGAGTCGAGGGTTGGTCATCGTTTTGAAAATTTTGTTTTTCGAAATTCGAATTATTTACACAATAGTTGTTGTTAAAATATCCATATGAATTTGGAGTGAAATCATATGGATTATATTGATTTTCACAACCATTGTAAAATTCACGTAAGTGGGGAAACTCGGACATTTTTATAAAGGAAAAATATTTACAAATGAAATTTATTTTTAAAAAATGGAGAACTGATTATTGTTTTGTTTTTTGGTTTTTCAATTTTTTTTGTTTTTGAAAAGGTTTTATAATTTTTTTTGTTGGATTTTTGATTTTCTAAAAAAAAACTAAGTATTTTTTTTTTGGAATTTTGATTTGAAAATTTTCAAAGGAAAAGGAAAAAAAACTAAGTTAAGAAATATTAACAATTTTTTTAGTTTTGGATTTTGAATTTTTTTTAAAAATATGCATGAACTAATGCAACTAAATGAATGCTGTGGTTAATTACAATGATTTATCCTAAGTTAACCCAAAATTGTATAATCACACATTGTCTTAGATAAACAAGATAGTTCTCAGCCAGGTAACGGACAGGATTTATCGGTGCACCACGAATCACCGTAGCAATGCAGCCGAAGGTTTAAGTACCTTCAGAGGAACAACCACTATAATATTTACGAATCACCGTAATATTTATAAATGGTTATTACTCTACCGTAGCCTAGACACCAAGAAAGTAAATTGTTGAAAGAAGACAACTTGTCAATATACAATTAAGAGCTATCGATGTCTAACCGTTATCATTAACAAATTCTAGGATGAAATGCAAATCAGAAATTAAACGTGTATTAACAATGCAACTACCAATGAAATTTATGTTTTTATTTTTTAGTTTTTTTTTTGATTTTTTTTCTAAAATGCAAGCAAACAACAATGCAAGGAAAATACAAACTAGAGATGAAAGAAAAAAACCTTTTTTTTAAACAAGCAAGCGGAGCAGTTTTATAGCAGCAGCTCCTCTTCTTCTGAAATTCTGCTTTGTCAACCTGGATAAAAACAAAATTTTACAATTTTTTTTATATCAAAGAAAGACTAAAACAAATGAAAAAAATAGAACAAACTATACCCAAACAAATTCACAACAACCCCATCTTGTTTTAACAAATTCCAAAGTTTTTTTAGGAAGGAAACTTAAAAGTGAAGTTTTACTTAAAAAAAATTATTTTTTTAAACTCAAACTAAACACACAACACAAACTAAACAAAACTAGGCACAAACTTAACACAAACTAAAAAAAAAATTAACACTCAACACACACATATAACCGGCCTAAGCTCAATAAGCTTAATAGCCCACTATTTTTCTTTTTCTTTATTTTTTTACAGATAACTAGAGTAAATTCACGAAATCGGTTCGCCTTATTCTTCAAAAAAATTAAAAATTTCTAATGCAATTCACGAAATAAAATTTCAAATCGAATTCCTCTTTGGTTCGAGGGGACTGAGGTAGCGGTTCGAGTTGATGATGATTTGTAGATGTTGTGAAGGGAAAATTGAGGAAGTGCGAAGGGGTTTTGGTTGGTTCGTGGTTCTGGTTTTGGGGTTCGGTGAGCTGATAATGATGGCTTCGTGAAGAAGTAGGTTCCGGTAGTTTTGATGCTCGTTGGCAGTTCAAGTGTTCGATGGTGATTTGGGAGGCTCGATTTTGGAGTTGGCGGTTTTGGTGAGGATGATGCTCGATGCTGTTGTTCGGTGAAGGGCACTGTGACGCGGTCGTGGTCACTGGGGAGTTTCTGGTACGCGGCAGTTTTGGTATTTGAGACAGTGGAAATATTGAGTTCGTGGAATGGTATGCTATGTTGATGCTGCTGTTTCGGGGAGTGTTGATCGGCACAGTGGTTTAGTGATGAAACAGTGCAGTGTTGTATGAGAGGGATGTGGCACTGGGGTATTGAGGTTGCTGGGATTGTTCGATTGTTGTAGCGATGAAGGATGGTTGCCGTAGTTGTATCGATGTAGGACAGAAGTAAGGCAGATAAAGACTGAAGCGCAGTTGCTTGTTTGGATAGTTGATGAGAAGTAATGTGTGATGGTGTTGTAGAAGACTGATGTTGTTTGGTTATGGCAATGGAAATGTTGGCGAGGCAATGTCAGTTAAGAAGTTGGATGAAGACAGTGGAAGTGGTTCAGTGCTGCTTTGTTAAGGGGAGAATGATGGGGATGATAGGTTTGTATGCAGTAAGAAATTGGCATTGTTTTGAGTTTTCGGTAGAGGATGGTTACAATTTTTTTATGGCTGTGGTGAATGAAGTAGTGGGAAGGCAAGTGTGTGGGTTGGTGGTGGTAGCAGATGTTTGAATGGTTTGTAGATCGAAGGCTCGGTTTTGGCTGTATGCAATGGTTTGTGTGGTTGAACAACAATCAGTATATTGATGAGTGAAGTAGGGGAGGAAACAATGTAGTAGGGGAGGTAGAGGTTGGAATATGATCGCAGTGAGTAGTTGAAATTAGGAGGTGAGGAAGTAAGGCAGATAAGTAAGAAGTGGTGGTCAGTTTGTATGTGTTGTGCAGTTGCAGTTATGATATTTATTATGGTGTGGAGAAAATTTTGCAGCAATGATGGTGATGAAATTTGAATAGAAGTGGTTGAATGTGTTGTGATGTTGAAACAAAGGGTGGTTTGTGGCACTGTCAGGTGGAATGTGAATGCAAGTGGGTATTGTTTTGGAGATGTTGATGTACTGAACACGAGGAGATGCAATAGCAGGTGATGTGGGTGGTGGAGCTGTAGTTAATATGTTGGCGCAGCAGTTTGATTTGTTGTATGAAGAGATGAACTATGGTTTTGGTGTGGATACGCTGCTGTGTGTTGAAGTGGCGGGGAGTAGCATTGCAGTTGAATGTAAGGGGGTAGTGAAATGTGGTGATCTGTAATGGTGGAGGAATGTTATGTGCGGTTGTTTGGGGAAGGCAATGGCCTGTAGCTGGTGGATATGAATGTGGGAGTTTAAGAAGTGGACTGGGCTGTTGTGTCATAACAGGGAGACAGTGGAAGGTGATACGGGGGTGTGCAGGCAAAAATTGGTATGTATGGGGGTTGAACTTGTTGTAGAGCAGAGGTAGAGTAGCAGTTTTGAAAGGAAATGGTACTGTGGTGACAGTGCACAGAAATGTGCACAGTGGAGAGGTTACAGACAGTGGTGATGCAATGTAAACAAAAACTGTAAAATGTAAACTGAAATGAAAAGGGAAAAATGAAATAAATATTTATTTTGTTTTTGTTTTGCAATATGTATGAATTTATTTATTTTTATATGAAATGCAAATGGAAATAGAACAACCACAAACACACAAATGAAAACGCAAGCAAAAATCAAACACAATATTTTTGTTAAGGCAAACACACACAAAATAAAAACACACAAAAATCAAACGAAAAATAATTCGAAGAATAGAAAATAAAAATCAAAACAATTCCCCGGCAACGGCGCCAAAAACTTGTTCGGACGGCTAATGTCTATCGAGTTAGAAAATAGCCGAACTAATTTTGAAATAAAATTTACCACAGCAAGCGTACGACGTACACTTGTAGTACGTGGAGAATACAGGTCGATCCGTAGGAAATTGATGATTTTAAATCTCTATTCAATCAAATTAACCAAAGTTGAAGAGAAAGTTATGCTAGAGAGTTAGGAAATTAGCTAACTAACTAAAAGAAAAGAAATACAAATATAAGAGTTAAATGACAATTTAGAGAATAAATCCACTCTCTAGATCATGTAGTTCAACACATATGAAATCATAATCTCTCTTTTATGGTCATTATTACTTTAATTGATGTGTTTATCATAAGTATGGAATATTTGTGCTATTGATTAGCCAACATAAGCCATCAAACTATAACACACCCCTTAAACCACTTACCAACTTTCATGAAATTTGACAATGAAAATGAAATCTATTTTAAGTATGGCCTATTAACTATTGATTAGAAATATAGACCATCAAATTTTAATTTCAAATCACTTTCTTTTGCCATAATCATATTTTGATGAAGAGGCAATTAGTGTTAGTAATTGTTTAAGCACAGCCTATTTGGTGTCAACAATATAGGCTATCAAATTCAAAGCAAAAACAACTAGTAAACTATTTCTATCATCATCATTAAGCACCAAAAGAGAGCATGAATTAACAAATAGTTGAAGCAACATAATTAGAGAGCTTCATTACCCCTAAATTGAAGGGGTTTAGCCTCTCATATTTGTCATTTGATTAGCAAATGTAGCTAGCAACACGAAAGCAAAAAGAAAGGAAAATGAAAGCTAATGAAAAAGAGAAGCTAATTAACAAGAATTAAAACTAATCTACTTTGCATGAATGTAAATCTACACTACCAACATTAAAGTAAATGAACAAGGAAAGTAAAATGAACAAGTAATTAAATTGCATAAGAAAAAGAAAGGAAATTACATGAAAATAAAAATGGCTAAGTAGCCATAAAAAAAAAGAGCTTGTCCTTTTATTTTGAGCCTAAACTAAAACTAAGAGGAACTTAGAGAGAAGAGGACTACATGAAACATAAGGGGTACTTATATACGTGTTAAACTCTAATTCATATTTTTGGGGAATGCCCAAACTACCCTTGAGAAAGTGTGGAGGCCAAGTAATCATTAGCTTCTACTAATCATCATTTAAGTGTACATGAAGCCATTACTTCCATAAGCATGTGCATTAACCTCTAATTTGTACATTAAGGTAGGTGGGTAGGTGGGGTCCTCCATGATCTTCACTTTGAATTATTTCCATCTTCATTTGTTCTCTTCACTCTTGTGAATGCATATATCATCATGAAACCACTTGTATATGAATTTAAATTCCTACAAAATAATATAGAAATTTTCAATTAAATTTTAGGAAATTAATATATGCAAAAAAATGACCATTTTGCCCTTAGATGAAGATAAATATGTGACAATTTGAAATAATTTGAAATAATTTGAATTCTGGTTTAAACAAGTTAAAATACCCGATATGATCATTTATTTAATTTAAATAGATTAAATATAGTGGTAAAAATATGCACATTTACGTGCACATCGGTTATATATAGTGACTGAAAGTTGCAATCATTCGTAAGAAGTAGCCATGAAAGAATACGGAAGCAACTCTTGAATCAAGAGTTGTTTCTATTCGATGAAATGAAGTATCTTTTTAAAATATAGTTGTTATGAAGATTTAGCCGTCTAAGTAGACCAAATCAGCAGCTGAATTGATCAAAAATCAAACCAACAAGAAAACAGTGCAAAAAAGGCTTAATTCAGCCGGCTAAACTAGCAAGGTAAGCCGTTTGAATGTTCAAATAAAACTGTGCACGTGTAAAAATTTCAGTCGGCTGACTGTATCCACTCAGCCGGCTATAATGAGTTTTTTTTGGCATATAAGAATGTTTTAAAAACCTTAGCATATGAGCTATTTTTTGAAAAACTTTTAGCATACAAAAAATGTTCTTAAAATCTTTAAATTGCGTGTGTGTGCATATACCACTTCGGAGAGATTTTAACATCAATTCACTACTAGACTCAGACCATAGACTAAATATATTTCTGAAGCTTCTATCTTGAATCTGGTCTGCAATCTCTTAAATTATTTCTCGAGTAAAACAGTATCTTCTCCTGCAATTATGGTTATTTCATATAATATTTACTTATATAGCTGTCACAATCAAAACATCAAAATTCAATGTTCTAACATTCTCCCTCCTTTTTGATGATGACAACTATGTAAGTTTGTAAATATAAAATCAAATCTACTCCCCCTGAATGAATACTCCCCCTATCAATCATATTCTTCCCCTTTGTCATCGACAAAAATGAACGAATAATTGATATGAGGAATATAGACATATAAGCATATAGATAGGAGAAGCAAATAAACATAAATATCATAAACATCATAGACATCAAGCACATATGAGCATATGGATATGATAAATAAATGGCCATCTTACCTTGGAACTTCAAAGTACAACAAACACACAAGAATATGTTATAAATGAAATAAAGTACTACAAGTTTTTCATGAGTGAAAAGAAAAGGAGTCTAAAAATCCTCACTATCTTGTACTTCTTCTTCTTCTTCTTTCGAAGTCGTCCAAGAGAATGAGGCTGGATTTTCAGCAACACCAGTCGAACCCCGGAACAAGGGACCTTTTCCCCAAATTTTATTTAAAAAGCCTTTGATCGAGTTTAGCTTTTTGTTAGTTTTGGAAACGTTCTTTTCCACATTAGCTAAACGTTGACCAAGTTTGCTTTGATTCCATGATAATGTCACAAGAGCTTGCTTCAGAGGTACGTCAACATGAAGTTCTTGAATTTCATCGTCCTCTTCTTCTTCATGTCGAGGAACTTGAGAGGAGGAAGAAGTGATATTCGTGTCTCTCGGCCGAGGGATTCCTTGGTTATGATTAGCGACCCATTGTTGAAAGCTAATGATTTTTTGATGTTCGGGATGCTTAGGAAGACCCATTAGACTAAGAGTCTTCGAGTTAAGCTCTTCGATAGTCATGAAATCAGAATCGGGCAATGGAACTCCAAAATTTTGTAGAATCCGCATAATATAAGCTTCATAGTGAATCATCTTGTAGCTTCTCTTGTGATTGACTGTGAGAAATTCATTCAGTATTATTTTTCCCCAATTTACTCGTTGGGATGAGTAAATAGCATATAAGGCTTGAAAATCCATTTTGTAGACCTTTTCATAACTTCCGGTCCAGGGTTGTAACGATCGAATAAGGGCACGGTGGATGATTCGTGCCTTCGGACGTATGGCACTAGATTTCAAAATGGTTAAATCATCCGATAAGAAGAGATGTGATACTTCATCATGATTATACATATCAACCTCACCATCGTTAATATCCAACACTTTGGATGGACATTTTAGTATACAGCCTAATCGTTGAAGAGGTAAATAAATCTTCATTCCACACACTAAGGTCCATATGCAATCATCTTTGTTTCGGGGATCTTGGTGGTCGAGATTCATATTTGCAAAGAAAAGCTTAATTAAAAGAGGGTTGTAATGACCCGCCCTTCTATACACAGAAGGACGCATCATTATTAAGAAAGAAAGAGGTGAGGAATAGAAGAGATAGAGAAGAAAGAACTAAACAACATCAGAATCTCAACAACGGAACGAATGAAATATAATATATCACATAAGAGATTACATAGTATCAAATACATCAGAGATACACAGCTAATACAACACATACTAGACAGTTATAAACATCTGTCTAGTTAATACAACTCGATACAACTCACAACATCACAGAGATACAACACATCGGAAATACACATAAACACTAACACAGCGGAACCAATATATATATCTATATGCTGAAGCCTCCTGCTCCATTGCTTCTCCAGAATTCGTCAAAGCTAAACCTGAATCCCTTGGCTACTCGTAAAAATTTGAGTACCCGAGAGTTTAAGAAAAACAAAAATAAACTCCGGGTCAGACATGGGTCTGGTATGAGTAAACGGTTAAAGTTGCTTAACTTTTAAAATCCTTTGAAAACAAAAGGTATCACGTAAGACTTCCCACACATAAACATGGAAAAGTTTTTACCTTACGCTAACCAAACATTTGATAGGAAATTCTATGATATTATAATAGGTCTAGGGTTTTCAAGTAAATAAGAAATAGCCGAAATTATTACATTCATTAAATTCCAGCATACTAGGTTTACAATCAAAACCGATAGCACTTATTGGATTTTGGATTCCATACAATGGCAGGGCTACTGGGGTACCGCCCGTCACAGTACTTGGCCTAGATCAGCGTACCGAGGAGTACGCCCGCTCCCCTGCAACACAAAGCCGGAACCATCCCTTACTGGATAGTTCCGAATAAAATCACCCCACGGTTGTGTACAACAACCACACCACTAAGCCGAAATAAAAAGGGACATATAGACAAGGATGACCTTACTCTCAAGTGGGTGCGACCTACGAAGCCTTGCTGCACCTCCCCTGTTTTAGCCATTCCCGGTTGATGAGGCTTGAGGCTATGATTACCTTTAGAGAACACATCTCTTAGAATGCTCATCGTTCACCTGACGATGTGCTGAAAGCATTCAATCCATACAAGTTCGTTCCGGGTTCGAACGAAACCGAAGGCATTATCTCATTACACTCATTTTGGAATCATCCTCAGAGTTAACGACAATAACCCTTGCACTCTGAATCTTCATCTTCACTTGAGATTCACGACCTATCGTTAATTTGGATCGATGTGGTTTTCGGATATCCAAATCTGGAAACCCGATCCCGGTATCATCAAATCCAAACCGTATCTTAGGTCCAAGTTGTTTTAAAGTTAAAACAATTTAATTCAATTATCTATATACACACAGATAGATAAATCACAATATAATAATGGATAATCACATTATCATCCTAAACAGATAATCCATATTATCTACTCAAACAGATAATCAATATCATCATACTCAAAACAAGCATCCATATCACAATAGATATTATTCATCTCATATTTGAGATCACAACCAATCAATGAAATATCAGTATCATTTATTCATATATAAACAAGGATTAATAATCACCATTTATAATTAATTTAAATTAAATTAATTACAAATCTCTAATTAATTTAAAGTAAATTAAATTAATTACTTCATTATTATAAATCTCGCTTACATAACCATTAATTAATTACGAGTCAATTAATTAACCATTCTCTACTTTCCATCTTAATTAATCATCCTTGATTAATTATCTTTTATTACATTTAAGTAATTATCCTTTAATTATTTTACAAATTAATTATCTTATACCAAATATAGAAAGTAACCTTTAATTTACTAAAAATTAATTACATTACTTCCTAATTAATTACATTAATGAATTCTTTCATTTATTAATTATTTCCAAATAAATCCATTCTACATTACATCATTGATTATAATAATTAATGATCTCTAATTACATCTATTACATTTAGTAATTTATCTTTAATTAAACCAAACTGTTAATCACCTTGGTTAACTCCATTCAGTAATTAACTACCCTTAATTACTTTATTAAATAATTTAATTATTCCATAATTAATTATTCTCTAATTAATCCCTTGATTAATTATACAAAGTAATTATACTCAAATTACTTTCATTATTAAATCATCCACAATTAATTACTTCCTTAAGTAATTATACTCATCACATCATCAAATGGTTATTTAAATTAATTAAACTAAATTAATTAACTTAAACAATTCATATTAAACTAAATTAATTATAATGAGAAATAAATTTCTTAATTACTTTCATAAGTAAATTATACTTAAATAATTCATAATTGATTACCTTAAATAAATAAATCTAGTTAATTATTAAAATTAATCATATTAATTCATTATTTTATCATCCTAGTTGATAACCTTCATTAACTATTAACACTTCTTAAATTACTTTTCTAAAGTAATTAAATTAAGATTTATTATTTATTACAATTAAATTCCATCTTTAATAACTCATTAATAAATTCTTAATTATTTAATTAATTAAGTATTCAATATAACCTAATTAATCCTTACTTACTTCATTTATTAATTACTAATCATAAATGAAGATTCAAATCTTATTTAAATAAATGATCCTTAATTACCCATATATTAATCCTAAATTAATTATCTTAAATCTTAATTAACTAATTTAAGTCTTAATTATTAAATTAATTAATTCAATCATTAATTAATCAAATTAGTTAATTATTTATTTTAATTAACTTAATAATTACAAATCCTTAAATCTACATTTATTTAAGGATAAAACATTTATTATTTATGATCAAATTCTCATTTCAATTTAGATTCAAAATAAATACAAATTTATCTTAACAAAATTTAACACACTTTAAAATCTACTTTAAACATTAAAAAGTTGTTAAAACATTTTATTTTTATAAAACTCATATTTATTTAAAACTAGGAAACCAAAGAAAATTTGAATCCATCTTAAATTTTTGGTTTCAAACTTAGTTTAAAACCCAGCTTTAAAATTTTAAAACTTAAAACTGCCAGGCTTTTAAAAACTGGCAACCACAAGATAACCCGAGCCTTTCCTTAATCGCTTCGAGTCGAACCAATAAAACCTTTGGGTCACCCCCTTTATTTACTCGAGAAACTCGCATACCATTTCCCCGCTACACCCAAAATCCTCAGTGACCACCAGTGAAACGCTGTGCACGTGCACAACGATCTCGATCGATTCCGATCGACTTTGACGACGTTCCCTCGTCGACGATCATTCCCAAACTCCATTTCTATCACCAGATCCTTCTATCTCACTCGAATACGAAATTCGATTACAAACTGAAGCCTGGAAACCCAACATCTCGAACTCGCCCCAAACCTGGCAACGCGTCGTTCGCCGACCTCCGATCACCTGAAAGTCAATCCCTCCGGCCATGACTTCGACTACGCGTCAACTTTCGTTTCCCAGAACCCGGTTAAGCTCGATCAACGATAGTGACCACGGTGATCGATTTTATCTACCTTAGCTAAACTAGGGTTCCTAACTATAAATGACAATCACTACCTTCCCACTGACATATATCACCATCAGACATTTTTTCCGATATCCCCGATCGTTCTTCCATCTCCAGAAAACACGACAACTTCCCAGACCAACCAGATCGCCAGAGAGACTCGAAAACACAATTTTCAGACATCTCCAATTATCACATTCAATACTACATTAAAAATTGGAAACTTGATTTTAAAAATCCTATCTTTCATAGACTATTTAAGATATATCATTAGATCAACAAATTACAAAGTTTGATTTTTAACATAGTCCAAGTTTCTCTGTATTTTCAGTTTTCCAGACAATGTTTCTATCTATAATCCTAGCAACTATTTTTAAAGCTTAGTTTAGTTTTAAAACAACAACTTTGTTTAAAACACTTAAGCCTAAAGGAAATTTGAGTGAAAAGAATTTGTAGTTAAAGCTAAGTTTTAAATCTCTGGAATTTTAAAACAGAGATGAACACTGTAAATAACTAGACATTCACACAAGTTTCCAGAGTCCTAAAAACAATCATACAAACACATTTTCAATCATACATCACCAGTTACTTAAACCATAAGTCGTATGCATCAAAACTAAAGGCATCTCATGTTAACAGGTTAAAGGCAGAGTCATGAACAAAGATCAGAGAAGTTTAAAAAAAAACAACAGATATGCACACATCATAGATTCACAAAGAAACTTGCATATATATATATTCATATAAACAAATCATAAGCACAGAGAATTCCAGATTTATTTAAATTTTAGTTTAAAAGTTTACTCACCTGTCTTTTTAAAACAGAGAGCTTGTTCTTTTTGTTTGAAAACAGGAAACTTGAAACTGGAATTTGAACTTGCATATTTTTTTGTTGTTGATTCCAGAAAACTTTGAACTGGCTTTGAAACATTGAAAGCTAAAATGTTTGAACTGGAACTTGAAAGCTTGGATCTTTACATTGCTTGGAGATTTGATAAAATTGTTGTTTTGATTGAAACCTTTTTCTTTTAAAACTTTGAACTGGAATTGCTAAGTCTTTTGTATACGAAATGAAATGAGGTAAGTTGATAAATAAACAAGTATACTCAATTGTTTATTGTTAACCTGCCTTTTGGCAAGGCCACGGACAAACGGGTTTAACTTAATCAACTACATGTTCGTCGAGGCTATAGTACGATGGATTCAGTCGACTGGATGGATGGATGACGCAACATGCTTCGAAGATGGAAATATGATTGGATAAAGATGAATCAACTATAATTTGGGTCTAGGAAACATGGTTCAGCATTCCAGGAGCACTCGGCATTCAGTAGCGCTCGGCATCCAGGAGCGCTCGGCATTTAGAGGCGCTCGGCATTAGAGATCGTTCGGCATGATGGGCGCTCGACATTAGAAACTGTTCGGCATCAGACATGGTTTGGCATGATGGAGGTTCGGCATTAAGTATCGTTCGGCATTGGATGGAGCGCTCGGCATAAATCTCGTTCAGCATTGGATGGATCGTTCGGCATTAGGGAGCGTTCGACATTGGATGGGTCGTTCGACATACCCCACCTCGCTCGACATTGCACCTCGCACCTCCATACCTCGCACCTCCATACCTCGCACCTCCATACCTCGGTACCTCGCACCTCCATACCTCGGTACCTCGCACCTCCGTACCTCGATACCTCGGTACCTCGCACCTCCCAACGTTCGGCATGAGGAGATCGTTCGGCATTCACACCTTGTTCGGCATTCAGCGTTCGGCATCTATGGTTCGGCATATGGAGACCACTCCATTTGGGCTGAGGTACTCGGCTACCAGGCCCACCAGGGAAGTCCAACCCATCTTTGTCTATAAATAGAGCATGTAGGGCTTCAGAAAAGGGGATCTTCTTCATCTTTTTTCTGCTCTCTTACTTTCTCTTTTCTAAGGCTAAGGCAACTCTGCCATTTTGTAACTGTAATCGATTATTACAGCAATAAAAAGCAAACTTCTGGAGTGGACGTAGGCCGGAGTTAGCCGAACCACTATAAAATCTGTTGTTCTTTACTGCTTTCATTTTAGTTTTAACTGTTCTTCACATTATTACTCTCTACATACATTCTATCTCTGAGCTGTGACTGGTATTTGGTGCTTTCATCTGGATTTGGGGGTTAGTGACCAATTTTGGCGCTAACACTTTGGTGCTTTCACTGAGAATTGAACTTCAGGAATTTTGGAGTTAGGAACTTGAATCTTAGAAAGCAATGGCAAGACCACCAACGAGGAAGCAAGCAGTGGAAAGGAGCAATCAGGAAGGAAGTCAAGCGGCATCTTCTGGAGCTGGAGAGGGTCATGCATCCATCTACATAACTCGAGATGAGATGCAAGTGATGATGAATTCCATGCAAGAGCAGATGATGAAACAGCAAGAGGATATGATGCAGGCTCTTCTTAGGCAATTTGGACAACCAGGAACTGCAGGTGCTCAAGATCGTGGAGCTGGACCAGAGGAACTCAACCAACGGACAGATGGAGTGAATTAGCAGGGGGCAGCTCCCAATCAACAAACAGTTAACAATCTAGATGGACCTAGACTCGGGGGCACACCACCAGGTGATGCTGGACCAGTTCATGGAGGGATACCGAATAACGCTATGCGGCCTAACATCGATAGGAATACAGGAGTACGTGATGAAGAATATGTACCAGAATTTCCTCGGGGACTTGGGGGGCAGTCTGGATTGGTTGGAAACACTGGATTGGCTGACATTATCAGGCGGACTATTCGCGGAGGTCTAACAAACAGGGATTCAGAGGGAGTTAACAAAAGTCCGTTTACCCGGAACATCAGGACAGCTAGGAATCCGTCCGATTTCAAACTACCCACTCTGGAAGTATACAACGGGAAGACGGATCCCACCGACCACTTGATGAGGTACACTAGGCATATGGAAGTGCTGGGGGCAACGGAGGAGGTTATGGCCCGATGTTTCCCCCTGTACTTGACTGAAATTGCTGCTATGTGGTTTAGACAGCTGGAAGATGGATCCATTATAACATGGACAGAACTGGTGGACAAGTTCTTAAGTCAGTTTCGAGTTCACATAAAAAGGCCAAAGAACGTGATGACGCTAATGTCAGTCAAACAGGGGGCAGATGAATCGCTTAGGACATTCTTAACTCGATTTAATGCAGCAGTTGCTTCGGTGGATCGGCCAGATCCATCAATGGTTCTGATGGCTGCGGTATCAGGAGTCAGAGATAATTCGGATTTCAAAGTATCATTGATACGGGACCCACCGTTGGATCTTGGGGAATTCTTTCATGAAGCTGAAAGATTTCTTCGACAAGAAGATGCATGTTTGGACATGAGGCCAAAGGAAGTAAACACGACTAAGGATGGAGGACTACCCTGCGAAAGCTCGGGTGGGGGCAAGGATAAATGGAAAAGGAAGTGCTGGGGAGAACCAAAGTTCTCCACTTAAACAGGATTGAACACAACGTTGGAGCGGATTTTCTTAGATACTCGAGATCACCTTTCTTATCGAAGGCCAGCAAGGAGGGAACCCTCAGAACGAGAAAGGGCGTCAGGAAGGCACTGTCTTTTTCATGACTTGGACGGGCATGACACTAACAGCTGCCGACATTTGAAGGACATAATCGAGGAGCATATAAGGAATGGTCAGTTGCGACAGTATGTCGGAACTCGGAATGCGGCGGTGGAACAGGAGCAGCCACCGCCTGCCTTGAACGACGAGGGCATGATGCCTAGGAATGGTGGCCGATTGGTCATCAACTAATCTTGATGGTTTGGAATAAGTAACAAACTCCGGGCCAACGGTTAAATCACTTACTCATGTACGGGGTCGGAGATAACCCTCAGGCATGCTCTGAGATGATGGCTTATCGAAACGCCCGGGTTTGTGAAATCTGTTTTTTCCTTTGACTTGGACATTTGCTTTTTCTGGTTTGGTTTAGGAGTTTGGTTTGAACTCCCTGTTTTGCTCATTTTCTGGTTTGTATTCTGGTTTGGATGTTTGTTTTTTGGTATGGATTTTTGATATGGATTTCTGGTTTTCTATTTGGATTTGGATTTCGGATTGGATTTTGATTGGGTTTTCTCTGGATTTTTGGCTAAAAGGTCGCCGAGTATGGACTATGCTCGGCAAGGGTCCGGAGAGACCAGAATTCGACCTAGGACTTAGGCCATATATTATCGGTTACTATTTTAGGTCGTCGAGTATGGACTATGCTCGGCAAGGGTCCGGAGTGACCAGGATTCGGCTTAGGACTTAAGCCACAGCATTATTCGACGTTCAGGGACACTGAACCATGAACACCATGGAATTACTTAACATAGGTGATCAAGTGTGGATTGCGCTTGGCAAGAACCCGGAGAGGTTACAGATTTAGATATTGGCTATGAATAGCTAAGGATTCGGACAAGGACCCGGAGCGGTCCCGGATTTGGATATCGACCCGGAGAGGTCACGGATATGGTTATAGGTTATTGGATATGGATGGATTGGAACTCGGTAGTCGGGTTCAGATGGATGTGGAATTGGATAAGGACTTGGTTACTGGATAGGAATCAGACATCGACTCGGAACAGTCGCGGAAATGGATCAGGATATGGCCGTGGCACTCGGATAAGATGGCTTGATAATGGATTGGATTATGAATCGGAAAGTATGGATGTGGATAACATACCTACTTAGGATATTGGACTTGAGGCTATTCAAAACACACCTTTCAAAGCAAGGCATGTTTTGGGGGGCAAGTGTTAACCCGCCTTTTGGCAAGGCCGCAGACAAACGGGTTTAACTTAATCAACTACATGTTCGTCGAGGCTATAGTACGATGGATTCAGTCGACTGGATGGATGGATGACGCAACATGCTTGGAAGATGTAAATATGATTGGATAAAGATGAATCAACTATAATTTGGGTCGAGGAAACATGGTTCGGCATTCCAGGAGCACTCGGCATTCAGTAGCGCTCGGCATCTAGGAGCGCTCGGCATTTAGAGGCGCTCGACATTAGAGATCGTTCGGCATGATGGGCGCTCGGCATTAGAAACTGTTCGGCATCAGACATGGTTCGGCATGATGGAGGTTCGGCATTAAGTATCATTCGGCATTGGATGGAGCGCTCGGCATAAATCTCGTTTGGCATTGGATGGATCGTTCGGCATTAGGGAGCGTTCGACATTGGATGGGTCGTTCGGCATACCTCACCTCGCTCGACATTGCACCTCGCACCTCCATACCTCGCACCTCCATACCTCGGTACCTCGCACCTCCATACCTCGGTACCTCGCACCTCCGTACCTCGCACCTCCCAACGTTCGGCATGAGGAGATCGTTCGGCATTCACACCTTGTTCGGCATTCAGCGTTCGACATCTATGGTTCGGCATATGGAGACCACTCCATTTGGGCTGAGGTACTCGGCTACCAGGCGCACCAGGGAAGTCCAACCCATCTTTGTCTATAAATAGAGCATGTAGGGCTTCAGAAAAGGGGATCTTCTTCATCTTTTTTCTGCTCTCTTACTTTCTCTTTTCTAAGGCTAAGGCAACTCTGCCATTTTGTAACTGTAATCGATTATTACAGCAATAAAAAGCAAACTTCTGGAGTGGACGTAGGCCGGAGTTAGCCGAACCACTATAAAATCTGTTGTTCTTTACTGCTTTCATTTTAGTTTTAACTGTTCTTCACATTATTACTCTCTACATACATTCTAACTCTGAGCTGTGACTGGTATTTGGTGCTTTCATCTGGATTTGGGGGTTAGTGACCAATTTTGGCGCTAACATTTATTGACCAGGTACATGAAAATTCAGAGATTTTTATCCAAAAAGAAGCTGGAAATGAAATGTCTTGTGTACTAGAGATATAACATTAAATGCTTTGCTCCTTATCAAGTCTACAACAGCCCATACTTTATTCTTTTATGTACTTAGAAATCTTACACAAGTTTATTTTTGTTTGACTTAGATGCTAAGCATACTTACCCTACTTACATTCGTATACACTGAGATGTTTCTGCCTGCAACATATATATTTTACTATAGATTATATAATATTTAACTTAAGTTTTACTTTGTAATTGTTATGGTTATTGTATTATGTTAGCTTGCATATTTGTTTCTATCTCTAACATAAGTGTATTTATTTTTAATTTAAAAAATAAACTATCAAATATATAATTACCTATTATTATTCTATTTTATACTTACTTTAAATATTTATAAGGTATATTTTATTATATTATATATTATTTTTATGAGAGATTTATATAAATTTAAAAACCATAATTTCTTTTAAAAAATATATATATAACAATTTTTATTTATAATAAAAATCTACTTGTATAGACATTATATTATAAATAAAGCTCATTATTACATTAAAATAATTTATAAAAGAAATTATCACCTTATTATTAATTTCTATCAAGCTATACTCTAAAAAGAACAACAAACCTTTTGTTTAATTTAAATTTAAGCAAAAATCATTTAAACAAATTTTAGCTTTAATCTTGAGTATATTTTAAAACCAAATGGTTATTTATTTAATATAGATTTTAAATCAAATTTCCAAATTACCAAAAAGATTAGAGTTTGAAAACATATCCTTATTTATTAAAATTTAAAACAGACCTTAACTATTTACAATATATACAAATATATATATATATATATATATATAGAAAACAATTTATTAGCTTTTAAAAGATAAATTATCAGTTAAATATTTATTTAAAAGAAAATTATCAAATCAATTCATATCTTAATAACAAAGATATATCAAATCAATTTAATATTTTCTATAGATTATTAAATTGATATTGCCCAAAATTCCGGGATATCACAAGGGTAGATTTTGACATTGTTGGAATCATAACCTATGAGCGAATCAAAACCGTGAGCTTCGGCTATTTCTCTAATTGCGTAGCCGTTGAAGTCGGGGAATTTCATGAAAGCTCCTTCGAATAACTTTGAATTTCTCATGGTGTCGAATCTATTAACCGCCGTTTCATTGTGTCACCAAGCTCGAATTTGGCTCTCGGATGGTCCAGTTGTTGTTTCACGTGCTCTTTTTGACCTTGGTGCCATTTGGTTTATGAAATTTGGAAGAAAATTTGAAGTTTTTGATGAAACTAGGGTTTGTGTTTGAGTTTATTTTGAATAGAGAGTGTTTAGGTAAGGTAAGAATGAAGGGGTGGATGGGAGTTAAGTTGGGTTTGAGTGAATAGGTGTGTTGGAGAATGGGCAGATCTATTTTTAAAAATTGAAAACAGACAGGTCAGTCGGTTGAAGGGTAAAAATAGTCGGCTGAAATGCAGAGAATTGATCTCGCAAGTTTCTAGTTAAAAAATGCCATAATTCAGTCGGTTGAAGGGGGGTCGTCAGTCAATTGAATTCTGGTTTATATGTTGCAATTTTGAATATTCAGTCGGCTGTGATGTGGAGTCAGCCGGCTAATGTGCAGAAAAGTTCAACTCGCAAAAAATAGTTCAAATTTGATACAATTCAGTCAGCTAACTGGGGTTACTCAGTCGGCTGAATTCTGAAAGAATTTTAAATTTCTATGAATGTTCAGTCGGTTGAGTCTCTATGGTCAACCGGCTGAAACTGTTGTTTTGCTGAGGTCAAGCTTCTTTGTAGTTCTAAAAAAAGTTATATATTAACTAAGTTATATATATATATATATATGTTTTTAGAGCTTTATTCTCATGTTAAAATAAATATAATTTTTATATCAATATACATGTTAAATATCCATATTACAATATTAAATTTATAAACATAAAAAAATATAGATTTTAATTTCCTGAAGTCTTAGATTCGTCCGAGCTTGGTTCAACTTTGGTGATATCATGTAATGGATGTATAGGAGACCAAACATTACATTGAGCACCTTGTTCCCAAGAATTCGGAGACACGTGAGGGCATTGGGGAGACGGATTGTGCACACCTTGCTTAGGAGACGTTCCATATAATTTGAGAGCGAATTGTTCAAGGAAATTTAATCGTCTTCCATGGAGTTTTTGTTCATAATACGTCTCACGTTGATAGTGATGAATCTCGTCGATTTTCTCTTTGGTAGATGGTGAACCAAAGTCTAAATTTTTCTTAGCTCGTTTCCCATTCAGTGTATATCCAGTATAATGATTCGGAGATGGAGTAATCTTCATTAGAACATATACCGGTGTAGATTTGCTTGATGAATCCGTAGTAGGAGTGCTGAAAACGATGAGATCGGAGCTTTCTTGAGATGACATTGTAAAGAGAATGTATATTTAAAGTTTGTATATGAATTTAAGAAAATTCTGATCACGTATATATATTATGTCGATTATCTATTTAAAGTTTTTATTTTATGGTTAACATTCCTTAGAAAATTTCAGCCAAGAGAAAGTGTAAGGTTAAGAAATAAAAAGATTATAACCACATATAGAATAAAAGGAATGTAAGGCCTTAAATCAAGTAACATAATAGAACATTGGAAAAACATGTGACTTCCTCCCATGAGTGCAGAGTTCGAGTGTCATTATCTCCGATTTTTGTTCTATTAAATTTTTATTTATTTTATAATTTTTTATACTTTAATATCGAATTATAAATCATGTAACGACATAATCCTAGTTCACGTCTTAATTTAAGAAAAATATTTTCATTTAAAGGTTTAGTAAATATATCTGCAACTTGATTTTCTAATGGTACAAAATCAAGATAAATATTGCCTATTTATATGTTATCACGAAGAAAATGATGTCAAATATCAATATGTTTAGTTCTGGAGTGATTTATAGGATTTTTTTGATAAATTTATAGCACTTGTATTATCACAATAAATTGTTGATTTAGATAAATTTATACAAAATCTTGTAGTGTCTACTGCATGTATATTACTTGAGCACATGCCAAAGCAGCAGAAATATATTCTGCTTCACACATCGAAAGTGAAACACAACTTTTCCTTACTAAATCAAGATACTAAAGATTGTCCAATGAAATGACAAGTACCACTTGTACTATTTCGATTCGTTTGACATCCTCCAAAATCAGCATCACTATATGATACTAACTCAAAAGGATATTCTTTCGGGTAAAAGAGACCGTAGTCTTTAGCTTGCTTAAGCAGCGCAAAATTCGTTTCACTGCCCGCAAATGTGATTCTTTGGGATTTGCTTGAAATCGTGCACACAAGCATACACTCATCATTATATCTAGACGATTAGCAGTAAGTAAAGTAAGGATCCGATCATACTTCGATAGTTTTTTGTCAACACTTTTGCCATTCTTATCTTGATCGAGATGTACCGTAGTGCTCATAGGAGTTGGTTTAGCAGAAGTGTTTTCCATACCAAAACGTTTTATAAGATTATTACAATATTTTTCTTGATTAATAAAAATTCCATTATTTAATTGTTTAATTTGTAATCCAAGAAAATATGAAAGTTCACCCATATGAGTCATTTCAAATTCTCTTATCATAATATTCGAAAATTCTTGACACAATTTTTCGTTCGTGGAACCAAAATGATGTCATATACATAAATTTGTATTATTAAAATATCATTTTTGTCTTGTTTTATAAGCAAAGTTTGATATACTTTTCCAATTTTTTTGAGAGAAATGTGTGATCCTCTAAAGTAGGGGAGAGCACACATGTACATATATATATATATATATATATATCATCGAAAAAAAAGGAGCTGCCAACATGCCTGGTAGACAAATCATAATACAGAAAAAACTAAGAAAAACAAACTCATGTAACTTCTGAATGAGCTCCGGCAAGGCGACCGCCCATTACACCTCAACATCGAACTCCAGCAAGGCCACCACCTGATAATGAAGTGTTAGAAGTACCCAAAAAAGTCCATGGTACCACCAAGTGCTCAAATGAGATCAACAAGCAGCTCCACCAGAGAAATAAATTCCTCGCTGCAAACGCGGATGCTCCAGAATGAGCGCCTCACTGCAAACACGGATGATCCAGAATGAACGCGTCACTACAACGTGGATAATCCAGAATGAATGCCTCACTGTAAATGCGGATGATCCGGAATGAATGCCTCACAGCTAACGCGGATGATCCGGAATGAATGCCTCATAGAAAATGCGGATGATCCAGAATGAACGCCTCACTGCAAACTCGGATGATCCAGAATGAACGTCTCACTAAAATCCCGGCGACAACAATCCTGAAAACCTGCAAATAGTGATCTAGCACCAATTTTGGCCTAAACATGAATCAGTAGATGGAACTATACTAAGATATAAGAATAATACACATATGTATAAATGAAATAAAAGTACAAAAACTAAAGATAAAATCAAAAGATAGTAAAGAAACTAAAATAAGAGAAAGACAAAAAAGGATCAAAAACTCATTAAGCAACAACTTAACTTACTCTAATGTAAGATTATGCTCCTTTGTCAAAAGAACATTATGAAAATCAATAAAATCATTATTCGAATTCAAATAAATGTTAATGCTGCAATTATTAATGTTATTTTTTTTTGTTTAAAAAGCACAATGTTTTTTCTAACCTTATTAAGATATTCTTTAAAATGATTATTTTTAGCCAAACTATATTTTGGGTTTGAGATCCAATTGAAACAAAAATGATGCTATCATAAAATTCAATCTATTAATATAACTATTGTTATTATTAAATAGTCTTTGGTTTCTCTCAAACCAAATATACCAACATATTATAATAAATAAAGTATCTAATAAAAATCTACTTCCCTTTTTAAATTTAAATCTTAAGTTATTCTAGTAAAAATCACAATTAGTAACTTTAGTTGTAAGAATAAAGTTAAAGATTTTAAGAGTATTATTAAGAATGTAGCAAATATCCATATAATCATAATATAAATGATAAATATCTTCAAAATACAACTTACAAAAAATACATTTATTATCAACTTGTAAATTCTTTCTTTTTAAAAGTTCAAAAGTATTTAGCTTCCCATGCATGATTAACCACATATGAATCTTAGCTTTCGGAAGTGCATTTGCTTTCCAAATAAGATTAAAAGAGTTATTAGTAATGCCCAAAAAATTAAGAAATTTATACAAAGAATTTGAAGTGAATTTCTTACTTTTATCCCATTCCCAACTAATAATATCATTTTTGTTGTCAATATTATATAAATTCGGTCTTGTACATAATAAAGAAAATTGTCTATGAGTTGTACCTTCTAAGATTATATTAAAGCTAAAGTTCCAAGGGGGATCATTATTCGGAGAAAAAACATCTTTAATTAAAGCATTTTTAAAGTTACAAATTTCAAAAAGCTCTTTAAATTTGACCTTAAGAGGAATGACAGATAACCAACGATCTTGCCAAAAAGTAGTATTATTTCCTGAATGAATAATCGTATTAGTACTAAGGTTATAAATCTCATGATTTTAAAATTGATTTCCAAAAGTTCAACAATTTATTGTTAATTGAAGGTGTTATTTGGAATAAATTATTACTACCATTATAATAATGTTTAGATATAATCTCTTTCGAAATAGAGTTATCATTTAGATTCTTAAATTTACATAACTACTTCCTTAATAAGGACAAATTCATGTTACGTAAATTTATAACACCTAATCCTTCCTCTTTTTTCGATTTACAAACTGTTTCCCAATTAACTAAACATTTTAGGCTACTGCTAGGATTATCTCCGCTCCATAAGAAATCTCTTCTAATTTTATTGATCACCCAATCAGGGAAAAGATGCATAGACATCCAATAAATCGGAAGCGCAGACAAAATAGAATTGATGAGAACTAATCTACTCGCTCTCGATAAAAACCTCCCATTCCAATTAGAAATTCTATTCTTAATTTTATCTATTATAATTAGCCAGTCATCATGCTTAAGTGTAACACCCACATTTTATTAACAGTTAAATTAAAATAAATTTAATTGATAACTATGAAAACAGTGAAAAATGAATTTTTGCTAATGTTGGAATTTGACCATGAAACTTATACCATTGTGTTCGTGGCAATTTTCTGATCAACTTCCATATACAATGTTTTCTGAATGGACTTCAAACGGAGAAGTTATGGCCATTTGAAGTTTTAACGCCAGAAACAATTAAATGTGCAAACATGGAAATTTTATAAACTATAAGCATTTGCAATGAATTCATAGGATATTTATAAAAGTAGTAACAAATTTATTATGTTTGTAATGAATGTAAATTATTAAAAGAATTAGATGTAAGAGGAAAAAATAAGGGGAATAATTAACATTACAAACAGAATCAGCTAAAAAGTGCAATTAATTAATATGTGAATTAATATTGGAGATTAATATATAAGATGTGTGTATATATATATCAGATCTCTCAGTTTAAAGAGGTTTATATATAAATGTAACAAATAAATGTTCAAATTCATATCTGGATAATAAAATATATGTGCATATAAAATATATATGTTAATTGAATGGTGGAATTAATTGACATGCCAATTAATGAAACATTACAATGTGTAAAATATTAATTAAGGAAATTAACTAATAGTGGTGACATGTTAACCTATTAATGGGGCTATTAATTAGGATTGTAACGTAATCAGTAGAAAATGTCAATTAATAAGGAAATGAAATTATAGTTGACCTAGATTTGAATGTGTGCATATAGACAGTATAGTGCTGCACATAAAAATTAATTAAAGGATCAATTAAGAAGAGGATTAATTAGATAATTGGTGGGCTACATCTATATAAGAGAGAACGTAATGTAATTCATTCCATCAGCCGTCACTTTCTTCATCCCTCTCTTATAGTAAACAATAGCTTCTTTCTTCATTCTTTTCTCCTATTCCTCGCAAATCTTCACCAAATGAATCCAAATAAAATATATGTGAACAAAATAGAGAAATTGCAACAAATTAAAGGAGAGAAGTTGCGGAACGACGTAGTAATTTTAGAAGATAGAGATTTAAAGCTAAGGACGACATATGAGTGGATTTAATTATATATCTTTTACGTTTATGATATATTATCATTAGATTCCCATTAAATAATTTTATTCAGTATTTATTTCGATAATTAATTCTGTTAATTAGTTATGCTGAGACTGTAAATTATATAAGAGAGCTTATATTTAATTAATATTAGGCTTGACAGTTAGAGAAAGGCATAAGCCTAAAAGTAAGAAATTTACACTTATTTACATCTATTTTAAAGTTGAAATTTAGCATGTAAATGTTAGCTTCTTTTTATTCCTTTTTATGCGAATAAATAGTTAAAGAGAAGAATTCGCAAATACGGACTAAAATAGAAGAACACTAGATTTATAGAAATTAGATGTAAAATAAGAAAAGCTGAAATAAAAGGAGAAAAATAGAAATTTTCAGTAAATTATGCTAAAACGGGGAAAAATAAATAAAAAAGGAAAACCTAATAACTTGATTTGGAAGTAAGTGATAGATTAATTAGTTGGTTTAGAAAAGAGAATACATTTCTATAGTTTAATATTTAAAAGATAACGATAAACGTAATTGCAAGAATAAAAAGAAAGAAAAAGAGAATTAGTGTAAAATAGAGAAATTACTGTATTTTGCACTATCCAATAAGTAAAGAAATAATAAAAGAAATATCTTTCAGTTACGGATTATTGTTATAGCAATATTTAGTATTAAAACATGGAAATGGATTTTTAGCACAGCTTTTTGTAATAAACCAAATAGAATAAAACTATTTCCTAGAATATAAGAAAATGAAGTGAAGAATCAAAGGAATTAAAGAAGGAATCAAGTTAATTATTAGACAAGAATGGAAGCTATAAAAAGAAATGTAACTAGATCTGCATTTACTGTGCGGATAATAGAATAAAATAAAGTAGTTATTACGATAAGTAAATTTATGACAGTTGGACGTAGTCCCAAGTCAAGTTTGTCATATAATATAAGAAAATTAAAGAGAATTCAATATCATAATAAAAGAAGATAGACTAGAATAGAAAAGTGATGCTTGTAATTATATTTATAATATATATATTATAAAATAATACGGTAGTGACAATTGCAAGTAAAATTATAACATAGGTTATAATTAAGTAGAAAGAACAGAAAAGGCTTATTTTAAGACTTAAATTAAGTTAATAAGCAAATGGAGTAGAAATAACAAAAGAGGCTTATTTTAATAAACTTAGATCTTGGATTAAGTTAATTAGCAAGATAATAGAAGTGGCCCATACCAACAGCATTCCCTTTCAGTCAGGAATTAATGGTCTCACAATAGTTAGGTAAGGCTGGGACAAGATTATGCTAATTAGGTAAATAAGTAGCCAGCAGAATAAGAAAACTAAACTAAATACAAAATAAAAGATTAGACTTAGGGTCTAATAAAAGAGTGAGATGCGTTTGGAGTAGCCCAAAGGATGAAGAGCCTAACGAAGCAGTTCATCATAGATTTCAGCACAGAAGAAGCACGTCCAACTTAGTTATTTTGGGCTAGAAGGAAGTACGAGACTTCAACGGGACGTGAGGGTACTCTAGGATGGCCCTCCGGGGTAGGCGTAGCGGAGCAGTCCTCCAGAGGCAGGTTTATAAGTGTTCCATCAAAAGAGTATGCCTTGATTGCTTTTTGCATGGCAGGACCATTGTAGGCAGTCTAAAGGGGTTGATGTTTGGAGTAGGATTTTCGTATGTCCCAGTACTTGCAAGTAAGTTTTAGTTGGCAGGACCCAAAAGGATAGTCGCATATGGATATCGGGCCAGCATCAAAACCAAGAAGCGAGTTCGGGAAAGACTAGAGTTAAACCAACAGTCCAATGAACCTTTCACTATCGAGACATTGGATGAGGAGCGCAGCCAATTGGATGTTTAGATTATTTGCAGCAGGGCACAACCACTTAGCTTGTAACGACCCAGAATTTTGAACAAATTAAATTGAAAATATTTAATTAATTTTAAATATTTGAACGGTGATTTAATTTGAATCCCGAATATAACTTTGAATTTGGCGATTAAAATTATAAAATTTAATCTATTGATTGTCGAATAACAATTTGAATCTTCTATTTTAAGTTGAAGAAAAATATTTCAAAAGCATTTAAAATTCGTATTGATATTACTGAAGATAATAGAAGCTTCAGAATCGAATTTGAAACTTTTCTGTTCAGTTTTGAATTTTATTGTTCGAATCGATATTTAAAAATAGCCGTCCGAGGCGCAGTCTCGGAATTCGACGAAACCAGTTCCATTGGGTCCGCAATATTGAATTATTATTGGATTTCAAATTTCGTATTTTTCGGGATTGTTATGTGAGCATACGACACATAAACGTGTTGAAAATTAAATTTGAATCCAATTTTAAAAATTTAAAATTTATAAACTTGCCGACATACACACGATTCTTTTCCTTGAATCCCGCCTACAATCACGAAATAGATCGTGCTGAGCATGCCTTAATCAATTTTAAATCCCCTCTGCCTTCGTCTGTTCTAAACAAATTTTTACAAACAAGAAAAACAATCAATGGCCGAAGCCTTGTTTAAATCTCGTAGTCAAATAAAACAATGGCCGAGTGTGTAGATTTTTCTCTCGTTCGAGATTTTATTCCTCCTCTCTGTAATCAAAACCGAGCCTCTCTTCAATACTCATGAACAAACGAAATTCATTTTTTTCTCTCGTTCAAATTCAAAGATAATGCCTGAACAAAATCTCGTTTCCTATTTAACCTATTAATCACCTACCACGCGATTTACTTCCAAGACAAGGCATCACGAATAAGTTCGCAATCGAATCGCGAGGCTCACATCAGAGCCATCACACGCTCGATTTTGGGGCAAAGTCGTTTCGATCAAGGCGAGAGGAGATGGCGAGCTCGATTCACGAGCGCGATTTGGCGGTGCTGGGAGGGAGTTCGATTGAGGGGAAGGCACGGCCGATGTTGTGCATTTGCATAGGCGTACGCGAGCTAGGCTTCAACGAGGCAATTTAGGGTGGAGCTCGAATCCAGTCTCGATCGATATAAGGGGGCTTGGCAGGCGACGACGTCGCGATTCGTCTCGTGAGCACGAGGAAGGCGGTGATGATAGGATCTGGTTTCGCGATGGATTCGAAGGTGAAGGTGGGTCACAGCGGTCGAGCTCGGCGATTTTGGGGACTGGGATGTCTCGCGGTGACGAATTCGAACGGCGGCAGGCGAAATCGAGCTTGGGTTCGTTTGGTTCTGTGAGGTATTTTAATTTAATCTGTTAATTCGATATATTGGTTACTAAAAATAAACGAATCGATAAATATAAAGAAGAGTTTAAATTTTCAGAAAAATTTAGACTGTCTAGTTTCGATTTGCAAAATTTAGCTCTATGTATCTGTATATGAATTTATACAGTTAAACAGGAAATTTTATAAATATATGTACTTACAGGAATTCAGAAAAGAAGTTTTTAAATGTAAATATATATATTAGGAAATGATGTTTCCAGTAAGAAGTCAGAATTTTATTTAATATGTATATGTAGTTTCAATAAAATTAATTTTTAAAGGAAAATATTAGTTTAAAAATATTATATTAAGAATAAGTTATTGGTTTAAACCCAAATCGTTAGCCAAATTAAATATATCTATCAAAATGAAACTTTAATAGTTCGATTAATTCAAATGTTAACAAATTGTATAATTATTTATACAAGGTTAAAGTCGAGAAAACAAAAGAAGGATTGGATTGGATTGCTAATAAAAAGCAAAGGTGAGATTTTTCTCACTCAAATAAATTTGGATTTTGCAGTTATTTATTGACTGATTGATTGCTATTGGATGTGATATTAGATATAGTAGGATATATCTATATATATATAACAATATATACATATTGGCATATGTATATATTGGATTGATTGATTTCCCGCCTCGTATAGCGGATGAGACCCTATTGCGCCGTTAGTAAGCGGATATTTTTATAAAACCCATATACCGCGATATTCCACCTCGAAGTGGAATTGGTATTGTGCTAACGTCTGTGGATGCAGGGAAACAGGTTGGAGGGATCCAATTGGATTCCTCACCAGTAATTATTTATTTACAGATATTGTGATGTATATTCTGTTATCATATGATGATATATGATGTTTGTTGTCGTGATTGACTAATTGGTGCTGTTGCATCATCAGATTCATTTTTGAAATTTAAAAATAACGACTTTACTTTAAAAGGATTTTTAAAGTGATTTTTGAAAATATACGTTTTATGGAATTTTTGAATTGATTTATAAACGTTAAGATTTTAAAGTTATAAAAGTTAAGATTTGTGAATTATAACCAAAAGGTAATTTCTTTTGAAATAAATAGTTAAGAAATTTATAAAATGGTTTTTATTGGAATTTTTGAATTATTAAAACAATGTATGTAAAAGATGTACAAGATTGATATTTATAACTTTAAAATGTTGGTATTATAAAACGAGCTTTTATAAGCGTTAAAATGAATTTTTAAGAATTTATAAATAAATGAAATTTATAAATTGTGAACTTATAAATGGAAATGATTTTGTAAAATAAAGGAATTATAAGTATTTAACTTATAATTATGGATTGTTGGTATAAGATTTGAGTTATGAATCGAATTGTTAATAAAGGAGATTTATAAATCAAAGTAGTTACAAAATAGAAATAGAATTTATAAACGTTGTTTTATAAATTCGAAATCAATTGAATTTGATAAATTAAATATAGAAGGTTATTAAAGAAGATATATTCGCGATTTTGAATAGCGAATTTTTATTGAAATAAAATGTGTAGAAAAGACTGAAATTTGGTTAGTGAAGTATATTCACGATTTTGGACAGTGAATATATTGTTAAGTAAAATGGATTTATTTTTGAAGAAGTGATATTAAAAATGAAGTTAAACATTTTAAAAGATGTTTTAAAATGTATTGAATATCGAAATCATAGATTTCAACATTCATTGTTGAAATAGACGTTTTCGAGCAATAAGGAAATGATGGACTATAACACTGTTGTTATAGTAAATGATTTTCGAAAGAAAATGTTTTATGTAGTATTGGGATTTATATATCTATCTTAAAATCCGAATCCCTATACTAGTGATTTTGAGTCGTCGTAACGATGTTTTACGCAACATTCGTTTTGACTCAAATAGATGTTGTTAAAATAAATGATTTCCTTAAAGAATGAATATATACTTAATATTGATTTAAGTATATCGAATATTTTCCAATGTTGAAAAGAAATGACTTGTGAAGTACTTATTATTAATAAGTATGGAAATGCTTTTCCATTATGAAATGAAACGTTTTGAGATTTTATCTTTGTGAAGATAAATTGAAATTGAATATTGAAAACGATTTGAAAATCGAATATCAGTAGATATTCGAAAGTATAAATTCAATACGGAATTTATAAAAGAAAGCGAAGTTGTTTAAAAATAAATATTGATTTATTTTTGAAGTGTGGAAATTCTATATCTAGTAAAGATATTTTGGAAAATAAATAATTTGGAAAATTATTTGGAATCTGATGATGTTGCGCATCTTTATTGATAGTTAAATAACCGACTATCAATAATTACCTTGAATGGTATCTGTTGTGAATTGGATGAATTTGAATGCCACACTTATTTTTGAATAATCGCTCACTATTCGGGTTAGCCGGGAAAGGACCATGGGGTCGTATAACCCATTCCGAATATGTGATACGTCGTTATGAATTGCATTCGAAGACCGGTGTTGAAGACCAGATATTTTTGAAAACGGAAGGATTACCGTCGAGTTACTCTACATCGGCTGATCTCCGATTTAGAGGTTTTATCACCCTTAGTGACGGGAAGTCCGGACGTGATTAGAAAATTATCCGGATATGCAAGGGCTTCGTGAGAAGTGCCTTCGGTTCTGTTCGATCCCGGAACAGACTTGTATGGATTGTATGTCTGACGTTACAAATTGAGATATAAAGCCGATTTCTTTCAAATACATTTCTGTTGGTGGCGGAGAATTTATTCTCTTAGCTTAACACCCTTCTCTGAGACGTACGAGCTCAGAGGTTATGTAGTTGAAATTTATCAGCGATATACTCCCAATTTGGTAACGTGGCATACTGAGTGTTGCTGTGAAATGATCAGTGTTTGATCATTTGTGATATGATCATTTGTTTGATCTTATATCTTTGTGATCATAGGTTGATCATTTGTTTGACTCGAAGCATGGCTTTTGAAAAGCGTAGCTTTGTGGACGAGACTTCGTCGAGCCTCACACCCCGAAAATGGTCAAAACAGGAAGGATGCGGCAAGGTTCTAGGGAGTAGCGCCCCTTAGTGTATGTCATTCTTTCTGGATAGAGGTGGTATCATGGTATGGAGCCCAGATACTTAACCTATGTTGATACTGCTTATTATGTGGTTTGTTGCGAATCGGGGATCCTCGGGAAGATCGGTTACGATCGGGGGATGACATACGCGTGTCAGTAGTTACCTATTTTTGCAGAGGTAACCCGGCCTTGTGTTGGCAGAGATCTAACCATAATGTTAGGTTATTTCTCGGGACGTCATTCCAGAGGCGTTCTGTTCGTGAAATAGGAAGTTCCTTAGCCTGACCATTTGTTGGAAATCCAAAGAAACAATACGAGCCTTTACGATTTCAATTGTATAACCTGTCTCCTCAGGAGGCAGCTATAGCAGGCATAATATAATGGTACCTATGCTGGCTAAGATTTATATTCTACTTTCGAAATGTTTTCCACTATGCACTAATAATAATATCCAAAATGATTTGATTTTGCGTAGTAAGCATCTTTGACTAACATAAGAAGAAATCTCCTCCAAGTCTGCGTTTGCATTGTGTGTGTGGTGGGAGGTCTTATGGTAGTTTCATTTTCCAAAAAGCATTGCGAATTGACTTTAAAAATTATTTTGTTGTTATAAAGAATAACTGTTTTACGATCTCACACCAGTCACCATGACTGACTCGGAGTTTATTGTTCCCTTCTAAACTCTGGGTGCCCACCAATTTCCACACGGGCAGCCTAGAGTTATGTTATCAGGATATTCTGGAGATTTGGAAGCAAGCTGGATGGCATAACGTATCACCTACACTTTGTATTATTCCGCTGTGTATTCTGTACGAGGACAAGTTATATAACTGTCCATTGTTGTATATTGACTCTGATGATTGATGTATGTATAAAATGATATAGTTATTTGTTTTAAAAGACTAGTAATTATCTAATATATATTGTTCCGCTGCGATGTGTAAGATTCTGATATCGTTTTCTGTTCTGGTGATGTTGTTCTGTTGTTCTTCTACTCTTTTCTTCTTCTTCTACCTTTTTCTTCTTTTTAAAACCATAACTTTTCGGGTTTCCGGCATTCGATGGCTCGGCAGTCGATAAAGTGAGTATCGATGTCGAATTTTCGAAAGTCGAAAATTCGTGGGATGTTACATTTGGTATCAGAGCATATGGTTAAGCGACAACCCTGCTCTGTTGGGTGTTACTCATTAGAGATAGAGTCAGTAGTACTCTAGAATGAGTTGAGTGTAATAATAGATATGATCGCGTATTTGTTAGTGAATATAAAAATGTTTTATATTGTGTTTGCTTATCCGTTGAGATGTTTATGAGTTTTGGTCGGTATGTGGGACGCCATATTATCGATAGGGATTTCTAAACACTTAAACGAGGCAAGACGACATAGTATTGTTTTAAAATAGGGTGAATGAAATAATTTTGCCCAAAACTATTTTTGTATAGAAAAAATCATTTTCTATGAATTATTAGAATATATGGATGTTTGGTTGTTAGGAAGTAATAACATTGAAACATTATCATTGTTATCTGAAATTGAATGAGAAATTAAAAATAACAACCAAAGATTTGAAGATAAATCCATTTAACAAATGGAAATTATAAATGTGAATTGAAATATAAGGAAATAAATTCATATAAGAATAAAATTGTGGATATGAATTGTAAATGTGATTTATAAATGAAATTAAAGAATGTAAATTATAAATGTGAATTGTAATTTAAAACGGAATTCCAGAGAAGTTTTTGAAAATGTTTTGAAAGGAACTTGAAAATTTTGGAAATTTGGAAAGTTTAATTTCTTTTTGATTTGAAAATGAATTTCGAAGGTTTTGAAAAGTATTTTGGAGAGATAAAATCTCTAAACTCTTTTCGGTCGCTGGAAAATAATTCCGATGGTGATCGCGACACTATCTGTGTTCATTTTCGGGTTTCCAAAAGAAGAATTGCTGCCAAATTGTTTTAAATGGAAGTTGTTTTGAAAATTTGGATTTTGTTTTAGAAAATTCAAAGGATGAATTGAATTGTTTTCAAAAATGGTTTTGAAATGTTGGTAAACTCTGGAATACTATGTAGAAATATTTATGAAATATTATTAAGTGATAACTTGTACAATTTGAATTGATAGAATAAATTCAATTTAAAGGATGGAGTTAAATTAAATTAAGTATAAGTGAATCAATTAAATAAAGCGAAATGATTACTTAGAAAATTTATTAAGTTGAAAATAAATTTGGAGTAGTAACAAATGAATTGGAATGGAGTATTGAATTATAAAAATAAAATTAGTAAGTAAAACTAATTAAAATGAATTGAATTGAATAATTCATGAAATGGAAGTTGAATTAGTTAAATTGAAACTTGAACTGTGAGCTAAATGAAAAGAGATGGTTCGAATTTAAAGATAAAATCAAGTTAGTAGAAATAAATTTTCAAATGAATGGAATTTACAATTGTAAGTTAATGTATAAACGATTTGATAAATCGAAATGTAAATAAGTCAAAGACTTATAAAATATTTGAAATTTGATAGAAATGAGAATTCAAATTGAAAATGTGAATTAAGTTCAAATGAATGTGAAATGTAAAAGTTGAATGAAAATGAATAGGTGTAACTTCAATAGTGAAGTAAAAATGTATAAGAAGCATATATCGAAATTTTGTAATAAAATGGCAAAATAGTTTGAGTGTTATAACTAGATATAATGGCTAGTAGGATATACAGGTATTATAAAGGAATTGGATTTGATTTTCAAAGATGAATTTGAATTTGCTCGAAAAAGGTAAGTATTTGAATTTCTATATGAGATTTGCTGATTTCTTCTCTAGCCGCTTGGCTTTTTCTTTTCTTTTTGAAATCTGAGAGTCCGTAGGGACGTTTTGTAGTCGTGCCGTGTTAGCCGCGCAAAGGAGACGCTGGCGAAATTTTTCGAAAATTTTGAGTGTTAGAAAATTTTTGAGAAATTTTGAAAGTTTAAATTTAAATTTAAATTTGAATTAAGAAGTTAAACAATGTTGTTTGAAACTTATAATTGAAGTTGGAAAAAAACTAGTTGAAATAATAACGAATCTTTAATAGAAAGATTTGTTTTGATAAATTTGATAAAACTATTAGGTTGTGAAAGATAGTAGACGAGTTAAGGGCTTTTTCTTCCTAACTTGTAATTTCGGGACGAAATTCTTTTAAGGAGGGAAGTTTGTAACGACCCAGAATTTGAAAAAATTAAATTGAAAATATTTAATTAATTTTAAATATTTGAACGGTGATTTAATTTGAATCCCGAATATAACTTTGAATTTGGCGATTAAAATTATAAAATTTAATCTATTGATAGTCGAATAAAAATTTGAATCTTCTATTTTAAGTTGAAGAAAAATATTTCGAAAGCTTTTAAAATTTGTATTGATATTACTGAAGATAATAGAAGCTTTAGAATCGAATTTGAAACTATTCTGTTCAGTTTTGAATTTTATTGTTCGAATCGATATTTAAAAATAGCCGTCCGAGGCGCAGTCTCGGAATTCGACGAAACCAGTTCCATTGGGTCCGCAATATTGAATTATTATTGGATTTCAAATTTCGTATTTTTCGGGATTGTTATGTGAGCATACGACACATAAACGTGTTGAAAATTAAATTTGAATCCAATTTTAAAAATTTAAAATTTATAAACTTGCCGACATGCACACGATTCTTTTCCTTGAATCCCGCCTACAATCACGAAATAGATCGTGCTGAGCATGCCTTAATCAATTTTAAATCCCCTCTGCCTTCGTCTGTTCTAAACAAATTTTCACAAACAAGAAAAACAATCAATGGCCGAAGCCTTGTTTAAATCTCGTAGTCAAATAAAACAATGGCCAAGTGTGTAGATTTTTCTCTCGTTCGAGATTTTATTCCTCCTCTCTGTAATCAAAACCGAGCCTCTCTTCAATACTCACGAACAAACGAAATTCATTTTTTTTCTCTCGTTCAAATTCAAAGATAATGCCTGAACGAAATCTCGTTTCCTATTTAACCTATTAATCACCTACCACGCGATTTACTTCCAAGACAAGGCATCACGAATCAGTTCGCAATCGAATCGCGAGGCTCACATCAGAGCCAGCACGCGCTCGATTTTGGGGCAAAGTCGTTTCGATCAAGGCGAGAGGAGATGGCGAGCTCGATTCGCGAGCGCGATTTGGCGGTGCTGGGAGGGAGTTCGATTGAGGGGAAGGCACGGCCGATGTTGTGCATTTGCATAGGCGTACGCGAGCTAGGCTTCAGCGAGGCAATTTAGGGTGGAGCTCGAATCCAGTCTCGATCGATATAAGGGGGCTTGGCAGGCGACGACGTCGCGATTCGTCTCGTGAGCACGAGGAAGGCGGTGATGATAGGATCTGGTTTCGCGATGGATTCGAAGGTGAAGGTGGGTCACAACGGTCGAGCTCGACGATTTTGGGGACTGGGATGTCTCGCGGTGACGAATTCGAATGGCGGCAGGCGAAATCGAGCTTGGGTTCGTTTGGTTCTGTGAGGTATTTTAATTTAATCTGTTAATTCGATATATTGGTTACTAAAAATAAACGAATCGATAAATATAAAGAAGAGTTTAAATTTTCAAAAAAATTTAGACTGTCTAGTTTCGATTTGCAAAATTTAGGTCTATGTATCTGTATATGAATTTATACAGTTAAACAGGATATTTTATAAATATATGTACTTACAGGAATTCAGAAAAGAAGTTTTTAAATGTAAATATATATATTAGGAAATGATGTTTCCAGTAAGAAGTCAGAATTTTATTTAATATGTATATGTAGTTTCAATAAAATTTATTTTTAAAGGAAAATATTAGTTTAAAAATATTATATTAAGAATAAGTTATTGGTTTAAACCCAAATCGTTAGCCAAATTAAATATATCTATCAAAATGAAAATTTAATAGTTCGATTAATTCAAATGTTAACAAATTGTATAATTATTTATACAAGGTTAAAGTCGAGAAAACAAAAGAAGGATTGGATTGGATTGCTAATAAAAAGCAAAGGTGAGATTTTTCTCACTCAAATAAATTTGGATTTTGCAGTTATTTATTGACTGATTGATTGCTATTGGATGTGATATTAGATAAAGTAGGATATATCTATATATATATAGCAATATATACATATTGGCATATGTATTTATTGGATTGATTGATTTCCCGCCTCGTATAGCAGATGAGACCCTATTGCGCCGTTAGTAAGCGGATATTTTTATAAAACCCATATACCGCGATATTCCACCTCGAAGTGGAATTGGTATTGTGCTAACGTCTGTGGATGCAGGGAAACAGGTTGGAGGGATCCAACTGGATTCCTCACCAGTAATTATTTATTTACAGATATTGTGATGTATATTCTGTTATCATATGATGATATATGATGTTTGTTGTCGTGATTGACTAATTGGTGCTGTTGCATCATCAGATTCATTTTTGAAATTTAAAAATAACGACTTTACTTTAAAAGGATTTTTAAAGTGATTTTTGAAAATATACGTTTTATGGAATTTTTGAATTGATTTATAAACGTTAAGATTTTAAAGTTATAAAAGTTAAGATTTGTGAATTATAACCAAAAGGTAATTTCTTTTGAAATAAATAGTTAAGAAATTTATAAAATGGTTTTTATTGGAATTTTTGAATTATTAAAACAATGTATGTAAAAGATGTACAAGATTGATATTTATAACTTTAAAATGTTGGTATTATAAAACGAGCTTTTATAAGCGTTAAAATGAATTTTTAAGAATTTATAAATAAATGAAATTTATAAATTGTGAACTTATAAATGGAAATGATTTTGTAAAATAAAGGAATTATAAGTATTTAACTTATAATTATGGATTGTTGGTATAAGATTTGAGTTATGAATCGAATTGTTAATAAAGGAGATTTATAAATCAAAGTAGTTACAAAATAGAAATAGAATTTATAAACGTTGTTTTATAAATTCGAAATCAATTGAATTTGATAAATTAAATATAGAAGGTTATTAAAGAAGATATATTCGCGATTTTGAATAGCGAATTTTTATTGAAATAAAATGTGTAGAAAAGACTGAAATTTGGTTAGTGAAGTATATTCACGATTTTGGACAGTGAATATATTGTTAAGTAAAATGGATTTATTTTTGAAGAAGTGATATTAAAAATGAAGTTAAACATTTTAAAAGATGTTTTAAAATGTATTGAATATCGAAATCATAGATTTCAACATTCATTGTTGAAATAGACGTTTTTGAGCAATAAGGAAATGATGGACTATAACACTGTTGTTATAGTAAATGATTTTCGAAAGAAAATGTTTTATGTAGTATTGGGATTTATATATCTATCTTAAAATCCGAATCCCTATACTAGTGATTTTGAGTCGTCGTAACGATGTTTTACGCAACATTCGTTTTGACTCAAATAGATGTTGTTAAAATAAATGATTTCCTTAAAGAATGAATATATACTTAATATTGATTTAAGTATATCGAATATTTTCCAATGTTGAAAAGAAATGACTTGTGAAGTACTTATTATTAATAAGTATGGAAATGCTTTTCCATTATGAAATGAAACGTTTTGAGATTTTATCTTTGTGAAGATAAATTGAAATTGAATATTGAAAACGATTTGAAAATCGAATATCAGTAGATATTCGAAAGTATAAATTCAATACGGAATTTATAAAAGAAAGCGAAGTTGTTTAAAAATAAATATTGATTTATTTTTGAAGTGTGGAAATTCTATATCTAGTAAAGATATTTTGGAAAATAAATAATTTGGAAAATTATTTGGAATCTGATGATGTTGCGCATCTTTATTGATAGTTAAATAACCGACTATCAATAATTACCTTGAATGGTATCTGTTGTGAATTGGATGAATTTGAATGCCACACTTATTTTTGAATAATCGCTCACTATTCGGGTTAGCCGGGAAAGGACCATGGGGTCGTATAACCCATTCCGAATATGTGATACGTCGTTATGAATTGCATTCGAAGACCGGTGTTGAAGACCGGATATTTTTGAAAACGGAAGGATTACCGTCGAGTTACTCTACATCGGCTGATCTCCGATTTAGAGGTTTTATCACCCTTAGTGACGGGAAGTCCGGACGTGATTAGAAAATTATCCGGATATGCAAGGGCTTCGTGAGAAGTGCCTTCGGTTCTGTTCGATCCCGGAACAGACTTGTATGGATTGTATGTCTGACGTTACAAATTGAGATATAAAGCCGATTTCTTTCAAATACATTTCTGTTGGTGGCGGAGAATTTATTCTCTTAGCTTAACACCCTTCTCTGAGACGTACGAGCTCAGAGGTTATGTAGTTGAAATTTATCAGCGATATACTCCCAATTTGGTAACGTGGCATACTGAGTGTTGCTGTGAAATGATCAGTGTTTGATCATTTGTGATATGATCATTTGTTTGATCTTATATCTTTGTGATCATAGGTTGATCATTTGTTTGACTCGAAGCATGGCTTTTGAAAAGCGTAGCTTTGTGGACGAGACTTCGTCGAGCCTCACACCCCGGAAATGGTCAAAACAGGAAGGATGCGGCAAGGTTCTAGGGAGTAGCGCCCCTTAGTGTATGTCATTCTTTCTGGATAGAGGTGGTATCATGGTATGGAGCCCAGATACTTAACCTATGTTGATACTGCTTATTATGTGGTTTGTTGCGAATCGGGGATCCTCGGGAAGATCGGTTACGATCGGGGGATGACATACGCGTGTCAGTAGTTACCTATTTTTGCAGAGCTAACCCGGCCTTGTGTTGGCAGAGATCTAACCGTAATGTTAGGTTATTTCTCGGGACGTCATTCCAGAGGCGTTCTGTTCGTGGAATAGGAAGTTCCTTAGCCTGACCATTTGTTGGAAATCCAAAGAAACAATACGAGCCTTTACGATTTCAATTGTATAACCTGTCTCCTCAGGAGGCAGCTATAGCAGGCATAATATAATGGTACCTATGCTGGCTAAGATTTATATTCTACTTTCGAAATGTTTTCCACTATGCACTAATAATAATATCCAAAATGATTTGATTTTGCGTAGTAAGCATCTTTGACTAACATAAGAAGAAATCTCCTCCAAGTCTGCGTTTGCATTGTGTGTGTGGTGGGAGGTCTTATGGTAGTTTCATTTTCCAAAAAGCATTGCGAATTGACTTTAAAAATTATTTTGTTGTTATAAAGAATAACTGTTTTACGATCTCACACCAGTCACCATGACTGACTCGGAGTTTATTGTTCCCTTCTAAACTCTGGGTGCCCACCAATTTCCACACGGGCAGCCTAGAGTTATGTTATCAGGATATTCTGGATATTCTGGAGCTTTGGAAGCAAGCTGGATGGCGTAACGTATCACCTACACTTTGTATTATTCCGCTGTGTATTCTGTACGAGGACAAGTTATATAACTGTCCATTGTTGTATATTGACTCTGATGATTGATGTATGTATAAAATGATATAGTTCTTTGTTTTAAAAGACTAGTAATTATCTATTATATATTGTTCCGCTGCGATGTGTAAGATTCTGATATCGTTTTCTGTTCTGGTGATGTTGTTCTGTTGTTCTTCTACTCTTTTCTTCTTCTTCTACCTTTTTCTTCTTTTTAAAACCATAACTTTTCGGGTTTCCGGCATTCGATGGCTCGGCAGTCGATAAAGTGAGTATCGATGTCGAATTTTCGAAAGTCGAAAATTCGCGGGATGTTACATAGCTCTTTAGAGGTCTTTCGATTAGTTAAGAGGTGGCTGCGTGGGGTCATAGCCATGATAAGAAAAGGGACTGACCAAGTAGAATATCTATATTGTAGGCCTAATGAGGCAGTCCTTTACAGATATAGAAAATCCCCGACCGAGTTCCGTACAAGGTAGACCTTATTTAGTGGGATTCAGGGAGTAGACAGAACGATTACGTATAGTGCTCAAGGTACTCACTGGGTGGTACATTGTGGATGTCCGAGCATTAGTATAGGCTAGTGCGGACGTATTTTTACGTTTTCATAGCAAACGATGGAACATCTGTATTATAGGCCTTATGAGGCAGTCCTTTATAGATGTAGTCACAGAACGCCCCAACAGCGAGACGATGGAGTCCTTTTCGAGGAGGATACGGAAGGTACTAAGGGTAGTACCTAGGACCGATACGGTCATTGGGCATATAGCTACATATATATTAGTTATTAGGTTTTGATCTACTAGGTGGTAGATGGGTATGATTTACACATAGGGGCGAGTGTATTATAAACCCAATAAACCTAATATAACAGAAAATGGAAGTAAAACGGTATATGTAGAATTAAACTTAGAAGTATATGATTTGTCCATTCACCAGAACTTTAGTTCTAACCCTCTCCTCATTACATCCTACAGGTTAGTAGATGGCAGAGACTTCCCAGCTTTGAGACACTTGTTTAGAAAGTGTTATTATATTGGTGAGTATTTACTTACTATTATATTTTAGTCAGTTCTGCTGTGAGATATTTATTTGAGCTCCGATATATTTGTCTTTTCCTATTTGCAGGATACCAGATACCTAACTCGGGCTTCGGTGGGATTGGATTTTAGCATTTTTGCGAAAAATCCGGACCCACTGGAATTCGGGTTGTTACATTTGGTATCAGAGCCTAGGTTTAGGATTCCTAGGTAGATAGTGAGTGAATGTATTTGTATTTTTGAATAAAATATAAGTATATTATGTACTAAAATTCAAATAGTCCCCAATTATAGATTTTAACATATGGAAAAATTTTAGAAGTATATTTGTGCATAGTTTGCTAGTTGAGTTTAGGATGACCCAAGTATGCTGAGCCTTATGTTATTACCGATTTATAGCGTACAAATATGCCGTGTTTTGAATGAAGATTGGAATCCATATGTTATAGGAAGTGGGGAAGTTCCCTAGGGATAATAGGGAGAGTGTTTTTATTTTGGAAAGAATAAGAAGTTTTAGTAAGAAGAAAATCCACTTTATGTCTAGCCCAATAAAATGAAACTTTTAAAGTTGAAAAATATAATTGTTAATATATTTAAGGAAGTAAATATCGGGTTTTTGAAAAAAAAATTATAAGTGGTATGAAATTTAAATTGGTTTTTATATGATGTAAATTTTGTTAAAAGTGAAATTCTTTTTGAAGAATTATAAAGCGTGTATAGCTTGCTAGTTTCCTTGTAGGTGAACAAAGATTTTAAATATAAAAACCTAGAGTGTGTTAAGTATCGAAAATGTAGGTTACAACATTTATTGTTGTAATAGATGTTTTCGGTAAAAATAAAGGAAGCATAGACTATGACACTGTTGTTATAGTAGGCGACTTCCAAAGGAAATGTTTATACATAACAGATGAGATTTATTAATATTTATTTTAATTAAATCCATATATTAGTATTTTTGGGTTGTAGTAACGGTGTTTTACGCAACATCGTTTTGACCCAAATGAGTTTTGGAGATAATTTCTAAAGTGGTGTGTATGTACACTTATTATTTAAATAAGTATATGAAAATATTTTCTAATTATGAAATTATTAAAGCAGTTTTGAAAATGAGATCTTTTGAAAAATAATTATGTTAAATTAATGAATTTAGTAGAAAATATCTTATGTAAGTGAATATAGAGTAAACATACATTAATCTGTTGGAGTGAAATGAATAATGATATAATTTTCTTTGAATCGCAAATAAAGATGTTTTGTGCAAGTTATAAGTAATACGTGAAAGAGATGTACAAGGTATAGGAAACACCATATTTTGTATAGCCTATTTCGAAAAAAATATAAAATAAATTCCTTATAATTTCACATAAACATGAAATCCTCCTTTAAAGGATTCGTAGAAGGTTTTAGCGTTAATGGTTTCTCATAAGAGAAAGTAATTCCAATACATTAAGGTATAAAACCATTAAGTGTAGTAAGTTAGAAACTCCTCTGAGGTTAAGTAATTGGAAGAGTAGAAAAGTTAGGAGATTTTTGGTAAAATAATTGTTTTTATCTACTCCATTTTTAGTTAATTTGTAAATCTATGAAAAGAATATATTTTGAAACCATGTGAGGACATTTTTTTAGAAAAGAAAAAAATGTTTTAAGAACAAGCAAGACATGTTTTAAAGAAAAATGATTTGGTGGAAAAGTAAATAAGTTTTTGGAAAGATAAATTTTTTAAGTAACCAAGTATCTTTGAATTTAACAGAAAACTTCAAAATAACACTTTTAAAGACAAGAAGTTTGGGATTTGATGTTCAAAAATTTAGAAGCTTTAATTTTTGAAGTAAAATGAAAAATACCAAACCAAACCAGACTTTCAAATATGGAGTAGATAGAAATCATTTCCTAGGTGTAACGGGAAAAGTATAAGGCTATAGCAGTAATTACTCCTAGTAGTAATAATGAAAGTTCCCGTAAGTTGTATAGGACACTAGTGAGAACCTAGAAATGTTGCTTCATGTGTGTAGACTATAGAAGAATAGTGAAGTGATATTAGTAAGATAGTAAGACACACGTGGTTGGGAAAAGTAGATCATACTTGGGGAAAAATGAAAGCTAAAGAGAAGATTTTCCCCAAGCTTAGTTGCCTTTTTAGATAGAGAATGCATATATTGAAATCCTTATCCATTGCAGTAAATGAGACTTTGTTATTCCTTTTTGAGCATGGAATAGAAGAGATGAATAGATCTTATTCGTCATGAGTAATACAGCGAAAGTTGGTAATAAGTAATAGGCGGCAGGAGGAGCATATGAGTTACTTGGATTTCTAGAGTAGGACCTTTCCGTGTCAGAGTGGACATGGTCCTGGACCTCCTAGCCCTAAATGATAGCCGTGTTTAGTTTCTATATTAAAAGAAGAGTAAAAGCAGATAAAAGGTAACTAAAAGAAAACAGTAAGATCTAAAGAAAGCAACAGAAACATCAATAGAAATAAATGAGAATTGCAAAAGAAAAATACATCTTTCCCATAAATTAAGCTTGGGAAAAAGTTTGAAAGGAAAAATCTTTCTTATGCAAATCATGCTTGGGAAAGAAAATAGAAATTTTATAGGATAGCGGCACAAGTTCCAAGTACGGAGGGACAGGTACGCAGGAGTAAAACAAAGAAATGCAAAGTTTTTCCGTTTTCTACCTTCTTTCTGACATAAGAAATCGAGTTCGGAAAATTATATTTTTCTGAAATTCGAATATTAAAAAGTTATGTGGTAGGATTTGGATGGAAAATTCATTGAACTACACCACCAATCAGTATGAGTGTGGGAAAAATTGAATGAAAAATGTTTTAAGTTTTCAAAAGATTGCATTCATATAGAAATTGCAAGTATATTTAGAATGTGTGCATCATATTTTAAAATAAAGTTTTAAAGAAGAAAAGCATTCATATAGGAGTACAACTTAGAAATTCATGTACATGCATATATTTTGTATGGAATAACACTTTTGCACAAGAACACGGATGGTCGAAAAATTGGATGTACACAAAATGGTTGTGATTAATGTGAGAAATTACATAATTTTACCCTTGTCGAATTTAGGAGATGAAATTTCCTAAAAGGTGGAAGAATGTAACACCCCACATTTTATTGACAGTTAAATTAAAATAAATTTAAACGATAACTATGAAAACAGTGAAAAATGAATTTTTGCTAATGTTGGAATTTGACCATGAAACTTATACCATTGTGTTCATGGGAATTTTCTGATCAACTTCCATATACAATGTTTTTTGAATGGACTTCAAACGGAGAAGTTATAGCCATTTGAAGTTTTAGCGTCAGAAACAATTACATATGCAAACATGGAAATTTTATCAATTGTAAACATTTGCAATGAAATCATCGGATATTTATAAAAGTAGTAACAAATTATTATGTTTGTAATGAATGTTTATTAAGGGAATTAGATGTAAGAGGAAAAAAATAAAGGAAATAATTAACATTGCAAACAAAATCTGCTAAAAAGTGCAATTAATTAATATGTGAATTAATATTGGAGATTAATAAATAACGTGTGTGTATATATATCAGATCCCTCAATTTAAAGTGGTTTACATATAAATGTAACAAATAAATGTTCAAATTCATATATGGATAATAAAATATATATGCATATTAAATATATATATGTTAATTGAATGGTGGAATTAATTGACATGCCAATTAATGAAATGTTACAATGTGTAAAATATTGTTTGCGCCAAAATTGGTCACAAACCCCGAATGTCGTGAAAGCACCAGTGTATGAACACAAATCAGCAGTATATAATCACAGATCACAGGTCTAAGTAATGTAGAGGATAAAAAGTGAAGAATAATGAACTTAAAACGGAAAGAAATAGACAGAGACACAAGATTTATAGTGGTTCGGCTATCTCCGGCCTATGTCCACTCCAAAAGTTAATCTTTTATTGATGTTCTTTGCTGGTTACAGCGGATTACAGCAGTAATTTTCGAGTACAATAATGGAGTTTGAGTTCAATCTCGATTTTGACAGAGTCTGGACGTCGCTGGATCCAAAAGTCCCTTTTCTGTAGGCTCTAGGGTGCTATTTATAGGCGCTCCATGCAAATATCTGGCCCAAACTTCGGGAGACCTCTTCTGGCACGTGAGTGGGCCCACGCGACCGATCCTATGAAATTTCGACTCGATCCGTGATCGATACGAACGTAATTCGTATCGATCAAGATTTTGTCCAATCGAGTCGAAACTTGGTGTGAACATTCCTTAGCTTGTACGTAAGCTCCTGTGAAAATTTCGTAGCATTTGGACTTGTGGATTAGGAGATACGATCGATATGATTTGGGGTTTTCAGTTTGCTGCTTCGTTCGACTCGATATGTTCGTATCGATCTCGTCAACTCGATCAAAAGCACACGCGCGCAGGATGATGTGGCACGAAATTCCTAGATCGGTCCACCCTTTTCGCCGAGTTGACCGAGTCTTATTTGCACCTCGTTTGCATCGATTGCTTCGACACTATTCGTATCGATGACATTGTACGGTTCAAATCGATCAATTGTGGCTCTATTCGTATTGATGGGTGATTTCGTATCGATGGGAGATTTCGTATCGATACGAAGCGTGTGTAAGCGATCGATACGAAATAAACAAATCAGTGGATACGAACAGGACTTCCTGGATCGATTCGAACATACGGGTAAACGATGGATACGAATAGGGTATCAATCTGATCGATACAAACTCGATGGATGCGAGGCGAAGTGATCATGATTGATACGAACATGATGGATATGAGGCGAAGTCACTCTAATCGAGTCGAATCTTGATGGATTCGAACAGCGCGACCACGGATCGATTCGAACATGATCGATTCGAAATCAGACTTTCCTCGATGGATACGAACAGTGCTTCTTTGGATCGATTCGAACAAGGCGTCGCGATGGATACGAACGGCCTGTTTTCCTCATCTTGTATCGATCATATCTTGAGCTTACGAACTCGGATTGCCTTGAAACTTGAAACGTTGGCTTTCACAGCTTTGCTTGTCATGTCTTGTCAGTTGTAGCTCATTCCGGACTTGGACAAAATTCATCGACATCCATAGTGAACCTGTGATGTATAATCGATATTTTTGATGAGTAATCATTGATTTTCAGTTAATTTCTTGATATCTCAGTTTTGCTAAAAAGTGGGGTAACAAATATTAATTAAAGAAATTAACTAATAGAAGTGACATGTTAATCTATTAATGGGGCTATTAATTAGGATTGTAAAGTAATCAGTAGAAAATGTCAATTAATAAGGAAATGAAATAATAGTTGACCTAGATTTGAATGTGTACATATAGGCCGTATATTGCTGCACATAAAAATTAATTAAAGGATCAATTAAGAAGAGGATTAATTAGATAATTGGTGGGCTGTATCTATATAAGAGAGAACGCAATATAATTCGTTCCATCAGCCGTCACTTTCTTCATCCCTCTCTTACAGTAAACAATGGCTTCTTTCTTCATTCTTTTCTCCTATTTCTCACAAATCTTCACCAAATGAATCCAAATAAAATATATGTGAACAAAATAGAGAAATTGCAACAAATTAAAGGAGATAAGTTGTAGAACATCATAGTAATTTTAGAAGATAGAGATTTAAAGCTAAGGACGATAGGTGAGTGGATTTAATTATATATGTTTTACGTTTATGATATATTATCGTTAGATTTCCGTTAAATAATTTTATTCAGTATTTATTTCAGTAATTAATTCTGTTGATTAGTTATGTTGAGACTGTAAAATATAAGAGAGCTTATATTTAATTAATAATAGGCTTAATAGTTAGAGAAAGGCATAAGCCTAAAATTAAGAAATTTACACTTATTTACATCTATTTTAAAGTTGAAATTTAGCATGTAAATGTTAGCTTCTTTTTATTCCTTTTTATGCGAATAAATTAGTTAAAGAGAAGAATTCGCAAATACGGACTAAAATAGAAGAACACTAGATTTATAGAAATTAGATGTAAAATAAGTAAAGCTGAAATAAAAAGAGAAAAATCGAAATTTTCTGTACATTATGCTAAAACAGGGAATAATAAATAAAAATGGAAAACCTAATAACTTGATTTGGAAGTAAGTGATAGATTACTTGGCTGGTTTAGAAAAGAGAATACATTTCTATAGTTTAATATTTAAAACATAACGATAAACGTAATTGCAAGAATAAAAAGAAAGAAAAGGGAATTAGTGTAAAATAGAGAAATTACTGTATTTTGCACTATCCAATAAGTAAAGAAATAATAAAAGAAATATCTTGCAGTTACGGATTATTGTATATAGCATTATTTAGTATAAAACATGGAAATCGATTTTTAGCACAACTTTTTGTAACCAACCAAATAGAATATAACTACTTCCTAGAATATAAGAAAATGAAGTAAAGAATTAAAGGAATTAAAGAAGGAATCAAGTTAATTATTAGACAAGAATAGAAGCTATAGACAGAAATGTAACTAGATCTGCATTTACTGCGCAGATAATAGAATAAAAGTAAATAGTTATTACGATAAGTAAATTTGTAACAGTTGGACGTAGTCCCAAGTCAAGATTGTCATATAATATAAGAGAATTAAAGAGAATTCAATATCATAATAAAAGAAGACAGACTAGAATAGAAAAGAGACGCTTGTAATTATATTTATAATATATAGATAATAAAAGAATACGGTAGTGAAAAATTCAAGTAAAATTATAACATATGTTATAATTAAGTAGAAAGAACAGAAAAGGTTTATTTTAAGACTTAAATTAAGTTAATAAGAAAATGAAGCAGAAATAACAGAAGAGGCTTATTTTAATAAACTTAGATCTTGGATTAAGTTAATAAGCAAGACAATAGAAGTGGCCCATACCAACTGCATTCCCTTTCAATCAGGAACTGATGGTCTCACAATAGTTAGGTGAGGCTGGGACAAGATTATGGTAATTAGGGTAAATAAGTAGCCAACGAAATAAGAAAAGTAAACTAAACGCAAAATAAAAGATTAGACTTAGGGTCTAATGAAAGAGTGAGATGCGTTTGGAGCAGCCCAAAGGATGAAGAGTCTAACGAAGCAGTTCATCACAGATTTCAGCACAGAAGAAGCACATCCAATTTAGTTATTTTAGGCTAGAAGGAAGTACGAGACTTCAACGGGACGTGAGGGTACTCTTGGATGTCCCTTTGGGGTAGGCATAACAGAGCAGTCCTCCAGAGGCAGGTCTGTTGGTGTTCCATCAAAAGAGTATGCCTTGACTGCTTTTTGCATGGCAAGACCATTGTAGGCAGTCAAAAGGGGTTGATGTTTGGAGTAGGATATTCGTATGTCCCAGTACTTGCAAGTAAATTTTAGTGGGCATGACCCAAAAGCATAGTCGCATATGGATATCGAGCCAGCATCAAAACCAAGAAGCAAGTTCGGGAAAGACTAGAGTTAAACCAACAGTCCAATGAACCTTTCAGTATCGAGACATTGGATAAGGGGCGCAACCAATTAGATGTTTAGATTGTTTGCAGTAGGGCACAACCACTTAGCTCTTAAGAGGTCTTTCGATTAGTTAAGTGGTGGCTGCGTAGGGCCATAGCCACGATAAGGAAAGGGACAGACCAAGTAGCATATCTGTATTGTAGGCCTAACGAGGCAGTCCTTTACAGATATAGAAAATCCTCGACTGAGTTCCGTACAAGGTAGACCTTGTTTAGCGGGATTCAGGGAGTAGACAGAACAATTTCGTATAGTCCTCAAGGTACGCACTGGGTTGTACATTGTGGATGTCTGAGCATTAGTATAGGCTAGTACAGACGTAGTTTTACGTTTTCATAGTAGACGACCGAACATCTGTATTATAGGCCTTATGAGGCAGTCCTTTATAGATGTAGTCACAGAACGCCCTAGCAGCGAGACGATGGAGTCCTTTTCGAGGAGGATACAGAAGGTACTAAGGGTAGTACCTAGGACTGATATGGTCATTGGTCATATAGCTACATATATATTAGTTATTAGGTTTTGATCTACTAGGGGGTAGATGAGTACGATTCACGCATAGGGGCAAGAGTATTATAAACCCAATAAACCTAATATAACAGAAAATGGAAGCAAAACGATATATGTAGAATTAAACTTAGAAGTATATGATTTTTTCATTCACCGGAACTTTAGTTCTGACCCCCTCCTCATAACATCCTACAGGTTAGGTAGATGATAGAGACTTCCTAGCTTTGATACACTTGTTTAGAAAGTGTTATTATATTGGTGAGTATTTACTTACTATTATATTTTAGTCAGTTCCGCTGTGAGATATTTATTTGAGCTCTGATATATTTGTCTGTGCCATTTGCAGGATACTAGATACCCAACTCGAGCTTCGATGGGCTTGGATTTTAGCATTTTTGCGAAAAATCCGGACCCACTGGAATTCGGGTTGTTACATTAAGCTTAGTTGGTATAATCAAAAATCCAAGATAATCAATAGGGAAATTCATGGTTTTACAACTAAGCGTATTAGCTACTAAACCTTCAACCTTATCAACATCATTTAATACTAAAACCGAACTTTTATCGAAATTAATTTTTAGACCTGAAAGAAGTTCAAATCTGTATAAAATAAATTTAGGGTAATGACATGGTTAGGCAAATGAGAAGTAAATAATAAGGTATCATCCGCAAATTGAAGAATAGAGAGACCACTACACGAGATTTCACTACCAACAAACCCTAAAGAACCATTTCTAATAGCTTTTTTAATTACCATAGCGGAAACATATGCAGCTAAATTAAACAAGAGAGGTGATAAAGGATCACCCTGTCTTAAGCCACGTTTAGATTGTATTTTATTTCCTAAAATACCATTAACCATTATACTAGAATTACCAGTTTTAAGCAAAGTCATAATCCAACCAATCCATTTACGACTAAAACCTCTAGCCGGTAACATATCAATTAGAAAATCCCAATTTACCGAGTCGAAAGCTTTTGCAAAGTCTTGTTTTAGAAGTACACAAGTAATGTTATTTTTGCAGCAGTGATTATTGTATTCTTGAACAGCAGCCACTCCATCTGTGATATTTCTACCCTTAATGAAAGCGGTTTGTGAACAATCAATTATATCATTCATTCTTGTGCTAAGTCTATTAGCTAAAACTTTAGAAATAATTTTAACAGAACAATTAATTAAAGAAATTGGTCTAAAATCTTTTAAATTATTAACACCGATTTTTTATGTAATAGAATGACGTTTGCAAAATTAAAATTTCCTAATTGTAATTTCCCATTATAAAATTCATTAAACATGTTAATTAAATCAAATTTTAAAACATCCTAAAATAATTTGTAAAATAAAATAGCAAAACCATCAGGTTTTGGGGCTTTATCACTAGGCATGTCATTAATAGCCTTCAAAATATCTCCTCTTCAGAAAAAGGCTTATCGAAGTCAGTAAGGTTAATTCTAGATTCAATAGGATAAAGTTCATTCCCTCTAACGTTTATTCTATGTTTATTCTTATTACCAAAAATATCCCTATAATAATCAGGAAAGGCCTTATTAAGATCCCTTTGATCAACCAATTCAATATTATTCACAAAAATAGAATTTATTATGTTGCTATGTTTTCTACCATTAGCCAAATTATGAAGAAAAAAAATTGTATTATTATCATCTTCATTAATCCATTGATTTCTAAATCTCTACTTCGACATAACCTCTTCTTTTTCTAAAATTGAATAAACTCTTCTTTTAAATTAGCGAGAACATTATGCTCTCCAAGATTTAGTTGTCTAGTTTCTTCTATCTTATTAATTTTAAGCATTTCAGAAAGTAAATTTTCTTTTTTAATTTTAATACCACTAAATACATTCTTACTCCAATTTTTAAGAAATTTCCTAAGACACCTAAGTTTTAAAACAAATTTTTTTGTAGAGTTATCCGAATTACTGATATTATAAAAATTCATTAATATCCATTTATTTTTAATTAAATTAGGGAAATTGGATTCTAATAACCACATTTTTTCAAATTTAAAAGTTTTATTAACAATTTTGTGATGATCTCACGTAAGGATGATAGGGCAATGATTAGAATAAGTATATGGTAAACCAGAGACTCTACAAATAGGAAATTTATCTTCAATTTCGTCACTGATGAAAAATATATCTAAAAGAGCCATAGAAGGGGACTCCCATCTACTTTTCTAATTTTAAATCCAGAATTTATAAGATAACTTTTAAGACGATCATACCAAGCACGAGGTGCTTGTTTTAAACCGTATAAAAATTTCTTTGATTTATAAACATGGTTTGGAAAATTTTCATGTGCAAATGGAGGTGGTTATTCTACATACACATTTTCTTTTATAAAACCGTTTAGAAAAGCACTTTTACATCCATTTGATACAGTTTAAAGTTGTGAAAACAAGCAAAAGCTAATAAAATTCGTATTGCTTCCAGTCGAGCTACAAGAGCAAATGTTTCCTCGTAGTTTATTCCTTCTTCTTGATTATAACCTTGAGCGACTAATCTAGCTTTGTTTCGAATAATATTTCCTTGCTCGTCGGCTTTATTTTTGTAAACCCACTTAGTACCAATGACTGTTTGATTACTAGGTCTAGGAACTAAGCCCCAAACTTCGTTTCGTTCAAATTGATTTAACTCTTCTTGCATAGCTATAATCCAGTAATCATCAGTTGAGGCTTCTTTAGCATTTTTGGGTTCAATATTCGATAGGAAGGCTACATGACCCATTTGATTTAGTTAATTTCGAGTTCTTACGTTAGTATTTACTTCTCCAATGACATTTTCAATCGGGTGATTTCTTAGAAGTCTTGGTGGAGTTCGAATTTCATTTTCATTGTAGTTTTCAATTTCAACATTATTTTCAGTAATTTCAATATCATCTTCTATGATATTTGATTTAGAGATTACTTCTTCATCTTCATTATTATTATTAAATTTGAAATTTTCATCGAATGATGCATGAAGTGTTTCTTCGGTTATTTTAGTTCTTTTATTATAAATTCTATATGCCCTGCTTCATTCCGAATATCCAATGAATATTCCTTCATTGGATTTTGGATCGAATTTACCAAGTTGGTCTTTTTATTTAACAAAAAGCATATGAAGCAGGAACCTCTAAGCGGGAATATGCAGTCGACGCTCACCAAGGCACAAGGGTCTACCGATCCCACCAGGTGGGTCAGTACCAAACCTACCCGCCAAGGGTGTGTAGGTACCCAAAATTAGGTGCTAACCAAAAATTCATGGCCCATGACCAGATCTGTGGAGCTCTATCAAGACGAGTGTGATTCGATCGCTCATCAGCCGACTCTTACCCTTGACTCGGAGGCAAGAATATGATCCACAGTGGGTGTGACATAGCCGTCCACTCTGAAGCTCGTTCTCTAGAATATTTATGCCTTGCTTGGAGCTCGGTAGGCTTGTAATCTAATCTAAAGTGGATATGACATGATCGTCCATGCCATAACTCTTACCTTTGACCCGATAGGGTGAGTACAAATCACAAAAGGACGATCCGACCATCAATCGACGAACTTGAAACGGATGTGACCCGACCATCCATCACCTAACTCTTACCCTTGACGCGATAGAGGAAGTATAAATCACAAAAGGACATGACTTGACCATCCAATATGAGATGGATATGACCCAACCATCCATCCACTAACTCTGTCCCATGATTCGGTGGGAGGAGTATAAAACCACCCAGGACGTGACTTAATCGTCCAACCTGAGGTGGATGTTACCTTACCATCTATCGGCTAACTCCTACCTTCGATTCTTCAGGGGAAGTAGAAACTTAGGATGGTCGTGACTCGACTACCCATTCGCTAACTCGAAACTTAGCCCCAACATGAAGAGTATAACTTCATAAGGACGAGGTTCGACCGTCCATGCACTAACTCCGCTAACCCAAGACTGGGGACAGGCGTACAATCAACTAAAAGCTGAATATGACAGCTTAACATTGTGCCTTGTGCCTAATGTTTGATACAACATAAGGCTACAACTAAAAGGATGCCTTAGGATGGAATAGTCAGAATCGCTCGATCATTGGCTCATGACTTGAATCCACGTCATCATGGCTACCCTCATCGCCACCATTTACAGTTTGATCTTCCTCAACATCATCCTGAACTTCCTCGACCCCCAAACTAGGGACTGGGGCATAATAGGGCTGGCATAACCTACTTCTTGTTGTACATGGCCAACCATAACTTCTTCATGAGCATCCCCGACTTGGCCAATACCACGACCCTCTATAGGGGTTGGTACTAAGTCCTACTCATTAAAAAATACAAAAAAACTTGCGATTTCAATTCCATGGAACTTGGCAACAACCTATATGCATATGAACATGTTTGGGAGCCAATGGAAAAAGTATATGCATGGATGTACGAGCACATATGCATACTCAACGTGCAATTTCCTGGATCGATGGAAATTGAATTCTTACCTGGGACTTTCAAGCAAGAAATCAGTTCAGATAACTTATGTCTACTAGTTCAATCAACCAGCTCAATGGAATCGAGCACAGACAATTACCAAGAGAATACATTCTTATTTACAATGTCAGATATCGACCATGCATCGCAATGAATGGTTAGAGATATGAATTTTCACAAAAAGAAAATCAATGGAAGGGTAACAACCATTCGAGGCACAGAGTGAAATCCTTTCCGACGATCTTAACTTTCTCGATTCAAAGCACGTCGTGTTTGAAACAAGACATACTTTGGGGGGAAAGTGTTATCCGGCCTTTTGAATCGGCTATATTCAAGCTGATTGGAAAAGTTAGACTCAACAATTATTGACGCAAGTAGCTTAGAGAGATGATCGTAGGGTCCATATACCAAGTACAAGCAAGACCACAAATTGGAGGCAAACCATCCCAAGAAATTCCAAAGTTAGGAAATCACTAGGTTGAGGGATCATCACTGATCCCGCACCTAGGGAAGAAAATCACTAGGTGAGGGATCATCACTGATCCCACACCTAGGGCAAGACTAACTCAAGTGCTGAATCCCATAATGTGTGGGATCGGTACCGATCCCTTCCCTAGGCGACCGACACCGATCCCAAATCTTCATCCAAAGTGACCCCCACTCCTTCCATTCACTACTGATGATGCTAAAAGCTTATTTCAAGTTCCGTTCCATCGATTCTATGTAATTCTCTATCTATCTCTACGAGACAACGGTCGAATGAACTCAAAAGAGCAACACCCTGGGAGATACTAAGTATGGATTGGTATCCACCCTATATAGGGGATCGATACCGATCCCTAAGGGCATATGCAAACATGCCCCCACTCTGATGGCACTCCACTCTAGCTACATAGAGCCTGATTTGAATGTTGTTCCAGAGTTTCTATGCATCGTATTGGTAATCTACATATGTAGTCTAAAGTAGCAATTCAACCTTATGTAGATCCATCGCTTGGACAAAAAAACACCTAGACAACTATGTAAATCAACTTTGGAATCTTGAAGTCAACGAGAAGACTAACTAGTGCAAAAAGTTTGCTAAGTGTCCCTACCTATATATAGGGATCAATACCGATCCCCTTATAGGGCTCGGTATCGATTGCCAACCCTAGAGGATATGAAGTTGAGATCTTTTGGGCGACTCGGTCTTGGCGGCGAGGTTTTGTGGGCAAAATATCAACAAGATATTTAGTCGTTTACCCTTATAAGTACATGGGAAATGATTCATTCTAAGGACCTTTACGCTTCTGCTACACACAAACTCCATTGTACTCTGGGATCTCTATCAATCCCTCCTGCTTGTAATCATAGAAACTAGTGTACAAGTAATAAAATCATTCTAGTGGCGTAGGCCAAGATTGCTGAACCATTATAAATTTGTGTGCTTGTTTTAACTCTGTTTCATTTGCTTCCTTCATTTAATCTCTACTCCCTTACTCTTTTGGGTGTTTGTGACCATTTTTGGTTCAAACAATTATGTGCTAATTCAGCTCGAGTATGCAATCGAACATCATTCTCTAGAATGTTATGCTACGTACATATGTTCCTTAGCATTTTGGCCGTTAGGATTAAAGGCACTTATTCTGAAGGGTTGCTTAGGATTCTTATCCCGAGAGGTAGCTGATTGAGCACAGGTTCGATGGGAATAAGCGGGCCATAAAAGTCGGTAGGAACCGGTTTACTTGACCCGACAGGAAAAGATAGGGGAATATGGGCAGTCGATGATTCGACCTCTAAAGGTGTGGATGCCCCTTACTAGACTTGTGGCAAGATGACTAGCATGTCATTCTAGATAATAAAACTCATTTTTCACTGTCAGGTACGCTTTATTTATAAAAAATTCCTATGTGGTTAACGCTTGAATCCAAAGGAAGTCGGCGTGTGCTGACAAATAGGATTCTAAGTGCCGATCAGGGCAAATGCAGTGTGCTATCTATATGTAATGAGTCATGTGTCCCAAACACTACGAACAGAGCATCCCGTGTAGATAGCTCACTCGTATTGATAAAACGATCTGCATTGTTCTTTAGAATTACCTTATGCACTTACTCATTATCAATCAATGGTCGGTAATGGATCCATTATCCGGAGCGATGTGGAAAGTTCTTTCTTTTCAAGACCATTGGAAGTGCAAAACTAGAAAGGAAAAGCAATGGAATCATCTGGCACACCTAAGTTCAGTGCAAACCGACATATTGGAATCGATTCGTTGATTCAGCCTTGGCTAATTTCACGGAGACGGATAGTCAATGCTGGGAGATAAAACTTGTTCTTGGCATCACGCACCTACAATTGGGGAAAACCTCAACCTCCCTACCGATCAAGCACCCCTAAAACCATCCATTTCTCCCCAAGTTGAAATTCACCAAAGTCAAATCATCAGCATCGCATTGCTATTTCACAATCAACCCAGATCTAACCTTCAATTCAAGCCCCAAGTTAACTCGGCCTAGGTTTTAGATGGATCAGATCCAAAGATTGAAGGGGGCGAGTGTAGGGAAGCAATTTGGTCTTATGATGATGGTTGATCAATGGTAGCAGCAAAGCTAGGCGGAGGTGCTGGGAGTTCGACGACGTGAAGGTGAAGGCTTGAGTCAGCACGGCTGGGCCAGAGAACTCAGGCTGGAGGCTATGAAGACTCGGAGGGAATACAAGAGCATGTGTAGGAAAGAATAGAAGAACACTATAAGTAAAAGAAAATTTTCTAACCGAAATCCTTTATGTCCTTAACTTGGTACCGAGTTAAGGCAATAACTTGGTACCGAGTTAAGGCAATAACTCGGTATCGAGTTATCGATTTCTGCCCGGATCAACTCCAACTCAACACAATGAACCAATATGCTGACTTAAAGCATTACGTAATTTCCAAAATGAAAATTGCATTATTAATACAGAGATTTGGAATTCAGATTGAAGTTGGGGAAAATAGCTAATCAGAAATTAACCAATTGAAAACGTCTCGAGATGGAATCCATTAGTCAATTGAAACTCATAGGATAAGAGCTCAAAACTTACCTCGTTCCAGAGCACATTTTGTTTCCAATGGAAGTGTACTTTAGGGGGTAAATGTTAACTAGGTTTTTGACTAAGTAGAAGTCCATGGAAGATAGAACGTCGAGACGAAGACGGAAAGACTTGAAACTTATAAGGAAGGCTCATATAGGTTAGAGAAGCAAGACAGGAAAATTTAGGCCATTATGGAGCTAGGTCCATAACTCGACACCGAGTTATGGCCATAACTCGGCACCTAGTTATGGTGCTCCATAGTGGGTAGCTCCAACTTTCCCCACCCATTCTCTATCTATTATAAGCTAGCCTAAGCAATTTCATAAATCTTCGGTTGGCCTATCTCAAGAAGTGAAAAGTTAGCCTTAGTGAACTGCAGAATAAGCTAGGTTATGAAAGAACGATCATCAAAACAAGTCAATAAGCTATGAAAACACAAGGGAGACTACAAAATGAAGTAAGAAACCCAATATAAGAAAAAGCACTAAGTTTTCCCCTAAGGGGATAAATCGGTATCGAGTTATCACCTTAGCTTGGTGCTTACCCAAACTTTTCACACTATCTTGGGTCTATGTCTGGACCTCTCTAGTAGCGGGCTTCTGGTCCAATATAGCTGCTACCCCTATAAATACAAAACTTAGAGCAACCAAGAAAGGATCTGGATTCTGCCATCACCACATAGGAACTCTGTCTCTTCTTCAACTCTTTCCTCTACACCACAGTCAACAAGGCAGCTACTATAGACGTTTCTAGGACTCGGAACTTGTCTAGCCCCTATACTTTTGAATCTTTCTCTCCCAAACCCTTTGTAATCTTAAACAAGCAAGATCAAGCAACTATTAAGTGGACATAGGCTTAGTTAACAGCCGAACCACTATGAAAATCTCTGTCCCTCTCTTATTTCTTTTATTTTATTGCCGTTTTCTATTATCGTTGCCCTATTTTGACAAGGCTGGTGCTTTCATATACTTATATCGGGTGTTGAACCATTTTTTAGGTTAACGGGAAATAAATAAAACTTAATGATTAAGGAAGCATTAACTAAATAACCATCCAGATTTGATATATTAGTCCAACGGTCCATAATTAACCAAATATCTTTACTTAGGAATGAATAATTAATTAGCGTATAAGATGAAAACAAAGTTTCTCCTAGGGTTAATCGATAGTTAGAATTAATTCCAATCCTCTATAAATATACACCTAACCTAAACCTAATTCATCACAAAATTTGTCAGTATACTAAAATTCTTACAGTTTCTCTTCTCCTTTACCAACCTAAAATTCTTCAAAATCAATTTAAAATCAAAGTAGAAGATATACAATAAATCAAATCTTGGAAGAGCAAGCGTATGAGGGTGATTCTTAAACAAAGCAAGTTGGAAGAGCTTAGGCATAATGTGAGTGGGAACCATTTTGATTAGAAGATTATTACAGTTAGGTTTAAATTATTCTAAATGATTGAAGATGTTAGTAAATTATAATTTAAATTGTAGAACCCTAATTTGAAACCTATAATCTAGGGTAGTATTGAAATCACTGTAAATGGTTAAATCTGACACTAATGCTAGTACACCCTTTTTGTTAGTTAAACTATAAAACCCTAAGGTCAGTAAACCCTAGATTCGTAAAGTCTAAAATTGGAATTGACATTGAAATCGAAAGCATAAACTGGTCGAATTAGTAATTAGGGTTCACTAGAAATTGCTAATGAAACGAATTAAATAAAAATTTACAATCGATCATTAAAATTAAATAGACCCTAAAATTTAGCTTAAGACCAGTTGACTCCTGATCCCTAGCAATCAACCAGTAATGGTGGATTGGTTAACGCGTAAACTGCAAAATTTGAACCTCGGCCTAAGGCCTAGGTTAGTAATAAAAATAATATAAATTAGATAAAAATTATATAAATGTTCATTGCTCGTTTGAGCCTACTTTGGGGCTAAATGTATGTGTTAGATATAGTAGGGCAGCTAGGTGTTGGTTAAATGTTGTTTGTCCAACTTAGGGGTCAACCATTCGACAAAGGGCGATTCTTATCACAAAAGACACTCAAAGGAGGTTCCAAAGTAGACGTGCAGCACTAACGAGGATGCCTGATGGAGTGTGGTCTAGCATAACAGAAATCCTAGTATGCTTGATTTCTGATGTGACATGATACAGTTCTATTGGAGGATCCTGGCGCGTGCAATAAGAGGCCAACACTACGATCGAGAGGTGGATACAAATGTAGACAATCGAGAGGTGGATACCCAAAAGAAAGAGATGTACAAAATATGATGTTTACCTTATTTTGTACCGTCTATAAATTTCTATAAATCCTCGTTTAAAAAATTTAAGGAAAGTTACAAGGTTCACATTTCCTTTTAGGGAAGAAGTAATTCCAAACGCATTAAAATGCAGAAATCCCTAAGTATAAACTAAAGTTTTGGTCATTATGTCTAATGGGTTAAAACCGCATTAGGGAATGGTAAAATTTTTGGAAATTCAAACTACAAAGGATATTCTAAATATAATTGAAGTCAAGATTGTGAAAGGGATGATTAATTCAAAGATTTGGGTTCCCATTAACATATATATATATATATTATAGTATTATAGTTGCATGTGTTGAGGATGTAGAGGCGACTTTTATAGATAATGAGATTTGGAAGATTTTCATAAAACTTTGAGAAGAAAATGGTAAGATACCTTTCAATTATTCCTTAGATAAAAAGGACACTATTTATTTAACGAAACTATTATGTGGCATTGACTTAAGTAATTGATATACTATTGGGATGCTTTGAGGTTATGTGTATGTACATTGAGGGTTGCATGTGGGTATGTTTCCATTTTAGTTAGTATAGTAACTTATGCACTTAGTGTTTAGCTTAGTATATTTTATAGGTAGGAATGTTTGGATGATAGGAATGATCGTAAACATGTCAATAGGACGTGTTATGGGTGATTGATGCTAGTGGATGTATTGTTTGGATTGTTTCTTATACACGTCTAGGATAGTAAATCCTCTAGGTAGTGCACACATATTCATATTATCTCTTATTATTGTCTAGTTTGTTAAATATGATACATATGGGTGTTCCATATGGATGGAATGATTGTGCATACATATAGAATTACAAGTATATTTGCTTAGGGAGTTGCATTCATTTTGGATGCATGGCATGAGCATTTGCATGATAGAAGGTCGATTAGATCAGGAGACCACCTACTTTCTGCATTAGTATAGCTTCACGTGCATTTCACATTGCATATATATGTACATATTGCATTATAAAATTTCTAAGGACAATGATTGCCCTTGGAAAATGGATGAGTAAATAGTTGTAGCTATTGTTTATTGTGTGTATAAGTTATATTTTTCTGTCCTTAGTGATTTCGGTGATGAAATCCTTTTAAGATGGGAGAATGTAACATATGGAATTTTAATAAATTAATTAAAATATTAATAAGGGTAAAAATGTAATTTCACATAAAAAACGAAGTAGTAAATTTCTATAAATGAAGGAATTTAGGGAATCCGACTTTTCCATTGTGTCAAGTGGATTTTTCTAGCCTAAATTCATATATAAGTTATTAGAAACGGATACCATATGAAGAAGGTACAAAAAGTTTACCATGGCGCGCATTTCATGTTTTGCGCCTATTTTGAAAGACTAAGTTTAAGAATTAATGCAAGAATAAAGAAAAAACTTATTTGTTAAGAAATAAGTTGAGCATGTATGAGTTACTCCAAGGAAGAATAAGAAAAGAGAGAGGTACAATGATGCATGTGCAATTAAAAGAGATGAAGGAAAAGTTTGTATGTACAAATGTGAAAAGGCTTCAATGGGAAAGCATTAATGATGAAATTATTCCTATACTTAACATGTTGAATATACTTGAAAAAAAGTGAAAGAAAATATATATCAAAATATTTAAAAAGAGTACAATTTTATCAATAAACATTAAAGAATAAAAAGAAGATATCTAATGCAAAGAGGGAGAGAGCATTAATTACCCTTTTATAGAATTTATTGTTGTAATTAATACACATTACATGTGTAAGAAAGAGGATATAACAAAATACTTTAAAGGAAAAGAATATATGTAATGTTATATCTTTGAAAAGTGAATATACACGGAAGTAAAAGGTTATTTTAAAAGAAATGTATTTACATGCACAGAGGTAAGGATATTAACTGGATTAATGGAGCAATTTATTACTAAACATATGTTGCTTATGTTAGAAAAGAGATACAATAATATATTTAAGGAAAATAAGGATGTATGTAATGTTGTAGAGATAGAGGTAACAAAATAGGGAAATAAATCATTATTTTTAAAAGGAACGTGGAATACACTATCTCCCTATTGGTAAAAAAGGGTGAATCCAATTTGAAATAGTAAACATAAATATCAATCAATTAAAAATTGATAATACAATTAAGTAGCAGGGAATAAGGTTTTTTTAAATAATTATACATACATGTACACATATTATTTCTTTCTTTATAAAGTAATATCAATTAAGTAGTAATGGAATTTATTGTTAAATAGGTATGTTATTTCTTTCATTGTAAGGAACATGGGGAAACGTAATAACGTTGATTTGGAAAGATAAATACTAGTTAAGTATTGAAAAATAAAATAAAGTTCTTAATTATTGTCAAGATATATACATGTATGTTTATATATATATATGCTTAAGATTCCCTATAATGGTTAATAATATATGTATATACACACACATAAATCAATGAACTAGTTAGAAGTAGGATGACATAAATTAGGATAATGAAAAGGTTATATTTTTTAACATAGAAAGAGGAAAAGGAGTTAAAGGAAATAAATAAAATCTAACGATTAAGGAAGCGTTAAATGAATAACCATCTAGATTTAATATATTAGTCCAATGATCCACGATTAATCAAATATTTTTACTTGGGAAAGAAATAATTAATTAGTGTATAGAATGAAAACAAAGATTCTCCTAGGGTTAATCAACGGTCAGAATTAATTCAAATCCCTTATAAATATACATATAACCTTAACCCTAATTCATCATAAAATTTGTCAGTATGCCAAAACTCTATAAGTTTCTCTTCTCTTTTACAAACCTAAAATTCTTCAAAATCAAATTTGAAAAATACAACAAATCGGATCTAGGAAGAGCAAGCGTATGTACGGTGATTCTCAAGCAAAAAGCAAGTTGGAAGAGCATAAGCGTAAGGTGAGTGGGAACAATTTTGATTAGATGATTATTACATTTAAGTTTAAACTATTCTAACTGATTTAGGATGTTAGCAAATTATGATTTAAATTGTAGAACCCTAATTTGAAACCTATAATATAAGTGAAATCACTATAGGTGGTTAAATCTGACACTGATGCTAGTACATCCTTTTTGTTAATGAAACTGTAAAACCCTAAAATCACTAAATCCATAATCCGTAAACTCTAAATTGAAATTAACATTGGAATCAAAAGCATAGACAGGTTGATTCGGTAATTAGGGTTCACTGGAAACTTCTAATGACATAATTTAAATAAAATTTTACATTCGATAGTTAAAATAAAACAGACCCTAAAAAATAGCCAACGACCGATCGACCCCTGATCCTCAGTGCTCGACCGATTAGGATTAACAGTCGATCAGTTAACGCGTAAACTGCAGAATTTGAACCTCGACCTAAGGCCTGGGTTAGCAATAAAAATTATATAAATCAGATAATTTTTTTATAAATATTAATCACTTGTTTGAGCCTACTTTGGGGCTAAATGTGTATGCTAGAGATAATAGGGCAACTAGTTCCCTATCAAAGGACACTAGGTCAGTGCGGTCTTAGGTAAATGTTGTTTGGCTAACTTAGGGTCGATAATTCGACAAGCGGTGATTCTTATCACAATTGACACTTGTTAACCATAAAGCTCACTTAAGGACAAAGGCATGAAAGACGACCCATAAAAGTGTTGAAAAAGCTTCGCAGAAATTGAAAAGAAGGGATTCGAAGGCATTGAAGTACCTTTTGAAGAAGTTAGGTTGGTGCCGCAAGCACCTGATGCACCTACAACTATTGAGTGAAATAAGAGCTTTTGAAGGATTCGAAAGGGAGGCAAGGCTACCCTTCATCCTAGTTAATCCTTACGACGCAGTTGATTCTGCAGAGTTTGAAGCACCTTTTGAAAGTATCAAGTAGCAGGCTCGCGCACGAGAATCAAACCCTTCGAATGGTTGGTTTTTTCATTGTTAATTTTCCACGAAGGGACATTTTACCAATGTGTACCTTTCAAAAGAAAAGATAAGCCTTTCGAAATGGTTGGACCTTTCCGCAAGCATAAAGAAAGCTTCACATGATACCAAGTGACCTTTTGCAATGATCCTATCATCACCTACTAGTTCTTTCGAAACCATTCGAAAGCACTTCCTCATTCACTCAAGTAATCACACATCATGATTAGCACCAGACCAAAGTGACCAAGGAGAGGTTTCGAAGGAGAAGAAGGAATTGGGATTGCTTCCGCTTACATCCAAATAATGCGATAGGGAACCTTGCCCCTTTTGCTGCTAAAAAAGGCATACCTTTTGAAGGTGTTGAAAGGTTCCGAAGGTACATGAAAGTTGTGTTGAGGAATGTTGGAACAATGTCCGTTGTTAATGTATTTTTGATGGAGGCGAAAAGACTAATTCAAGCGCAATAGGAGACCAGATATCATCCTTTGAAGCTATGGAAGCGGAAGGACGAAGGCGAAAGGATGGGCATGAAAGGTTGGGAGAGAGACCTTTTGACAACTTCAAAAGGATGGGAGCGGAAGGAGTCAATCAACATCTATAAATATGACTCTAGGGGTCCATGTTGGGGACCGAATTTTGAATTCTGGAATTTCTTTCTTACTTTAGAGCAAACTCAAATTTTTATAACCCTAGATCAATTTAGGGAAATATTCTCTTACCTGTAATCCAATTTAGATAAGTAAAAAGAGTGGTTGCATGGATCCAATATCGATTTCGAATATGAGGAAAATCATTTCGGCTATTAGCATGACTAATATCCAATTGCACATGATCCTCACTTATTTTCCTAACCCTTATTTGACTTATGCAATGCTTTGGAGTCTACTTGGATATGTTGATTTCGAATCATATTATCTTCACGTTTCATGATAGAAATATCAAATTGACATGAAGATGGTAATCCAATACTGTAAGTCAATTAAGTTTGTATCATCTGTCCAAGATAAGATTCCATTGCATATCGAGTTTAAATCTTATTTCTTATATGAGTTGTACATTAAGTCCCTTCAAGAGAGTAAAGGTCCTCTCTACTCCTTCGAAAGGGGTTTCAAAGGGACTCATTGTATGATTATTGAAATTAAATTTGCTGGGATGACTACTTCGAAAGGCGCTTGGATACTCCAAAACAAATAACCCCTTTCAAGGGAACCTTCACCTTGACAGAAGAACCTGTGCTTTCGAAAAGGTTCTTCCTTAAAGGTGTAATGACACTTTCGATTCATTTCAAAAGGTTTTCGAATGAGTTGTTTCTTTCTTAAACTTTGCTTTGAAATGTTGACTAGATTTCTTGTTAACAACTAACATCTTTGAAGGGGCGCCTTTCGAAGACATGCAGTCCCTATTGATTCATTCAAAAGAGGTTTCGAAGGGATTGGTCATCTTTAAGTTTGGCTTTGAAGTGTTAACAAAATTTCTTGTTAACATTTTTGGTGCTAAAAGGAGGGTTCGAACCTCGTCCTTGTTGTTTCCTTATAGATAAATTATGGAACTTTTAACTTGTTGCAGGGAAATGAAATAAAAAAGGCTTAGTCGAATGGACGAAGAAGCAGTACATATGACAAATTTGGAGGAAAATATTACTCCAACTTTCAACTTGGAGGGAGTTTTGCATGGACAGCCATCGACCCCAGCACTACCAGATGATAATGCAGTCAAGATAAGATATTGGAACAACAATTACTAGAAATGCAAGAGCTCTTGAAAGCGGCTCTATCTCAAAAATCTTCCAAAACTGCAAAACCAACAACTGAGACGCTCCCCAAGGAGAAACTTAAAAGCTCATACCTACGAAGGCAAGAGCAAGGTCAACCTAACATCGTCAAAGAAAAAAGAACGCTATGCAATTAAAGTTAACCATCAAGGGAGAATACAGGATAAATCTCTTGAGCTATTTGGAAGGTCGACTTCAAAGGAGTACAGCCTAAATCTAAAAAGTTATCATGACATTGAAGCTTATTTAAAAGATGTAGCAGAGAAGGCTATCAAAGATATGCTAAATGCAAATGGGAAAAGAACTCTTGATGAACGAGTAAATGACAATGAACAAGTAGCTCCATTCATAGATGAAATCATGTCAACGGTCATTCCATATCATGACAAGATCCTAACCATTAAATATCATTGCACTACCGATCCCGTTGATCACTTGATGGCTTTCGACAGCCAAATGGGTCTATATAATGCCTCTGGAGCAGTGCAGTGTAGGCTATTCTCAGTAACCCTTCAAGGAGCCATCACAAAATGGAACCGTCAATATTGAGAGAAGACTATTTACTCGTGGAAGAAATTTTCCTATGAATTTTCTACTCAATTCTGCATATGCAAAGATCCCACAGTTGATTATACTATTCTAGCAAACATTATACAAAGGTAAGGAGAATCACTGGGAGACTACCTTAGAAGGTTCAATACGGAGGCACTGAATCCAAGTATATGAATGATAGGGATAAGCTGATTGCAGTGGATTCAAGACTGATAGAAAATACACCATTTTTGAAAGAGCTCTATGTTCACTGATGTAAATCTTAGACTTCTACTTCCAAGCTGATAAATTCATTTGAATGGATGAATTGTACTATGCCAAGAAGAAAGCTAACCTTAAGAAAGAGAGTGGAAGATTTGGGTTTGACCAAGGTCACAAAAGGCTGAGGTGGGAGGATTCCAATACTAATTCAATTGCTTTGAACAAGCCATTGTCTTATATCTATGCTACAACAAAAGAGAAAGTTAACTTCCCAACCTCATTCAAAGCTAGAAATTACCCTGAGCAAAGGAAGGGGGATGATTATTGTGCTTACCATAAAGTGCTGGCTGGAATCATTTAAAAGTTAGTTCATGAAGGACACCAGAAAGGATTCATCCAAGTTCAACAGAAAGGACCCTAGACCAGCGATGGACAACGAAAGTTCCCTAATGCCATCGTTGCAAATAACTTAAAAGATGAAGATCCATTAAATCTGAGTCCACCCTTGAATAGAATTGATTTGATTTATGGGGGACCACATCCAGTAGGAACTAGTAAGGGGGCCAGAAGTAGATATATCAAAGAAGCTAAAGGAGTATTTTTTCAATCCAGGAAGAGCCCCCGCTTAAATCCACGGCTGAATATGTAGATGCCAAATCTTGTTATTACTCCCCAAGAACTCAAAAAGGGAATCCATCACCCCCATAATGATCCTCTTATGATCATTGCTCAAATCGAGCTCTCTATAGTGTCCAAGATTTTGGTTGACATTGGAAGCGTAGTCAATGTTATCTTCAAGCATGCCTTTGATCAAATGGGCATTCCTAAAGATAAGCTAGAGCCTAGTCTTGAACCTATTTTTGGGTTCAATAACAAAGGGTCAACTTCGGTGGGGCAAGTAAAGCTGCTAGTACAAATGGGAGTGCCGCCATGCTGTAGGATTTTTGAAAATCTTTTTGTGATCATCAACCAGTCATTGTACTCAATGTATTCTTTGGTCGCCCTGCATTAGATGAGGTGGATGCATTCGTATCACCAAAGTATTTGATGGTCAAATTCTTAACTAAAAGAGGTTGGGGTACCATTCGAGGAGAACAATTTAGCTTCCGCGAGATGTATTTTGCCACTCTTGATTGATCTAAAAGGGAGTACTCTTATTATTATGATTCCTCTACTGTTTTTTAACCTTTAGATGATGGATTTTTACATCCAACATTTGAAACAAAAATGAAATCTAATAAAATAAATAAACGTGTCTTTGGAAGGTACTTCTCATCTAGAGGCAAAAGGAAGAGGACCGACGCCAAGTCAATAGAGGAAAGCGAGATCGTTACAGAGTTAGATTGCCAAGGAGAAACGAAAAGGATAAAGCCTACAGAGGATCTCGAGGAAATATGTATAGATCTAGCTGATTCGACCAAGATCGTTAGAGTGGGAAAGGAATTGAAGGACAACTTGAAAGCGGATTTAACTCAATTCCTCAAAGCTAACAAAGATGTATTTGCGTGGACTTATTCAGATATGATCGGGATCGATCCATCAGTTATATGCCATGCATTAAATATTGATCCAAATGTGACCCCCATTCGACAAATGAAAAGGCAATTTGATAAGGTTCGAACTGATGCTCTAAAGAAGAGGTTAAAAGGCTTCTTGAAAATGGATTTGTACGAGAAGCTTTTTATCCAAAACAGCTAGCAAATCCAGTGTTGGTAAAAAGGCAAATGGAAAATGGAGAACATTTGTCGACTATACAGATCTGAGAAAAGCATACCAAAAAGACAGTTATCCGTTACCCAGAATAGATCGGTTAGTTGATGCAACTAGTGGTCATAAGCTATTATCCTTTATCGATGCTTATTCAGGATATAACCAAATACCTATGTTTAAACCAGACAAAGAGCATACGAGCTTTATTACCGAAGGGGAAATTTTCTGTTATAAAGCAATGCCTTTCGGGCTGAAGAATGTAGGAGCTACTTATCAAAGATTAATCAACAGAATGTTCAAGGAGAAGATTAGAAAAAATATGGAAGTTTATGTGGATCACATGCTAGTAAAGTCTCATGAAGTTGAGAATCACCTTAAGGATCTTGTATAAATGTTCAAAGTATTAAGAAGGTATCAAATAAGACTGAATCCTTAGAAATGTTCTTTTGGAGTTCATTTCGGAAAATTCTTAGGTTACATCGTTAGTGCACAAGGAATCGAAGCCAGTCCTGACCAGATTCAGGCTATCAAAGATATGGCAGAACCTAAAACTAGCAAAGATGTCATGAGCCTGAATGGTAGAATTGCAACCCTAAGTAGATTTATCTCTAAGACAACCGATAAATGCATCCCTTTCTTCAACGCGATTAAGAAAAGAAAGAATTTTAAATGGGGAGAGGATTGTAAGAAAGCCTTTCGAGAATTAAAAAATCATTTAGAAAGTCCCCTTATATTATCCAGCGCCGTGGATGGAGAAAGCCTATATTTGTATATGGCAGTTTCAGAGCACGCGGTTAGTTCAGTACTAATTAGAGAGGAGAATGGACCGCTAGGACCGCTAGGACCAAACTGGAAGGGTCCCCTAATCGTATGCAAAGTAATTCCACCTGGAGCTTATAAGTTATATCGACTAGATGGCAATATGGTTCTTAGAACATGGAATGCGAAACATTTGCGACCATATTTTCTCGTAATGAACGAATAAAGCACCTCTTCCTTAAGAAAAGTCTACATGATCGGGAGTAAAATTTTCCTTGAATTTGGAAACTACCTTAAATGGTTAAAAGCCTTTGTCCGAGCCAAGATGGCCAGGTCAAAGCGCCTCCTGGAGGGAGGTTAGAGTAAGCCTTTATCCATGCCACGTTATAGCTAGGTTAAAGCATCAACAAGCCCTTGATCGCACCACGCTATGGCTAGATCAAGGCGCCCCGTGGAGGGGGGACGGAGTAAGCCCTTGGTCCCACCACGCTATGGCCTGGCTAAGGCACCGAAGAAGCTTTTAGTCCTGCCACGCTCTGGCCAGGCTGGAGCACCTCCTGGAGGAAGGATGGAGTAAGCCCTTGGTCTCTCCACGCTATGGCCTATCCAAGGCACCGAATAAGCCTTCAGTCCTACCTATAAAGCCTGGCTGGAGCGCCTCCTGGAAGGAGGTTGGGTAAGTCCTTGGGTCCTACTTGTGGATAAGCTAACCAAGTGCACCAGACAACAACGGACTAAGATGTCCAAGCCTGAGAAGCGGCACACCAAATAATGAAAACATACAGAGCCTAAAAGATGGCACATGTCAAAGTAATCAAAACACAAAGAGTAGTGCAAAACAAAAAGCTCAAATAAGATTCTACAGCCTTCGATTGATTTCCACAAGAGGATTTCTGGACTTCATTTATTAATTCCCGAATCTTGGTTTTGAGTCTCCTACTATTGATTTCTGGTTGTCACTTGTACCCAAATCTGGGTTTTGGGTCTCTTACAATTGATTTATGGACTTCATTCATTAATGCCTGAATCTGGGCTTCAGGGCATCTATTATCAAAAGACATCTATTATGGATTTATGGTCTTTTATTAATTCCTAGGTTTATCTTACTAATACCTGAATCTAGGTTTCAGACCTTCTATTATTTCCAGATAAGGATTTTTGGACTCAAATTATTTGTTCCCAAAAGGGGATTCCTAGTCTTTTATGACTTATTTCTAGATAATTATCTCAAGACTTTTCTTATCAAACAATTATTCTTGGTCTTCCATCAGTTTTTCAAAAAAGGATTTTTGAACTTCTATTATTTATCCCCAAATGAGGATTCCTGGTTTTTATGACCTATTCCAGATGATAATTTTTGGACTTTTATTACCAAACAATTGTTATCACCAGAAGAAGGCTTCTGAACTTCAAGTATTGATGCCAGATATAAACTATATGCCTGATCTTCTATTAATATCACAAGGGTTTAATTTATGGACTTCTTTCATTATTACCAAAATTAGATGTTGGGACTCCTATTATTATTTCCAAACAAGGACTTTTGCTCTTCAATCATTCCTAACCGTGGAATTTTATCACTTGTTAACTCTAGATGATGGTCTATTTATCTCCATTATTCTAGATTTAGAATTGAGGAATTCTATTATTAAAAATGCTAATATTGTCTTCAATCTATAGACAAATTACCGAATATACTTTTATATGAATTTTGAACTAACAATAAAGAAAGTTACTTACTTTAAACTTTGCATGGAAATAAGGTCATTCAAGATGGAATAGTGCAAAAGGAAAGTTATTAGTTTTTTGTCCTAAAGAACAAAATCTTCTTTCATACAAAGAGAGGGTGTAAAATGTTAACAATAAAGCTCACTTAAGGACAAAGGCATGAAAGATGACCCATAAAAGTGTTGAAAAAGCTTCGCAAAAATTAAAAAGAAGGGATTCGAAGGCATTGAAGTACCTTTTGAATAAGTTAGGTTGGTGCCGCAAGCACCTGATGCACCTACAACTATTGAGTGAAATAAGAGCTTTCGAAGGAGTCGAAAGGGAGGCAAGGCTACCCTTCATCCTTAGTTAATCCTTTCGACGCAGTTGATTCCACATACATAAAGGAGTCTTATATGAGTTCGAAGCACCTTTTGAAAGTATCAAGTAGCAGGCTCGCGCACGAGAATCAAACCCTTCAAATGGTTGGTTTTGCCATTGTTAATTTTCTATGAAGGGATATTTTACCAATGTGTACCTTTCGAAAGAAAAGATAAGCCTTTCGAAACGGTTGGACCCTTCCGCAAGCATAAAGAAAGCTTCACATGATACCAAATGACCTTTTGCAACGATCCTCTCATCACCTACTAGTTCTTTCAAAACCATTCGAAAGCACTTCCTCATTCACTCAAGTAATCACACATCATGATTAGCACCAGACCAAAGCGACCAAGGAGAGGTTTTGAAGGAGAAGAAGGAATTGGGAGTGCTTCTACTTGTTAGTCCTTGAGATGATGGTTTTGATGACAACAACCTTAGAATAAGATTATAAAATATAAATACTAACATTATAGTTTAGATATATATGTATATGCAGGATTTAACCATGCAGGTACCAAGAATGAAGACTGTACAGTATAGAGATTCAAGATATCAAGATTGAAGACTCATGAGTATCAAGAATATCAAGATTATCAAGAGTTCAAGATTTCAAGATAAGTATTGAGTCTAGAATTATGTTAAAACTTCACAATAGCACTGAAATCTTCACTCCATTTTTCTTTTGGGATGGAACCTATTTCTACCTTTTTAGTGGCTTACAAACCCACGACAAGTAGCTTACAAACCTACGACAAGTGGCTTATAAACCCACGAACATTCTGGTTTTGTACAAGTTCTCGAGTCCTGATATGATGAGATATTCTACAGGAAGAAGCTTGCAAAACTACTTCAAAATGATTTTCAAAACTACTTCTGAATGATTTTCAAAACTGCTTTTCAAAATGTTTTAGCCTTAAAAATTATCTTTTCAAATGATTTTCAAAAAGATGTTTTAGCCTTAAAATATTCTTTGTTTTTGTTTTTAATAAACTTGTGTTTTTAAACTTCGCTTGTTTTAAACTATCTTTATACTTAGATTTAAATATAAAATTATAGTAAAATTATATATATATTATTCTCTATATTTATCTATGTATTTTATCTATAGTCAAGTATATTTATAAAGTTTAAAATAGTTTTAATATAAGATAAATGTTATTTTCAAAGAAAAACAAAATATCAAAATTTCATTTGGGATGTCGACATGCCCTAGTACCCCATGTCGACATAGTGTCAGTTAGATTCAAAAATTTGAATTTCAAAAGAAGTGTCTATTCGCCATAACCTTTCACGAATGGACATGACTGTTGTTCTTCTATAAATAAGGGTTAGTTTCAACGAATTCATATCAGATTTTCTGGCATTTCACTTCTCTTCTTCTTTCACATTTTCTTATTCAAAATCATATCACCACTCTACCGAAATCAACATTGAATCTAACTAGATTATCTCTGGTTTGATTCTCTATCACTATCTAAACAAGATCCAAGTGCTATTCAGAGTTATAGGCTTCTTTGTAATCTATCTAGCGAGAAAAGGTGTGATTGTAGCCTTGGAAATCAATCAAGCGAGAAAAGGTGTGATTGTAGCCTTGGAAATCAATTGGGTGAACTTGTTGCCCCGGAAATCAAGTATCTCTACCCAGAGGATTGTGATTCTGGAGGGTGTACCTCGTAGCCTTGAAACCGAGGGTTTTAATTGTTGAATTGGTGTTGAAAGGAAATCCATACTTGTGTTGCAGGACTGGATGTAGGGTAACTCCGAACCAGTATAAAATCCGGTGTGTTCTTTCCTTTACTGCATTTACTTTATTTCTGCATCTGTGTTTGATTCTGTGATTATATCTGTGTCTGAATATTGCATACATTTGTGTACAAATCAACAATAACTCAAAAAGATTTATTAATTTCTTATAAACACTATTCACCCCCTCTAGTGTTATTCCTAGCCTTAAGATCCATATTCCGCATTCCTCACACTGCTTACATCCAAATAATGTGATAGGGATTACCCCTTTCACTACTAAAAAAGGCATACCTTTCGAAGGCGTCGAAAGGTTCCAGAGGTACACGAAAGTAGCATCGAGGAATGTTGGAACAATGTCCATTGTTAAGGTACTTTTGATGGAGGCGAAAGGACCAATTTAAGCACAATAAGAGACTAGATATCTGCCTTTGAAGCTATGGAAGTAGAAGGACGAAAGTGAAAGGATAGGCGCAAAAGGTTGGGAGAGAGACCTTTCGACAGCTTTGAAAGGATGGGAGCAAAAGGGGTCAATCCGCATCTATAAATACGACCCTAGGGGTCCAAGTTGGGGGCCGAATTTTAAATTCTGGAATTTCTTTCTTACTTGAGAGCAAAATCAAATTCTTGGAACCCTAAATAAATTTGGGGAAATATTCTCTTACTTGTAATTCAATTTAGATAAGTAAAAAGAGTGGTTGCATGGATCCAATATCGATTTTGAATACGAGGACAATCATTTTGGCCATTAGCACAACTAATGTCCAATTGCACATGATGTACACTTATTTTCCTAACCCTTATTTGAGTTATGTAATGCTTTGGAGTCTACTTGGTTATGTTGATTTCCAATCATATTTTCTTCACATTTCATGATATGAAATATCAAATTGACGTGAAGATGATAATGTAATATTGGCAAATCAATTAAGTTTGTATCCTCTGTCCAAGATAAATTCCATTGCATATCAAGTTTAAATCTTATTTGTTATATGAGTTGTACATTAAGTCCCTTCGAGAGAATAAAGGTCCTCTCTACTCCTTCGAAAAGGGGTTCGAAGGGACTCATTGTATGATTATTGAAATTATATTTGCTAGTAGCACTCCTTCGAAAGGTGCTTGGATACTCCAAAACAAATAAACCCTTTTGAGGGAACCTTCACCATGACAGAAGAACCTGTGCTTTCCAAAGGGTTCTTCCTTTAAAGGTGTAATGACCCTTTCAATTCATTTGAAAAGGGTTTCGAATGATTTGTTTCTTTCTTAAACTTTGGTTCGAAATGTCGACTATATTTCTTGTTAACAATAACATCTTCGAAGGGGCAGCTTTCGAAGACATGCAGTCCCTATTGACTCATTCGAAAGGGGTTTTGAAGGGGTTGGTCATTCTTTATGTTTGGCTTTGAGTTATTAACAAATTTATTGTTAACAACACTCATAGGAGGTTCTACGATGGACGTGCATCACTAACGAGGATGTTTGATGGAGCATGGTCAGACATAACCGGAATCCTAATATGCATAATTTCTGACGTGACGTGATATAGTTCTGTCAAAGGATCCCATCGCATCCTATAAGAGGCCAAAACTACGATCGAGAGGTAATACAGATGCGGACGATGAGACACTTTGGAAAGTCGGCATTAGGTGTTCCCACTTGATGCGTAGTGGGGATTACGTGTAATAGTCATAGTTAGGGGAAAATCAGTTCCCCAGTAGCCTATGGGCGGTGATATTAGTGGGCAGTAGTCTCTATAGTTGCATTATGCGATGATATAGGTGGAAATTTATTTCCACGGTAACCTAATGACCGTGTTTCCTTATTGGGTAGCTCTAAGAAGGTGGCTGATCATTAATTGTGAGGTTGGATATATAGTTCGATCCTTGTAGTAGCCTACACATATTGTAGTGTGGGTATGTATTAGACAAGAACCCTTAGGTAATGAACCTTAGGAATTCATGGACACTTGTATCACACCTTATGTGTAATGACCCGCCTTTTTGACCCTCAAATGTTGATACTAATACATCATTGTTATTCATGTGCCCAACACCCAAGTGCCAGAAAGACAGGTTATTAGGGTAAAATAAAAGGAAAAAGAATAGAACAAAATGAACACAATATCAGAATCTCACAGTAGAACGATAACATATAATATCCAAGGACAGTACAAACTATCACTCTAAGATACATAACATTTTAGAGTTATAATTCTAAATACTATCATCATCCTAGACAGTAATAAAAGTCTATCCTTATAAATGCTGATATGTAGAATGTAGTAATGTAGCAGAAATAAGAATACTATGATAGGCAAACATCTAGCTCATCTTCTAGAGCTCTAGAGCGTCCAACTATGACCTACTTTTCATAGACTGCTCGAAAGAGCACACGAGGAATTTAAGGAAAACAAAAGGCAAGTGTCAGACATAAGTCTGGTATGAGAAACTCAAGAAAAACATGTACAACAAGTAAGAGTAATTTTGAGATTGCACGGAATGCCGTAATGGATTTCTTCTCAAAAGAACCACTTATCTAATAAGTACATAAGGTTATATCATAGATAGTATCTAGGGTGAAGAATATAAATTAGAAAATAGTTGTGATACATACATTGATCACACCACAACATATTGAGGGTACAATCTAAACCGCTAAGGTACGTTGACATATGGATTTTCTACGAAGATCTCTCAAGTCAAGCTAAATCCGAACTCCATGCACAAGGATCAGAAGTTACCTTCAGAGCGTCGTATATCTCTTGATAAAATATACTATAAGGAAAACACAACTAGACCACGACCGAACATGTAGAACCAAGTACCATCAACTCCCGCCCACAACATCGATAAGCATACTCTAGATATGGAGTTGATATACCCTATCGCAAGTTAGCTAAACCCTAGGTTGTGCAGCCTACTCCGTCTTTAGCCATTTCCGATGTCGAGGTTACGTTTGGCATCTCTCACACGAGTCATCATCCCTCGAACTGAACACAAATCTCTAAATGGATTACCACATCTTGAACAGATCTCAAAACCACACATGGATTCCAGCATCTCGAACAGATCCACTTCCAAGAGATAGAATGAGTATCTCAGCCTTGAAGTGGTTTTCGATAAGTAAAACACTTACCGGTCCCGGTCTCTTCAAGACTCAATCAACAAATTTGGTCATATTTAACAATAATGGGAACGATCACATATGGAAACTAGGTCTCATATACTTATCACGTTTTCAAAGATTTAGTGCTAAGTATACAATTAAATACTTTCCATAAACAAGAAAGCACACAAAGCACGATCAAATCACACAAAGCACGATCAAGTCACATAAGCGACTTCTAATCCCTTTTTTGTTTAATTAATCTTTTATTAATTAAAACTTCTTTTATTAGTAAAACTTCTTTATCTAATAAAATTTTATTCATCAATCCCTACTATTCATTTGTACTCGATCAATACTTCAAAAAGCATTCATATACTTATCTCAAATGGTACAAGTATATTCACAAATCATTAACAGGAATTCTTACTTTAGACCTTTAATTTTTCTATCTTTATCCAAAGATTCCATACTTATAATTTCCTTCAAAATATCTATTTTAAGGATCCAAGTACTTTCACAAATTCATTTAATTTTTTTTAAGACTAATGTTACTTAAACATTGTCATTACAAATCCAATATCATTTCACTTATGCTTATCTTTAAAACATTCTTTTAATAATCTATTTACATTCATAAGTATAATAAAAAAGGGTTAAAGACGAATGTTATTAACACATTTTCACAACAAACCCAAAACTATTTCCATACTCATATTATCTTTAAAATCATTCTTTTAAAGATCTAAGTTATTATTTGGTTAAGTTTGATAGTCGACTAATCGACTATCCAGTTAAAAACGACCGCTTATAGAAATCACGATTCATATACTAATCTCGTTTCCGATATTACAACTTATATTATCCCTCATTCAAGAGTGAAGCCAGGTAAGTTAGAGCATTGGTTGCATATCAAAGCCTTGCCTAAACACTTCATTTTGGAATCTCACAGATAGATAAGTCTACCTCGTCGGCTTTTAGTGTTAAGTATAGAATTAACGACTTTCATAAACGAGTAAAAAATCAACCTAATTAACATTTTCCCGACTTAAATATTCCTTGGTAAAGAAGGAAGCCGGTAGGTTAGATCACTATCGCTTCTAGTCCTACTCGAACATCAATCTTAACACTCACAAATAGATAAACCTATTTCGTCGACTTTTAGTGTTAAGCTTAGTTAATTTGCTTTTTCAAAACGAATAAATATATAAATACTTTATAAAAACTTATAAATAGGTTTTAAATATCTATGTAAAATATTACTTGAAAATAACTAATTTATAATTTAACGAAAATTATTAAAATCCATGTTTTATAATTTAAAACCCCTTTACTTCCAAAATTCATAAATAAATATTTTAAATATATTTGAACTTCAAATCAACTTTAAAATATGCTAGAAAATACCCCTAAAAATATTAGGAAAATATACCAAATTTAAATATCATTTTTAGACACTAAAAGCCATAAGTAATTTACTACAACATTTATAAATGCTATTAAAAGTCCTTGTTTAAGAACAACATAGAAAAACACAAACTTTACGACCAGTTTTAACCATTTAGACAAATGATCTAAGACTTGAAATTTTTATAGTAAGTACTACCCTAAGGGTACTTAAAAACATTAAAAAAACCCCTAAGAATATCTTTCAATTTATTTATAAAAATTACCGAAAATAAGCAATATTTCAAAGTGTATTTATAACCACCTTTTTGCTCTAACTTTAGCCACTTTGTTTGACCAGTTCTAAAATCTTTTAAACTTTCATTTTTTTCAGCACTAAGAAAATATACAATACTTCTTAAAAATGCAAAGAAATCCTAAAGGATTTCAAATTAATTAAAAAAATTCCCAAAATTAGGACATTTCAAAGTGCTCATATAGCAACCTTCTTCATAGCATCATCCAGCTCTAAGTCATCAAAGATCCTTTCATAGGTGTCAAGCTAATCCTACACTTTCATTGCTGACTCCATTCCTTGGAATGGTTTGTCACCTTGACTAGCAAAGTCTTTGTTCAACATAGTGAAATAGGCTTCAGAGGCCTACACCGGAGCGCCACCATCAATAGAAACATTCAAAGCAGCTACTTGAGCATTCTAAATCATGTTCTGCATCATGTTATAGAACATGGTCTGTAAGTAGGGATTAGCAGCTCTCGAGCCAGCTCCTTCTTCGACTTTATAGATAGAGTTCCTACCAACATTCCTTGTTTGACGACTCATCCTTCAGTCTACAATAAGGATGATTAGTCTCTCTAAAAGAAATTCTGGTTTAGTAGTACTCGTGCATGCAGTGTGACTTCATACTATATATACTACTATATAGTTTAGAAAACCAAAATATATAACAAGTACGTGCACTCATATATATATATACACACTGATCCAATCTAAGGCGAGAACTCACATCCTGTGTCTACTAGATCCATATGGTATGCGGCATAAGTGACAAAGTTATACATCCAATAATAATTCATAAATAAACCATCTCTAGATAATAGACATTAGCAAGCTCCATAGTGCTGTGCAGCGAAATAGAAAATCAGAATAAGTAAATATAGAAATACGAGAGTATGATCTCCTACCCATCCTTTGTCCAACTCCATGTGCTCACTAGACATGATATCCCTAATCTTCTTATTTAAGAGTACCTGGAATAATAGGAAGCAAAGCATAAAATCCCGAGTCAAACAATAGTCTGGTGTGAGTGACACATCCATCCTCACATTCACTCACTCAATGCGTTTGATACGTGATAACTTGGTTGACCATCATGTCAACGACTACTCAATGTCCTAGTTCCTCAGTACTCGAATCCATGCCACTCAGTAGGCCAGGAACTAGACTATCGATCTGATAGTCAAGGGTAAGGTAGGTTCTAACGTCAATGAAATCTACCTCCTCATCACTAGGTCCTAACGTCAACGGTCTCTAGTAGCATATGTGATCCAGGTCCTAACGTTAATGAACTCTGGTCGCACCATCATATACCCTTTCTTCATGAGTACCCATCAAAACCTCGAGTATCATGGTCCTTTAGCATGCTTCATCTGTTGCGGAGCTCATCCTGGAACTGTCCTTACAACTCCCATCTGAAGTCGTCGTGGTTAGAAACTATACTAGACAACAACCATTAGTCGTAAAACATCATCGTTCATCCCATAACCTTCCTCCAACGGTTCCTTCAATCCGAATCATAGTCACCTACTCTATGTCTTGAAGTACAACTATTTATTGTCAAACCCATCACTTCCCATCATAGAATCATCATCTTCGAATCACGCATCATTGTCGTTGAAAATCATCATCGAATACTATAGTACGGTACCGACCTGAGCCTCGACTCGAAATAGTGGGAGTATGATTCGAAGAACACTCCATGTCCAAAGTCACCAGCTTATAGCTCGAAGCACGTCCCAGTGTTCCTATTCCCTAGCCCGAATCAAGTCCTAAAGCGACTTCTTGAATAACTTAAGGAAACTTTAACTCCTCATCTCGGACCATGCCTATCACCGAAACATAGCACATTACCTAGCCATACCCATCACCAATCCATAGCCCATCATCGAACTATGCCTATCATTGATCCATAGCAATCACCGATCCATAACCATCACCGATCCATAGCCATCACCAAATCATTCCTATCACCGATGTATAGCTATCATCGATCCGTAGCCATCACCGATCCATGCCTTAACAAACTCCACTAACCTGAACCTTCATCACTCAAAACTCCTCCATCACCAAACCAAGCAACCCCATGGATCAGGATCGATCCATCACTTAGAATCATTCTCCCCTTTTACACTATTGACCTATACCTCAAGCAAGCACATACATACCCTGAAGAAAACCCCAAAGCAACTTCCCTCCTAGCCCAAAGTATAGCTTGTGACCGATTCCTCACTTAGAATTTCTCTTGACTCCCTCTCGCAATCCATACACTTACACAAGCGACCCAAAGTAAATCCCTTCAAGACTCAAAGCAAACACCTCTAAGGCTCAGAGCACCTCTCTACCAATCCATCAACATCAACCATCTTATTTTTCTCATAACTGGAGCAAACAAACTCCAAATGACTTGAAACTTGAAATGTAGCTTTAGGTGTCCTCTTTGACTTACCCTATGGATCACAAGTCATTTGGACGATTTGACCTTTATGGGTCATCATTGATCCATGATTTGTTCCTAAAACTAAATCGCCATTCGATAGGCGTTTTCAACCATTGAAACTTCATACATGCAGTCATACATTACATACGATATATGTCTACAAGCATATAATAACATACATCCATTTTATAGCCTAAATCTAAAGAAGAAAACCTATTAGAACAAGGAGATCCATAAGAATACAAATTTCACAGATCTTTTCCAAATCGTTTGAAATTTACATACGTGGTTGAAGTGTGTTTAGAATATATTTTAGAGTTTAGAAATTATTTTAAAACATTTTTTTAAGGTGTATGATGACTAATTAGTAAGTGAGAGGTCATAACCACTCACCTAAATCTAAAGCAACCCAAAGATGCATGAAATCTGAGATAAACAGCAGCTCCAAGTAATCTCCAACAGTGAATCTTCAAATCCAAGTGCTAATTACGCCAATCTCCGTCTAATGATAAGATTTGGCTAATTAAAGTAGGTTTAGGATAACATTTTGGCTTAGAAGTGGTTAATGGTGGTTTTCTCTCTATATTTGGGAAGTATGTAATGATGGAGAGAAGTCCCATCATCCCCAACATGATGCTAATCTTGAAATGGGCTTTGGGCCTAACCATTAATTCTCTAATTACCCAGTCAACTGTTCAAAATCAAGTAAAATTTCAAATAGCCAAAACTCCGATAAGTCAGTTTTTCTATTATGACCACTCTACGGAAAAGAGAAACCATCATTCTGATCTAATGGAAGTGGTTTAAGACCCAAATTCAGCTTCTATCAAAAGTTATAGGCCATACAATATTTCAGGGTCAAAATCGTTCAATAAAAATTCTAAGAATGGAAAATGTCTCTAGTAGTCTTTTTCTAAAGTTGTATTGTAATACAACCCTATATAAAAATAATATAAATATTTTACGATCCTTTGATATGTAAAATACGGGTTGTTATATATATATTCTGTGATGTTTTATCTTTCTTTATAACCCTTGACAATTGTCCAACATCGACTGAGCACTGCAGCAACACACCATTTAGTTATACTTGAGTGTTGAAGGTGTAGGGCGGTCATCACATTTGGTATCGGAGCTTAGGTTACGCAATTAACCTGAGTTAATACCATGATCCAGTAGAGATAGGGAAAAATTTATCACTCAGGACTGGATCGATAATATATATTTACACAAATATGAGAGAGACCGTACTTATTATATATTTTTGTTTTCAAAACTATATAGTACTATTAGAGAGGTGTGTGTGTGTCGCATGTATCCACGAGTACCATAATTGAAGTTTTCTTTATGAGAGACTGATCATTCTTGTTCTAGATCAAGAATGAGCCGAATGCAAGAAACACTATGAGGAACTTCGTCTAAGGAGTTGAAGAGGAAGGAACATGCTTGGGGGTTTCTAACCCTGACTTATAAGCTATGTTCAACGTGATGATGGCAAACATTTTGTAGAATGCCCAAGCGACTGCTCCTAATGTTGCTGTAGGTAGTGGTGCTCAAGTGCAAGCACCCAGATTCGATTTCGCCAAGCTGAATAAGGATTTTGCCAGTCTTAGTGGCAAACCATTCTAAGGAATGGAGTCGGCTATGGAAGTGCAGGATTGGTTGGACACATACAAATGGATTTTTGATGACCTTGAATTGGATAAGGCGATAAAGAGAAGGTTTGGCTTCTCGGCAGCTCCAGGGGAGAGCCATGAACTGGTGGAATGCTATTAGAGCTGCTACTCCCGATGATCAGTTTTCTTGGGACTAGATCAAAATCCGATTCGAGGAGAAGTTCATTTCGGCTGCTCAAAAGTCAGTGTTGTTTAGAATACTTGTTGATTTGAAGTAGAGAGACATGTCTGTCTCTGAGTATGTCTTTCACCGACACTCCCTTAAAGAAGAATGAAAAGCTGATTATGGGGTTAGATTACTATTTTTAGAAAAAGCTCGTAGGGCATATTGATGAGCCATTAGAGAAGATAGTCAAGAAAGCCCTTCGACCTGAGAGCTTGTACCCTAAGCCCAAATCTAATGTTGCTAAGGAAGAGCCAAAACCTCAATAAAGTGGTGAAGGCAAGAAGAAGTGAAATGAAAAACAGAAGAAATTTCAAGGAAAGAATGCTCAGATGAAGGCAAAGTGGAATCCTGTCTGCTATGGCTATGGAGACAAAGGTCACTTGGTTAGAGAATGTAAAGATGATGGGAAGAAGAAGTGTTATAACTATGGTAAGTTCAGACATATGTAGAAGAACTGCCCAGAACTGATGCAATAGAAGCAAGTGGTGAAGGTATATGCTTTGGATGCTATCCCATCTTTGTCAAGTGCTCCCTCATCGAAGGAGAAAGGGAAGAGTATCACTATTCAAGGTATGCATTCTATCTATGGTGTTTCCATACACGTTTTATTCGATAAAGAGGCTTTACATTCCTTCATATCCAGTAACCTGATAGATAGATTGGGATTGAAATCCAAAATAGTTGACTGACCTTTAGTAGCGACGAACCCTAATAGAGGCCATACTAGTCTTTGGTTTCTCATGGTTTGGTCTTATCGAGTCATGGATGCTTCTTTGTTGTTTTTGTAATTCATCGGGTTCGGGGTTATCTTGGGGATGGACTGGTTGAGGAAGTATGCAGTAGTAGTGGACTAAAATAAGCTGTTGGTGACAATCAGGGCCGAGAAGGGGTGAAAGGTCGTGATTAGTCGGCTGCTAAAGGATAGGGTTATGGTTAGTTTTTTATATTCGCTCAAGGTCCCATGGGATTAGTTGCCATCCATGCCATCGTTAGAGAGTATCCAAATATGCTCGAGGAGGCCATCGAAACATGCCACACTGAGAGATAGAGTTCTGCATAGACTTACTGAAGGATGCCAGGCCGATAATTTTGCCTTTAAGGTGTATGTCACCTAGAGAGCAGGAGTTAGAGGTTCAAAGGAGTGACATGTTGAAGTGAGGGTTCATTCTTAGGAGTATATCTGAATGGGGTGCACCTATTGTATTCGCCACTAAGGTGGTGTGGGAAATAGTGTTACGGCCTGATTCTCTGTACCCTTTGAATCGACAATAAACCACACATGTCCAACTCAAATTGCACGAAAAGACGGAACATGAAGGGTAATAAAGAAAATAAGACAAAACAGAATGTCACACGAATGGAATAATATATAATATTGAACAAATATCTTTATAGCAGAAAACTTTTAAATACATATATCAGAGTCTAACCTAAATTAAGCTTGGACAGTTATAAACATCTGTCCTTACAATTGTTGACAAACCTCAAACAAAAACAAACAGATAACAGAAGATAATAGAATATGTCATAAGTAGATGAATATCTCCAGCTCTCCTCTGGAAACTTCAACCGTCTTCGAATAAACCTGAAACTACTCGGATCTGACCCGAGTAATGAAAATACTCGGATCGGGCTTGATAAACCAGCGTGAGAAAAACTCAATAATAAATGACAGTGTCATATATCAGCCTTTAAATAAAATCCTTTGAAAATAAAGAGTATCTCATAAGACCATATCCACACATAAACACGGACGGGTTTTTACCTTATGATAACTAAAACACTTTTATATATCAAAACATTTGATATTATTTTTAATGACATCTCATTGAAAACATTTGCAAATAAACTTATTAATCTTAGCCGAAATTGTTACCACTATTAAATTCCAACATACTAGGCTCTACAAACAAAACCGTAGGTTCTTATTAGAGAATGGATTTCCATACAAATGACCAGGTGAAGGGACTACCTTCCGATGGGTACACCTCTAGATGGATGTCCCGAGGCACAGAACATCTGCCCTCTACCAACACAAGACCGACCTACCTCTTTAACTAAGTAGTACCGAATATGTCATCCCCCGGTCGTTACCGACCTTTAACCGAGCATGATCTAGCATACAAACCACATTAATTTACATCCCGAACGTCATAGCGGGAAGAAATATATCTAGAAGGGGATGATCATATCCTAATTGGGAATGACCCACTTAGCTTTGCTGCATCTAACCCTGTTTTGGTTATTTTCGGTTGATGAGGTTCGAGGTAACGATTACCTTTTCTCATAGCATATCTTATTTCACTTTGAATACTACATTCGCCATTTACATTGACTACTAAATGCCTTTCACAAAAATACAACCCTTGAGCTCGTACGTCTCAGGGAAGGGTGTTAAGCTAAGAGAAGTTGCCTTCTTCGCCACCAAACAGATGTACGTTTGTAAAAACCAATGTACGTAATCTCAGAAAATGCAATGTCAGACATTCATCCATACAAGTTCGTTCTAGGATTGAAAGAAATCGAAGGTACTTTCCTCGGCCATTACTAGGCGAGAAGTCCTTGTGGTTTTGAGATTTTTCATAACAAAGAGACCACCACTATAATATAGTGAATCGGGAGTTTATCCCCAATTAATCAACAAGCAGTTCCTCGTTATTATTCGTCTCAATATCTCTGTCTTCAAATATCTTTATTCTTCGAACACGTAAACTGGTTCGAAGTGGTTTTTGGATAGGAATCAACCAAATCCGACCCCGGTTCCTTCGAAATCCAATTATCGATAAAAAGATGTTAAGTTCATAAGTGGATATCAATCATCAATCAATTACTTCATCTTTTATAAAATATCTTTCTTAGATATATTCTTTTCAATTTATTCCATTTTCTTTTCAAGGGTATATGGAATCATTAAGCCTCGTTTATTAAATCATTTGATTTATTTAAACCTTTCTTGAATCCTGGAATAATTCCAGATCATTTTCTCTTTTACTTAGGAAAACCTTTCCAAATCATTCATTGTGTCTTAATCAAAGATTTCTTATATTCAAGTTTTAACTTTTAACTTAGGGAAAATATTCCCAAATCGTTTATTAAATCTTAATTAAAGATTTCTTTCTTAACTTCAAATCATATTCTTGCAAATCGAAGATTATTATAACAGAGCACTACTACCACCTTTGATATGGTAAATTTCACCTCCAGGGACTAATGGCAAGTAATACTACATTATGAAGATCTTTGTCTTCGATATATTTTATTTAAAAAATTAGTTTGAAGGGTTTTCAGATAGGAATCACCCAAATCTGATCCCGGTTCTTCAGATAGGAATCACCCAAATCCAATCCCGGTTCCTTCGTACCAATCATCGAATAAAAGATGTTAAGTGGTTAATAACATTCAAAGAATTTGTTTCCTTTCTTTTATCTTGGAAAAACTTAAATATGATCTTTTAGAGCATTCAGGCTTTCCTTTCGATCTATTCCACCCCTCGCCTAAAAAGAGAAAACATAGGCCATGTAAGTTTAGGGCACTAGTTGCTCCATCCCTAACTTTAGTTAAACACCTTGTTTTATCTTCCCAGTTCTCACAGGCGGGACAAATGTACTAGTCATTTCCGCATACTCAATTATTAGCTTTATTTTGGAATTGATTATAAGATTCCAAATTATCTTTTAAACTCTTAATTTTCCTTTTAAAATTATTCATAATTGATTCTATGAAATATCGTTACGTTTAAACTCATATCCAAAAGGTTATAGAATTTGCAGCATAAAAGTGCTATGGAAAGTGCTCTATAAGCTTATTTGATTTAAACAACTTTTTAATATTTGAAAATTCATATTTTCCATTCCAAATCTCTTTTAAACCATTTTAATAGATTTATCAAATTTATTTCATATTTTTAACCATTTAAAAATGTCATTTATAAAGAAATCCCTTTTTGGATTCCGAACTGCAAAACCGCGATGTTTTTAGAAAATTGTTTTGGACATATTTCAAAATCCACTTGATGAAATCTTGATTTTCTTTCTTCGTTGGAAAACTATGGATATAATAGTCCGGAAAATTCTTATTTCAAATGATTCCGAGCTATATTCCACTTTGTATACTTATTTAATTTTATGGCGCGAAATCGCGAACTACCGCTACGCGACTAGTTTTGACTTGTTTTTCAATTTCTTTTCAAACTTCTTGGAAACACTTTTAAATGTTTATAAAATATTTCTAAATCATTAAAAATTCATTTTAAACAATATTTTTATATTTCAAACTCATATTCCATTTCATTTCATATTATAATATTATATTATTATAATATCATTTCTAATCTTTTTAGATATTTTGAAATCACTAAGAGGCTAAATAATTTCCATACACATATTTATATGGATTTAATTCTCATTTAATTAACTATGGTTAATTACTAATCTTTTCTCTTATCATTATCAAACCAAGTTATCAACCATATAAACAATCACATAATCAACCAATTTGCAACCAAGTTATCAAACATTTAATCATCCAACATATACCAAACTTTTTATGTAATTAACTTGAAATATTTTTATAAATTAGTAACTTTAAAATATGAGTACTCACCTTTTACCAAAAGATTAACTTCCTACCAACATTCATTTAATCCAACACTTCACTAAATCCTCTTAACTTCACCAAACCATCACCTAAACAACTCCACCTCACTTTTTAGTGCTCGGCCATCACTTTACTTCCAATTGCTCTCGACCACAAGTCTTTCCTTCTTCTTTGCTCTTGGCCAAACATTCCAACAACATCAATAAGCTGGGCCTCCCCTTGATCCTCCCCTTCCTCCATCATTTCTTTACTTCTTAGATGCTAAACCATGTTTTGGTGATATTCTAAGGTCTTTGGCAAAGTTTGGTGGAGTTTTGACTTTGTTTGATATGGTTTTGAAAAAGTTAGTAAGGAAAAGAGAATAAGCCATTAGAGAGCGGAAGAAAAGCTTGAAAAAGGAAGAAGAAGAAGTGAAAAAAGTGGGAAAGTGGATGCTTATTTGTAGAAAAAGTTTTGGATCAAAATAATATTATGTAAAAGACCAAAATACCCTTACTTGTAAATAAAGTAATCTCATTTTTTTCAACACTTACCATCACCATTTCAAATCATGCTTTATGTCATTTTCACTCAAGTATTAAGTAAAGAATATAATAATTATGTTTGGTTTGATTTGATGTTTACCTTTTGCTTTGAAATGACATGTTTGTCTTTTTATGCTTACTTTTTCTTAATTATATTCTAGAATTTTCTAAGTATGTTTAGTAAGAGTAAAGTTGATTAGTGAATTAATTAATACTTATACTATTTGAATATATGTTCCTATATAAAAAAATAAAGGTGCGACAACGTTGTTACAACTTTTAATCGACAAAACGTTGATTTTCGATAAAATGTTTTAAGGTCACATTTTCACGTTTTAGTTAAACTATTTATTTATGTAAACCAAATTTTAAAAATAATTTTTTATATTTCTATTTAAAAATATAAACACTCATAAATAAATTAAAATAATTTATTTAACCATTGAACTTACTTTTCTAAAATCAGCATTTTGTCACTTTTGTCGATATAGGCAAATGTTACTATTTTTGTGTATACTCAGTTATTAGCTTTATTTTGGAATGATTATAAGATTCCAAATTATCTTTTAAAATCTTAATTGTCCTTTTAAAAACATTCATAATTGATTCTATGAAATATCGTTACGTTTAAACTCATATTCAAAAGGTTATAGAATTCGTAGCATAAAAGTGCTACGGAAAGTGCTATATAAGCATATTTGATTTAAACAACTTTTTAATATTTGAAAATTCATATTTTCCATTCCAAATCTCTTTTAAACCATTTTAATAGATTTATCAAATTTATTTCATATTTTTAACCATTTAAAAATGTCATTTATAAAGAAATCCCTTTTTGGATTCCGAACTGCAAAACCGCGATGTTTTTAGAAAATTGTTTTGGACATATTTCAAAATCTACTTGATGAAATCTTGATTTTCTTTCTTCGTTGGAAAAATATGGATATAATAGTCCGAAAAATTATTATTTCGAATGATTCCGAGCTATATTCCACTTTTTATACTTATTTAATTTTATGGCACGAAATCGCGAACTACCGCTACGCGACTAGTTTTGACTTGTTTTTCAATTTCTTTTCAAACTTCTTGGAAACACTTTTAAATGTTTATAAAACATTTCTAAATCATTAAAAATTCATTTTAAACAATATTTTTATATTTCAAACTCATATTCCATTTCATTTCATATTATAATATTATATTATTATAATATCATTTCTAATCTTTTTAGATATTTTGAAATCACTAAGAGGCTAAATAATTTCCATACACATATTTATATGGATTTAATTCTCATTTAATTAACTATGGTTAATTACTAATCTTTTCTCTTATCATTATCAAACCAAGTTATCAACCATATAAACAATCACATAATCAACCAATTTGCAACCAAGTTATCAAACATTTAATCATCCAACATATACCAAACTTTTTATGTAATTAACTTGAAATATTTTTATAAATTAGTAACTTTAAAATATGAGTACTCACATTTTACCAAAAGATTAACTTCCTACCAACATTCATTTAATCCAACACTTCACTAAATCTTCTTAACTTCACCAAACCATCACCTAAACAACTCCACCTCACTTTTTAGTGCTCGGCCATCACTTTACTTCTACTTGCTCTCGACCACAAGTCTTTCCTTCTTCTTTGCTTTTGGCCAGACATTTGAACAACATCAATAAGCTCGGCCTCCCCTTGATCCTCCCCTTCCTCCATCATTTCTTTACTTCTTAGATGCTAAACCATGTTTTGGTGATATTCTAAGGTCTTTGGCAAAGTTTGGTGGAATTTTGATTTTGTTTGATATGGTTTTGAAAAAGTTAGTACGGAAAAGAGAAGAGAAGAAGCCATTAGAGAGTGGAAGAAAAGCTTGAAAAAGGAAGAAGAAGTGAAAAAAGTGAGAAAGTGGATGCTTATTTGTAGAAAAAGTTTTGGATTAAAATAATATTATGTAAAAGACCAAAATACCCTTACTTGTAAATAAAGTAATGTCATTTTTTTCAACACTTACCATCACCATTTCAAATCATGCTTTATGTCATTTTTACTCAAGTATTAAGTAAAGAATATAATAATTATGTTTGGTTTGATTTGATGTTTACCTTTTGCTTTGAAATGACATGTTTGTCTTTTTGTGCTTACTTTTTCTTAATTATATTTTAGAATTTTCTAAGTATGTTTAGTAAAGTAAACTTGATTAGTGAATTAATTAATACTTATACTATTTGAATATATGTTCCTATATAAAAAAATAAAGGTGCGACAACGTTGCGACAACTTTTAATCGACGAAACTTTGATTTTCGACAAAATGTTTTACGGTCACATTTTGACATTTTAGTTAAACTATTTATTTATGTAAACCAAATTTTAAAACTAAAATTTTATATTATTATTTAAAAATATAAACAGTCATAAATAAATTAAAATAATTTATTTAACCATTGAAACTTACTTTTCTGAAATCAGCATTTTGTCACTTTTGTCGATATAGGCAAATGTTACTATTTTTGTGTATACTTCTCTTTCCAAATCCTATCTAATATTGTTTGAATCATATAACCTTACCTATTTTATATTTTAAATCACTCTAAATAGTATATTTTAAAGTGGTCAAATTCTGGGTTGTTACAAATAGTGTTGTACAAATCATACTAGTGCGAACGGTTAAGGCTACTTTAACAATAAAGGGAAGGTGAATAGTGTTTTATAACTTATATAGAACTTTTCTAAATTGTTTCAAGTTTTATATCCAAACACAGATAATCAATACAGTTATATATTAACAGGTAGTCAATATATATATATAAATGTAGTAAAGGTAAAGTTAAAGTAAGAGAGATGACACTAGGAGTTTTATATTGGTATGGATTGACCAATCCTACGTCCAGTCCTTTACAATATCTGTACAGATTTCCTTTCAAACACCTACTTTAATCAGGTAGCAAGTAATTTAGAATACAATCTCGATTTCAAAGCAATAAGACACACCCTTTGTAACAACTCAGTATTTACATGTGATCAATAATAATCTTAATTAAAATGGATTCTTTTTAATTTAAAACAAATAATTTGAATTTATCTTAGATTATTGAAATTTTACAATAAAGTAACTCGTGGAAATAAATTAACTTGGGAATTATTTAGTGCTGGGTAAATAATTTAGACCTAAAGATACGAATTTTATTTGGAATTTTATTGTATAGTTTATTTAGGAAATAAATAAAAAAATAATTTTTTATACACTCTTTTTCTAACCCAAGCCATATTTCAGGCCCAAGCACAAAACCTTACATCTAGAAATTTATGTATTGAGATCTTTCCTCGTTCACTAATTATTACTTTATGTATACTTCCCTTAGTTAATTATCTTCTTCCTCGACAACCTTCTTCTTCCAAATTCTATAATAAATCATATAAATTATTATAAATTATAAAATTCGAGCATATGTATCTCAACACCTATGTGCACCTATAGTGAAAAAGGAATTCAAGTTTTTGGTTGCTGTGTTGGGTTCTAGGTGCATGCGATCAGAGAGGGGGAGGAGGAAGATGATCTCAGGTGAGTAAACCTTACTCACGAACCTATGTTTGAACCATATATGTATGCTTGGATTGATTTATGTTGTGTATAATGATGTGTGCAACGAATTGGAAGTAAGAAATGGAAAGAAAGAGAAGTAGATGATCGAAGATCGATCATCTGTGGTCGAGCCAGGCCATAGAAACACGGAAAGGGTAGGTCAATCGGTCGAACGGTCGAGGTAGCGGTTGCCCAAATCAGTGAATTTTTCTTACATATGTATATATATTTAAACTTTTTATAAATAAATATAATCCATATAAATATAATTCTTACTTTATACTCTTCATTACACTTGGTAAAAATAAAAAATAAATATATAATTTAAGAAATTTCATATTTAAAAGTAATTGTTTAATAATATTATATTAATAAATAATTATAAAGGTTTATTAAATTATTATTTTAAATTGGTACATGGGTTTTTGGAGTTCATTAATGATTTTGGAAGTAAAAATTTAGTAAGTATAGTGAATTAAAATAATTTATTCATATTTTATATAAATATTTGTTTTGTTATATAATTTTATTTCACATGTGTTATTATTTCCTTATGTATAATTGATTTTGAATGTATGAATGATTCACCATTGATATTGATTTTATTAATGTTTTAATACGATATGATGATGATATCCTACTGTAGGATTTTGTGATATTACTATTAATGTGATTTTTTATGAAGATTTTAATTCTGTGTGGCAAGGAATCTGAATAAACGGAGTTATAATACTATTTGGGATCGGGCATTTGGTGATATTTCTTTGGTTATTTTTTGGACTCGTTATACAGAATATTATGGAGATTGAGTGTAGTTTACGAGCTTTGAGTAAACGTTTGAATATCACTCAGTAGTATGGAACGCTGTTGTGGTATTTATTCAGTTATTCATTATTAGTAGATGACACTCATGTAATGGGGTTTGTGGAGAGGCTTGCTGTGGTGAGTCATGAATATAGCCATGTGTCGCGATTGGATCGGGCTGTGTGTCAGCGTTCATATTGGGCCATATGTTGGCATTCGTATTGAGTCGCTTGTCGGCATCTGTATCGAGTCGTGTGTCGGTGATTGTACTGAGCTGTGTGTCGGCATTTGTATCGAGCTGTATATCAGCGATTGTACCGAGCCGTGTGTCAACAATTATATCGAGCCATGTATCGATAACATATGGAGCTATGTGTCGGTATTTATGAGGAGCTATATATTAGCTATTGAATAAAGGTACTATGTGTCTATCTTGTCCAGCTCCCTTTATGTTAGGGAGTGAACTAGACTGGCCAGCATCCACCCTGGCGGCCTAATCGCTGCGGTCGTGTCCCGAATCGATGATACCATTTCATATATATATATATGGCCATGTATTGGCCTATTGTCGTGTGTTAGCATATGTGTTCGCCCCTGTGTCACTTATAGGCCAGCAGTCAGTTGCCTATAGAGGCATGTGTCAGGTCATGACCAAGGAGTCCTCGCGTTAATGAGCACATCGGTGGATCATTTTCATAATACTAAGAGGGAGATAACCAATGACTATAGGAGTACTGTTGAATAGACACACGTGTGGCTCCTAGAGTAGGCAGACGTGCTACCAGTCTCCCATCTAGTTTCGGTGTGTGTGGTAGATAGATATATACTATTTAAATTCTCATAAGATATGACTCTACCTGGGACTTCATGTCTTGCGTACAGTCATTTGCATGTCATGATTTATTCTAATTTATTCATACATGTTGAGATGAGATTATATCTAGATAGGTCACTAGTGTTTAGTGGATTCTCATATCTTTTATTGTATATGATTTTTTTATAGGCATATTATATTTCTATATTTTATATTGATGATGATATTTTAAGATTAATAGATATTTGGGCAATGCCGTATGCTAGTGCTAACCTGACTATCCTTCATGATATCTCATTTATTACCAATTTCTGGTTTTAAGGATGATTTCTAGATATGGATGATTCACCCGATTAATCTTGATTTGTGATTTCTTATTTGATGTGTTTACATATGGGTGATGACATCTTTATACATGACCTCGTGATATTTGTTTTATGTGATATTTTGATGATTGTGTATGATATTACAATTATATACCATGCCTATGTTACTATATATATATACATACCTATATTAACATTGTGACCATTAACTTGAGTTACTATGCCAATATTATCATGTTATTAATCCTGGTATGTACTTTGTCACCAACATTGTTAATCCTTGATTAAACATAGTCTGATCCGTAAGTTATTTACGTAATACTTTGGTCAGTCCGAGTCATTTCGTGTATAGAGACAGTGAGACCAGCTTTTGTCTTGGGCATATAGGAGGCTAGTAATTTAGCATAGTAGTTTATCATTTTATATTGCATTGTCTCTTGTTTATATTCACGTAATGTAAGTTGAATATACTTTGTATATCTAACATTATATATTATTGTTGTGATTCTGACTTTGTGCTCTCTAGTATTTCTGTATATTGTGCACTGTTCTATCCTTAAGGTATGCATGTTTGTCGCTTTTTGCCGATACTATGTATATATAGGTGAGTTATTTATTCAATGCTTGAATACATAACAGTGTTAGCCCAAAGGAATATTCACGTGTGTACCCCATATAGCCTCATTCTCCATTTTATCTAATAATATTACTTTTATTTTATTCTTGGATAGTATGGGTATAGAGGTGGGGTTTTAAGTTGGTATTAGAGCAAGGTTTAAAACAATATATCATATATTAGAGACAGTAGTTAAGACATTAGATGAGACCTAGAGTCCTTATCCCCTTGGGTGTGTTGGGAAGTTATCCTGTAATAAAGGAATAATAGAAATATATAGGATGATTACTGGGTAATCATTTGGGGACATATTTGTTATTTTCCACATGTACAAGATATTTGGAATTATTATATTTTGTATATGAAAATATAAGATGATTGACCTTGGGTGGCATAATATTGAATTGTTATGTTTTTTTATTTTGATCAGAGCGCGCAGCAAAAACTGACAAACCGATTTTCCACTGAGAACGTTGATCGTTGTTTCATATGTTTGTTTAGTTATTGGTAATTGGTTGTATTGAATTTAATTTTTATTACTGATGGTAGAATATTTGCATGTCTTTATCAAAGTTGTGGTATGGATTCAATTTTTGATCATTGGTTGTTATTAATAAATGTGTAAGGTGTTTATTTAATATTATAAAATATTTACTGAAGTGGGTTATTATTTGATTTTATGATGTGTATTAAAATGATATTTTGATTTAATACTAATATTCAAAGAGTGTTTGAAAAGTGTTTGGACATTATTAAGTATTTGTTAGAAATAAAGACTTTTGTATAGGTACATATATGAATATGGTCTGTTATTAAATGTTTTGAAAACTAAGTAAATATATTAATTAGGAATTTCTTTAGAATATATATGTACTATAAGTATGATAACTAGTTATTGAGTGTTTGTTATAGATGAGTGTTTGTTATAAAAAGATTTTGATTATATGTATACAACTTGTTAGAAGATGTTTTAATTAGAAGAATTGTGGTAAAGTTTTGTATTGGCTTAAGTTTGATACAAATTATAAAGGTAAGTATGTTAAGGGGTTTGTATAGATAATATTATAGAAAATTTTGAAATAAGATCGTGTTAATTTATCCGTTAAGTGGATTATGAATTCTAGTCGATGAGCCTGCACACATATTCGATAAGGATTCTAAAACACTAGAACGAGACATTTGGATACAGTTTTTTTGAAAAAATTATTTTAAATGTTTTGAGAAATTAAAAATATTTCAGAAAGGATGAATATTTTAAGGAATATTACAAGTATAGTTAGAATTTTGATAAAGTGATATTTGAAATCAATATTTGTAATGGTTTTGGAAAATGAGAGTTATATTTATTGTTTTGAGGAAAATGTGTTGTGAAAACATTTTAAGTGATGTATGTAGCCATTGGATATTAGTGAATGGCTAAGGTCATTAGCGATGCAACATCATTATATTTTATAGTGTTTGTGATTTTGATACGTGGTGTATGTGTTAAAATATAATTGTATGAAGTTTTGAGAAATTATATGTTAATTGAATTTGGGATTTATGGACATTAAAATACGAGGTTAATAAGGTGTGAAAATTTATTTATGAGTTTTAGGTTATAATTGAATAGTTTATAGTTTATTAATATTTGGAATTAATTGGTAAGATTTTGGGGATATATAATTTATGTGATTATAAATTTTTTAACAGTTTGGATATTTTGATTTCAGTAAATAAAGTACATTTTAGAAAATTATAATTTTATAAATTTAAATTATATATTTAGAAAAGTTATACGAAATAAATATGTATTTGAATCATATTGACTTGTGATAATTAAGAATTTTATTAAAAAATTATGAACTTAAGAGAGTTTATAAAGTTTATATAGAAGGAAATATTTGAATATATATATATAAACGTGTGTGTGTGTATATATATATGTGTATGTATATATGTAACAACCCGCCAACCCGTACCATTCAAGTTGACAATAAACCACACATGTGCAACCTAAAGTGAACAGAAAGACCGATAGTTATGGGAAAGAAGAAAAAAAAGAGGAGAAGAAGAAGAGAAAATAAATTAAAGAAATACAGAAATCTCACAATCGCAGCGGAACAATATATAATATAATATCAATGATCTTTACAAAGATAAACTGTTATATACATACATTCATCAAAGTAAAACAATAATTCACTATTATCAGCCTAGACAGTTTTAACAACCTGTCCTCACAAATGCTGATGATTTCAAGAACAAAATAGTGGAAATAAACATATACGTAAATACGACTTGAAGACCTCCAATCCGTCTCCTGAGCTCCAATGCATCCAAAGCAAATCTGTAAAAATGCTCGGTCTGACCCGAGCATTATAATAAAATAACACCCGAGTCAGTCTGGACCACCATCGTGAGAAAACACACCCAATTGGATTTGTAAGTTATAAAATCCTTTGAAATCTAAAGTATCTCGTAAGACCACACCTCACATAAACACGGATTGGTTTTTACCTTACGATAACTAAAACCATTTCATATGAAATTCTCTTATACTATAATAGTGTCTAGATACAAATACTTATTAATCATAGCTGAAATTGTTACATTAATTAAATTCCAGCATAATACGTATACAATTAAAACCATAAAGGCTCGTATTGGAAAATGGATTCCATACAGTGACTGGGCTATTAGGGTACCGCCCGTCATGGTGCATCTCTAGATAAAATAACACCAAGGTCGAACCCATCGACCCCTGCCAGCACAGAACCGGCTGACCCTTCACTAGATAGTATCGAATATGATCACCCCGTTTTTGGGCCTCGAAGCATACAATTTGAGAGATAATAGCGACTCTAGATAGGGATGATCATACCATACTTGGGAGCGACCCACTTAGCCCTGCCGCATCTCCCCTGTTTTAGTCATTCCCGCTTGATGAGGCTTGAGGCTACGTTTTACCTTTATATAACATTTCGCACTTAGAATGCTAATACTACCCTCCAGGAAACAATGCAATATCAGTATTCATCCATACTACGAGTGAACGAAACACTTGAGAGCTCCGTCTCCAAATTCCATCATCTTCAAGACGTCTTCACTTTGAAACGCATTTGTTGAATCGAAGTGGTTTTCGGATAACATATCCGATCTTGGTCTTTTTTATAAAACATTTGATAATTCCCAATAAACTCAATGCTGGTTCTTTAGGAAATAAATAGTCAAAGACAAGATCAGAGATCACCTCCTAACCGTTAGTGGATGGATTTCCTTATCATTGTCCTAGGAGAACGAAACAAGATTTATATGCATGGTACAACATCTCTAAGATGACTGTGCCACATAACTCACGTGTTTCTGCTAGATATTTCCAAAGTTACGTTTTGGGTCCAATTCCGATAGTCGGTTATTTAACATCAAATAACAAACATTAAATCATGAATTTAATTCCATAGGGAAAACCAAGATTGGTCAAGCACCAAGCAACACTAGGCGTTCTAAACAAATTCTTCCATTAACTCAAATCACTTTGTAAATATTTGTTCCAAAATACTTTTACGAAGATTCATTCATAAACCCTTATACTTTCAATACTTGAAAAATATCCATATACTTATCTCAACGGTATAAGTATATTCACCAACAATGAGGACGATTCTCTTATATACAATTCTAAATCATTTATAAACTCCATTATAAATCCACAAAACCATTTAATAAACTGCTTTTATAAATCTATAACCCATTTCTAAAATTCATTTATACATATCTAAAACCATTTATAAAACTCTTTTATCTTTTAACAAATCTTCCTTTTCATTTCTAAAACATATTATAAGATTCCTCTTATAATCCACGTCTGTTTATAAAAACCCTATTTATAAATCTCGAAACATTTAAATTTGTTTTATAATCTTTTCCTTTAAACAATAATATATCTAATAATATCATAAATAAAAATAAACACTAACTTTAAAACATCTTAAAATAATAATTAATGTAACGACCCATAATTTTGGATATTTGAAATTGGAATATTAAATTGATTTTAAATATTTATAAGTTAATTTTTAACTTGAATTTCAACTATAACCATTTATTGGATAACTAAGTTATTGAATTTAATAATTGGAAATTGGTTAAAATATTTAATATGGAGTTTTAAGCTTGTTAAAAATAATTTAAAGGCTTATAATTATTTTATTAATAACACTGAAGATAATAAAAGTTTTAAAATTTGATTTAAAAGTGATTTGTTCAGTTTTAAAAATATATCGTTTAAATTGACATTTAAAAATAGCCTTCCGGGGCACAGTTTCGGAATTCGATGAAACCAGTTCCATTGGATCCGTAATAGTGTATTATTATCGGATTTCAAAATTCGCAACGTTGGAAGTTATCATTTGGTCGTACGGTATATGTAACGACCCGACTTTCCAAGCCCGGAAAATCGAACCATTTAAGTTAAGAAGAAGAGGTAGAAGAAGAAAAATAGAAAACAACATCAGAATCTAACCATCGCAGCGGAATAAAATATAATATATATCAACAGATCTTTACACAAATCAAAACTATATCTGTTTATACAATACATCATCAGAATACATCATCAGAGTACATCAACATCCATAACATACAACTGAATACACAGCGGAAAAATAATAGCAAGTACGGGAGTACGTATCGTCATCCAGCTCATCTCCTGAGCTCCACAGCATCATATCCTGTATCCTATAATACTCGGTCTGACCCGAGCATTATAATAAAATAACACCCGAGTCAGTCTGGAATACCAGCGTGAGAAAATCACACTCAAATTGATTATTAAAGTTTCAAAATCCTTTGAAAACAAAAGCATCTCGTAAGACCACGCCACAAATAAACATGTCGGGTTTTTACCTTACGATAGCTAAAACACTTTATATCAAAATCCTCTGATATTATAATAGTGTCTATAGAAAGTAAAATAGAATCTAGCTGAAATGCTTGCATCTCACATTTCAACAATAGTTGGGCACAATCAAAACCGTACAGGCACGTAGGGAGAATGGATTTCCAACGAATGACTAGGCACTGGGGTACCACCTGTTACAGTACGTGGCCTAGATCACAGTACCGAGGAGTACGCCCGCTCCCCTGCAACACAAGACCGGAATCACGTATGGGAAATTCCGAATATGATCACCCCACGGTTGGGATCAGCAACCACACCACTAAGCCGAAATAAAAGGGACATCTAGATAGGGATGGCCATACTCTCCAGTGGGCGCTACCCACGAAGCCTTGCTGCATAACCCCTGATTTTCAGTCATTCCCGGTTGATGAGGCTCGAGGCTAAAACGATACCTTTTTAGAATATATCCCTTAGAATGCCCATCGTCCACCTGACGATGTCACGAAAGCATTCGTCCATACAAGTCCGTCCCGGGTCCGAACGGAACCGAAGGCACTACTCCTACTACATCCATTTTGGAAATATCCTCAGGATTAGTAGCGACTAGCCCTTGCACTTCACTGCTCCATCTTCGACTCCGAACACGTTTCACGAAACGTACAAACCGGATCGAAGTGGTTATCGGGAAATTAATCCCGATTCCGGTCTCTTCGAAACGATCAGCGCATTTGGCCAATATTGATAGTCGGTTATTTAACTATCAATTCACATTCACAAGCAACCATCACACAATAAATAATCTTCCACATTATTTAATTGCCTCAAATATCCTTTCAAGATATATTCCTGAATTTTCAAAACTCATTTGAAAACAATTTCAAAACAATTCCCGCTTACGGAATACATTTCTCAAATATTTATCTCCTCTGAAACACCAAGTACAAAATACTTCTAGATTTAAAAATAATTTAAAAACACTTTATTATAAATATACTTTATAATATTGAAATTTTAAAACTACTTTAATACTTTATCAAAATATATACTTTAGAAATATTTAAAATGAATCCACTTTATAAATATAAACTAAATTTCTCTTTTTAAAACATAATACCAAATCACTTTTATATAATTACTACAATAATAGATTTTTGAAAATACTTACCTGGGAAATTAACATTTAGGAAAATAAAACATTCTTTTTAAAACAACATTAAAACTTTTAACAAGTATTTAAAATTTCTTTGAAAACGTACTTGGCTATCCAGAGAAATACACTTCTCTTTCCCATCTTTTAAAAATAAATCAACATTTATTTTTAAACCCATCCATATCCTTTTATAAATTCTCATCTTGAATTTATAATTCCAAATATCCACTGATATTTTAATTTACTTTATAAACCCAGTTTATATCTCCAAAATCTCATTTCTCTTTAAATTTCAAATCCCAAAATATTTAAATCAATTTACAATTTGATTCTCCAATTTATTTTACTTTGAAATAAATTTCCTTACTTGATCCATTTATTTCCAAATTCATTAACTTCCAGATTTTATCTCTCATCTTTGAACTGAAACACAAGTTTCAGATTTCCCAAATTCCTTCTTTCTTCTTAATTACATTTAAACATTGAATTAAAATAAATTATATATTCCTTTAAATAATATCACATAAGTTTTTAAATTCCATATTTCTTTGTTTATTCAAAATTCCTCTTTTCCATATTTATTTATTAGAATTTTGGAAATCACTTTTATTCTTAATCAGATTTATTCTCAAATTTATTCCAAACTCTTTATAATTATTTTACTTAAAAATTTACTCTTTTATTTTTTTTCAAAAATTCCATTCTAGAGATTTTGATAACTCAACATATCCAAATCAGTCCAACCAAACCATAACATCCAATTATCCATATAATTCATCACAGGATATCAAAAATCATATCATAGAATATTTAAACAAAATTAAATATTTTGAGGAATCCAGTTGGATCCCTCCAACCTGTTTCCCTGCATCCATAGATGTTAGCACAATACCAATTCCACTTCAAGGTGGAATATCGCGGTATATGGGTTTTATATAAAATCATCCGCTATTATGCGGCGCATAGGGTCTCATCCGCTATATAAATGCGGGAATATCAACAACTCCAATATATACATATGCCAATATGTATATATTGCTATATACTACTATATATACTATAGCACATCAACCAATTCAATCATTCAATCAATTATTTAAATTTAACCATTTAAATTTAAAATAAATTCAGCTGAGTGAGATTAACTCACCTTTGCTTTTCATTTGCAATCCACTTCAATATTGCCTTGGATTTTCCCGATTTGACCTTAAATAAATATTACACAGTTTTATTAATATTCGTATTGATCGTAAATAAATTATCGTTATAAATTTTATTTAAACCAATAATTATATTTTATCAATTCTCTTAATTTCTTTTTGAAACTATAAAAATACAAGTAAAATAACCTATACGGGTTTCAAATCTATTTTTATAAATTTCTTCAACATTACAAAATCTTATATATATTTTATACCAGTTTATTTCCTTTAAAATTAAATTACAGATCTACCTTCATCCATTATTTAAAATCTGATCTTTAAAAATTTCTATATCTTACATCTACATATAAATATATATAAATTTATGCTTTCCTATCAAAAATCATGTTTACTGCATATCGATATATCTATCTATATATATCATTAAATTTTCCTAAACTAAAAAAAAAATTCCCTTCCTTTGAAATCTTTCGTAACTACAAATGTAATTTAAAATGTTTATACTCATTTTATTAGGAAACTATATATATAAATTGAAAAACTGCTTATACAAATAATTTATGTAGACTTTTAAATAATCTAAACAAATTCCAAAAAATCATATTCACGTATACATACTTAACAGTATCATAAAACCCTCGAACTTTTTTTTAATGTTTCCATGAAGATATACGTGTGCTTAAACACATCTTATTCCTGCTGAATCAAACTCTTTCATATTAACATTTGAATCAATTATTATTAACCAGAGCTGAGATTACCTCACGCACACTCACGAATCTGACCCACTCCAACATCAGCCCCGCATCCATCAAAATCGCCTCCTCCTTCCCATACTTGCATTGCTCTCGCGTTCCCATTCGATCGCGTCGACTTCCCCAAACCCTAGAACCCCAAACCGGAGCCGTACGAACCCCCACTTCACTGTCTCGCCGCCGCTCCTCATGCGCGTGCTTCACCAAACGACGACGACTTCACGCTCCGACGAACACCCCACCAAAGTCGCGACAGCTGCCGCACGCCATGTGTTCGTCCCTCTCTCGAATCTGATGAGCAGGCTTTGGCCTAATGTTCTTCGATTAATCTGAGTTTAAAGGAGGGGAAAAGGGGACTAGGTCTCGAACGAAAAGGAAGAGGGGAATCTATTGGTTTGAATGATTTTAGGAAGGAAGAGGTTTGCGTTTATAAATTTTTTTGGAGGCTGCGATTACTATACATTTTTTCCGATGGCTTTGATTTTGAGATAAGGTAGGAGGCTCGGTTCCGCCATTAAATTTGTTGATTTTTTTATTTGCTTCTGAACTTTGTTTGAATACTATGCTTCCTTTAACGAATGAACTAGGAAGAAAAGAAAAAGAAGGGGCGTGTAGGAGAAGCTAACAGGAATAATACGGCTGTGATTTGATTTTTGACAGGTGAAAAGATGTACGATATTTTGAATTAAAACGACTAATTATTCTAGGCGTTTATATACCGTACGATCACATAATGATTCCGAATGCTACGAAATTTGAAATCCAATAATAATTTAATGTAACGGATCCAGTGAAACTGGTTTCGTCGAATTCTGAGACTGCGCCTCGGAAGGCTATTTTTAAATTCAATTTAAACGATATATTTTCAAAGCTGAACAAATCACTTCCAAATTCAATTTTAAAAGTTGTATCACCTTCAGAATTATTAATATGAATTTTATAAGCCTTCAAAATATTTTTAACAAGCTTGAAACTCTTAATTCAGTATTTTGCCCAATTTTCAATTGTTTAATTCGAAAATCAAATGACCCAATAAATAGTGATATTTGAAATTCAAGTTAAAATTACCATTTTGAATATTTAAAATTAATTAAATATTCTCATTTCAAATATCCAAAATTGCGGGTTGTCACATTCCTTCCCCCTTAAAAGAATTTTGTCCCCGAAATTGCTAGATAGGAAGAATGATCCATAATCCATTAACTATTTTCTTAACTCAAATAGTTTTTAACCATTCACAAACCCATCAGGTAATTAAGGACACCCTATTCCTCTTTTACCTTCCAACCTTAACCATAAGCCTCACCATACTATTCAGTTATCAATTCAAATTTAAATTTGAAAGAAAGAGTCAAATTATCAAAATTTCTCAAAATTCTCTCCCTAAATTCCCGAAAATTTTTGCCAGCATCTCCTTTGCGCGGCTAGCTCGGTACTACTACAAAAATGGCCCTACGGCCTTCCAAATCCAAAAAGAAAACAAAAAGCCAAGTGGCTGGATCAAAATCCCAATCAAATTTCATATAGAAATTCAAATACGTACCTTTTGTCGGGCCATTAAATTTTATCTTCTAAAATCAAAAATCCCAATTTATCCATTGCTTTTATACACCTGTATATCCTACTAAGCAATAACATCCAATTACAGCTTCAAAACCATTTTAGACATTTCTTTACAAATTTCAATATTTGCTTTACTTAAGCCCGTACGATGCACATATATCATCCGTACGCAATATCACATTCGATCGCTCACTCGATCACACAATTTCACTTCCGAACTAGTATTGTCCGCCCGACTTTCTAGTGCGGACTCAGATCTGGTTTCTCGATCTGAAACCGTTATTTTCCTTGCATAGTCGTAAACTATGATAGAGAATATCCAGAATCGATCAACAATCCATATCCAGGTTCGCCGTCGAAAATCGAGTGAAAAATCCTACTCGGATCGATAAAACTATCTCGAAATTCTGTGCTCGAATCCGGATCAAATAGCTATGCGAATAAATAATATACGTACACCTTACGTATTTATATTCATCGATATTTAGTTATCAATTTCGTTTTGCTTCACATTCATTTATTCACTTAGAAAAATTTCCTCAATACCACATTTACTTAAGAATTTCATTCTTCATTCTTAAGTTAAATATAAATATGTTATATACATCTTACATTAATTTTCTAAAGTTTATTTTTTTTATTTCTATTTACTTTTCCCTTACAATCCCATTAGAAATCAATTTGGCTTCCACTTTGAATATCGAATTAGTGTCACTTACTAATTAATTTAAATCTCAACTAAGTTTATTTACAAACTTTATCTTCTTTAGTTCCTTCGATTTCACTCACTTTACATTCGCATTTAATATAGATTTAAATGTTCAATTTCAACTTTATTTGTTTAACCAATTTAAATCATTTATCGTTAATGAAAATTTTCAAAAATTTTCTAACTCCCAAAGTTTCCAAAAAATTTTGGCAGAGTCTCCTTTGTACGGAGGGACTTCTGCGATATCGCAGGATGCACAAATATATATATACATCGGCCTCAGGCCGGAAATCACAATATATATCAATATAAGCAGTTCATATTTCTTATTTTGAATTTTTTTGCGTAAGCGTACCTTATTTTAGCATTTTCAAACAAGCGGCTATTTATTTAAGCAATTAGCGCAGTCAAATCCAGCCAAACGGCTTCCCGGTACCTGTACTAACTCAATTTAAACAGTTTAGTGACAAATATTCAAAGTTTGTTATCATTTCAATTAATCTCAATAGCTAACACATACATAACATAAGCAATATTCGCTAAACACTTCCATAAGTGAATTTATTAGGCTCTAACACAAATTAATTGCTTCCATTTAAATGGTTTACACTTCATTAGTTACATTCTATCCATTTTAATCCAAACGAACTCATATCATTACAATTGATTCAAAAACCAATTTTATTGTTTATATTAACTCATAGAGTTTTAGACAATAACATTTGCGTCATCGACGACCATCTTTATGCAAATCCAATGATATTCACATAATAGAATATCCATTCATGTTTATAATTAATTTAAATTGATACCGACTCAATTTATACCTTATTCTCTCCCTTCCAAATTTATTTCGCCTTTCACATTCAATTTGTTAGTCTTTCGACTTAATTTACATTTGATAATTTCTATTTTATCCAAGTTCATTGATTTAATTTATCTCTACTTACGTGGATTTTATTCACAAATTCAAACCATCTCTATGATAACCCAACTTTAGTTTATTGGACTACACTTCCACTTATATTCCATTTACTAACAATCCAAGTTACATTTAATTATAATTTGAGTTCATTTCCAATATTATTATTAACCCACAATTCAACTTTCATTTAGCCAAATTCGAACTCCATTTCCATATTCCATTCACTAATTTATTCAATTTACTTTATTTCCCAATTTCAATCCAATATTTGATTCCCATATCAAAAATCACTTTAACTATTTTCCTGGAGTTCTATCCATTTAAAATAATTCAAGTTTTGGATTTCGTTCATTTTTCCCAAAATACAAACAAATTTTATTTGGCTTATTTATTTTACTTCAAATTTTATAATCCACAAACTTATTTACATTTTACTTTTAACTTGGAATTTCACATTTTATTTAGCCAATATATTTTTATTATTCCATAAACACTTGTAATTAACTTCCAGAGTTTTAAACAATTTCAAAATTTCAAAATCATTTTTGAAATCACTATACCCAAAACCCTTTTCAATTTCAAAACCAAACTCAGTTTTGCAAACAAACACCAGCCCAAAATATCCAGGTAGCAATTTCTCTTTTGGAAACTCGAAAATGAACATCGATGATGCTGTAGTCATCACCGAAATTATTTTCCAACGACCGAAAGAGAATTTAATGCTTTTATCTCTTTAAAAACATTTCAAATAATTTTAATTTCCAAATCTCACAAGATTTCAAATTCAAAAATATTTCCGAAATAACCTCACTATTATTTCTCCAAAACCCTTTGAAAACCATTTCCAAATCCCAGGAATTTAATTTTTTCCCAAAAATCCCAAATTGCAATTCCTTTAAATCTACATTCAAACATTCTCTGGAATTTATCTCATTTCAATTTCAACTGTTTTTCTGGAATTATATTTCAAAATTATAATCACCTTTACAGTTTACATTTACAAATCTCATTAGTATATGAAGTTTATTTCAATTCATAATTTACATTTATAATCTATATTTCTCAAATTCCATTTTGTTATATAAATTTATTCTTGAACTTTGGTTAAATTCCAATTTCACTCTAATTCCTTAACAGAAATGATAATTATCATTTCCTAACAACCAAGCAACCAAATATACTATAATAATTTACGAAAAATTATTTCTTTTATACACAAAATAATTTGGGCAAAATTATTTCATTTACCCCATTTAAAAACAATACCGTGTCGGTTTATCTTGTTTAAGAGTTTAGAAACCCCTATCGATATTGTGGCGTCCCACACATCGACCAGAATCCATAAACACTCAACCAATAAGTCAACACAATATAAAACCATTTTATATTCACTAACAAATACGCGCTCATATTTATTAATACTCTCAAAATTCCCACCAGAGCCAAGGTTGTCGCCAGCCTAAGCTCTGATACCATATGTAACGACCCGACTTTCCAAGCCCGGAAAATCGAACCATTTAAGTTAAGAAGAAGAGGTAGAAGAAGAAAAATAGAAAACAACATCAGAATCTAACCATCGCAGCGGAATAAAATATAATATATATCAACAGATCTTTACACAAATCAAAACTATATCTGTTTATACAATACATCATCAGAATACATCATCAGAGTACATCAACATCCATAACATACAACTGAATACACAGCGGAAAAATAATAGCAAGTACGGGAGTACGTATCGTCATCCAGCTCGTCTCCTGAGCTCCACAGCATCATATCCTGTATCCTATAATACTCGGTCTGACCCGAGCATTATAATAAAATAACACCCGAGTCAGTCTGGAATACCAGCGTGAGAAAATCACACTCAAATTGATTATTAAAGTTTCAAAATCCTTTGAAAACAAAAGCATCTCGTAAGACCACGCCATAAATAAACATGTCGGGTTTTTACCTTACGATAGCTAAAACACTTTATATCAAAATCCTCTGATATTATAATAGTGTCTATAGAAAGTAAAATAGAATCTAGCTGAAATGCTTGCATCTCACATTTCAATAATAGTTGGGCACAATCAAAACCGTACAGGCACGTAGGGAGAATGGATTTCCAACGAATGACTAGGCACTGGGGTACCACCTGTCACAGTACGTGGCCTAGATCACAGTACCGAGAAGTACGCCCGCTCCCCTGCAACACAAGACCGGAATCACCTATGGGCAATTCCGAATATGATCACCCCACGGTTGGGATCAGCAACCGCACCACTAAGCCGAAATAAAAGGGACATCTAGACAGGGATGACCATACTCTCCAGTGGGCGCTACTCACGAAGCCTTGCTGCATAACCCCTGATTTTCAGTCATTCCCGGTTGATGAGGCTCGAGGCTAAAACGATACCTTTTTAGAACATATCCCTTAGAATGCCCATCGTCCACCTTACGATGTCACGAAAGCATTCGTCCATACAAGTCCGTCCCGGGTCCGAACGGAACCGAAGGCACTACTCCTACTACATCCATTTTGGAAATATCCTCAGGATTAGTAGCGACTAGCCCTTGCACTTCACTGCTCCATCTTCGACTCCGAACACGTTTCACGAAACGTACAAACCGGATCGAAGTGGTTTTCGGGAAATTAATCCCGATTCCGGTCTCTTCGAAACGATCAGCGCATTTGGCCAATATTGATAGTCGGTTATTTAACTATCAATTCACATTCACAAGCAACCATCACACAATAAATAATCTTCCACATTATTTAATTGCCTCAAATATCCTTTCAAGATATATTCCTGAATTTTCAAAACTCATTTGAAAACAATTTCAAAACAATTCCCGCTTACGGAATACATTTCTCAAATATTTATCTCCTCTGAAACACCAAGTACAAAATACTTCTAGATTTAAAAATAATTTAAAAACACTTTATTATAAATATACTTTATAATATTGAAATTTTAAAACTACTTTAATACTTTATCAAAATATATACTTTAGGAATATTTAAAATGAAACCACTTTATAAATATAAACTAAATTTCTCTTTTTAAAACATAATACCAAATCACTTTTATATAATTACTACAATAATAGATTTTTGAAAATAATTACCTGGGAAATTAACATTTAGGAAAATAAAACATTCTTTTTAAAACAACATTAAAACTTTTAACAAGTATTTAAAATTTCTTTGAAAACGTACTTGGCTATCCAGAGAAATACACTTCTCTTTCCCATCTTTTAAAAATAAATCAACATTTATTTTTAAACCCATCCATATCCTTTTATAAATTCTCATCTTGAATTTATAATTCCAAATATCCACTGATATTTTAATTTACTTTATAAACCCAGTTTATATCTCCAAAATCTCATTTCTCTTTAAATTTCAAATCCCAAAATATTTAAATCAATTTACAATTTGATTCTCCAATTTATTTTACTTTGAAATAAATTTCCTTACTTGATCCATTTATTTCCAAATTCATTAACTTCCAGATTTTATCTCTCATCTTTGAACTGAAACACAAGTTTCAGATTTCCCAAATTCCTTCTTTCTTCTTAATTACATTTAAACATTGAATTAAAATAAATTATATATTCCTTTAAATAATATCACATAAGTTTTTAAATTCCATATTTCTCTGTTTATTCAAAATTCCTCTTTTCCATATTTATTTATTAGAATTTTGGAAATCACTTTTATTCTTAATCAGATTTATTCTCAAATTTATTCCAAACTCTTTATAATTATTTTACTTAAAAATTTACTCTTTTATTTTTTTTCAAAAATTCCATTCTAGAGATTTTGATAACTCAACATATCCAAATCAGTCCAACCAAACCATAACATCCAATTATCCATATAATTCATCACAGGATATCAAAAATCATATCATAGAATATTTAAACAAAATTAAATATTTTGAGGAATCCAGTTGGATCCCTCCAACCTGTTTCCCTGCATCCACAGATGTTAGCACAATACCAATTCCACTTCAAGATGGAATATCGCGGTATATGGGTTTTATATAAAATCATCCGCTATTATGCGGCGCATAGGGTCTCATCCGCTATATAAATGCGGGAATATCAACAACTCCAATATATACATATGCCAATATGTATATATTGCTATATACTACTATATATACTATAGCACATCAACCAATTCAATCATTCAATCAATTATTTAAATTTAACCATTTAAATTTAAAATAAATTCAGCTGAGTGAGATTAACTCACCTTTGCTTTTCATTTGCAATCCACTTCAATATTGCCTTGAATTTTCCCGATTTGACCTTAAATAAATATTACACAGTTTTATTAATATTCGTATTGATCGTAAATAAATTATCGTTATAAATTTTATTTAAACCAATAATTAAATTTTATCAATTCTCTTAATTTCTTTTTGAAACTATAAAAATACAAGTAAAATAACCTATACGGGTTTCAAATCTATTTTTATAAATTTCTTCAACATTACAAAATCTAATATATATTTTATACTAGTTTATTTCCTTTAAAATTAAATTACAGATCTACCTTCATCCATTATTTAAAATCTGATCTTTAAAAATTTCTATATCTTACATCTACATATAAATATATATAAATTTATGCTTTCCTATCAAAAATCATGTTTATTGCATATCGATATATCTATCTATATATATCATTAAATTTTCCTAAACTAAAAAAAATTCCCTTCCTTTGAAATCTTTCGTAACTACAAATGTAATTTAAAATGTTTATACTCATTTTCTTAGGAAACTATATATATTAATTGAAAAACTGCTTATACAAATAATTTATGTAGACTTTTAAATAATCTAAACAAATTCCAAAAAATCATATTCACGTATACATACTTAACAGTATCATAAAACCCCCGAACTTTTTTTTAAATGTTTCCATGAAGATATACGTGTGCTTAAACACATCTTATTCCTGCTGAATCAAACTCTTTCTGTAACGACCCAGAATTTTGACCAAATTAAATTGAGAATATTTAATTAATTTTAAATATTTGAACGATAATTTAATTTGAATCCCCGATATAACTTTGAAAATTGGCGATTAAATTATAAAATTTAATCTATTGAACTGAATAAAAAAAATTTGAATCCTCAATTTAAAGTTGAAGAAAAATATTTTTGAAAGCTTTTAAAATTCGTAATGATAATACTGAAGGTAATAGAAACTTCAGAATCAAGTTTGAAAATGATTTATTCAGTTTTGAAAATTTATATCGTTCGTATCGATATTTTAAAAATAGCCGTCCGGGGCACAGTCTCGGAATTCGATGTAACCAGTTCCATTGGGTCCGTAATATGGAGTTATTACTGGATTTCAAATTTCGTGGCATTTGGAGTTGTTATGTGCGAATACGACACGTAAACGCGCTGAAGTTTTAAATCGAATTTGATTTAAAATTTAAATTTTAAATATTTGTCAACGCACACACGTTCTTCCCTAAATCCACGCCGAGCATCACGAGACTATCGTGCAACCCATACCTCCTTCCAATTTTAAATACTCCTTTTCCTTCGTCTACTCAAAACAAATTTCACAGAAGAAAAATAAATGGCCAATCGAGTTTCTTTTAATCTGAATCTCGTTTTTCTTTTTTTCCCCTTCCTCAGTTCTAAAAGAAAAATGGCGATAGCCTAGAATTCAAATTCAAACGATTCCGCCTCTGAATAACAATCTCGTTCGAGTAGCTAGGGCTCGACGCCGAGCGTTTCGAGTGGCAATCGAGCGACGAAATCACGTACGAAAATTCGTGGACGCAAGAAGATGGCCAGAGTCAAGGCCGATGGTGGTCGCGATCGAAAATCGTGAGGGAAGTGGCGGCAATCTCGATCGAGGTTGGGAAGACGCTCGCGATTTAGCATTTCTGCTGGCGCTTGGAGTTTGGTGGTGTCACGATCGGTCGCGTGGATTCTCGAGCACAAGAGGGTGGTCGCGATTTCTGGAACATGGGAAATCGATCGAGGCGTTCGTTCGCGAGATGGCGGCGCTCGCTGGAAGGGGAAGGCGCGGTGCAGTCGGGGTCGCGTGGTGCTGGGTAGGGTCTCGAGCCTGGTATCGTGCTGAGGTAAATATATATATATATATATATATATATATATATATTTTATCTTAAATTTAATTTTTAAAATAAGTGTTAAATTAGTTAACTGCACAAAGAAAAAAAAATAGCAAAGTTGAGACCTGCATATATAGTAAATTTAAATATATATATAAATATAGGAATTTCAAGAGGGTATCTTATTGAGGAGGTAATTTCGATTTTAAAACATTTTAGTTAAGTATGTTTAAAACTTTTAAATTTACTTTAAATTTTTATTTCGTTGATCAAACAGTTTGTTTAAAACTTGAAAACAGTAAATATATGTATAATATAGGATTTTGAAAGTATAGGAATTTTAAAACAATATAGAGTTTATAAAGACTAGATTTTTAAAGAAAGGAATTAGTTTAAAACTAATCATTAGTTAAGTCAAATTTTAAAACGAAAATTAACTAGTTCGATTAATTCAAATATTAATGAAAATTGTATAATTGTTTATACAAGGTCGAATACAATGAAGAAATGATCAAAATGGAAAATGGGATTGCTAAATAAAAGCGAAGGTGAGATTTTCTCACTCGAAGGAAAATTTAATTATACAGTTATTGATTGATATGATTGCTATTTGAATGTGATATTAGATATAGTAGGATATATCTATATATATAGCAATATATACATATTGGCATATGTATATATTGGATTGATGATTTCCCGCCTCGTATAGCGGATGAGACCCTATTGCGCCGTTAGTAAGCGGATTTTTATAAAAACCCATATACCGCGATATTCCACCTCGAAGTGGAATGGTATTGTGCTAACGTCTTTGGATGCAGGGAAACAGGTTGGAGGGATCCAACTGGATTCCTCAACTGTATTTATTTATTTACAGATGTTGATATATATTCTATTATCATATGATGATATATGATGATTGATGTTGTGATGGACTAATTGATGCGTTGCATCATTGGATTAAATTTTTGAAGTTTTAAAACAACGATTTTAACTTTAAAAGAGATTTTTAAAGTGATTTTTTGTAAATATACGTTGTTAAATTTTTGGAAATTAATTTACAAACGTTAAAATTATTAAAGTTATAAAGGTTAAGATTTTGGTGAAATATAACCGAGAGGGGATTTTTGAAATAAACAGTTAAGTAATTTATAAAATAGTTTAAATTTGGATTTTCGAATTATTAAAAACGATTTATATAAAAGATGTATAGAATTGATATTTATCAATTAAAATTTTTGGAAATTTAAACGAGTTTTTATAAATTGTGGAGATAGAAAATTTATAAATTTATAAGTTGTAAAGATATGAAATTTTTAGATTTATAAATTGTGAAGTTAAAATGAATGAAATTTATAGATTTATAAATTGTGAAGTTAAAATGAATGAAATTGTAGAATGGAAGGTTTATAAGAAATTAACTTATAAATTGGGTTTTTGCCTTCAAATGAAATATGGATCGCATTTGTTATGTCATTCCTTCTGGATAAAGGTGGTATCATGGTATGGAGCCCAGATACTTAACCTCTGTGGTTGCTGCAAATTTATTACTTTGTGGTTGTTGCGAATCGGGGATCCTCGGGAAGATCGGTGACGATCGGGGGATGGCATACGCGTGTCAGTAGTTACCTATTTTTGCAGAGGTAACCCGGCCTTGTGTTGGCAGAGATCCGGTTAGGTTCTCGGGTCGTCTATTCCAGGGACGTACCTATCGTGGATAGGAAGTTCCTTAGCCTGACCATTTGTTGGAAATCCAAAGAAACAATATGAGCCTTGTACGGTTTTAGTTGTAGAACCTGCCATCTAATATGGCAGCTATAGCAAGCATACTATAATGGTACCTATGCTGGCTAAGATTTATATTCTACTTTCGAAATGTTTTTCTACACTATGCACTAATAATAATATCAAAAAGAATTTGATTTTCGCGTAGTAAGCATCTTTGACTATCATAAGAAGAAATCTCCTCCAAGTCTGCGTTTGCATTGTGTGTGTGGCGGGAGGTCTTATGGTAGTTTCATTTTCCAAAAGCATTGCGAATTGATTTTAAATTCTCCTGTTCTTTGTTTTAAAAATAACTGTTTTACGATCTCACACCAGTCACCATGACTGACTCGGAGTTTATTGTTCCCTTCTAAACTCTGGGTGCCCACCAATTTCCACACGGGCAGTCTAGAGTTAGATTATCAGGATATTCTGGATATTCTGGAGCTTTGGAGATAAGCTGGATGACGAGACGTAGTATTTGTATCTAATAGTATTCATTCCGCTGTGTATTCTGTATGAGGACAAGTTATATAACTGTCCATTGTTGTACTGAGTTGTATATTGACTCTGATGATTGATGTATGTATAAACTGATATAGTTCTTTGTTTTAAAAGACTAGTGATTATCTATTATATATTGTTCCGCTGCGATGTGTAAGATTCTGATATTGTTTTCTGTTCTGATGTGTTGTTCTCTTCTTTCTTCTTCTTCTCTTTTTCTTCTATCTGTTCTTCTACTTCTTCTTTCTAAAACCCTCACTATTGGAGTTTCCGGCACTCGATTGCTCGGCAGTCGATAAAGTGAGTATCGATGTCGAATTTTCGAAAGTCGAAAATTTCGGTACGTGACAAAGTGGTATCAGAGCATATGGTTAAGCGACAACCCTGCTCTGTTGGGTGTTACTCATTAGAGATAGAGTCAGTAGTACTCTAGAATGAGTTGAGTGTAATAATAGATACGAGTGCGTATTTGTTAGTGAATATAAAATTGTTTTGTATTGTGTTGACTTATCGGTTGATTGTTTATGGATTCTGGTCGGTGCAGTCTAGCTAACTGTAATCGATAGGGGTTTCTAAACTCTAAACAAGATAAACCGACACAGTATTGTTTTAAAATAGGGTAAATGAAACAATTTTGCCCAAAACTATTTTTGTATAGAAAAGAAATGATTTTTTATGAATTATCATAGTGTATTGATGTTTGGTTGTTAGGAAAGTGATGATATTGAAATGTTATCATTACTATTGAAACTGAATAAGAAACTGAAATCGAAACTCCAAAGTTAAGAAATAAATTCACATACAAATGAAATTAAAGAATGTAAATTATAAATGTGAATTGTAATTTGAAACGGAATTCCAGAGAAGTATTTGGAAAAGTTTTGAAAAGAATTTGAAAATTTTGGTGATTTGGAAAGTTTAAATCTTTTTGATTTGAAAATGAATTTCAAAGGTTTTGAAAAGTATTTTGGAAGGAATGAAAAGCTCTAAATTTTTTTCGGTCGCTGGAAAATAACTTCGATGATGACCGCGGCATTACCGGTGTTCATTTTCGGGTTTCCAAAAGAGAAATTGCTGCCAAATTGTTTTAAAAGGAAGTTGTTTGAAGAATTTGGGTTTTGTTTTGAAATTCAAAGGATAATTTGAATTGATTTCAAAATGATTTTTGAAAAGGTTGAAAAAGACTCTGGGATACTATATAAAGATATTTATGAAATATTACTGGTTGATAACTTATACCAATTGAATTTTGGTAAAATAAATTTAACTTAAAAAAATGAGTTAAATAAATGTAAGTATAAGTGAACAAATTTGAATGAAGTGAAATTGAAAGTTGAAATTCATTTTGAATTTGTAAGCAATGAATTGAATTGAATAATTATAAATGAATGATGAATAAAAAATTCAATAATGGAATGTGATTTGATTTGAATCACGTTGAATAGGAAATTCCTAACTTGGAAAAGGAAAATGAATAAGGATTGAATCCGAATAAACTACTTTGATAATTAATTAATTCACGAAATGGAAATTGAATTAGTTAAATTTAAACTTGAATTGTGAACTAAATAAAAGAGTGGTTCGAAATTGAAGATAAATTCAAGTAAGTAGAAATAAATTTCAAATGAATGAATAAATTGCAACTGTAAGTGCAATGGAAGTGAAATGACAGTAGATGAACGAATTAAATTCAATGATTATAAAAGAAAAGTAAATTGAATTCAAATTGGAAATCCAGTTTAAATGACAGTAGATTTAACCGAAGGGTAAATTGAAAACAAATTGTGGAAATGAACAAAAGTGAATAAAACTGGAATTGAAATTTAATGTTGAAAGCAAATCTGAATTTGTAAGTGAAGCTTATTAAATGAAGTGAATAAGATTAAAACTGAACGTTAAACTTCTTTTGAATTTGGTAGTAAATGAAGTTGAAACCGAATGAAAATATGAAATGCAAATTAAATTGAATGGAATCAATTGCCAATGAAGTGAACTAAAGATAATTGATAAATTCAATATTCAGAATAGAAGATAAAATTGAATTCAAATGGAATTTTGAAATGAAAAGTTGAATGGAAATATATGTAACTTCAACAGTGAAGTAAAAATGTATAAGCAGTTTATATTGAAAATTTTGTAATAGAATTTGCAAAATGGTTTGAATATATGTAACTAGATATTATGGCTAGTAGGATATACAGGTATAAAGGAATTGGAATTTGATTTCGAAGATAAATTTGAATTGCTCGAAAAAGGTATGTATTTGAGTTTTAATATGAGTTTTTGATGATTTCTCTCTAGCCGCTTGGCTTTTTCTTTTTCTTTTTGAAATCTGAGAGTCCGTAGGGACGTTTTGTAGTAGTGCCGTATTAGCCGCGCAAAGGAGACGCTGGCGAAATTTTTCGAAAATTTCAAGTGTTAGAAAATTTTTGAGAAAATTTTGAAGTTAAAATTTGAATGTAAACTCGAATTTGAATTTAGAAGTTAAACAATGTTGTTTGAAACTTTAATTGGAATTGGAAAGTTAGTAGAAATGATAACGAATCTTTAGTAGAAAGATTTGTTTTGATGAATTGATAAAACTATTTAGATTGTGAAAAATAGTAGACGAGTTAAGGACCATTTTTCCTAACTTGTAATTTCGAGGACGAAATTCTTTTAAGGGGGGAAGTCTGTAACGACCCAGAATTTTGACCAAATTAAATTGAGAATATTTAATTAATTTTAAATATTTGAACGATAATTTAATTTGAATCCCCGATATAACTTTGAAAATTGGCGATTAAAATATAAAATTTAATCTATTGAACTGAATAAAAAAAATTTGAATCCTCAATTTAAAGTTGAAGAAAAATATTTTTGAAAGCTTTTAAAATTCGTAATGATAATACTGAAGGTAATAGAAACTTCAGAATCAAGTTTGAAAATGATTTATTCAGTTTTGAAAATTTATATCGTTCGTATCGATATTTTAAAAATAGCCGTCCGGGGCACAGTCTCGGAATTCGACGAAACCAGTTCCATTGGGTCCGTAATATGGAGTTATTACCAGATTTCAAATTTCGTGGCATTTGGAGTTGTTATGTGCGAATACGACACGTAAACGCGCTGAAGTTTTAAATCGAATTTGATTTAAAATTTAAATTTTAAATATTTGTCAACGCACACACGTTCTTCCCTAAATCCACGCCGAGCATCACGAGACTATCGTGCAACCCATACCTCCTTCCAATTTTAAATACTCCTTTTCCTTCGTCTGCTCAAAACAAATTTCACAGAAGAAAAATAAATGGCCAATCGAGTTTCTTTTAATCTGAATCTCGTTTTTCTTTTTTTTCCCCTTCCTCAGTTCTAAAAGAAAAATGGCGATAGCCTAGAATTCAAATTCAAACGATTCCGCCTCTGAATAACAATCTCGTTCGAGTAGCTAGGGCTCGACGCCGAGCGTTTCGAGTGGCAATCGAGCGACGAAATCACGTACGAAAATTCGTGGACGCAAGAAGATGGCCAGAGTCAAGGCCGATGGTGGTCGCGATCGAAAATCGTGAGGGAAGTGGCGGCAATCTCGATCGAGGTTGGGAAGACGCTCGCAATTTAGCATTTCTGCTGGCGCTTGGAGTTTGGTGGTGTCACGATCGGTCGCGTGGATTCTCGAGCACAAGAGGGTGGTCGCGATTTCTGGAACATGGGAAATCGATCGAGGCGTTCGTTCGCGAGATGGCGGCGCTCGCTGGAAGGGGAAGGCGCGGTGCAGTCGGGGTCGCGTGGTGCTGGGTAGGGTCTCGAGCCTGGTATCGTGCTGAGGTAAATATATATATATATATTTTTTATCTTAAATTTAATTTTTAAAATAAGTGTTAAATTAGTTAACTGCACAAAGAAAAAAAAATAGCAAAGTTGAGACCTGCATATATAGTAAATTTAAATATATATATAAATATAGGAATTTCAAGAGGGTATCTTATTGAGGAGGTAATTTCGATTTTAAAACATTTTAGTTAAGTATGTTTAAAACTTTTAAATTTACTTTAAATTTTTATTTCGTTGATCAAACAGTTTGTTTAAAACTTGAAAACAGTAAATATATGTATAATATAGGATTTTGAAAGTATAGGAATTTTAAAACAATATAGAGTTTATAAAGACTAGATTTTTAAAGAAAGGAATTAGTTTAAAACTAATCATTAGTTAAGTCAAATTTTAAAACGAAAATTAACTAGTTCGATTAATTCAAATATTAATGAAAATTGTATAATTGTTTATACAAGGTCGAATACAATGAAGAAATGATCAAAATGGAAAATGGGATTGCTAAATAAAAGCGAAGGTGAGATTTTCTCACTCGAAGGAAAATTTAATTATACAGTTATTGATTGATATGATTGCTATTTGAATGTGATATTAGATATAGTAGGATATATCTATATATATAGCAATATATACATATTGGCATATGTATATATTGGATTGATGATTTCCCGCCTCGTATAGCGGATGAGACCCTATTGCGCCGTTAGTAAGCGGATTTTTATAAAAAACCATATACCGCGATATTCCACCTCGAAGTGGAATGGTATTGTGCTAACGTCTTTGGATGCAGGGAAACAGGTTGGAGGGATCCAACTGGATTCCTCAACTGTATTTATTTATTTACAGATGTTGATATATATTCTGTTATCATATGATGATATATGATGATTGATGTTGTGATGGACTAATTGATGCGTTGCATCATTGGATTAAATTTTTGAAGTTTTAAAATAACGATTTTAACTTTAAAAGAGATTTTTAAAGTGATTTTTTGTAAATATACGTTGTTAAATTTTTGGAAATTAATTTACAAACGTTAAAATTATTAAAGTTATAAAGGTTAAGATTTTGGTGAAATATAACCGAGAGGGGATTTTTGAAATAAACAGTTAAGTAATTTATAAAATAGTTTAAATTTGGATTTTCGAATTATTAAAAACGATGTATATAAAAGATGTATAGAATTGATATTTATCAATTAAAATTTTTGGAAATTTAAACGAGTTTTTATAAATTGTGGAGATAGAAAATTTATAAATTTATAAGTTGTAAAGATATGAAATTTTTAGATTTATAAATTGTGAAGTTAAAATGAATGAAATTTATAGATTTATAAATTGTGAAGTTAAAATGAATGAAATTGTAGAATGGAAGGTTTATAAGAAATTAACTTATAAATTGGGTTTTTGCCTTCAAATGAAATATGGATCGCATTTGTTATGTCATTCCTTCTGGATAAAGGTGGTATCATGGTATGGAGCCCAGATACTTAACCTCTGTGGTTGCTGCAAATTTATTACTTTGTGGTTGTTGCGAATCGGGGATCCTCGGGAAGATCGGTGACGATCGGGGGATGGCATACGCGTGTCAGTAGTTACCTATTTTTGCAGAGGTAACCCGGCCTTGTGTTGGCAGAGATCCGGTTAGGTTCTCGGGTCGTCTATTCCAGGGACGTACCCATCGTGGATAGGAAGTTCCTTAGCCTGACCATTTGTTGGAAATCCAAAGAAACAATACGAGCCTTGTACGGTTTTAGTTGTAGAACCTGCCATCTAATATGGCAGCTATAGCAAGCATACTATAATGGTACCTATGCTGGCTAAGATTTATATTCTACTTTCGAAATGTTTTTCTACACTATGCACTAATAATAATATCAAAAAGAATTTGATTTTCGCGTAGTAAGCATCTTTGACTATCATAAGAAGAAATCTCCTCCAAGTCTGCGTTTGCATTGTGTGTGTGGCGGGAGGTCTTATGGTAGTTTCATTTTCCAAAAGCATTGCGAATTGATTTTAAATTCTCCTGTTCTTTGTTTTAAAAATAACTGTTTTACGATCTCACACCAGTCACCATGACTGACTCGGAGTTTATTGTTCCCTTCTAAACCCTGGGTGCCCACCAATTTCCACACGGGCAGTCTAGAGTTAGATTATCAGGATATTCTGGATATTCTGGAGCTTTGGAGATAAGCTGGATGACGAGACGTAGTATTTGTATCTAATAGTATTTATTCCGCTGTGTATTCTGTATGAGGACAAGTTATATAACTGTCCATTGTTGTACTGAGTTGTATATTGACTCTGATGATTGATGTATGTATAAACTGATATAGTTCTTTGTTTTAAAAGACTAGTGATTATCTATTATATATTGTTCCGCTGCGATGTGTAAGATTCTGATATTGTTTTCTGTTCTGATGTGTTGTTCTCTTCTTTCTTCTTCTTCTCTTTTTCTTCTATCTGTTCTTCTACTTCTTCTTTCTAAAACCCTCACTATTGGAGTTTCCGGCACTCGATTGCTCGGCAGTCGATAAAGTGAGTATCGATGTCGAATTTTCGAAAGTCGAAAATTTCGGTACGTGATCCTTTCATATTAACATTTGAATCAATTATTATTAACCAGAGCTGAGATTACCTCACGCAGACTCACGAATCTGACCCACTCCAACATCAGCCCCGCATCCATCAAAATCGACTCCTCCTTCCCATACTTGCATTGCTCTCGCGTTCCCATTCGATCGCGTCGACTTCCCCAAACCCTAGAACCCCAAACCGGAGCCGTACGAACCCCCACTTCACTGTCTCGCCGCCGCTCCTCATGCGCGTGCTTCACCAAACGACGACGACTTCACGCTTTGACGAACACCCCACCAAAGTCGCGACAGCTGCCACACGCGATGTGTTCGTCCCTCTCTCGAATCTGATGAGCAGGCTTTGGCCTAATGTTCTTCGATTAATCTGAGTTTAAAGGAGGGGAAAAGGGGACTGGGTCTCGAACGAAAAGGAAGAGGGGAATCTATTGGTTTGAATGATTTTAGGAAGGAAGAGGTTTGCATTTATAAATTTTTTTGGAGGCTGCGATTACTATACATTTTTTTCGATGGCTTTGATTTTGAGATAGGGTAGGAGGCTCGGTTCCGCCATTAAATTTGATGATTTTTTTATTTGCTTCTGAACTTTGTTTGAATACTATGCTTCCTTTAACGAATGAACTAGGAAGAAAAGAAAAAGAAGGGGCGTGTAGGAGAAGCTAACAGGAATAATACGGCTGTGATTTGATTTTTGACAGGTGAAAAGATGTACGATATTTTGAATTAAAACGACTAATTATTCTAGGCGTTTATATACCGTACGATCACACAATGATTCCGAATGCTACGAAATTTGAAATCCAATAATAATTTAATGTAACGGATCCAGTGGAACTGGTTTCGTCGAATTCTGAGACTGCGCCTCGGAAGGCTATTTTTAAATTCAATTTAAACGATATATTTTCAAAGCTGAACAAATCACTTCCAAATTCAATTTTAAAAGTTGTATCACCTTCAGAATTATTAATATGAATTTTATAAGCCTTCAAAATATTTTTAACAAGCTTGAAACTCTTAATTCAGTATTTTGCCCAATTTTCAATTGTTTAATTCGAAAATCAAATGACCCAATAAATAGTGATATTTGAAATTCAAGTTAAAATTACCCTTTTGAATATTTAAAATTAATTAAATATTCTCATTTCAAATATCCAAAATTGCGGGTCGTCACAGTATATAAACGCGTTGAAATTTATATCAAAAATTCAATATAATAATTGGGTCCAAAAAGCTATCTTCTCCATACGATCGAATTAGGACTCGAAACCTTTTCCATTACGTCCGGAATAGGGGTATAACATTATGAACGCCTAGCGGCACGCCTCGATAGGAGGTCGAGATTTTAAGTTGCGAAATCGAGATGATTTAAATTTAAATAAATATATATTTATATTGATTGAAATTTATGTTCACATCAACCTTTTCTCCTTCACTTCAGTCACTATTCATTAACCATTCAAACATGTTTTCCCCCTTTCAAATATCACGTTCTCCTCCATTTCGAATAGTACAGCCGAAGAAAAAAAAAGAAGCCAACTTCAAAAATTCTTTTCTCCTCCAATACTAAATTAAAAATCATGAAGTTAATTTTAAAAATCTCGTTTTCGAGTGGGCTTCAATCTGATACTTTATTTGCTAGGTGCGGCATAAATTTTGAAATCGACAGTGAATGTCGAACACCGGTTCCTGCCTAGGGTTGTGATTTTCTTGAGTTTTGGTGATCGATGGGTGGTTTGGGAAGCTTGGCGGTGTTTCTCGAGGTGAGGCGCAGCTAGGTGCCGGTTTTGTTGGCGTGCGATTTGGATTTGGGGCGTGCGACTTTTCTTGGTCGAGGGAAGGTAGTGGTGTCGCGTTTCGATTGGGAGCCGTGGTCATGGCTTGGTGGTGTGCTTTCGAGTGAGGAGGGGATGGCGGTCGTGTGTGTGAAGTTAGTTTTTCGAACGGTGGAGTGGATGCGTGTATCACTGATATATAGGGCGTGCACGGTAGTGGGTTTCGAGCAAGTATGAGGGCATTTCGATTTGGGGAAGAAGATGCTTTCTGGGCTAGGTCCGTATTCTATTGGGTAACGGGCTTTTCTTTTTTTTATAATAACAATAATAATAATAAAGTAAATAGTTATATAATTTATTGTTTAATTGTAAATTCCTTATCTCGTTCGTCTTAGGTCCGATCGAGACGCGGTTTGTTGCGTTGAGGTCGTATCGATAAATACAACGCATAGAAACTGGTTTGGACGAAATTGGAGTTTCTGGAATTTTCAGACAATTTAAAACGCGTTCAAAATAATCGGAACCAGAACGGGAAAGCAACTGGAAATTAAAAGTGAGTTAATCTCACTCACTTTTAGATTACCGTAATAATTTTAAATAGTTAAGATTAATCATTGATTGATTGAATTGATAAATTAATTATCCGTTGGATGTGATATTATATATAGTTGTATATATATTGGAGTGATTGATATTCCCGCATATATAAAACGGATGAGACCCTATACGCCCTGCATAATAGCGGATGACCCTATATACCACGATATCCCCCTCGAAGTGGGATTGGTATTTTTATATTGTGCCAACATTTGTGGATGTAGAGAAACATGTTGGAGGGATCCAACTGGATTCCTAAAAAATGTTGAAATTATTTTCATATTCAGTGATATGATTTATTTGAATAATCTATGATAGATTATATTGAAAATTGAATTTATTGGATGTTATGGTATTGCTAGATATATTTTTGGCATTTTAAAATATCAAAAATATGAATATTGAATTTTTAAAGGAAAATAAAAAGGGGAATTTTAAAGTAAAATATTTACAGTAAAGTTGGATAGATTAAAAAGTAATGAATTTGGGAAAAGTAAATAGTTTGATTTTAAAATCCTATTTAATAATTCTGAAATATGGAAAAATAGAGATTTTTGAATAAATGTGAATTAAAGGGTTTTTAAAAATAAGAACTTAAGCGATATTGTTTTAAGTATAAAAGAATGTATTTTTAAATTTAAGATTTAATAGTTTGGGAAAAATAAAAGGGGAATTTTGAAAATAAATTATGAAATTGATGTCCCAGATTTAGGTAAGATTTTAAATCATAAAAAGGAAGTGAAATTAGTGGGTTTTGGAATAAATTTGGGTTAACTAAGAAATTAATTTTAAAATGGAATTTAATTTAGAGAATCGATTTAAATCGATTAAGTGCTGTGAAAATAGTGATAAACGGGAGATGAGATTATGGAAATTATAAACGAAGTTTATAAAATAAAGTGAAGAAATTATCAGTGGAAAACTTGAAAATTTTAAATTAACGGTGGGAATTTATAAGGAGATGGGTAAATCGTTTTAAAAATAAATAGTAGTTTTATTTTTAGAAATGTGAAAAAGGAAATTTACAGAATTGGAACGTAAATCAAGCTGGAAATAAATCGAGAGGGATTTATAAATGATTAGACTGACTATATTGGAGTTGGAAAAAAATATTTTTCCTGAAAAGTTAAGTTTATTTTAAAAAGGGAGAATTTTAAGTATTAACTAGGAAATTTAAAAGTGTTTAAGAATATTTCAGAAAAATAATTATTTAGTTGTTTTAAATTGTTAAAGTATATCTAAATAATTAGTACAGTTAGTTTGTAGTAAGTTAAGTATTATTTTAAAATTTATTAGTATTATTATTTTAAAGGGATAAACTATTCAATATTAATATTTTATATAATTACATTTATTTAAAGTAGTTTGCCTAGAGTTTAACTTGGAAAATTGTTATAGAAATTTCATAAATATTATTTAGAAAATTTTTAAACAAAGTTTTCGGGAAGTATTGGTATACTCGCATGGCGTAATCTGAGAAAGTGAGTGCCTACAGTTAAGTCTTGAATTTCTCTGGGATAGAGACGTAAACATTGAGCTGTGAATCCATGGTTTGATACCGTAGTGGTACTTTCCAAATTATATTTAAAGGTTTCCAAATATCTTTGAAAGAATAGTTTTGGGGAATTTACTTAACTCGACAAGATAAGTATATATTTTGGATAAAGAGATTTAATTTATTAAAATTAAAATAAAAGAGATTTGGAGTTATTTAGTGGAAAAAATGAAGTATTTGGTTGAATGATTGTTTATTTGATAGTTAAATAACCGACTATCAAATCTGGACCCAAACTATAACTTTGGAAATATCTAGGAGAAATACAGGAATTATATGGTACAGTTACCGTTCGAGGTGCTATACTATACGTATAAACTCGTTTCAATCTTCTAGGACATTATAAGGAAATCCATCCACTAACGGTTAGGGGGTGATCTCCGATCTTATTTTCATCTGATTATTTCCTAAAGAACCGGAGTTGAGTTTACCGAACAATATCGACGTTGTTTTGAAGAGACCGGGATCAGATAAGTTATCCGAAAACCACTTCTATCCAACGAGTACGTTTTCGATGTGAAAACAAGGGCACGGAGTCGAAGATGGAGTAGTGAAGTGCAAGGGCAAATCGCTACTAATCCTGAGGATGATTCCAAAATGGATGTAGTAGGAATAGTGCCTTCGGTTCCGTTCGGACCCGGAACGGACTTGTATGGATGAATGCTATCAGAACATTGTCATTGGAGGACAATGAGCATTCTAAGTGAAAACTTCCTTAAAAGGTAATCGTAGCCTCTAGCCTCATCAACCGGGAATGACTGAAAAGCAGGGGAGATGCAGCAAGGCTAAGTGGGTAGCACCCAATTAGGGTATGTTTATCACCTTTCTAGATACCCTCAGATATTATTACTACGATTATGGAAGGAGCTCAGAAAGGGTGGGAACGCCCAGGGTAATGCATACACGGTCTATCCAGGTTAGGGATAGTCCGGTCTTGTGTGGTAGGGGATCCCGGTGTGGTCCTCGGTACGCCGTTCTAGACGTGTACTATGATAGGTGATACCCCAGTACCTAGTCATTCGTATGGAATCCATTCTCCAATAAGTGCTGTACGGTTTTGATTGTGCCCAACTATGCTGGAGCGTGAGATGAAAGCATTACAACTATTTGAATTAGTATTTGTACTTAGACACTATTATAATATCAGAGGATTTGATATGAAATGTTTTTGGTTATCGTAAGGTAAAAACCCATCGTGTTTATTTGTAGCGTGATCTTACGAGATACCTTTGTTTTTCAAAGGATTTTGATAACCCTAATAATTCAATTTGAGTGTGTTTTCTCACGTTGGTTTTCCAGACTGACTCGGGTGTTATTTTATTATAATGCTCGAGTCAGACCGAGTATTACAGATACAGGATAGGATGCTATGGAGCTCAGGAAGCGAGCTGGATGGCAAAGATGTATTACACGTATCTGGTTTATATTCTGCCGTGCATTGTAGGCTGTATATTCAGCTTTTGTGGAGACAAGTTATTATAACTGTCCAGTGTTATGTTATTGATGTATTGTACTCTGATGATGTAACGTATAAATAACAGTTATAGTTCTTTTTGTAAATAGACATGTTATATCTATTATATATTGTTCCGCTGCGATTGTGAGATTTTGTGTTGTTGTTTCTATTTTTCTTCTTCTACCTCTTTCTTCTTTTCCCTAACGATCTGGTATTTCCAGCATTCGATTGCTCGGCATGTAATACAATGAACATATTAATGTCGATTTTCGGAAGTCGAAAATCCCGGTCGTGACACTTGGTATCAGAGCTGAAGGTTAAGTCAGAACCTTGGCTCTAGTGGGAATTACTCATTAGAGATAGGGTCAGTAGCACCCTAGAATGAGTTTTAGTGTATTAATAGACATAAGCGCGTATTTGTTAGTGAATATAAAATTATTTTATATTGTGTTGATTGGTTTGTTGAGTGGCTTATGGATTCTAGTCAATACGAGTAATTAACGTTATTGATAGGGATCTCTAAACACTTGAATAGAGCAACTCGACATAGTATTGTTTTAAAATGGGGTAAATGAAATAATTTTACCTAAATTATTTTTATATATAAAAGAAATAATTTATCAGGGTTTAACGGAAGAATTTCATAAGTTTCCAAAAATTGAAGATAAAGATCAAGAAATGGGACAGGGTGCAAATATCTAAATTTCGCCCTTGTTTTCAGAAATTATTATAGTTATATATGGTGTGCTTGGTAGCTAGGAAATGATAATATTAAACCATTATCATTTGTTGTTGTGATGATTGAATGAAAGATGATATTATATGAAATGACCCTCCTATTTACACACTAATTTTATTGGCGATTTTTTTTTTTAGAGATGATATATAGATATATCATCTATTACAAATATATTTCCCAGGGTCATTTTCTTTCTCTAATAAACAAAAATATATCCAGGATCTTTCACAATATAGAAATATTGTTTTAATTCTAAATCATTTTTAACATACATATATGAAGATATCTATGTTATATTCTACTTGAATCAGAGCATGATAATAAGTAGAAATCCTTTTTAAATTTGCAAAAATGTGATAAATTCCCTTTTTAAATTAAAACTTATTGTATCCTGATTTTTGACTATAGTGTCCACTGGAAATATGTGCCTTAGACTGTTATTATAATTAAGAAATAACCAAGCAATGATCAGTGGAAAGCAAGCTTATAATATGGATGATTATCTTAAAGTCTGAATATTATCAAACTCAGGTTAAAAGAAAGTGGATCCTAAGTGAACACAAGCAACATCTAGGCGTAATGGAAACGCGCCTAACTTATTCATGCAAGGTCACTAGTTCGAGTACTATGCTGGTCGGTTCAAACACAATTTTTGTTTTTCTTTTTATTTTCTCCTGTATGGCTGAAATCTGATACCTACCTATAATTGTATATATATATTTAATTTTTGGCTATAACCTAACATACAAAACAATTTTTCTTGCATAACTATTTTTAAAACCCATTCTTTCAACTGTTTTAAGAATTTACATCAATATTTTTGCCCAGTATCAACATGTACACAGATATACATGTACATGTCTGTGTCTTTGTTCATTTTCCAGAAAAACTGAGCTCAATTGTTCCCTTGCTTCATTGATTTGAAGTGAACCATTTGGCCTGACCTATGGCCTAACCATATGGTTACCCTGGCCATTCTTTTGTTTGCATTTTTACAACCCAGATTATACACAAAACATTGATACCTTTCCTTTTCAAAAGCATGTATATATATTTGTATGAATTAGACACCTTGTGATCAGATATATATCATTCTTCCTAACCATACTTCTCTTTCAAAAATACATCTTCAGGGTATAAACACTTTTTCTTGCATTTGGACTTATGTCAATATCATAAATTGAAGATATAGTAGTTTAATTCTTTTCTGGGTTTTCCCAATATTATTTTCTGTATATCTATATTCTTTTTGAAAGAACTCAGGATTAACTGAAATCATCATAAAATGATTATGCTTATAAAATCCAGGTTTTTCCTCTAAATCAAAACAACTTTAGCAAATAGGTTTTCAAATCAGTTTAACATCAATATCCTTAGTTCATACCAAATCAGAAATAACCAGAAACAACATAGCACATGTCTCTTACAAGTCCTTCCTACTTAATACATTTAGATAGCCATATTAATCAGGGAATACATGCATGAATTAACACATTTTAGCTTTTATTTCTAATTATCTTAGCATCCTCTATTCCATATCTTTTTAATCTTGCTTACTTAGCTCCATCACAACCTGCAAAAGCATTAGTGGCTGCCCCATTATAAATGAGACACCCCCATGTGCCATGAGCAATAAGGGTCAGATCTATGATCTGGTGTGAGCATTTCTAACATATCCATGATATTAAGCTAAGGATACAGCATAAATATACTTTGCATACTTGACAGGTATTATCATGTACAATACATAAGAGCAATCATATGCAATAAAACAACTTTTATCTGGAACTACTAGGTTGCCTTTTCTTTTTCTTATAAATTCCTGGCCTCATCTGCTATAAGGAATCAAAGGGACACATTGCCATGAACTAATTAACATTATGGCACAAAGATCTCAGGACTTAAACAAGCCATGTGCCAACTTGTCTACTTAAAATAGGACAAGCATTCCAGCAGCCTTCTTGGCACAAAATCCTTAGTTATATCACTAAGTGTATTTATGTTCATTCTATCAATGATAGCTAGGTGTACATACCACCTGTACTCATGAAGCATACTAGTTACCTTGCAGACATAATATTGCAAGCAAGTTAAAGGTTACTTTCTAGAGGTATAACACCCCAGTCATTCCATCTCACATTATTTAGCATATAATCACCCTATTCAAGCATATACCAGAATGGTTGCAACTGAGAATAAATGCATGGCTCTATTGAGTTTATTTTGATTTTGCAAGCAACTATATTTAGCCAGATTTTTAATCTTGTTTAAACATAGTTTTTAGGCTTGTAAATTTCTGTTTAGTTTAGGGCTCAGCACTTATAGAGGAAGACTCCATTGCACCCTTAACCAATTATTTCAAGCCTCAGCACCATACCAATGTATATGCAGCTCATAGTTTTCTTTATCTTTTCATTCTTTGTCTTAAGCCATTATTCAAACTAGTTACAAATACTCTGATATATGTTCCTTAAGGTTTTGGTTTAATATACAGAGATGAAAATAGAACAACAAAGTTATACATCCAGCATAGCAGATCATATTTCATCAAACATTCATGAAACCATCAGTAGCCAACATAGTTTGTAAATCAAAACATGCAAAATATAACATATAAAGCTTGGCTGCCTAATCCCAGGTCTTAATGCCATGTATATGAGTGAGGATACTCACCTAAATGCTTACACAAGCTTAAACCAGAAAACCCTTCAAATCTTTAGCCTTATCTTCCTCTTCTTCCTTAGGTTAATTAATTAGTGAGAGAGCAGTTTTCTGATTGGGCTCTTGGTTTAAATAAGGGTTCTGTCTAGGGTTTTGGGTGATGCAAAATCCCTATTTTAGCCCAGACCAGAATCATGCATTTGGCATTGCATATTCCCTCCCTCCTAATCCCTTAATGTCCCGGCCAATATTTTAAAACAAGACTAAATTGTGCCTATTTTCCTTTCTTTTCAGAAAGTGATAACTTTAAGTATTTTTTTATTATTATACTTACCTCAAACATGATAATGGTGTGACTTTCTATTTTCTGCCTATGCACATTTGCTTTCTTGCACTTTGGTTCTTACTGTTTTAGTGATTCCTTTATTAATTTTCTGCTCAAATAATATCTGGATATATATACATTTATACAACTATGGGTGTTAATTTAACTTTAACCTTTTATTTGCAGAAAACATGTGCATACTTATGTGCATTTCTACACCTATTTATTCAAATAAAAATTTCACTTATTCATTATAAATCAATGTTTTCTTCTGTCTAAATTTTCAGACAAGTCATACATAGGCATATACATATAAATATACATATATATATATATATATATATACACCAATCCTCATGAATTTTTATATTCATGTCTATGCCTATATTTCCTTTATTTAAAACATTTTATCTAATTGTTTTCCTTCCTTGTTTTATTGTTCAGGAATTCTGGATTTTTCCTTAGTGCCATAACTAGTGTGCACGTGCACACATGCACACAACCTTGCACCACTGAAAACCCCACCTGTATAATAATTCTGATTTTCCCCCAGAATTTTAATTATTTATTTAAAAGAATTTTCCTCAAAATCTTGGGGTATTACAATCACCCCTTCTTTTAGGAATTGTGCCCTCACAATTCGCAGCATATTCTTTGAGTACTCCTACTTTTTTTTTAAAAAAAATTTTCAAATATGCATGAGCAAACCAATTAGTCACTGTCTATCATACATATCAAACTTTCTTAGTAATCTAAGAATTTACCTTTCAAATTTGCAAAGAGCCTAGGGTAATCCATCCTGATTTTATCCTCTAGCTCCCAAGTACAATCACTAGGATCTATACTCCATTGAATTTTTACAAGCTTCAATGTCTTGTTTCTTAATTTCTTTTCTTCCCTTGCCACAATTCCCACTGGCTCTTTTTCATAGATTAGATCTGGATTAATCTGAACTTCAGTAGGCTTTTCTAAGATTTCCTCCTTGTCATGTACCCATCTCCTTAGTTGTGACACATGAAACACATTGTGCATTGCACTCATCTTCTCTGGAAGCTCCAGCTTATAGGCTAGTGAGCCTATCCTCTCCAAAATCTTGTATGGTCCAACATATCTGGGTCTGAGTTTCCCCTGCTTGCCAAATCTCAAGACTTTCTTCATTGGTGAAACCTTAATGAAGACATAATCACCTACGTTGAATTCCACTGACTTCCTCTTTGCATCAGCATACTTCTTTTGCCTATCTTGAGCTACTGCCATCCTCTTTCTCACCAGTCCTATTTTCTCTGTGATGTCTTTGACATATTCTGGCCCTAGGATAGCTTTCTCTCCTGCCTCAGCCCAACACATAGGTGATAGACATGGCTTCCCATATAGGGCTTCAAAGGGTGCCATTCCAATTGTACTTTGGTGGCTATTATTGTATGTGAACTCAGCCAAATGGAGGTGGTCCTCCCAATTTCCTCCAAAGTCTAACACACATGCTCTAAGCAAATCCTCTAAAATCTTGTTTACCACTTCTGTTTGCCCATCTGATTGGGGGTGATAAGCAGTGCTTAGGCACAATTCACTCCCCATAGCTTCTTGGAAGCTCTTCCAGAATCTTGAAGTGAAGATTGTATCCCTATCACTCACTATAGTTTTAGGAACACCATGCAGTTTTACCACTTCTCTCATAAAAGTTTGGGCTAACCTAGGTGCATTTCTGTCTGCTTTCACTGGTATGAAGTGGGCTACTTTAGTCAGCCTATCCACAATCACCCAAATACTTGTATTTCCCCTCTTGGATCTAGGAAGACCATCTATGAAATCCATAGATATGTCTTCCCACTTCCACTGTGGTATGCTAAGTGGCTGCAATAACCCTGAAGGTCTTTGGGTCTCAGCTTTTATTTGTTGACAAACCATGCACTTAGCAACATATCTGGCTACATCAGACTTCATTCCCTTCCACCAATAGTCCCTTTTTAAGTTTTGGTACATTTTGGTGCTGCCTGGATGTATGGAATATTTGCTCCTATGGTACTCATTAAGGATTTCTTCTTTCAATTCTATGATGTTTGGGACACATATCCTTCCCTTGTACCTTAAGTATCCTTTTACATCTATGTGATAATCCTTCACTTCCTCCTTCTTTAATAGGAGAGACCTCTTTTCTGCTAAGTCTTGATCTTCTTCTTGCATTTTTGCCACCTTCAAGGCCAAGTTTGATTGTAAAATAATTAAACTTAACCTTCCTTTACTCCTTTCTTCCTCAATTATTTCCATACTCATCCCACTGCTCTCATCTATTTCCAAATCAGTGAGCATGGTCAAGTCTCTAAACTCCTCCATCATCAACATGGCCACTTTTGCATGCTGCCTACTCAATGCATCAGCCACTTTATTAGCCTTGCCTGGTGTATAAAGTATATCTAAGTCATAAGCAGCAAGAAATTCAACCCATCTGTGTTATCTCATATTTAAATCTTTTTGTGAAAAGAGATACTTTAAGGCCTTGTGATCAGTGTATAAAATGAACTTTGCACCTAATAAGTAATGCCTCCAAAGCTTCAAGGCATAAACTACTGCTGCCAACTCAAGATCATGAGTTGCATATCTAGTTTCATGGGGTTTTAGTTGTCTAGATGCATAGGCTATGACCTGATCTTGCTGCATCAACACAGCCCCTAGCCCTGACCCACATGCATCTGTATATACAACTAATCCCTCATTGCCTTCTGGTACTCTCAACACTGGTGATTTTACCAAAGCCTCCTTGATCTGGGTGAAAGCTTGTTCACACTTATCAGTCCATATAAACTTTTGGTTCTTCCTAGTCAGGTTAGTGAGTGGCATTGCTATTTTAGAAAATCCTTGTATAAACCTTCTATAGTATCCTGCCATCCCCATGAATGACCTAACTTCACTAACATTGTTAGGCTTCTTCCATGCTTGGATTACTACTATCTTATTGGGGTTTACAGAAATTCCTCTAGCAGAGACAACATGTCCAAGAAAGTGTACTTCCTCTTGCCAGAACACACACTTAGAGAACTTTGCTTTCAAATCTTTTCCTCTTAATCTAGATAAGACCAAATTTAAGTGGTTCTCATGTTCCTCTATTGTTTTAGAGTAGATTAGAATATCATCTATAAAAATCAGAACAAACTTGTCTAAGTAATCTCTGAATATCCTATTCATTAGGTCTACAAAGTAAGAAGGGGCATTTGTTAGCCCAAATGGCATAACCAGAAACTCATACAAACCATATCTTGTGTTGAATGCTGTATATTTAATACTTGATTCCTCAACCTTCATCTGATGAAACCCAGATGCCAAGTCTAGCCTAGAAAACACTTTAGCTCCACTGAGTTGATCAAAGAGATCATCTATCTTGGGTAATGGGTATTTGTTTTTGATGGTTACTTTGTTTAATTCTCTGTAATCTATACACATTCTTAAAGTACCATCATGCTTTTTAACAAATACTACAGGAGCACCCCAGCATGAATTACTTGGCCTTATAAACCCCTTGGCTTCTAATTCTTCCAGCTGGTTCTTTAGCTCCTTTAATTCACTTGGCCCCATCCTTGTAGGCTTTTTGATAACTGGGCTAGCCCCAGGCATAAGGTTAATCTGGAATTCAACAGGTCTATGGTGTGAGACACCTTTTACTTCCCCAAATACATCCAAGTATTCTTTAACTATGGGGATTTCATTAATAGCTATTTCCTTGGGATTATTTTCTAATTCAATTAAATGATTTAGACTGTTTTCTTTGATAGGTTCACATAGAATTGTAACCCTTTGGCCTTTAGAATTTTGTAGTGAAATGGTGGATGCATCTAGGTCAATTATGGCTTTGAATTGTCTTAGCCAATCTGCCCCTAATATAACTCCTATATTTGGGAAATTTAGAACATACAAATTGGAAACAAATGTGTTTCCTCCTATGTTCAAATTCACATCCACACAGATCATATCTAATACACTAGAACTTCCTAAAGGGCTTTGTATTAACAGAGGTATTTCAGCCAAATTGCAGTTCATTTTCAACCTTTTAACTATTTCATGGGAAATGAGTGAGTGGGTTGCCCCGGTATCATATATTACAGCTAAAGGTATGGTACAAATAAATAGTGTACCTTCCACTTGACCATGGTTTTCAGCATTAGCCTCAATTATGGCCTTGCCCCTACCTTCCAGGTTTGCCACTTTCCCTTGTTGCTTGTATTCTGGGCAATTTCTTTTCATATGCCCTTCCTTCCCACATAGATAGCATTTGAAAGCTCCCCCTTTAAGCTCTGGGCATCTTGGCTTAATATGGCCTTCTTTCCCACAATGGTTGCAAACTATTTTTCTTTTGGCTTCATTGGGCTTTGCATCTACTGCCTTCTTACCATCTGCCTCTCCTTTCTTCTTATCATAAGGATGGTACTTCCCTTTGTTCTTCTTGTTGCTATTGTTTTTGAAGCTCCTAAACTTATCTCTTTCCTTGTCATGCTGCTCAATCTTCAGAGCCAAATCTATCACTTGATCAAAAGTTCTGTCAGCATAAGGTAGTATAGCCCTGCTAAGCCCTGGGTTCAACCCCTTGATGTATCTATCATTTTTGGATGCTTCATCAGCCACTAACATTGCCCCATAGGTTGACAATCCCTCAAACTTCTGGGTGTACTCTGTGACATTCATAGTCCCCTGTCTAAGTTTGATGAACTCCTCAAGTAAAGTGGTTTTTGCTGAGGTTGGAACAAACCTTGCCTCTAACATCTCCTTAAATTGATTCCAATTAATATCATTTTCATTCCGGCCAGCTATGATCACCTCCCACCAACTCAAAGCTGCACCTTTTAATTGCCTTGAGGCCACTTGCCTCTTCCTTTGGTCATCTAGTTGCATATCAGTGAAGATCCTCTCTAATGTTCTCAGCCATGCTTGAATCTCCATTACACTTTCAGTTCCTTCAAAGCTCTTGCCTCCCAAGTTGGTATAAGTCTTCACTAACTTGGAGAGCTCCTCATGTGGGTTCTCAGGTCTGTGCCCAATTCCATCTCTCAAAACTCTCACAAATTCCTGCATGTCAAGCATTTGTGGTGTGCTAGATCCCCCTTGATGATGAGACCCTCTTCCTACCATATTTCTAAAAGTATATGTATTTCATCTTATTAGTTTATAACACTTAGTTTTAATTTTAAATTGATTGTATCTTTCCTATTTAATCACTGTGTATGTCACATGCACACACATACATACATTCAGGGAATACTTATAAGCAGTCAAATATACAAACAAACCTAGTATAAACATAAGCATACAAACATTTGCTATGTTAATTAAAACATAGCTCTGATACCAAATGAAATGACCCTCCTATTTACACACTAATTTTATTGGTGATTTTTTTTTTTTAGAGATGATATATAGATATATCATCTATTACAAATATATTTCCCAGGGTCATTTTCTTTCTCTAATAAACAAAAATATATCCAGGATCTTTCACAATATAGAAATATTGTTTTAATTCTAAATCATTTTTAACATACATATATGAAGATATCTATGTTATATTCTACTTGAATCAGAGCATGATAATAAGTAGAAATCCTTTTTAAATTTGCAAAAATGTGATAAATTCCCTTTTTAAATTAAAACTTATTGTATCCTGATTTTTGACTATAGTGTCCACTGGAAATATGTGCCTTAGACTGTTATTATAATTAAGAAATAACCAAGCAATGATCAGTGGAAAGCAAGCTTATAATATGGATGATTATCTTAAAGTCTGAATATTATCAAACTCAGGTTAAAAGAAAGTGGATCCTAAGTGAACACAAGCAACATCTAGGCGTAATGGAAACGCGCCTAACTTATTCATGCAAGGTCACTAGTTCGAGTACTATGCTGGTCGGTTCAAACACAATTTTTGTTTTTCTTTTTATTTTCTCCTGTATGGCTGAAATCTGATACCTACCTATAATTGTATATATATATTTAATTTTTGGCTATAACCTAACATACAAAACAATTTTTCTTGCATAACTATTTTTAAAACCCATTCTTTCAACTGTTTTAAGAATTTACATCAATATTTTTGCCCAGTATCAACATGTACACAGATATACATGTACATGTCTGTGTCTTTGTTCATTTTCCAGAAAAACTGAGCTCAATTGTTCCCTTGCTTCATTGATTTGAAGTGAACCATTTGGCCTGATCTATGGCCTAACCATATGGTTACCCTGGCCATTCTTTTGTTTGCATTTTTACAACCCAGATTATACACAAAACATTGATACCTTTCCTTTTCAAAAGCATGTATATATATTTGTATGAATTAGACACCTTGTGATCAGATATATATCATTCTTCCTAACCATACTTCTCTTTCAAAAATACATCTTCAGGGTATAAACACTTTTTCTTGCATTTGGACTTATGTCAATATCATAAATTGAAGATATAGTAGTTTAATTCTTTTCTGGGTTTTCCCAATATTATTTTCTGTATATCTATATTCTTTTTGAAAGAACTCAGGATTAACTGAAATCATCATAAAATGATTATGCTTATAAAATCCAGGTTTTTCCTCTAAATCAAAACAACTTTAGCAAATAGGTTTTCAAATCAGTTTAACATCAATATCCTTAGTTCATACCAAATCAGAAATAACCAGAAACAACATAGCACATGTCTCTTACAAGTCCTTCCTACTTAATACATTTAGATAGCCATATTAATCAGGGAATACATGCATGAATTAACACATTTTAGCTTTTATTTCTAATTATCTTAGCATCCTCTATTCCATATCTTTTTAATCTTGCTTACTTAGCTCCATCACAACCTGCAAAAGCATTAGTGGCTGCCCCATTATAAATGAGACACCCCCATGTGCCATGAGCAATAAGGGTCAGATCTATGATCTGGTGTGAGCATTTCTAACATATCCATGATATTAAGCTAAGGATACAGCATAAATATACTTTGCATACTTGACAGGTATTATCATGTACAATACATAAGAGCAATCATATGCAATAAAACAACTTTTATCTGGAACTACTAGGTTGCCTTTTCTTTTTCTTATAAATTCCTGGCCTCATCTGCTATAAGGAATCAAAGGGACACATTGCCATGAACTAATTAACATTATGGCACAAAGATCTCAGGACTTAAACAAGCCATGTGCCAACTTGTCTACTTAAAATAGGACAAGCATTCCAGCAGCCTTCTTGGCACAAAATCCTTAGTTATATCACTAAGTGTATTTATGTTCATTCTATCAATGATAGCTAGGTGTACATACCACCTGTACTCATGAAGCATACTAGTTACCTTGCAGACATAATATTGCAAGCAAGTTAAAGGTTACTTTCTAGAGGTATAACACCCCAGTCATTCCATCTCACATTATTTAGCATATAATCACCCTATTCAAGCATATACCAGAATGGTTGCAACTGAGAATAAATGCATGGCTCTATTGAGTTTATTTTGATTTTGCAAGCAACTATATTTAGCCAGATTTTTAATCTTGTTTAAACATAGTTTTTAGGTTTGTAAATTTCTGTTTAGTTTAGGGCTCAGCACTTATAGAGGAAGACTCCATTGCACCCTTAACCAATTATTTCAAGCCTCAGCACCATACCAATGTATATGCAGCTCATAGTTTTCTTTATCTTTTCATTCTTTGTCTTAAGCCATTATTCAAACTAGTTACAAATACTCTGATATATGTTCCTTAAGGTTTTGGTTTAATATACAGAGATGAAAATAGAACAACAAAGTTATACATCCAGCATAGCAGATCATATTTCATCAAACATTCATGAAACCATCAGTAGCCAACATAGTTTGTAAATCAAAACATGCAAAATATAACATATAAAGCTTGGCTGCCTAATCCCAGGTCTTAATGCCATGTATATGAGTGAGGATACTCACCTAAATGCTTACACAAGCTTAAACCAGAAAACCCTTCAAATCTTTAGCCTTATCTTCCTCTTCTTCCTTAGGTTAATTAATTAGTGAGAGAGCAGTTTTCTGATTGGGCTCTTGGTTTAAATAAGGGTTCTGTCTAGGGTTTTGGGTGATGCAAAATCCCTATTTTAGCCCAGACCAGAATCATGCATTTGGCATTGCATATTCCCTCCCTCCTAATCCCTTAATGTCCCGGCCAATATTTTAAAACAAGACTAAATTGTGCCTATTTTCCTTTCTTTTCAGAAAGTGATAACTTTAAGTATTTTTTTTTTATTATACTTACCTCAAACATGATAATGGTGTGACTTTCTATTTTCTGCCTATGCTCATTTGCTTTCTTGCACTTTGGTTCTTACTGTTTTAGTGATTCCTTTATTAATTTTCTGCTCAAATAATATCTGGATATATATACATTTATACAACTATGGGTGTTAATTTAACTTTAACCTTTTATTTGCAGAAAACATGTGCATACTTATGTGCATTTCTACACCTATTTATTCAAATAAAAATTTCACTTATTCATTATAAATCAATGTTTTCTTCTGTCTAAATTTTCAGACAAGTCATACATAGGCATATACATATAAATATACATATATATATATACACCAATCCTCATGAATTTTTATATTCATGTCTATGCCTATATTTCCTTTATTTAAAACATTTTATCTAATTGTTTTCCTTCCTTGTTTTATTGTTCAGGAATTCTGGATTTTTCCTTAGTGCCATAACTAGTGTGCACGTGCACACATGCACACAACCTTGCACCACTGAAAACCCCACCTGTATAATAATTCTGATTTTCCCCCAGAATTTTAATTATTTATTTAAAAGAATTTTCCTCAAAATCTTGGGGTATTACATTATAACCAAAAGTTAAGAAATTTATTCATATAACAAAATGAATTTGTAAACATGAGTTTATAATTGTGATTTATAATTTGAAATGGAATGAAAATCTAGAGTATATTTAAATGTAGGTTCAAAAGGATTTAAAATTTGGAAATTTGGAAAAAAATTAAATCCCATTGGATTTGAAAATGATTTTCGAAGTCTTGGAAATAACGGTGATGTTATTTGGAAAATATTTGGGATAAAAATATTTAAAAATGGTTTTTAAAGGAATAAGAGCACTGAACTCACTTCGGTCGCTGGAAAATAATTTCGGTGATGACTGCAGCATCATCGACTTTCAGTTTTGAGTTTCCAATGGAGGAATTGCTACCTCAATGATTTGAATGGAGTTGTTTACAAACCTGGTTTTGGTTTTGAAATGCAAAGGAATAATTTGATATACCAAAGGATTTTGGATATATAAGATTTCAAAATGATTTTTAAACTCTGGAGTTTGATCTAAAATGTTTTATGGAATATTAATGAGTTTAAAAACTTATAAGAATTTGAAATTTATTTAGAATAAAATTTAACTTAAGAAGAGTTAAATAAAAGTAAGTGTGATAATGGAATAAATTAGTAAAGCAAACCAATTAAATAAAGTGAATTGGAAGGAATTGGTGAATAGAATATTAGTAAGTTTGATGATTTCAGAAATTTTGAAAATTTGATTTTGTGGAGTGAAATTTAACTTAAATTGCAGTTAAATGACAGAAATTTGAAAATTTAGCCTAAGTAGGCCAACTAGAAATAATTATTGAAATAGAAATTATTAAGTTGGAAATAATTAGTGGATGAACAGATTAATTTAATTTGTAAGTAAATGGAATTGAAATTGAATATTGGAATGATGTTTAATTTGAATTATGTAAATAAAGTGGAGTTGAAGAATTAGTTCGAGTGGACTAAATAAAATAAAGGTTTGGAAATAAAATTTGTTTGAGATATGAAATAAATTAGTAAATGGAACTAATTAAAATAATTAGTGGGTTAAATAGGGTTTGAGATATGGTCGATAAAATTCAATATTTAAAATTTGGAAGATAAATTGAGTTCAAATGAAATTGAAAATTTAATTTGAATAAAAATGGATATAAACCAAAGTGATGAAGTGGAAATAAACATAAGAGCTTTGTATAAATATTTATAATAGACTTAAGAAAATGATGGTGAAATTCTTAAGTAAAATTGGTATTGGAAAAATATATTGAGTAAGTATTTGAATAAAGATTTAGTAAAAGTTGTGTAAAAGGATAATTATGAATAAGTGAATAGAAATTAAAATGTGTGAGAATAAAAGAATTAGAGATATCTAATAATCAATTGGAAATAAATACGTAAGTTGTACGTATATTATTTTATTCGCATAACGATTTGATCGAGATTCGAGCACAGAATTTCGAGATAGTTATATCGATCCGAGTTAGGATTTTTCACTCGATTTTCGACGGCGAACCCTGGATATGGATTTTTTTGATTGATTTTGGAATTCTCTATCATAGTATATGGCTATGCAAGGAGAATGACGGTTTCTGATCAAGAAACCAGATCTGAGTCCATACTAGAGGGTCGTGTGAACGATACTAGTTCGGAAGTGAAACTGTGTGATCGAGTGAGCGATCAGAGTTGATATTGCGTACGGATGATATATGTACGTCGTACGGGTTTAAGTAAAGAAAATTTTGAAAGGGAATGAATAAAATGATTTTTAATTATGTGATTGGATATTATTGGTAAGTAAGATGCATGTAATTAAAAGCAAAAGCTAAATTGAAGTCTTCGATTTCAGAAATAAAATTTGATTGCCCGACAAAAAGGTATGTTTAAATTGGTGTATGAAATTGATGATTTTTCTGATTGAGCCACTTGGCTTTTGTTTTCTTTCGATGATTTGGGCTGTAGAGGCATTTTGTAGTTTTTTCGATCTAGCCGCGCAAAGGAGACGCTGGCGAAAATTTTCGAAAATTTAAAGGGTTAGAAATTTTTTGAAGAAAATGTTGATAATTTAAAATTTGATTTTAAATTATAATTTGAATAATTGATGGGATAATATTAGTTGTAATTTATGGATGAATTTGGAAAACTAAAAAGAGTGAAAATGTGGTTTTCAATAAATTATTTTCGAAAAGTTGTTGGGGACTGTTTGGTTTTGGGAAAAATAGTAACAGGTTTGGACCATTCTTCTTACCTAGCAATTTTGAGGACGAAATTCTTATAGGGGGGGAGGAATGTAATGGCCCAGAATTTTGGATATGTGAAATTGGAATATTTAACTTATTTTAAATATTTAAAAGTTGATTTTTAACTTGAATTTCAAATATAACCATTTATTGGATAATTAAATTATTGAATTTAATAATTGGAAATTGGTTAAAATATTGAATCTAGAGTTTTAAGCTTGTTAAAAATAATTTAAAGGCTTATAATTTTTTTATTAATAACACTGAAGATAATAAAAATTTTAAAATTTGATTTAAAAGTGATTTGTCCAGTTTTAAAAATATATCGTTTAAATTGACATTAAAAAATAGCCTTCCGGGGCACAGTTTTGGAATTCGACGAAACTAGTTCCATTAGATCCGTAATAGTGTATTATTATCGGGTTTCAAATTTTGTAACATTGGGAGTTATCGTTTGGTCGTATGCTATAGAAACCCGCTGAAATTTATATCGAAAATTCAATATAATAATTGGGTCCAAAAAGCTATCTACTCCATACGATCGAATTAGGACTCGAAACCTTTTCCATTACGTTCGGAATAGGGGTATAACATTATAAACGCCTAGCGGCATGCCTCGATAGGAGGTCGAGATTTTAAGTTGCGAAATCGAGACATTAAATTTAAATAAATATATATTAATATTGATTGACATTTATATTCACATCAACCTTTTCTCCTTTAATCAGTCACAGTTCATTAACCATTCAAACATGTTTTCCCCCTTTCAAATATCACGTTCCCCTAAATTTCTAACAGTACAGTCGAAGAAAAAAATAAGAAGCCAACTTCATAAATTCTGTTCTCCTCTAATACTAAACTAAAAATCATGAAGTTAATTTTAAAAATCTCGTTTTCGAGTGGGCTTCAATCTAATATTTTATTTACTAGGTGCGGCATAAATTTTGAAATCGACAGTGAATGTCGAACGCCGGTTCTTGCCTAGGGTTGTGATTTTCTCGAGTTTTGGTGATCGATGGGTGGTTTGGGAAGCATGGCGGTGTTTCTCGAGGTGAGGCACAGCTAGGTGCCGGTTTTGGTGGCGTGCGATTTGGGTTTGGGGCGTGCGACTTTTCTTGGTCGAGGGAAGGTAGTGGTGTCGCGTTTCGATTGGGAGCCGTGGTCGTGGCATGGTGGTGTGCTTTCGAGTGAGGAGGGGATGGCGGTCGTGTGTGTGAAGTTAGTTTTTCGAACGGTGGAGTGGATGCGTGTATCACTGATATATCGGGCGTGCACGGTAGTGGGTTTCGAGCAGGTATAAGGGCATTTTGATTTGGGGAAGAAGATGCTTTCTGGGTCGGGTCCGTATTCTATTGGGTAACGAGCTTTTTTTAAATAATAATAATAATAAAGTAAATAGTTATATAATTTATTGTTTAATTGCAAATTCCTTATCTCATTCGTCTTAGGTCCGATCGAGACGCGGTTTGTTGCGTTGAGCTCGTATCGAAAAAAACAACGTGTAGAAACTAGTTTGGACAAAATTGGAGTTTTTGGAATTTTCAGATAATTTAAAACGCGTTCAAATTAAATCGGAACCGGAATGCGAATGCAAATGGAAATTAAAAGTGAGTTAATCTCACTCACTTTTGGATTACCGTAATTAATTTTAAATAGTTAAGATTAATTATTGATTGATTGAATTGATAAATTAATTATCCATTGGATGTGATATTATATATAGTTGTGTGTGTGTGTGTGTGTATATTGGAGTGATTGATATTCACGCCTATATATAGCGGATGAGACCCTATACGCCCCGCATAATAGCGGACGACCCTATATACCACGATATCCCCCTCGAAGTGGGATTGGTATTTTTATATTGTGCTAACATCTGTGGATGCAGGGAAACAGGTTGGAGGGATCCAACTGGATTCCTCAAAAATGTTGAAATTATTTTCATATTCAGTGATATGATTTATTTGAATAATCTATCATAGATTATATTGGAAATTGAATTTATTTGATGCTATGGTATTGCTAGATATATTTTTGGCATTTTAAAATATCAAAAATATGAATATTGAATTTTTAAAGGAAAATAAAAAGGTGAATTTTAAAGTAAAATATTTACAGTATAGTTGGATAAATTAAAAAGTAATGAATTTCGGAAAAATAAATAGTTTAATTTTAAAATCCTATTTAATAATTCCGGAATATGGAAAAATAAAGATTTTTTAATAAATGTGAATTAAAGGGTTTTTAAAAATAAGAACTTAAGCGATATTGTTTTAAGTATAAAAGAATGTATTTTTAAATTTAAGATTTGAATAGTTTGGGAAAAATAAAAGGGGAATTTCGAAAATAAAATATGAAATTGATGTCCCAGATTTAGATAAGATTTTAAATTATAAAAAGGAAGTGAATCTGAAATTAGTGGGTTTTGGAATAAATTTGGGTTAACTAAGAAATTAATTTTAAAATGGAATTTAATTTAGAGAATCGATTTAAAATCGATTAAGTGCTATGATAACAGTGATAAACGGGAGATAAGATTATGGAAATTATAAATGAAGTTTATAAAATAAAGTGAAGAAATTATCAGTGGAAAATTTGAAATTTTTTAATTCACAGTGGGAATTTATAAGGAGATAGGTAAATCGGTTTAAAAATAAATAGTAGTTTTATTTTTTGAAATGTAAAAAAGGAAATTTACGGAACTTTAACGTAAATCAAGTTGGAAATAAATCGAGAGGGATTTATAAATGATTAGACTGGCTATATTGGAGTTGGAAAAAAATACTTTTCCTAAAAAGTTAAGTTTATTTTAAAAAGGGAGGATTTTAAGTATTAACTAGGAAATTTAAAAGTGTTTAAGAATATTTCAGAAAAAAAATTATTTAGTTGTTTTAAATTGTTAAAGTATATCTAAATAATTAGTACAGTTAGTTTGTAGTAAGTTACGTATTATTTTAAAATTTATTAGTATTATTATTTTAAAGGGATAAACTATTCAATATTAATATTTTATATAATAACTTTTGTTTAAAGTAGTTTTCCTAGAGTTTAACTTGGAAAATTGTTATAGAAATTTCATAAGTATTATTCAGAAAAATTTTAAACAAAGTTTTCAGGAAGTATTAGTATACTCGCATGGCGTAATCGGAGGCAGTGAGTGCCTGCAGTTAAGTCTTGAATTTCTCTGGGATAGAGACGTAACCATTGAGCTGTGAATCCATGGTTTGATTCGCATGGCGTAATCGGAGGCAGTGAGTGCCTGCAGTTAAGTCTTGAATTTCTCTGGGATAGAGATGTAACCATTGAGCTGTGAATCCATGGTTTGATACCGCAGTGGTACTTTCCAAATTATTTTTAAAGGTTTCCAAATATCTTTGAAAGAATAGTTTTGGTGAATTTACTTAACTCGATAAGATACGTATATATTTTGGATAAAGAGATTTAATTTATTAAAATTAAATTAAAAGAGATTTGGAGTTATTCAGTGGAAAAAAATGAAGTATTTGGTTGAATGATTGTTTATTTGATAGTTAAATAACCGACTATCAAATCTGGACCCAAAATATAACTTTGGAAATATCTAGGAGAAATACGGAAATTATATGGTACAATTACCGTTCGAGGTGCTATACTGTACGTATAAACTCGTTTCGATCTTCTAGGAAGTTATCAGGAAATCCATCCACTAACGGTTAGGGGATGATCTCCGATCTTATTTTCGTTTGATTATTTCCTAAAGAACCGGAGTTGAGTTTACCGAAAAATATCAACGTTGTTTTGGAGAGACCGGGATCAGATAAGTTATCTGAAAACCACTTCGATCCAATAAGTACGTTTTCGATGTGAAAACAAGGGCATGGAGTCGAAGATGGAGCAGTGAAGTGCAAGGGCTAATCGCTATTAATCCTGAGGGTGATTCCAAAATGGATGGAGTAGGAATAGTGCCTTCGGTTCCATTCGGACCCGAAACGGGCTTGTATGGATGAATGCTATCAGAACATTGTCATTGGAGGACAATGAGCATTCTAAGTGAAAACTTCCTTAAAAGGTAATCGTAGCCTCTAGCCTCATCAACCGGGAATGACAGAAAAGCAGGGGAGATGTAGCAAGGCTAAGTGGGTAGCACCCAATTAGGGTATGTTTATCACCTTTATAGATACCCTCAGATATTATTACTACGATTATGGAAGGTGCTCGGAAAGGGTGGGAACACCCGGGGTAATGCATACTCGGTCTATCCAGGTTAGGGATAGTCCGGTCTTGTGTGGCAGGGGATCCCAACGTGGTCCTCGGTACGCCGTTCTAAACGTGTACTGTGACAGGTGATACCCCAGTACCTAGTCATTCTTATGGAATCCATTCTCCAATAAGCGCTGTACGGTTTTGATTGTGCCCAACTATGCTGGAGCGTGAGATGCAAGCATTAAAACTATTTGAATTAGTATTTGTACTTAGACAGTATTATAATATCAGAGGATTTGATATGAAATGTTTTTGGTTATTGTAAGGTAAAAACCCGTCGTGTTTATTTGTGGCGTGATCTTACGAGATACCTTTGTTTTTCAAAGGATTTTGATAACCCTAATAATTCAATTTGAGTGTGTTTTCTCACGCTGGTTTTCCAGACTGACTCGGGTGTTATTTTATTATAATGCTCGGGTCAGACCGAGTATTACAGATACAAGATAGGATGCTATGGAGCTCAGAAGGCGAGCTGGATGGCGAAGACGTATTACACGTATTTGGTTTATATTCCGTTGTGCATTGTAGGCTGTATATTCAGCTTTTGTGGGGACAAGTTATTATAGCTGTCCAGTGTTATGTTATTGATGTATTGTACTCTGATGATGTAATGTATAAATAATAGTTATAGTTCTTTTTGTATATAGACATGCTATATCTATTATATATTGCTCCACTGCGATTGTGAGATTCTGTGTTGTTGAATCTATTTTTCTTCTTCTACCTCTTCCTTATTTTCCCTAACGATCTGGTATTTCCGGCATTCGATTGCTCGGCATGTAATACAGTGAACGTATTAATGTCTATTTTCGGAGGTCGAAAATCTCGGTTGTGACACTTGGTATCAGAGCTGAAGGTTAAGTGAGAACCTTGGCTCTGGTGGGAATTACTCATTAGAGATAGGGTCAGTAGCACCCTAGAATGAGTTTGAGTGTATTAATAGATATGAGCGCGTATTTGTTAGTGAATATAAAATTGTTCTATATTGTGTTGATTGGTTTGTTGAGTGGCTTATGGATTTTGGTCAATACGAGTAATTAGCGTTATTGCTAGGGATCTCTAAACACTTGAATAGAGCAACTCGACATAGAATTTCTTTGATAAATCTCACTTATTCATAAAGTCCCATTCATAACATAATTTCAACCGTTTTTAACCTTGTTCCCATAGGTATAAATTTCTTTTTATAAATTTCTTTGATTTATAAAATATTGTTTTAACATTTCCAGATTTACCTTCACCTTCCATTTCCAAAATAGAATCAACTATTTTCTAAAAACAACGTCCCACATCTCATAATAAATCTACCGTTCGATTTATTTCTCCAATCTATTAAATGATAATAGTTTCCCTTTAATTTATGAAACACCGTTTATAATCCATCCCCTTAGAAATAAATACAAATTTACAAATCTTAACTTTATTAGTAAAATGTCACTTTATACATTATCACCTTTATAAATCTCCGTATTTGTAAATAAATCTTAATATTTGTGTATACTATATACATATCGCTTATATAAACGGCCAATAATTATTTCTATCCTCTTTTTAAAACCGTAATTCTTTATTATAAACCACGGGCTTGTTTTCAAGATTTTAAAAAATATTTATTTACTGTTCAAAATCTTTATATAAAATATTTTATAAAACTATTAAATTATAATATCCAAAAATCACACCTTTGATTTTAAAATAAATTACTTCTGCAAATAATTCAAGAATAATTATTTAAAACATATATTTCCAAAATAACTTTGAAATCCCTTTTCAAAATCGATCATTATTTTATGGTATTTAAAAATACCAAAATATAAGGCCTAGTGCTACTAAAGCACTAAATAAACAAAATCGTATCCATGTTATCAATTATAACATCCAACATATCATATATCAATTTATGTAAAAATAAATCAACAGTGTGAGGAATCCTATTAGATCCATCCAATCTGTCCCCCTGCATCACATACAGTATATAATCATAAAAATATAAATCAACCGCTTCGAGGCGAGATTCATAAACAAGGGTCATCCGCTCTTACATTCGAATGTAATAGGGTCTCATCCGCTCCAATAGGTCGGAATATATCCAAACCAATAATATAAATTAGCAATCCATCCAAATAGTCAATAACAATCAATAATAAAATATCCACGCATCCAATAAATAATTTTATCGACTATATAATATTATAGTTAACCAAAGAGGAGAGATTAACTTACATTGATTTTATAGTTGCCAAAAGGATTTGTTTTGAATTAAAATTGAACAGTCTTTCAATTTAACCCAAAATTTTCACTAGCTCCGAATCCATCCAATCCAGCTCCAGAGTGTAGCCTTCGTCGATACGATCGCAACGCGACTTGTTGCGTTCAATTTGGACTTCATACGAGCTAAATATGAATGAGTGAATATTTGAATAACTAAATTAAAATTAACTTAATAAAATTAAAATTTAAACAATATAAACCATTCTCTCCTTCATGCGTACACATTCGTACCCAGGCTGGGTTCGTTTTCTAGTGGCAGTTGTCTTTTTTTCTTTCTTTTTCGAAATCACGATCGATCATTGCCTGACCCAGCCTCGCGCGCGCCATGCACCGCCGTGCCGTTCGCCTCGCGACCACCACGCCCTCGCGCACGTGTGTGACACGCGAACCCAAAACCCAAAACTGTCATTGCTTCATACCACGACCCATGATGCTATAGTGCCTCATTTGATGATCCACCACCGTCGATCAACTTCCCCCTCTCGCCGTCCTTTCCTTAGTTGACAACTTCGAGCAACTCGGCCTCTAGCATGACGAACGAATCGTGGCCATTGGATGGCCACATTTTAATTTAAAAAATGGCATACTCGTTTTGTTTGCATGCGAATAAATAGAGGAGGGGGGGTATGGGAACGACGTGGGCAAGGTATGGGCAAGCATGGCTAATAAAGAATATATATATTTAGATCAAAAATATTCTTCTATAAACCTCCAAAAATTTCGAACTCCAAACGAGGCATGCCGCCTAGCGTTCTATATGCTATACTCCTGTTCCGAACACATTGGAACTAGTCTCAAGACCTAATTCGATCATATGCAGAAGATAGCTTTTCAAACCCAATTATTATATAAATTCCTTTAATTAATTTCTATGCGTTTTGGTCCCGCACGTCCAAATGGTTCATCCGATCGCCATGAAATTTGACGGCGTACTATAATTCACTATTACGGATCCAATGGAACTCGTTTCGTCGAAATCCGAGACAGTGCCCCAGAAGGCTATTTTTATAAGTTAATTAAAACGAATTATTATAAAAACTAGTTCATTCACTTTTAATTCAAATTTAAAAGTTTACTATCTTTATTCTTGTTCAAATAGAAATTAATTCAACTTTTGAAATCATTTTCATTCATATTAAATTCAAGATTCAATTATTTAAACAATTTCAAATCTTAAATTTAACAATTTAATTACCCAATATATCGCTATATTTGAAATTCAAGTTATTTAACTTATAAAATTAACTTTCAATATTTAAAATCAATTAAATATTCCAAATTTGAATGACTAAAATTCTGGGTCGTTACAATATATGTTTAAAATTAATGAATATTGAATACTATATTTTGACTATAACATAATTTTTAAGTGTGAATGTTATTAATTATTAGTATATGAAGTTTATGAGATTTTGTTTTCAGAATGAAAATTTAATATGAAAAGTAATTGTTTTATTAGTACGTGGAAAGTATTTGTTTAGTTTGGAATTAATTAGAGGAAAGTATTTAGAAAATAATTTGATTAAGATAAAACATTTTAAATCAATATAATATTTTGAAATTCAGTTCGAAGTAGAGTTATTTTGATGGAAAATTGATTTCATACTTACTGCTTTTTGAGTTTAAAATAAGATTTGTAGTAGGATGTTGGTTTAAAGAGTAAAGAATTACAGTTTAACCTTTTTTAATTTGTAAATTATTAGGAAGTTCTAGTTTTGTGTTAAGCCGCCAATATGAAAGGTCTAATCATTGATTTTGTGTAACTTTATACGATATTTGACGAGACAAGGTAGATTTGTATAGTAAAGACAGAATATTGTGAATTTATATTGATAATGGAATTATTAGCTTTGTTATAGAGTCTTCCTAAGGATTGCGAGGACGTAATTTTGTTAAGGGGGAGTCTATAACAACCCGGTATTTTAGAGTAATTAATAATAATCATTTAATCAATTAAAATGGAATTTTTTGAATTTAAAATGAACAAACCGAATTTACTTTAGAATATTGAAATTTTTCAATAAAGTAATTTGTGGAAATAATTAAATTGGGAATCATTTAATATTGGGTAAATAATTTAGAAATGAAGATATGAATTTTATTTGAAATTTTATTGTATAGTTGTTTTAAGAAATTAAATAATAAAATAAATGTTTATACGCTCTTTTTCTAACCTAAGCACGTATTTTAGGCCCAAATCCAAGCCCAAAACCTTATATCCAAAAATTTCTGTATCGAGATCTTTCCTCGTTCACCAATTATTGCTTCACGCATACTTCCCTTAGTTAATTATCTTCTTCCTAATATTTCTTCCTCAATAATCTTCTTCTTCCAAATTTTATAGTAAATCATTAAAATTATTATAAAATATAAAATTTGAGTATATGTATCTCGACACCTATATGCACTTATAGCGTAAAGGAATTTGAGTTTTTGGTTACTATGTTGGGTTCTGGCCCTTCTGGGTGCATGCGATCAGAGAGGGAGAGGAGGAAGATGGTTTTATGTGAGTAAATCTTACTCACGAACCTATGATTCAATCATATATGTATGGTTGGATTGATTTCTGTTGTGTGTAATGATGTGTGCAATGAATTGGAAGAAAGAGTGATAGATGATCGGAGATCAATCATCTATGGTCGATGTAGGCTATAGAAACGTAACAGGGTTGGGTCAACCGGTCGAGGCACTGGTTGCCCAAATCAGCGATTTTTTTAATATATTTATATATATTTAATTTTTTTATAAATAAATATAATTAATACTTTACTCTTACATTACACTTAGTAAAAATATAAATAAATATAAAGTTTAAGTAATTTATTATTTAAAAGAAATTGTTTAATAATATTGTATTAATAAATAATTATAAATGTTTAATAAATCATTATTTTAAATTATTACATGGGTTTATGGAGTTCATTAATGATTTTGGAAGTAAGAATTTAATAAGAATAGTGAATTAAAATTATTTATTCATCCTTATATAAATATCTAGTTAGTAATATAATTTTATTTCACATATGCTATTACTTCCTTCCTTATAATTGATTTTGAATGTATGAATGATTCATCATTTATGCTGATTTTATTAATGTTTTGATATGATACCATGATGACATCCTTCTATAGGATTTTGTGATATTTCTATTTATGTGATATTTTTATTTATGATGATTTAATTATATATGGCGAGGAATCTGAATAAATGGAGTTATAATACTGTTTGGGATATGACATTCTATAATATTTCTCCAGTTATTCTTTGGACTCGTTGTACAGAATATTATGAAGATCGAGTGTAGTTCAAGAGCTTTGAATAAACGTTTGAATATCACTTAGTTGTATGGGAAGCTATTTTGATATTTTTTTGGTTATCTATTGTGAGTAGATGACACTCACGCGATAGGGATTTGTGGAGAGGCTCGCTACGGTGAGTCATGAATATAGCTATGTGTGGACGATTAGATCGAGCTGTGTGTCGGCATTTGTATTGAGTCGTGTGTTGGCATTTGTATTGAGTTACTTGTCGGCATCTGTATCGAGCCATGTTTCGACAATTGTACCGAGCCTTGTGTCATCATTTGTATCAATCTATGTCTCAACAATTGTATCGAGTCGTGTGTCGGCAATTATATCGAGCCATGTGTTGACAACATATGGAGCCGTGTGTCGGCATTTTTGAGCAGATGTGTTAGCTATTGAATATAGGTACAATGTATCTATCTCTCTTGTCCAGCTCCCTTTATGTTTCGGGAGTGAACCAGATTGGCTAGTACCCACCTTGGGGGCCAAATCGAGGTGGTTGTGCCCTGGATCTGTGATACCATTTCATATATATTTGGTCGTGTATCGACCAATTGTCATGAGTCGCCTTATGTGTTCACCACTGTGTCACCTTTAGGCCAGCCGCTAGTTACCTATAGGGGCATGTATCGAGTCATGACTAAAGAGTCTTCGCATTGACGAGCATATCAGTGGATCTTTTCATGATATTGAGGAGGAGGTAACCAATGACTATAGGAGTAGTGTCGAACAAACACATGTGTGGCTCCTAGAGCAGGCAGACGTGCTACCTGTCTCCCGTCTAGTTTCGATGTGTGTGGTAGATAGACATACACTATTTATATTCTCATGAGATATTGCTCTACTTGGGACTTCATGTCTTGCATACAGTCATTTTCCTGTTATGATTTATTCATACATGTGGAGATGAGATTATATTTGAATAGGTGACCAGAGTATAGTGGATTCTCGTATCTTTTATTGTATATGATTTTTTGATAGGTAGCCTATATTTCTATATTTCATATTGATAGTGATATTTTATTATTTAAGGTTGAGATATATTTAGGTAATGTTGTGTGCTAGCCTGACTATCCGTGGTGATATCTCATTTATTATTGATTTCTTGTTTTGTGGATGATTTCTAGATATGGATGATTCACCTAATTAACCTTGATTCGTGATTTCAGATTTGATGTATTTTCATATGGGCGATGACATCTTTATACATGACTTTGTGATATTTGTTTTATGTGATGTTTTGATGATTGTATAAGATATTACAATTATATACCATGCCTACGTTACTATATACATATATCGACATTGTGATCATTGACTTGAGTTATTATGCCAGTATTATTATATTATTAATCATGGTATATACTTTGTCACCTATATATTGATTCTTGATTAGACATAGTCTAACCGCATGTTATTTACGTATTGCTTGGGTTAGTTCGAGACATTTCAGGTACGGGACAGTGAGATCGACTTTTGTATTGGCATAGAGGAGGCTAGTAATTTAGCATAGTAGTTTATTATTTTGTGTTGTATTATCTCTTGCGTATATTCATATGATTTGAGTTGAATATAATTTGTATATTTAGTATTATATATTATCGCTACAATTCTGACTCTGCGTTCTTTGATATTTCTATATATTTTTGTAATATTCTATCCTGTAGGCACACATGTTTATTGCTTTGTGCCGATACTGTGTATGTATATGTGAGTTATTCATTCAATGTTTCAATACATACCAGTGTCAGCCCAAGGGAATATTCACATGTGTACCCCATATAGCCTCATTCTCCATATTGTCCGACAGTATTACATTGTAATACCCTTGGATAGTTTGGGTATAGGGGTGGGGTTTTAATTATCCGAGCTCAGGGTACACTTTCTTGATTTAACGGGCAACACGATCACCTACTTGATTTAAACGTTGAACAAGCACACCCACTAGATTAACAGGCAATAAGCATACTCACTTGATTTGAACGGACAACAAGCACACCCACTTGATTAACGGGCAACAAGCACACTCACGTGATTTGAATGGGCAACAAGTACACCCACACAAATAGTAGTAGAGATTTGTTGATTCCAAATACAAATAGTTCTACTTTTGGATACAAAATATCCTATAGCCCTTTAATAGAACTTTGATCTTTGAATTGTTAAGAGAATACTTGTAAATAAGTGAGTAGATTATAGAGAATGAATATAGGAAAGTAAAGATTGAATTTGATTTAAACTAAAGAGCATAGAAAGTGGATTTTGTGAAATATATAATGATAATTTGAAGTAAGAATAATAGAGAGAAAGTAGTAGCTGAAATTTTTTTTCCAGTCCCCTTTATATAGCGTTTGAAGGGACACGTCTATTCATGAAGAGATGGAGCCAAAAATCACAACTATTTGAAATTTAAAAAACATCTCTTCAAAGGTATATATGTTGACATATATAGGTAGGGTATGTCGACATGCCCTTGTATATTTAGAAAAACAATAATACATTTAAAGTGTTATAAAATTCTATATTTTGTAAAACCATTTAAAAATAGTTTTTAAATACTTTTCAATAAATAAAACTTTTATAAAATATTTATAGAAATGTAGTTTTAAGTTAAAATAAATATTTTGATGAGAGAGTATTCAAAGAAAAGAAAGTTGCAATTCAAGGACGTTAACAGATTTATCTAATGTCTATTAACTATAATCTATAGTCTTGAACTCTTCATGTCTTTGTCTTTAAACTCACGAGTTTTCAGTTATCCTGACTATCTATGAATCTTGATCTCTGGTCTTTTTATTGATCAGTCTTCAAACTAGATTATCCTCTACTTGTATAAACTGTGTAATATCCTGCAAAATATTCTATACAACTTTGAAAAACATTAGTACCTATATTTATATGGTTGTTGTCATCAAAATCAATATCTGTGGTATCAACAATCTCTCCCTTTTTGATGATGACAACCATGTAAGTACATGTATTATATAATATAATGTAACTCCCTCTAAATTGGTTAATTCCCCCTATTTTTAGCAACTCCCCCTTAATATATGCATATATTATATTTTAAAATTTTCTCCCCCTTTTCATCAACAAAAATGGATAGAGAAAAATAAACTCCCCCTAAATGTGACATATTAAATACTATGAAATGTGAGAATATTATATATGGAATCAAAATCAATATTAATTGCAAAATAATATATCTAAGAAATAACTTTATGTATACATATACACAATTATAATTACATATATTTAAAATATATACTCAAGACATATCATCCATACCAAATAATTTATATAGGATAACCCGAACTATCTTATCAAACTAAGGCAAATATATAAGTTTAAATATGACAAACCAAACCATGCAATTAGACTAAATGAACTTTATAAGTTCAAACCAAACAAACCAAACTAATACATATACAAATCGATAATACTTATTACATTCACAAATTAACGTTTTATTTTAATTATTAGTGATTTGTGAATAAAGTAATTTGGATAGCGAAGAAAACAATTTCCCTTTTGTTCCACTAAATTGCCGTCATTATCATAATTTACTTCTCCTACACAATGCACTTCATCTTTATCCTCATCTTCATTATCCTCATCATCTTCTACTACATTACCTTCCTTTTCATCATCTTGATTTATAGGGTTATGAATTGCAAGATTGATTTGAGTATCTCCCTCTTCAATAATTATTGAATTTGCTTAATTATCCAATAGATGTTTTTGCAAATTCCTCAACATCCTTCCTTAATTCACTTATTCGTTTTTTGAATTGAATTTGGATTACTTCAATTTTAGTAAGCGTTGTGAGAACATTCATCAATTCTTTTTCAATATTGCCTAGTTTTGAGAACGTGAAGTCACGAAATAGGCTTCAATCTTTTCATGGAAGTTTGGAGTCGGGTGAATCCATTTTTAATTAGTTAAATTTGAGTTTTCAGAAGGAAGAATATATGAAAATGGGTCTGGAGTTGAAATATAGTGGTTAAATCATTGGTTTTTTGAATTTTGAAAGGAGGGAAAAACAGTTTTTTAAAAACTTCCAAGTATGGTGACATAAGCTACCCGTGTATGTCGTCATATACCGAATAGTTTTTTTTTCATTTTTCTTTTTAATTTAATAATAAAAGTTATTATTTCTAGATTTCTATAAATGAACATATTCCAAGTTATCTTCTTAATTTGATGAAAGTAGTTTGTGCTAATGGTTTAGTTTAAATATCAGCTATTTGATTTTCTGTACATATAAATTATAGTGTAATAATTTCTTTGTTTACATTATCACTTAAGAAATGATGTCTTATATCAATATGTTTTGTACTAGCATGATGTTTGGAATTTTAGATAGATTTATCACACTAGTGTTATCACAATATATGTCACAACGCACTTTTTCATACAGTTTAAACTAACATTTCAACACACTTGTCCAGCCCAAATTGCATGGAGAGGCGGATAGTTAAGAAAAAGAAAGTACAAAGAAGATAGAAAGAAAACCAAACAACACAGAATCTCACAGCGGAAACGAATAATTTATAATATAGAACGAATCTTTACATAAAACAAAACTATAACTTATACATATACAGACATCAATCAGAGTATACTAACCTATTCAGCACAGATAGTTATAACACCCTGTCCTCACAATTGCTGATAAACACAACTATTATGCAACATAAAATATAATCATCTACGTGAATACGTCTTTGGACCTCCAGCTCCTTTCCTGAAGCTCCAATTATCCATCTAAACCTAGAAATATGCTCGGTCTGACCCGAGCATTTAGGAAAAACCACGCCTGGGTCAGTCTGGTAAAACCATCATGAGAATTTAAATCACAAGGAATTTTATTCATTAAAACTTCCAAAATCCTTTTAAAATCAAGGGTATCTCGTAAGACCATGCCACACATAAACACGACGGGTTTTTCCCTAATGGTAACCAAAATCTTTTATAGAAAATTCAGTGATATTATAATAGTGTCTAAGTACAAATACTTGTTCAAATAGCCGAAATTGTTACATTAATTAAATTCCAACATACTAGGCTCTACAACCAAAACCATAAAGGCATGTATAGGAGAATGAATTTCCATACAATGACTAGGCACTGGGGTACCACCTATCAGAGTACACATCTAGAAAAATGTACCGAGGACCTCGCTGTGATCCCCTACAACACAAGACCGGCCTAGCCCTAACCTGGATAGTACCGAATATGCTATCACTCTGGGTGTTCCCACCCTTATCGAGCTCCTTCCCATGCACCGTATTTATAATATCCGAGGGTATCTTGAAAGGTGATAAACATACCCTAATTGAGTGCGACTCACTTAGCCTTGCTGCATATCCCCTGATTTTTAGTCATTCCGGTTGATGAGGCTTGAGGCTACAATTACCTTTTAAGGAATTTACACTTAGAATGCTCATTGTCCTCCAATGACAATGTGCTGATAGCATTCATCCATACAAGTCCGTTCTGGGTCTGAACGAAACCGAAGGCACTATTCCTACTACATCCATTTTGGAATCATCCTCAAGATTAGTAGCGACTAGCACTTGCACTTCACTGCTCCATCTTTGATTCCATGTTTTGGTCTTCACTTCGAAACGCATTCATTGGATCGAAGTGGTTTTCGGATAACTTATATGTTCCCGGTCTCTTAGAAACATCGTTCGATATTTTCGATAAACTCAACCCCGGTTCTTTAGGAAATAAACAGACGAAAATAAGATTGGAGATCATCTCCTAACCGTTAGTGGACAGATTTCCTTATCATTGTCCTAGAAGAGCGAAACGAATTTATACGTACAGTATAGCACATTCCGACGGTAACTGTACCACATAATTTCCATGTTTCTCCTAGATATTTCCAAAGTTACGTTTTGGTCCAAATTTGATAATCGGTTATTTAACTATCAAATAAACAATCATTCAACCAAAGATTTCATTTCCCACTGAAATTAATAAGCCTTATTTAATTTAATTTTAATAAATTATATCTCTTTTTATCAAAAAGGAATATACTTATCTCACCGGAATAAGTATATTCTTAAATCATCCCTTTCAAAAATACTTGAAAACTTTTAAGAAATATATAGAAATAAGTATATTTGGAAAGTACCATTTGGTATCGACCATAGATCGCAGCTGGATGGTTGCATTTCATGGTTGCGTTTCTACCCCAGAAAAACCAAACTTAACTTAGGCAATCTCTACCTCCCGATTTTCGCCATGAAATTATACCATTACTTTCTGAAATCTTTTATTTTAATAATTATCTCAAATAATTCTTATAAAGCTTCTATAATAATTTCCATGTTAATTTAGGAAATACTCTTTAGTAAAAATCAGTATATAAAACAATATTAATATTGAATAAATTATCTTTTGAAATAATAATATTTTAATACTCATTATTTCTTAAATAATAATTAACTTTAAAACAAATCATTATAAGATAACTTTGACTAAAAATTAAAATATACTTTTAAAACATTTTAAATAATTAAATAACTTTGAAAACCATAATTAAATACATTTTAAATAACTTTTATGAATCATAAAATAATTATCCTTAAAACAACCCTGGATTCAAAAATCAACTTTCAAATTTAAAAGAAGGCTTATTAATTCCAATGGTACTTAATCAAGTTACCATTTATCCCGTAACAATTCAGAATAGCAGATTTAGATATTCACATCAATCCATTTTTAACAATCAATTCAACATCATATTGCCCAATATAATTATTAGGATAATAAACATATGTCCATATAAATATGATAGCAGGACAGGGTTTTATTTCTGCTAATCAATGTCCAAAACACACATATACAGTGATAATGGCAGAATGGTAATTTATTCTGCCAACAGGGGTCCAATTAAATACCATTAGCGAAACGGTGTTTTATTTCGCTAAACAGATGTCAAAACATCGTAATTAATTTAAATTAACTCATCGTTATTTTTATTTGGGCAAATAACTTCAATGGACATGTTATATAAATTTAAACGTTGATATTTGTTTTAAATCGGTAATTAAATTCTGTCCTTTTTAAATTGCTTAAAATTTCCACTTGATTAAACTCGACAACAGATTGCATGATGATGTAGTGTTCGTCAATACGAACCCAACGCAACCAGTTTTGTGTTAATCGGGTTACACATGAACGAGTTATACCCTTTCAAAATTTTCTAACTATATATATAAATCAAACCCCCCCCCCGTTTTTTTAATATAAACACTTCCTTTATCATTTTCTTTAGGCCGAAGCCCAAACCCACACAACCCAAACCCGCTTCCCCTCCTTTCTTTCCCCAACTTCCAGTTGAAACCACGAAATCCAAAACCAACGCCACGTTCTTCAATCGACGTTGCTGCCTTCACCAATCACATACCCCAAACTCTCGCAAGACTCGAGACCCAAACCAAGGCTACCGCAACCCATCGTCCAAGCTCCGGTCGTCTTCCCACCCTGGAACTCCACTGTACATGGAATGACGTGCACACATGCACGTACACAGGACTGCTCCCCCTTATACCTTGTCGCGATGCCACCCACACGTGTGCCATGCTCTGGCCACCTCGATCATCCCTTGAGTACCCGCTATGGCCTTCTCCATCCCCATATGCAAAATTAGAAATTCCACTTTCCGCCTGAACCCATTATCGACTTCGCCAAACCCTCACTTTCCCACGTCTTCGACCACCTGTGACTAAGCCGCCACCACTGCACGAACCCCCATTACCCCAACTCCCTTCCAGCCAACCGCAACTAAGTCCGATCATTCCCTCGATTGCATGTACCCCGTTGTTCTTACTCCCCAAAACAAGAGCCATAAACCCTAAAATTTCCATGCTACCCCAAATCAAGGCCAGAATCGCAATTTGGCCATGGTGAACCCCTCGGCCTCGACACCGTGCTCCTCCTCGACCCAACCATTCCTGCCCTCGACGCCTAGATCACCGGAAAATAATTTTTGAATGAATTCCGATCATCTTTGAATTACACACAACCTAGGCTATTAAAAATCATAATTCCATCACCAAAAATCCTATTTTTACACAACGATCACGATGGCATAACTGATTCGTTGATTTAATCATGTTCAATTTTGTCGAAACTTAGTTTGCCTACTGTATTTTACCATTTCCATATACTACATGAATTAAAAAGGTCTCAAACTATTTTTAGCATGATCTTTACTTAATAACAAGTGTTCCATTAGTTTAGATCATTCACAAATTCAAATTGGACAGAGAGATTTTTATTTTTGAAACTAAGGCATGCATAAAAATTTGTACTGTTAAATATAACAGAGGAGTATTTAAGACATTCCAGAAAATTCCATTTTTTAACTCTCACCTTAATCATGTTGCTCTTCCTTGCAAACTTCCACTTGAATTTTAGTCTTCGATCCAAAATGTTGAAAACCTTGCCTGCTTTTGGACAGTAAGAAGGAACATATGCTTCTTTCTTTTTCTTACTTTTGTTTGTTTTACAGAGTTTGCTTACAGGCTTAACATCTGAACTATCACACATATATGCCTATATATATACATGTTTGGTCAAGATGAATGATATATATGAATGATTTTTGGGACTCAAGATTTCAGACTTGCAGTATAAGGTATGTGATGGATTGACATGGAAATTTTGGTGGCTGAAGTGATATATGGTGGCTGAAATGAAGTTGAGGCGAAATCATATTTCCAGCCTTCCTTCTTTTTGTTTGTTTGACTAGGCCTTTGCTTATTTTCTTTCATCTGACCAGGCAATGCATATGTATTTATACTTTATTTACTTGTAATATTTGACCAGGCAATGTTTTTATTTACTAGTAAGTTTTCGGTTCTACATTTTTACTTGTTTACCTTTGGTTATAAATCTTTTTGATGTTTTACTTTTTACTTGATTTCCTTTTGGTTATTTACTTTTACCAGGCAAATGCCTTATTTATTTTTATTTTTTTTATTTTTCATATGACTTGTAAATTCATGTTTTACTTTTCACTTCCATTTGATTTTAAACATGTTTCCTTATATTTTTAAACAATTGTTAAGTGGTGTTGACTAAAACAATTTTAATATTTCCTATTTATTCCTATTTAAAATATATATCTCAAAGCAATAAAAGTTTTGCTATTCCATTTTTATAAAAATAACATTTTTGTTAACACTTCTTTTAAAAGATTTCTTATTGAAAATGGTTTAAATGATTTTATTAAATTTTCTCATATTCATCATATCGTATTTTCATATATTTTCTTCTTTTCACTTACCATTTATATATTGTTTTTAACATACTATTTTTATTTAGTTTGTAAGTATTTCATATTTCTTTTTGAACTTATATATATATATATACAAACATAAGAAAATCCCAATTTAAAACTCTTTTCTATTTATACAATAATATATTTCATAGGCTATATTCATTTCTATTTTTCATGGATTATTTTTATTCATTTTATAGTAATTTGAATTTGTTTACTTTTTATATATGAATTCTACTGTTGTTATAATATATATAAATTCTATTGTTATAATATATATTAGAAATTCCATTTTAATTAATTTTCTATTTTATAAATAAAATCTGGAAAATTCAAAATATTATCTGGATTAAAAGCTATTTTGTAACGACCCACTATTTTGGACCATTCAAATCGACAATAAAACCACACATGTCGGACTTGAATAATACAAAATAATAGATTGTAAATAAATTTGGAGAAAATAAAACCAATCACAGAATAATAGACACAAAATATCAGAATAACTCGCAGTGGAAATAAAAATACATAGTGGTTCATGAAGCCACTACAATACATAGTCTCAAAACAGATATAAAATACCATAGTCTGAAAAACAAATACAACAGAAGTCTGAATACATAAGTTCACAAATACATAAGCAAAGCTAAATGAAATAACTGAAATGGAAAGACAACTAGATAGACTGATAAACTCTAGAAATCTCTAGCTCTAGAAGGTGAATCCAAAGCTGTAATACTCGGGCTGACCCGAGCGTAAAGCAAAACACAAACACTTGAGTCAGGACATACATACTTATACAATGTAAACCAACTCAGTGAACTGTAATAGAAATGCACAAGTAACTTAAAGGATGCTTGGGACCGCCCATCCTCTAAGGATCCGTTAAACTATCTACTATGTAGTAATATACACTATTACAATAATGTCTAATAATAAAATAAACTTACTTTAAAATATGGTTAAGGAGTGATCCAATATTCCCTTTAACACATAAATAGTCCCAGTAGTCTATCCAGTATCAGCGTACCTCCAGATCGGGAGGCTACCCTAAATACTCCACAGGCTACGGCACAAAACCAAACTCGTAGTAAAGCTCGCTAGGGTAGATTATTAACTTATCAAACTTATTCCACTTTTCAAAATTATTTATCTGGATATCATTTCACTTATAAGTTTAATAAAATAACATTTTATTTATAAATATCCAGTTAATTTATAATCCATTTATTAAGTCAAAAATTCATTGTAAATTGCTTAACTTTTATTTCAACAAATAACTTAATATTAAAATCTTTAAAATATCCATTTCATAACTAAAATATTTTATTACCAAGTTAAGCCAAAATTTCCATTTAAATCAAATTTTCAAATATTAACTTAACTCACCTTTTTATTTATATTCCAACCATTTATTAATTCATACAATTTCAACTTACAGAAAATCACCATAATTTTTTTAAATCATTTAAATCCAGTTAAGTTAAAATTTCATATAATTAAAATTCCAAATACTTACATTTTTTAGAAAATCTTTATATTTAAAATTAACCACGGGTCTGTATAATATTTTCTAACCTAGGTCAAGTGATACGGATAATATATCATTTCAATCCATAATTTAAAAGAAAAATCCGGGTTCTATCATTTCAAACCCGCAATCCCAAGTCAAATACAATTTGAAAAATTGCTCGAGCCTATCATTTCAGCTCATAACGATTTTCCCTTATTCTAAAGTCCGTTCAGGTATGTATCATATCAACTCATAGTGATTCTATACTAACAGGGAACTTGCAGTGTGAGAAACAGAAAATAAAATAAACAGTATAGCATATAATATCAGATCAGGTGATGTAACAGGTATATAATCAGGTTATACATCATATAATCAGATCACAGGCATATATGAACATAGTATATCAATTATTACATATTCACTTGTCATCGTTTCATAATTTTTATAAGTACGAATGTCGAGAGTGATAAACTCACCTTTTTAAAGCTAAAGATCAATTCAACACAAATCCAAACTATGCAAAGCACGACAAAGCACGACTAGATTCGAGGAGAAGATGGAGAGCCAAGATCCAAGTCTTGTAACAACCAAAATATACACATATATAAGTATATAATTCAACACAACAAAATAAGAATTAAACAATGTAAAACATAAATCAACAATGGATATATATGGGATTAACCACACAAGTGGACTCGGCCACATCCACAATGGGCTCGACCATCATCAATTTTTGCTCGCCCATGATTGGTTTGAGGTTAATAGGCTCGGCTATAGTTAGTTTTGAGGCAAGTATACACGGCTTAGTTAGGGAATATGAAGAGATAGGCAAGTTAAACTCTTGTAGAAGGCAAAAGGTCAAGCAATTGAAGGGTCAAGTGCACACATGGGTTTGGCCCTATGCTAAGTCTGGTTCAACAAGGGATCAAGTGGTCTTGTCAGTGTGGTCGGGTTATGGTCATGTCAGGTCAGTCACGTGCTAGAGGAGGAGCTAGTGGTGGTGGAGGCCGAGGCAAGCAAAAGGAAGGGGATGATTCAATGGAGTTCGGCTAAGGATTTTGTAATTGTTTTGTGGTGATGTTTGTGGATCATGGTCACGGCTATAGCATGTGGTGGTGATGAGGGTTGCTGGCCATGGAAGGTGGTGGTGGAGGAGGGGTTGTGGTTGGCAATAGCATGGTGTGGTCGAGCATAGGAGGAAGAAAACAATGGAAAAGGAGTAAAAGAAGAGAAGAGGAAGCCATAGAACTTACTTTAATCTTTTGGTTTTTTTGTTAGAAATGAATAATGGAAATGAAATGCACAGCTATTGGAAAGAAAACACACAGCTAAGAAGTGGAATGAACGGCTAAAGAAATGAAGAGGCTAGAAAATGAAAAGTCATAAATTAAAGAAAAAGAAACCAAAGTCTTTTGAAATTTCCAAGCCCAATATCAAAACAATTTCAACACACAATTAAAATTCAAAGCCCAAACAAATAGAATAGGAAAATAGATAATAGAAATACAGAAAATAATTGTGTGTAAAATGCTGAATTATATCAGATTTACAAAGTATAGAACATAATTTAACAAAACGAAAAGCAGAACGAATATCAGAACAAATACTGTTTCAAAGAAAAAGATTAAAATAAAATTTTATATCTACATTTCACTGAAAATCAAAGTTTGACAAAAAATGGAACCAAATATAAAATTTTCAGAAAATCATTATTTTATTATATTTGGAAAATAAATTATCAAGATATTCCAAAATTACATTGGAAAATTCCAAAAATTCAATTAAATGATTTAAAAATCAAAGTTTTTAAATAAATTAATTTTAAAAATATTTGTTAAAATTTATGGGTTGTTACACTCTTCCCCACTCAAAGCTTTTCGTCCTCGAAATGGAACGTGACAAGGAAAAACAAAGAAAGATAGGATAAGAATAGAAAATAGTACCTGAAACAAACAATTCCGGATTTGAAGCACGAATGCTCTCCTCCGTCTCCCAGGTACAATCCCGGTCATCAGTACTCCACTGCACTTTGACCAGATTGACAGATTTCCTTCTTAGCTGCTTCGTACCTCTATCGATAATACGAAATGGTTTCCTCTCGACAGTCAGATTAGGCTGAATATCCAAACTCTCAAGAGCAGAAGGCTGGACAATAAGAGATGGATCATGAAGATACCGACGATGATGCGAAACATGGGATATATTATGCACTCCAGAAAAATTCTCAGGCAAATCCAGACGATAAGCTAAAGAACCAATCCTTTCCACAATGCGGAAAGGACCAATTAACCTAGGAGCAAGCTTCCCTCTATGACCAAAACGAATGACATTCCTTAAGGGAGAGACCTTAAGGAAAACCAAATCACCAATAGAAAACTCCAAACTCCTTCTACGCCTATCAACGTACTTCTTCTGCCTATCCTGAGCTCTCCTCATCTTCCTCCTAATCTCTTCAACTCTCTCAGAAGCCTCAAGAATCATATCAGGACCAAGAACCAAATGATTACCGGATTCAATCTAGCAAGATAGAGATCTGCAAGGTCGTCCGTAAAGAGCAGCAAACAAAGACATTTCAATACTATCCTGAATTCAAAAGATGAAATGAGATAGATAAAAGATTAAGACAAGATTCAAATAAAAGATTGAGATTATACCTGATAACTAATATTATAGGTGAATTCGACAAGATGGAGATGATCTTCCCAAGATCCTCCAAAATCAAGAACACAAGCATGAAGAAGATCCTCCAGAATCTGATTCACTCTTTCTGTTTGACCGTCAGTCTGTGGATGGTAAGCAGTGCTCAGATTCAGAGGAGTACCCAAAGATTCCTGAAAAGCTTTCCAAAACTGACTGGTAAAGATAGGATCACGATCACAAACAATACTGACAGGAATACCGTGGAGACGAACAATCTCCCTCATATAGATCTCAGACAAACTAGAAGCGGAACGGGTAGACTTGACCGGAATGAAATGAGCTGACTTGGTCAATCTATCCACAATAACCCAAATACTCTCATTACCCCTCCTAGTCCTCGGTAATCCATCAATAAAATCCATTGAAACTTGTTCCCATTTCCAATTGGGAACCTTAAGGGGCTGCAACAAACCAGGGGTCTTCTGATGATCGGCCTTGACTTGCTGACAAGTCGCACACCTACTTACAAAAATGGAGAAATATCGCCTCATACCTCTCCACCAATACAACTTCTTCATATCCTGATACATCTTCGTCACTCTTAGATGAATAGAAAGTCTGGACCGACGATTTTCCCAAAGTAACTCCTGTCTCAATCTATCAACATTCGGGACACAAATCCAATTATTAATCCTCAAAATACCTCTATCATCGATCCGAGCACCACTGCCATCAAGACTACTACTACCAACTCTGCTATGAACACTCTCCTTCATCAATCTAAGCATCTCATCCTGCTTAGCCATGATACGATCCAAAAGAGGAGAAGAAGAAACAACAAGCTGACATAACATAGCCTTCTTTCGACTCAAAGCATCGGCCATAACATTAGCTTTACCGGGAGTATAGCTAATATCGAGGTCATAAGAAGCCAGAAACTCAAGCCAACGAACTTGCCTCTAATTCAAATCCTTCTGGGTGAAGATATATCTCAAAGACTGATGATTGGTAAAGAGCTCAAACTTAGTCCCCAAAAGATGATGCCTTCAAAGCTTCAAAGCAAAGACAACGACAAGAAACTCTAAATCATGAGTAGCATAATTGGCTTCATGGGTCTTCAACTAGCGACTGGCATAAGCAATGACCTTACCATCCTACATGAGAACAACACCCAATCCCTCATGACTAGCATTAGTATATACCGTCAATCCCTCACTTCCATTCGAAACGGTAAGGACTAGTACGGAAGTAAGCTTGCTCTTTAACTCATTGAATGCAGCTTTACACTCATCACTCCAAATAAACTTAGCATTCTTTCGAGTCAAAGCGGTGAGAGGTGCAGCAATCCAAGCAAAATTCTCAATGAATCTCCGATAATAACCGAAGAGGCCTAGAAAACTAGGAATATCAGATGGAGTCCTAGGAGTTTCCCAATCCTGCACAGAATAGGGAGAAATAAGAACAACAGAAAAGATATAATAATTGAATGATAAAGAGGAAAAGAAGAAAAAGAAAGACTTACATTGATCGCAGCGATCTTAACTGGATCAACAGAAACTCCATTACCAGAAACAATATGTTCGAGAAATCGGACTTCATCCTTCCAGAAATGGTATTTAGAAAATTTAGCCTTCAACTGATGATTTCTAAGAGTTTCCAGGACATATTTCAAATGCGACTCATGCTCTTCCTTAGTCTTAGAGAAGACAAGGATATCATCAACAAAGACTAGAACGAATTTATTAAGAACATCATGAAAAACACGATTCATCAAATCAACAAAGAAAGCAAGAGCATTAGTCAAACCAAAAGGCATGACTAACCATTCATTAAAAACCATTCTCAGTATGGAAAGCAGTCTTGGGAATACTTTCCTCAGCAACTATGAGCTGGTGAAAACCTGTGGCAAGATTAAGCTAAGAGAAAACAGTAGCACCATAAAGCTGATCAAACATATCATTGATGCGAGGCATTGGATATCTGTTTTTCATAGTGAGCTTGTTTAGCTCCCTATAATCAACACACATCCTCAAAGATCCATCGGACTTGGTGACGAAAACCACTGTTGCTCCCCATTCGGAATGGATAGGTCTGATCAGACCCTTGGAGAACAAGTCCTCAATTTAATTCCTCAACTCAATCTTCTTACGGGGTGCCATTCTTCTGGGAGGAAGAACTACAGGTCGAGCTCCAGGAATAAGATCAATAAGGAAGTCGATTTCCTGCTTAGGAGGTAAAGAAGAAACTTCACCAAATACATCGGGATAGAGCTTGACCACATGAGTCGACTGAAGATCAACAGGAGAAGAATCCAGAGAATAAATAAAGCTGCCAGCATAATCATGAGGCATACGACACTGAATAACCAAAGGATTACCCCGATCATCAACAAGAGAAACAGTTCGGGATTTACAAGAGACAAAAGCATCATGCCTCCTAAGCCAATCACCCTCAAGCAACAAATCAAAAGCATCAAAACCAAGAACATAGAAATCACCAGAAAATTTATGGCCAGAATAGAAGAGTCTCACTTGCTTACAAATCCTATTAAGGTTCGCGGGACCCCCAATAGGATTTTTAACACACAAAGATTCAACAGCATACAAAGGAGAAAGAAGATGCTCAAACTTATCACAAAGATCCACAGAAATAAAACTATGCGAAGCTCCAGTATCAAATAAAACATGAACAAGATGATTAAATAAAGAAAAGATACCTTGGAGAGTACCTTGATTATCACTAAGAGCAGGAGCAGGTGTAGGTGGAGCAGGAGAAGAAGCAGAGGTAACAACAAAAATACCAAACGGCTTGCCCTTCTGATACAAAGGACAATCTTTCTTGAAATGACCAGGCTGCAGACAGACATGACAGAGATTGTTCCTGGTATCCTAAGGTGGAGGAACAACAGCACCAACTGAAGTAGGGAAACTATTTGCATAGTGTCCCTTCTGATCACACTTGAAACAGGTAATGGAAGATAGGTCGACAGGCTGCCTCTGAGAAGGAGCTGATGAAGATCCCAAACCCGGATTCTTGAGCCAATTCTTCTTCTGCTGGAGGAAATTTGGCTTTCTCTTCTTAGAGTTAGCACAGGAAGACTGAGATGAAGGAGCACTAGCAACAGCAGGACCCTTAGAAGTAGGGTTCTCATAACGGATAGCCATATCCATAAGCTCGGTGAAAGTGCCATGAACATGAGAAATGAGACGATCATAATACTCAGGATGAGCACCAGCAATGAACTTCTCATTCTTCTTAAGTTGGGTGTCAATCAGGCTAGGACCGAACTTGGAAAGTTCATTGAACTTTCGCTCATACTCAGAAAAGGACATGGTACCCTGCTTGAGATCCATAAACTCACGATAAAGCTAAGATTTCCCGGCTTCGGGCATCCATTTTGCCACAAAAGCCTCCCTAGAAAAGAGGTAGATAAGCTTAAGATAGATTTCAAGAGAAAAAGCTGAACATAATACAAGACAACACAAGAAGATACCGAAACTGATCCCAAGAAATATCTGCGTCCACAGTGTTAGCCGTAACAGACTCCCACCAATCCAAGGCTGCTTCCTTCAACTGCCAAGCTGCCAACCGACGCTTCTGCGCATCAGTAATCTCCAAACCAGTAAAAATCCTCTCAAGACTCCTCAACCACTGTTGAGCCTCAATGATGCTCTCAGATCCAGTAAACTTGGTACCACCAAGCTGAGTGAATTCCTTGCAAAGAGTAGTGAATCAGATGGGTGCAACAGGCTGGGGAACTAGGGCAATACCACGACCCCTACCTCTGGCACTCCTACGATTCATCCTGAAAAATCAAGAATGAATTTTAGGACAAAGGTAAAACAGAAAGACAAAGATAAGATTCAACTAGAAATGGAAATCCCAATCCAAGAATTCAAATAAACAAGGTGGATTTGAAAGGAATGAAGTTAAGAAAATGAGATTTTAAAACAATAAATTTTTTATCCAAAATAATCTTTTAAAAATCCTTTAAAATCATTTGAAAAACATATATACTTAAAAATACGTTCTCTCACAAAGAAATGATTCTAAGATTGACTTCACTCATTCTAGGGTATTTCTACCTTATCTCTAATGAGATTTTGCTCCATAGGCTATGGTTTGCCTAAAACCTGGTTCTGATACCAAATGTAACGACCCACTATTTTGGAACATTCAAATCGACAATAAAACCACACATGTCGGACTTGAATAATACAAAACAATATATTGTAAATAAATTTGGAGCAAATAAAACCAATCATAGAATCACAAACACAGAATATCAGAATAACTCGCAGCGGAAATAAAAATACATAGTGGTTCATGAAGCCACTACAATACATAGTCTCAAAACAGATACAAAATACCATAGTCTGAAAAACATATACAACGGAAGTCTGAATACATAAGTTCACAAATACATAAGCAAAGCTGAATGAAATAACTGAAATGGAAAGACAACTAGATAGACTGATAAACTCCAGAAATCTCTAGCTCTAGAAGGTGAATCCAAAGCTGTAATACTCAGGCTGACCCGAGCGTAAAGCAAAACACAAACACTCGAGTCAGGACATACATACTTATACAATGTAAACCAACTCAAGTGAACTGTAATAGAAATGCACAAGTAACTTAAAGGATGCTTGGGACCGCCCATCCTCTAAGGATCCATTAAACTATCTACTATGTAGTAATATACGCTATTACAATAATGTCTAATAGTAAAATAAACTTACTTTAAAATAGGGTTAAGGAGTGACCCAATATTCCCCTTAACACATAAATAGTCCCAGTAGTCTATCCAGTATCAGCGTACCTCAAGATCGGGAGGCTACCCTAAATACTCCACAGGCTACGGCACAAAACCAAACTCGTAGTAAAGCTCGCTAGGGTAGGTGACACGGCACAATGAGGCAATGCCAGGGTAGATATACCAATTACGCATTCGGACTGGTGGTAACGCATAGTAGCCACTACCGCCCACCTCGAGCCACACTCCCAAAAATCAAAGGGTGCACCCAATCAATCACAAAGTAATAGAATGGTATCGAAGAAGTGTGTCCGATCAGAGGAGCTACCTCATTGGCCCGTCAATCGCTCCTGTTTTAGCCACCTTATGCCAACTCACGGGAGTCGGGTCCACGTATATACCACAATAGGATCGTCGCCACCATCCTACTTCATTCTAGAATCTCCACCGCGTACACAGTTGTTAATGTGGTTTTCGGTATCGACAGAGAGTATGTTCATATCTGATCCCGGTCTCTTTAACAACCAATTGTTATTATAACCCGTGGTTATGAATTTCAAAAATGATTTATATTCCAAATCAAAATAATTCATTTAAAACCATTTAAATACGAAGTCACTATATTTTCAAATCAAATATTCAATTTCCCGAACTATAGCATTTTCTGAGTTCATTCATAATTACAAGATTTCAAAACATTGTCAATTTCAGAAAACAACAGCACTTACAAAGTGTTACGGTAGATATAGTAGTATTTCAAAACATTGTAAATTTCAGAAACAGCACCACTTATAAACTGCTACAGTGGGTATATTAGTTTCAAAACAGTTCAGCTTTAGAAACAGCAGCACTTACAAAGTGCTACAGTAAGTATTTTAGTATTTCAGAACTTAGTTTAATTTCAGAAACAGTCGCACTTATAAACTGCTACAGTAGATACAGTGTTAATTTTAAAAACCAATACATTTTAGAAACAATAGCACTTATAGAACGTTACTGTAAGTATAGTGGTAATTTGGAAAACACTACATTGAAACCACATCATTTCAGAAATGCTACAATTGCTGTTATAAGTTTATTTTGACAATTTAAAACAATATATTTTCAACCCTTCTCATTTTTAACCTATCAAACTTATTCCACTTTTCAAAATTATTTATCTAGATATCATTTCACTTATAATTTTAAATAAATAACATTTTATTTATAAATATCCAGTTAATTTATAATCCATTTATTAAGTCAAAAATTCATTTTAAATTGCTTAACTTTTATTTCAAAAAATAACTTAATATTAAAATCTTTAAAATATCCATTTCATAACTAAAATAATTTATTACCAAGTTAAGCCAAAATTTCCATTTAAATCAAATTTTCAAATATTAACTTAACTCACCTTTTTATTTATATTTCCAATCATTTATTAATTCATACAATTTTAACTTACAGAAAATCACCATAAAATTTATTTAAATCCAGTTAAGTTAAAATCTCATATAATTAAATTCCAAATACTTACATTTTTCAGAAAATCTTTATATTTAAAATTAACCATGGGTCTGTATAATATTTTCTAACCTAGGTCAAGTGATACGGATAATATATCATTTCAATCCGTAATTTAAAAGAAAATTCCGGGTTCTATCATTTCAAACCCGCAATCCTAATTCAAATACAATTTGAAAATTGCTCGAGCCTATCATTTCAGCTCATAACAATTTTCCCTTATTCTAAAGTTCGTTCGGGTATGTATCATTTCAACCCATAGTGATTCTATACTAACAGGGAACTTGCAGTGTGAGAAACATAAAATAAAATAAACAGTATAGCATGTAATATCAGATCAGGTGATGTAACAGGTATATAATCAGGTTATACATCATATAATCAGCTCCCAGGCATATATGAACATAGTATATCAATTATTACATTTTCACTTGTCATCGTTTCACAATTTTTATAAGTAAGAATGTCGAGAGTGATAAATTCACCTTTTTAAAGCTAGAGATCAATTCAACACAAATCCAAACTACGCAAAGCACGACTAGATTCGAGGAGAAGATAGAGAGCTAAGATCCAAGTCTTGTAACAACCAAAATATACACATATATAAGTATATAATTCAACACAACAAAATAAGAATTAAACAATGTAAAACATAAATCAACAATGGATATAAATGGGCTTAACCACACAAGTGGGCTCGTCCACATCCACAATGGGCTCGACCATCATCAAATGTTGCTCGGCAATGATTGGTTTGAGGTTAATAGGCTTGGCTATGGTTAGTTTTGAGGCAAGTATACACGGCTAAGTTAGGGAATATGAAGAGATAGGAAAGTTAAACTCTTGTAGAAGGTAAAAGGCAAAGCAATTGAAGGGTCAAGTGCACACATGGGTTCGGCCCAATGCTAAGTCTGGTTCTACAAGGGATTAGGTGGTCTGGTCAGTGTGGTCGGGTTATAGTCATGTCAGGTCAGTCACGTGCTAGAGGAGGAGCTAGTGGTGGTGGAGGCCGAGGCAAGCAAAAGGAAGGGGATGATTCAATGGAGTTTGGCTAAGGGTTTTGTAATTGTTTTGTGGTGATGTTTGTGGATCATGGTCACGACTATGGCATGTGGTGGTGATGAGGGTTGCTGGCCGTAGATGGTGGTGGTGGAAGAGGGGTTGTGGTCGGCAATGGCATGGTGTGGCCGAGCATTGGAGGAAGAAAACAAAAGAAAAATAATGTAAAAGGAGTAAAAGAAGAGAAGAGGAAGCCATAGAACTTACTTTAATCTTTTGATTTTTTTTGTTAGAAATGAAAAATGGAAATGAAATGCATGGCTATTGGAAAGAAAACACACGTCTAAGAAGTGGAATGAACGGCTAAAGAAATGAAGAGGCTAGAAAATGAAAAGTCATAAATTAAAGAAAAAGAAACTAAAGTCTTTTGAAATTTCCAAGCCCAATATCAAAACAATTTCAACACACAATTAAAATTCAAAGCCCAAACAAATAAAATAGGAAATGAAAATAGGAAAATAGATAATAGAAATACAGAAAATAATTGCGTGTAAAATGCTGAATTATATTAGATTTACAAAGTATAAAACAGAATTTAACAAAACGAAAAGCAGAACGAATATCAGAACAAATATTGTTTCAAAGAAAAAGATTAAAATAAAATTTTATATCTACATTTCACTGAAAATCATAGTTTGACAAAAAATGGAACCAAATATAAAATTTTCAGAAAATCATTATTTTATTATATTTGGAAAATAAATTATCAAGAAATTCCAAAATTACATTGGAAAATTCCAAAAATTCAATTAAATGATTTAAAAATCAAAGTTTTCAAATAAATTAATTTTAAAAATATTTGTTAAAATTTATGGGTTGTTACATATTTATTTTCACCAATTGTTATTTACCGAGGATTTTTATTCCGATTAAAAGACCTTATTATTGAATATTAAAAATAAATATTCGTATTCAGGACAATAAAAATCCTGGGTCGTTACAATATATTAGTGAATTCTTTAAATTTAATCCGAAGTCCCTTAAAGTTTGTAGCATCTCGATAACCTGTGAATGGACCAATGTTGATGATATATATTCTGCCTCTGTTGTGGATAAGGATACATAATTTTTCTTTTTACTGAATCAAGATACAAGTGAATGTCCCAAAAAGTGATAGGTTCCACTCGTACTTTTTCGATCATATTTACATCCATCATAATCAACGTCACTATACGATATTAAGTCAAATGAATCTACTTTTGGATAGAAGAAACCATAGTCTAATTTGTTGTTAACATATCTTAAGATGTGTTTTACAGCTTTAAGATGCATCTTCTTAGGTTGTGACTGATATCTTGCACACAGACATACACTATGCATTATATTGGGTCTACTAGTTATGGTATAGAGTAAGGATCCTACGATACCTCTATATAGTTTTTAATTGACGTCTTTTGAATTATCTTCTTTACTAAGTTTCTCACTAGTTGCCATGGGTATTGGTTTTCCGCTTGTTTTAGACATTCCAAATTTCTTTACTAATTCTTTAGCATATTTTTCTTAACATATATTCCATTGTTTAATTGTCTAATTTTTAAACTTAGGAAGAATGTTAATCCTCCCATGTGACTCGTTTAAAATTCTTTAGTCATTATAACAATAAATTCTTTAGTTATTCATTTGTTGACCCAAAAATTATGTTGTCTACACACACACACACACACACATACATATATATATATATATATATAAGTTGAATATCATTGTTAACTCTTTTTATAAATAACATAGTATCTACTTTACCTATTTCAAAATTAGATTGTATTTAGTATGATTTGAATCTTTCGTACCAAGCTCTTGGTGCTTATTTTAAACCTCATAATGCCTTTTTTTAATTTTAAACACGATTATTGAGTTTTTTATCTTCAAAAAGTGGAGGTTGTTCAACATATACATCTTTTTTAATAAAACCATTTTAGAAATGCATTTTTGACTTCTATTTGAAATAATTTAAAATAATTATGGTTTGCAAAAGCGAGTAGAGTTCTTATGGCTTTTAATCTGGCCAAAAGAGCAAAGGATTCATCAGAGTCTATTCCTTCTTCTTGGCTATATCCTTGTGCTAAACGTGCTTTATTTCTTATGACTTCTCCTTGTTCATTCAATTTATTTCTATAAACCCATTTAATTCCAATTATAGATTGATTTTCTAGTCATGGAACTAATTCCCAAACATCATTTCAAGTGAAGTGATTTAATTCTTCTTACATCACAAGAATCCATGAATCATCCAATGATGCTTCTTTTGGATTTTTGGGTTCGTTAGTTGAAATAAATGTTATATTACTCTTCTTATTTAGTTGATTTCTAGTTTTTACAACTGATTCTATACTTCCTAGAATATTTTTTTAAGGATGATCTTTCAAAAATTTCATTCTTTTATTTGAATTTGAATCATCGCTATTATTATTTTCATTATTAGTAGTTTTGTTATTTATAATTTCATTATTCTCACTAGGATTAAAATTATCTTCCTCATCATTACTAATATTAGTTTCTTTAAAATTTTCATCAAATGAAACATTTAAATTTTCTTCAATGGTGTTAGTTCTAGTATTAAAAAATCTATAGGCCTTACTCCTATTTGGATAATCAATAAATATACATTTATTTGATTTAGCATCAAATTTGTCTAGATTATCATTTGTATTTAGTATAAAAGATTTACTACCAAAAACATTAAAATAAGATACTTTTGGATTTTTATTAAAAAATAATTCATAAGGTGTTTTCTTGGTTATGGTCTTATTAAAATTCAATTCAAAATATGACATGTTGTAGTAACTACTTCAGCCAATCTTTTTAGGTAAATCACTATCATTTAATATAGTCCTAGCTCATTCTTGTATAGTTCTATTTTACATTCTACAACTCCATTTTGTTAAGGAGTTCTAGGAAAAGAAAATTTATGTGTAATTCCTTTTTTATTACAAAGGTTTTCAAAATTTTCATTCTTGAATTCTCCTCCATGATCACTTCTTATCATTTTAATTTTAATTGGCTTTTAATTTTGAATTTTCTTGGTGAAAATTTTAAACATTTCAAAAACAACACTCTTATGTTTAATAAATATTTCCCAAGTGTATCTTGAAAAGTCATCTACTATTACAAAAACATACCTATTATGTTTTATTGACTGTACTTGTGATGGTCAAAACAAGTCTAAGTAAAGAAGTTCTAACAGTTGTGTGGTTGAAGTCATGTCTTTTGATCTAAATAAACTTTTGTGAAGTTTTTCTTGTCGACAAGCATATTGACACAAAAATTCATTTTTGGAAGTCCTCTAACAAGTTAATACCTTGCTACGTTGGATAAATGTTTAAAATTTAAACGACCAAGTCGTTTGTGCCAAATCCTAGGGTCACTAGATTCGGCAAAAGATAGAGATTATCATTAGACACTTTCGTACTCAAAATGTAAATATTACATTTCCTAAATCCTTCAAAATTATTTCTAGACTCATTATCCTCCATGTGGCGAATGTCTTTTTCAAACTTAATTTTGAAACCCATATCACCTAATTGACTAATACTAAAAAGATTATGTTTTAAATTCCTAACAAGCAAAACATTAGAAATAATATGAGTTTTAGAGTTACCAACGTTGTCAATGCTTATGATGTATCCTTTTGAGTTATCTCCAAAGTTAACTATTCCACAATCTTTGTATATAATGTCTTTTAAGAACTTTGGATTTCCAGTCATGTGTCTTGAGCGTCCACTGTCTAGTATCCATTTGTGCTTCTTGATTTGTGATGTATGGTCATCAGGTGTCTGTTCATTATCTACCATATAACTTACATGTTCCTGCAATTTACTTTATATGCTTTAAAATTATCAAGTGACTTTTCAATATGATTAGTTCCTAATCTATTTGAGGATAACATAAGGGTTTTACGAGTTTGTTTTTCTTTAAAAATTTCAAATAATGTACTCCTAGTGTTACTAGCCATTTATAATTTTCAAAATTAAATAACGAGTTTTTGAAACCCTAATGCTCTGATACTAAATGTGTGAAACGGTGTAATATAAATTATACTAGTGTGAACAGATCTTAAGGCTATTTTAACACTAGAGGGAGGGTGAATAGTGTTTTATAACTTATATAGAACTTTTCCAAATTGTTTCAGGATTTAAATCCAAATACGGATAATCAACCCAGATTTATATTAATAGGCAACCATAAATATATATAAATGCAGTAAAAATAAAATAAAAGCAAAAGAGATGACACCAGGAGTTGTATACTGGTTCGGATTGACCAATCCTACCTCAAGTCCTATAACGTAATTGTACAGATTTCCTTTTAAATGCTTACTTTAGTTAGTAGCAAGCAAACCGGAATACAATCTTGATTTCAAGGCAACTAGATACACTCTCCTAATTTTTCTAGCTTAGGGTAGACTCTCGTGATTTAACTGGGCAACAAGGTCACCCACTTTATTTAAACGGGAAACAAGCACACCCACATGATTTGAACGCTCAAATAGCATACCCATTTGGTTTGAACGGGCAACAAACACACCCATAAAAATAGTAGTAGAGAGTTTTTGATTCCAAATACAAATAGTTGTACTTGGATATAAAATATCCTATAACCCTTTGATAGCACTTTGATCCTTGAATTGATGAGAGAATACTTGTAAATCAATGAGTAGAATATAAAGAATGAATATAGTAAAGTGGAGATTGAATTTGAGTGAATTTGAAGAGTATAGAAAGTGTATTTTGTGAAATATATAATGAAAATTTGGAGTAAGAATAATAGAGAGGAAGTAGTTGTAGAAATTTGTTTTCCCATCTCCATTATATAGTGTTTGAAGGGACATGTCTATTCATGAAGAGATAAAGCCAAAAATCACAACTATTCGGATTTTAAAAAACATCTTTGTAAAGGTACATATGTTAACATACATAGGTTGGGTATGTCGACATACCCTTGTATTTTGAGGGAAAAAAAATAAAACATTTAAAGTGTTATAAAATTATGATATTTTGAAATATCATTTAAAATAGTTCTTAAATACCTTTTAATGTATAAAACATTTACATAATATCTGTAGAAATATATTTTGAAAATAAAACAAATATTTTAATGAGAGAGTATTCAAAGAAAAGAAAGTTCAATTCAAGGACTTTAACAAATTTATCTAATGTCTATTAACTATAATCTATAGTCTTGAACTCTTCATGTCTTTGTCTTTAAACTCCCGAGTCTTCACTTGTCTTGATCATCTCTGAACCTTGATCTCTAGTCTTTTTACCGATCAGTCTTCAAACTCGATTATCTTATACTTGTATAAGCCTCTGTAATATCCTGCAAAATATTCTATACAACTTGGAAAAACATTTGTACTTATGTTTGTATGGTTGTTGTCATCAAAATCAACATCTATGGTATTAATAGGCAATTGGCTCTCTAAGATTATGTGTAGATTACCGTGAGCTGAATAAGGTGACGTGGAAGAACAAGTATCCACTTCCGTGAATTGATGTCTTATTCAATTAGCTCCACAGAGTGAGGGTGTTCACTCAGTTGGATCTCATGATGGTGTTTCACAAGCTAAGAGTAGTGAAGGAGAGTGTGTCGATTACCATGTTTCGTACGCCATCTGGTTTCTATGAATGGTTGGTTATGTCGTTCGGGCTAACCAATGCTCCGGCATACTTTGTTGATCTTATGAACTGTGTCTTTAGGGATCAGCTAAAAAAGTTCATGCTTGTGTTCGTGGATGATATTCTAGTCTATTTTAGGATGAAATAGGAACATAAGCACACTTGAGGATTGTGCTTGAAGTGTTGAGGAATTACAAGATGAGAGCAAAGTTTTTGAACTATCACTTCTGGAGGAGGGAAGTGAGATTCTTGGGTCATGTCGTCTTTGAGTAGAGCATCGTAGTAGATCTTTGAACTAGCAGAATACTATAGACATTTTATCAAGGACTTCTCCAAAGCAGTAGCACCATTGGCCAACTTGACGAAGAAGAACCAAACTTTTGTTTAGGACGTAAAGTGCGAGCATGCATTTGTGAGCCTGAAGGAGAGGTTGATGGGTGCACCAATATAGACTATTCTAAGTGGAAATGAGGAGTTGAAAGTACACATAGATGCCTGTGGTACTTGATTAGGTGTGGTGTTATTGTAAAGGGGAAAAGTTGTCTTCTATGCCTGTCGACAGCTGAAACTACAGAAGAAGAAATATCCAACTCATGATTTGGAGTTGGCGGTGATAGTATTTGCTTTGAAAATTTGAAGGTACTACTATTAGGAGAGAGGATCGAGCTATTCATTGAACATAAATCATTAAAGTACATCTTCTCCCAGAAGGATCTCAACCTTGCCCAGCAGCAATGGTTTGAATTCTTGGCCTCCTATGGCTTTGACATTTCTTATACGCCTGGTAAGGGAGATGCGATCGTCCATACTTTAAGTAGAAGACATGCTAGTTTAGGATCGATGCTCATAGAGTGGAAGCAATTAGAGTATATTACTGGTTATGACTTTGGACCTCATTACGAGTTAGAGCCAGAGATGTTGGCAAGCTTGATGATTAGACCTGAGTGGATCAGTACTAGTAAGAGGCGAGATGTTGGACTTGCTTAGATCATGGAGAAAATAGAAGGAGAAGTAGAGTCCGAGGTGATGAAATAATACAGACTCGACCGAGATGGTTAGCTACATAAGGACGGAATATTGTTTGTTCTCGATGTTGATTGATTATGAGATGAAGTGCTATGAGAGTGCTATCACTCTAGGTTGACTATACATCCTAGTGTTAATAAGATGTACCATGGTATAAAGCAAACAAATTATCGGGAAGGGATGAAGAAGGATGTCGGGACATTCATCTCAAAGTGTATGAACTGCCAGTTGGCGAAGGCAGAGCAGAAGAAGTCGAGTGGGTTGATGTAGCTACTTGAAGTTCTTGAGTGGAAATGGGAGCAGGTTTCGATGGACTTCATCGATGGATGGCCATGAACCAGAGTAGTGTACGATAGCAATTGAGTCATAGTCGATAGATTGATGAAGCTTGCCCGATTCGCACTCGTTAAGTCTAGAAGAACATCATCCAAATTGGCCGAGTTGTATGTGAAATGGGTAGTGCGATTCCATTGTATACCAAAGAGCATTGTGAGTAATCGAGACACTTTATTCACTAGTGGATTTTGGATGAGCTTAGAAGATGCATTGGGGATCGAGCTGCATCTCAGTATAGTTTATCACCTACAAATCGATGGAAAGACTGGGAGAGTGAATCATATATTGAAGGATCTCTTTTGAGCTTGTATACTCGATTTCGAAGGCTCGTGGGTCAATCATTTGAATTTGATAGAGTTCATATACAACAATAGTTATCAGTCTAGTATCGGCATGACACATATGAAGCATTATATGGTCAACCATGTAACGCTCCTTTATGTTAGTGGGAAGAGGGCGAGAAACTAATACTTAGACCGGATATGATTAGAGAGACATCAAAGAAGATTGAGATCATTCGACAATGAATGAAAGGTGCTTAGGATATGACAAAGAGCTATGTTGATAAGAGGTTGGCGATATGGTATTTGTGAAGATTTCTCTATTAAAGAATGTTATTCGATTCGGTAGTAAGAGGAAATTGGTGCCGAGATTCGTAGGCCTTTTTCAATAGTAGAGAGGATTGAAAACCTAGCATATGGGGTCGACTTACCTCAGAAGATGGTGGACGTGTACAGTGTATTCCACGTCTCTCAGTTATGGAAGTTTGTGCATGACTCGGGCATGACAATTGCACCGAGTTAACTTGATGATGTCGAAGTCGAACTAGAAGCTTCAAGACCTTATAGGCCAATTCATACTGTTGGACATGATATGAAACAGCTTAGGAGGAAGACGGTGGAGTTGGTGAAGGTTCGATGGGGGCGAAAGTGAAAACGATTGCACATGGGAAACCGAAGAGAGCATGAGGGTTGCATATCTAGATCTTTTTGCATGGTAAGGACTACTGTCTATCATATTTACTTTCACCTTTGATATTATATATGATAATTTAGTATCTCACATGCTAGGATATGTTTATCTATACTATTGATTGCCTGGCTACATGTTTAATGGTTATATATGATTATTAGGCATGCGGGGTAACTATGGTTGATATTCTTTGATTTATTTGGGGATTTCGAGGGCAAAATTCCTAAAGGGGGAGAGTGTAACAACCCGTATTTTACATATCGAAGGATTATAAAATATTATTATTTAATTCATATGAGGTCGTATGACTCTAAAACTTTAGGAAATGACTACTAGGGACATTTTCCATATTTTAATTTTTTATCAAACAGTTTGAACCCAAAAATTATTGTAAGGCCTATAACTTTTGATCGGGATTAAATTTGGGTGTGAAATCACTTCCAATAGATCGGGCTTATGGTTTCCCTTTACATAGATTGTCATAATAAGAAAATAGACATACCGTTTGGAAGATATGACAATTTTAAATTCTGTTTGTTGTTGGACAAATTAGTAGACAATTGAAATAAGCCCATATTTAGGCCAACTAAGTAATTTCAGGAATTGTGCCTAACTTGGGGAAATGGGGTAGAATTAGATCATTTCCCACTTTCCCAAAGCAATTCCCAACCTCAATTAACCTTAATATCATCAAAAAACACATCTTTTCCTTTCTAATCTTAGTCAAATCCTTCATTAGAATTGCAACTAGATAAAGAGTTATAGATCTATCATCTTGGTGCTTACAAATTTGTGTTCTTGGCTATTTATATCAAATTTAGGTATGTAAAGTGGTAATTTGAGTAGTAGGTGAGTGATTATCACAATCCTCTGCTTGTCCGTATAGTTAAAGTTGATGTTTTTGATATGATTTTTATGTTAAAAGGATTTTAAACTTTAATTTAACACTACAAATGTTTATTTCCAAAATTAAAGAGATTAAATTGGATTTTAAATGGGTTTTCAACCTCTTGTGGTTCATATTGTCATTTTAGTGTAAAACTAGATCTGGACTAAATCTTGTTTGTTAATCTTGCTTAGTTTGATTGTATATGTTAAATGGATGCTTATAAATGATATGTATATTTGGATGAATTGTTTTGATATGCTTTGCTAATGTTTTAGTATAGCTAGGAAATAAGTCGTCGATTTGGGAAAAAGGAAGGCAAAAGTGCTCGGGATTGGATGAAACTTGGTGGAGAGGTTCTAAAGGAGGAGAGGAGGCTACACTTTTGATCATAGTTGGATTAGAGTTAGATTGGGTATTGAACTTCTTCTTGGTACTGAGTTGAAAGTCTACTCGGTGAAGAAATAGCTGAAGTCCGTGGAAGGAGTTGGTTCAAGCTAAAGAAGGTTGGACTTCGTGAGTGCTTCGAGGCAATGCAAGTGAAGGATTCCAGGAGCCAAATGCTAAAAAATATGCTAAGTAAGGAAGTTGGTACGACCAGTTCAGGTCGATATCGATCTCTTTTCCAGGTAGCAGTGGTGTTTTGAGGACCTGGGAGATCAAGGCATGAAGAAAATGGGCTCTAAGCAGGCTAAAGGAGAAGAGATGGGGGAGGGGAAGAGTACTTAGCCAAACTTTGGCTAAGTACTGGTCAAGAAATTCATATTGGTACTGAACCCAAGTTTTTGGTACCGACATGAATTATGAGGGCCAGATGAGGTTTCTAGGGGAGGATGTAGAGGTTTTGTAGGTCGTGCTGAAGGTGTTTGTTTGCTTGCTTAATGTTTGGTAGCGATGCGACAATGCGATGTATAATGAGAGTGGAACTTTAAGCTCGATGGTGAATGGAGTTGTGTTCCGATGATGGTGGCTCGATGTTGAATGGAATCGTAAGGATGATTATCCACAAGAGAGGGTTCTAGGAAGGGTGACCCATGGATAGAATGTTGATTGTTATATTATGGAAAGAAAGGAATGTGGAATGGTGCTTGATGATGAATGGAAACTAGATGGAGCAAGGAAAGAGCTCAGATACACATGTTAAGGGATAGTTGATACTTAGAGTGTTTTCTAGTACACTCAAAAGCAGGGGTATTGTAAGGACGCTAATTGGGTACTTGGAATGGATACCCTGGGTCTGTGGAATGGATCCATATACCTTAGACTAGTGGAATATGTCTAGTGTCAGCTTCAGGCTATGAGCTAGCACACTAAAAACTAGGATTTTTCCATTAATCATAGTAGAGGAATGGTCATACGAGTTATTATATTTCCAAGGCGCATTGAGTGAAGTGAGGATTGTTTGATGAATGTTGTGTTTGCTTTGGTTGTTTTCTCCCGTTGTCTATCACTCTAGGGATGTCACTTGAGATATATTATGGATAGTGATACATGGACACCTGACATTGTACTTAGGATATAGTACGCCTTAATGATGTTTATAGAGTAGCATATTATATTCGTTATGTGCTAACTCTTTGGTTGCAAGGAAATGTTAGGTATGCTTTGTATACCCTTGTTCCTTACTATATCGACTTGTATAGTATTTTAAGATTTCTTATCGCTCACACCACACTGTTTTTTGACTTGAGGTTCTGTGCTATGCTTCTTATTATCTCGGGTACTCTTAAATAAGTAGACTAGATAGCAGATCTAGGTGATACGTGATGGCAATGTAGAGGATGATCTAGAATGAGCTTTCTTGTATTATATATGGATACTTATGCTTATTCCACCGTTCGACACTGTGGTGCCTAAATGGTGTTTGTCTATGATATATTTAGAGACTGTTTAAGTTTCTTATCAGTTGTATAAATTATATTATCATTTTGTATAACTTTGTGAACCTATATACTCTGATATTTCGGTTCATTTTCGTTATCACTATCTCGCCTGTTTTATACCTATAATGTATATTATATTTTATTCGATATGCTGTGAGAAATATGATAGGTCATGTGATGTTTTATCTTTTCTTTTAACCCCTGACAATCGTCCTACATTAACTGGGCACTGTAGTAACGTACCATTTAGTTATACTTCAGTGCCAGAGTTGTAGGGTGATTGTCATAATATATGAAATACAGTATTCAAACATGCCTGAATATGATATAAATATATAGAAGTGCAATAATGCAATTTTAAATTTGGCCACCTATATGAATGAAGTTTATATGACACATCAGGCATGATGCACAATACCCTAATAAGCGCATAAGTTCTATATAAATGCAGAAATGATAAGTAATAACATAAGGTAATATATTCTAACCTGTTTACCTAAGGTCAGCCAATCAATCAATACCCAAGCATTACAACTATGCATCCAAAGTTGTTCTATAATCAAATCTGCGTAAGGATTGTACCGGTAAAGAGACGTGGATGGGAAACTTGAATCCTCTCATCTACTTCCCATATACCCTCTGCCGGATCATTTCTCCACTGGACCTTAACCAACTTCACAACCCTGTCCCATTGTCATTTCACTCGGTGCTCAAAAATCCATGTTGGACCTACAATTGACTAGGTTCAATCACAGCAGATGTATCATGCATACCATACATTTTTGCAAATGTGAAATATGAAACACATCGTGAACACCACCATCTTTTCAGGTAGTCATACTCTCTAGGCCAAACTTCCAATCCACTCTACCACCGGGAAAGGTCCAATAAATAAAGATGCCAGTTTTCCTGAATTTCCAAACCTAACCACCTTTTTCAATGGTGACACTTTGACAAACACTGAATCACCTATAACAAATTCTAGGTCTTCCCTTCTCTTGTCCACATAAGACTTCTGTCTATCCTATGCTTCGTTCATCCATTTTCATATCAGCTCCACCTTTTCTAAAGTGTCTCTGATCATCTCCGATCCTAAAATGACCATGTCCATAGACTCCCTCCAACATGACGGTGATTTACATGGTCATCCATATAAAGCTTCAAACGATGCCTTCCTAATACTTGCTTGATAATTACCGTTATAAGCAAACTCTATAAGCGGTAAATGATCTTCCATGCTCTTCCAAAATCCAGAATGCATGTCCTTAATAAATCCTCCAACGCCCAATTTACCCTCTTCGCCTGTCCATCTTTTTGCGAGTGGTATGTTGTACTAAAATTCAATTTCGTTCCCATAGCACAATGTAGACTCCTCCAGAACTCACTCATAAAAATAGGGTCCTGGTCATTTACTACGCTAACTAGTACTCCATGTAGTCAAACTATCTCCTTGATATACAGAGTTGCCAAAGTCGTTGCAGTCCTTGTACTCTTTATCAGAACGAAATGTGCACTCTTCGTAAGGCGATCTACCATTACCCAAATGCTTTCATGACCCCTTTTACTCCTTGGTAATTCATCAATTGAATCCATAAAGATATTTTCCCACTTATATTGAGGTACTTAAAAAGGTAATAGCAATCCTTCTCTACTCTGCCTTAACACTCTAACATGTCATACATTTATGTAACATCCCCTATCTGGAGGCCCGAAGCTAAGCGCTACAGATGCTGTAGTCATCCATAGTATTAATTTCCAGTGATCAAATATGGTAATGTTAATGGTATCCAAAATATCAGAAGCATATGAATATGAAACAAAATCATAGATTAAAAAAAACAATATTTTTGATTACATTCCCAAAACATGTTCCAGATTCAAATTATATAATCCCATAATCATTTCCCAGGTTCAGATAAAATATAGTTATCACATAAATACAGCAAGAGTGATATATGACGATGCCCCCTTGGTTGACTAGAGTACTATATATACAATACAGCGGAACCAATCCAAAATATAATAGCAACTCCTAATTAGCTATCCGTTAGCCACATGCTCGTCTCTAGAAATTTTATTCGCCAACCTACTAAAACCTGTAAACCTCAACCCCCAGCATACTCAAATCAATTTTTGAGCACCCGAGAGTTTAAGGGAAAATAAACTTCGAGTCAGACATAAAGCCTGGTGTGAATAATACTATACATCTCGGTTATCTGATATTAAGTGAGACCACGCCGCTTAGCGGAACGGGTTTCCCCTCACCAATATCCTTTTTAAAACATATCTTTTGCAAATTATAATCTTGTAACCAAAACTGGTTAAATCTATAAAGCAATATCATGTATATGTACATATCAGTTATCATATGGACCATCTGTCCATACACTGTAGTTTTGTTTGGCTAACTATGAACCCTTGGCTGGCTCGGGCCTACCAAAAAACATAAAAATCTAACATCTGTTAAATACTCCTCTTCTGGATGGTTTGTCCTTACCTACTTCTCCAGGTCTAACTGATCCTAATGGTTTTGCGGGCTTGCCAATAACCTATCTTTCCTTTTTAGATTCCTTTCTGCGTGTAACATAATTTTAGTCTCACTTCTGGCAAAGTCTTATACACTGAAATTTTGGACTAAATTAGCTAAGGGCTAAAAGCTAATGAGTATAGGGCGCGACCCTACACCAGTCCCATCGTGTCTTCTAATCTGAGTCATTTTCTTAGGGTTTGCTACCCTTTAAATTTTTCTTTGAAAACCTTTTCAAAATGATTTAAACCTTTAAATCATATATATACAAGGAAAATATACTCTTTGCTTTACTCTAAGCTATTTGCCATGTTATATATACTTTACATAAAACCTTGTTGATGAAAACATTTAAACTTTCGAAAGTACCCCTTTCAAAACCTTTGAAAGTATCCCTTTCAATACAAGTAAAACCTTAGGCCGAAGGCCAAATCATACCTTTCGTAATCTTACGTTTTGAAATCATACCTTTCGAAACCATTAATTTTTATCCTTTCGAAAGCATTTAAAACATCTCCTTCAAAAGCTTTAAAACCGTAGACATCCTCTTTAAAACACTTAAACATTGCCTTTCGAAACTATTGGAAAACCTTTCCTTTAGACCTTTCGAAACCATTGGAAAACCTTTCCTTTTAGACCTTTCGAAACCATTGGGGAACCACCCTTTAGAAACCTTTCTTTAAACCTTTCGAAAATATCAAAACATTAAGCCATTCGAAAGCATTTGGGTTCAATTTATAGCATGTGGAAACACCTTTCGAAACCATTGAAACTATCTCTTTCGAAACCATTTGGGTTCTACTTTTTATAGAGCAAAAGGGTCATTAAAACATTTAAGTCGAAAGAATCTCTTTCGAAAGCATTTCCTAAGTAAAGAAGTGATGGTGTCGAAACCATCCCTTCGAAAGCATAGGAAAAGCGGCTTGGTTTTAAAAACAAGGTAACCCTTTGGAAACCAATCTGGGTCGAAAGGTAAAAAGTGGCAGTCAGGGGCTTCGACCTAGTCGAAAGCAGTTACTTCAAAACAAAGGCGCAACCTCTTAAAACCATTCTTTTAAAGTCACTGACCCAATCGAAAGCAGACCAAGTCGAAAGCTTTTCAGTCGAAAGCTTTTCAGTCGAAAGCAAAGCAGACACATTTTCATTTAAAAGCAAGTAGTGCTTCGACCCCTTCGGAACCCTTGGTTTCAACCCAATACCTTCCGCCTATATCCAATTCACTATGTACTAGGTATCTGATACCATGTGCATTGGTTTTGATGGAGTCGGAGGCGGAGGTGAGGAGTCGGAAGCCTGGTGCCGAAAGCATTGAACAAGAAAAAACATGTAGATTTGACTTTTTAAACTATTTCTTTGTACCAACCTTCCTTATTTGTCAAATTATGATTGGCTGCAAATTATTCTTTTTTAAAGGTACTGCCGATTTTCAGAAATAAAAATTTGGATTATTTACAAAATACCCCTTCTCCTTTATATAAATATATAAAACATTTAAGTCCCATACCTTAAATAATTTTATATATCCATTAAAACACATAGGAAAATTCTACAAAAATTCCAAAAAATCACAAATCTCAATCCATTAATCCAGTTACATTATTTTATTTAATTTAACTAATTAAATATCCTAAATAATGTTACTAAAAATATGGGATGTTACAGACTCCCCTCCTTAAATAATTTTGTCCTCGATATTACGATACGGTACACATCAAAACAATCAGTGGTAAAACATACCATCAAACAAATCAAGATAAGTATCTCTCATCCTGTTCCCAGTCTCCTAAGTACAGTCTTTCTCGTCCTCACTCCATTGGACTCTAACTAATCAGACTGTCTTGTTCCTGTGCCTCTTCTCATCTCTTGCGATTATGCGAACTTGCTTTCTAACTATAGTCAAGTTCGGCTCTACAAATAAGTCATCTAACACAGTCGGTGATATAGTAGTATCCGGATCTTGAATACACTTCTTTAGATGAGAAACATGGAAAACATCGTGGACTCCTACCAAACTGCTCGGTAAATCTACTCTATATGCGAGTTTCCCGATCCTCTCAATAATAGGAAATGGTCTAACGAACCTCGGTGCCAACTTCCATGATTTTCCAAACCGAATCACACCCTTCATCGGTGACACCTTAATGAAAATATGCTCTCCAATAGAAAACTCTAAGTCTTTCTATCTTTTATTCACATAACTCTTCTGCCTAGATTGAGCTTTCTTCATTCTAGCTCGAATTAACTCAACCTTTTCTGCAGCTTCTCTAACCAAATCCGAACCAAGAACCAACCTATCCCCGGTTTCTATCCAACAAACTGGAGATTTGCATGGGGTTGCATACAAAGCTTCAAATGGTGCCATCCCTATACTAGTCTGATAACTATTGTTATACGAAAACTCGACTAGATGTAGATGGTTTTCCGATGATCCCCCAAAATATAGCACACAAGCTCGTAACAAATCTTCCAAGACTTTGTTAACTCTCTCTATTTGCCTATTAGTCTGTGGATGGTAAGCGGTACTCATCTTGAGCTTGGTACCTAAGGTATCCTATAGACTCTTCCAGAACTCACTAGTGAATAAAGAATCTCTATCACTCACTATACTACTAGGAATTCCATGCAGTCTACCTACATTCTTCATAAACAACTTTGCTAACACATGTGCCATTCTGGTTGACTTAACTGGAATGAAATAGGCACTCTTGGTCAACCTGTCCACAATGACCCATATGCTTTCATTTCATCTATTAGACCTTGGCAACCCGTCAATGAAATCCATAGAAATAGAACCCCACTTCCACACTGGAATGTCCAAAGGCTGAAACAACCCACTTGGCTTCTGATGTTCGGCTTTAACCCATTGGTAGTTCAAACACCGCATCACCCATAAGCCTACATCCCTCTTCATACCTTCGCAAAAGAAACTTCTCTTCATGTCCTGATACATCTTAGTTCCTCTCAGATGAATAGTGAACTTCGAGCGATGGCATTCCTCCAAAATTTCCTTCCTAATGTCTCCCACATTTGGAACACACAATCTTCCTTTCTTTCTCAACCACCCATTCTGGTCAAGACTAAAATCCTTTCAGTCATCACTCTCCATAGCATCTCTCAGCTTTCTGATCCGTTCAGCCAACACTGAATCCTCTAGCTATTTAGAAGCAACTTTTTTGATCATAACCGGTCGAACTTCCAAACATGATAACAAAGCAGTTTCCGTACTTGAACTACTCTTACTTCTCATCTGTACCTTGCAAGTCGCTAACGCTTCTAAATCTTTCCACTCGGCTATCACCGCTACACCACATTCTGATGTTTTCTACTGAGCGCATATGTAACCTTGTTTCCTTTCCCTGGTGTGTACTTAATACCGAAATTATAAGCAACTATGAACTCTAACCACCTCCGTTGTCTCATGTTCAGCTCCTTCCGAGAGAACGAATACTTCAACGACTTATGATCCGTATACAACTCAAATCTTTCTCCCAAAAGATAACGTCTCCACACCTTCAGTGCAAAAATTACCTTAGCTAACTCCAAGTTATGGGTTGGGTATCTGACTTCGTGCGATCTAAGCTGTCGAGAAGCATAGGCAATTACTTTACCCCTCTACATTAACGCAGCTCCTAACCCAGTCCTACATGCATCCGCGTACACCACCAAATCCTGATTCACCTCTGGGACAACCAACACAAGTGCATTAGTCAATAGGTTTTTTAGCTTCTGGAATGCCTCCTCACACTTATCGGTCCAAACGAACTTCACATCCTTTCGAGTTAGCTTAGTCATTGGTGCCTCTATCCACGAAAAATACTTAATAAACCTTCAATAGTAACCAGCCAACCCCAGAAAACTTCTTATCTCAGTCACCATTTCTGGTCTCTTCCAACTATTCACGGCCTAGATCTTAGCTGGATCCACTGATAACCCTTTCTCTGAAACTACATGGCCAAGAAACTTTACTTCTTTTTTCTAGAAATGACATTTCGAGAACTTCGCCTTTAGTTGATGCTACCTCAGCGTTTCAAGCACTACTCTAAGATGAACTTCATGCTCTCTTTCATCCTTAGAGTAGACTAAAATATCATCTTTGAAAACCAATATGAACGTATTCAAGTGCTCTCGGAAAATCCAGTTCATCAAATCTACAAAGGAAGCTGGCGCATTAGTCAGTCCGAACGACATCACTAACCATTCGTACGATCCATATCTAGTTCTAAATGTCGTCAAAGGAATACTATCCTCTGCCACTCTAAGCTGATGGAAACCTGTCGCTAAATCCAACTGTGAAAATATCTTGGCTCCACTCAACTAATCGAACAAATCGTCAATCCTAGGCAATGGATATCGATTCTTTATCGTTTTCTCATTCAACTTACGATAATCGATACATAACCTTAATGATCTGTCCGACTTCTTAGCAAACACCGCGGCTGCTCCCCAAGGTGAACTACTAGGTCTGATAAAATTCTTTCCTTCCAAATCCACTAACTGCACCTAGAGCTCCCTCATTTCGGCAGGTGTCGTCCTACTTGGCAGTCTACTAACTAGTTCTGCTCTAGGCACCAAATCTATCTGAAACTCAATGGCTTATTTTGGTGGCAATCCCACTACGAGTTCAAAAATATCCATGAATTCTATAACCACAAAAACTTGATTCAGCTCGTCTTCTATCTCCACAACACCCAATAAAGTATTCACCTAACAGCTATGGTTTTCTATGGTATATACAATCTGGGCGTCTAAGCGATATTTTCCCATCATGGAAAAATATCCTAGCATCGTACTTACTTAACCAATCCATACCCAAAATAATTTTGAATCCTACGAAATCAAACACATGTAAACTGCAAACAAAAGTATGACCTAACAAGTCAAACTTTAGGTGGTCACATCTCATCCAAGTGTTGCATACCCTCCTATCAGATTTGCAACCCTAAAGGAAGTAACCAGGTATGAGGGTTCTAGGTTAAGCTTATCTTCCAAACAACGAGATATAAAAGAATGCAATGCACCAGTATCAAACAGAACACTAACTGTCATACCAAGAATCATAAGCGTACCTCCCAACACTGCTTTCCTTTTTTCCCCTGCCGTGGGTCTTGAGGTAGCTTGCTACAAGGCATATACTTTGCCCTTTCCATCCTTAGCAGGCTCCTTGCATTGGCTCTTGTAATGACCCATCTGATCGTAGTTGAAGCATTTGATATTCTTCTTCCCAGTCACTTTCTTTGCCTCTTTAGAACAACATTCATTCGCAAAGTGCCCTTTCTTGTTGCACTTAAAACAGACAACTTCTGACTTTCCTTTCTTCACGGCTCCACCCTTCTGGGCTCCCTTCTTAGGAAATAACTTCCTTTTCTGACTCTACCCTACTTGGACCTCCTTTGCCTTATTCTTCTCCACAGAAGCAATAATTTCCTCGTATCTTAGAGCCATCTCTACTACAACATCACAAGGATCCTTGATATGAGGTAATGTAGCCCTGGCCAATTCAGGTTTCAACCCCATAATGAACTTCTCATTTCTCCTAATCACGGTATCCATTGTGACATGACCATATCTTGCCAACTCCTCAAACTTTGTAGCATACCCTAATACAATCATCTCTCCTTGCTCTAACTCAGCAAACTTTCTGAGCAAGGTAGACTTTGCCATCACAGACATGAATCTTTCCTCGAACCTCCTCTTAAACTCAGCCCATGTCATTGTTCCTTCATCCACTCCAACCGTCACACTATTCCACCAGTATAAAGCTATTCCACCAGTATAAAGCTGTTCCTTGAAGCTGTCTCGTATCGAACCTTCTTTTCTGCTCATCACTGAGCTCCAAATCTGTAAAAATCCTCTCACAATGCAGCAACCAGTTCCCCACTTTTACGGCATCTTCAGTCCCAATGAATGGTTTTCCTCCTAACCTAGCATAGTCCCTACTCAAAGCAGCATAATTGTTGACTACAAGTGCTTCCTGGGCTTCTCCCCCAACTACTTCAGAAGCAACCCCTGCTTGCATCATATTCACAAAAAACTGATACATGGCTCCCATGTAAACTTACGGGACTTCAGCACCAATATTTCCAACTCGTGCCTGACCTGGGTTCCTTCTAGTATTAGGTCTGGCATTTCCATCTGCAGCGGTGCTTCCTCCTACAACATTATGTCTTCGAGAATCAATATCTGCATTCGAACCTTCTGAGATATATAAAAATAACCTAATAGAGATAAGAGACTAGGGATAAAGCGCATACTTATATATGGCAAATACAAGTACGTTACTATAGCGTTGTCCCTTACCCCAATATTATCGCTAATTCCTTAAGATTATGTCTTCAAAAATCATCATTTTAGTTTAAGTTTTCTCATAAACCTCTTCTTTGATACCAAGTTTTAACATCCCCTATCTAGAGGCCTGAAGCTAAGCGCTACAGATGCTGCAGTCATCCATAGTATTAACTTCCAGTGACCAAATACGGTAATGTTAATGGTATCCAAAATATCAGAAGTACATGAATATGAAATAAAATCACAGATTTCAAAAAAAACAATATTTTTTATTACATTTCCAAAACATGTTCCATATTCAAATTAAATAATCCCATAATCGTTTCCTAGGTTCAGACAAAATATAGTTATTACATAAATACATCAAGAGTGACATATGACGATGCCCCCTTGGTTGACCAGGGTACTATATATACAATACAGCGGAATCAATCCAAAATATAACAACAACTCCTAATTAGCTATCCTTCAGCCACCTGCTCGTCTCTGGAAATTTTATTTGCCAACCTACTAAAACCTGTAAACCTCAACCCCCAGCATACTCAAATCAATTTTTGAGCACCCGAGAGTTTAAGGGAAAATAAACGTCGAGTCAAACATAAAGCCTGGTGTGAATAATACTATACATCTCGGTTATCTAATATTAAGTGAGACCACGCCGCTTAGCGGAACGGGTTTCCCCTCACCAATATCCTTTTTAAAACATATCTTTTGCAAACTATAATCTTGTAATCAAAACTAGTTAAATCTATAAAGCAATATCATGTATATGTACATATCAGTTATCATATGGACCATCTGTCCATACACTGTAGTTTTGTTTGGCTAACTATGAACCCTTGGCTGACTCGGGCTTACCAAAAAACATAAAAATCTAACATCTGTTAGATACTCCTCTTCTGGACGGTTTGTCCTTACCTACTTCTCCAGGTCTAACTGGTCCTAATGGTTTTGCGGGCTTGCCAATAACCTATCTTCCTTTTTAGATTCATTTCTATGTATAGCATAATTTTAGTCCGACTTCTGACAAAGCCCTACACACTAGAATTTTAGACTAAATTAGCTAGGAGCTAATAGTTAATTAGTATAGGGCGCAACCCTACACCAGTCCCATATGGTCTTCTAATCTAAGTCATTTTCTTAGGGTTAACTACCCTTTAAATTTTTCCTTGAAAACCTTTTCAAAATGATTTAAACCTTTAAATCATATATACAAGGAAACTATACTCTTTGCTTTACTCTAAGCTATTTTCCATGTTATATATACTTTACACAAAACCTTGTTGATTGAAAACATTTAAACTTTCGAAAGTACCTCTTTCATAACCTTTGAAAGTATCCCTTTCAATACAAGTAAAACCTTAGGCCGAAGGCCAAATCATACCTTTCGAAATCATACCTTTCAAAACCATTCATATTTATCCTTTCAAAAGCATTAAAAACATCTCATTCGAAAGCTTTAAAACCTTAGACATCCTCTTTAAAACACATAAACATTGCCCTTCGAAACTATTGGAAAACCTTTCCTTTTAGACCTTTCGAAACCATTGGAAAACCTTTCCTTTTAGACCTTTCGAAACCATTGGGGAACCACCCCTTAGAAACTTTCTTTAAACCTTTCGAAAGTATAAAAACATCAAGCCTTTTGAAAGCATTTGGGTTCAATTTATAACATGTGAAAACACCTTTCGAAACCATTGAAACTATCTCCTTCGAAACCATTTGGGTTCTACTTTTTATAGAGCAAAAAGGGTCATTTAAACATTTAAGTCAAAAGAATCTCTTTCCAAAGCATTTCCTAAGTAAAGAAGTGATGGTGTCGAAACCATCCCTTCGAAAGCATTGGAGAAGCGGCTTGGTTTTAAAAACAAGGTAACCCTTTCGAAACCAATCTGGGTCGAAATGTAAAAAGCGGCAGTCAGGGGCTTCGACCTAGTCGAAAGCAGTTACTTCAAAACAAAGGCGCAACCTATTAAAACTATTCTTTTAAAGTCATTGACCCAGTCGAAAGCAGACCAAGTCGAAAGTTATTCAATCGAAAGCAAAGTAGGCACATTTTCGTTTAAAAGCAAAGTAGTGCTTCGATCCCTTCGGAACCCCTGGTTTCAACCTAATACCTTCCACCTATATCCAATTCACTACGTACTAGGTATCTAATACCATGTGCATTGGTTTCGATGGAGTCGGAGGCGGAGGTAAGGAGTCGGAAGCCTAGTGCCGAAAGCATTGAAACAGGAAAAAGCATGTAGATTTGACTTTTTAAACTATTTCTTTGTACCTAACCTACCTTGTTTGTCAAATTATGATTGGTTGCAAAAATTTCTTTTCTAAAAGTACTGCCGATTTTCAAAAACAAAAATTTGGATTATTTACAAAATACCCTTTCTCCTTTATATAAATATATAAAACATTTAAGTCCTATACATAAGATAATTTTATGTATCCATTAAAACACTTAGGAAAATTCTACAAAAATTCCAGAAAATCATTTTTAATATGTTTTATAACATATATAAATTTCAGACCTTAAACCAATATAATTTGGCCGTAATTAATTTTAAACCCAAATTAGCATTTTCTTCACTAGAAAATTCAAATAAAATACACATTAATTCAGAAAATTATGAAAATTGAAACCTATGTCTAAATTATTGTTTCTAATCTAAATTCGCAAGGCAATTAGATGTCATATAATATGGTTTTCCTATCAAAACATATCATAAAATCTATGCGAATTAGCTTAAATCATCAACAACATATAGATATACATTTTATCATCCAAAACATGGCAAAACATTTGCAATAATTTCGGATTTCATTCCAAAAACCGAAACCAGTAAAAATTGAGATGTTGCTTTTTGATTAAGGATGTGAGATTTGTTCTTGATTAAGTGATTTAATTCTTCCTCTTGAATTCTTCTTCTTTGCTCTTCCTAATGGTGGCCGGCCTTAGCTCAATTTTTGTTTATGAAATAGAATGAACGTGTAGAATGAATTCCTAAGGGGGGTTTAGGGTATAAGGATATGCCTTGTTCCTATTTTGCCCTTGCATATTTCCTAACCTTTTATTCTCTTTTTATTCTTTAGTTCACTTGTTTAACATGGCACGACTACCCCTTATTTAATCACAAATCTTAATCCATTAATCCACTTACTTTATTTTATTTTATTTAACTAATTAAATATCCTAAATAATGTTACTAAAAATATGGGGTGTTACAATTTAGTTATGAATTCTACTACATGTCTCTTCATACCAAGCCGATAGGAAAAAAATTCATGTCTCGATACATTTTATCTCCTCCTAGATGAATGGTCATCCTCAAGTAATGACACTCATCCAATACCTCGTCCATCGGCTCCTTTATCTATTGTATGACCAATCTACCCCATTTCAAGTAGCCTTTCTTATCCTTAGAATAGCGGTCCAATGACTTGATCTCTTGCCTCTCTTCAACTTACTCATAATCTCCACAAAAGAAGCATCATGTTCTTGATTCATGTGTATACGATCTATATATGCTGGTCTGACTTCCAAAGCTGCTAATAATCCTGTGCATACTCCAATGGAGGTCGACTCAGACATGAATTTCAACTGCATTATCTCCAACATCATCGAGTTTAACATTACATGCTTCATACTCAAAGCATCCGCTACAACTTTACCCTTTCCTGGTGTATATGCGATCCCAAAATCATATGATGCCAAAAATTCCATTCACCTTTGTTGTCTCAGATTCAAGTCTTTCTGAGAGAACAAATACTTTAAAGGCTTATGATCCGTAAATAACTCGTATCTTTCTCCAAATAGATAGTGTCTGCAAGACTTCAAAGCAAATACGATAGTAGCCAACTCAATATCGTGGGTTGGGTAGTTCCTTTTTTGAATCATATGCCTTCAGCTAGTGTAGCCACCACTTTTCCTTGTTGTGTCAAAAGAGCTCCTAACCCAGGACCGCAAGCATCAGTTTACACGATAAAAGGTTTGGGACCATCAGGTAAAGTGAAAAACAATGCAGATGTCAATAACTCCTTCAATTTGACAAATTCTCGTTAACAAACGTCATTCCATGTAAAAACCAAATTATTCTTGGTAAGGCGTGTAAGTGGTGCTGAGCTCTTTGTAAAGTTCTAGATGAACTTCTGATAGAATTCAACAAAACCAACAAAACTCTTAACTTCAGTTGCATTCCTGGCGTCTTCCAATCTCTCACGGCTTCTACCTTTCCTAGATCCATAGTAAACCAGCTTCTGATACCATTTTCCCAAAGAATTGGACTTCCTTCTTCCAAAAGTGATACTAAGAAAAAATTTCTTTCAGCTAATTACTTCTTAGAACATCCAAAATTTCTCTCAAGTGCTTCTCATGTTCCTCTTCACTTTTTGAGAATATCAAAATGTTATACGTGAAGACCACAACAAACTTATTCAGTTGCTCCCGAAATACTTTACTCATCAAATCGACAAAATATGCGAGAGCATTAATCAAGCCAAATGGCATGACTAACCACTCAAACAAGCCATTAGGCGTTTGACATGCAGTCTTCAAAATACTATCCTCCCCTACCTTCAACTGGTGGAATCTTATAGCTAAATCCATCTGTGAGAAAATCCTTGTTCCAACCAGTTGATTAAACAAGTCGTTGATACATAGCAAAGGATATCGATTCTTCCTCATTAGTTTATTCAACTCTCCATAATTGACACACAGCCTTAAGGAACTATCTGCCTTTGTGGTAACTACTACAAGTGCTCCCCACTCTGAAATACTTCTCCTAATAAAGCCTTTTGCAATAACTTAGAAACCTACTTATCCAATTCCCTTCTTTCTTCCGGAACAATATGCCTAAGTGACATTATGACAGGCCTAGTATCTTTCTCAAGGTCTATCCTGAATTCAATCTCGCATTGGGGTGGAAGACCAGAAACTTCCTCGAATATATCGGGGAAGTCTTGCACAAAAGGGATAGATGAAAGGTCATCTTGTGATAGGCTAAGTGAACATAAATAGCTCAATATCTGAGACTTATCAGGCATACAACACACAACCAGGTCGTGCCCTTCACCATTCCTCCATTGAACTACCCTTCTATCACAGTCCAACACTACCCCATATCGTGTCATCCAATCCTTCCCTAAAATCAACCCAAACCCCACAAATCCTAATACATATGCGTCACAATGAAACACCGCACTACTAACTACCAATTCCAAGCCATGGAAAATCTAAGTAAGAATAGTCAATCCTCCAACAAGATTCAATACCGAAACAGATTCATGCACAATGTGTGGTTTTTAGCCCAAACTTTCTACTTATGCACTTGATATAAATGAATGTGATGCGCCAGTGTCAAATAATGTACGAATAGGAGAATCAAGTTATAGTAACACACCTTCTATTATGATCTGCTTGCTCTTCTTTATAGAGTCGATGGAACAATTTTGGAAGTAGTAACAGCCTCCAATGCATATGCCTTAACCACCTGTCCATCCATCTTCAATGCTAGGTAGTTGGGCTTAATATGTCACATCCAATTGCATCCATAAAACTTAACTCCAGAGAGACCCACCTTGCATTGTTTTGCAATATGTCCAATCTCACGACAAGTAAAACATTTTGTTCCCTTCTTATTCTTTCCTCCTAGATTATTTCCTTTATGTTTCCCAAAATGATTCTTCTTTGTCTCCTTCTTAGGTTGCTCCTTAGTTGCCTCTCCCTTCATAGCATTCAATAAAGCAGCTTCGACTAAATTCTTGTAGAGAGCTCTATGTAGCACTTGGTTTAATGTCATTTCCCTCAACGGTGCATTCAATCCATCAGCAAACCTTATCGCCTTTTTGAATGGGGTATTAACTAGCTCATACCCAAAACTTGATAATTCATTAAACTTGTTTACATACTCAGATACCGTGATCTCACCCTACTTTAGGTTGATAAACTTCTCCAACATACATCAGTTCTTCACCTCAGAAACAAACTTCACCTCGAACTTCCTCTTGAATATATCCCAAGTGATATCCCTCACATTCACCTCAACTGTAATAGTCTGCCACCACACACCAGCTTCTTGATTTAGATGCCGTGTGGCTAAATGCTTCTTCTCAACATTAGTTAATACCAATAATGTAAAATTCTCCTCACACATGCCTATCCATGCCTTAGTTTCAGCATAGGATTCGGTTCCATTAAAAACTTTCCAACTAAGCTAGTAAAGTTCTTACACTGCTCGATGAAATTGCTAGTAGGTGGCTAACCAGGGGGAACTTCAACAGCTATAATAGTCGTAGGTACAGTTAGAGTCTCATTAACCTGACTTTTGGCTTGCACTAGTGGAACCAGATCGGGATGTTCATACGAGGAATGTTTAATGGCTCAGGCCTGGCTTAAGCTCCGACTGTAGCTTCTCTTCCAGTCACCTCTGTGGAGTTACTCATCTTCATGTATCCGAAAAAGGGATGCATTAGTACTTTCCTAAAAAATCAGATAGTAGACTGGAATAAAAAAAGGGTGTATATAAATGTATTTCTATTATCTATAAAATCAGATTACAAACATGCTCTCTTATATATGCATAATCCTATAGTTTTTGCTCTGATACAAAATGTAATAACCCACTATTTTCTAATCTCTAGTTTTCAACATAAACAATAACTTAACCACAAAATCGAAAGAAATGGATCAGTAGGTAATTGATATAAGAAAACTAAATAGAAACTATCTATTTAATCTTTTAGAACTCACAGCGAAAAGAACAAAAAATATAATAATCAAATAACACTATGTCATTTCCAAACTAATCCATGCATAGTTCCACATCACTTATATGTACAATACAAACCCGAAATCTAAAACATCAAGTATCTAACTTATATATACATATCATCACACACATACTAATATATGTATATGTATATGTATATGTATATATGTGTGTCTGTATAAACACACACACACAACACGCCTTTGTCAACTGAGCCGCCAACGTCATCATAATCCAACATGTCTCCATCAACCTATCATACATCGTAAACATGGAAACATGGTGGAGAGAGAGGTCAGACATAAAGTTTGGTATCTGAATATAACTGAATTCAACATTTACTATACTTGCTTCATTATATAACATGATCAAAATTGATAAGCTACCCTATCATTATACATTTCAGTGCATATTCAACTCATATCAAATCTGATATACAATTCATGTTCATGAAGTTTCATGTAGCCATGTTTCTATACTTGTTCTAAAATGATGCAACTAAATTCATACTCGCCCGTACATTAAGTTGTATAGTTGTATCATGGATAAACCGGACAAACCATGAACCCTGCTGTTAGCACCAAAATTGGTCACTAACCTCGTAGAGAAAGATTGTGTAGAGATATAAGTGATGAAGATAAATTAAACAAGGAAGAAAATGCTAATTTAAATGCAGAAAGTAAGAACACCAGATTTATAGTGGTTCAGCGTAATTGCCTACGTCCACTTTGAGGTTAAACTTTATTGATCTTCTTAATGATTGATTACAAATACAATTCGTAGATCAAGTGCTTGAATGAAGTTGCTAAATAAAGAAGGTGAGTCTGAAAAATGGCAGAGTCTCCCCAGTGTTCCCGTAAAAAGGTCCTTTTAATTGTGCCCCTGCCCCTCTATTTATAGACAAAGATGGGTTGGACTTCCCAAGTGGGCTCGGCAGCCGAACACTCTGGCCCAAATACAGTGGTCGCCGTATGCCGAACCAAATAGGCCGAACACAATGGTGCCGAACCACCCTCTCTATGCCAAACGATATGCTTGCTGCGTGGGAAGAGTGGAACGAATGTCAGTCAAAGCCAAATGTGCCTCTTGCCGAACGAAGCGCTTGGTCGAACGTTGTCTCTGGCCGAACGTTGGTGCTGGCCGAACGATAGCTTTAACCGAACAATGCTTCCGACCGAACGATGTCCCGGCCGAACGTTTGCCTTTAGCTGAACGATGTCTCTAGTCGAACGATGGTTCTGGCCGAGCGATAGCTTTTGACGAACAATACAGCCATGCCGAGCAGTCGTATATGTCGAACGCCTTCGGATGCCGAATGCTCCTGGATGCCGAGTACTCCTGGATGCCGAGTACCCCTAGATGCCGAGTACCCTTGGATGCCGAGTGCTCCTGGATGCCGAGTACCCCTGGATGCCGAGCACTACTAGATGCCGAGTACTTCTGGATGCCGAGCACCCCTGGATGCCGAGTACTCCTGGATGCCGAGTGCTCCTGGATGCCGAGTACCCCTGGATGCCGAGCACCCCTGGATGCCGAGTCCTCCTGGATGCCGAGTGCTCCTGGATGCCGAGTACCCCTGGATGCCGAGCACTACTAGATGCCGAGTACTTCTGGATGCCAAGTAGTCCTGGAAGCCGAGTACTACCCAATGTCGAGCACTCAGTTGCCTGGCCAAATCTCCAGGAAACACTTGCCCCCCAAAGTGTATTATGTGACTGAACGTGATACGCTTTGAGTTTTATAACCTTCGCGTTTCGTTTTAAACCCTTGATTAATTTCGAATGGAGATGCCCTTTTGATTATATTAGTGTTTGTGTTGTGTGCTATGGGATGAATGCCGAACAGTACGCTCGAAGCCGAACGTTCCTTACGCGCCGAACAATCCTACGTTTTGAAGCCGAACGATACAGCTTTGACCGGTTCTACCGGATATAGCCCCTTCGACTTCCATCTTTTTCCCCTATAAAACCAGGTCCTTCCCCACTTCTTCTCCTTTACTCTTTTACTTCAGCCACTCTTCCAAAATTTGCAATTCTCGCCAGACGACCAGATTCAAAACCTAACTACTTCTTCCTAAGCTCCAATCTGCAAACTAGGTATTATTCCTTGTATGATTCGAATAGGTTTCAAACGAGATGGCCGAGTGTGTCATGTAGAAAACTTTCGAGTAGGTCGTCTTTATTGCCGAGTGATGATGCGTGGCGAGGAGGAATGATGTGGAGTGTTTACACATATGACCATCGGACTTAGCTCCTTCGTGTCGAATAGAAGTTAAAGAAGAACGAAAGTGTTGGAGGTGGTAAGGGTGACGGATGGCATAGCTCTGGTTCGGCGTATGTTGTCATGCGCCGGACGGTGAAATGGAGGGCTATCGAATAGTATTTTGGCCGAACAAACCAAGGCCGAACACTCATTAAGATGCCGAACAACAACTTAGCCGAACAAACCAAGGCCGAACACTCATTTAAAGTGCCGAACAACAACTTAGCCGAACAAACCAAAGCCGAACACTCATTAAAATGCCGAACAATAACTTAGCCGAACAAACCAAGGCCGAACACTCATTTAAAGTGCCGAACAACAACTTAGCCGAACAAACCAAAGCCGAACACTCATTAAAATGCCGAACAACAACTTAGCCGAACAATACAAAGCTGAACACTTATTAAAAATGCCGAATAATAACTTAGCCGAACAGAACCAAGGTCGAACACATTTAAATGCCAAACAATCCTAGGCCAAACGATACAAATGCCGACCAATTGTAAATGCCAAAGTGTATAAGTGTCGAACCATTCTAAGGCCGACCAATACAAATCCTTAACTATATTTGACAAAACATGGACAAGGACTCAGGCGTGCCAACGTATGAGACTGACCTGGATCATTAACTCTCTGGGTTTTACAGACATAAATCTGAACTTAGATTAACACACGTTTTCTGAATCTGGAACTATGATTACCACAAGGCGAGCTTTTTGAGACGGCCAGCGATGACGGTCTTCGAAGGCGACGATTCGAAACTCGTTTTTGTATCTTCATAATCTCTAGATTCTCATTGCTTATACACGATTGCTTTCACTAGTTTACACACCACGTGGGGGGAACACTCGTATTGTTAATTCTAACATTCAACGTTTTTCAAGTATAGTTTTCACAGGCACTTAGACAGATTCATTATTTATTGGGGATGTCTAAAAAGTCTAGCTCCGCCACTATATCTGATAGGCCTGGGCCGTCGTCAAGGCAAGAAGCCGCTGATACTTCAAATCTATCGACTTCCCCTGCCCATAACTTGGCTCCTGATGCCTTGGAGGCAACAATTCTCTTAGACAATCCGATCGACTCACAGGCTTCGAAGATCAATGAAGTCGCACTTCGACGAATATGCTCCATCCATGGGATTCCTTTCGCCGATGTGTTAGTCCCGTCGCGACACGATCGTCCTCACCTGCCCCCAGTCGGATATACCACCTGCAACAAGTTCATGTGCTGGATGGGCAGCGTACCTCCATTCAATTTATTTCTTCGGGACGTGTTGCAGTACATAGACATTGCCCCGTCGCAGCTGCATCCAAATGGTCACGCGTTTATTTACGGGACCTACCTACTTTTCATGGCCGTCTTCTCTAGGCCTCCAACTTCTGGCGACATCAGATACATTTATATGATCAAGAAGCGAAAAGATAGTCCGTCCTTCATGTTCCTCGAGCCGTACCACAAATGCCAAATCTTGACAGGAGCAGGTAGCAAATTCGCCCTGTACAAACAGGAATGGTTTTATGTGCGTTGTCCTCCTGGTTTTGCGAGGAGATGGGTCAAAGGCAGTAAGTCTCCCTGCTGAATCATCATTCGTGTTTAATTGGAGTTATGCTTTTTCTAACTTCTCGTTTCATCTTTTCAGGTATTAACCCACGTCCGGAGGGCCGAGGATATTCTGAGGCCGTTGAAGCCATTAGAGCTCTTCCTGCCGAGGAACGAGACATCTGAACCATCATTTCAAATGAATCATTGTCAAGGTTCGGCTTGCTAGCCCCGGGTCGTCGAATTAGCCTTCCGGAGGGCGTTTCCATTCCCAAGCCGGCATCCGGTAAAGGAAAAAAACAAGATGGGTCGTCGTCACGCCACACTCCCGATACGCACGAAGAGGGTAAGGAGGATGAAGCTCCCGAAACTCAAGGCGAGAATGTGGGTCCCGCTTGGAATCCGGCGGTCGAAGTTCACGATATTGAAACGTCATCCTCCCCTTCGAAGGGAAAGAAAAAGTTAAAATACAAGATACGGAAGGAGAAAGTTGGCGGAACTTCAAAAGTTACGCTTATCCCGCCAGAGAAAGAGGCTTCCTCACAGCACATGGAAAGTTCTCTAAGGGGTTTGTCGAATCTTTCCATCCCCGACGATATACTTAATTACGGGTTTGACGATCCTGAAGCCTTCAAGATTTCTTCGCCCGCTAGAGGCAATGTGGGAGTTCAACTCCCAGTCCAGGGAGACAATACTCCGATTAGTAAAGATAAAAGAACTGGTCCGTCGGGGGGAGCACTAGGACACACACGGACATACGCATTCCATCATACACTTCAAGTTTTTGTCTTATTTCCCGGATTTTTCTTAACTCGTGGTTATTTTTATTCTTTATAGGTGATATGGGGCGCTCTCACAGACTTTATCGCCTTCACGGCTCTTCCATATTTCATCACCCCGGACGGGACTCAGGTTCGGCAGGCGTAGGGACAGAGATGATTACGAAGATAGAGACAACCGTCCCTGCGATTCATATTATCGTAAGAAGGCATATTCACAATCTTCACAGTCTCGTGATCCTCTTCCTCCAACTGAGTCGGATAGAGAGAAGCCTTCACAGAAGGGGTCCCAACCCGATGCTTCTTGAGAACAACACTTCGGTTCGTCGAGTACAAGGCAAATTCGGGAGCAACGAAAAAGAGCAGAACCTCCAAGGCCTGCTCCCCCTACTCCTGTGGTTGACCCAACTGTAGCAGAGAAGATGGTCGATCTTAAGGCCAAATTTCCAAAGATTTACTTTGATGGTCTGAAATTCCTCCCAGCCATTCATCATATCCCTGGGCACGTGAAGCAGAGTGCTATTGCCTGTAACAACGACGTCTATGTTCAACATGACGCATTTGTACACTTGGTTGAAAAGATCTCAGAGGTGTCTGTTGAGCGACAATATGAAATTGATTGTCTGAAATTGGAGGCTGGCTGTGATAAGAACATCATCAAGCATCAAGACGAAGAGCTCGCTTCGTATAAGTCAAAGCTGGAAGCCGCTGAGCAAAGTGCAAAAGATACTGCTGAGGCAGTCACTCGTTTAGAGATGGCTCACAAGAAGGAACTTGATGTGGCGGTCCAGCGTAGCAGTGCTCTTGCCTTAGAAAAAGATTCCATTTAAAAAGAAAGGTACGCGCTTGACATACAAGTCAAAGACTTAAAAGAATTACTCTCCAAGGAGAAAGAGGATAAAGTAGCTGCTCAAGAAGAGTCACAACGATATTGTGATGAAATCGTTGCTACTCGGCTATTAAAAACAAAACTCGATGACGAACTTGCTGGAGTTGAAAAAATGAAAGACGAAGCCCGTGAGGAGGGCAAAAGAAAAGCTGCGGAGGAGATTGACTCTCGCCTCGAGGCAGCCGCAGAGGCCGGCAGGGAAGAGGTCAAGTGCATGTTTGACCCGTTGATTGCTGAGTATGGAGCCCACGTCCTTATGCATCGCGACTTGACATTCTTGGGCGAGGGCTATTTCGTATCCCTAGCTGAGGCCTGGGAAACTTTAGTGAAGATCAGGAAAATCGAGTCGGGCTCTGAAGAAGTCGATGAGGATGCCTTGGTGAAGGAGTTTCTTAGAGGGAACGAGCCAGCGGACTTATCAGCAGCCTTGGCGATTTATAGCAAAGGCTCTCCCCTTCCAAAAGAGAAAAGTGATGAAGCTGGCCCATCTGGGGCTGAGACTATGGCTCCTCCCGCTGCTCAACCGGTCGGTCGGCCGGCACTTGACCCGTTCGAGCAGCATGCCGGCTATGATCTTGAAGATCCCGGGCTCGGCGTTCATATGCTATCTCCTATTCTGGAGGGTGAAACTCCACGTGCAACCGATAGCCAGCCAGAACCCGGTAGAAAACTCTTCTTTTTTAGAAGTTATAAGATCTGTCACTTTCCAGCAGTGGATATTCGTTCTAATGTTCATTCTTTATGTTTTCATGCAGGCTGCTTTGACCCCGAGCCAACTCCGAGGAGTGATGACGCCAAGGAGGAGGCAGAGAAAACAAGCGATGTTGCTCATGCGGGAGTAACCCCTGGCCCCGACGCTCAAGTGATCGGGGCGCTAGATGATGATAAGCTTGACACTTCATCTCCCGCCGAAGGGAGTGATGAAATCGAAATCACCAGCGCCTCTGAACATACCTCAAAGATGAGCATGAAAGAACGCCTCGCCGAAGAGGAGAAGAAAAAAGTCGAGGTCAAAGTTGAGCCTGAAATACTGGAACTCACCGACCCGCGGAACAGACCTTTGAAAATCATTCTCCCGGGCAGGTCTAAACCACTGGATGTTCCGTCTCCTACCCCTGACTCTGCTTCTTTAGCAAACAAGAAATCCAAGAAAAAGCGTGAGGGAGAGGAGTCGTCGGAAAAAACAAAAGAAGACAAGAAGAAGAAACCGAAGAAATAATCGCTATACTCGTTCAACGAGTTCCTTGCTTAAGTCTTGTAATTACTTTTATCTTTTGTCTCCATAGTTTGTGTAGATAGGTTCATGATTCCAAGTTTTGGAGGGATAACTGTGTAATCTCATTTGGGATTGTTGAATAAAGTTTAGTTCCTTAGTCGTTTGAACGATTCATTTACTTTTTTAGCCTTCTGAATAACCGTGGTCGGAACTCAAGCACTTATGAGTTGTATATTTCCCAGTCCATTCTCGCGTTGTTCGAACATTCTTCGGAGTGGCATACTTCTTGTTCTACATTTCTTGAGTACTTAGAATTTTTTCTAAATTCGCGTTCCAGGGACTTATAATAAGTTGACCCGTACTCAGAGGATTTAGAGATTGAGATTGTTAATACTCTAATCCATGCTCTGGGGACTTAGAGTATTCCGGTCCGCGCTCCAGGGACTCGGAGATTGAAGTCGTTTTTACCCTAGTCCGCGCTCTAGGGACTTAGAGCACTCCGGTCCGCGCTCTGGGGACTCGGAGATTGAAGTCGTTTATACTCTAGTCCGCGCTCCGGGGACTTATAGTACTCCAGTCCGCACTCCGGGGACTCGGAGATTGAAGTCGTTTTTACTCTAGTCCGCGCTCCGGGGACTTAGAGTACTCCGGTCCACGCTCTGGGGATTCGGAGACTTGAAATTGTTTTTACTCTAGTCCGCGCTCCGGGGACTTAGAGTACTCCGGTCCACGCTCTAGGGATTCGGAGACTTGAAATTGTTCATACTCTAGTCCGGGCTCCGGGGACTTAGAGTTCTCCGATCCGCGCTCTGAGGATTTGGAGATTTGAAATCGTTTATACTCTATTCCGCGCTCCGGGGACTTAGAGTACTCCAGTCCGCACACTGGGGATTCGGAGATTTGAGTCGTTTATACTCTAGTCCGCGCTCCAGGGACTTAGAGTACTCCGGTCCGCGCTCTGGGGATCCGGAGATTTGAAATCGTTTATAGTCCAGTCCACGCTCCGGGGACTTAGAGTACTCCGATCCGCGCTCTGGGGATCCGGAAATTTGAAATTGTTTATACTCTAGTCCGCACTCCGGGGACTTAGAGTACTCCGGTCTGCGCTCTGGGGATCCGGAGATTTGAAATCGTTTATACTCTAGTCCACGCTCCGAAGACTTAGAGTACTCCGGTCCGCACTCTGGGAATTCGGAGATTTGAAGTTGTTAATACTCTAATCCGCGCTATGGGGACTTAGAGTATCCCGGTCCGCGCTCAGGGGACTCGGAGGTTGAAATCGTTTATACGAGTTCGTACATCGTACAGGATAATGTAGTTTTAGTAATTCATCACCCGACTATGAGGTATAGAGACATTAGTAATTCACGGAAAATACGTCTTCAAGCCTTTATTAATGAAAAACAACTAAGCTGCTTGATTACATGGCTAAAAAGAAACTAAGCTACGATTGAATGAAAACATACAGGAAATAACTGTGCCTAAAACAGGAAAGAAACATACTAAATGTAATAATGTCGCAAATGTTCACTGTTCCACGCTCGGGGGAGTGTCGCGCCATCAACGGTCGCTAGCTTGAATGTTCCCTCTCCAAGCTTCCGTTCAATGACGTACGGACCTTCTCAGCTGGGATTCATACGCGATGGTACCGGGAAGACTCGTTTCAGAACGAGATCACCCACATCAAAAATCCTTGGGCGGACTCTACCGTCGTAGTAACGCTTGACTCGGTGCCTATGCGCCGCCGCCCTTAATTCGGCCTCTTCACGTTTTTCATCGATGCAGTCCAGCGATTCCAACAAGAGGTCCTGGTTCGTCTTGGGATCATAGTATGTCACTCGGTGTGATGGAACTTCAAGTTCCACGGGTATAACGGCTTCCGAGCCGTATGCCAAGGCGAATGGAGTGTGGCCGGTCGCGGACTTATGGGTAGTTCTATAAGCCCATAATGCCGTCGGGAGTTCATTTACCCACTTGCCTCCGACCTTCTCCAGACGCTTCTTCAGTATGGACTTGATTATTTTGTTAACGGCCTCGACTTGTCCGTTAGCTTTTGGGTGTGCAACGGCGGCGAACTTCTTCTCGATGCCATACTTTAAACAGAACTCTTTGAATTCTCTGTTTTCAAATTGCATCCCGTTGTCCGTAATGATGGTACGAGGAAGGCCAAAGCGGCGTATAATGCTTCGTACAACGAAGTTAATGACCTTCTTAGAGGTGATTGTGGCCAAAGGTTCTGCCTCAGCCCATTTTGTGAAATAGTCGACTGCAACTATCGCGTATTTCGCACCACCTTTGGATATAGGCAAAGAGCCGATTATGTCGATTCCCCAGATTGCAAATGGCCAGGGACTAACCATTTGTGTGAGTTCCATTGATGGAGTCCTCGGGATTTTCGCATATCTTTGACACTTGTCACATTTCCTTGCGTAGTCTACAGCGTCCCGATTTACGGTCGGCCACTAATATCCATAGCGGAGGATCTTTTTTGCTAGCGTTTGCCCCCCAGTATGGTCGCCACATTCCCCTTCGTGAACCTCTTTCAAGACCCGCTTTGTCTCATCATGAGCGATGTATCATAATAAGAGGACTGAGAATCCTTTTCGATACATTAATCCGTCCTGCATCACGTATCGCGCGGCCTTCCGAAGGACCTGTCGTCTTTCGCTCCTTTTTTCTGGTAAAGTCCCGGTCGTCAGGTACAGTTTGAATGAGGTTATCCACGACTCCTTCTCGATTTCCGTTTCCAACACACGATCAACTTTCATCTCGTCTATGCTCGGGGCATGCAAGGCCTCAACGGGATACAATCCCATTTGCTGCGCATCGCCTGTGCTCGCAAACTTAGCCAACGAGTCGGCTTCTTTATTCTGTTCGCATGGGACATATGAAATATCATAACGCTCAAGATTCGACAGTAGTTCTTGAACCAAAATAAGGTACGGAGCAAGCTTCTGTCCCTTTGCTTAGTAATCTCCCTGCACTTGGTAAACCACCAACTGTGAGTCACAAAAGATTTCAACTGATTTGATCCCGAGTTCTCCGATGAGCTTCAAGCCAGCAATCAGTGCTTCATATTCTGCTTCGTTATTTGTAGCTGGGAAATCGAGCTTCAAAGCGTAACAAATTGATCGATTTTCCGAAGTTACAAGAACTACACCCGCGCCGGAGCAACGGTCGTTTGATGCCCCATCAGTGTATAATTTCCATCGAACGGGGGGAATGACGCCGTGATTATCTGGTTCGACGGGTATGGTAAACTCAGCGATGAAATCTGCTAATGCTTGCCCTTGTATGGCTCTTCGTAGCAAGTAGGCGATATCGAACTGGCTCAACTCGATGTTCCATTTCAACAATCTTCCAGAAGTTTCTAGTCGTTGGAGTACCTGCCGTAGGGGTTGGTCGGTATAAACACTGATTGAGTGAGCTTGAAAGTATAGGCGCAGCTTACGTGATGCAATCACCAAGCAATAGGCCAATTTCTCGATTTTAGGGTAATTTCTTTCTACCCCCGTTAAACGCTTGCTAACGTAATACACCGGCTTTTGGATTCGATCCTCCTCGCGAACCAGAGCCGTACTTATAGCATATGGGGATACGGCCAAGTACAAGTACAACATCTCATGGTCCACTGGTTTTGACAGCACTGGTGGACTCTCCAGATGCCTCACCAGATCCCGGAATGCTTCCTCACAATCGGATGTCCACTCGAAATTCCTCTTCCCTTTCTTTATTATATCAAAGAAAGGGATGCACTTATCTGTTTCCCTGGATATGAATCGACTCAGCGCAGCTACTTTTCCATTCAGGCTCTGTACCTGTTTTATAGTCCTGGGCACTTGCACATCTCGAATAGCTTGGATCTTTTCTGGGCTAGCTTCAATTCCCCTAGCATTGACGATGAATCCCAAAAACTTCCCCGACGCAACGCCGAAGGAACACTTCAGAGGGTTGATCTTCATCCCATAATACCTAAGTATGTCGAACATTTCAGCCAAGTCTCGAATGTGGTCGTTTGACTGTCGTGACTTCACGAGCATGTCATCCACATAGACTTCCATCGTCCTACCAAGTTGGTCTTTGAACATTCGATTCACCAAACGCTGATATGTCGCCCCTGCGTTCTTCAGTCCGAAGGGCATTACTACATAGCAATATAGCCCGACATCTGTAACGAAGCTGGTGTGTTCTTGGTCCAGAATATGCATCGGGATTTGATTGTAACCCGAGTATGCATCCATGAATGATAACAGCTCATGTCCTGCAGTGGAGTCGACCAACTGATCAATCCTAGGCAACGGGAAACTGTCCTTGGGGCACGCTTTGTTCAAGTCGGAATAATCTACGCAAGTTCTCCACTTCCCATTCGCCTTTTTCACCAGCACGGGATTCGATACCCATTCGGGGTAGAGGGCGTCGCGGACGAACCCATTGGCTTTGAGTTTGTCCACTTCCTCTCTGAGAGCAGCGGACCTCTCTGGGTCCATTCCTCTCCTCTTTTGTTTAGTTGGGAAGTATTTCGGGTCTATGTTCAACATATGGCTCGTAATGGCGGGAGAAATCCCGCACATATCAGAATGCACCCAGGCGAAAACATCAAGATTTGCCCGGAGGAAATCACTAAGGTCTTCAGTCATTGCGGGGGCGAGTTGTGATCCGATCTTCAGCACTCGCGATGGATCGTCTCGGCTGACTGGAACGTCAATTGTTAATTCAGCCGGCGCTGCCTTTTCTTCCTTGGGTTTCTCATCGTCATCTCTCGGATCTATGTCTCTGAAGATCCGAGAATTTTGCCCGAGCCAGGGCTCGGGCACTACTTGTCAATCATCATTATTAAGGATGCGGACCGGAATGTCCACAACCTTTCCTTTCTGCCTTCGATGGGCTTCTTTGAGCTCTGCCACATAACATGCACGACCGGTCGCCTGGTCGCCATGAACAACTCCTACTCCTTTGTCAGTTGGGAATTTTAACATCAGGCACCATGGGGCTAATGCTGCTCTAAACTCAGCCAGGGCCGGTCGGCCCAGGAATACATTATACGGAGAATCCACATCCAAAACTACGAAGGGCAGGATTCGCACCCTGCGACGTTCGCCTTGTCCCAGTTCAACTGGTAACTCAACATATCCTACCGCATCGGTCGGTTCACCATTAAAGCCGTGTATACAAGCTTTGGATGGTTTCAAGTCCTTTGTTTCCATTTTCATCTGGTTATAAGCCTTCTTGAAGATGATGTTGACAGAACTCCCACAATCAATCAGAATTCTTTTCACATAAGCCGGTCCGATCGTCGCAGATATGACCATCGGGTCGATGGTTGGAGCCTCTACCTGGTCGGCATCTCTATTTCTGAACACTATATCGTCTGTCATTACGCGCTGCTGCTTAGCAGAGGTCCCATCCTCCACATTCGAACAACACTCAAAATCTGCATGCTTCAGGGAACTTGCATACCGCTCCATCTCTTGCCAATTCTTATCCGCGGGGTGAGGTCCGCCGATGATTGTGTTTATGACTAGTCTACCACAGTTCGGGCAGGCTCCTCGGGATGACGCGGAGCTGGTGCATGACCTGGGTTGGATGTTCCCTGTCCTCCTTCCTGTGGATCCTTCACAAACTCTTGTAACTTCTTCTGCCTAATCAACTTCTCTATGGCATCGTGTAGGTGTTGGCACTCTTTCGTATTGTGCCCGTAGGTTTCATGGAAGCGGCAGTATTTTCCAGTCCGTTTCTGTTCCTCGGTTGACTCTTTTGGACGTGGCTTTCTGTACTGAAAGGTATTGCAGGTTGAGAGGTAAATATTCTCAAGAGACGCGTTTAGCAGGGTATACTCGTTGTAGCTCGGAATTCTCGGCTTCCACTTCCCCGCTTCTCTCTTCTTCCCTTGATTTCTTCCTCCGGATTCCTTGGGCTGCCCGGGCTTGTTCTGGACATTAACTTGGACTTTTCCCGAGTTGTCTCCGGACTGCTTCACAGCAATGTTGCTTTTTATGGATTCCTGAACAGGTCCTGGGGACTTATCTCGCCTTACCCACCTGGCTTCCTCTCTTCTTATGAACTGATGTGCCTTTGAGTGAAAACGTTCTAGCGTAGTTGGAGGTTTTCCTGCCAACCAGTCTCCAAATTCAGAATCTGGATCCACACCTCTCATTACAGCCATTAGTATTGCATGATCATTGGGATTACTGACTTCAGTTGCCGCAACATGGAATCTTTGTAAATATTCCTTCAATGACTCCCCAGGACTTTGGATTACACTTGACAGAGACATTACGTCCTTTGGACGAGTAGTGTGTATTCTGAACTGCTCAATAAACTTCTTTGCCAACTCCTCGAAATTGGAGACGGACCGCGGAGGAAGTCGGGTGAACCACATAGTAGCGATCCCAGACAGAGTAATCGAAAAGCATCTACACTTGGTTGCATCATTTGCTCTAGCTGAATCCATCATCCACTCGTATCTCATGACATGTTGTTTGGGGTCAGTCTTTCCCTCATACGCAGGGATAGTTGGTATACTAAACTTTCTGGGGTACGCCGCCTGCAGCACAATATCTGTGAACGGAGTATGACTCCTTGATACTCCCCAATCGTCATTCGATAAGCCTTGATTTTCTTTCATCAATTGCCTGACCATGGCTGTCAGATCTGGTGTCTGTATGGAAGGTGGAAGGTTAGAGTCTGTCCTACGCGACTGTCCATGCTGATGCCTCCTCTCCTGGTGATCTGCCAAACGTGCATCTTGAGGTTCAACATCGTTAGCGTTTTGATGGTCTGGGGCTCCAACCTCCACCCGCACTCCGGTTCCGAAGTTTCCAGCTCCTGCTTGGTCACGGTCTCCAGCTGTTTGAACAGCAGCACCTGCCCACGCAGCTTCAGTCTTACGGCGTCTGTGCCTGGGAGGTTCATCAGAGGAAGTTGAGCTATCATATGAGGAATAAGGAGCGGGATTGCCCCCGACATTCTGTTGCTGCTGTTGTGTGAGTTGTGCCATCAGGTTGGCGTTAGCTTGCATCTGCTCTCCTAGTTGTCTCCTGCTTTCCCTGAGTTCTCTCATCAAGTCGTTGAACTCTATTCTGGTGACAACTGGAGTCTGGTCCTGGGCGGCAATTCCTACACCCGGAATTGCTGGCTGATTGCTAGGTCCTGCTTGTTGCACGCTAGCAGTCTCATGGGCATCCGCATTATGAGAAGCTGACCTAGTACGTGGTCTTGCCATTGTAGAGTTATTGGTATGAACTCTGAGTAGAATCAACGGATGTCCTATCAATGAGTCGGATCTTCTTTGGGGGATTTGTTCAATCCAGTAGCTTCAAAGCAGATCCTTAAGGTCTGAGAATTCAATTCTCAATGAAAGCACCAAAGTGTTAGCACCAAAATTGGTCACTAACCTCGTAGAGAAAGATTGTGTAGGATATAAGTGATGAAGATAAATTAAACAAGGAAGAAAATGCTAATTTAAATGCAGAAAGTAAGAACACCAGATTTATAGTGGTTCAACGTAATTGCCTACGTCCACTTTGAGGTTAAACTTTATTGATCTTCTTAATGATTGATTACAAATACAATTCGTAGATCAAGTGCTTGAATGAAGTTGCTAAATAAAGAAGGTGAGTCTGAAAAATGGCAGAGTCTCCCCAGTGTTCCCGAAAAAAGGTCCTTTTCACTGTGCCCCTGCCCCTCTATTTATAGACAAAGATGGGTTGGACTTCCCAAGTGGGCTCGGCAGCCGAACACTCTGGCCCAAATACAGTGGTCGCCGTATGCCGAACCAAATAGGCCGAACACAATGGTGCCGAACCACCCTCTCTATGCCGAACGATATGCTTGCTGCATGGGAAGAGTGGAACGAATGTCAGTCGAAGCCGAACGTGCCTCTTGCCGAACGAAGCGCTTGGTCGAACGTTGTCTCTGGCCGAACGATAGCTTTAACCGAACAATGCTTCTGACCGAACGATGTCCCTGGCCGAACGTTTGCCTTTAGCTGACGATGTCTATGGCCGAACGATGGTTCTGGCCGAGCAATAGCTTTTGACGAACAATACAGCCATGCCGAGGAGTCGTATACGCCGAATGCCTTCTGATGACGAATGCTCCTGGATGCCGAGTACTCCTGGACGCCGAGTACCCCTGGATGCCGAGTACCTCTGGATGCCGAGTACTCCTGGATGCCGAGTGCTCCTGGATGCCGAGTACCCCTGGATGCCGAGCAATACTAGATGCTGAGTACTTCTGGATGCCGAGTACCCCTGGATGCTGAGTACTCCTGGATGCCGAGTACCCCTGGATGCCGAGCACCCCTGGATGCCGAGTGCTCCTGGATGCCGAGTGCTCCTGGATGCCGAGTACCCCTGGATGCCGAGCACTACTAGATGCCGAGTACTTATGGATGCCGAGTAGTCCTGGAAGCCGAGTACTACCCAATGCCGAGCACTCAGTTGCCTGGCCAAATCTCCAGGAAACACCTGCTATATCCAATAACAACTGTGTTGCAGCCAACCCGCAACATCCAGATCATGAATCCCTCCCATCCAGCTGTGTTCCAAATCAATAACTACAAACTAATTCATATTATAAACATTGCCTCTCTATAGAATGCGATATCCATGTACTAACACACATTGCCACTTTGGCTAGGTTATGTAATCTACCCCTTCACTCATGCCAAACACACTCAGGGAATCTAGAACGAGCCTTTAAATCTATATATTACAGCCTAAATTAGGTCTAAGTTCAACTTGTTAGAGTTTATCAATGACCGGTGCATTGGTGTGAACCACCGGTCCACTGGTGCACTAGTCCAAGGGTATTTCTAGGTTATTCCAAGATACTTATTTTTTATAAATTTGTACATTTTCATTTTTAACTCTTTATTCTTGTGATTCCTTAACCTCTTGATTTCATACTTATGTAACATACATTCATGACATATCATACTATTATTCCCATAAAATTTTATCATCATTTACTTTTTAAAAATTATAATTTCTTTAACTTTCATATATTAAAATACAATGGATAAATCCACACACACACATATACACTTTAAATGTGAAATAAAAATATGTTTCTTATTGAAATATATGTACTATATCTCTAAAATCAAAATTTGATTTTAAACCATTTTCTATATGTATAAATCATATATACATATTATCACTATTTAGTGCATTTTCACTCAATAATCATATCTATTAAAATATATCTCTATAATCCCAAGATAAATTTTTTAACTTTATGCAAACATATAATTTAACTTCAAAATAATTTTCAGGCCACTTTGATATGATTGTATACATCAAATCATTAATTTACAAATCCGGGTTGATTTTCACATATTATGAAACCATAACCATATATATATATATATATTCATATAAACTGAATTAAATTACATAAAAATAATTTTGACCTGAAATCATCATACCAAGTCTTAGAAAATAATTTCGTGTTAATTTGACATATTCAAATGTCCCAAAACATCAAATTTATGAATTTGGACTGTTTGTGCACTTAAACGAAATATCACTAAATTAATTCATAAAAATCATACAAAATGCCTAAAATTATATTTAGGTCTGTAAATATCATCTTTTCATCTCATAAATTTATTTATACAAATTTTCCATCATTTTACTATGATTTATTCCAAATATGTGTCTTAAATTCGCCTAGTTTTGCATATAAGGTTACATATACATTAAATAATTCTACGTACCTATTTAATTACTCAAAAATCATTCAGTAGTTAAGTTAGACAAAGTTTCCAGAAATCACAAAGCCTAATTTTGAATTTAATTATTTAATTACCAATTTTAATCATATAAAATCATGATATCAAGAGAATAAACAAAGAATTTGGATAAACCCGCTCCCTAACCGATTTCTCTCAATTTCAACCTCTAGCCTTGCTTTCCTTTGCTCTCCAGAGATAGAACTCCATTCAATATTCGATGTTCTGATATAGCTGGAGACAGAAATGAGATACGTTTTTCCTTTTTAAGTCAAATGAGTTAGACAACCGCCTATCCACTTAAATTCAAATTTGAATTCAAATCGCATAGCACCCATTCGATTCGACGACGTTTCCAATCGTATCTCCTTCATATGAGTCCCAAACGACACAAATAAATATACAGTGCAAATTAAAATAAACAAGACGATCGCAGTGGTGCTGGTCTCGTTGCCAAATTCTAATGTGGTAAAAGTGACTATTTTATCCTTTTTCAAAAATGACAAAAATGCCTTTATAACTGTTTTTAAAAAAATTCTTAGTATTACAATCTTGGTAACTATCCACCTTGTTAAGTAAGAAAAAATTCGAGGTTGTTGTAACATGACTCTATAGATGATAGTATAACCTTTAAATAGTCAGCAAGCTTCGGGACCTTGTACATCACCTGAATGAAGAGAGGAGAGGGCTCCGAAAGGCCCAAACCATGACATACGATGTATAAGGTGGCTAGCAAGCCATAACAGTTCAGAGCAAGCTAGGCGACCGCCATTTGGTATGTTTTTAGGAATTGGATGAAGTAGGGATGAAGAGGCAAAGTCATACCACACCTCAAATACGGGAGTGCCCATGTGGAGAAACCAAGGAGGTATATTCGTGTTATCCCCACACAGCAAATACAACAGGACAACACTAGTAATGCCTTGTATGGTCAAAATATATATTAATCATCCTTGTCCTCCCACCCTTTGGATGAGATGCTTTCAGAGGAGTGACCAAAACTTGAAGTTCCATCAGGGACATGTATCTATCCTTTTTTCATTTAAAAAAAAGTGTGACCTAATTACCGAACTACCTCGCAAAGGGAACACACTAGACTTGGGGGAGAACTCTTCCCCCCACATAAAGACGGTCGATCAAGACTCCGGCATGCCCTCGTAGAAGTGCCCTGCAAGTACAAGATTGACCACCTCATGCTTACCTAAGTCATCAATACATGGCTTAAACAATGTTCCGGCCATGCAGCCTAGTTACGTAATAATGTCACTTTTAACATTTTTATGGTTTTTGACCCGGTACCCTATTTATTATCTTCTTCCTAAGTAAAGAAGGCAGTTTATAATTTAATGGTTTTTCATTTTCTCAGGGAAAAACTCATATCAACATTGGCATATCAATGTCGACCTATCAACGATGATATATGGACGCCAAAGTACCAGCCAGTTATGGTAAAAATCCAGTATGTAACAGTACGAAAAGCAAAGGGAAAACCCCGCAAAGATCTCAACATAGAGAACACATAAGAAACTTTGATAAAGTCACATGAAAATGAATGAAGTGACATGAAAAAGAAGGAATAAATACTCACTTTTGATAAGATTGCAATCGAGATCGAAGAATTTTTTGTTGTTACGAGGTCGAAGATCTATAATGGTAGATTTTCTTAGCAAGATCAGTAAGGATGACGGGGAGGGGATCCTTTCCCTTTTGATAGATTTCAAACTTCAATCTCAGCTATCAGATGGAATGAGAAGGAATACTCTAAACTATTGAATCCTTTGTTACATCAAACATCAAATCTTTGAAACTGTCCTGAAAAGTGAATTGTCATGACCAATAAGAGTATGGCATATGTCATTCACATTAGTTACAAATAAGATAAGTCCTCACCTACCCGTAAAGGAGAATTCGGGAGTTAAATGCTGCCCATTTTTCTCACAAAGGTATAAAAGGGCTCGTTGGATCCAAAGTCTAATGATAAAGGTCGCATAACGTATGTCAATCTAGACCTCTTTCGGCCCAATAATTTTTCCACCTAACATGTCCTTACCCACAAGGTCTATTCACATCACCATCCTTATTGGGAACCTTGTTCGTCGTCTTTCTTAAGAACAATAAAGACTCTCAAGCCTCATAAGTAACATCTCTTGACCATTATCCATACATCTCCTTGCCCTGATCTTTAATGTCCAAGCTACAATAAGACAATGCTAACTTCTAAGACCACTTGGCTGTCCTTGAATCTTGGTCATACCTTTCCATATTCATCAAGACTCCTTGACGACTAGCTCCTTTGCTTGCTTTGATTTGTCACTACCTAATCAATCTCTAATAAAAGCTTTTGGTTTCCCCTATAGAAAGGCATGGTAATCCCCTATTATTCCACTGATACAAGTATTACAATAGCATTGTTCATCTAACAAAGGAATCACGATGCCACAACCACTCCTTATACTTCACTACCTACCCGGCAAAAGTGCTACTGGGCATCAACCATTCCCTATGCCAAATTACACTTCTGATATAAGCATGGTAAAATACGACTTGTCAGTTGGATGCATCTTTGTCACTCCATCCACATAAAGTCCAAGTTGCCTGCATTTGGACCATTGGTCACATTCAATGGTTATCATGAAACTTTGCATCCAAGGCATCAATCTCAGCCCTTCAAAAGCATGTTATCTATAGTTATAAATAAAGGTTCACATGCACTTGTACAAGGGTTGAATTATCTTTATTGGGGCCATATATCATAGTCAATTTTATGTTCTTATAATAGCCCTTAAGACTTCTCTTGCTACCGAATATTCAAGTAATAGAAGAAGAAGTCATAGTGGATGTAGATCTCTTCTAGATCGAACCACTCTGCACCTTATGTCATTTACTTTAATTACATTGTAGTTACTCCACTTTTTACATTTATAACCATGTATTTAGTGAGTAACCTTCAGTAGAAACTACCACTAATTATCACTCCGAAGTTGGCTAGAAATTTAGTCAACAAAACCCTTTTCCTATTGGTACATTAGAAACATCGAGTTTATGTGCTAATGATTGTGTGTATAGAGGAGTAGTATGAGCATATCACAGTAGGCCTATCTTATAGCCATTATTACAGGGACATGTATGTGTTTTATACCCCATACAATGTATATATCAAGTTCATATGCTATATTGGGAATGTAAGGCATTCACACCAGACTATTATCTGTCCCGAAGTTATTTATGTTTGTCTTTCTCTTATAACTTTAGGGTATTCTCATGAGTAGACTGAGAGACGGGTTGATATGATTTGTTACAGTAAGTAATTGGTGAAGATGATCGTGAGATTTACGAGTTAGTTATTTATTGGGGTTTTATTATATAAATTCCATTACATAGTGCTTTGAGTGACTGTACTTATTTATGTTATTAGAGACAACTTGTTTATATAATGTATCTTAAAGATATTAAATCAATAATTCTTGTTTGGTCAACTAAAAGATTTTGTAATGTGATATTTTAGAGTTTATTCATGAGTACTTTATTTTGATCATACTAAAGTCTAGCCTTTTTTACATCTGTAGTTTATCATATTTTACTTATGCGTTGTGAGATATATGACATGTTATTAGATTATTAATTAAATTTCAAAATAGACATTCCATGGGTCGGTTCTTAGCAGCATATGAGATTCGTTTATAGGCACCAAACATGAAGAGTATTTAATTAGAGCTTACGTTTAACGAATACCTGAGTCTTGTGTAAGGGACACACAAGAAATAATTGATTGTGGTATGAGAGAATCTATTTGTTATTTTGTGATTTTAAAACTGTATATATAAAATAGCAGTTCACACACTACCATGATATATTATCCGATCTATAGCAGTGGCCAATCGGTCTTATTGAGCTATCAAAAAAGAACCAGAGGAATGGAAATGCAAATGCAACAACTGATGTTGTTGCCAAAGAGGAAGGTAATGGGATATATGGAATTAATAGAGATGGGAACTTACAAGTGGTGTTCAACTAATATATATATATATATATATATATATATATATATATATATATATATATATATATATATATAAGGAAGGGGAAGAAAGATACCCAACTTGATAGCAAGGGATTGAGCTGCACATGGTTGTTGTAGGAAAGTGCAAGAGCCAATGGATAACTTTTTAAAGATTCTTTCCATCCTAAGGGTATGCCGCAAAGTTGAGCATGCTAGAACTAAAGTTCATTACTGGTGTACTCAACCAAATAATGAACAAGTATGATCCAGTTTTTGGAGTAGAGCTGGAAATCAAATACACAAAGGAATAAGGAATTACACTATCACTTAGCATCACTTAAGGGAGATGCATATCAATCATGGTATTGAGGCGATTAGCATTGGAATGATTCGGAGAAGGATTGATTAGTTTTTTGATGGCATGTGTAATCTTCTAAGTGGTGATCTAGTGTTGGTCGATGAGCATTGTTAGACTTAGTAAATTATCCTTGTGATCATTGTATGGTTGGATGAGTTTGAATCTGGGTGAACCATAAATAGTTAGTCATAAGCGGTTCAGTTTAAAGCAAGGTTCGGTTGTGCAAAGAAGGACCAAACTTTGGAACAATCAAATGAGCAGAAGGATGAGTTATTAATGAGCTAGTTTACTACATTAGTATATTTGATGGAAGGAGATAGCTAAAACAGAAATTTTAAGGCGAAGATGATCAAAGGAGGGGTGAGCATCGGTTACTATACCATAAATGCCATGAAGAGGGAAATTTTGCTAAAGATTACGAAGTGCCAACTAGGTGCTTCCAGTATAACCAACCATGGCACTTTAAAAGAAATGTTCGACACTTGTTAAGAAAGGACAAGTTGTAAAGGCATTGCACTAGAAGCTATCCCAATTCATCTGCCCTACCATTGACAAAAGAGAAGGGGAAAGGCTTCACCATGGAAAGCTTGCTTTTAGCTCATGATATGCCAATTAGAATTCCATTGATATAGGAGCCTTCCACTCCTTTATATCTAGTGACTTGGTCGATGATTTAAGTTGTTAACCCAAGATTACTGAAAAACACCTTGTAGTGTCAAATCATGTTTGAGGTTTGACTAATTTACATACTATTTATTATGATGTTTAGTTATCGAGTCATGATTGCCTGTTTGTGTGTGATTTATTTGTGCTTTGATATGTTTGGTTCAATATTATACTGGGTAAGGATTGTCTTCACAAAAACAATATGGTACCTGGCTATGAGAGGCGAGTGTTGACCATGGAAAATGTTGAGAGTGGGAAAGACCTGGAGCTATATTGTAGGCATGAGAATCTGATGATGATTAGCTACTTATATAAACTTGATCAACAACAGCATGAGTTGTCACAGTACCTATTGCAAGCGAGTACACTGATGTTTTTGGGAATGTTTATAGTTTACCTCCATATCGAGAGATTGAGTTCAGCATCAACCTTGACAAGAATGCGTGGCTAATTGTAACAACCTGCTATTTTGAACGATTCAAATTCGATAATCATCCACTCATGTCAGACTTGAATTGCTCAAAATAACAAATTGTTAATTTATATTTGTCAAAATTTAGTATATACAGTAAATAAATCAATCACGGAATCACAGAAACGGAGTAATATAACAATAAGCAGCGGAATAGATAAATAATAGTTCATGAAGCTACTATATAAACACTAGAGTTTAAAGTAAAATACAACAGATATCTTGAATACACAAAAGTAATTAATACAAATGCCAATGAAAAGTCAGAACAAACAACTGGGATAAACTGAAGTAATTGGAAAGTTGAATAGTCAAAGACCAATCTTCAAGTGAAGCTCCAAACTCCAAATGTGAGTCTCAAATGTTGTGACACTCGGTCTGACCCGAGCATAAAACAAAAACACAAAACACTCGAGTCGGGATTAACATTCTTATACAAGTAAATCAGCTCAAGTGAAATGTCAAGTGAAATACGAAGTAACTCAAAGGATGTTTGGGATTCTCATCCTTTAAGGATCCGTTAAACTATCCACATACATAGTACAATACACTACATATATATAATGTTTATAGTAAAGTAAACTATTAAAATAGCATTAAGGCGTTACCCATGTCCCCCTTAACACATTTTATATATTCCCATAGTCTATACAGTACCGCAATTCCTCCATAAACTGGAGGGCTATCAGAGGGCACTCATAGGTTTGGTACAAACCAAACTCGTAGAAGGCACGATAGGGCATGTGACTAGGCATGCGAAGCAATGCCCAGGGTAGGATTCTACCGTTTTGCTGATCCGGACTGGTGGTAACGCATATCAGCTACTACCGCCCACCTCGAGACACACTCTCAAAATCAAAGGTGCACCTAATCAAATCACAAAGTAATAGAATGGTATCGAAGAAATGTGCCCGATCGGAGGTGCGACCTCACTTGGCCCGACATGGCTCTTGTTTTAGCCAAATCAAGCTGACTCACGGGAGTCAGGGCTGCATTAATACCTCATACAGAATCGTCGCCAAACCATCCTACTTCGTTCTGGAATCTCCACCACATACACAGTTGTTAAAGTGGCTTTCGGTATTGACAGAGAGTATGACAATATCCGATCCCGGTCTCTTTAACAACCAAACGCTTATTTTACACCGTGTTCATTTTATAATTCAAACAGTTTATACTTCATATCAAAATATCATATTCATTTCGAAATCATATCTCTTTTGAAATCATATTAAATTTCAAAATCATATCACTTTGAAATCATATTCACCTTTGAATTCATATCACTTTCCAACTTAAACAGTTTAAATATTGAAAATAGTATATATATATATATATATATATATTAAAATAGTTATAAATTAAAATAGTTTATATTTAAAATAAGTTATAGATTTAAAAATAGTTTATTTAATAAAATAGTTTATATATTAAAATAGTATATATTGTTTCTTCTAATTTCACAAATCAATTCAAATCAACTTAAGTCCAAAAATTCAATTTAAACCAGTCTCAGTTCAACAATTTAAAATTAAATTTTAATTCTCAATAAAACCATTTTTAATCTGTATAAATTTCAAATCCAGGTTTGAACTACAACCAAACCATTTCCAATTCAATAGGTTTCACAATTTTAAATATTCAAAGGAATTTATAATAACTCAATTTGGTAAATTTCGTCTATATTCAAAATTCAACTTTAATCCATTTAAATTTCAAAATATTCACTTAATCATCTTAAATGCCATTTAAATAAAATCTCATATTACAATTTAATATTAAATATTCAATTTTATTTAAAGTTGAAAATATTCACTTAATCACTTTTTATCAAATCGAGTTATAAAATCATACCCTTCAAAATCTCAAATCAATAAGTTCAAATCAAACCTTATTTAAATTCAATTCTAAATAAATTCAATTATAAATCGATTTAAATTCAATTCTTAACAAATTGGATTACAAATTAATTCTTATTTAATTTATCCTTCCAAATTCCATTTACTTAAAGTTATTACAGAAATCTATTTTAAAATATTAATATAAATTTAAATAAATATTTAACATATTATATATATATTATTAGTTAAATTAAATACTTAATAAAATTTATATATTAATTCTTATTAAATTAAATCTTAATTTTTATTAAATCTATTTTACATCTTATTTTATACATTTTTGAAATAATAAAGTTATAAGTAAAAATTTTATAATTTACATTTTAAACTTAACTTATAATTTTAAATTTCGAAAACATATAATTTTAAAAATCTAAATTTTACATATATATGAAATAAATATTATATTGTAATTTAAAATCAATATTTATCAGTTTGTGGTCGGACCAGGCAGGAGGGGGCTCCTCCCATCCCTTCGATTTCATCAGGGCTCTGGGTTGAGTTTTTTTTATAAAAAAATCAATATTTATCAACCCATATATTTTCCTTTCAAAAATTCGGAAATCATTTCAAAAATAGACCAATGGTGTCCGCATATAATTCTGTATCCTATGGTCAAGTGATACAGATATTTATCATTTCAATCCACAATTTAACTTTAATATTTACGGGTATATATCTTTAACCCGCAATCCCAAAATTTCAAAATCAATGAAAATCGTTTGGGTTTATCATTTCAACCTATATTGATTTTCCCCTAATCTATAATCGTTCGGGGATGTATCATTTCAACACATAGGGAATTTCTAAACTAACAGGGAACTTCCAGAGTGAGAACAAATATGATAATAATATAACATATCAACAACAGGCATATATCATCAGTAAAAAATTTAAATATAATATATACAACATGTTATGGTGTCATATGTCACAGATAAACAATTACAGATAATGGCATATCATATTTAACAATTAAATAACTTAACAATTCAAATTTAACAGCATATTTCAATCGTCATTTCATGTGAATTAAATTTACTATATATAGGAATGTTAATCGTGAGTGATTTCTCAACCTTCGAGGCTAGAGAACAACGAGAATGGGAAGCATAGATACGGATACACACGAACAAGCTAGAGTTGCTGAAAATCTCCAAACAGCAACGGAAAAAAGCAAAGCAAGGTAGACGAACTTGGATTTGATGAAAATACAATATATATTATATTTTAAAATCAATATCAAATTTGAAACCGCATATTAAAAATAATATATGTATACCTTAAAATTAATATCTAAATTTAAACAATATAAAATAAAGTCTATATATTTTCTACTTCAAAATCATTATTCCTTAAAACACCTATTTTCTCAAAATCAATATATATATATATAACTATATAAATTTTATATTAAAATCAATATTTAATTTAAAACACTTATTAAAATCAAAATCTTTATATATAACATATTTAAAAATCAATACTAAAATTTAGCAGCTTCTCAGCTAAGAAAACAAACCTATATATCATAAAGATCAAAATATTTATATATTATATCTTAAAACTCTATGTATATATTTTAAAATCCAAATGTCACTATATATATTATATACATAAATAAACACGTCGACATTGATATTTTATACTTTAAAATTAAATAAGACCTTTATATAATATAATTCAAAACCACTATTTATTAAAACCCATATATATATATATATATTGAAATCAATATATATGTAAATTATATAATAAAAAAAATCAATAAACAAAGATCAATATACATGACATACAGGCTTATCTCAAGAAGAATGCTACAGGCAGTATTGAGCAGGCTTATGAGGAGCGTGCAAAATGATGCAAGGTTTGGCCATTTTGAGCATGCAGCTACAGGCAATATATAAAGAAACCTATATTTTTTTAGAGAGGAGGCACTGCTGTTGTACAACATGGTAGCATGGTGCGTGGGAAGTGGAGGAGCGTAGGGTTTGTTCTCGATGGTGTTGCGGGTGGTGGGACAGAAGTTGCATGTGAAGGTTGAAGGTGGTATGCGACTTCAGGTTAGCTACTAGAGGGGATGAGTGAGTTGGCTAATTGTGGGTTGGAGAGGAGATTTGTGGCAGAGGGAGAGATCTGGGGCTGTTTGGTTGAGTGATGCTAGGCGCTGCATGGGGCGGAGGAGTAAGGAGGACAAGACACGGTAGCCGAAAAAGATGAGGGTGACGAGCTTCATATCTAATGTTATGCGGCTATAGGAAAAACGAGTTGGCTTTTGGAAAAACAAATGAATGCTTCTAGTAATAGGAGTGAACATAACGAAATGGAGATGTTGTATATAATTTTTTTCATCAGAACGAAAGTGTGAAGGGGAATAGACCGAAATAATGAACGAACCAATATAAATGAATTGAAATAGGAAGGGAAAAGTCACAATTAAATTCAGGAAATATTTATTGTTAGTGGCCATTTATTTTTCTCAGTAAACAAATGAATGGACACAAGGAAACAAAAAGACTCGAACGGGTACCGATATGGCTGATCGTTTTACTTATTTCGCCATTTACCGAACACTAAAATGCACAAATGAATATACTGCGGAGATCAGCATGACGAGGATCATAATGGTATATTGATATCAGGACCATCCTATCAAAAGTCGATATTTCGCTGCCAAACTGCTGCAAATTCACCGAAAATAAGATAACCGGGGCTAGAGAAGTCCAAATTTACGAAAAGAATTATGACGTCTCACGCAGAAAATTATTTACATTATTATTATATAAAAATATTCAGGTTTCGAAAATATTTTATTTTCATCAAATTTCAACTGATTTAATATTTTTAATTTTTAATTTCACAACCAAACAAACATTCATATTTTCCAATGAAAATCTAACACTTGCTACGTTTAAATAGATGTATTCCAAATATCAAATTTTCATTGTCAAAATTTAATTGTTTAATTTCAAGAAAATTTTAGTTAATTACGTTATAAAAATCGTTAAAATTACCGGGTTGTTACACTCTCCCTCACTCAAAACTTTTCGTCCCCGAAAAGGAACGAGATAGGAGAATAGAAGCAAACAGAAAGAAAGCTATATTTTAAATACAAAGTACCAAATACAATAATTAATTTAATACCATATGAATTTCATTTTTGGACATTTTATTGCTTACATTTATATTGTATATTATTCAGTTGCATATTCACATGAACATTTTAACTTCTAAATATTTCAAGCAAGTTATATATGTTCTAGAATGCAATTGAGTATTAAACAAATTAATTCAATCCTAGTTCAACTGTTTCAAGTTGTTTCAATTCCATTTATCATTTTAAAAACTCTAATTATTTAATAAATTTGCTTCATTTCAATAATTGAAAACCATAACTTATCATAAGACTTAAGAGTTAAATTTCCGGTTTCACTTCAAACCATTTGGAATAAATATATACATATACATATATATATTATACACCAAATCATACTTAAGAAATTCAAATGAAATCCATTTTCCAAAACAAAAGTGTAGCAAAGCTACTAAGTGGTCTCTCCACTTTGAGACTCGAAAATGAATGTCGATGATGTTGCAGTCATCACCGAAATTATTTTCCAGCAACAAAAGAGGAGAGTACCGACTTACTTCTTTTTAAATTCTTTGGAAACAATTTCTATTCAAAATTACTTTCAAATAATATGTTTTTCAAAACCTTTAAAACCAAATTTTGAAAAACATCGAAAATTTAATTCTCAAATCCTTAAATTTAAGTTCATTTCTAACAACCAATTCATTTAACTATCAAATTTTAAAAAAATTACTTTTATATATAAAATATAATTATACACAAAATTATTTCATTTACCAATTTCGAAAATAATATTATGTCAGTTCTTTTTTTAAGTGTTTTGGAATTCCTATCGATAGCGTTGGCCAGACGAATCGATCGGAACCCAAAATTCAAAGTTAACATCTCAAACAACACAATATAAACATTTTTATATTAATTACAAATATGTTCTCTCAAAGGATGATTCAAGAATGGATTTAGAACAAGGACAGAGATTCAAATTTAGACGGACCCTAATCACAGAGAATTCTAACAACGAAGATTGACTCGACAGGAAGATAAGGTAATTAAATTACAAAAGAGGAAAGATGGATAGCCTTATATTAATCGCGGGTGACCTTAACCAGGTCAACCGAGAATATCATAAACGAAATTAGGGACAAACTTGCTGAGAACATTGCGGAGAACGCGATTCATGAGATCGACGAAGAAGACAGGAGCATTGATTAATCCAAAGGGCATGACTAATCATTCAAAGAAACCATTTGTCTGGGAGGAAGGACAAAGGTCAAGCTCCAGGAATAAGATTGAAGCAGAATTCAAAATTCCCGCTTGAGAGGGAGAGAGACGACTTCACCAAACATCAGGATAATCACTAACTATTTAGGTGGAGTCGAGGTCACTAAGCTGAGAATCAATTGAAAGGATAAAACTGCATGCAAAATCCTAAGCCAATCAACATTTGATTACAAAAGAATTACCCTAGGCGTCTACTAGAGGAACCGTTTGGGCTTTCCAAGAGAAAACAGCATCAAAACCAAGGACGTAGAAATCTCCGGTGAATCGATGCATGTTGTAAAGGAGTTTCACCCCTTTACAAATCATACTAAAGTTGGCGGAACCGGCGATGAGATTTGACACTCACAAGGATGAAGTTGCCAATTGTGGTGGCAAGATGTTCTCAAATTCATTACAGAGAACAACCGAAGTGGAGCTATGGGATGCTCCGGAATCAAGAAGAACACGAACAGGAAAGGACAAGAATGAGTTTTAGAACAAAAGGGATAGTTCCAAAATCCGAAAGAAATCCTAATCCAGGAGGATCCTAACAAAGAATTTCAAGCTCGAATGAATATGATTCTATAATTGATTCTGCTCATTCTAGGGTATTACTACCCTGTCTCTAATGAGTTTTTACTCCATATTCTAATTTTCGCCTAAACCAAAGCTCTGATACCACATGTAACAACCTGCTATTTCGAACGATTCAAATTCGACAATCGTCCACTCATGTCAGACTTGAATTGCTCAAAACAACAGATTGTTAATTTATATATGGCAAAACTTAGCATATACAGTAAATAAATCAATCACGGAATCACAGACACAGAGTAATATAGCAATAAGCAGTGGAATAGATAACTAGTAGTTCATGAAACTAGTATATAAACATCAGAGTTTAAAGTAAAATACAACAGATATCTTGAATACACAGAAGTTACTAATACAAATGCCAATGACAAGCCAGAACAAACAACTGGGATAAACTGAAGTAGCTAGAAAGCTGAATACTCAAAGACCGATCTTCAAGCGAAGCTCCAAACTCCAAAGGGGAGTCTCAAATGCTGTGACACTCGGTCTGACCCGAGCATAAAGCAAAAACACAAAACACTCGAGTCGGGATTAACATTTTTATACAAGTAAATAAACTCAAGTGAAGGGTCAAGTGAAATACGAAGTAACTCAAAGGATGTTTGGGATTCTCATCCTTTAAGCATCCGTTAAACTATCCACAAACATAGTACAATACGCTACATATATAATGTCTATAGTAAAGTAAACTATTAAAATAGCATTAAGGCGTTACCCATATCCCCCTTAACACATTTTATATATTCCCATAGTCTATACAGTACCGTAATTTCTCCGTAAACTGGCAGGCTATCAGAGGCATTCCACAGGTATGGTACAAACCAAACTCGTAGAAGGCACGATAGGGCATGTGACAAGGCACGCGAGACAATGCTCAGGGTAGGATTCTATCGGTTTGCGGATCTGGACTGGTGGTAACGCATAGCATCTACTACCGCCTACCTCGAGACACGCTCCCAAAATCAAAGGTGCACCCAATCAAATCACAAAGTAATAGAATGGTATCGAAGAAATGTGCCCGATCGGAGGTGCGACCTCACTTAGCTTGGCATGACTCCTGTTTTAGCCACATCAAGCTGACTCATGGGAGTCAGGGCTGCGTTAATACCTCATACAGAATCGTCGCCAAACCATCCTACTTCGTTCTGGAATCTCCACCACGTACACAGTTGTTAAAGTGGTTTTTGGTATTGGTATAGAGTATGACAATATCTGATACCGGTCTCTTTAACAACCAAACGCTTATTTCACACCATGGTCATTTTATAATTCAAACAGTTTATACTTCATATCAAAATATCATATTCATTTCAAAATCATATCTCTTTCGAAATCATATTCATTTCTGAAATCATATCACTTTTGAAATCATATTCACCTTTGAATTCATATCACTTTCCAAGTTAAACAGTTTAAATAATGAAAATAGTATATATATATATATATTAAAATAGTTATAAATTAAAATAGTTTATATTTAAATTTGGTTATAGATTTAAAAATAGTTTATTTAATAAAATAGTTTATATATTAAAATAGTATATTGTTTCTTCCAATTTCACAAATCAATTCAAATCAACTTAAGTCCAAAAATTCAATTTAAATCAATCTTAGTTCAACAATTTCAAATTAAATTTTAATTCTCAATAAAACCATTTTTAATCTATATCGATTTAAAATCCAGGTTTGAACTACAACCAAACCATTTCCAATTCAATAGGTTTCACAGTTTTAAATATTCAAAGGAATTTACAATAACTCAATTTGATAAATTTCGTCTATATTAAAAATTCAACTTCAATCCTATTTAAAATTTCAAAATATTCTTTTAATCATCTTAAATGACATTTAAATAAAATCTCATATTATAATTTAATATTAAATATTAAATATTCAATTTTATTTAAAGTTGAAAATATTCAATTAATCACTTTTCATCAAATCGAGTTATAAAATCATACCCTTCAAAATCTCAAATCAATAAGTTCATCAAACCTTATTTAAATTCAATTATAAATAAATTCAATTATAAATCGATTTAAATTCAATTCTTAACAAATTGAATTACAAATTAATTCTTATTTAATTTATCCTTCCAACTTCCATTTACTTAAAGTTATTACAAAATCCTATTTTAAAATATTAATATAAATTTAAATAAATACTTAACATATTATATATATATTTAGTTAAATTAAATACTTAATTTTTTTTATTATATTCATTCTTATTAAATTAAATCTTAATTTTTATTAAATCTATTTTAAATCTTATTTTATACATTTTTGAAATAATAAAGTTATAAGTAAATTATTTATAATTTACATTTTAAACTTAACTTATAATTTTAAATTTCCAAAACATATAATTTTAAAAATCTAAATTTTACATATATATAAAATAAATATTATATTGTAATTTAAAATCAATATTTATCAGTCTGTGGTCAGACCAGGCAGGAGGGGGCTCCTTCCACCCCTTCGATTTCATCAAGGCTTTGGGTTGAGTTTATTTTATATAAAAAATCAATATTTATCAACCCATATATTTTCCTTTCAAAATTCCGGAAACCATTTCAAAAATAGACCAACGGTGTCCGTATATAGTTTTCTATCCTATGGTTAAGTGATATGGATATTTATCATTTCAATCCGCAATTTAAATTTAATATTTACGGGTATATATTATTTCAACCCGCAATCCCAAAATTTCAAAATCAATGAAAATCGCTTGGGTTTATCATTTCAACCCATAACGATTTTCCATTAATCTATAATATCGTTCGGGTATGTATCATTTCAACCCATAGGGAATTTCTAAACTAACAGGGAACTTCCAGAGTGAGAACAAATATGATAATAATATAACATATCAACAACAGGCATATATCATTAGTAACAAATTTAAATATAATATATACAACAGGTTATTGTGTCATATGTCACAGATAAACAATTATAGATAATGGCATATCATATTTAACAATTAAATAACTTAACAATTCAAATTTAACAGCATATTTCAATCGTCATTTCATGTAAATTAAATTTACTATATATAAGAATGTTAATCGTGAGTGATTGCTCACCGTTCGAGGCTAGAGAACAACGAGAATGGGAAGCACAGATATGGATACGCACGAACAAGCTAGAGTTGCGAAAAATCTCCGGACAGCAACGGAAACAAGCAAAGCAAGGTAGACGAACTTGGATTTGATGAAAATACAATATATAAATTATATTTTAAAATCAATATTCAAATTTGAAAACGCATATTTAAAATAAAAATATATATACCTTAAAATCAATATCTAAATTTAAACAATATAAAATAAAATCTATATATTTTCTACTTCAAAATCATTATTCCTTAAAACACCTATTTTCTCAAAATCTAAATATATATATATATATATAACTATATAAATTTTATATTAAAATCGGTATTTAATTTAAAACACTTATTAAAATCAAAATCTTTATATATAACATATTTAAAAAATCAATACTAAAATTTAGCAGCTTCTCAGCTAAGAAAACAAACCATTATATCATAAAGATCAAAATATTTATATAGTATATCTTAAAACTCTCTCTATATATATTTTAAAATCCAAATATCACTATATATATTATATACATAAATAAACACGTCGACATTGATATTTTATCCTTTAAAATCAAATAAGACATTTATATAATATAATTCAAAACCACTATTTATTAAAACCCATACACACACACACACATATATATATATATATTGAAATCAATATATTTGTAAATTATTTAAAAAAATATCAATAAACAAAGATCAATATACATAACATACAGACTTATCTCAAGAAGAATGCTACAGGTTGTATTGAGCAGGCTTACGAGGAGCGTGCAAAATGATGCAAGGTTTGGCAATTTTGAGCATGCAGCTACAGGCAATATATAGAGAAACCTATATAATTTTTTAGAGAGAAGACGCTGCTGTTGAACAGCATGGTAGCATGGTGCGTGGGAAGTGGAGGAGCGTACGGTTTATGCTCGATGGTGTTGCGGATGGTGGGATAGGAGTTGCGTGTGAAGGCTGAAGGTGGTATACGACTTCGGATTAGCTATTGGAGGGATAAGCGAGTTGGCGGATTGTAGGTTGGAGAGGAGATTTGTGGCCATGGGGTGAGATCTGGGGCTATTTGGTTGAGCGATGGGGCTAGGCGTTGCATGGGGCGGAGGAGCAAGGAGGACAAGACACGGTAGCCGAAAAACATAAGGGTGACGAGCTTCATATCCAATGTTGTGCGGCTATAGGAAAAATGAGTTGGCTTCTGGCAAAACAAATGAATTCTTCTGGTAATAGGAGTGAACAGAACAAAATGGAGATGATGTATATTTTTTTCTTTTCATCAGAACGAAAGTGTGAAGGGGAAGAGACTAAAATAATGAACAAACCAATATAAATGAATTGAAATAGGGAAGGCAAAAGCCACAATTAAATTCAGGAAATATTTATTATCAGTGGACATTTATTTCACTCAGTAAATAAACGAATGGATACAGGGAAACAAAAAGACTCGAACGGGTACCGATATGGCTGATCGTTTTATTTATTTCGCCCTTTACCGGACGCCGAAATGCACAAATGAATATACTGCAGAGATCAGCATGACGAGATGATTAGAATGGTATACATATATCAGCGATATGACCATCCTATCAAAATTCGATATTTCACTGCCAAACTGCTGCAACTTCGCCGAAAATAAGATAAACGGGGCTAGAGAAGTCCAAATTTGACGAACGAATTATGACGTCTGACTCAGAAAATGTTTTACATTTTTATCATATAAAAATATTCAGGTCTTGAAAATATTTTATTTTCATTAAATTTCAACCGATTTAATATTTTAAATTTTAAATTTCACAACCAAACAAACATTCATATTTTCCAATGAAAATCTGACACTTGCTACGTTTAAATAGACGTATTCCAAATATCAAATTTTCATTGTCAAAATTTAATTGTTTAATTTCAAGAACATTTTAGTTAATTACGTTATAAAAATCGTTAAAATTACCGGGTTGTTACACTAATAGTCTTACCTATTAAGAGAATGGCACCAAAAGGACAATGGGTGTTAGAGGTGAGAACTAATAAGTTATTGAGTACATGATTTATACACAAGAGTACATCCAAATAGAAAGCACCAATAGTATTTTCTACTGAGATAGATGGTACATTGAGGCTATGTATAGATTACCATAAGAGAATAAAGTGAAAAGAATAACAAGTATCATCTGCCACACATCGATGACTTGGTCGACAACCTTAGCGGTGCAAAAGTATTTTATCAATTGGCTTTATCAATGGGGTTCCATCAATTAAGTATTCCAAAGGATAGTGTGTCTATTACTTCATTTTGTACATGGTTAAGATTTTATGAGTGGTTAGTTATGTTGTTCGGGCTAACTTATGCACCAACATACTTTGTTAACTTGATGAGTAATGTTTCCAAAAATCAGCTGAATAAGCTAGTATTTTTGTTTATTGATGATATTCTTGTCTGTTCACGCATTGAAGAGGAATATAATGCGCACTTAAGGGAAGCATTCAAGATGTTGAGGAAACATTGGTTGAAATCCAAATTCTCAAAATGTAACCATTGGAGGAAAGAGCTGTGATTCTTAGGACATGTGGTTTTAGAACTGGGCATTGTCGTCGATCCTATAAGGTAGTAGTTGTCCAAGATTGGGAGAGACCTAAGAATGCGACTGGTGTTAGAAGTTTTCTTGCATTGCGAGTTATTACAGACGGTTCATTAATGACTTTTCTAAGATTTATGCACCATTGACTCATCATTCAAAGAAGAACCAAACTTTTGCATGAGATGCAAAATGTTAGCATGCATTCATTAACTTAAGGAATGTTTGACAAATGCATATGTGTTGGTTATCCAAGATAGGAATTGTAACGACCCACCATTTACAATGTCATGAAAGAATGTAGTTAAAGTTTGGAGAAAGAATGCAGTTAAAGTTTGGTTAAAAGCTGTAAAATAGCCAAGAGGAAGATGCCCTTAGTTCTATTATAGTTTGACTTGTTACGTATGTTGCAATGGAATAAACTTCCAGTAAGTCTTTACAACATTATTTTATCTTGTATATGAATAGTTATTTTTGTCAATAATGACTAATACATCAATCCCTAGTGTTTTATTTTTTCATGTTTCCATTTGACCTAATAATTCTTATTTAATTTTTTAAAATCGTATATTATCTGATAGTGAAAAAATTCATCAATCCTTAGTGCTTAATTAGTTCATGAATTCAAAAATGAATCTAGTAAAGCTTACTTTTTTCCATTCTGTTATTTATTTACATTTGGTATGTATTTACCATTCTGGGTAAGCACAAATTCCAATTAGAAGCTATGAAAATGTATTCTTAACAGTTTGGTTAGACTGTTGTTGTTCATCCTATTGAAAAATGTTCTTTCTATTTACTAGATTGTTCGTAAAATAAAGCCTAATTTGATGTGAATTGGAAACTTTTGTTATTTTAATGCATGAAAAGTGAAATGTTTTATTACTTAATTGAAGCTAATCAATTTGTGTGGTTTTGGAGACATGAAGAAGTAGAAAAATTACTAAATCAGTATTGATCCAACATTTTTTGACTTATGAGGAAGTTTTAGTTTCGAGTTTTTGAGAATTTTTTTATTGTTCTTAGTTGATATATTCCTAAAGACTCCAATTTGTAATTATTACATTCATAGATAGAAATTGTTATGTCAAGAGGATTAAACGAATAAAGGCTAATATGTATAGGATAATATGCTAAATAATAACTAGCAACTTTCTTTGCTGTAGAATATGAAGTAAAAACAATTACATGAGATTTTTTATATGTTGAAATTTTTGTGGTTGGAGTTTGTACATTATATAATACCTTAATCAATTAATTAATTCATGTTTATCCGTGGCCCAAGATAGCCTTAGGCTGGCCTTGACTTAGGTTATTTTTTACTGTTCATGTTTTGTGCTTAATTTTCATCTAAATAGTACAATTTTTGTGGTTGGTTTCTTCTGTTAATGTAACAGGTAGTAAAGACATAAATTTGTTTGACATTGAGGCATTGTTTGATTATGATAACTAAGGTGAATTTGACAGCGTCAATGGAGGTATTTAAATGGTTTCTTTTCAAACTAGTTGTATATAATACTTAATTATCAACATAAATGTTGCTTGCATTTTCAATAAAGTGATTTTCAGTAAATATGTGATTTATCGTTTGGTTTGATTTATTAAAGTTATAGATAATGTTAAAAAAGAGCAAACAAAAACCAAATTATAATATGGAGCAGACGACTGATTTCAAGATGGCTAAACCTAAGAAGAGTTTTCTTTCTCTCCGCCAATCTGTCAGCCTTTTTTATTTTATTTTACCTTTTTTCTTATGATATTAAAATAACTTAGGGTAGTATAATTAACATGCTAATAAGTCAATGGTATGGGTAAAGGTTATGTAGTGCCCACGTAGCACTATATAATTAGCTTGTAGGTAATATGGATTCATACATCTGAAGGCAAAGCATACATAAGAATTTCCTTTTTATAATAATATTGTTTGTTTAAAAAAAAATACATAAGAATTTTCTTTAGCAGAATACAAGTTATACGCTAACTACTAACTGCAAAACAAGTAATGCTTAAAAATAGCATAAAACAAGTAATATGCTAACTGCAAAAAAAAGGAGTACATAACTTTCTATTTAATTATGTAGCTTTAATCGATTACATATCTTTGTCTTATTTGCTGCAGGTGTAAAAGAAGCAGCATTTGAATATTGATTGCTTTTTGGGGTTAAAGATAGAGTGCTTTTTGGTGTGTGCTATGTACTTGTTCTCGGCTAAACATTGACAAATTTTTAGGGTGTGCTTAAAACATTTGCTATTATTTTTTCGTATGTGCTGAAAACATATATGATGGATATTATGTGTATATGTTTGATCATGTTTAATATAATGTATGTGGATATTTGATATGTTTGATATAATGTGTCGCATTTTCAGTTTATTATATTCTTCGATTCTTATATTATTCATATAGTTTTGTGTTTCAAAAATATTCATTGTTGATATGTTATTGATATACTCTAATATATAATAGGATGCAACAACACATAAAAGAAACCATAGAGCTTAAAAAGTGTTATAGTAAGACCTATAAAATATAGTATAATGCAGGTCCTTATGGCCGAAGGATAGCGGATAAAAGACGTGGTTGTATCTCTATGTTTTATAGCGGTTTATTAGTGCTGTAAATTGATTTAGAATTATTCAATATATACTATAATAGGTCGATATATAGTGTTTAAAAAACCGCTACGAATGTTATTATAGTGGTAAGTCATAGCAGTAAGTGTATGCTATATTAGATTAAAATGAAATATATTTTGCCACTATAGTAAAATGTAAATAATGGAGGAAAAGCGCTATAAAATATCAATATTATAGCGGCTATATGTTGCTATAAATAGCTATTATTTTTATAATAGGCTGATGTAAAGTTGTTTTCTAACGGTCATTATATGCTATAGTATATAAAAATAACACATATTATGCCGCTATACTAAAATTAAGAAAAAGCACTATGAAAGAAGATTATTTTCTAGCGTTTTTTTATACTATAAACAAGGCATTATTTTTATAATGTGTCGATATACAGCTTTTCTAAACTGCTAGTTGCCATTTGTAGCTTTTTTCAACGCTATTGATAGCCCTTTTTGTTGTAGTGCGAGAATCTTGAGAAGGAAATTACATGGGTGAAGTTCAAGGAGAGGTTCACTACCCAGTTCGTATCCGAGTCTTAGTGGAATGTGCTACTATGGGAATTTATAAACTTGAAGTACGGTGACCTTACGGTGGAAGTGTACATCTAGAAGTTCAAATCTTTGGCTAAGTTTGGAAGGGAGATCATTAACACCTTACTGAAGAAAAATGAGGTTCATTAGGAGTTTGAAGTAGGGTCTTAATCACAAGGTGATGGCGCACTTGGCATCTCCTTTTGTATTCATTGTGGATGTGACCTGAAGGTATGATGGGATGTATCAAGAAAAAAAGAGAGTAAGACGAGACCTAAGGCAGTGTAGAAGAAGAAGTTTACCCCATATACTGATGGCAAGAAGGGCATGCTAAAGGAAAGGGGTAGAGAAGTTGCAATCACTAAGGTTGCTTGTTTTAATTATGGGTAAAAGGAACAGTATGCGACAAGTGTCCGACATCAAAAAATCTTGAAAGGGTAAAGTGCTTCAAGTGTCATAAGATGGGACATCAAAAGAAGGATTGTTCGGATCTTAAAGCACATGTTTATTCTTTGAAAGGTCTGTAGGGAGGTCTATCTGCTTCAGAGAAAGTCAAGAATTTTACTTTGGAAGGTATGACTTTGATTTATGGTAGTTAGAGCACTATCTGATACCAATGCTTCACACTCATTTATAGCTAAAGACTTGCTTGATAGAATGAGGTTACGAGTTACCTATTTAGTCACTTCCATATGCGTAGTAAATCTGCAGGTGGGATATGCCACTCTCATATTAAGATGCACTAACCTAGAGATTAAGGAGGGTGTAGGTGTTTGTTTGATCCCTACTCGTTTTACTTCATAGGGTTCAGGATTATTTTAGAGATGGATTGGTTGGAGTGCTACTGTGCTAGAATATACTTTGCTGAAAGGATAATAAACTTGAATCACCTGGGCTGAAGTGAAAGAGTATATGTAGTTTCGGAAGTGCTCAAAACTAGGTGCAAACATGGTTTGTTTGCTTTAGTTTCAAAGGAGAAAGGTCCCGGTGTAGTATGAGTAGTAAGGTAATTTCCTACTATTTTTGAACTAGTCTGGAGGTTTCCATCCCCAAGAGCAATAGAGTATCATATATAGTTGCTACTAAGAGTCAAACTATTTAATCGACACTCTAGCAGAATGCCTCTGAAGGATACGGAAGTGTTAAAAAAATAATTGGTGGAGTTAAAAGGGAAGAGCTTTGTAAGGCCAAGTAGCTTACCTTGGGGAGCTACAATAGTATTTGTAGAGAAGTTCGATGGGTCTTTATGACTGTGTATTGACTATCAGATGATGAATAAATAATAGTGAGGAATACATATGCTTTACCGAGAATTGATGATTTATTTGATCAGTTGAACGGAGCTAAGGTGTTCTTGCGATTAGATTTGGCTTCGTGGTTCCATCAACTGAGGGTCATGAATTAAATTGATTGCATTCAGGATGAGCAATGGTTCGTATAAATAGTTAGTAATTCCTTTTGGACTAACCAATGCACTTGCATTCTTTATGGACTTGATGAATAGAATTTTCCAAGACTAGCGAGATGGATATGTGTTAATTTTTATAGATGATATCATAGTATACTCAAGAGATAAGGAGGAGCATGAAGTGCACCTAAGGCTTGTGTTGGAGATGTTGAGGCAGCATAAGTTAAAGGCGAAATTTTCTAAGTGTCATTTTTGGAGAAGAGGTGAATTTTCTAGGCCATATTTTTTGGAAAGGGTTTTGGCTGCAGACCCTTCGAAGGTTGATGTGCTAAATGGGTGGAGGAGACTCAAGACTATGACTGAGGTGCGTAGTTTCTTAGATTTAGCTGGCTACAATTAGAGGTTGATTAAGGACTTTCCCATATAGCAGCATCGATGACGATACCAACTCGGAAAACTAAGATGTATGTAAGGACGATGGAGTGTGAGGCGTCATTCCAAGAGTAGAAGCTTCGGTTGACAAATGCTCCGTGCTACTGATACTTGAGGGAATGATGATATAACTGTATATACAAATACTTCGGGTTCGAGGCTCGTAGTAGTGTTAATGCAGAGGGGCAAAGTTATAGCATATGCATCTCGGTAGTTGCGACCACATGAGGTTCGATACCTTACTCATGACTTAAAGTTAGCAACTGTATGGGAAATTATAATGATTACAAAATGAATTAAGTAGTATGCAGTCGGGCTTTTTAGGTTCCCCTGTCTTTACTGTATATATATGCATCTTGTGTTTATCGACAATTTGTAGCTTTATCATTGGTGCAGTGCTTTTCTCTTGGATTTTTGACTTGGCCCATATACAGGGCTAAGATTTAGACATGAATCGTGTAACACCCGTTAAAAATTAAGAAGAAATTAACTAATAAGAAAAGAATTAATTAATAAATTAATAGTAAGGCTAAAAATTGAAAATTTTTAATTTCAGAGTTTGGCTATGAAAGTTGTGCAGTTGCGTTCATGGCGATTTTATGATCAATTTTCATACATAAAGTTTTGAAAATGGAGTTCAAACAGAAAAGTTATTGACGATTGAAGTTTTCAGTTTCAAATTAATTTAAATGGAATTCAAATTTAAATAAATAATTAATGTTAAATTTTGAAATATAAATATTAATGGAATTTAGAGTTGAGGGTTAAGTAAAAGTTAAAACAAAGTTGACATTAAATATTAACAAAGGAATTAAATACATAAATCAAAGGAAATTAATATTCTTCCCAAAATACGGCAATCGGTCGATCGTTTAGGTAGGAGCGGTCGACCGGCGATCGTAGTGGCGGCTAAGGTTTTTCACACCGCAAACGGTTCGGATTTTATTATTTTAATTCGACTTAAATCCGACAGTTCTGGTGCTTTCTAACCACTATAAATAAAAGCCTAGCTCCCTCACTTTTATTCAAAAATTATTTTGGAAACTAAGCGAAGTTATGTCGGTCTCTCTCATCAAAGATTCGGAAAATTCTCTAGGGTTTCAGGTAAGAAATTTTATGTGTTTATTATTCAATTTCTAATTCTATTCTCCTATAATTTATGAATCTAATTCATCTACAACTCCGTTATTGTATATTTCAAAAAGGAGGGATATGTAAGAGATTGAAGTAGGCATAAATAAATTCAAAAAGGGAAGAGCTAAGGACTTTATGTGAGTGGAAATCTTAATCTTTCTTATTTTATTAATTATATAGTATAACCTGGATTTGATTTATGCCTTAGGGAATTTTGTTTACGAAAACATCATATTAAAACCCCAAAATTCCCTTAAAGTGAAATGTTAATTCTTAAGTTAGAATCTCAATTATTCTATATTAAAATAGTGGAATTGTGCAGTTATTGGAATTTTAATGTTTCACATTCTATTCCACTTCTTAACTTTTTCTTTGGATCCGATTAAAGGGTTCTAAAAGAAATAAGTTAGGACATGGTGTGTAAGGTATGGATTCCTTTATTCGTGGTTTGTACTGCTTATTTCTGTAATTTAAATAGAAATTCCTTTTTCATTCTTATATGTAGAAGTTAAATAGAGCATAAAAGGATTTGAATTGCAAATTCTATTAATGTTGATTCCACTATCCTAGTATAAAATAAGTTTGGTATGGATTCTATTTTTACAAGTCTGTTGTTGGATTGAGAATATTGGATATATGGTATGTTTTTTGATATGGAATTGGACTTGTATAAATTTGAAGTTTTGACATTTAAACGATTAGTTTAAGGTGAAATCTTCGCACGCTTAGAAATATTTTAGTCATGCGTGTGTGTGTATATATATATATATTATCATATAAATAATGTATAATTAATGGCATATTAATTGCGTAGTAAATAGGTTATTAATTAATATTAAATTTCCCTTAGGAAAGAAATTGATAGTTAAGGCAAATTAAGGGTTTTTCCTTATAGGGCCTTAATAGGGAATGCGGTGACGTGTATGATAGTATGTTCAATGAGATTAGATTATGACTAAATTCTAGGGATGTAAGGTCAATCACAAGCACACGGAAGTCTACCTAGCTAATCTAGCTACTAGCAGCGTGACTTTGGTGCTAATGTGAGACATTACCTATAATAAGTACCCATAGAGGACGTGAGGTTAGTCCCAAATTCTGTAGGGTAAACCTGCCTAGCTAATCTGGCTACCAGTACCTACGAATAGTCGGACTAATGTGAGACATCACAGTTTAGGTTACGGGTCATAATACGTAGGACATGCTTCAGGGTTGAAGGTAGTAAGTGGCTAATTGAGGGCACACATCTTCCTTATTTAAGAAATATAAATGGCCAGGGTTAGTGGTTAGGCATGGTAGGGGATATCTCAGGAAGGGTCTGCTTCGAGTTGAGGTATTAAGTGGCAATTATAAAGTCTGCCACTTACATAAAGAAGTATTAAGTAGTCTGATGAGATTTCGTGCAATGTTAACTAGATAGTATCAGAGAGGACTCTACCTTGGGATATGTATAAATGACAGGGACCGGCCTTGAATAAGGTATTAAATGGTAAGAGTCTGTCTAGTTACCATTAAAGAGGTATTAAGTGATTGGGTACTATCTTTTACATTGTTAGGACATTATTGATGATAGATGCGTAGGACTGGGAAAGGCCTTTGTGATACAATTGAAGATGAGTTATTGGGTAAAAAGGGTAATGGTTATAGAATTAAACTGGAAAAGCCTTTGGTCATGTAGTTGGAAAACTTATAATATAGTTAGGATGCATAAGACATATTCTTACTTAAATTATGCTGCCCAAGTACTATTTTAGAAAGGCTCGAGATTTTTATTCACGAGACATTGGTGTTCTGAATCCCTCCTCATTACAACACAGGCTAGAGAAGATGATGCAGATTACAAAGGCGAAGGTGATGAGGGGAGTTTTGGCAGTTATCTATTTATCTACCTATGTTGTTTTTATAGTTTTGATGTATCAATTTAAGCATAATGTATTTCAATATTGAACTACATATATTTGGCGTTGTTATGTGGGATTGTGTTGTATGTTTTTGACATTTGAGTTTTTAATAAAATGAGTATTGTTTCTGATATTTTTTTTTATCCTTCTATTGTTAGATTTTGAATGCGTAGATAGATAGTTCTGTGTATTTTTTTAATATCAAGTTTACCAACCAACAGCTAGCTTTGGAATGGATCCAAGGATCGATGAGCGTTTTCTAGGTTAAAAATTAGGCCCGTTTTGAGGTGGGTTATTACAAGTCGTCATTTGGCTGCTTATAGATTGATGTAGATTGTTGATCTGAGATATATATATATATATAGCTTTGGGTGTTATAACTTGAATGCATCGTATAAGCTTTGGGTTGTCCTAGTCATTAATGTGAAAGGAGGTTATCTTAGCCGTTGCTATAGGTTTCTTATTGAGACATTTTTGGCTTTGAATGGATATAGCTTTGGTCTCGTATGTTGAGTTAGACTCTCCTAGCTTGTATATTTGGTTACGATTGAGTGAGGTCATTTCTTAAGGTAATGGTCTTAGGAAGGTCTTGGAAAATAAATTGAAGACAATATATAATCTCAGAACCGTATCATACTCGAATTCCTTCATTCTTTTATTTGTAACCCGATTTGAAGCCCAAGATTTTGGTTTGTAGACCATTACCCTTCGGATACTGGCTTGATATTTAATTCTTATAAGGCAATAGAGCTTAAGAGTTTAAGTCAACGGTTATCTCTTTTGGTGTTTATCAGAATTAAAATTTATGGTATAACACATGCCCCTCCAAATTTTACTTTGTTTGATGAATACAAAGTGAACCCTGGATTTAAAGAAAGTTAGATCATAATTTGTACTTGTCTTCTTTACTCTTTCTCTATTATTTTATTAGGTTCTCATAGCTCTTAAATCAATCCATGTCTGTTAGGATCCTAAAACTAAATCTTGTTTTCAGGTGAGCGCAAGGACTTAACTTGAACACATATCCTCTTCATATAATGAGAGTTTATATTCCAAAAGCTATGTATAGTGGGTGTCGTAAGGCGAAGATAAATTTGAAATCTAACCTCATTGTATAGAGGATTTGAAACTCATGTCTCATTATGAGGGTTTTGAAAATCTAGCCTCATTGTATAGTGAGAATTTGAAAGTCTTACCTCGCTATGAGGGTTTTGAAAATCTAACCTCATCTTATAATGAGGGTTTGAAAGTTTTACCTCATTATGACGGTTTTAGAAATATAACATCATCGTATAATGAGGATTTTTAAACTCTAACCTTATTGTATAGTGAGGATTTGAAAGATTTATGTCGTTACAATGGTTTTAAAAGTCTAACCTCATTGTATAGGGAGGATTTGAAAATCTTCTTACCTTGTTATAATGGTATTGGAAATCTAACTTCATCGTATAGTAAGGATTTGAATATCTTACCTCCTTATGAAAGTTTTGAAAATCTAACATCACATAATGAGGGTTTGAAAATCCTAACTCATTACGTGGCTTTTGGAAATCTAACCTCATCATATAGCTCATTATGAGGGTTTTGAAAATCTAACCACATTTTATAGTGAGGATTTGAAAATCTTACCTCGTTATGAGGGTCTTGAAAATCTGACCTCATTGTATAGTGAGGATTTGAATGTCTTACCTCCTTACAAGGGTTTTGAAAATCTACCCTCATCGTATAGTAAGGATTTGAAGGTCTAAAGCTCATGATTCAGGTGTCGAAGGCTATGTATGGTAAAGTGCAGTAAACGCATAAGTAATTTTAAGTCGAAGGCTATGTATAATATAGGGTCGTAAAGGTGTCAGTAATTCTAAGTCAAAGGTTATGTATATTATAGTTCCATAAAGGCGTCAGTAATTATAAGCTGAAGGATATGTATAGTATAGTTCCATAAAGGCGTATGTAATTGTAAGCCAAAGGCTATGTATAGTATGGTGCCGTAAAGGCGTCAGTGAATGTAAGGTAAAGGCTATGTATAGTATAGTATCGAAAAAGCTTAAGTAATTTTAAGTTGTAAGCTATATATAGTGCAATGTCATACAGACGTAAGTAACTGTAAGCTAAAGGCTATGTTTAGTATAGTGTCGTTAAGCGTCGGTTATTATAAGCCAAAGGCTATATACAGTATAGTTTCATAAATGGATAAGTAATTATAAGCCAAAGGCTATGTACAGTACAGTGCAAAAAAGGCATAAGTAATTGTAAGCCATAGACTATGTATGGTAGAGTGCCGTAATGGCAGAAGTAATTTACTCTCACTTAGTAATGAGGGTTTGAAAAAGAGCTAAAAAAAATCTTACCTTGTGGGGAGGGTTTGTGAAAATGGATTTTGGAAGTCATTTTAAAAAGCGAGTGTTTTGCCTCTATAAGGTCTTGAAAATTGACTTTTGTAAATGTCCACCTTGTTATAAGGGTTTGCTGAAAATAGAATTAAAACCCCTTTTTACCTTGTTATAAGGGTTTATGCCTCGTTCCGAGGGTTTGCATGTAACGACCCGTATTTTACATATTAGATGATCATAAAAATAATTATTTCATTTATGTGTGGTCGTATGACTTTATAATTTCGAGATATGACTCTTAAGGGAATTTTGGACATTTATGAATTTTTCTGAATTTCTATGTGACCATTTTGATCTTGAAAATATTGTTTGTGCTTTAAATTTTGATAGGAGCCGAATTAGGATCTCTAACTAGTTCCATTGCTTCAGAAAGATGGTTTTCCATTCCGTAGAGTGGTCATAATAGGAAAATGGATTTACCGTTAGAAAGTTATGGTTGTCTTAGTTTAGATAGCTGTTAGCCTGTATTAGTGAGTAATTAGTTAAGCCCATACTTAGGCCCATCAATCTAATTCGGGGTTAGTATAAATAGAGGGTGGTAGGAGCTGAATTAATACTTTTCCCTCTTCCCCAAATAAGTTCAAAACCCCGATTAACCCTAATTTCATCCAAAACACACAAATTACTCCCTAAACCTAGCCAAATCACTAATTAAGGAGAAGATCATCGAATAAAAGTTAGAGACCATCGTTTTGGTTGATTTGCATTGCTTTCTATTGCTGTCCACATCAGATCCACACTTTAATTGGTTGATTTTGTTAATTAGTGATGGTTTATGCCTTCTCACTATCCTATGCATGTTCATATAGTAGAATTACATGTTTTAACATGATTTTTGGCCTTAAAACCTTTTCTGTTATTAATTACAAGTTATCATATGCTTGTCACCTAAATTTGTGAATCTTTGAGATAGTTTTCAATAATGATTTAGTAGTTCTCAATATTCATATTCATGTGTGTTGTGCATGTAAATGCGCATATTTTTACAACCATATTTAATCTATTTTTATTTAAATAAATGTCATAATTGGGTATTTTTATATAGAGCTGCTATGGTAATGGTTACCGTTACCATTTTGTAAATACCGTTACCATATCGTTTTTACTGGTAAACTAAAATTGTTTACCGTTACCGATTGACTGGTATACCGATAAACTAGTAACCATTACTATGGTAATGGTAAATTACCGTTTGTATAGAAAAATAATAAGTTGATATATTTTTACACTGAATGATGATTCATTATATATCTCATTGGGTCATTTGATAAAGGACATAGAAAAGAAGTGTATTTATCATCATTTGAGTTGAATTACTGAAATAAATTGAACTGTTTTCTTGCTTCTAAATGCCCATAATACAACATCTTACATGAATATCGATGTATTATGAATGGACTGGTAAATTACCATTACCGCTGGTTTTGAAAAAATATTACCGATGTTTTACCTAAAAAATGGTAAATTTACCGTTACCGTACCGATTATGCCGGTATACAAACTTTACTTTAAAATGGTAACCGATTGACTGGTAATGGTATGGTAATTGTAAATTTACCGTTACCATAACAGCCCTATTTACCGTACCGATTATGCCGGTTGTAACGACCCAGAATTTTGAACAAATTTAATTGAGAATATTTAATTAATTTTAAATATTTGAACGATGATTTAATTTGAATCCCGAATATAACTTTGAATTTGACGATTAAATTATAAAATTTAATTGATTGAAGTTGAACAAAAATTTGAATCTTTAATTTTAAGCCAAAGAAAAATATTTCAAAAGCTTTTAAAATTCGTAATGATAATACTGAAGATAATAGAAACTTCAGAATTGTATTTCGAAGTGTTTCGTTCAGTTTTGAATTTATATCGTTCAAATCGAATTTAAAAATAGCCGTCCGAGGCGCAGTCTCGGAATTCGACGAAACCAGTTTCATCGGATCCGTAACGTTGAATTTTAGCCGGATTTCAATTTTCGTAATTTTCGGAGTTGGTATGAGAGCACACGGAAATTAAACGCGTTGAAATAAAATGAAATTAAATTTAAAAATTTAAATTTAAATTTAAATTTGAAAACTGGTCAACACAGCATGTTATCTCCCTTTAATCACGCGCGTGAATCACGCCCCGTTGTTTACGCCGAAGGCCACGAAATTCAGCGTGCAAACCCATACTCGTTCCAACCTATACGAAATCAAACTCTCCCTCCTCTCATTCAAATCGAAAGAAAAAAATAAAACTCACCCTTCTCAAAATCAAATTTTTCGTATACGAATTAATGGCCGAAGCTCACTTCAAACTTTCGTTCAAACGAACGAACGCAACCAAATCGCGATTCGCGAGACAGCAGTGGAAGGGGCGAAGCATCTCAAGGCCACGGCGACGCGAAGCAAGGGGGACACGCGAGCGACTTCGAGGCTCGCGAAGTCTAGGCGGCAGGCGATGGGGGTTTCAGGCGCGCGCGAGCAGATTCGCGGTGGAGGGATAGGCTATTCGATCGAAGGGGAGGAGGCGCGCGTGCTTCCGCGAAGTGAGGATTCGCGATGGTGGCAGGTTGATGGCGCGTAGGTTCTCGCGTGGGTTCTCGAGTGTAGGGCGGTGGCGAAGTCTGGTAGGGCTAGGGATTCGCGAGCAAGCGGAGTCGAAGTGGTCGCGGTGGCGTCGTGCAAGTCGAAGGCGACTCGTTCGAAAGGTGGGGTTCGACTGGTCGGATGGGTGATGCTCGGTTCTCAGATTCGCTGAGAGGTTAACATCGAGAAAACAAAACTGAAATGGAAATGGATAGCAAAATAAAAACTAAGGTGAGATCTTCTCACTCACATTGAAAAGTGGAAATTTTCAGTTATTGATTTGATTGACTGTTTGATTGCTATTGATTGTGATATTAGATATAGTAGGATATATCTATTATATATATAGCAATATATACATATTAGCATATGTATATATTGGATTGATGATTTCCCGCCTCGTATAGCGGATGAGACCCTATTGCGCCGTTAGTAAGCGGATTTTTATAAAACCCATATACCGCGATAATTCCGTACTGGAGCGGAATTGGTATTGTGCTAATATCTTTGGATGCAGGGAAACAGGTTGGAGGGATCCAACTGGACCCCTCACATTGATTGAATTTATTTCTACTGTGATGTGATAATCTGTGAATGATTATTGTTGTTATTGAATTGATATCTGGAAATTGTTTGAAAAGCTAAAATTTAGCTGAATGGATGTTTTGACATCATTGGATTCCAAAAATAAACAAAATTGAATTTTTGAAATCAAAGTAGAAATTTCTAAGTGAATCAATTTTTGAAATTGAATAAATTTTGAAGAAAGAAAATTTTAAAGTGTAAAAAGTTAATTTTTATAATCTTATCGAATTAATTCCAGAATCAAGTGAAAATGTTAAATAAATGGATTTCGTAAAATAGTAATTATAAATTGGAGAATTTAATTTAAGAGTTTGGATTTTTAAATAGACTGAAAGAAACAATTGAAATATATTTTCTTTGAAAGGAATTTATTCAATAGGAGATAAGTTGGAAATCCAATTAGAAATTTAATTGGTAAATTGAAATGATTTGGGAAATCAATGTAAAATGAGTTCAATTTAAAGAATCCATTTAAAAACAGGATGTTGAGTAATTTGAGAAAAATAAGGAATTTATTTAGTAGTGATAAATAAAATTAGAAATCAATCTGTAATTGATTTAGTATTTGGAGAAGAACTTTGAGAAATCAGTATGGAATCTTTTATTAAAAGTTGAAAATAAATTTAGAAATCAATATTGAAATTGATTTGGTATTGAAGTTTTAATAAATGGAATTGGAATTTATAAAAGTTGGTTATAAATCCGAAATCACTTATTTTGATAAGTAGAATATAGAAGTTGATAAAAAGAAGATTTATAAGTCGAAGTGTTATTAAAATAGAAGTAGAATTTATAACCGTGTTTATAAATTCGAAAGCGATGGAATTTGATGAATTAAATATAGAAGATTATCAGAGTAGATATATTCGTGATTTTGGATAGCGAATTCCTATTGAAATGAAAATGTGTAGAAATGATTGGAATTGGGTTAAATGAAGTATATTCACGATTTTGGACAATGAATATATTTTTAAGTAAAAATGGTTATGTTTGGGAAAGCGATATTATAAATGAAGTTAATTGTTTTAAAAGATGTTTTAAAACGTGTTAAATATCGAAATCATAGATTTCAACATTTACTGTTGAAATAGACGTTTTCGAGAAATATAAGGAAATGATGGACTATAACACTGTTGTTATAGTAAACGATTTTCGAAAAGAAAATGTTTTATGTAGTATGGGGATTTTTATATATCTACCTTAAAATTTCGAATCCCTATACTAGTGATTTCGAGTCGTCGTAACGATGTTTTACGTAACATCCATTTTGACTCAAACAGATGTTAGAATAAATGATTTCCTTAAAGAATGAATGTATACTTAATTTGATTTAAGTATATCGAATATTTTCCAAGTGTTGAAAATAAATGATTGTGAAATACTTATTATTTAATAAGTATGGAAATGCTTTTCTAATATGAAATGAACTGTTTTGAGATTTTATCTTTTAAAGATAAATTGAAATGTGGAAGTTGATTTGAAATTGTTTTCAAATGATTGAAGTGTGGAAATAATATATCTAGTAAAGATATTTTTGGAAGATAAAATAATTTGGGAAAATTATTTGGAATCTGATGATGTTGCGCATCTTTATTGATAGTTAAATAACCGACTATCAATAATTACCTTTAGATAGGTATTTGTTGTGAATTGAATGAATTTGAATGCCACACTTATTTTTGAATAAGCACTCACTATTCGGGTTAGCCGGGAAAGGACCATGGGGTCGTATAACCCATTCCGAATATGTGATACGTCGTTATGAATCGCATTTGAAGACCGGTGTTGAAGACCGGATATTTTTGAAAACGGAAGGATTACCGTCGAGTTACTCTACATCGGCTGATCTCCGATTTAGAGGTTTTTATCACCCTTAGTGACGGGAAGTCCCGACGTGATTAGAAAATTATCCGGAAATGCAAGGGCTTCGTGAGAAGTGCCTTCGGTTCTGTTCGATCCCGGAACAGACTTGTATGGATTGTGTGTCTGACGTTACAATTTGAGATATAAAGCTGATTTCTTTCAAAAACATTTCTGTTGGTGGCGGAGAATTTATTCTCTTAGCTTAACACCCTTCTCTGAGACGTACGAGCTCAGAGGTTATGTAGTTGAAATTTATCAGCGATATATCCCAATTTGGTAACGTGGCATACTGAGTGTTGCTGTGAAATGATCAGTGTTTGATCATTTGCGATATGATCATTTGTTTGATCTTATATCTTGGTGATCATAGGTTGATCATTTTGTTTGACCCGAAGCAGGGCTTTGTAGAAAGCGTAGCTTTGTGGACGAGACTTCGTCGAGCCTCATACCCCGGAAATGGTCGAAACAGGAAGAATGCGGCAAGGTTCTAGGGAGTAGCGCCCCTTAGTGTATGTCATTCCTTCTGGATAAATGTGGTATCATGGTATGAAGCCCAGATACTTAACCTCTGTGGTTACTGCATTATTATTATCTATGTGGTTTGTTGCGAATCGGGGATCCTCGGGAAGATCGGTGACGATCGGGGGATGGCATACGCGTGTCAGTAGTTACCTATTTTTGCAGAGGTAACCCGGCCTTGTGTTGGCAGAGATCCGGTTAGGTTCTCGGGTCGTCTATTCCAGGGACGTACCCATCGTGGATAGGAGGTCTTATGGTAGTTTCATTTTCCAAAAGCATTTCGAATTGACTTAAAAATTATTTTGTTGTTATAAAGAATAACTGTTTTACGATCTCACACCAGTCACCATGACTGACTCGGAGTTTATTGTTCCCTTCTAAACTCTGGGTGCCCACCAATTTCCACACGGGCAGCCTAGAGTTATGTTATCAGGATATTCTGGAGCTTTGGAGATAAGCTGGATGACGAGACGTAGTATTTGTATCTGATAGTATTTATTCCGCTGTATATTCTGTATGAGGACAAGTTATATAAATGTCCATTGTTGTATATTGACTCTGATGATTGATGTATGTATAAACTGATATAGCTCTTTGTTTTAAAAGACTAGTATTATCTATTATATATTGTTCCGCTGCGATATGTGAGATTCTGATATTGTTTTCTGTTCTGCTCTTATTCCGTTGTTGTTCTATCTTCTTCTTTTTCTTCTGTTTTCTTCTTCTTCTCTCTTTTCTTCTTTCTTAAAACCCTCACTATTGGAGTTTCCGGCACTCAATTGCTCGGCAGTCGATAAAGTGAGTATCGATGTCGAATTTTCGAAAGTCGAAAATTTCGGTATGTGACACCGGTATACAAACTTTACTTTAAAATGGTAACCGATTGACTGGTAATGGTATGGTAATAGTAAATTTACCGTTACCATAACAGCCCTAGTTACCGTACCGATTATGCCGGTATACAAACTTTACTTTAAAATGGTAACCGATTGACTAGTAATGGTATGGTAATAGTAAATTTACCGTTACCCTAACAGCCCTATTTTTACATATTTAAAACCAAATTTCAAATATGCTTTCAAGTCATCATTCATACATCAATGTGTGGGTAAAATAGTAATTTTGTGCATGAATTAATCCTGAAAATATTTATTTGCACATTTTCATTTTAATTATAGAAATTTTGGAGGGAAATATGAAGGTGTTCTCATGGAAATATGCATGCACAAGAATGGAAATAAAGGAATGAAGATGGAAATAATTCAACTCATTCATCATGGAGGACCCCACCAACCCACTTATCTTAATCTACAATTAGGAGCTAATGCATAAGTTAGTGGAGGTTAAAGTTACATGCATACTTGCTGATGGATTAATTAGAGACTAATGATAACTTGATGGCCACACTTTCTAAGAGGTATTTTGGGAAGCCCCCTAAAATATGGATTAGGGTTTTCTGCATGTATAAATTACCCTCTTATGTTCATGCGATGAATCTCTTTTAATTACTTAGGAAATTAGCATGCAAGTTGTAGCCTCAAAGTTATATGAAATAAAAATGGCTTCCTAAGCCTCTTGTTCTTTTACTTCTTCCTTGTTCTCATTTTATTTTCTTGTTCATTTTTATTTACATGCTCTTTCATTTCATGTTAGTAGCTTAGTTTTATTTTCATGCAAGTAGTTTAATTCTTTTTTGTTCTAATTAGCTTTCATTTTGCTTGCTTTTAAATGTTGAAATTTACATGTGTTGATATGATAACACAAATGAGTAGCTAAACCCCTTCAATTTAGGGGTAATAAAGCTCTTTAAAATTAAATTCAACATAATTTGTGATTTATGGTCTCTTTCATGCTTCATGAAAAGTGAATGTTGATGTAAGTTTATAAAAATGAATTTGATAGCTTTTGTTGTATTTGCAAATAGGCTATTCTTACTCAAATATAAACACAATTTACATCATCATTTTACTAATTGATTTTGATTTTGAAATTAAAGTAGAATCAAAATTTGATGATCTATGTTACTAAATACAATAGTAATAGATCATACTTAAAATAGCTTTTGCTTTGACTTCATTTTCATGAGAATTGATAAGTGGCTTTGGTTATTGTATTATAGTTTGATGGTTTAAGTTATGTTAATTAATAACATAAATAAAGCATACTTATGATAAAAACATCACTAATTCCACTTAAGATCAAAATAGAGATCATAGATTATTTTTGTGTTGATTTATGTAAACATATGAGAGTTGATTTGCCTATAAATTGTTTTCTAATCTTATATTTTCATTCACTTGTTCTAGCTTGTTTTACTATTTTTAGCTTAAAAATAATCTCAAGTTTGGTTTAATTTGATTGAGTAGAATTTTAAATATATATAATTCCATGTGGATCTACCCGTACTCGCCACGTACTAAAATTGTAGCTGTGCGCTTGTAGTTAATTTTTAATTTATTTTTTTCGACTATTTTCTAATCCGATAGAGATTTAACCGTTAAACAAGTTTTTGGCATCGTTGCCGGAGAATTAATTTGATTTTATTTCTATTCTTCGAATTATTATTTTTTGTTTGATTTTGTGTGTTTGTTTTGTGTGTTCATTTGCATTTTATTTATAAAAAATTATGTGTTGTGTGTTTGTGTGATTTTTGCGTGCATTTTGATCGTGTGCTTGCTGTTTTTTCATTTGCATTTCTATTTTAAAAAAAAACAAACATACACAATTTATAATAAAATAATATTTTATTTCTCACAATTGCATTTACATTTCCTGTTTTGATCAACTACATTTTCAACTACATTTTATTTCTGTGCACTATTCTGAACACACTATACACACACTGTGCACATACAAGAGCATATCACACTTCTGCCCAAAACTACCTCACCGAAACATTCCACAGCCTCTTTTGTACTTCAACATCCCACAGCATATACACCACTACACATCCCTTCTCCGGTTCACTGTCATACAACTGCCTTAACTTCCCATCACCACTCCACCAGTGCCCCATCCACTTAACTACTGCACTCAACACCTCTTCAAATAGTCCCCTCTTCTTTGCTCTGCCATACGCAAAAACACTGCACCATTTCAATACAACTGCAGCTCACAAACCATACAATTCATACTTCACATTTAACCACTCATCAGTGCATACACTGTCATTTCATCACCCCACTACAATTGAACTACCCATTGCATCAACCTGTCAAATTGCTGCAACCAGTGCAAAGCCACCACTGACAACTTCTCCAACACTTCTACATCACACAACCCACTGTCTTCATATTACAAACCAACCACTGTTAGCAGCCACAAACCCGACTTCTCCTTCATCTTGCTGTTAACTTCCAAACAAACAACTTCACAACCACCATCCATCCAGTACAAATAACTTCACCACCAACCTCACAACAACTTCACAACTCCTTAATATCCAGTACATTTCAAACAACTACACTTCTTCCTATATACAGTGTTGCCACCCATACATCACAGAACAATACTTGCATACCTTCAAACATTTCCTTGCTCCCTACCATTCCTCTATCCTACCTTCATCACCACCACTTCTCAACAACAGGCCACCACCAAGTCTCCACAAACATCCACTGACCAACCTCTACTACAACCAACCCCCACACTTCTATACACTGCATATCCTCTTCATCATTGCATATTCTCCTATTATACAATACCTTCTCACCACAAAGCACCACTACAACCAACAACTCCTATAATCCAACAACTACTTACATCAACTCACCAATCCCTCTACTTGCTGCCATTCTCCCATTACTTCATTATCACCTCTACTTCACACTGCAAATCCATCCTTCTCCAAACATTACCTGCCTTTCCACATCATTAACCACTGTCCACATTACTGCATACACATAGCCACAGCACCACCTGCACCATTCAATCACATCATCTTACCACATCAAATACCATACTCCAGAACTACCAACTACAATCTCCTCACTACATTTCATACCATTTCCTTGCTTCTTCCAACCCCTTGCCTTACTGCCTGCTATCATACTTCACACTCAGTAACTATCACACTACAGTCAGTAACAGTCAGTGACATCATACCTGAATATCATACTTCACAGTCCTCCATCAACCATACTACCCACAGAACTGCCACCAGTACAACACATCTGAACCACCCCCTCTCCGTTACTCTCACCTACCCCTACATTTACACTGCCTTAACACAGCAAAACCACATATTCCCTCTACAGCAATCATCTTCCAGCCTCGACCTGCAATCCACGACCTCATAACCACCAACCGCGACATCTCGTCCAAACGTGAAACCAACCACCGCTTCAATCGCTACCCTTCATCGATTCACCAATTGCCATAACCGAAACCACTCCTGCCTTATACAAACTCCGAAACCCAATTCACATTCACTTTGAAACCCAATCAACCACTGTAAACCCACCACGACATCGAAACTCAACTGCCTTCACCCTTGACATCGCCTACAACCGCGACTTGCCTCACCACAATTGCAATTCTTCAATTTAGTTTTTGATTTGCGACAGTAAATTCGATTTGAGAATTGTGGAAATAAAGCTTTTGATTTGATTATGTGTTATATCTCATTTGATTTAGTTTTGTTCATTTAAAGTGGACCGGGTTTGGTTTGAAGCTTGAGTGAAAATTTGTTTTGTTGAATTAGTTTTAAAGTTGTTGTTTTGTTTTGTTTTGTTGAATTAGTTTGTTTCAATTTGTTTTTAGTTCCACACATCTTAAAAAAAATCTACTTGTCATTCTTTTCTTTCCCTTAAAAAAAGAATTTTTTTTAAAATTAGTTTTCTTTTGTTTAAGTTGTTTTGTTTAATTTGTTTTTAGTCCATCCTTATTTAAAAAAAAAAAAGATTTGCTTTGTTTCCAATTTTCTTTTGTTGTTTTCAATTTTTGAGTGTTGATAAAATTTTCAGGTTGCAAAAGCAGATAAGGAGAGGATTTGCTGCTAAAATTGCTTGCTTGCTTGCTTAAAAAAAGTCGCCGCTAAAATAATAAATTAATTGCTAATAATCTTCACGCTCTGCTATTGTGTTCTAATCTCTAGTTTCATTTTATCTACATTGTTGGTTGCTTGCATTTGCATTTATATATATATATATATATATACAATTTAAAAAATCGAAAAATTCAAAAACAAAATCAAATTTCATTCGTAGTTGCATTGTTAATACACGTTTAATTTTTGTTTTGCATTCATCTCATTTTATTTTCTTTTTTAAGGGCATTACTCAAATGCACATAAGGTTGGGGATTTAATCACCCTTCCTTGGCCCACAAATTGCATTCATCCTAGAAATTGACTAATAATAACGGTTAGACTTCAGACTTAAGGGAGTCGTGAGCTCACTTAGGTCTTAATTGTATTGACAATTGTCTTCTTTGAACAATTTTATTTCTTGGTGTATAGGCTACGGCAGAGCAATAATCAGTTATAAATATTACGGTGATTCGTAAATATTATACTGATTTTTTCTCTGAAGGTACTTAAACCTTCGGTTGCATTGCTACGGTGAATCGTGGTGCACCGATAACTCCTACCCGTTACCTGACTAAGAAATATTTTGTTGATTTAAGATAAAGTGTGATTATACAATTTTGGGTTAGGAGCTACTAAGAACAAAAAATTTGTAATTAAGTCCTTTGCATTCATTTAATTGCATTAGTTCATGCATATTTGAAAAAAAACTCAAAATCCAAAAACCAAAAAAAAAATTGTAAATTTAACTTAGCTTAGTTTTTTTTAAACTCCAAAAAAATCCTTTCCTTTGAAAATTTTCAATCAAAATAAAAAATCCAAAAAAATAAATCTTAAATTTCCTTTTTGAAAAACAAAAATCCAAGAAAAAATATATATAATCTTTTCAAAAGAACAAAAAAAAACATATTAAGAAAAAATTTGAAAATTCAAAAACAAAAACAAAAATCAAATTCCCATTTTGCATTTTCTGAAATAATAACAAAAATTCCTTTTGGAAAATATTTCAAAATTTTAAAATTCAAAAAAAAATACAAAATCAAAAACAAATAAAAAAATTAAAAAAGCCAAAAAACAAAACAAAAATCAAATTTCTCTTTTGAAAAATAAATTCTCTTGGTAAATATGTTTCCTCCTTAAAAAAAGGGTAAACAAAATCAAACAAACAATTTCTCACTTCATTTTCTAAACCTTGCTTCTTTCTTTAAACTCGATTCTAACTTCTTCCTCTTCCTATCTCCTTCTCGCTAGCGCATGAGTATTTGGATTCGTGACACTTCTACGAATCGTTGGACTCGTGACCCTTCTACGAACCGTTTAACTTGAACAAATGATCCTCTTGAAATGGCGAACGAGAACGCCCCTCGAACTTTTATGGATATAATCTTTCCCTATAGAGTTTCTATTCCATCTTGCATCACGTTACCCGCTCTAATAGGTTACCACTTTGAAATTCACTCGAACCATATTGCTACGCTTCCAAAATTTGGCAATTTTGAGCATGATGGCCCATAAATTTTCTTGATGAAATTCGAATAAGTTTGCGCAACCATGAAACTCCAACAACTTTCTAACAACGGAATCAAACTCCAATTAATTCCATTTGCTCTTACGGATTACGCTGAGAAATGGTTGTACAGCTTACCATCTAACTCGATTAAAACTTGGGAAGAATTTGTGAAAGTTTTCTTAAAAAAGTTCCAACCCTTGGAAAAAACATCTAAAATCCGAAACGAAATCGTAAATTTTCATCAATTCAAGGGTGAACCATTTGAAAAAAAATTTTAAAAGATTTAAATAGCTCTTGATAAAATGTCCACACCATAACTTCGAAAAATTGACGCTTGCCAAATCTTATACGATGGACTCGAAAAAAGCTCACGAACCATGCTCGAAAAAATGTGCTAAGGCAATTTTCTTGCCCAACATCATGACGATGCTTGGCAATTTCTTGGAAACCCAGCTGAAAAATTGTCCCAATGGGAAAGTTCAAACGAAAAATTAATTTACTCACGATCGAGCGCACACTCGATAGGATAATCTTTGGCCTTGGAAGCTAAAATTGATGCAATGATTAATAAATTTGACAATGTTTTCTTAACAAACCAAATGAACCAAGCTTCCCAACCCAAGTGTTATAAATGCAACGATCCTAATCATATAGCCGATCGATGCCCTAATACGGTCGATTAACTCAACGCTTTCAACAAGGTTAAAAATGACCTGTTTTCTCCAACGTACAATCCTTGTTGGAGAAATCATCCAAATTTTGCTTGGAACCAAAACAATCCCAACACGAATGTGGTTCGTCCCAATTTTCAAGCATTCCCGAATAATGCTTCGAATCCTCCCTTTCAACCCAATCATTTCCAACCAAACTTTGCGGGTCCGTCTCAAAATCAACCACGACAATCAATTTTTCAACCAAATCTTGCTCACCTCCCTAAGACGATAAAGGTTTAAGTTCACTTGAGAAAAGTCTTGAAATGTTGGCTAAAGCAACTACTCAAAGCCTCCAACCAAACAATAATTTGCAAAATTTGTTGACCTCATATATGCAAAACATGAGTCAGTTGATTGCAAAACTTGAAATGCAAACGAGTCAACTAGCCATGTCTATAAGTGGATGTGATTGAGGCACATACCCAAGCCAGCCCGTTCCAAATCCCAGAAATCAAAACGCTAATTCGAATCAAGCCCATGTTGTTCAAGTTAGCAACGTAACCCAATTGAATGCTACCACAACTCTGCATTCTAGTAAACAAATCGATAGTCAAGTCATTAATCCAAACGATTTACTGGAAACTCTTCTCGACACTTCTAAAACAAGAAACGAATCTTAACAGAACGTGGAGCAAAACGTTGTGTCAAATTCCAATCCAAGTTCTTCTTCTACTCATGTAGACTCGCCTACTAAGTATCGTGTTCCATTTCCACATTGTCTCCGAACCAAGAAACACTCGGACTAAATGGAAAAGATGTTGGAAATTTTTAAACAAGTGAACGTTAACATCCAGCTTCTTGACATCATTCAGCAAGTCCCAACTTACGCCAAATTTCTTAAGGACTTGTTTACCCAGAAGCGACACACTCAAGTGCTCGAAAAAGTCTTCTTAGCGGCCAATTTGAGTGAAGTCTTGTCCCAATCCATTCCCGTCAAATACAAAGATCCTGGCTGCCCCCACAATCTCGTGTACAATTAGAGACAAGGCGATTAACAAATGCTTGATATACTTAGGCGCAAGTGTCAATTTGATTCCATACTCTGTATATGAACAATTAGGCTTAGGTGAGCTCAAACCAATAAAGGTCACGCTTCAATTCGCTGATCATTCAATTAAGAAGCCCATGGGAGAAATTGAGGACGTGCTCATTAGAGTTGGGCAATTCATATTCCCCATTGATTTTATCGTTCTCGAAACACAACCTATGACCAAGCCTGCGAGTCAAATCCCTTTGATATTGGGTCGACCATTCTTAGCCACCTCAAATGCCTTAATCAATTGTCGCAACGGTTTGATGAAAATCTCTTTTGCAAACATGACTTTGGATCTTAACATTTTCAATCTTGAAAATCAATCGAATAAACCAAGCGACCAAACGTTGGAAGTTAATGCCATTCACAATAGCTTCGAAATCGAGACGATTGACCTTATCGATGAACGCGAGACCGAGTATGAAAAATTGTTTCACGAAATCCCCAATGAGATTGAATACACACTCCCTTTGAATCGCTTCCAATTGAGTCCAAATCTCAACCTAATTCTTTGATCGAGCAACCCTCGAGGTTGGACCTTAAATCCCTTCCTGATCACCTTAGGTATGCATACTTAGGTGATAGCGAAACGTTTCCCATCATAATTTCTGCGACTCTCTCTTGATCAAGAAACTTACTTACTTTCAATCCTTTCGGAAAAAAAGGAAGCAATGGGATGGTCGATCACCGATATAAAGGGAATTAGTCCTGCTCTTGTTCAACATCGCATCCATTTAATTGACAGTGCCAAGCCTGTTCGTGACACGCAACGAAGGCCTAACCCAAAAATGAAGGATGCGGTGCGTGATGAAATTCTTAAACTTCTCGACAACAGAATCATTTACCCAATCTCTGATAGCTCATGGGTTAGCCCAATTCATGTTGTACTGAAAAAGTCTGGACTTATCGTTATCAAGAACGATTCTAATGAACTTATTCCAACTCGTACTCAAACGAGTTGGCATGTTTGCATTGACTATCGGAAATTAAATGCTACAACACATAAGGATCACTTCCCTCTTCCTTTTATCGACCAAATGCTCGAACGTTTAGCCGACCATGAATTCTATTGCTTTCTTGATGGTTATTCCGGCTATAACCGAATTTCAATCGCTCCCGAAGATCAAGAGAAGACAACATTCACGTGTCCCTTTTTCCACTTTTGCGTATCGATGTATGCCTTTTGGCCTTTGCAATGCTCCTGCTACATTTCAAAGATGCAAGGTCAGCATCTTTTCTGATATGATCAAACGTTTTCTTGAAGTGTTTATGGACGATTTTTCTATCTTTGGAAACTCTTTTTCTGAGTGCTTGCACCATCTTGAATTAGTTCTTAAACGATGCAAGGATAAACACGTAATGCTAAATTGGGAATAATGCCGCTTCATGGTCACTCAAGGCATAGTCCTTGTACATGTCATTTCAAATAAACGTATTGAGGTAGATAAAGTGAAAATCGATGTTATTGCAAATCTACCTATTCCCAAATCTGTTAAAGACATTCGCTCTTTCTTTGGACACGCGGGTTTTTATCGACGCTTTGTGAAAGACTTCAGTAAGGTTGCTCGACCTCTTACAACTCTTCTTGGAAAAGACATTCCTTTGAGTTTTAACTCTTACTGTGTCTCTTCTTTTGAACATCTCCAAAACGAACTCGTTTCTGCTCCTGTAATTTGCTCACCAAATTAGGATCTTCTATTTGAAATAATGTGTAACGCTTCCAACTTTGTAGTTGGTGCTATCTTAGGACAACGCATCAACAAAATTCTTCACCTTATCTACTACACTATATGACTTTGAACAATGCTCAACTTAATTACACAACCACTGAAAAAGAGCTTCTACCGGTTGTTTTTGCTCTTGAAAAATTCCGACAATATTTGATAGGCTCACACATCACTATTTACACGGACCATTCCGCTCTTCGATATTGTTTCGCAAAAAAGTACGCTAAGTCTTGCTTAATTCGTTGGATCCTTTTAGCAAAGAATTCGATCTTACAATCAAGGACAAAAAGGATCCGATAATGTCATAGCCGATCACTTGTCTCGTTTTCCCAATGCACCATCGCCTTTACCAATCAATCAAAACTTCCCCGATGAACAATTTCTTTCTGTTTCTGTCGATTAGTGGTATGCTGACATAGTGAACTATCTAGGCACTAAAGAAACTCCTTCATTTTGGTCAAAACAAGAAAATTATAAATTTATTTCCCAAGTCAAGTACTTAGATTGGGATGATCCGTACTTGTTTAAGTACTGTTCCGACCAAATCATTCGACGTTGCATTTCAGATTGCGAAATCAAGAGAGTTCTCTCGTTTTTGTCACGATCAAGCGTGCGGTGGACATTTCGGTCCTCAAAAAACTGCTGAAAAAGTACTTTAATGTGGCTTTTACTGGCCCACTCTTTTCAAAGACTCATTCTAATTTTGTAAAACTTGCGATTAATGTCAAATGGTTGGAAGAATTTCTCGACGGAATATGATGCCTCTAAACTCCATTCTTATGATCGAAATCCTTGATGTTTGGGGTATCGCCTTTATAGGACCTTTTCCCAATTCTTTTGGAAATTTGTATATTCTTCTCGCTGTTGATTACGTCTTGAAATGGGTCGAAAGCATTCCGTGTAAAACCAATGACCATAGAATTGTTGTGAAATTCCTATAAAAAAATCTTTTCGAGGTTCGGCACACCTCGCACAAAAATAAGTGTAACAGCAACCATTTGTGAAATCGTTCTTTTGAAACTTTAATGAAGAAATATGCGATAACCCATAAGTTATCCACTCTAGATCATCCTCAAACTTGTGGCCAAGTTGAAGTTTGAAATCATCAAATAAAACAAATCTTGGAGAAAACGCTGATAAAAATTGAAAAGATTGGTCTTAGAAATTGACCGACATGCTTTGGACTAACCGTACCGCTTTTAAAACAAACCTTGGGATGTCCACATTTCATCTAGTTTACGGGAAAGCTTGTCATTTACCTGTTGAAATCGAACATAAAGCGTTGTGGGCAATAAAGAACTTAAACTTTGATCTCGAGAAAGCTGGCGAAAACCAAAAACTGCAACTCAACGAACTAGAAGAACTTAGGAACAATGCGTATGAAAACGAAAAAATTTACAAAGAAAGAACAAAAGATTTTCATGAAAAGTCTATCCTAAGAAAAACGTTTTCGCCTAACCAAAAAGTTCGTTTATATGACTCTATACTTCACTTATTCCCTGGGAAACTAAAATCGAGATGGACCGGACCATTTGTGGTACGAACTGTTTTTCCATACGGTGCCATAGAAATAAAAACCCTAGAGATGGATCGATTTTCCAAGTCAACGGTCATCGTTTGAAACTTTTCTTAGAATTGCCAAGTAATCAAGAGGAGGAGCTCATGATTCTTCATGAGCCATGCTACGTCTAGTAAGAAATGTTAACCCTCTTTTGTAAATATGCACATATTTTTCCCCGTTACACTCATTATATCATGCACTGACTGTGGGGACACAGTCAAAATTTAAGTGTGGTGGGGAGTCACATCTTTATTTTGATTTTTCATGGTTTATTTTTTGTATTTTCTTTCGAAAACTCAAAAAAAATTATAAAAAAATAAGATAAAACAAAAAAAAGTCAAAATATACACACATATATATTTTTTTCTTTTTAGCATTTTGCTTTATTTTTGAAGAAACACTATAGGATAAGTATATGTTTTTGGTTATTAAATTGAAATTTTTGTAAATTTATTTGTCTCAACAAAAATAAAAATGAAGTTTGCTTACAAGTAACGATGGTTTAACTAGTATATAGGAAGGTTCATAGGTGATAATTATGAAGTATATCCTAATTGAAATCTTTGTTTAATAAGTGGTTGATTTAAAGTAAAGGCGGTAACATTTTATATCATTTAAGTTAAGTAATGCCAAGATGATATTGTAAAACTCTCTCTTCCTAAAAAAAATTAAAATAAAATATCTTTTGTATATAAGTATATATTTTATTAACACCTAGAATCATGTGTTCATACGCAAGTGTGTACACTCCCCATGCTCTATACCCTTCTCACGTAAGCCCGAAAGGCAGTGCATGATCGATATATCTAGCCTCAGTTTATCTGAGTTAGGTGTATGTATATAAAAATTCTTTTATTAATAATGGCTACAGTCTATAGGCGAACACACTTGTGTGTTCACTCACCACGCTCTATATCCCCCTCACATAAGCCCGCAAGGCAGTGCATGGGTCATATATCTGGCCTCGGTTTTCTGAGTTAGGTATATGTAAATATTGTTAATATCAATAAAATTTTCAAATAAAGAGAGAGTAAGCAACTAAAATCCAAGCACTATTTTCACTAATTTGATTCGACTTGTTATTCAAAAGAAATGATAATACCACTTTGAAAAACTATGATTATCAAATAAGGATCCATTTCATAGTTGCACTATGTTGTCAACTGAAACAACTAGCCAAACTGGAGTCTAATTGTGATGACTACTTAATTTTTGTTTGAAGTTTGACGAGTAAAAGGACTTAAATTTAATAATAATGACCAAAACTTATATTTAACTTATTCGTGTCGGTTTGAAAGTAAAATCTTCATTTGTAAATATTTTCAAAAACTTGCATCCATCTCTTTGTCAATAAATCTTGCATTTAGGAATTTCTCATGTTGCATTTGGATTTTATGGGTAGTATCCACTGAAAACCCTCACGAGACAGCACTCGTCCTACTAGGGACACCTAGAGGTTTAACAGCATGTTGCATATGCTCAATGCAATCGTGTTTTCTACGAAAACAGATTTATCTTAGTTTTTTCTTTATTTTGAGGACGAATAAAAAAATAAGTGTGGGGGTATTTGATGTGCATGTAAATGTGCATATTTTTACAACCATATTTAATCTATTTTTATTTAAATAAATGTCATAATTGGGTATTTTTACTTGTTTAAAACCAAATTTCAAATATGCTTTCAAGTCATCATTCATACAACAATGTAGGGGTAAAATCGTAATTTTGTGCATGAATTAATTTTGAGAATATTTATTTGCACATTTTCTTTTTAATTATAGAAATTTGGGAGGGAAATATGAAGATGTTCTCATGGAAATATGCATGCACAAGGATGGAAACAAAGGAATGAAGATGGAAATAATTCAACTCAAGCATCATGAACGACCCCACCTACCCACTTACCTTAATCTACAATTAGGAGCTAATGCACAAGTTAGTGGAGGTTAAACTTACATGCATACTTGATGATGGATTATTTAGAAACTAATGATAACTTTGTGGTCACACTTCCTAAGGGATATTTTAGGAAAACCCCTAAAATATGGATTAGGGTTTTGTGCATGTATAAATTTCCCTCTTATGTTCATGTGATGAATCTCTTTTAATTACCTAGGAAATTAGCATGCAAGTTGTAGCCTCAAAGTTATATGAACTAAAAACAGCTTCCTAAGCCTCTTGTTCTTTTACTTGTTCCTTGTTCTCATTTTATTTTCTTGTTCATTTTTATTTACATGCTCTTTCATTTCATGTTAGTAGCTTAGTTTTATTTTCATGGAAGTACTTTAATTCTTTTTTATTCTAATTAGCTTTCATTTTGCTTGCTTTTAAATGTTGAAATTTACATGTGTTGATATGATAACACAAATGAATAGCTAAACTCCTTCAATTTAGGGGTAATAAAGCTCTTTAAAATTATGTAAATTCAACATGCTCTTTTTTTTACATGCTCTTTCATTTCATGTTGGATGTTATACCGACTTGTTTCTAGTACTTGAAGATGAAGGCTTTGGTATGGGATTGAGTTATTTTGATGGATGGGTCGGGGTCTGAAGCACTTGGGAATGGAGTACTAGAAGCAAGGAAGGAGAGTTAGCCAAAAATTGGCTAAGTAAACAAGTCGGCACCGAGCTATTCAAGTTGGTGATTGCAGTGGGGTCAGTCTTGTACAAGGAGGAAGTATGGGACTTTGTAGATCATGCTGGAGGTGTTGGCTCGCTCACTTGAGGATTGGATGGCAATGTAACAGCATGGTAAAAGCTTTGTATCTTCGGTTGGTGACTTGTGAAGGGAGTAGTTATTGAAGATAGTGGCTTGATAGAGGGGGGAGCCATGGAATGAGAACATGGAAACTAGATTGAGCAGAAAGGAGGGCTTAGATGTATGTGCTAAGGAATCATTGATACTTGGAGTGTTTTCTGTTATACTCGAAGCAGGTGTATTATAAGTAGGGACAGCTGCGGATCATTAGAATGGATATGAATACCCTAGACCAGTAGCTTTGGGTCTAGTGTCTAGCTTTGGGCTACAAGACATGTATTTAGCTTTGGGCTACATGATACGAGAGTACACTAAAAACCGGTATTTCCATTAGTCCCTAGCAGTAAGGAGGACATATGAGTTATTATATATTTAGAGCACATTGAATGATAGTGAGGATTACTTGATGATTGCTTTGATTGCTTCTTCAGTGGGCAATCACTCGAAGATATCATTAGGAGTAGGTACTAGAGGTAGTGATATCTGAACACCCACCATTTTATTTTCTAAAGAGTACCTTTATGATATTTGTAGAGTATCATATTATGTTTTTATGTGCTAACTCTTTGGTTGCAGGGACAGGTCATGTATGTTTCATGTACCTCTGTTGATTACTATATTTTCATGTATAGTATTTTAAGATTCATTTACCGCTCATACTAGACTGTTGTCTGACCTAAGGTTTTATGCCTTGTTTCTTATTACCATAGGTACTCTTAAATGAGTAGACTAGATAGCTGGTCTAGATGACGCAGTAGCTGTGTAGAGGACGAGCTTGATGGAGCTATCTCATATTATTACATATATGGATTTCTGTGCTTTTCTGCTATGCAACGCTATAGAGTCTTGGCAGTGCTTGCTTATTCTTCTTGTAATAAGATAGTTGTTAGTTTGTTCTTATTGTATAAACTCTAATGCTTTTGATGTATAACTCTGTGGATCTATTACTCTAATGATTTGTTCACATAGTTATTACTGTCTCTCCTATTATATATATGATATAATATTTTATCCATGGGATATGAGATATACGACAGGTTATATGTTGTATTTGTTTCATTCTCAATCCTGATGATTATCCTATATCGACCGGGCGCAGCTGCAGCGCATGATTTTGATATTATTGGTGTCGGTGGTATAGGGTGGTCATCGCATTTGATATCAGAGCTTTGGTACATGATTCACCTAAGTTGGTACTATGATCTAGTGGAGATAAGGAAGGAGTTATCACCCTAGACTGTATCGAAAGTGTGCATGTATATATATACATATACATATATATATATATGTATGTATATGTACAAACGCACACGGAAGAGTGCTACTTGTTGTGTATTTTGGTTTTCAAGGGTATATAGTACTATATTATATAATATACGTAATATGCACAAGAGCACCAAAGACACGGTTTCTTTATGAGAGACCGATCATTCTTGTTATAGATTTAGAATGACCCAGCATACAAGAAATACTGTAAGGAATTCTGCTTCGGGAGTTGAGGAAGGAGCAAAGTCAGAAGCTGCCACACATAACTTTCACTCGATGTTGAATCCTACGATGACAACTATGATAAGGAATGTTCATGCTGCTGCTCCTGGTGTGGCTGTTGGTGGGGGTACTCCTATGCAAGCACCTAGAGTTGATTTCACCAAGTTGAGTAAAGAATATTCTACTCTAGGAGGATAACCATTCCATGGAACGGAGTCAGCAATAGAAGTGCAGGATTGGTTGGATACCTATGAGTGCATCTTTAGTGATATGAAAGTGGATGATGTTATGAAGAGGGAGTTGCCCTCTACACAATTCCAAGAGTGTGCCATGAATTGGTGGAACACCATTACTACTGCTACCTTCGAAGACCAGTTTAGTTGGGATCGTTTCAAAACCAGGTTTGAAGAGAAGTTCATTCCGGCTGCTTAGAAGTCGATGTTGTTTAGGAAGTTTGCTAATCATAAGCAAGAAGAGATGTTAGTTTCCGAGTAAGTTGTAGAGTTTGATTCTTTTCCGAAGTATGGGATGTCATTTATTGACGCTCCATTGAGGAAAAATAAAAAGTTCATCATTGGTCTGGATGATTACCTTAGAGAGAAGTTGGTATGCCATTTGAGAAGCTTGTTGAGGAAGCTCTTCGTCATGTGAATTTGTATCCTATGTCTAGGACAGCTATTATCATTTCTACTGAGAAGAAAGAGTCAAAACTGCAGAAAGGTAGTGGAGGCAAGAAAAAAGGGAATGGAAAGAGGAAGTAGTCCCAAGGGAAAAATGGCCGGAAGAAAGCTAAGTGGGAACCTACTTGCTATGGGTGCAAACAGAAGGGTCACTTGATTAAAGATTATAAAGTGAGTGAGAAGAAGAAATGCTATAATTGTGATAAATATGGGCATTTGAAGAAGGATTGTCCAAAACTGGTGAAGGACAAGCAGGCTGTGAAAGCATATGCTTTAGATGTTGTCCCGACTTCGTCGACTGCTTCCTCGGTGAAGGAGAAGGGAAAAAGAGTCATTTATATCCAGTGACCTAGTGTACTGATTTGGATAGAGACACGAGATAGTAGACCGACCTTTGATTGTGATAAACCATGTTGGAGGCTCTACTAGCCTTTACATGGTTTGTTGTGGCATAGTGTTATCGGGTCATGGATTCTCTTTTGTTTGTGATTGTTTTGTCTTAATTTTTTCTGGGTTTTGAATTATCATAGGAATGGACTGACTTAAGAAGTATGCAGTGATATCAATTGCAAGAAGCTATTGATGATAATTGGAGACGTGGAAGGGCGGGCAGTAGTGATTGGTTGCCTACCAGAGGAATGGGTGATGGTTAGCTTTCTATATTCGCTTGAAGTTCCACATGAGGGGTTGTTATCTATATCTATCGCTAGAGAGTATCCAGATGTATTTAAGGAAGTGACTGGATTGCCGCTGCATAGAGAGATTGAGTTTCAGATTGACTTAGTGAAGGAAGCTAGACCTGTAGTTATACCTTTGAGGCGTATGGCACCCAGAAAGCAAAAGGAATTAGAGGTGCAAGTGAATGACCTATTAAAGAAAGGGTTCGTTCGAAGGAGTATATCTGAGTGGGGTGCACCTGTAGCATTCACGACTAAGGCAGATGGCTCTTTGAGGTTGTGTGTGGATTATTGTAAGCTGAATAAAGTAAGGAAGAAGAACAAGTATCCACTCCCATGCATTGATGACTTGTTTGATCAGCTTCACGGTGCAAAGGTGTTCTCTTAAATGGATTTGGCAATATGATTTCACCAGTTGAGAGTAGCGAAGGAGAGTGTGCCTATTACTTCGTTTCGTACGCCATTGGGTTTTATGAATGGTTGGTGATGCCGTTTGGGTTGACCAATGCTCTGGCATACTTTGTGGATCTCATGAATGGGGCTTTCAGAGAGCACTTGAACGCGTTTGTACTTGTGTTCATGGATGATATTCTGATCTATTCTTGAACTGAAGAGGAGCAAAAGATGCACTTGAGGATTTTGCTAGAGGTGTTAAGAAAGCACAAGTTGAGGGCAAAGGTTTCTAAGTGTCACTTTCGGAAAGGAGAAGTGAGATTCTTAAGTCATACCGTCTCTGGACAAGGAAAAGCAGTGGATCCTACGAAGGTGGAAGCGATCCAAGACTGGAACCAACCCAAGAATGCTATGGATGTGAGGAGTTTCCTTGGATTGGCGAGATGCTATAGACGCTTCATCAATGACTTCTCAAAGTTAGCAGCATCCTTGACTAATTTGACAAAGAAGAATAAGGCTTTTGTATAGGATGCAAAGTGTGAGCATGCATTTGTTATTCTGAAGGAGAGGTTAACGAATGCACTAGTGTGGACTATTCCAATTGGTAAGGAGGAGTTGACAGTTTATATAGATGCCTGTGGTATTGGATTAGGTGCGGTGTTGATGCAAAAGAGAAAACTTGTTGCCTATGCTAGTCGGCAGCTAAAGTCGCACTAGGAATTATCTGACTCATGATTTGGTATTGGCGGCAATAGTTTTTGCTTTGAAGATGTAGAGGCATTATCTGCTAGGAGAAAGGTTTGAGCTGTTTATAGACCACAAATCCTTGAAGTAACTTTTCTCTTAAAGGGATCTCCCTTCATTCACAATAGTGGTTGGAGTTCTTGGCCTCCTATGAGTTTAGCATTTCCTATACACCAGGAAAAGGGAATGCAGTCACCAATGCATTGAGTATAAGACATGATAGTTTAGAAAATGTTCTTGAAATGGAACCAGATTGATTACATTAATGGATATGATTTCAGGATGCATTGTGAGCTGGAACCAGAGATGTTGGCAAGTTTGTCGATAATACCTACTCTAATTGAAGGATCGGTGCTAGTCAGAAGTGAAATTCTAGGCTTCTGGAGATTATAGCTAAGATAGTAGAAGGAGTAGAATATGAAGACATGAAGCAATACGAACATGATTGAGATGGTTTTTTTCGTAAGGATGATAGATTGTTTGTTCTCGATATTGATGGATTGCGAGATAAAGTGTTACAAGAGTGTCACCATTCCAGGTTGATGTAACATCCCCCATTTTGAGGCCTAAAACTAAGTGCTACGGATGCTGCAATCATCCATAGTATTAGTTTCTGGTGACAAAATACGGCTATGTTAATTATTTCAATAATATCAAAAGCACAAGAATATGAAACTTTTCAAACACAATTAAATAATTAACTTTCATATTTCATTTCACAAATAAGATTTCATATTCATTACATAATCTCATTCGATCCCACATTCAAAGAAAATACAATTATTACAAAATATTCTAAGCGCGACAAATGAAGATGCCCACTTTGTTGATCCAAGTCTAATACTTGGCAATTATACAATTTGCCATTACATCCATTCAAGTTGATAAAATGACACATCAAAAAATAAAAGCTCCTAGTAATAGCTAGCTTGACTCATGCACGTTTCCTAAAGCTTATTCGTCTAACTGGAAAAACCTGAAAACCCTACTACCGGCCTACTCAAAAGAGCACCCAAGAGTTTAAGGGGAAAAACAAAAACTTCGGGTTAGACAAACAGTTTGGTGTGAATAATAACCTACCATCTCGAACCAAAATTGATATTTAGTGAGACCATGCCGCCGAGCGGAATGGGTTTTCCCCTCACTAGTATCTTAACCAAAACATATCAATCATTAACCGTGCTCCTTCATCCACAATGGTTATAACATAATAAATAAATATATGCAATCATGCAACGTATAATGGACTACCCATCTCAATTTATTTGACTATCCGTCTCAATTTCATCCGACTATATGTCTTAACTTCGTATGACTATCTGTCTTATATTTATGTGGACTACCCATCTTACATGTATACAATATATTGATTATCTATCCCCTACCATAAGACTACCCATCACATATGGTTTAACAATTTAAAATTTTGTGGACTATCCATCAAACATGTTTCATTCATGTTAAACTATATGGACTATCCATCACCCATATCATAGTTTTCCAAGGATGACAATGAACCCTTCATTAACCATATAGAGACTATCCATCACACATTTCATAGTTTTCCTAGGATGATTATAAAACCATCATCTATCAATTTAATTCATAATTAATCTTATTTACCCAAGTGCCCAACCTATGTCTATTAGTATCCTCAATTAGGTTGGCCAGCCCATTAAACTTATAACATGTAATAATAATATACATTGGTATCCCCAATATATGTGATGTCGAAATCATAACATAAATGGAATGTCAAATCCATAAACTTATGGCTTATAGAAATATAAAACATTGGTATCCCCAATGAATAATGCCGAAATCGTGAAGCATATGGCTTACCGCCATTAATATAGAAAAATAGAAGACTTACGGCATTCATGCCACAATAATGATGTCAAACCTCTATCTAAGGTTAGAAAACAAGACTTAAATTAACACAAGTATATAAAAATTTATGTCAAAATGTAAGGTTACCGACATACTTAAGATATAGGCTATCCTGCTCTTAAAACATAGCTTTAGATAACATAGAAACAAAAAAATATTGGCCAACACGACCAAAGTGGCAACATAAAAGAAATACGGCATTAATGCCACACAACATTGTTTCAAAAAACAATGAAATATAGGGTGCCGACATTGATAAACCTCGACATCAAAACCTTATATCAGAAACAATACTCGCAGCATTAGTATAAGGATGCAAGAAACATGGCACTTCGGCTATTGTGCCGCATACATAGAAAAATTAGCGGCATTATTATCGTAAAATTGATTTATAACGAAATTGACGACTTGTGGGATTAATTTAAGAATGCTGAAAACTGTCAGCATTAATAACTCACGACATTAATATCTCATATACCCTTGGAATGCGGTATTCCTATAACATCAATGTCGGATGCATGATTCAATGCATCACATACTTATGGTATATTGTTTCATGTCAATGCCACCTAATCTGATATCACTTACAACTGTAAAGTGACATCACTTATTGTTAATGTCGAACGTCATGGTAATGTCCCACATTGGTGGCATTGTTGTAATTTATTATAAAACTGTTTTATTTCTACCAAAAGCAATTTCTTTTTATCAACTCTTTTTCCTTGTCAAATTTCTATTGGTTGAAAAAATATTTACCAATTTCTTTTCAGAAAACTACCGCAAATTAGTTTTATACTTTCAAAAACATTAATCAACTTAATTAATTAATACCCGTAATTAATATTAATTTAGATGCTTTTCTAGCATAATAAATTCATAGAAATTCATAATCACTTGGGAAAAATCCCCAAAAAGCACAATAAATCTGAATTGATGTATTATTTCATATATAAAATTTCATGGAAAAAATAATTATTTTTAATAATTAAAACCTGAAATAAACACTATTTCCTCCTTAGGCAATTCATAAAATTTTCATTTTACCTTGGACAATTATGAAATTAAGAACACTTCTCCAAAATAATTTTTTTATACAACATATCAGAAAATGAAATCAATTAGAGATTAAAAAATTAGGTTTTACCCTTAAAACCCATCTAAATAATTTCATAAAAATTCCAAATCATTATTCTAGCTAGATGATGCCATAAACAATCATAACATGATAATATCATCATAATCAATTCGAAAATTATCCATAACCAAAATCAAGCATAAATAATAGAGATGGTTAACTATTATTCACCTAAAATTGGACGATGAAGTTGAGATTTGATGGATTTTAGGTTCCCTAAGTTCTTTCACTTTTGAATCCCTCGATTTCCCATTCTTCTTCCCTAGTAATGGCCATCCTTGATTGTTGTTTTTACTTAGTTTATTTCGAAAATGAGAACGGATGAGAGGGAGGAAGGGTTTAGGGTATGAACTAATATTCTATTCCTAATTTTACCTTCTCATTCATTCTTTTCTTTTATAAGTTTAAAACAATCTTATCACTTGATTTATTAAGGCACGACCTAATTAAATTATCAAATCTCATTCTCCTTATCTCTCTACATTATTCTATTTAATTTATCCAATTAATTTCTTAAATAATGTTAATCTTAAATTAGGGGTATTACAGGCTCCCCCCCTTAAAGAATTTTTTTCTCGAGATTCAGTAAGGACTACATAATTAGCACATCAAACATGCAAAAACCTATAACCAATAATGCTAGTATATCCTACTATCTACAAAGTCTATATGACAAATACAGTACATATCATCATAACTACTCAGGATAAGTATCCCTAATCTTGTCCTCTATTTCCCAAGCACATTCTTTCTTGTTGTCACTCCATTGGACTTTCACCAATCTGACTATCTTGTTCCTTATCTTTTTCTCATCTATCGCTACAACACGAACTAGTTGCCTAACAAAAGTCTGATCCAGTTCTACAACTAAATCTTCCAATGCATTTGGAGCAATAGTAGTCTTTGGATCATGCATATACTTTGTAAGATGGGAAACATGAAAAACATTATGGACTCCTACCAAAATACTCGGTAATTCTATTTGGCATGCAAGCTTTTCGATCCACTCTATAATAGGGAACGGTCCAACATATCTAGAAGCTAGTTTCTCTGTCTTTCCAAATCGTACCACACCCTTCATTGGTGTTACCTTAATGAAAACATAATCTCCAACTGAGAGCTCTAAATCTTTACGCCTCTTGTTTACGTAACTTTTCTACCAAGACCGAGCCTCCTTCATCCGTACCCAGATCAACTCAATCTTTCCGTGGCTTCTCTCGCCATATCTAGACTAAGAACTAATCTATCTCCGGTCTCCAACCAACATGTTGGTGATTTGCACGGCCTTCCATACAAATCTTCGAAAGGCGTCATTCCTATACTAGTATGATAACTATTATTATAGAAAAACTCAACTAAGTGTAGACGGTCTTCCCACGACTTACCAAAATCTATTACGTAAGCTCTTAATAAATCTTTAATACCTTATTGACTCTCTCTGCCTGCACATCCATCTGTGGTGATAAGCGATACTCATCTTAAGCTTGGGAATACCTCTTGTAGACTCTTTCAGAACTCACTATTAAACAAAGTATCTCTATCATTGACTATATTACTAGGAATCCCGTGCAATCTAACAATATTCTTCATAAAAAATTAGCCAATACAGGTGCCATTCTGGTCAACTTAACGGGAATGAAATGTGCACTCTTGGTCAGTTTATCCACTGTAACCCAAATACTCTTGTCTCCCATATTCGACCTTGACAGCCCGTCAATAAAACCCATGGATATAGAATCCCATTTCCATACTGGTATATCTAAAGGCTGAAGCAAACCACTTGGCTTTTGATGCTCGACTTTCACTTGCTGGAAATTCAAACATTTCTTTACCCATAAGCCTACATCTCTTTTCATACCTTCTCAGAAGAAACTTCTCTTTATATCCTATGCATCTTAGTTCTTCCAGGATGAATATTAAACTTCAATCAATGACATTCCCTAAGAACTTCTCTTCTTAGGTCACCAACATCCGGAACACATAACCATCCCTTCTTCCCCAACCACCCCATTTGGTCCAGAATAAAAAAAAATTAAAATCATCAATCTCAGTTCCACTTTCCAATCTTCTAATCCTTTCGGCTAGCAGTGGATCATCTCTTTGCTTAGAAACAATCCTTTCGATCGATACTGGTCAAATTTCCAAGCAAGATAACATGGTAGTATTTCTAAATAGAACTAGTAGTCGATCTTAACTGCACACTACAAGTAGTCTATGTTTCTAAATCCTTCCATTCTGCCAATATAGCTAACACCACATTCCGATGTTTTCTGCTAAGTGCATCAACAACTTTATTTCCTTTCCCTGGTGTATACTCAATACCAAAGTCATAAACTGCTAAAAACTCCAGCTATCTCTGCTGTCTCATATTCAACTCCTTTTGAGAGAATAAATACCGTAAGGACTTATAGTCCATATACAACTCGAATCTTTCTCCCAAAAGATAGTGTCTCCACACCATCAAATCAAAGATTACGGCTGCCAATTCCAAATCATGGATCAGATATCTAACTTTATATGGACAAAGCAATCGAGAAGCATAGGCAATCACTTTACCTCTTTGCATCAGCACAGCTCCTAATCCTGTCCCACATGCATCTGTATATACCACTAAATACTGATTACCATCTAGCACAACTAACACGCGTGCATAGTCAATAAATGTTCTAGCTTTTGGAACGCTTCCTCACATTTACTTGACCAAATAAACTTTATGTCCTTTCTGGTTAGTTAAGTTAAAGGTGCCGCTATCTGAGATAAATCCTTGATGAATCTCCGGTAATAGCCAGCCAATCCAAGAAAATTCTTTATCTTGGTCATCGTCTTGGGTCTCTTCCAATTATTTATAGCTTTAATTTTAGTTGAATCCACAGATAACCCTTCCTCTGAAACTACATAACCAAGAAACTTCACTTCTCTCTTCCAAAAATGAAACTTCGAAAAAATTTCTTTTAGTTAATGCTGCCTCAACGTCTCAAGCACTATTCTAAGATGGATCTCATGATCTATCTCATCCTTAGGATATATCAAAATGTCATCAATGAATACCAACACGAACCTATCAAAGTGCTCTCGGAAAATTCGGTTCATCAAGTCCACAAAGAAAGCAGGCGCATTGGTTAACCCGAATGGCATCACTGACCACTCGTACGAATCGTACCTCATTCGAAACGCTGTCAAAGGAATATTGTCCTCAACCACCCTCAATTAATGGAACCCTGTTGCCAAATCCAACTGGGAAAATACTTCGGCTCCACTCATCTGATCAAATAAATTATCGATTCTCGACAAAGGATATCTATTCTTTATCGTCTTCTCATTCAACTTACTATAGTCAATACACAATCTCAATGACCCATCCGTTTTCTTCATGAATACTGCAGCCGCTCCTCAAGATGAACTGCTTATTCTAATAAAACTTTTTACTTCTAAGCCTACTAGCTGTACCTTTAACTCCTTCATTTCGGTAGGTGTCATTCTTCTAGGCAGTTTACTCACGGGTCCATCTCCAAGTACAAGGTCAATTCTGAACTCAATACATCTCCTCGATGGTAATCTTGTAACTGGTTCAAAAACATCTGCAAATTCTCTTACAACTAAAACCCAACTTATCTCATCTTCCACTTCTGTTGCACCCTATAAAGCATAAACTTCTGAACTCGAATTCTCAACTGAGTATATAATTCGATCACGGCTATTATGGTCTCTTATTGATATCTCCCTATCCAAGCAAAATATCCCAACCTCATATCTGCTCAACCAATCCATACCTAAAGTAATCCCAAAGCCAAAAAAATCAGACACAAACAAACTGCGGGTAAAAGTATGACCTAACAACCCAAATTCTAGATGGTCACATTCCATACCAAGAGTTGCATACGCTTCTATTGGATTTGTGACCCTTAAGGAAGTAACAAGGTATGATGGTTCTAAATATAACTTATCTACCAAACAATGAAAGATAAAAGAATGTGATGCATCAGTATCTAATAGGTATGCCATGAATCAAAAGCGTACCTCATATCACAGCCTTTCCCTTCTCTTCTGCCGGTGGCCTAGAAGATGATGGTTCCAAAGTAAAGACCTTTCCTTTTCCCGCCTTGGTTACTTCTGGACATTTGTTCTTGTAATGCCACCTGGTTGTAGTTGAAACACTTCACATTCTTCTTCCCCATAACCATCTTACCGTCACCAGTTCAACACTCATTAGCATAGTGCCCCTTTTTATCACACTTGTAACAAATACTATTAGCTTTCCATTTCCTGGTAGCTCCACCCTTCTGAGCTCCTTTTCCCTTGAAAAAATTTCTCTTCTCACTTTGAGGACTCTGGGTCTCCACTCACTTTTCTTTCCCAAAAGTGGAAAGCATCTCCTCATTCCTCATTGCCATCTCCACCACTACATTAAATGGATCTCAAAGATGTGACACAATCGCCAATCTCCAGCCTAAACCCCCGAATAATCTTCTCATTCCTCTTAATCACAGTATCAATGGTGGCATATACATACCTGGATTGCTCATCAAAATTAGTAACATACTCCAGTACGGACATCTCACCTTGCACCAAATCAGAAAATTTCCAAAGCAAGGTTGACTTGGGTACTTCAAATAAGAAACTCTCCTCAAATCTCCTACGAAATTCAGCCCAAGTCAATTCCTTTTCTAGTACACCTATGGTCACCTCATTCCATCAGTACAGTGCTGCTCCTTATAACTTCCCAAAAGCCAATCTCCTTTTCTACTCATCATTCAATGCTAGATCAGCAAAAATGCACCTATAGTGCAGTAGGAAGTTCTCTACTTCAACAGCATCCTCAGTTCCAAGAAAAGGCTTTCCTCCAAGACTGGTATAATCACGATTCAGCCTGGCATAATTATTGCCAATTGGCACCATGGGATTAGCTTCTCCTGCATTAGCAACAAATCCTCCAGCCAAATCAGTAGCTCCAGCTTACATCATGTTGATAAAGAACCGATACATAGTCCCTATATCTACTGGTGGGGTTCCAGCATCTACGTTGGCATTTGCATTTTGGTTAGCATTTGCCTGTCGACCTTGGTTCCTTCAGGTATTAGGTCGTACATTTCCATTGGTTGTAGTTCTTCTTCCACCTAGATCCACTCTTCTATTTCCTGCTTCCATATTTTGCTTTCTCGTAATCTGCATACGATCCTTAATAAGATAAAAGAACAGTCTAAGAGAGAGGGGAGTATACATACTTATATATAGCAAATACAAGTACCTTACTACAGTGTTATCCTATACCCCAATCTCATTCTCTGATATATTGGATTATGTTTTCAAAACTCTTTTAATCTTTTAAGTTTTACACAAACCTATGCTTTGATAGCAAACTGTAACATCCCCCATTTAGAGGCTCGAAACTAAGTGCTACGGAAGCTGCAGTTATCCATAGTATTAATTTTCAATGAAAAATTATGGCTATGTTAATCCTATCAATAATATCAGAAGCACATGAATATGAAACTTTTCAAACACAAATTAATATTAAAATTTCATATTTCATTTTATAAATATGATTTCATATTCATTACATAATCTTATTCAATCCCATGTTCAAAGAAAATATAATTATTATAAAATACTCCAAGACCGACACATAAATATGCCCTCTTGTTTGATCTGAATCCAATACTTGGCAATTATACAATTTTCCATTACATCCATTCAAGCAGATAAAACGACACAATGGAAAATAAAAGCTCCTAGTAATAGCTAGCTTGTCACCTACACGTCTTCGAAAGTTTATTCGTCAAACTGGAAAAACCTGGAAACCCTACTACCGGCCTACTCAAAAGAGAACCCAAGAGTTTAAGGGGAAAAATAAAAACTTTAGGTTAGACAAATAGTCCGGTGTGAATAATAACCTACCATCTCGAACCAAAATTGATAAGTAGTGAGACCATGTCGTTGAGCGGAACAGGTTTTCCTCTCACTAGTATCTTAACTAAAACATATCAACCATATACTGTGCTCCTGCATCCACAATGGTTAGAACATAATAAATAAACATATGCAATCATGCAATATACAATGGACTACCCATCCTAATTTATTTGACTATCCATCTCTAATTCATCCGACTATATGTCTTAACTTCATATGACTATCTGTCTTATATTTATGTGGACTACTCATCTCACATGCATACAATATATGGATTATCTATCCCCTACCATAAGGATTACCCATCACATATGGTTTAACTATTTAAAATTTTGTGGACTATCGATCAGACATGTTTCATTCATGTTAAACTCTTTGGACTATCCATCACATATATCGAGTTGTCATACAATGACAATGAATCCTTCATTAACTATATAAGGACTATCCATCTCAGGCATTATGTTGACTATCCATCACACATTCCATAGTTTTCCTAGGATGAATATTAACCCATCACTTATCAAATTAATTCATAATTAATCTTATTTACCCAAGCGCCCAACCTATGTCTATTGGTATCCCCAATTAGGTTGACCAACCCATTAAACTTATAACATGTCATAATAATATACATTGGTATCCCTAATATATGTGACGCCGAAATCATAAAATAAATGGCAAGTCAAATATAATATACATTGGTGTCTCCAATGAATAATGTCAAATTCATAGACTTATGGCTTATGGAAATATAAAACATTGGTGTCCCCAATGAATAATGTTGAAATCATGAAGCATATGGCTTACCACCATTAATATAGAAAAATAGAAGGCTTACAGCATTCATGCCACAATAACGATGTCAAACCTCTATCCAAGGTTATAAAACAAGACTTAAATTAACTTAAGTACATAAAATTTTATGTCAAAATGTAAGGTTACCGACATACTTAAGATATAGGTTATCCCGCCTTTAAAACATACCTTTAGTTAACATGGAAACAAAACAATCTTGGCCAGCACGACCTTATTGGCGACATAAAAGAAATACGGCATTAATGTCACATAGCATTGTTGCAAAAAACAATGAAATATAAGGTGCCGACATTGTTAAACCCTGGCATCAAAACCTTATGTCGGAAACAATAATCGCAGCATTAATATAAGGATGCCAGAAACATGGCACTTTGGCTATTATGCCGCATATAGAGAAATATTAGGGGCATTATTACCGTAAAATAGATTGATACCGAAATTATTGACTTGCAGCATTAATTTAAGAATACTGAAAACTGCCAGCATTAATAACTCATGACATTAATACCTCATATACCCACGGGATGCGGTATTTCCAAAATGTCAATGTCGGATGCATAATTCAATGCATCACATACTTACGGTATAAATATCACATGCATTGTTTCATGTCAATGCCGCCTATTCTGATATCACTTAAAACTGTAAAGTGATACCGCCTATTATTAATGTTGGACGTCATGGTGGTGCTGAATATTGGTGGCATTATCGTAATTATTATAAAAACTATTTTATTTCTATTAAAAGTAATTTTTTTACCCACTCTTTTTCCTTGTCAAATTTCTGTTGGTTGAAAACAAATCTTACCAAAAAAATTTCAGAAAACTACCACAAATCGAGTTTATAGTTCCAAAAGCATTAATCAACTTAATTAATTAATGCTCTTAATTAATATCAATTTAAATGCTTTTCTAGCATAATAAATTCATAGAAATTTATAATCACTTGGGAAAAATCCCCAAAAATCACAATAAATCTGAATCGATGTATTATTTCATATATAAAATTTCATTGTCAAAATGTCAAGGACCTCTGGCTCAAGTGGTTAGAGATATGACGCATTAGACAAAGGTTTTAGAGGTCATGGGTTTGAGCCCTTGAGACATCATAATGAGTGTTTTGCTTGAATAAAGTACTACTTCTGTTATCAAAAAAATTTCGAGGCCAAAATAATTAATTATTTATTTTTAATAACTAAAATCTGAAATAAACACTATTTCCTCCTTAGGAAATTCATAAAATATTCGTTTTAACTTGGAAAATTATGAAATTAAAAATCCATCTCCAAAATAATGTTTTATACAACATATCAGAAAATCAAATAAATTGAAGATCAGAAACTTAGGTTTTACCCTTAAAACCCATCTAAATAATTTTATAAAAAATCCATAAATCACTATTCTATCTAAATAATGTCATAAACAATCATAACATGATAATATTATCATAATCAATTCAAAAATTATCCATAACCGAAATCAAGGACAAATAGTAGAGATGGTTAACTATTATTCACATTAAATTGGATGATGGAGTTTAGTTTCCCTAAGCTTTTTCTCTTTTGAATCCCTCGATTTCCCCTTCTTTCTTTCCTAGTAATGGCTAGCCTTGATTGTTTTTTTTATACTCGGTGTATTTCAAAAATGGAAATGGATGAGGGGGAGGAAGGGTTTGAAATGACCCTCCTAATTTCCACCCTAATTTCATAAGGATTTTTTTTTTGCTAAGAGATGATATACAGATATATCATTCTTTACAAATATATTTCCCAGGGTCATTTTCTTTTTCTAATAAACAAAATATATCCAGGATCAAAATAACTTACCAATATAAATATATCAGTGTATATCTAATAACATACACATACATATGAAGATGTATGTGTTCTTCTTGTTTAAATTCAGAGTATATACTTTATCTTTTTTTTGTACAAGAACATCCTGTTTGATTTAGATTTTTAGCACTTCAGATTAATTATTGCACCCTGATTTTTGGACCTAAAATCCACTGGAAACATGTATTTTAGACTGTCATTATAATTTAGAAATGATCAAGTAATAATCAGTGGTAAACAAGCTTTCAATATAGATGATTGTGTTAAAGTCTGGATAGTATCAAATTCAGCATAAAAGAAAGTGGATCCTAAGTGAACACAAGCAACATCTAGGCGTAATGGAAACGCGCCTAACTTATACACAAGAGGTCACTGGTTCGAGTACTATGCAGGTCGGTTCAAACACAATTTTTGTTTTTTTTTTCCTGTATGGTTTGTAATCTGATATCTACCTATCTTTGTACATATATTTTTAATGTTTGCCTATAACCTAACATACAAAACAATTCTTCTTACTTTACTATTTTTGAATCCCATTCCTATAGCTGTTCTAGGAATTATAATTATATTTTTGCTCAAATATCAACATGTACACAGATATACATGTACATGTCAATATCTCTGCTTATTTTCCAGAAAACTGGGTGAAACAATTACTAAATGTACTATGCTTTGAAATGCATCTATATTTTCAAGATACAGTCTATCATGATCAACCAATACTTCATTTAGTTGAGGCTGGTTAACTCATGAGTCTTGTATATGCTATACACTAGTTCAAAAACAAGGGAGATACCTTTCATTTCATTCTATCTGAAGCTTTTAGAAAAACATTTTACTTTTCCTAATTCAATTCAGAAATGAATTCAGATTTATTTACAAAGCATTTCAGTAAAAAGAAAATAAAATCCTTTAAGTTTACTTCTTGCTAAATCCAGATTTTAGTTCTAAAACTCAGTGCTCTGTTATGTCTCAAGGTTAACTAATACATAATATAAATTATACAAAACAGTAGCTCAACTACATGTGCATATTTCTCTTCCAAACATTCATATCAATAATTAAAATCATTTCATTGTTTCCCAGTCAGATTTTTCCTTTGAGATTTTAAACCTTAGTGCATAACAATATATTTAACATGATACAACTAGTTCATCTAACCATAATAGAATTCATTACATGACTGGAAGTCTTAGAAACATAATATTTTTCCTGAATACATGCAGATATAATCAATTTAAGCTCTTATTGAAACTAGCTAGCATGTTCATTCACTCCTCCATAATAGCCATTACTTCATTTTTACTTAGTGCCTGGGATACCTGAAAGAGCATGAGTGGCTGCCTCATTTTAAAATGAGACACCCCAGATGCCATGAGCAAACAAGGGTCAGATCTATGATCTGGTATGAGTAACATCAATTCATTCATGATATTAAGCAATAGAGAATGTAAGGGTACTGACTTGTTATTTAAGCAAGTTTCTGCTATCAATTACTCTAACATAGTATAATTAAGTTGATTCAGGTATGATATATTCATCTATCATTCCTTCACTTGCATACATAATCATACAAACATAATTATCTACTGGCAACAATTTCATTCACTGGAATCATCTTGGTTCCATACCATTCAACCTAAGAAATATCCATATTCCTATTTCTTCATTTACAGGTTGTAATATTCAATTTAAATCCCTGCCTCATCTGCTATTAAGGAATCACTGGGACACATTGCAATGAACTAATTCACATCATTGCACAAAGATCTCAGGGCTTAAACAAACCATGTGCCAACTTGCATACTTCAAATATGACAAGCATTCCAGCAGTCATCTTGGCCTTCCCTTCCCTAGTTTATTTACTAGTGTATTGTCTTAAATCCTAACATCAAATATGCTAAGTGAACATGTCTCTGCAAACATGGAAACATCCATAATTTCTTCTAGCATAATTTCCCCTCAGAAATAATCAGACAGTCATTTCCTAAATGGGGTCAATATGTCTTGATCTTAGTAAATATAAGAACATTTTCAACTGTAAAAGAGGCATGGCATGTTATACTGATCTGCAAGCCTTTATGATTGATTCAGATTCAAGATCTGGTTCAATCATAATTTTAGCTTGTGGGTTTTTTTTTTGATTAAGGGCTCAGCACTTAGAAAATTTCTATTGCACCCTTAACATTTTTCTTTTCAAGCCTCAGCACTTATACCAAGTATAATGCAGCTCCAATCATTTTTATAAGGTTTCCATGCCATAGATCTATAACAGTTGAGAGTATTCTCTATATAATTTTTAAGATCCTAAACTTTAACATTTATGAGTATAAATAAAACAGTATGATACTCATCCAAAGACAAATGTCTCAACCAATCAAAGATCATCAAAATCATCCATATTAAATCATATCAGATTTAAAATAAAACATCCAAAAAGCATTGATGAAATCATATACATCAAAACCAGAAATACATAAATGGCAATATAAAAAGTGGCTGCCTCAACTCAGGTCTTAATGCCATGAACTCAGTGAGATTACTCACCTAAATGTTTCTTCTTATTAATCCAGAAAATTCTTGTTTGAGTGTTTTCTCCTTCCTTTCAATATTTTCTTCTTCTTTTCTTATTTTTTTATGCAGCTCGGGGTAAAATAATTCTACTGGCTAAACTGCCTATTTATAAGCATTTTTCCTCTAGGGTTTTATTGAAACAGAATTCCATTTCTGTCCTGGCTTAGCATCATGCATTTTTCATTCATATTACCCCGGCCATATTAACCAATTTAAAGGCTGCATTTTCTTTCTTTTACTTTTTCAGAAAATGGCCACCCACTTAGTCATGTCAAAAGTGTGACTATTCTATTTATTTTAATTATTTCTGAAAATCCCCTTTGCTATTTTTGCCTACACAAGCATATTGACTTGTATCACATTTCATGTCATTTTAATGTTATGGTTTCACTTGCTAATATATATATATATGTACTTTTCAGTATTTAAAAATGTATATTTGTATACATATCTTATCTAGGCTTATTTTAATTCCTCTTTTAAATTCAGAAACATATGCACCTATATGTATACAAATTTACAAATATATATATATTATTTTCTTTTCTGGGTTTTAAATAAATTTGTTTACTGATCTAAAGTAAAACTTACTTTTCTTATTTTCTAAGATGACCCATAAAATCTCAGAAATCAAATAACCATGTTGCAAAATCATGTTTGTATTGCTCTTTAATTCTTGTTTTAAATCCAAGAAATCTGGAGTTCTTTCTTGTGCCATTTCAGTGTGCACGTGCACACATATACTTGCACACTATTTATTCCAGAAATTTCACCATATTTAAATCTAAATATTTCAAAATTAAATCATTTTACAAAAATGATTTTTCACAAAATTTTGGGGTATTACATTCACCCCTCCTTTTAGGAATTGTGTCCTCACAATTTTTCTAACATTTAGTAAGCATCATTTTTCTTTTCTGAAAACTTATCAAATATATGCATAAGCAAACAAATTCAACCATATCAACCATGCATAACAAATAATTTTTCCAGAAGAAAAAAAAAATTACCTTTTAATTTGCAAAAAGCTTAGGATAATCCATTCTAATCTTATCCTCTAACTCCCATGTGCAGTCACTAGGATCACTACTCCACTGGATCTTAACTAGTTTCAAGGTTTTGCTCCTTAATTTCTTTTCTTCCTTGGCTATAATCCCCACTGGTTCTTTTTCATAAACCAAGTCAGGATTTATTTGAATTTTGGTAGGCTTTTCCAAAATGTCTTCCTTATCATGTACCCATTTTCTAAGTTGGGACACATGAAAAACATTATGCATTGCTTTCATCTCCTCTGGTAGTTCTAATTTGTAAGCCAATGAACCAATTCTTTCCAGAATTTTATAGGGTCCAACATACCTTGGTGTAAGCTTACCTTGCTTGCCAAATCTCATGACTTTCTTCATAGGTGAAATCTTGATGAAAACAAAGTCTCCCACTTCATATTCCACTTGCTTTCTCTTCCTATCTGCAAATTTCTTTTGCCTATCTTGAGCTGCTGCTATTCTTTTTCTTATTAACCCAATTTTCTCTATGGTTTCTTTAACATATTCAGGTCCAAGAATAGCCCTTTCTCCAGCCTCTACCCAGCATATAGGTGATAAACATGGCTTGCCATATAAGGCTTCAAATGGTGCCATCCCTATGGTGCTTTGGTAACTGTTATTGTAGGTGAATTCAGCTAGATGGAGGTGGTCTTCCCAGTTGCCTCCAAAGTCCAGTGTACATGCTCTCAACAAATCCTCTAAGACTTTGTTCACCACCTCAGTTTGACCATCTGATTGTGGATGGTAGGCAGTGCTTAAGCACAATTCACTCCCCATAGCCTCTTGAAAACTTTTCCAAAATCTTGAGGTGAAGATGGTATCCCTATCACTCACAATGGTTTTGGGTATGCCATGCAACCTTACTACCTCTTTCATGAATATTTGAGCCAATTTTGGAGCATTTCTTTCTGTTTTAACTGGGATAAAATGTGCTACCTTAGTTAGCCTATCCACTATTACCCATATACTTGTGTTTCCCTTCTTAGATCTAGGAAGACCATCTATGAAATCCATAGATATATCCTCCCACTTCCACTGTGGTATACTAAGGGGTTGCAATAGTCCTGATGGCCTTTGTGTCTCTGCCTTGACTTGTTGGCAAGTCATGCACCTTGCAACATATCTGGCCACATCTGACTTCATCCCCTTCCACCAAAGATTTCTTTTCAAATTTTGATACATCTTGGTGCTACCTGGGTGTATGGAGTACTTACTCCTATGGTACTCATTTAATATTTCCTCTTTCAATTCTATATTTTCTGGAACACATATCCTATTTTTATTCCTTAAATAACCATTTTTATCAATTTGATAATTTATTACTTCCTCCCCTTTTGATATGAGCATTTTCTTTTCCATCATGTTTAAGTCTTGTTCCTGCATTTGTCCAATCTTAAGAAGTAAATCTGATTGCAGAGATATCATACTTAATTTTCCTTTACCTTTACCTTCTTCAATAGGCATCATTTGTTCCTCACTGTTTTCCTCAATTTCCAAATCAGTAAGTATAGACAAATCCTAAACTCTTCCATCATCAACATGGCTACCTTGGCATGTTGTCTACTCAAGGCATCCGCAACTTTATTTGCCTTGCCTGGTGTATACAGTATATCTAGGTCATAGGCAGCTAGGAACTCTACCCATCTATGTTGCCTCATGTTCAAATCTTTTTGTGAGAATAAATATTTCAGTGCCTTATGATCAGTGTACAAAATGAATTTGGCACCTAACAAATAATGTCTCCAAAGTTTCAAAGCATACACAACTGCTGCTAGTTCAAGATCATGGGTTGCATACCTGGTTTCATGTGGCTTTAATTGCCTAGATGCATAGGCTACCACCTGGTCTTGCTGCATCAACACAGCCCCTAACCCAGAGCCACTTGCATCAGTGTACACAACCAAATTTTCATTTCCTTCTGGCACTCTCAATACTGGTGCATCAATCAGGGCTTCTTTTATTTTGATAAAAGCTTGCTCACATTTTTCTGTCCATACAAAGGCTTGGTTCTTTCTAGTTAAATTGGTAAGTGGTGATGATATTTTTGAGAAATCTTTTATGAATCTCCTATAATATCCTGCCATCCCCATAAATGATCTAATCTCACTGATGGTGCTAGGCCTTTTCCATGCTTGGATTGCCACTACTTTGTTAGGGTTTACTGATATTCCTTTGGCAGAGATGACATGCCCAAGGAAATGCACTTCTTCTCTCCAAAATGCACATTTTGAAAATTTTGCCTTTAAATCATTTTCCCTTAGTCTTGACAAAACTAAATGCAAATGATTTTTATGCTCTTCCACTGTCTTAGAATAAATCAAAATGTCATCAATAAAAATCAGTACAAACTTGTCTAGATAATCTCTAAATATTCTATTCATCAAATCAACAAAATATGAAGGAGCATTTGTCAAACCAAATGGCATGACCAAAAATTCATATAAGCCATATCTTGTGTTAAATGCAGTATACTTAACACTTGAGTCTTCAACCTTCATTTGATGGAATCCTGATGCTAAGTCTAGCCTAGAAAATATTTTAGCTTCACTGAGTTGGTCAAAGAGATCATCTATTCTAGGCAATGGGTATTTATTCTTGATGGTTACTTTATTTAGTTCTCTGTAATCTATGCACATTCTCAAGGTACCATCATGTTTTCTTACAAACACTACTGGAGAACCCCAGCAAGAATTGCTTGGCCTTATAAATCCCTTGCCTTCTAATTCTTCCAACTGATTTTTCAATTCTTTCAGTTCACTTGGCCCCATTCTATAAGGTTTCTTGATTATTGGACTTGCTCCTGGAATGAGATTAATTTGGAACTCAACTGGTCTGTGGTGTGGAACACCCTTAACTTCCCCAAACACATCCAAGTATTCATTAACTATGGGAATTTCTTCAATGGTTAGTTCACTCAGATCTTTTTCTAAGTCAACTAAATGATACAATTTCCCTTCCTTAGCTATTTCACATAGAACTGTGATTCTCTGGCCTCTAGAATCTTGCAATGATATGGTGGATGAGTCTAAATTAATTATGGCTTTAAATTGCCTTAACCAATCTACCCCCAATATAACTCCTATATTTGGGTAATTTAAAACATATAAATTGGAAATAAAAATATTTCCTCCTATGTTTAACTCCACATCCACACAATTCATGTTCAAAACACTAGAACTCCCTAGGGGACTTTGTACAAGCAATGGGGTTTCAACCAATTTGCAGTTTAATTTTAACACTTTAACTAATTCATAGGAAATCAAAGAGTGTGTTGCTCCAGTATCATATACTACTGGTATGGGTATGGCACAAATGAGTAATGTACCTTCCACTTGGCCATGATTTTCAGCATCAATTTTCACTGCAGATTTGCCTTTTCCTTCCAAAGTTGCCAATTTCCCTTGCTGTTTATTCTCAGGACAGTTCCTCTTCATATGCCCCTCTTTCCCACATAGGTAGCATTTGAAGGCTCCTCCTTTTAACTCTGGGCACCTTGGTTTGATGTGTCCTTCTTTTCCACAATGATGGCAAACCAATTTCTTCTTAGTATCATTGGCTTTAGTATCTTTACTCTTCCTGTTGTCTGCCTCCTCCTTCTTTTTATCATAAGGGTGATATCTTCCCTTATCCTTCTTGTTGTTGCTCTTAAAATTCCTATATTTCTCTCTTTCTTTGTCATGTTGTTCCAGTTTCAAAGCCAGATCAATTACTTGATCAAATGTTCTATCTGCATATGGTAGCATAGCTCTGCTAAGTCCTGGGTTCAGCCCTTTTATATACCTATCATTCTTGGATGCTTCATCTGCCACTAGCATTGCTCCATAATTAGATAGCCCCTCAAACTTTTGAGTGTATTCAGTGACATTCAAAGTTCCCTGCCTAAGTTTGATAAATTCTTCAAGCAAAATGGTCTTGGCTGATGCTGGTACAAATCTTGCCTCCAACATCTCCTTGAACTGATTCCAAGTGATTTCATTTTCATTTCTTCCAGCTATGATCACCTCCCACCAGCTTAAAGCTACCCCTTTCAGTTGTCTAGAAGCTACTTGCCTCTTTCTTTGGTCATCCAACTGCATGTCATTGAAAATCCTATCAAGTGTTCTCAACCATGCTTGAATTTCCATCACACTCTCTGTTCCTTCAAAACTCTTGCCTCCCAAATTGGAATAAGTCTTCAGTAGTTTTGAAAGCTCTTCATGTGGGTTCTCAGGCCTATGCCCAATTCCATCTCTTAAAACCCTCACAAATTCTTGCATATCAAGCATTTGAGGTGCACTGGTTCCTGCATTGTGATGAGATCCTCTTCCTACCATGTTCTGCTAACTAAATTCTGGGTAAATGGTATTAGTATATTATGAGTGCTTCTATAATTTCTAATTTCTTATCTAAATTATTTCATCCAAAACAAACAGACATTATACATTTCTATAATACTTAACAATCAATGCAACCAAGTGCTCTGATACCAACTGAAATGACCCTCCTAATTTCCACCCTAATTTCATAAGGATTTTTTTTTTTTTGCTAAGAGATGATATACAGATATATCATTCTTTACAAATATATTTCCCAGGGTCATTTTCTTTTTCTAATAAACAAAATATATCCAGGATCAAAATAACTTACCAATATAAATATATCAGTGTATATCTAATAACATACACATACATATGAAGATGTATGTGTTCTTCTTGTTTAAATTCAGAGTATATACTTTATCTTTTTTTTGTACAAGAACATCCTGTTTGATTTAGATTTTTAGCACTTCAGATTAATTATTGCACCCTAATTTTTGGACCTAAAATCCACTGGAAACATGTATTTTAGACTGTCATTATAATTTAGAAATGATCAAGTAATAATCAGTGGTAAACAAGCTTTCAATATAGATGATTGTGTTAAAGTCTGGATAGTATCAAATTCAGCATAAAAGAAAGTGGATCCTAAGTGAACACAAGCAACATCTAGGCGTAATGGAAACGCGCCTAACTTATACACAAGAGGTCACTGGTTCGAGTACTATGCAGGTCGGTTCAAACACAATTTTTGTTTTTTTTTTTTCCTGTATGGTTTGTAATCTGATATCTACCTATCTTTGTACATATATTTTTAATGTTTGCCTATAACCTAACATACAAAACAATTCTTCTTACTTTACTATTTTTGAATCCCATTCCTATAGCTGTTCTAGGAATTATAATTATATTTTTGCTCAAATATCAACATGTACACAGATATACATGTACATGTCAATATCTCTGCTTATTTTCCAGAAAACTGGGTGAAACAATTACTAAATGTACTATGCTTTGAAATGCATCTATATTTTCAAGATACAGTCTATCATGATCAACCAATACTTCATTTAGTTGAGGCTGGTTAACTCATGAGTCTTGTATATGCTATACACTAGTTCAAAAACAAGGGAGATACCTTTCATTTCATTCTATCTGAAGCTTTTAGAAAAACATTTTACTTTTCCTAATTCAATTCAGAAATGAATTCAGATTTATTTACAAAGCATTTCAGTAAAAAGAAAATAAAATCCTTTAAGTTTAATTCTTGCTAAATCCAGATTTTAGTTCTAAAACTCAGTGCTCTGTTATGTCTCAAGGTTAACTAATACATAATATAAATTATACAAAACAGTAGCTCAACTACATGTGCATATTTCTCTTCCAAACATTCATATCAATAATTAAAATCATTTCATTGTTTCCCAGTCAGATTTTTCCTTTGAGATTTTAAACCTTAGTGCATAACAATATATTTAACATGATACAACTAGTTCATCTAACCATAATAGAATTCATTACATGACTGGAAGTCTTAGAAACATAATATTTTTCCTGAATACATGCAGATATAATCAATTTAAGCTCTTATTGAAACTAGCTAGCATGTTCATTCACTCCTCCATAATAGCCATTACTTCATTTTTACTTAGTGCCTGGGATACCTGAAAGAGCATGAGTGGCTGCCTCATTTTAAAATGAGACACCCCAGATGCCATGAGCAAACAAGGGTCAGATCTATGATCTGGTATGAGTAACATCAATTCATTCATGATATTAAGCAATAGAGAATGTAAGGGTACTGACTTGTTATTTAAGCAAGTTTCTGCTATCAATTACTCTAACATAGTATAATTAAGTTGATTCAGGTATGATATATTCATCTATCATTCCTTCACTTGCATACATAATCATACAAACATAATTATCTACTGGCAACAATTTCATTCACTGGAATCATCTTGGTTCCATACCATTCAACCTAAGAAATATCCATATTCCTATTTCTTCATTTACAGGTTGTAATATTCAATTTAAATCCCTGCCTCATCTGCTATTAAGGAATCACTGGGACACATTGCAATGAACTAATTCACATCATTGCACAAAGATCTCAGGGCTTAAACAAACCATGTGCCAACTTGCATACTTCAAATATGACAAGCATTCCAGCAGTCATCTTGGCCTTCCCTTCCCTAGTTTATTTACTAGTGTATTGTCTTAAATCCTAACATCAAATATGCTAAGTGAACATGTCTCTGCAAACATGGAAACATCCATAATTTCTTCTAGCATAATTTCCCCTCAGAAATAATCAGACAGTCATTTCCTAAATGGGGTCAATATGTCTTGATCTTAGTAAATATAAGAACATTTTCAACTGTAAAAGAGGCATGGCATGTTATACTGATCTGCAAGCCTTTATGATTGATTCAGATTCAAGATCTGGTTCAATCATAATTTTAGCTTGTGGGTTTTTTTTTTGATTAAGGGCTCAGCACTTAGAAAATTTCTATTGCACCCTTAACATTTTTCTTTTCAAGCCTCAGCACTTATACCAAGTATAATGCAGCTCCAATCATTTTTATAAGGTTTCCATGCCATAGATCTATAACAGTTGAGAGTATTCTCTATATAATTTTTAAGATCCTAAACTTTAACATTTATGAGTATAAATAAAACAGTATGATACTCATCCAAAGACAAATGTCTCAACCAATCAAAGATCATCAAAATCATCCATATTAAATCATATCAGATTTAAAATAAAACATCCAAAAAGCATTGATGAAATCATATACATCAAAACCAGAAATACATAAATGGCAATATAAAAAGTGGCTGCCTCAACTCAGGTCTTAATGCCATGAACTCAGTGAGATTACTCACCTAAATGTTTCTTCTTATTAATCCAGAAAATTCTTGTTTGAGTGTTTTCTCCTTCCTTTCAATATTTTCTTCTTCTTTTCTTATTTTTTTATGCAGCTCGGGGTAAAATAATTCTACTGGCTAAACTGCCTATTTATAAGCATTTTTCCTCTAGGGTTTTATTGAAACAGAATTCCATTTCTGTCCTGGCTTAGCATCATGCATTTTTCATTCATATTACCCCGGCCATATTAACCAATTTAAAGGCTGTATTTTCTTTCTTTTACTTTTTCAGAAAATGGCCACCCACTTAGTCATGTCAAAAGTGTGACTATTCTATTTATTTTAATTATTTCTGAAAATCCCCTTTGCTATTTTTGCCTACACAAGCATATTGACTTGTATCACATTTCATGTCATTTTAATGTTATGGTTTCACTTGCTAATATATATATATGTACTTTTCAGTATTTAAAAATGTATATTTGTATACATATCTTATCTAGGCTTATTTTAATTCCTCTTTTAAATTCAGAAACATATGCACCTATATGTATACAAATTTACAAATATATATATATATTATTTTCTTTTCTGGGTTTTAAATAAATTTGTTTACTGATCTAAAGTAAAACTTACTTTTCTTATTTTCTAAGATGACCCATAAAATCTCAGAAATCAAATAACCATGTTGCAAAATCATGTTTGTATTGCTCTTTAATTCTTGTTTTAAATCCAAGAAATCTGGAGTTCTTTCTTGTGCCATTTCAGTGTGCACGTGCACACATATACTTGCACACTATTTATTCCAGAAATTTCACCATATTTAAATCTAAATATTTCAAAATTAAATCATTTTACAAAAATGATTTTTCACAAAATTTTGGGGTATTACAGGGTTTAGGGTATGAACTAAGATTCTATTTCTAATTTGCCATTCTTTCATTCTTTTCTTTTATAAGTTTAAAATAATCTTATCACTTGATTTATTAAGGCGCGACCTAATTAAATTATCAAATTTCATTCTCCATACCCCTTCACATTATTCTATTTAATTTATCCAATTAAATTTCCTGAATAATATTAAACTAAAACTAAGGGTATTATATTTGACCATTCATCTCGACGGTAACAAGAGTACCGAGATAAAAAGCAGACATATTATTAGGAAGGCACAAAGAGAGATGTTAGGGAATTCATCTTAAAGTGTACGAACCAGTTGGTAAAGGAAGAGCTGAAGAAACCCAAAGGATTATTGCAACCGCTAGATATTACTGAGTGGAAATGGGAGCAAGTATCGATGGATTTTATTGATGGACTACCGAGGACTGGAGCACGATACGAAATGATTTGGGTCATGGTTGATCGATTGACTAAGGGTGCCATATTTAGACCCATAAAGTCAAATTGAACGACATCCAAGTTAACTGAGTTGTATGTAAAGTGGATAATACAATTTCATGGTGTGGCAAAGAACATTGTGAGTGACCGAGACTTGTTCGTCGGTAGGTTTTGGAAGAGCTTAAAAGAGGCGTTAGGGACCGAACTACACCTCAGTATAGCTTAACACCGTCAAACGAATGGGCAAATCGAGAGAGTAAGTCGTATATTGGATGATCTCTTACGAGCATGCATTATAGATTTTGGAGGATCATGAGATGAGCCTCTACATCTGAAATAGTTTGTATACAACAATAGCTACCAGTTTAATATTGGTATGACTCCTTATGAAGCATTATATGGCGGACCTTGTAACACTCCTTCATGTTGGTGGGATGCGGGTGAAAAACTGATACTTGGGCCAGATATGATTGGAGAAACTTTAGAAAAGATCGAGATCATTCGACAACGGATGAATGCCGCTCAGAGAAGAGCTACGTCGATAAAAGACGTAGAGATTTGGAATTTTCTATTGGAGATATGGTTTTTTTAAAGGTATCTCCTTTGAAGAATGATGTTCGATTTAGTAATAAATGGAAGTTGGCACCTAGATTTGTAGGTCCTTTTTCGATAATTGAAAGGATTGGGATGTTAGCATATAGGGTCGACTTACCTCATAATATAGCGAGCACGCACAACGTCTTTCATGTTTCATATATGTAGAAATTTGTGCATGACTCAAGCGTGACAATTACACCGGATCAGCTTAAAGATCTTGAGGTAGAACCAGAAGTTTCAAGATCTCATTAGCCAGTTCGTACTGTTGGACATGATACGAAACAACTTAGGAGAAAATCGGTGAAGCTAGCGAAAGTACAATGGAGTGTAAGTGATGGCAATTTTACGTGGGAAATTGAGGGGAGCATAAGGACTATGTGTTTGGAGCTCTTTGAATGGTAAGACCCATCGTTTATCATATCTACTTTCACTATTATATATCGCATTTGATAGGTTAGTATTCTACATGCTAATGTAGGATGACCTATTCTATTGATTGCATGAGTGCTTGTTTGATATGGTTGATGGTTGCATATGATTGTTAGGCATGCAGAGTAGTTATGGTTGCTTATACTTTGATTGGTTAGGGATTTTGAAGGCAAAATTCCTAAAGAGGGGAGAATGTAACGACCCGTATTTTACCTATTGGGGGATCATAATATATTTTTATTTATTTATGTGAGGTCGTATGACTTTATAATTTTCGGATATGACTGTTAGGGACATTTTTGACATTTATGAATTTTACCTAATTTTTATGTGACCATTTTGACCGTGAAAACCTTGTTTGAACTATAGCTTTTGATATGAGTCAAATTAGGATCTCAAACCAGTTTCATTGCTTTAAGATGATTGTTTCCCATTCTGTAGAGTGATCATAATAGGAAAACGGACTTACCGTTAGAAAGTTATGGCTGTCTTAAGTTTAGATAACTGTTGGCCTGTATTAGTGAGTAATTAGTTAAGCCCATACTTAGGCCCATTAATCTATTTCGAGATTAGTATAAAAAAAGGGGTTGTAGGAGTTGAATTAAAACTTTTCCCTCTTCCCCAAATTAGTTCAAAACCCCCACTAATCCAAATTTCATCCAAAATCACACAAATTACTCTCAAAACCTAGCCAAATCACTAAGTAGAGAGATGATCATCAAATAGAATTTAGAGACCATCATTTTGGTTGATTTGCATTGCTTTCTATTATTGTCCACTTCAGATCTAGACTTAAACTAGTTGATTTTGTCAATTGGTGAGTGGTTTATGCCTTCTCACTATCTTATGCATGTTCATATAGTAGAATTACATGTTTTAACATGAATTTTGGCCTTAAAACCTTTTCTACTTTTAATTACATGCTATCATATACTTATGACCTACATTTGTGAATCTTTGAAATAGTTTTCAATAATGATTAGTAATTCTTCTTAGTCATATTCATATGTGCATATAATATGTAGATATAGAATAGAATAGGTTTGTTTATCACATTCTTTTGTATTGCTTGTTCACTACAACAAAAATACCCTATTACAACGTTCTTTTTACAACGGGCATAATTGCCCGTTGTAATAGCATTCTATTACAACGGTCCTTTTAGGCCCGTTGTAATAGATGACCTATACAACACCCTTTATACAATGGGCAATATTTGCCCGTTGTAATAAAATGCTATTACAACGGTCTTTTTAGACCCGTTGTAATAGATGCCCTATAAACACTTTTTACACAATGGGCAATGGTTGACCGTTGTAAATTTTTTAGCGGCCATATCAAAATATTTCACTGCGTCCCTCTTCTTTTTAGTCCAAAATTTTCCTCTCCGCTTTTATCCTTTGCCCCAAATCCTAAATCAGTTTCTTCCGGTCCATTCCAACGATAAAATTATAACAATAACATCTAGGGCACCGCCTTCGATCTTCCCCTTATATACCAACGAGGCTTAGTAGCACGGCGAATAGGGAGAAATCGCGAATCGCCATCGTCGATCGAGGCTCAGTAGCACGGCGACTAGCGATTGCACTAAGAAGGCGAGGCGACGACGACTCCATCTCCATATCAATTTGCTGGAATCGCGATTCAGGTAATCCCCATTTGCATTTGAACTGGAATCTATGATTTAGAACTGGAATCGCAATTCAGGTAATCCCCATTTGCATTTGAACTATATTTGGAATACTAAACATGGGATTTGTTTTCTTGTCTGATAACTTGATAATTATATAGCTCTGAACATGCATTCAAAAAACGAAATCATTACTGCTTTTCAAACTTTTTTTGCATGGAAACAAAGTCTTTAAGTCGAGTTAAAAAATGATGTTAAAGTTGAAATATAAGGGCATTTACTCGATTTCTTTTGGATGCTAGCGTGACATTACACAGACAAAGTGAAATATAATTTGCAGGTGCATTTAGTTGTTATCATAGGAAAAAACTGATTTTGTATATAAACTGAATGAATGTTTCAGAATTCTTTACAATAGAAGTATGAGTACGTGTAGGTATTACTCTTAAGCATTAATTTTGTGGCTTTTATTGATTATATATCATTGATTTATTAAACAGAGTGAAGATATGTAACAAAATTAACCGTATGATATGCAGTATACATCAGTGAAAGTTTCCTGTAAATTCTGTAAATTTTCAGCGTAAGATGTATAAATTTCATCTATATTTCCTCATGCAGTAATTTGCTGTTTAAAGAAATGTGAGAGCTTATTCAGGAAATATGCCAAACTTGCATTTTAATTGCATGCTGTGACGGATTCAATGGACGGAAAAATCAAATTAGTGGAGTTAAAGGGCAAAGTTATGGCCGTGGTAAGTTTACAAAAACTGTGTTTGATGAATCATTTGGAGTACTGCATTTTAATTTTGTCTTTTGATGTGTTATGACTTTGTTATGACTTACAAACTAGGCTCTTATTGTTGGATTAAAATTCTATTGTGGGCACATATGTTAAAGTGTATGATGCTATTAAAATTAAGGTATAAAACATTAAGCGGTATTTATTCAATGTTAAAGATTCATCAGAACATAACTGACTCGCTGAAAATTATAAAGCATATACATACCCGTCGAATAATTAAAAGGATAAGCCTGAAATGTGCAGTTGTATTTCAAAAAATGATCATTGATCATGTTTGGATTAAGAGCAAGATAAGTAGACACTGAAAAGGATTCTTCTTTGTTGTTTGTAACACTTGATTCGCCACTAAATGCATTGTTTTTGCCACTGATTCTCCTCTTTTTAACTTTACCATCACTCTTATCGCAGGCATCGTATTGCTCTCTTTGCCTTTTAGCCATGAGAACATGCCGGTGATTCTTCAGTGCGTAATTTTACATGTCAAAATGGAGGTAAATATCTTAACATGACACATAATCGTATGCTTGTTATATTATTGAGTGGTACTAATGTGATTTGGATTATAGTTGCTACCTAGTTTTCTTCCAACAGCTGCAAAAGGCAACTCATCTAGATATCCAGTAGATCAACTTTGGCACAAGAGTGGAGTATGTCCAAAAGAAACGATCCCAATCCTAAGAGCTCCTGCAACAAATCTTACTATTATACCAAATGGAGAGTTTTCTTACTGTAAAGTTGAGGTGATCAATACTGCATATATATAAATACATTTATCGTGACAAAAAATCATTCTAAAGTAAAGTGCATGCATGCATAAGATCATTAAACAAGTGCAAACGAATTTGGAATTGTGAGTCAACATTGTAAAGATCTGCATTTAACTGGGCATATGTGATTTTAATAATCAGATTAGGTTTTATATGCTGCTTCGACTATTTACCATGAAATCTTATGTATGTATATTACTAGATGGTACGGTTGGAGATGTATTCGAAGCTTGGGTGCGGGTGGTGGCGATGAGGATTTGGATGCGAGTTGTAGGTGATTCTCTGTTCAATTCGGCGATTAGTGAAGAGTTCGAGTTCGAGTTCGAGTTTGAGTCCCTCACCATCTAAAAAACATCTGAAAAGCATTTCAGTCTAGTACATCAATTCTTTCATACCCTCACCAAGTTTTAAACTGTCATCAATCTATATATTTTATTGAGGTTTAATTTCTATTTTTTGATTTAATAGAACATTTATGAGAATATTTTGTTTTCTGACTTCTGTTTTAATTAATTTAATTTTTGTTGCTTGCGCAACTATCCAACTTTTGTTTTATTCAATATCCATTCAGTTTTGGTTTGGTTCTATAAACTTTTAGCAAGTGTAAGCATGCATATTCTATATTTTTTGCACTTAAAACTTGTTATTTAAAACAATTTAAAGTAATTAAAGAAAGATGCTAATAGAACACTGTAGAGCAAGAGAAGGAATTAAATTAAGTGCAAATGTAAAACATAGCTAAATAATTTAATTTACCATTAGCTAAAATTTAAATCGCAAATTTAAGATGATATACAACTTATTAGTTAATTTATGCAATCTCTTGTTTTTGGAAATAATAGAAGGTTTAATTTTTCATAAGAAAAGCGATTTTTCTTTTGAAATCATTATCAACCCAGTGTCTTTCAAGGAGCATTTGTATACTGTAGTTATGAGATCAGGGATACTTGTATTCAAAGCAGTAGCAAAATCTTACTTGTATTTTCCCTAAATCAACCTATTATATACTACAACCCGAGTTTGTGCAGACCATCCAAATTTTGAGTACTTGTCAGGTTTCATAAACGCGATGATGATGATAAATATAATATTGCAGGAGCTTATGCCTATAGAAGCTACAGTTTGTAATAAAGTAAATAATTTATAGCTCTACTGAACCAGTTGTAGTGGCGATTGCTGCAGCGTTTGCATTATGGTTGTCAAACAAAACGAAGGCAGATGGATCTACGCGATTAAGAGTCTCAATTGGCCATGATTCTAGAATATCTGCAAAGATTTTACAAGTAAGTTGTGATTTTAGTTTTTCAGAATTAGGAGTTTGCTATTTTTTTAATATTTTAGAACTCGGTTGGCGAATATAGTTTTCAGACTTAAAGAATGTGATCCACATACTATGCTTTATCATCATTAACAGCTAAGCCCATGCTATGCTTTATATTTTATATTGTACTTCTCGCACAGTCACTCTCATAGATTTGGAATGCATTTATGATTCCCCATGTCATTATACAATACAAGCATGCTCAATGATCTTTATGATTCCCCATCTCAATGGCAGAGACGAAGTGGTTTGTGCACAGAAGTGAAGTCTGGGTAATGGGAGGTTGGTTTAAATGATATGCAGCGTTGCAATGGATGAGGTTGATATGGAAGTCTGGAGATAATGTGAAGGTGGATGAGGGTGGTTTCTATGTATAGAGATGGGTGTAGGAGTGAATGATAGGCAGGGGATGGTCTGAACAGAAGTAAAGGGGTGTTATGATGATATGGAGAAGTGTGAATGGATGTGAACAGGGGTATTGATCAATGGGATGTGATGTTCAGGGAGGAAGGGGAAGTTTGTCTAGGTGGATTGTAAGGCACTGTTGTGGTGAAACAGTAGCTAGAAGCGTTGTATATATTGGAGGCACTGTGGGATGTTGTATTTTGGTTGATGATGATGTTATGGAAGTGGGGCAATGATATGTGGTGATGTATGTTTGCTTTTGAGGAAGTTTTGGTTGATGATATGTTTGCAGTGCAAGTTGAGGAAGTATGGTAGTAATATGACGGTGGTTTGTGAGCAATTGTAGTGGAGGCTGTTGGATGCTTGGATTGTAAAGGGATGGTTATGTGGTGGATGATGGTAGTGAAGTGGGTAAGAAGCTTGTTTGTCAAAAATGTAATTGTGATTGTAATGGTGAAGAAATGTAGCTTGTAATGAGCTTTTTCATGCAGAAAATAGAAGTGGTTATGACTCTAGAACTATGTCAATGTAAACTTATCTAACTTTTTGGAATGTGTTGGAATTTTATGACTCTAGCTTTTAGTCTTTTCGTATGTGATTTTGGTTGTTTTATAATAATATTTATTACTCGTTAAATTATTCATTATTGGTATGGATGTATGTTGCTGTAATTTTTTTTAAAATTTGCATTTATTTTGCAATGGTCAGAAACCGTTGCAATATCATGTATTACAACGGGCATTGCCCGTTGTAAAAAGGTGTATTACAACATGCTTTGCCCGTTGTAAAATGTGGTGGATCTATTACAACGAGGCCTATTACAACAGGCACATGCCCGTTGCAAAAACCATATTACAACGGGCATTGCCCATTGTAAAAAGACTGTTTTGTTGTAGTGGTTGAAATGGATGTATATGCATGTTATTCTATGGTGTTATGTTGTGCTTTGATGTTGTTTGCTAGTGTTTTGGATGCTTAGGAAGATAGGTTGGTGAATGTGGGAAATTAGAAGCAAAGATGGTAAGAATTTGACAAAACTTGGAGGGGAGGCTCTGGAGTATAGAGGAAGCTATGAGTTCAAGTCGCATGTCCAAATTCACCAAGTAGAAAAGTCGGTCCGAGCTGTTCATGTCGGTACCGAGTTCCTGTTAGTCATATGCATTGGGGATTGTGGAGGATCTCTAATGCATGGCTAGTAGAGGTGGAACATGGCAGAATGCAAGAGATTGGCTAAGTGTTGGACGTTACACCGACTTGTTTCTATAACTTGAAGATGAAGGCTTTGGCATGGGATCGAGTTGTTTTGATGGATGGGTCGAGGTCTGAAGCACTTAGGAATGGAGTACTAGAAGCAAGGAAGGAGAGTTAGCCAAAAATTGGCTAAGTAAATAAGTCGGTATCGAGCTATTCAACTAGGTACCGAGTTGTTTTGGTGATTGCAGTGGGGTCAAGCTTGTACAAGGAGGAAGCAGGGACTTTGTAGATCATGCTGGAGGTGTTGGCTTGCTCGCTTGAGGATTGGATGGCGATGTAACATCAAGGTAACAGCTTTGTATCTTTGGTATGTGACTCGTGAAGGAAGTAGGTATCGAAGATAGTGGCTCGATAAAGGAGGGAGCCATGGAATGAGGAACATGGAAGGGTTCCCAGATAATGAAAACTGGATTAAGCAGAAAGGAGGTCTTGGATGTATGTGCTAAGGAATTGTTGATACTCGAAGTGTTTTCTGTTGTAATCGAAGCAGGGTTATTATAAGTGGGGATGCTTATGGATCACTAGAGTGGGTCTAAATACCTTGGACCAGTGGCTTTGGGTGTAGTGTCTAGCTTTGGGCTATGATACACATATCTAGCTTTGGGCTACGTGATACGAGAGTACATTGAAAACCAGGACTTCCATTAGTCCCTGGTAGTAAGGAGCCCATACGAGTTATCATATATTCAGAGCATATTGAGTGATAGTGAGGATTACTTGATGGTTGCTTTCTTTAGTAGGCTATCACTCGAAGATATCATTGGGAGTAGGTACTAGAGATAGAGATATCTAGACACCCACCATTCTATTTTGTGTAGAGTACCTTTGTGATATTTGTAGAGTAGCATATTATGTTGTTATGTGCTAACTCTTTGGTTGTAGGTATAGGTCAGGTATGGTTCATGTACCTCTGTTCCTTACTTTATTTTCATGTATAGTATTTTGAGATTCATTTACCAATTACACCATACTGTTGTCTGGCCTAAGGTTTATCCTTTATTTCTTATTATCTTGTGTACTCTTAAATGAGTAGACCAGATAGCAGGTCTAGGTGAAGCATTATGTAACGACCCCATCGCCGTACCCAGTTTAGCAAAGAATATTGTAATGTTATCTGCTAATCCAGAGAATACGGCTTGTTAAGGGCGATCGAATGTCAATATATCTTTATACTAACACTGGCATGTCATTTATACCTTTTTACTTGATATTTGAACAGAAATTTGACGTGTATAGTATTTATACAAATTAATAGACATATTGATTTCTCAGAATCAGAACAATATATCATTTAAACATCAACCACAAATCACAGCGGAATAATAAACATTTATACCTATACAAACCGTGAGTCTTCAAAAATGAAATATAGACTCAATAATATACAAGTTTACAATTCTTTATACATTTAATATATAAAGTCCAAATTTCCTAAATGGAACAAACTAAAAGTCCAAATGTTTATCTCCTTGCTAGCCCAACCATCCAAATGTCAACCCGTCCTGTAACCTGAAAAGTCTCATCCTGACTCGAGCAAAATAACACCCGGGTCAGACTATCTCTAAATATCCAACATGGTGAGAACAAGATATAACACAAGAATAAATAATATATAGGTAATACAAATGTCCAAGAAATAACAAGTCACATGATTAACTTAACTTAGAATTCATCACAAGACACATGTTTATACATTTAGGCCACGAACACAAATTTGTCAGTAAGCATCGAATTCCCAGAACAAAGCACAACATCTCTAAGCATTGAATTCCCAGAACAAAGCACAACATCTCTAAGCACACAAATATCAATAATTTCATTTAGAATCCATCACAAGACCCAAAAATATATATATTTATTTCACTAAGACAGAATAGTCACAAAATCCTAATTCCCAGAATCCAAGAGATTTTAATCCAAACCGATCGTAATGATCATCCAAAACAATCGCAATGATTGTACTCAAACTCGTGGCAAACAAACAAACAAATTGGTATCACTTGAACTGATCGACACCAAGGATCGTACTCAGATTGGGAACACAGAATCATAGAATGATCTCAAGGATATTCCATACTGATCAAGGTAATCGTAGAAACCATGACTCGATAAATCAATATTTATTTAATATTATTATACTATTATGTTCGAGAAAAAATCTAGGAATAAACTTCTTAAGGATCTAGCAGCCACTTGCTGCATACCGAAAGAGAGTAAACTCTAAAGTGCCAAATACTATCACCTTCAGTAATAACTGGAACTTAACCAATAAGTCCCATACCGTATGGTGAAATTCAATTATTTACTAAAAGCTAGTAAATATCACTTATTACGGATACCACCGAAAAACCTGAACTACATTCTCTTAAGGATCTAGCAACCACTTGTCGCACACCAGAAGAGAATACAACTCTAAAGTGTAAAATACTTCCTAATATCAATCATACAAATTTAACCAAGGCATCCCATACTACCTGGTGAAATTCGAGTATTAGTTAATGGGCTAGTAAGTTCCACTCAAACATTCTATTACAATATTTGACAAATCGTTATTCGAAAGCATTTAAACCAATCATAATAATAAGTCGATTATTAGTACTCCTCAAATTATAAAATTAAGGTTCTCAGAACATTTTTCTCTTTTGAGTTTATTATTTAAAACCCTTATTATAATTTTCCATAAATCCGTTTATTATTTAACTTTAAAAAAATATTCACAGATTTGCTAAAATATTCCATAACTCTGAATTATTCCGAGATTTTACTTATATACATAAAGTTGTCTCAAATTTCAATATGTTATATTATTCACAAAACCATATTTTAAAACTATATTTAATTACTTTTCTAAATCCATATTAAAATATAACCATTTTATCTAGAAATAAACTAAGTTTATTCTTTTCAAAACTACATTTCCTAATTCCATGAATCCTAAATCATTTATTTAATAAATAGTAATACTTATATTGCAATTCCATAATCACTTTTATGTAAAAATAGATTAGGTTTGTATTTCCAAAGTCATATTTCCAAATCCATAAATATTTTACTAACCATGCTTAATATATAAAATAACTTGCTAAAAATCATTTATAGTATCTATTAACTTGATTTAGAAATAGTTCTAAGATTTATATGTATAGATAATTATCTTTAGAAAAATTACTTGTATACGAAGCTTATCTATTTATTTCATTTAACTCAAATTTAGGGTTTAAAGATCTGCAGTTTTAATCACATAAATCTCATCATTTTACAAAACATAAAACGTAAAAGTTGTAGATAAAATTCTAAGTTTTCGAACAAGAAAATGATCACCAACTTTGGAGTACCGGTTCAAAAGTTATGATCAAAACAATTCTTAGATTTTTACTTCATTATCGCTGCCGTTTATCCTCAGGACATCGACACTAAAACGTATTTTCGACCATGTAAACCACAAAATATTACAAAACTCAAAACATGAAAGTTATAGAAGATGGTCTAAGATTTCTAGAACATCAATAATCATCAAATTATGATAAGTATCAAAAATGATATGGCCATTTTAATTTCAGGTTTCAACTTAGCAAATGCACAGGACAGAGTAACACTATCAGATTCTAATTTGATTTCAACCCAATAAACATTAGAATTTTGTAAAGTGATTAAAAGACAACTTGTAGTTAACTGGAATAAATTTCTACCACAAAAAGATTTAGTCATTTAGGGTTATTGTACACCATGATATCGCTTTTTTTACTGTAGTGATTTTTGCACTAGATTTTTGCACTAAATTTTCAGCAAACAACAACACAACAATCACCCAAGCTTTCAACCAAATTGCAAACCATTCAATCAACAAATTATTCCCTTCAATCTAAACAAAAACTAATAATCATACATATGGATTAGAGATAGTAAGGTGAGTGTTCAACTCACCTTTAGGCTTGAATTTGATGATTAAAACCTGGATTCTCCTATGTTAGCCTCTTCCATCAACTAGATTTAGATTAAACTCAGAAATTTCCAAAAACCCAATTACTAATAAAAGTGAAATCCGAAACTAAACCTTAATAGATAGACAAAATGAAAGAAGAGATTACCGCGTTTGATTTTTATAAGTATTAGACCAAAGCCCTTTGATTTGCATCTCTGATTGGGGATTTAGCTTTAGGGTTCATGAGATAAGGAGTTTTCTGATTTTGGTTTACTGTTAAAATGAGAAAGAAAAAAGGAAATAAACGTATAAGTTTATTTCTCACCTAGCTACATGGGCCTAATGGGTTTGGAGGTGGATCCAATAGGCAAGGTGTTCGGAATTAATACTTAAGAGAAGTAGTGTTGCTAATTTCTTACTGATTTAATCACTTATTAAAACACAAATTTAAACTAATTTTCACTTAATAATATTTTTTACAAAATTCATAAAATGATTTCTCGAATTACCAAACCCAAATTAACAAGTTAAAATTCTTATTTTTAATAATATTGAGATATTACATAAATTTAAATATAGAACTTTTGAAATGAAAAGTTATTCTCATTATTTTTTATAACATAAACTATAAAATTACAAATTTTCATTTTAAATAATAAATCTCAATATTAATCCCTTATTTAAATTCATCACATTTCACAAAATTAACTTAAGATCAATTAAGATAAAACAAACTAACTTTTCTCAAATACTAAAATCAATTTCATAACTAAATTTCATGAACCACTAATTAGAATTAATTATTTCTAATTAATATTTTTTTCAAACAATCATGTAATTAAAACAGGGTTGTTGCACATTAGTTGTGCGGAGGATGAGCTGGATGGAGCTATCTCATATTATATACATATATGGATTTCTATGCTTTTCTGCTATGCAACATTGTGGAGTCTTGGCAGTGCTTGCTTATTCTTCTTGTAACGAGATAGCTGTTAAGTTTGATCTTGTTGTATAAACTCTAATGCTTTGATGTATAACTCTATGGACCTATTATTCTGATGATTTGTTCACATAGTTATTACTATATCTCCTGTTATATCTATGATATTTTACTTTATCTATGCGGTGTGAGATATACGACATATTATATGTTGTATTTGTTTCATTCTCAACCCTGATGATCGTCTTATATCAACCTGACATGGCTGCAATGCATGATTTTGATATTATTAGTGTCGTTGGTATAGGGCAGTCGTCATCACATTGTACCTCATTCTTGAGGGTTTGAAAGCATAGGGGACATATCAATTACAACCATTGGAAGGATAACTATGGCATGCCATAATGCAGTTCGCACTAGTTGGACCAGAAATAGGGTAAACCGATCCAAGCCACTATGAGGTGTTACTCATGGGAATGCTTGCTGGAATCCATGATGATTTTATGTGGATATTCTAGGTAAGCACGAATTCGTGCTAGGAACTATATTCCCAATCCTTTTAATGGATTAATCTTCTTGACTTTTATAAGTACTTATTTCGGTTTTGAAATATTATGATAAAACTTCTACTTGATGTGTAGAATTAATGTTGAATATAATTTTTATTTACTATTACGTAGTCCATCTTAGTAGAGCTCATTGACTTACTATGTGAAGCGTAAAGTTAAAATGCAACTTTTTGGAAGTTTTCTATTTGCGGCTAGTGCCAAAATGATTTCATGATTAGAGTCTCTAGGCACCTGTTAGTGCCATAAAGCTCAAATTTTTTGTTTAAAGAGATCATAACTTCAATATGGTCAAAAGAAATATCATTTTGGGTTTCGATCCTTAATTCTGAAAATGATAAAATATATTGAAATTTATGTGGAAAATAGCCATCTTGTGGCAAGAATTTTATTTTGTCAAATTTTGACAACATGCTCCGGTTAACTAGATCGAGTTTTACATGTATGTCAGTTGGAAAGCTCCTAATGGCAGCTTTGGTGCTTGTATTGCATGACACTACTTTGGTCATACCTTTCTCTTTGCATGATGCTGCTTTGTCCATGACTTTCTCTTTGAATAACAATGCTTTGGCCACGGCTTTCTCTTTGCATGACACTACTATGGTCACGACTTTCTCTTTGCATGACACTACTTTGACCATGGCAAAAATACTTGATATATTTGAAAGTACGTGTAACTTTAATAGACGGTTGCATAATACTACTTGATCGTGGCTAGGATACTTGATATAATCTTGAAATTTGCATGATACCACTCTATAATAGCTAAAATACTTGATATATTCTAGAAATTTGCATAATACGATTGATCGAGGTTAAAATACTTGATATATTCTTGAAATATGCATGATACTACTTGAGCATGGCTAAAATACTTAACCTACTCTTGAAATTATTTGAAATCCATCGTAGATTTTGAAAATTTTATTCCAATAGTAGCCTAATGCTATGTTAATGTTTCAGATGCTCATCATTCCATGTCTGATGTATGATATTGCCATCTGTCCTTTTTAACTGACAAGGTCCTGGAGAAATTATGTGATGAATGATTAGGGGTCCTTCCTAATTTGGACCGAGGGGTCCATCTGTTGGATCCTTAGTATTTGGCTTAATATTACGGAGAACTAGATCTCCTATTTCAAATCTTTAGGTTTGTACCCATTGATTATAATATTTAATCATTTGACGAATATACTTTGTCATTCTTAATGGTGCTTGGTCCTGAAGTTTGGGTAGGAAGCTAATGACTCATTTTGGAGTTCTGTATTCTGATGAGTATTATAGTATAGCCTTCGATGTGTGGCGACTTCAAGCTCTACAGAAGCATAGCTTCATAGCCGTAGATTAAAGAGAAGGCAGTATGACATGTTGATGTTTTGGAGCTTGTCCTATAAGCCATGAGATGAATGGTGGTTCATCTACCCAACTGCCTTCAACTCGATTTAGGTGCTTCTTTAGGCAAGCTTTAACTGTTTTATTAGCTGTATTTACGGCACTGTTGGCCTATAGATGAGCCATTAAGGGAAAGATTTTGGTGATACCATGATTAAGGCAGTATTCGATAAACTGTCTGATTTTGAATTGAATGCCATTATCTATTAGTATTATGTAAGGAAGACTGTATCCTTTTCCTTTCAAAATATTTTTTGCAAAAAATTTAACAACTTAATGCACCTTTATGGTTTATAGGAGTTATACTTCAACCCACTTTGTGCAGTAGTCAATAGTAACTATTGCAAAATTTGCCCCTCCTTTAGTAGTCGGAAGAGGGCCAACAAGGTTAATGCCCCAAACATCAATTGGCTATGGGCTCATCATGGGAATAAGCTTGCAAGGAGGAACTCTCAGAATTTTTACATAGAACTAGCATTTGCCACATCGTTTAGCATAATCCAACGCACCTTGGCTTAACACTGGGAAATAGAAGCCTTGTTTGGGTATCTTCTTGGCCAATTTTTGGCCTCTAGAATGATCTCCACATATTCCATTATGAGCTTATTTTAGCAACTTTTGACCTTCAGTGGCGATTACACATCGTGAATAAGGGGTTGCATAACCCCTTCGATATAGTAGTACTCCATCTATAATGGTAAAGTTTGGAGTGTTTTACATGATTCACCTTGCTTCGGTGGGTTTTGAAGGTACAGTATTCTCAAATATATATTAGATGTATGGAGTCATCCAATTATCTTCGGCAATTGTTGGTTTTGCAGCTTATTTTGAGCTTCTTGGGCTTGAGTTACAAATAGAACTCTTCATGTCATTTGTATACTCGGCTTTTCAAGGACTTTAACCAAAATGAAATTATATTCTTAAACATCTCACAAACTTACATACTTGGATAAGGCGTCAGCCCTTGCATTTCTATCTCGAGGGATACTTTCAATGTCATAGCTTTTATAGGTTTCTAGGAGTTTTTTTACTTGCTTTTCATATAGGGAGAGTCTCGGATCTCGGTCCTGGTAGTTGCTGAGTAATAGATTAACAATAAGTTAAAGAGTCATTGTGTACTTTTATTTTTAGAACATTGATGGAGATTGCAAGGTCTGGTTATCAAAGACTCATATTCAGGTGTGTTGTTTTGTTGCCTAAAAGGATTGTTTAATCACATAGTTAATTTGATGGTTTTCTGAGGTGACTTGAGCATAATATGCCCTTGTTCCTTTCTCATTCAAGGCCCCATCAACATAAAGTTTCCAATGGGTTGTTTAGCTTTGTAAGTGCTTGTGGTTTCATCATTGAAACATGTACATTCAGTAATAAAATCGACCAGTATATGTTCTTTAATAGCAATTTTAGGAACGTATGAAATATCATATTGGCTAAGCTCTATAGCTCATTTGATGAGTCTTCCTGAAGTTCGGGTTTGCTGAGTACTCGTCTTAAGTGTTGATCTATCAGAACTTTGATAAGATGGGCCTGAAAGTAAGGATAGAGCTTTTTGGCTATAAAGACTAAGAAATAGGAAAGCTTTTCAATGGATGGATGCTTAGTGGGTCTTGACCGTACCGGGAGACCCAAAGCCCATTAGCCTAGTTTGACCCCTGAGTCACGTTTGGTGCCATGATGATTAGTACATGATAGAGTTATCACGTATTACGTAGCATTATAGATGAAATGTGCTAACTTGTTAGATGTCGGTGAAGACGGAAGTTAAGGTATGGTTTTTATTACCCTATATACTACCATTTACAATAGTACATGACATAATAGCGTATTGATAATCATGTAGATTAGTGATATCTTATTTTCACCAGAATTTATGTTCGACCCACTCTTTATTGCCTTTTTTTAGTCTATTCTTCGAGTATGTTGATGAAGAGGTGGAAATTATGCTAGTTAGATGTGAGTTCTAGTATAGTTATTTGCCACTATGATTATATCTATTCAAATTTTTGGGATATTGACATGTTGGATTATATATTCATTTTGAGATATAATGTATATGAAATTTGGTGTGCCACTTGCATGATGTAGTATAATATTAAATCTTATGTCTCTTGATATGATATACACTTGGTCTTTATATATTTTTATCGATATTATATTTATTCCTTTTGTTGTAATGTAAAGATGTGATAGATATGCTCTATGTTATTTGTTTAAATTATACCCTTAACGGAACATCGTCAATGATACTTGTGGAATCTGGTTTCTTGTATGTATGGATTGTGAGCGTTAATGATGGTGGGCTGTTGTAGTTATTTTGGGTATATGAGCCATTCACACTAGAATGTTGTCTAACCTAAAGGTATTTATGTTGTTGCTTCTCATATAACTCTTAAGTACTTTCATCGGTGGGCCAAGTGATAGGTTGGTGCGACTATTGCATGGTAGCTAGTCAGTGGAGACGAACACGATGATTACATATTAGTTATTCAATTGAAGCTTTATAATATACTAGTGTGAACTGTGCTTCGCACACGGGTATGACAAAAATATTTTTGTTGCAATTAGAAAATTAAATTATTTTGATAAATAATCAGAATATACTATTAACAGGAAAAAATTAGAAACGTTACAAAAATATCAAATATAAGTATTAAAATTAGTACAAATCCATATTGAGTCAACGTAGTAATATGACTGAATACTCTTGAACATATATATAGGCTGAAGAGTTAAAAGGGCAAAGTGGGTGTAACGACCTGTAAATTTTAACTGTTTTAATAACGTAATTAGTTGAAATTTTGTGAAATTTTAAATGATAAAATTTTGAAATAAAAATTTGATATTTGGAATGCGTCTAATTAATCATAGCAACTGGTAAATTTTCATCAGATAATTTGAAAGTTATTTTCGTGTGTAATTTTATTTCAATTTAATCGGTTAGGAATTGATGAAAATAAAATGTTTTCGAAAACTAAATATTTTTATATAAAAAAATTGTAAATCATCTTCTGAGCAAGACGTCATTTTTCGTTTTTCCAAATTTGGGCATCTTTAGTTCCGTCGATCTTATTTTTCTGCGTTTTTGCTGCATTTTCCTCTGGTAGAAAATTCGAATTTTTATAATTCAATCGTATCGCTGATATCCGTATGCCGTTTTGATCGTCTCGTCATACTGATCTCTACGGTATATTCGATTCTGTGTTTTGAAGTCCGGTACGCAGCAGAACCTGTAAAATAGTGATCCGTATCGGTTTGGGGCTTTCTGAAATCTAGTGGCTATTCAAATTTCCTCGGTATTAACCTAACAGCCACTAACATTTATTGTCCACCTAACCTAACAGCCAATTGCCATTATTATTCCTTGAATTCATTTTATTGGTCGTTCTATTTTCAAGGTATTCAATAAATTTGGTTCGTTTTCCTCTGTGAAATTTATTTTGTTTGCATTTATATTGCTTATTTCTTTCTTCCGCTTACCACCTGCTACTTTTCCTTAAAAAAAATGGCCGAAAGCATTTCCCTTTATTTCTCTAAATCACTGTTTATCTTCCCATACATCTCTTCCAAGCTTTTCACGTTCATCACCTCAATACGCTGCAAGCTTCCACCCTCGACCTCCATTCCCATCACCGCCGAGCCCAGTAGCCGAGCACCGACGAGATCACAACACAAACCCGACCGACAACCTCTCCCTCCTTTCCCCGAGCGCAACACAGCATGATGCGGCCTCCTCCCCCTTGAAGCGACCAAGTCTTGGCCTACAGTTCTCTGCCATCACCACCTCCGACGTGAAACCAAGCCTCACTACTCCACCGTCCTTCTTGAATTCGCAGCCATGGCCACCGTGCATCGACCACCTTTGTTACTCCGCCTCCCCTTGGTTCCCCTCCTCTTCCTTGCCGACGTCGTTCGGTGAACCACTGCCTTGCCTAGGTGAGTTTTGTTCTTCCCTCTTCCTTGATTCTTCTCTGGTTATATGTTTTGTTCAACTTTTACTCGTCATCTTATATTACTCAGCAAACAAAGAAAAGTAAATGGTCATATGTTTAAAAAAAATCAAAATTTATATTTATACTCCACATCAAATTTGCAGGGATTAGTAAATTAAGTTGTACAACCGAAGTCTTTAAGTGATTGTGTTTTGGGAGTGTGCGATTTTGTTTAGGTACTCGAAATTAAACAGCAAGCTATATTATAGTTTAACAAGCCTTATAGGACTTAAGTGTAGGTTATGTGTTGTCAGTTATAATATATGTTAGTATTATATTTTCTTTATGAAGTGTGGCCTGTACAAACTATTGCGGTTATATATTACATATACTTTGATTTATAAATATTTCAGTTGGTATTCATAAGCTCTGTTGTTATATATTCAAGCAGAGTCTGCATATGTTATTTTCTTGCTTGTTTTAGATTTCGTTCTATAGGCTGTCGATATGCTTACTATCTATTTGTTGTTGTTCTCACTTATGTTCTACATATGATTTGTGTATATATTTTTTATATAATATTTTATTATGTAATAAGTTTATTTCAGTTTACTAATCTATTAACAGTAAAATGATATGTTAGTAAAGTTTACATTTTACTTGTACAAGTTTGGTTTTGAATTGACAAATATAGGTTCTGATATATATAAAGTTATTTCAGAAGTATTACATAAATATTTTCAACAGTTTACAAGACATATATTATATGTTGGGAATATTTTATAAAATGTTAAATATGAGTCTGCATATTTGTCTATATAGATTAAGTGTTCGCCGATACATTTTAATACATGTGTTAGAAGTTATAATATGATTTATTTACATAAAAGTTATGTAAGTTTGGTTGACGATTTCTTTTATAAGTTGTATAAGTGTATACTTTACATTATAAGTAGGGGTAAATATAATTTTGAAGATAAATTAAAAAAAAAGTTTAAAATTAGTTTATATATATAGTTCCATTTATATCGACTGATTCAATCGTTCTCATCAATTTCTCATTACTAGTTTTGTCCGTCGTGCCTGTTTTCTTCGACGAATCGTGTCCATCTAGCGTTGCTTGGAATCCGTAGCTTACTTCTTTGTCAAAACTATCTAGCCTCGAAAGGTGAGCAATCACTCACGATTAACGTTCTTTTATTTATTAAATTTGATTTCAATTGAAACGACAATTGAAATATGCTGCTGTTAGTTAATTACACTGTTATATATGCTATTACCTGTACCAGTTCACTTGTAACATCTGACACCATTATCTGTATTTATACGATGATAATCCAGTTTGGTTGATAAATGATTGATTGTTTGATGTTGATATTGAACGTTAAATTGTTAAGTATAAAGTGATAAAAATTTACAATTGAAATTGACGTAGGAGTTAAAATTGGAAATTTATATATGTGTTGAATTTGATTAGATAAATTTGGTATAATATGACCCCATTAAATGTTTAATTTTTCGACATGCAGAAATATAGTTGATTGCACTTTGAACCATTTAAATGTATGTTGTATAAATTGTTGTAGTATAAAATTGAATAATGGATATCAAGTGAAGAACCGTATAAATATTAGTGTAATAATCTTTAATCTACGTGAAATGATAGTGTAGATTCTAGAAATAATTATATTAATTTGCATTAACAACAAATGTAAATTAATACGATTATTTCGGGATTATTTGAATAAATTATTGGATTGTTATTGATTGTTGTTATTGCTTGTTTATTTACTTTGACACCATCCCAGTTATCACACTGCAAGTTCCCTTTGCTATGCTTTGATCTTTTTGAATTAAAATGGAATCAGGTTGAAATGATAAATACCCAAATTAAACTTTGACATAGGATAGAGAATTAAATAAAAACCGATTGGTCGATAAATTTGATTTAAAAATAAAATGAAGATTTTATTTGAATAAATGATAAGGTTTTGAAATGAAGTTGGAATTTGAATTTTATGAAAGGAAAATGTTAATATTAAATAATATGAAACAAAATATTAACAATGTAATTGATGAAAGAACGTTGTTTAATTTGAGAAACGATTGAATTAAGTTTTGAAATTATTTAATAATTAAGTCTGAAATTATTTAATAATTAAGTCTGAAATTATTTAATAATTAAGTTTTAAAATTATTTAATAATTAAATAAGATTGAATTATTTAATAATTAAATAAAATTGAATTCTTTATTAAGTAAAATTGAACTTCTTGAATAAGTGAAATTAAGTTTCTTTATAAATTGAGTTTTGAAATTGTAACTAAGTAAATTAATAAGTGAAATTGAATTTCTCTAATAAGAAATAAAATGTGTTTTATTGAAATTAATGTAAGACTTGAAATGTAAAGAATTTGATTTGATGAATTTAATTTAATGCAATTTGTAAGTTTTGATATAATGGAGTTGAACTTAAATAATTGATTTAATAAATTGGAAGTTAAATAGAAATTGTTTTGAAGGATAATTTACTTAACGAATATTGAATAAAATCGATAAATGAACTTAAATAGATTTGAATGTAGATTAAATCATTTTAAATGATTTCGGAATGAAACTTATATACGAATTCAAATGAATATTGAAATTGTTTAAATAGAAATTGAAATTGAATTATAAGATTTTGAAACTATGAATGTGGAAGTTTTGAAACGTAAATTATGGAAATTGATTTAGAAAGAGAAATGAAATGTTGGTTTACAAATTCTATTTGAAATTGAATTTGATTGGTTTTGAAATTTACTAAACGACCAATCGGCGTAATAATTACGAAAGTGATTAAAGAGACCGGAATCGGTTAGGGACATACTTACTGTCTAAACCGAAAGCCACTTTAATAACTATACGCGGAGTTGTGATCCAAAATGAAGTGGTTGGAATGATGTACGTGATGACTGAAGAAAGAGAACGATAATAGATAGCCTTGACACTTGTGTCAAATTAAAAATGACTAAAACAGGAGCCGTGCCGGGCCAAATGGGGTTAGCCACCTCGAGCGAACACACTTCTTCGAAAACTACTCATTACTTGTTGTCGATTGGTGCACCCTCGAATTTTGGGAGTGTTGTTTCGCGGTATTGCGATCGCTGCGGCGATGCGTTCTCACCAGTCCGGATCAGGCAAACGATAGTTTCACTACCTTGGGTATTGCCTCATGTGCCCTGTCATACTTGTATCCCTATATACGCGACCACTACGATTTGTTTTGTGTTATACCTATGGAGTACTCCCTGATATCCCACTAGTTTACGGTGGAGTTTACAGTGCTGTATAGACTATAACGCTTATATAAAATGTGTTAAAGGGTGATAATGGTAACGCCTTAACACTATTTTGATACTTTATATTACTGATAGGCATTATCTACTTAGCGTACACTACTACATGGTAGATAGTTTAACGGATCCTTAAAGGATGGTTATTCCAAACATCCTTTGAGTTAATTGTATTTCAATTGCTATTTCTCTTGAGTTGGATTTATTGATATAAGAATGTTAATCCTGACTCGAGTGTTTTGTGTTTTGCTTTACGCTCAGGTCAGACTGAGTATACCAGTATTCGAGACTCACCTTTGGAGTTGGAGCTTCGCTTGGAGATCCAGCTATCTATCCAGCTTTCAGATATTCAGTTGATTTCATTGATGTATTCTGATATTGTATTTGATTATTGTATTCAAGACCTCTGTTGTACCTTATTTGACTCTGATATGTATATAGTAGCTTCATGAACTACTATCTTTTATTTCCGCTGCATTTATTACTCTGTGTCTGTGATCTGTGATTATTTTATTTACTGTATATGTTTAGTTTTGCCAAATTTAAATTAACAATTCGGTATTTTGAATTATTCAAGTCCGACATGTGCGGATGCGAATGGTCCAAAATAGCGGATCGTTACAGTAGGCTTGCCATTAGTAAAAAAGAGTAACCAAAAGTATTTTGAACTTTTGAATTACTTATGTTATAAAACACAAACAGCCAAAGCACATACATATCATAAACAATAGTTGTCAAAGAATATAAACCCTGTTTATATGTTATTACTTACTTGGAAAAAAATTTACACCACACATCCACTCAACTGTCTACGTAGATACTGCGTACGAACAACTGAATTCAAACACACATTTAGTATCTGCTATTCCAAGATAAATGAGTACATTTCACTAAGGCCAACACCAAACAAAGACTACAATAGATGTCTATAGGATAAACACCATATATTAGGAAAGTTGATCATCCACTTACTTCCAGTTTCACTTTATTGCATATATTGTGAAATAAACTATAGTACTATACAGATATGAAATAAAACATAACAACAACCTTCAAAATATATCTACATGTGTCAACCATACATATGTCACCTGGCATGGCTAAAAATCAAGCAAGTTATCTATATCTGTAAATTATCGAGGTACCATCACATGTCCTTAGAAAGAATCTCCAAGCACACCTGAAAAGGAGGAAGTATAAAGTAACTAAAATCATAAAATACTACAAAGTTGAGGAATGAAAATGCATATACATTAACGACTTAGTAATGCACAATTATACACACACACACACACCCACACACACAGATATATATATATATGTATGTATATGTATATATATATATGTATACATACATATATATATATATATGTATATATATATATATGCAATAATATTACATTATACTAATCACATGTGTCTGTAAATCATGGCATAGAAAATTGTAATGTAATCACAATGAAAACTTGTCGAGAATACACCGTAATGGACATGTTTGCCCCTCGTGTATACAATCTTAATAATATAGAAATACAGTCATTGATAATAATGAAAACACTTCTTAGTCTATCAACTTCTTGTTGAAACTTCTCAAACATGCCAAATCAGTAAACAGAGCTACAAATTTCCCATGTCATTCTTTTACTACAATGTCAAATGGTGTATTCATTAAAAAAATTGCTCATAACTTGTAGGTGAATATAACTTCTTTCGGAAAAACAATACTCGAATTTGTTTGCACAAACTTCTACAGTTGTAAACCACTTCACCATCAGGACTACTATAATTGTGACAAAGCCATAAAAAGGTGAACAGGAGATTAATGTTTATTATGTACAGAGATCCAAACTCAAATATTAAAATATAAAGCTATAATAAGAGACTCAATATTGGATCTTTCAGTAAAATATCATGAAAATAAGACACCAAAATTATCAGGAAAATAAGTAAATTGTCAAGAAGCAAAAGATAATGCATTTTCAATACCTCCAAGAATACCCAATTTAGGCAAGTTAAGACAAATTTCTTGTCTGTAAATCATCAAACTTGGTAAAGAATTTTTACTCCAAGTTTGAAAAAAAGAGTCAACTGACCGTGGATCATGGTTTTAAATCTCCTATATATCGCCCGAGATCTCCTCCGAGATCTCCTTTTCACACTTAAACGAGACGAGACATCAAATCTCCTCCATATCTCCCTTGATACTCATCTCGTCCGAAATATTCAAATCTCACCCGAAATATGGATCAAAATCTTAATCCGAGATCTCACCCGAAATATGGATCAAAATCTTAATCCGAGATCTCACCCGAAATTATACGTTTTTCTTATTTTCCATAATATTTTTTATTTTCATATCGATTCAAAATAAATTACTCAATCCAATTATAGTTTACCAACTTCTTGAACATATTCTTTACTTTTTATATTAATGAGTCATAGCGAAAGGTTTCACTTCTTTATTATGTTCAAATAAAAGGATATTATTCAATCATTACCAAATCAATTAAGATAATCAAGCTACTACTCTTCTAAAAATATTATTTTTTCCATGTAAATCAAGTATGTTACCTTTTTATTTTTACTAAGAAAGTTATAAACATTAAATAAATTTTTGACACATCAATTTTATACGCATAAGTACATCCGAGATATTCTCGATATGCATTATAAGACCCGAGATGTCAATCCGAGATGTACACCCGATATGTACTCATCTCGTCTGAGATCTCCCCTGATACGAGATAACTTGTGTAAAAATTCCGAGACGAAACGTGACCGAAATCTGATATTTAAAACATTGCCGTGGATCAATGAGAAATAAACATTGATATATTTTGATTATAGGGAATCATAAATTTTGGTTAATGGGAATTATTCTGGAAGAAAATGTGTAGGTGAGTAAAGAAAATCAAGAAACGATATTGTTACGAACCCGTCTACATCTATCTACCATTAAAAAGCTTAGTGATCATAATTGATCACTCTATGATTTACTATTATTTTAGTTATTTGGGCAAGCAACTTTTGTAAATGGTTATACATCTATTTTTGAAGTTACAAATTCACTTGCAATTCTGATCAAAAGAACGATTGATGGTGAGGTATAATTTTCATGATTAGTAGAAAAAACATGAATAAGGTATATGTTGGCATGTTGCATCATTAAAAATTTATGTTGGGTCAACTTTTAGGAAAAACAAAAGAAACCATCAAAACATGATACGTTGCACAGACATTATGCCATTAACTTATTACATCAAATGAAGGTAATTTTGTGAGACAGAAATTATTCTCTAAATAGATGGAATTTGATATTTCGAAATGGAAGTAAGAGAACAAAGATGGACTTGATAATTTGGACTAACTAAAGAGCACATACTTATTTTCTATTGATCATAAACTAACAAACAAATGCTGAATTTAGAAACGTCATTGTCTCGTAGAATGCAAATTTAGATTGTATTTATTTTTTCATTAAAGTAAAGCAAACCTAATAGATAAAAACAATTACCATAGTGGTAAGATGTGTAATAGGCGTATTCATGAAAACTAAATGAGAATACAATAAACAATGTAATCAAATAATTTTCATTAGTTTTTGCATAATGAAAATAAATTTAAACCTTACCATTTTAAGGTGTGACCAGGTTGGTCCTTAAACACCAACAGAAGTAAGATTGCATTTTGTTCCATTGTCCATCTACCAGTAGTGTCAGATCAACGGAAGTCCTCGTTGTCACCTCCTAAGCTAGAAAAATAAACTTACAATTACCTAACTACCATACAAATGGAACAGTGATGTGAAAATATTTATATGCAAACAAAAAAGGGGAAATAAATAGCAATAGCATACACACTCTAGTTTCCATACTATAGGAAACTAATAATCAGGTCGATCCCAACGAAAAAGGTAAAGATTATAAGATTATAATTTTATAACTTGTTACATGGAAAGCTGGTTATGAATAAGGTAGTGATATTTAAAGATTCAGTAAATGTAATATTTTGCCATACAATAAATGCTCGGTGAACCTTTTTTTAATGCAGCATGTAGGCATACCATTTTATCTGTGCATCAGTACTATAAAAGCAATGAATTAATGATCGGGAGACTACTCGCTAAAGTCAAGATAAATAAATAATCCTAACTGAATTGTGTAGATGAATCAAATTATTGATTCAACATTAATATTATTCATTTAATGCTTAGTGAGAAAGGCTTTCAAACCTATACTAGGACCTTTAGAACCCAAAAGGCATCAAATACATATTTACACAACTGTACATAGTCATATTACCATGGTTAATTTCTACACAATTGTAAATTTTGGAAAATTAACCAAATGAGCAAGGCATGTCAAAAAATTCTGACCCATAAAGTAAAAAAAAATGCTATAACATATAAAAATTTAGTCCCATATGATAGTTTAATTATAGCCGCCACTACTTTTTTTAAATCATTTTCTTTAAAGTTGAGGTCACTAAGATTGTTTATGTTGGATAGTTTTAATATTTGTTTATCAAACCCATTATCATATTGATACTATTATTTCAACTAATCTATGTTCACTGGGATGGATCATATGCTAAGGATCAATATTCTTAGGACTTTTGATGCATCAATACAAATAATCTAGTGCACCATGGCTGTTAAAATAGTGAAGGGATAAAGGAAATATAACTATGAATCTTTTTCTAATTTTTTATGCAAAAATGAAAACATTTTGTTGGAAATTTTTACAATAAACCATTAAATTTTCTGAATATTTTTCATTAGTTATCAATCAACCTATAACTAAAGTACCTGTGACAAAGCAGTGGACAACATAAAAAAGGTACTTGGGAATAAATTATGTCTCGCTCGATACGCTTTGGATACTTAAATTTATCTGAACAAAATATTAATATCAACAAATATTAGTCTTCGAGAATAAGATCAAAGAACCACCCATAATTATATATACAATGAAATATTTATAAAAATAGACACCCACTATTTCGTGAACTATGAATGGTTTATAAATGACTAATTTAAATTACATGCATATTGTGTATATAGAAAATATAATCAGTAAAATAATCTACATCAATATCCTTCGTACATACTCTTTTGAATAAGTTTGAGCCTAGCCCAGTATTTGAACTATACATACTCTTTTGAAAAATGATGAAACGCTATAATCATCAAAGAAATACTCAATCTTTGATTATCTAAGATTTTAATTTCTTCGAAAAGCTATATCGTTTAAGGTATGCAGTAACTTAAATCATATGGTTGTAGAAAATATTAGAATACGAAGCATTTAGCTACATCATGCGGTTACAGAAAGTATTAAAATGGAACAACCTAAAATAATGCAAGCCTACCAAAACTAAAATTTTAGACACATCCATTGGGAGGAAATAAACACTCCACAACCAAGGATTTAGCTATAGATGACATCCAACTGATATATTGCTTAGCCATATCCGGTGATCATAGTTAGCAATAAGAAGCTACAAAACCAGAGCATTAGTTTTGTCAACTCATATTATCGCACATACTAAATTTGTGCAATCCAACATTCATAGTATGTTAATTAGATACTACAAACCAAATCCTTTTATTATCTCAAGCATAAGAAGTTTAGATATATAGTTCTCCTGAAGAGACGACCTGACATTTTCTTTAGTGTGGATGGTTTTAGAATACGAAGTATTCAAGTAATTGAGAAAATATTACTGATCTTTCCTAAAGCATTTAGAAGTCAACCAAAATGCAGTAATAAATACTGCCTCAATGGAAAATCGATAATTACCTGAGCCTATTTCAAAGAAGATCGATAGGTTGTGCAAGATCGAAAGCGCAAAGTTTCCAATCAATTATAAAGACTTTTAGAGAATATTATAAACATGCCTCATGGAAAATCAACTATATATGTGTGCGTATGTATATGTATATGTAAACCCAAAGCAACTTATATCAAATTATATCTAAATTCACATCGATCTTAAAAATGTTACTAAAAAGACAGGTTTTAGTAATGGTGTATGTCTATGTATGGAGTTAAGCAGGGAAGAAAATAACTCATAGCAGCTATCTATAATAGACAAAACAAATTGCAAATCCAAAGCAACTTATATCAAATTATATCTAGGCATTGTGTTTCATCGACATGACTGTAGCATTACACATAACCTATAAACATTATAACAATGAATATATGTATAAAATGATATATAAAGAGTAAGAATTCAACATACCCTCTTGGAAGTTTGACGCTTTGGCTTGCCAGTTGTTTTCTGGTCTGAAAAGGGTGTGGCTGCATACATTAGATAATCATCAGATATATGGAATCTAAAAATACAACATGGACAGGTGAAAAAACACATTATTCCTACATAACTAATTCATTTTGCATATAAAATAATCTAAACATATATTGTAAATACAAATTATATGATATTATTCATGGATACGACCTCTTCTTCTAAAAGCTAAAACAACAGAAACCTTTAAAGTAGTTTCCACGTCACATTTTCAAACAAAGATGCTTATTACTTTAACAATTGAAGGGACTTTCACAAATGGAAATTACCGTTCATATGGTTTATAAGCACATGAAAAATAATCGTGGATTAAAACAACTCATGCTAGATAATTGATATTTTCATGTTAAAAGGTAATTTTTCTAATTTATACTTAAACTATCGTTTGCATTCTAGATAGCTCAGCATGACGGTCGAATAATAATCAATTTAGAACAATGCTTTGAAATTAAATATGTTTATATTGATGTTAATTTCAAAATGATTTTTTATTGAATTTAAAGTTATTAAGAGAAAAGGAGTTACCTTGAAATAGTTTTACTTACTTGATCAACTTCAATAATATTAACCACAAAAAAGAATAGACTTGCATAATCAAGTACCATCAATTAGCCTCCTGGGATCCATTATCAAAAAGAATTCGCCTTTCGCAAAACAATATACAAAAATAACAATAGTAATTTGAACTTGCCTGTGCTTGACAAAGCAGTATTAAAAGATTGAGAGGACACTAAGATATTGTAAAAAACAAAGTTCAGATATAACTATTTCCATGGTAATTTAATTTGTCTTTCATTTTCATTCTCTGTACTTTTTACACTAAGTAATGAAGGTATCGTGTTATGACTTCCTACTGAAGAAAGAGGCCTAAATTTACTTTTTTTGGAATCCTACAGATTTGACAATTACATCAAAGAGTCCCAAAGCTATTATGCATTAGACAAACTCATGTATATGCAGAAAATATGAGTGATCTTAATCCATAAAACCAAGCTATACATCATTTTTCATTTTGGTATTCAAGGAAGTGATCTAATGAGTTAATGCAAAGATCAAATGTGTGTGTTTATGTGTGTGTATGCTGAATGAAGCTGAAATAAATTAACAGAAAATGGTAAGTATATACCTTGCATATCGAGGTTACCAAAAAGGTGGCATCTGATAGTTTTGTTTCCTTAATCTGCATAATTGATGGATATCAAATCTTCATAATAATCATATTGATGAATAGAACGAAATCATTACTAAAACCTTTCGAATCAAAAATTCCCAAAACACCAAAGCCAAAACCCAAGTTCTGCCATGCTTAAAACAATCTTGTTCCAAACACTACTTCCATAAAATTCTAAACAGTGCATATTAAATTGTTAAAAATAAAATCCCATGTATTTCATCGCTTAAGCTATTCAAGCAACCCAGCATAATAAGTATCACTGTGATGTTTTTTTGTTAAGAAACAAAGTAAAAGTGTTTCTCAATTCTCAGTATTAAAAAAAAGAGTACGAATTTTACTTTCAAGTGTTGGAAGAATAAAAATGTAGAAAACCTGATTAGATGCATGAGCCAAACCAACCGGAGATGAATTACTTTGATCAAATAAAAAAATCCCTAAATTAAATAAGCCAACTAAAAATCCGTAAGCCTCACTTATACTTATGGGCTAAACAACTAAAAATGGGCATAAACTACAATTGCCATAACCATGAGAAACATGACCCACCTTGTGTAAATTTCAACCTTTAGGGAGACAGAGACTGGCATCTCGAAAAACCTAGAAATTGCCGATAGCCAATTTTGTGTAGTAGTACGAAGTCAGATCCACGTTTCACTAAGAATTGGCTGGCGACAGTGATTGGATGGGACGGTAACGTGGGCGAAAGGGAGAAGTTAACATCCAGATGACCTAATTAGTGATGGATGGGGAGAGAAGGAGGAGAAAGAGAGAAACGATAGGGAATAAATAAATATTCGCGAGACCCTTCAGTTTAAAATTCAAGAAAAACACAAAGTGCTTGTGCCCTCTTGCAACTCAGTAATAATAGTACAGTACAACCATTGACTGGGTAGTTCACCATCTATGGTCGGGACATGACCACGGACTGGGTAGTTCACCATTGATGATCAACCAAAAAACCTTAGTCGTCAATGGTGAATCAGATTTACTCATGGTTTCTATATGACCACCGACTGGGTAGTTCACCGTTGATAATTGGCGTGAATACTTTGGCTGACAATGGTGAACCGGACTTACCCGTAGTTAGGACATGACCACTGGCTGAGTAGTTCACCATTGTCAATCGGCCTGAAAACTTTAACCAACAATTATGAACCACGCTTACCTTTGGTTAGGATATGACCACTGACTTTGTAGTTCACCATTAATGATCGGCCTGGAAACCCTATACGGTAGTCACAAATTAAACTTATCCAAGATAGGAAGACACTTGCAAATAGGGGAACTCATGACCAATGGTCAGTACTTATGTTTACTTGTGTGAATACTACAAGCTCAGAGGATGAGGATGCTTTCCCAAAGTCGCAATGCATGATCCCCTAAGACTAACTTCGCCAACATATGGACCTGCGTGACAACCGAGGACATCACCACAGAGAGAAGGTAAAGGAAGCGATGAAGACTCGAAAGGGTGGCATGACATGAACTACTTACAAGATGTGATCAATCAGTAGTTAATTTCGAACAAATGCGTTGTGCAAATAGAACAGAATTGCTAACACGTAGAGACTCGAATGGAAATGCAGTGCGAGTCAACACTTTATAGCAATAAAATTTTAAAAAAGTATGAAAATCCCATGTGGGGTATATGTGAAGTGTATGTGTGTTTGTGTAGAAATTCAAATAAAAGAAAAACATGATGTGGAACAGTAGGAAAATAGACAAAAAAAAGCTTCAACATCGAACAGTCATAACACAACTAAATGTCCATGTTAGAGATTCACAACCATAAAAAATAATACACATACACTTTTCTAAAAATCATAAAAATTGGACATATGCCACGATAATGTCGATACAAAAAAGAGATGTGAAACATTAAATGGGAGAGGAGAGGTTGTCACTTGGATCGAGATGAGTGGCTCCTTCTAGAAGATTTGGATCCAGTTGGATCCTTTTTCTCCTTGTATTTCACAACTTTGGATTGGACAGCGACATCAAGTTCAGCTTGTCTTATTAGCCCAAGTCCTCCAATGCTTTAAGCTTGACTCTGGCCATCTCTTCTGAAACTGGGCCAATATGCTTGCCTTGAGGGACTCATCTCTATCAAAGTCCTCGGATCCCTCATTATAGGGCATAGTCTCAATCTATATATCATCTTTCAAAGTAGAAATATTTTATGGACGATCCTCTTCTACCATGGGTACTGATGGGCCCAAGGGCACGAGTTTTAATATTGAAGCCGTTGTAGGTATCATAACTCCAATTGGATCTACCATGACCGTATCACTTGCATAAAAATGAGGGGGGCTGTCAGATACTAAAATGCCCAAACAGGCTCATATGTACTAAGCAGTGGCTCATGGGCTGTAAAGAAGAATCCTACCTTCTTCAGGGGCCGGTGGATGTGTTTTCCAAAGGCCGCCTTTAAGCAGTCATATCTGAAGAAACATAGTAAATTGTTAGTGGGATGTCGTGCATAGGATTATAGGGGACTGGTTTGGAGGTCTGATGTAACATCCCCTATCTAGAGGCCCAAAACTAAGCGCTACAGATGCGGCGGTCATCTATAGTATTAGCTTCCGGCGACTAAATATGGCTATGTTAATGGTATCAATAATATCAGAAGCACTTGAATATGAAACAAAACACAGATTTCAAAAACAACTTTTACATCATTACATTTCAAAACCAATTGTATCACATTCACAACACACAATCCCAAATCGTTCCCATGCATATATCAAATATAATTATTACAAAATACGCCAAGAACGGTATATGAAGGTACCCCCTTGGTTGATCAGAGTCATATGGTCATAATAGACCTAATACAAAACAACACAGCGGAAAATCTATCAAAACAAAACAAGAACTGCAACTCCTAAATAGCTATCCGTTTGCCTCCTGCATGCCTCCAGTAGCTTATTCGTCATCCTACTAAAACCAGAAAAAGACCTTAATCCCTCAGCCTACTCAAATTAATTTTGAGCACCCGAGAGTTTAAGGGGAAAACATAAACTTCGAGTCAGACATAAAGCCTGGTGTGAATAATATTATACATCCCGGAATAATTATGTTAAGTGAGACCACGCCGCTTAGTGGAACGGGTTTCCCCTCACTAACATCCTTTTAAAACATATCTTTGCAAAATCTTTCATAAAACCATATACCGTGCTCCTGCATCCACAATGGTTAAATACTGTAAAGCAGTCATTATGTAAACATACATAAATATTAGGTAATAATGAACTATCTGTTCAAACACACAAGTTTTGTTTGGATAACTTTTAACCTTTAGCTTACTCGGGCCTACCAGACAATACAATCAAAATTAACCTAAAACCTGTTAGATATTCATCTTCTGGTTTTTTAATCCTTAACTATCTATTAAACATTTCCCACCTGGACGGTGTATCCTTAACTATCTGTTAAATACTTCACTTCTGGACGGTCTGTCCCTAACTTAATCATCTCCTAGGTCTTCCCGATCCTAATGGTTTTTCGGGCTCACCAATAACCTATCTGTATACAAACACATATTCCTTTCGGTGTGTAATCATAATTTTAGTCTACCTGTAACAAAGCCCTACACACTGGAATTTTGGACAAACAATTAGCTGTGGCTATTAGCTAATGTATAGGGCGTGACCTCATACTAGTCCCATCTGGTATTCTAATATATAAGTCATTTTCACTTAAGGATCCCCTCCCATAATTTTCCTTGAAAACATTTTCAAAATGATTTAAAACCTTTAAATCAAACTTAAGCAAGGAAAAGTATATAATCTTTATATTTTATTCAAAGTCATATCACCATGTCATATATATATATATATATATATATACACACACTTTACTCAAAATTTAGTTGATGAAAACATTTAACCATTTGAAAGAACCTCTTTCTAAACCTTTGAAATCATCTCTTTCAAAACCAATATCAAACCTTTCAGAATCATTCCTCAAACCTTTCGAAATCATTCCTCAAAACTTTCGAAATCATACATCAAACCTTTCTAAACCTTTGAACTAAACCTTTCGAACCCATTGAAAAGAAAACCTTTCGAAAGCTATAAAACTTTGGACATCCTTTTTTAAATCACTTTAAAACATCGCCTTAGAAAAACCTTGGAAAACCTTCCATTTTGAACCTTTCGAATCCATTGAACTAAACATTTCGAATCCATTCAACTAAAACCTTTCGAAACCATTCAATAAACCTTTCAAAACCACTGAATCAAAGCTTTCGAAATCATTCAACTAAAACCTTTCGAAACCACTGAATCAAACCTTTCGAAATCATTCAACTAAAACCTTTCGAAACCATTAGAAGCAACCTTTCGACTTTGTCGAAAGTTCTGCTTCGAAAGCTATAAACATATCCTTTAAAACAACTCTTTCGAAAGCTTTGGGTTTTACTTCAATTTATAAAACAAGGGTGAATCATCTAAGTCAAAAGCTTCCTTTCGAAAGCATGGAGAAGCAGCTAGTTTTTTTTAAACAAGTAAACCTTTCGTCTTTGTCAAAAGGTTTAAAACAAAACATTTACAAAGCGGCAGTAACCTTTCGACTATGTCGGGAGGTTTCAAAACAAAGCAGTAATAAAGCGGCAGTAACCTTTCGACTGTGTCGAAGGGTTTAAAACCTTTTTTTTGAATATTTTGACCTGGCCGAAAACAACCAAGTCGGAAGCTCTTATTCGAAAGCAAAGCAGGTGAAAGCTTTTGGTTTATAAAACAAACATACCCCAACCTCTTTGTCCATCAACCTTTCGACTTAGAACCCTTCGACTATGTCCAATTCATTACGTACCAAGTAGCTTGATACCATATGCATTGGTTTGACCTTGTTGAAAGCTTAGAACCTCTTGACCTTGTCAGAAGGTCTGGGTCGGAAGGTCGTTTGCCGCAAAGGCTGAAACATGCTAAAAGTATATTTTCTTTGTTTTTAACTTAAAAATCTAACTTTTCAACTAACCTGCCTTTGTTTGTCAAATTTTCATTGGTTAACAATTTCTTTTCATAAATATGCCGCCACTATTTTCAGAATTAAATAATAATTTCCTTTTATAAAATGCCCCTTCTCCTTAATCAAATATATAAAACATTTAAGTCTCATACCTTAAATAATTTTATATATTTATCAAATAACATAGAAAAAATCTAGGAAAATCCAAGAAAATCTATTTTAATATGTTACCTAATATATAAAAATTTCAACCCCAAATAATTATTATTTTAGCCGAAAATAATTCATAACCCAATAAAAAATTTCTTCGCTAGAAAATTAATATAAAATCCATATTAATTCAAAAAATTATGAAAATCGAAACTCATCTCTAAAATATCATTTCTGACCTATCTTTAAATTTTCAAGGCATTTGGATGTCATTTAACAAGGTTTTCATGTCAAACATATCATAAAAACTAACATGAACATGTATAATCCATCAAGAACATATATATAACTTTAATCATCAAAACATGGCATATACTTGCAAAATCATTTCGGGTCTAATCTTAAAACTGAAAACTAAAAGAAATTGGGATTTAGTAATTATTCACCTTATCTTTGAGATTATAGATGTGAGATTTGATGTTGATTTAGTTGATTTTCTTCCTTCTTTTGAATCCTAGCTTTAGTCTTCTTCTTGAGAATGATAATGGTCGCCGACCTTAGGAAATTTTAGTTTGAATGAAATGAAAATGAACGTGAGTTCCATTCCTAAGGGTTTAGGGTTTAAACCTTACCTATTTCCCATATTGCCCTTCTCATATCTTAACACATTAACTTAGGTTATTTCATTTTAATTAACAAACTAACATGGCATGACTACCCCTTGTTAATCAAATCTCAACCTTTTAATCTTCACATTATTTATTTAATTTACCCAATTAATTATTCTAAATAATGTTATAAAAATATGGCGTGTTACAGGCTCCTCACCTGAAAGAATTTCGTCCTTGAAATTACGATAAGGTACATAATCAAAACAACCAGAGGTAAAACATACCATCAAACAAATCAGGGTAAGAGTCTCTAATCCTTCTCTCTGTTTCCCAAGTACAGTCTCTAGCATCGTTACCCCACCGAACCTTTACTAACTTGACTGTTTTGTTCCTCAACTTCTTCTCATCTCTAGCCACAATCTGAATCGGTTTTTTAACTATGGTCAAATCTAGTTCTACTACTAAATCCTCTAACACTGTAGGTGCTATGGTAGTCTCCGGGTCTCTAACACATTCTTAAGATGAGAAACATGGGAAACATCATGGACTCCAGCTAAACTACTCGGTAACTCTACTGTATAAGTGAGTTTTTCGATCCTCTCAACAATACGGAAATGTCCAATGAATCTAGGTGCTAACTTTCCTGACTTTCCAAATATAATCACACCCTTCATCGGTGAAACCTTAATGAACACATAGTCTCCGACAGAAAATTCCAAATCTTTCTTTCTTCTATCAGCATAACTTTTCTACCTAGATTGACCTTCCTTCATCCCAACTCGGATCAACTCAATCTTCTCTGCAGCTTCCTTCACCAAATCCAGACCAAGAACCAATCTATCCACGATATTTTACCAACATACGGGAGACTTACATGGTCTTCCATACAAAGCTTCAAACAGTGTCATCCCAATAATAGTCTAATAACCATTGTTATACGAGAAATTGACTAGATGAAGATGGTCCTCCCATGATCCCCCGAAATCCAATACACAAGCTCTTAACAAATCCTCCAAGGTTTTGTTAACTCTTTCCGTTTGCCCATCAGTCTGTGGATGGTAAGCGATACTCATGTTGATCTTGGTTCCTAATGCTTCCTATAGACTTTTCCAAAACTCACTAGTAAACAAACAATCTCTATCACTGATAATACTAATAGAATCCCGTGCAGTCTAACTACATTCTTCATAAATAACTACGCCAAAATAGGTGCCGCCCCAGTTGACTTTACCGGAATGAAATGGGCACTCTTAGTCAACCTATCTATTATGACCCATATGCTTTCATTTCCTCTTCTAGACCTTGGCAACCAATCAATAAAATCCATAGAGATGGAATCCCATCTCCACAATGGAACTTCTAACGGTTGAAGCAATCCACTAGGCTTCTGCTGTCCAGCCTTTGCCTGTTGGAAATTCAAGCACTACTTAACACACAAACCAATGTCCCGTTTCATACCTTCCCAGAAGAAACTTCTCTTCATATCCTAATACATCTTCGTTCCTTCTGGATGGATAGTGAACTTCGAACGATGGCACTCATCGAGAACTTCCTTCCTCATGTCTCCTACATTCGGAACACACAACCTTCCTTTCTTCCTCAACCACCCATTTTGGTCAAGACTGAAATGCTTTAGGTCATCGCTCTCTGTTCCTTCCCTCAACCATCTGATCCATTCAGCCAAAACTGGATCCTCCTCCTGTTTAGAAGCTATCTTCTCAATCATTACTAGTCGAACTTCTAAACAACACAACACTTCCTGCACTTGAACCTACCTCAGATCTAAACTACACATTACAAGCTGATAATGCTTCCAAATCTTTCCACTCAGCAATCATAGCCAATACCACATTCTAATGTTTCCGGCTGAGTGCATCCGCCACCTTGTTTCCTTTTCCAGCTGTGTACTCAATTCCAAAATCATAAGCAGTGATAAACTCCAACCATGTCTGATGTCTCATGTTCAGCTCCTTTTGAGAGAACAAGTACTTCAACGACTGATGATCAATATAAAGCTCAAATCGCTCTCCTAAATGATAATGCCTCCACACCTTCAAAGCAAATATAACGGAAGCTAACTCCAAATCATGCGTAGGATACCTATCTTCATGTGGTCTGAGCTATCTAGAAGCATAAGCAATCACTTTACCTCTTTGCATTAACACAGCTCCCAATCCAGTTCCACATGCATCAGTATAAATAGCTATATCTTGATTCCCCTCCAGAACCACTAACACCGGTGCATGGGTCAATAAGTGTTTCAAGTTCTGAAATGCTTCCTCACACTTATCAGTCCATACGAACTTCACATCCTTTTGCGTAAGCTTAGTCATCGGTGTAGCTATCCATGAAAAATCCTTTATAAACCTTCGATAATACCTAGCCAATCCAAGAAATCTCTTAATCTCGGTCACCGTCTCGGGTCTCTTCCAGTTATTCACTGCCTCAATCATAGTCGGATCTACAGACAACCCTTTCTCTGAGACGAAATGACAAAGGAACTTCACTTCCTTCTTCCAAAAATGGCACTTCGAAAACTTAGCCCTCAATTAATGCTCCCTCAACGTTTCGAGCACAACTCTAAGATGAACTTCATGCTCCTTCTCATCCTTAGAGTATATCAAAATGTCATCTATGAAGACCAACACAAATCTATCCAAGTGCTCTCGGAAAATTCTATTCATCAGATCCACAAAGAATGCCGGTGCATTAGTTAGTCCGAACGACATAACAACCATTCGTACGATCCATATCTTGTCCTAAACGCCGTCAAAGGAATGTTATCCTCTGCCACTCTAAGCTGATGAAATCCCATCGCCAAATCCAGCTGAGAGAATACCTTGGCTCCACTTAACTGATCGAACAAATTGTCAATTCTCGGTAATGGATATCGGTTCTTTATCGTCTTCTCATTCAACTTACGATAATCGATACATAGCCTTAACGATCTATCCGACTTCTTAGCAAACACTACGACAGCCCCCCATGGTGAACTACTTGGTGGGATAAAACTCTTGCCTTCCAATTCCACCAATTGCGCCTTCAACTCTCTCATCTAAGTGGGTGTCATCCTGCTCGATGGCCTACTCATAGGCTCTGCTCCAAGCACCAAATCAATCTGAAACTCTATGGCTCGTTTCGGTGGCAGTCCCACTACCGGCTCAAATACATGAGCAAACTCTCTAACTATAAAGACTCGATGCAACTTATCATCCAATTCCATAATACCCAATAAAGCATTCACTTCACAACTAGTGTTCTCTACGGTATAAACTATCCGATCACTACAATTCGGGTTACTAAGTGATATTTTCCTATCATGGAAAAATATCCTAGCATCATATTTACTTAACCAATCCATCCTAAGAATAATCCCAAATCCTACAAAGTCAAACACATGCAAACATCAATCAAAAGCATGGCCTAGCAAATCAAATTCTAAATGGTCACACCTCATCCCAAGAGTTGCATACCCTCCTATCAGATTTGCAACCCTTAAGGAAGTAACTAAACATGAGGGTTCTAGGTTAAGCGTATCTACCAAAATCGAGAAATAAAAGAATGAGATGCTCCAGTATTAAATAGAACGCTAACAGACATACCGTGAATCTGCAGCGAGCCTCCCAAAACAGCCTTCCCTTTTTCCTGCGCAACTGGCCTTGGAATTGTGGGCTCCAGTGAATACATCTGTCCCTTTCCATCTCTAGCAGGCTCAGGGCGTTTATTCTTATAATGGCTGATCTGATCACTATTAAAACATCTGACATTCTTATTTCCAACAACTTCTTTCCCTTTTCCTTTTTCATTCCCGATATGACACTCATTAGCATAGTGTCCCTTCTTATCACATTTGTAGCAAACCACTTTAGTCTTTCCTTTCTTCTGTGCTCCTCCCTTCTAAGCATTCTTTTTCTGGAAAAACTTCTTTTTCTAGCCCTGTCCCATTTGGGCCTCCATCATCTTCTTCCTCAAGCAAGCCAACGCTTCTTCTTGTCTTAATGCCATTTCAACCACTACATCACTGGGATCTCTCAAATGTGGTAAAGTGGCACTTATCAACTCTGGCCTCAAGCCCCTTATAAACTTTTCATTCCTCTTGATCACGGTATCTACCAAAGCATACCCGTATCGGACCAATTCCCCAAACTTCCTCGCATACTCCAAGACGGACATATCTCCTTGTTCCAACTCTGAAACTTCCTCACCAATGCCGACTGCGCTATTACAGACAAAAATCTTTCTGAAAACCTTCTCCTAAACTCCTCCCAAGCTATTGTTTCCTCATCAACTTCAGCAGTAACAGTATTCCACCAGAATAGAGCAGCTCCATGCAGCTGCCTCGAAGCTAATCTCCTCTTCTGTGCATCATTCAATCCTAAGTCGGCAAAAATTCTCTCGTAATGCAGTAGCCAATTTTCCACCTCGATCGCATCTTTAGTACCAACAAACGGCTTCCCTCTAAGCCTGATGTAGTCTCTACTCAAGTTAGCATACTGATTGACCATCAGAACTTCCTAAGCTCTATCTCCAGCAGCATTACCTCCGACAACTCCGGCTGCTATTCCAGCTTGCATCATGTTTACAAAGAACTGATACACCGCTTCCATGTCCATCTGGGGAACTCCTGCACCAACAGTTTCAGCTTGAGCCTGACCGGGACCTCTCCTAGGTTTTGGTTGGGCATTTCCATTAGTGGTGGTGTTATCTCCTCCAAGATTTACTCTACCTCTTCTTCCTTCCATATCTGTATTCAAACCTTGTGAGATACGAATGAATAGCCTAACTAAGATAGGAGTCTAGAGAGATAACATATACTTATATATATAACAAATACAAGTACGTTACTATAGTGTTATCCCATACCTCGATCTTAACTCTAAATTCTAAGGATCGCATTTTAAAAAATCATTTTTAATTAAAGTATTTCATAAACCATGCTCTAATACCAAGCTATAACATCCCCTATCTAGAGGCCCAAAACTAAGCGCTACAGATGCTGTAGTCATCTATAGTATTAGCTTATGAAGACTAAATAGGGCTATGTTAATGGTATCAATAATATCAGAAGCACTTGAATGTGAAACAAACCACAGATTTCAAAAACAACTTTTACTTCATTACATTTCAAAACCAATTGTTTCACATTCACAACACATAATCTCAAATCGTTCCCTGGCACAAAAATAATTATTAAAAAATACGCCAAGAGCGGTATATAAAGATACCCCCTTGGTTGATCAGAGTCATATGGTCATAATAGACCTAATACAAAACAACACAGCGGAAAATCTATCAAAACATAACAAGAACTGCAACTCCTAAATAGCTATCTGTTTGCCTATTGCATGCCTCCGGTAGCTTATTCATCATCCTACTAAAACCTAAAAAAGACCTTAATCCCTCAGCCTACTTAAATTAATTTTGAGCACCCGAGAGTTTAAGAGGAAAACATAAACTTCGAGTCAAACATAAAGCCTGGTGTGAATAATATTATTACATCCCGAAATAATTATGTTAAGTGAGTGTAACGACCCGGTATTTTGGACCATTCAAATCGACAATAATCCACACATGTCTGACTTGAATAGTTCAAAATATCAGATTGTTAATTTAAAATTTGGCAAAATTCAGCATATACAGCAAATAGATCAATCACAGAATTACAAACACAGAGTAATATAGCAATAATGCAGCGGAATAGATAAATAGTAGTTCATGAAGCTACTATATAAACATCAGAGTTAGAAATAAAATACATTAGAATATCTCAAATACAGTGAAGTCTCCTGTACGAACAGATGACCTCTCTGAACAAATCAACTGGAAAAGCAGAAAGCTGAATCGATAGTTGGATCTCCAAGCAAAGCTCCAAACTCCAAAGGTGAGTCTGAAATGCTGTATCACTCGGTCTGACCCGAGCGTAAAGCAAAACACAAAACACTCGAGTCAGGATTAACATTCTTATATCAATAAATCCAACTCAAGTGAAATATCAACTGAAATACAAGTAACTTAAAGGATGTTTGGGATAACCATCCTCTAAGGATTTGCGGAACTATCTACAAGGTGGAAATATACATTATAACACCGTGGTCATTTCGAATTAATTTATACTTCAAAACCAAAATATCATTTTCATTAAATATAAATATTTCTTCAATTTCACAAATTGATTCAAATCAATTCGAGTTCCAATTGAAATTTAATTCAATCTAGATTTATCCATTTTAATTCAATCCAGTTTCTAAATAACAAATTCAAATTATATTGATTTCAAATACAAATCTAAATCACAAAATAAACCATTTAGATTCCAATATTTTTCAAAACGTTAATATTCAACCTTTCAAAGTTTTACAGCTTCATATAGATCTTGGTTTAACCTCATTATTATTTAGTCTTGAAATATTCACTTAACAAAGTCAGTATTATTTATATAACCTTAAATTGCTTTTAAACTAAATTTTTCCTTCGATTTCTTTAAGCTTGGAATATCCATTTAATCACTTTAAATCAAAAATCAAGTTATAAAAAATCAAATCTTAAATTTCAAATTCAATAGTTCAAATCGATTTAATTAAGTAGAATTCTTAATTAGACACAATTTTGATTAATTCAACTTTATCTTCCCGAACTTATACAAATCCTTGAAAAATCTATTTAGAAATATAATAGACATATTATATTAATTAAATCAACTTTATATTAGAACTTATTTCTATATAAAACATTTCCAATATTAAATAAAACCATATATATATTCCCTTTCAAAACTATAGAAATCATTTTAAAATATTTATATATAGACCAACGGTGTCTATATATAATTTCCTACCATATGGTCAAGTGATACGGATATTTATCATTTCAATCCGCAATTTAAATATATATACGGGCATATATCTTTTCAACCCGCAATCTCAAATTCAATTCAATGAAAATCGCTTGGGTTTATCATTTCAACCCATAACGATTTTCTCCTATTCTAAAGGTTGTTCGGGTATGTATCATTTCAACCCATAGTGATTTCTATACTAACGGGGAACTTGCAGAGTGATAACAGATATGATAATAATATAACAGGCATATATCATCAATATAAATAACAGATAATGGTGTCAGAATGTCTCAAGTGAACTGGTACAGATATCAACATATATATAGCAATGTAAATAACTAACAACAGCATATTTCAATTGACGTTTCAATTGAAATCAAATTTAACAAATAAAAGAATGTTAATCGTGAGTGATTTCTCACCTTTCGAGGCTAGAGGAATTTGAAGATGAAATGAGTTACGAATCCGAACATGGATTTCGAAGCAAAGCACGATGGAAATAAGTTCGACGAACAAAGCTGATTAATTGGAAATCAAGAACAAAATCAGTTTGATATAACAGAAACAAAAAGTATATTATATTATTATTGTTATTTCCTTAAAATCAATATTTCAAAACTTATATAACTAACATATTATATTCTAAGATTCATATTTATTATGAAATCAATAATAAATTTTAAAATACATACACATAAAAATCATAAACTATATAACTTATTTTTTATCTACTACACGCATTATATTATTAACATCCATAATTTATTTATACATATATAGTCTGTAAACCTTTCATAGCAGAACATAGAAACTCTGAAATACATAATTACAGCTATAATATAATCTGCAACCCATATATACTAGTGTATAAAAACGTGTAATGTATATATATATATATGTACAACTAATATAAACCAATGTATTAAAACCCAACAGGTGTAATATATATAACTGATACGTACTAACATTATACAACATGTAACTTGCACATACATTCCTGAAGAAGCTAGCAACATAATATATATACATATATACAAATAAATAAACCAAAAAGATATATATTTCCAGTATATGTATGTAGATCTTTATATTAAATAATCAATTCAAACATATATCTCAAAATCGATATTTAAATTTCAAACACATAACCACGGTCTCTATATATAAATATATACAAACAACATATATATGTTAAAATGATTTACCTAACTTATATATATATATATACACACACACTCAACTTAATATGTAATATACATATACATATATATATATATACTGTCGTAGCATATATGGGAGTCTCAAGTAAATACACATGCATACTATATATATATATATATATATATGCAGCCAATATATGTGCTAGCTAGTCACTTAAATGTATATGCAGACCACACTATATATATGTAAACAAAATATGTGCAGACCATACGTATGAACTTATGAACCGAGTGCGAATTTTTTTGCTACAAAGGAATATTTACAGACTAATGCTAAAACCCATATACTTAGATACGTATAAAAGCTGCATATTATCCATGACTGACACAAATATATATATATATATATATATATATTGACAAACGGACCTTTATACTTTATAAAAAAATATATAAACTTTATACCTTATATTTTAAACCTACATATATGTAAATCTGTAAGGTGAACAATATCAATTTATATATATAGGCGATGTATATATAACAGTGGCAAGTTGCACAAGAAAACACTTTCACTTTACACAACCAGCATCACTTATGTATTAAAACTTCAAAATCATTTGTGGGCATCATATAAACTGTAGATAGTAAAATAATATAGCTGATGAACGGTAGATTATATATATACTACTATAACTTATTCAACATAAAACTATATATATTTATAAAATCAATAACAAAGATTAATATATATATATAATACCTTTCAAATACTAAAAAAAATGAAAATATAACATAATATAGATCATATACCTACCCATGAACGTAAGAGGAGAGCTGGGTGTTCGGCCATGGAAGAGTTTGGGTTGGTGGAAAGTTGAACGCAGATGTCTTCAAGGCGGAGAAGGTGAGATTCGAGTGGAAGATTGAGAGATAGGTCGGCGATAGGAAGAAGGTGGAGGGATTTTGAATGGGATGTGGCAACCATTTTGTATATGCGTTTCTCCCCTTTTTTTTCTTTAATGAGAGGTGAAGTGAGAGAGCTGGGAAGAGCAAAAGAAGGGGAGAGGCTAAGGAGATTTCTCAGATCTCAATTTACACAGCTGATATATAACCGAATAGGCATACGTTTATATATTAATTAATACTATAAAACCGTTAGAAATAACTAGAGAAAGAACAGTCACAAAAAATGATATAGGAACGGTAGCCATTGATTTAATTGAAAAGTTATTCAAGCAATTAATTGTTGTTTGGGCTACAAGTTTCAAATTTGAAACCGAAAGGCTCAAATAACGAACCGCAATGGCCAACCGTTTACCGGTTTTGTGGCGCATCGGGGTTCGAAAACAAGAATGAATATACCGCTGAGATCAGCATGACAAGACGATCAAAACGGTATACAGATATCAGTGGTACGAGCATCCGATCAAAATCGATGCCGGTACGAAAATGCTGCTATTTCGTCGAAAATAAGATCGATGGAGCAATAACAGTCCAAATTTTAAGAAACGAAATACGACGTCTCACTCAGAAGATGATTTAGAATTTTATTGTGTAAAAATATTCAGCTTTGGAAAACATTTTATTATCATCAAATATTAACTGGTTTAAATTGAAATAAAATTTCACAAGAAAATAAATTTTAATATTATCAGATGAAAATTTACCAGTTGCTATGTTAAAATAGACGTATTTCAAATATTAAAATTTTGTTTTCAAATTCAAGTATTTAAATATTCATAAAATTCTAGTTAAATATATTATTAAAACCATTAAAATTTACGGGTCGTTACACTCTCCCCCACTCAAAACTTTTCGTCCCCGAAAAGGAAGAAGGTAGGAGAATAGAAATAACTAGAAGGAAAATAGGTTGAAAGACAAAGATAAACAATTAATTTAAAACTATATAAATTTGCTTGAAATATTCATTTGAAAACTTCATTTGCAATTCAATTATCTTTAATACTTTAATACCTTTCAAAAACCCATTTGTAAAATTTCTTGCTTCCTTTATAAATATCATTTATGTGTTTAAATAACACTTTTATAAATATATGAAAAATATTTGAAAACAATTATTTACATCATTACTTATATTTACAAAGAAGCTATTTGAAAACATTAAATCCATAATTCATAAATTTATTAAAAAAATTTCAAGATACTTTTCAAATATTATTAATAAATCAATAATCATTTACTTTAAATATGTTTTATTTAATTAATAACTTCTAAAATATTTATAACACTAAATTTTTTTTCTATTAAACCATATAGTATATAAATAAACAATATTTAAAAGGATATAGTCAACAAGGAAAAGAAGGAGGACTTGGAAAAACAGAATATAGGTAAATAAATAAAGCTGAGCAGATAAGGTAGATTCAAAAGAATAGTATCGAGTATGAATAATTAATTCAAGCCATAAGAATTTCAATTTCAAATATTAATACAGAATTCCTTTGTTGAAAATACCTTTATAATAAAATACTTTTATAACTCGATGTTTCAACAAGTTTATCCTTGTTCCTGTAGACTCTGGTAGTGCGTTGATCAGGCGCAAAACTAGAATTCTCCAGGTACTTAGTAGACCTGTTTCAACACCCAGTGAAAATACTGGAAAACTTTTAAAAACAGATATGTAAAGTACAATCCAAACAAAAAAAACAAATCATTGATCGCATATACACAATGGTTACGCCTGGGTCCTCCAGGAAACATCCGTACCTTTTAAGCATTCACTGCCTTGCGAATTTCGCCATGATAACAAAACTGTGGACCGCAGGATACATAACAATGGTTATGCCTGGATCCCCCAGGAAACATCCATACCCTTTAAGCAATCTCTGTCTTGCGGATTACGCCACTAACACGACCATAGATCACAGATACACAATGGTTACGCCTGGATCCCCCAGGAAACATCCGTACCTTTTAAGCAATCACTGCCTTGCGAATTACGCTATGCAGTCGAGTTCGTAAGACCATGGGTAACGCCATGGAATTCGAAGGACACTCGAGTATCATATCCGAAAAACCAAAAATCAGAGAGAATAATATCGATAGAATGAATCCAAGATGTGGCCACAAATCAGATATCAAGCAGAAGGCACTTTCCATATCTTTACTTCGAAAATATGTATCATATAGTACCTTTCAAATAAATTTCAAATATCATACTTATATAAAGTCTAATATATATAAGATTTCATTTTCAAATCAAATACTTTCCAAAATCAATAGTATATCAAATCACACTTATATAGACTTCAATTATATAAGATTTCACTTTTCAAATTGAGTACCCTTTCAAATCCATAGTTTTCGAATCAACATCATACTTATACAGACCAATTTTTTTTATATAAGTTCGATAACTCCCAAATCAAGTTTTTAGTAACACAAGGTTCTCAATTTCAATTTGTTTCAATATCAATGTATTTTTCAAAATCATATACGCTTTCACCAAATTATTCTTCCAAATTAGTCAAATATCTTTAGTTCCAAAGTTTCCAAAATAATAAATTTAGGAAATAAATCCAAATTTCCAAATCAATATAATTAAGTCAAACAATTCATTTCCAAAATCAATGGTTTTCAAAATCATCTTATAATTACATAAGGTCCATCTTATATCAGGATCAAAATTTCAAAAATAAATTTCGCTGTACGAAGAGCTATATGGAATTGAATATCATTGCTTTTATGGGTTATATATCTTTGTAATTTAAATTGGAAATTTTCTTTTAGTAAGAAAAGATATTCTAACCCGACAGCTTTCAATTTCAGCGTCAAAATATCAATGATATTAGAATATAAGATGTACATACGTCATCATTTCGCAAAATCACATTTGATCGCTCGCTCGATCACACAAGTTCGCTTTCGAACTAGTATTGTCCATTCGATTTCCCTAATGCGGATTTCGATATGGTTTCTCGACTAGAAGCCATCAGTCTCCTTGCATAGCCATATACTGTGATAGAGAATTCTAGAATCTAGCCCAAAATCCATATCAAATATTCGCCAACAAGAATCGAATGAAAAATCCTAACACGAAATGGTGTAATTCACCTCGAACTTGTGTACTCAAACCTGGATCAAATTAATTATGCGAATAAAACAGCATACGTACAACCTATATATTTATTCCAACTTGTTAAATATATAGTTTCATAAAGATGTTACTAAGTTAAAACATTTAAAGTAAATTTTATTCAAAATATTTTGAAGACCAAATTCTTTTCAAAACATTTCAAATCTAAATTTCATATTAGAAAAATTTAAAATTGCCTTATTCATTTACTTAACAAAATAGTTTCAACTTATTTAAATCATATTACTACGTATTTTAACATACATACCAAACTTATATACTTTATACTTTTCAAAATTTCTTAGCTTTGAAAAGTTAACCTTGATTTGGAAGTGCTCGAACCTTCAAAATAGTTGAAGAAATCATTTTCAAATTCAAGAGTTGGAAATCAGCAACAAATCAGTAAATCAATTTTAATAGATAGAGTTATATCAAATCCGAAACTCGAGGACTGAACACCGGCTTACTTCAAATCATTTCAAATATATATATACATCTATCTTTCGAATATCAAATCTTACTTTGGAATTTGAAATCAAAATGGTTTTACAAAATCACTCGCATAACAAAGCTACTGAAGTGGCCTATCCCCCACTCTGAAACTCGAAAATCAATGTCGATGATGCGTGCACTCATCACCGAAATTATTTTCCAGCGACATAAGTGAGTTCTAGACTTCTATTTTCTCAAACTTCTTTTGAAATTTCTTCAAAATCATTCGAAACTCATTAGAAGTCATTTGAAATATTTCTTATTCGGAAAATACTTTTATATCATATTATTATTATATATTTCAAAATCTTAAAACCAATTTCAAAACACCGGAGTTCAATTCTCGAATTTCAAATTTAAAATCCTTCAGTTATAAATCATTTTTAGATAAATCAAATTTCTTATATAATTTTTCAAAATTACAAATCCTTTCGAAACCTCAAATTCTCATTTTAAAAAGGGTATATAATCATTATCGAAAACATTTCACTTTTATATATATAATATAATCATACTTATCAAAATAATAATTTCGATATATAAAATTCAAAATACAAACAAACCCGATTTTTCAAAAGATGATTTAAGAATGGATTTCAAACAAAGATAGAGATTCAAATTAGAGGAACTCTTAATCAAATAGAATTATGATTCGAAGATAAGCTCGAACGAAGATGAGATAATTAAATTTCAAAATAGAAGATGAATATACTTATATAAATCATGGGCGACCTTAACCGGGTCAACCGTGACTTCAGGAACAAGATCGATGCAGAATTCCAAGAAAAATCAACATTCGATCGCAAGAGATAGCGGCATCTAAACCAAAGATATAGAAATCTCCGGTGAATCAATGCCAATTGTGAAGGAGTTTCACCCCTTCACAAATCATTCAAAGATTGGTGGGATCCTATTCTTATAGAGATCATTCGAAGTGGAGTTATGGGATACTCCAGAATCAAAATAATACAAATAGGGAGAGACAAGAATGAATTTTGGAACCGCAAGAAACGTTCCAAAGTTCAAAGGAAATCGAGTCAAACGGAAGAGATTCAAACTCGAACGAAAGTGATTCTGTAAATAAATTTACTATATATGCTAAGTTTTGCCTAGAGCCAAAGCTCTGATACAAACTGTAACGACCCGGTATTTTGGACCATTCAAATCGACAATAATCCACACATGTCTGACTTGAATAGTTCAAAATATCAGATTGTTAATTTAAAATTTGGCAAAATTCAGCATATACGGCAAATAGATCAATCACAGAATCACAGACACAGAGTAATATAGCAATAATGCAGCGGAATAGATAAATAGTAGTTCATGAAGCTACTATATAAACATTAGAGTTAGAAATAAAATACATCAGAATATCTCAAATACAGTGAAGTCTCCAGTACGAACAGATGACCTCTCTGAACAAATCAACTGGAAAAGCAGAAAGCTGAATCGATAGTTGGATCTCCAAGCAAAGCTCCAAACTCCAAAGGTGAGTCTCAAATGCTGTATCACTCGGTCTGACCCGAGCGTAAAGCAAAACACAAAACACTCGAGTCAGGATTAACATTCTTATATCAATAAATCCAACTCAAGTGAAATATCAACTGAAATACAAGTAACTTAAAGGATGTTTGGGATAACCATCCTCTAAGGATCTGTGGAACTATCTACAAGGTGGAAATATATAACACAGTGGTCATTTCGAATTAATTTATACTTTAGAACCAAAATATCATTTTCATTAAATATAAATATTTCTTCAATTTCACAAATTGATTCAAATCAACTCGAGTTCCAATTCAAATTTAATTCAATCTAGATTTATCCATTTTAATTCAATCTAGTTTCTAGATAACAAATTCAAATTATATTGATTTCAAATACAGATCTAAATCACAAAATAAACCATTTAGATTCCAATATTTTTCAAAACGTTAATATTCAACCTTTCAAAGGTTTACAACTTCATATAGATCTTGATTTAACCTCATTATTATTTAGTCTTGAAATATTCACTTAACAAAGTCAGTATTATTTATATAACCTTAAATTGCTTTTAAACTAAATTTTTCCTTCGATTTCTTTAAGCTTGGAATATCCATTTAATCACTTTAAATCAAAAATCAAGTTATAAAAAATCAAATCTTAAATTTCAAATTCAATAGTTCAAATCGATTTAATTAAGTAGAATTCTTAATTAGATACAATTTTGATTAATTCAACTTTATCTTCCTGAACTTATACAAATCCTTGAAAAATCTATTTAGAAATATAATACCTAGACATATTATATTAATTAAATCAACTTTATATTAAAACTTATTTCTATATAAAACATTTCCAATATTAAATAAAACCATATATATATTCCCTTTCAAAACTATAGAAATCATTTTAAAATATTTATATATAGATCAACGGTGTCTGTATATAATTTCCTACCATATGGTCAAGTGATACGGATATTTATCATTTCAATCCGCAATTTAAATATATATACGGGTATATATCTTTTCAACCCGCAATCTCAAATTCAATTCAATGAAAATCGCTTGGGTTTATCATTTCAACCCATAACGATTTTCTCCTATTCTAAAGGTTGTTCGGGTATGTATCATTTCAACCCATAGTGATTTCTATACTAACGGGGAACTTGCAGAGTGATAACAGATATGATAATAATATAACAGGCATATATCATCAATATAAATAACAGATAATGGTGTCAGAATGTCTCAAGTGAACTGGTACAGATATCAACATATATATAGCAATGTAAATAACTAACAACAGCATATTTCAATTGACGTTTCAATTGAAATCAAATTTAATAAATAAAAGAATGTTAATCGTGAGTGATTTCTCACCTTTCGAGGCTAGAGGAATTTGAAGATGAAATGAGTTACGAATCCGAACATGGATTTCGAAGCAAAGCACGATGGAAATAAGTTCGACGAACAAAGCTGATTAATTGGAAATCAAGAACAAAATCAGTTTGATATAACAGAAACAAAAAGTATATTATATTATTATTGTTATTTCCTTAAAATCAATATTTCAAAACTTATATAACTAACATATTATACTCTAAGATTCATATTTATTATGAAATCAATAATAAATTTTAAAATACATACACATAAAAATCATAAACTATATAACTTATTTTTTATCTACTACACGCATTATATTATTAACATCCATCATTTATTTATACATATATAGTCTGTAAACCTTTCATAGCAGAACATAGAAACTCTGATATACATAATTACAGCTATAATCTAATATGCAACACACATATACTAGTGTATAAAAACGTGTAATGTATATATAGATGTACAACTAATATAAACCAATGTATTAAAACCCAACAGGTGTAATATATATAACTGATACGTACTAACATTATACAACATGTAACTTGCACATACATTCCTGAAGAAGCCAGCAACATAATATATATACATATATACAAATAAATAAACCAAAAAGATATATATTTCCAGTATATGTATGTAGATCTTTATATTAAATAATTAATTCAAACATATATCTCAAAATCGATATTTAAATTTCAAACACATAACCACGGTCTCTATATATAAATATATACAAACAACATATATATGTTAAAATGATTTACCTAACTTATATATATATACTCAACTTAATATGTAATATATATATATATATATACTGCCGTAGCATATATGGGGAGTTTCAAGTAAATACACATGCATACTATATATATATGCAGCCAATATATATGCTAGCTAGTCACTTAAATGTATATGCAGACCACACTATATATATGTAAACAAAATATGTGCAGACCATACGTATGAACCTATGAATCGAGTGTGAATTTTTTTGCTACAAAGGAATATTTATAGACTAATGCTAAAACCCGTATACTTAGATACGTATAAAAGCTGCATATTATCCATGACTGACACAAATATATATATATATATATATATATATATATATATATATTGACAAACAGACCTTTATACTTTATAAAAAAATATATAAACTTTATACCTTATATTTTAAACCTACATATATGTAAATCTGTAAGGTGAACAATATCAATTTATAGATATAGGCGATGTATATATAATAGTGGCAAGTTGCACAAGAAAACACTTTCACTTTACACAACCAGCATCACTTATGTATTAAAACTTCAAAATCAATTGTGGGCATCATATATACTGTAGACAGTAAAATAATATAGCTGATGAACGGTAGATTATATATATACTACTAAAACTTATTCAACATATAACTATATATATTTATAAAATCAATAACAAAGATTAATATATATATATATATAATACCTTTCAAATACTAAAAAAAATGAAAATATAACATAATATAGATCATATACCTACCCATGAACGCAAGAGGAGAGCTGGGTGTTCGGCCATGGAGGAGTTTGGGTTGGTGGGAAGTTGAACGCAGATGTCTTCAAGGCGGAGAAGGTGAGATTCGAGTGGAAGATTAAGAAATAGGTCGGCGATAGGAAGGAGGTGGAGGGATTTCGAATGGGATGCGGCAGCCATTTTGTATATGCATTTCTCCCCCCTTTTTTTTCTTTAATGAGAGGTGAAGTGAGAGAGCTGGGAAGAGCAAAAGAAGGGGAGAGGCTAAGGAGATTTCTCAGATCTCAATTTACACAGCTGATATATAACCGAATAGGCATACTTTTATATATTAATTAATATTATAAAACCGTTAGAAATAACTAGAGAAGGAACAGTCACAAAAAATGATATAGGAATGGTAGCCATTGATTTAGTTGAAAAGTTATTCAAGCAATTAATTATTGTTTGGGCTACAAGTTTCAAATTTGAAACCGAAAGGCTCAAATAACGAATCGCAACGGCCAACCGTTTACCGGTTTTGTGGCGCATCGGGGTTCGAAAACAGGAATGAATATACCGCTGAGATCAGCATGACGAGACGATCAAAATGGTATATAGATATCAATGGTACGAGCATCCGATCAAAATCGATGCTGGTACGAAAATGCTGCTATGTCGTCGAAAATAAGATCGACGGAGCAATAACAGTCCAAATTTTGAGAAACGAAATATGACGTCTCACTCAAAAGATGATTTAGAATTTTATTGTGTAAAAATATTCAGCTTTGGAAAACATTTTATTATCATCAAATATTAACTAGTTTAAATTGAAATAAAATTTCACAAGAAAATAAATTTCAATATTATCAGATGAAAATTTACCAGTTGCTATGTTAAAATAGACGTATTTCAAATATTAAAATTTTGTTTTCAAATTCAAGTATTTAAATATTCATAAAATTCCAGTTAAATATATCATTAAAACCATTAAAATTTACGGGTCGTTACAGTGAGACCACGCCGCTTAGCGGAATGGGTTTCCCCTCACTAACATCCTTTTAAAACATATCTTTGCGAAACCTTTCATAAAACCATATACTGTGCTCCTGCATCCACAATGGTTAAATACTGTAAAGTAGTCATTATGTAAACGTACATAAATATCAAGTAATAATGAACTATCTGTTCAAACACACAAGTTTTGTTTGGATAACTTTTAACCTTTGGCTGACTCGGGCCTACCAGACAATACAATCAAAATTAACCTAATACCCATTAGATATTATTCTTCTGGATTATCTATCCTTAACTATCTGTTAAACATTTCCTACCTGGACGGTCTATCCTTAACTATCTGTTAAATACTTCACTTCTGGACGGTCATTCCCTAACTTAATCATCTCCTAGGTCTTTCTGATCCTAATGATTTTTCGGGCTCACCAATAACCTATCTGTATACAAACATATATTCCTTTCGGTGTGTAATCATAATTTTAGTCTACCTGTAACAAAGCCCTACACACTAGAATTTTGGACAAACAATTAGCTAGGGCTATTAGCTGATGTATAGGGCGCTACCCCATACTAGTCCCATATGGTATTCTAATATCTGAGTCATTTTCACTTAAGGATCCCCTCCCATAATTTTCCTTGAAAACATTTTTGAAATGATTTAGAACCTTTAAATCAGACTTAAACAAGGAAAAGTATATAATCTTTATATTTTACTCAAAGTCATATCACCATGTCATATATATATACTTTACTCAAAATTTAGTTGATGAAAATATTTAACCATTTGAAAGAACCTCTTTCTAAACCTTTGAAATCATCTCTTTCAAAACCAATATCAAACCTTTCGAAACCATTGAACTAAACCTTTCGAAGCCACTGAAAAGCAAACCTTTCAAAAGCTATAAAACTTTGGACATCCTTCTTTAAAATCACTTTAAAACATTGCCTTAGAAAAACCTTGGAAAACCTTCCATTTTGAACCTTTCGAATCCATTGAACTAAACCTTTCGAATTCATTCAACTAAAACCTTTCGAAACCATTCAATAGACCTTTCGAAACCACTGAATCAAACCTTTCGAAATCATTCAACTAAAACCTTTCGAAACCATTAGAAGCAACCTTTCGACTTTGTCGAAAGTTCTGCTTCGAAAGCTATAAACATATCCTTTAAAACAACTCTTTCGAAAGCTTTGGGTTTTACTTCAATTTATAAAACCAGGGTGGATCACCTAAGTCAAAATCTTCCTTTCGAAAGCATTGAGAAGCCGCTATTTTTTAAAACAAGTAAACCTTTCATCTTTGTCGAAAGGTTCAAAACAAAACATTTATAAAGCGGCAGTAACCTTTCGACTATGTCGGGAGGTTTCAAAACAAAGTAGTAATAAAGCAGCAGTAACCTTTCGACTGCGTCGAAGGGTTTAAAACCTTTCTTTTGAATACTTTGACCTGGTCAAAACAACCAAGTCGAAAGCTCTTATTCGAAAGCAAAGCAAGTGAAAGCTTTTGGTTTATAAAACAAACATACCCCAACCTCTTTGGCCATCAACCTTTCGAATTAGAACCCTTCGACTCTGTCCAATTCATTATGTATCAAGTAGCTTAATACCATATGCATTGGTTTGACCTTGTCGAAAGCTTAAAACCACTCGATCTTTTCGGAAGGTTTGGGTCGGAAGGTCTGTTGCCGTAAAGGCTGATACATGCTAAAAGTTTGTTTTCTTTGTTTTTAACTTAAAAAGTTAGGGGTCGTTTGGTTTATTTTGTATTTTATGTTTTGAGTTTTCAACATTAATTACAAAATATGAGAAGAATGAAGGGAGGTCGGAAGGGATGAACGGAAGATTGGAGGGGACCACGAAGTGGATGGAGGAATGACGGAAGAATGAATTGTTGCTCGTGCTTCCGTTTTTCTCAAAACACGAAAAATGAAAAAAAGTTGTTTTCTATTTTGTGTGTTAAATTCGTTTTCTAAAATGATCATTTTTCTTAATATACATGTGTCGTGCGTATTTTTATATGGACGAAAACTCAAAACTAAAAACGGTAAACCAAACATAGCCTTAACTTTTCAACTTACATGCCTTTGTTTGTCAAAATTTTATCGGTTAACAAATTCTTTTCAGAAATATGCCGCCACTATTTTCAGAGTTAAATAATAATTTCCTTTTATAAAATGCCCCTTCTCCTTAATCTAATACATAAAACATTTAAGTCCCATACCTTAAATAATTATATATATTCATCACATAACTTCGGAAAAATCTGGAAAAACCCCAGAAAATCAAATTTAATATGTCACATAACATATAAAAATTTCAACCTCAAATAATAATTATTTTAGCCGAAAATAATTTATAACCCAGCAGACAAATTCCTTCACTAGAAAATTAATATAAAATCCATATTAATTCAAAAATTATGAAAATCGAAACCCATCTCTAAAATATCATTTCTAACCTATATTTAAATTTTCGAGGCATTTGGATGTCATTTAATAAGGTTTTCATGTCAAACATATCATAAAAACTAACATGAACATGTATAATCCATCAAGAACACATATATAAAGAACACACACACACACACACACAAATATATATATATATATATAACTTTAATCATCAAAACATGGAATATACTTGCAAAATCATTTCGGGTCTAATCTTAAAACCTAAAACTAAAAGAAATTGGGATATAGTAATTATTCACCTTAGCTTTGAGATTATAGATGTGAGATCTGATGTTGATTTAGTTGATTTTCTTCCTTCTTTTGAATCCTAGCTTTAATCTTCTTCTTGAGAATGATAATAGTGGCCGACCTTAGGAAATTTTAGTTTGAATGAAATGAAAATGAACGTGAGTTCCATTCCTAAGGGTTTAGGGTATAAACCTTACCTATTTTCCATATTGCACATCTCATATCCTAACACATTAACTTAGGTTATTTCATTTTAATTAACACACTGACATGGCACGGCTACCCTTTGTTGATCAAATCTCATCCTTTTAGTCTTCACATTATTTATTTAATTTACCCAATTAGTTATTCTAAATAATGTTATAAAAATATGGGGTGTTACATCTGACCTTGGGGCTGGCATCAAAAGTAGAACCACCATCTTTCTTTTCACCTCCCTCCTCTCGCTTTCTCCTCTTCTCTTCCTTAATAGTCGGTTTGAGGTAACTTTGACATATAGCCTCCTTTTCTTCTTTAGAGAATCAAGCTTTAACGGCATCCAAGATGAAAGTTGGCCCTTCTTCTTTACTTGCCCTTTGGCCTCCCTTACCAACCTTTTGTGAATGGATGCCAGGACTTATGGATAGTCATCCATCCATTTTAAGTTCCCTTCCATGTACATCCAGAAGTACACTTTGTCAAAAAGCTCTTCAACCTGATCCAACTGGCTATTCATCTCTTCATTCTTAGTTCATAGTTCTTTTTTGTGCTTACCCCAGCCTCTTTCTCAGTTGACAAAGCTTCAGTCTTCGCATTAAGGGAAGCTTTCTCCCTTTTCCACTCCTCAATCATCTTGCATAACTCACTGTGTTGTAACTCCAACCTATCAGCCCTAGCCTTGATCTCATCAACCTCTTCATGTACTAGGCTTTCATATTCTTTTAGTGCTCGTATAGCTTCTTAGCTTGGGATTTGTACTTGTTCCTTAGCGACATAAAGTCGGTAGCATGTTCCTTTTTTAGCTTTTCCACTTCCTGAAGATAAGCATTTTTGAGCTTTTCCACTTTCTTGGCTTTGGCCCTCTCTAAAGCATTTATGACTTTTTGGTATTCCTTGTCCTTATGATGGATTTCTTTCTTGAGGTCGAAAATCTTCACGTTTTTGACCATGTTTTATTGAACAATCTCTTCTCTAGCCTTTACCACCTTAGCATAGAATTTGGACAGCGCCTTTACACCACTAAGTCCATCCTCAAAATAGTTGATTCCATCATTGAATAATGTAGGAGGATCATTAGTTACTAATCAAGCCAAGAAGTTCTTAGTTTGATAATCTTGTTGAAATTCATCATAGTTAGGATCGTTGGGGTTGACGATAACAACTTTCTTCTTTCCTTCTTCTTTACCCGAGCTTTGGTGAACTCCATGAAGAAGAAGTTTATTTAGTAACTCTGATGCTTTCGCTCATATCCATCTTCTCCCGTTGTTCGAAAGATTTAGATCCTGAAAGATTGAACAACGACGTCTTTGGAGATTTTGGAAGAGAGAGAGGCATCCTGGACCTTGATTTGCCGAGGGAGCAGGGTCGTTTATTTGAACCACTCCTTCGATCCCGTCGGCTCGATCCCCATATAGGCGATATGATACTTTCTCCCATGTTTTAAGTTTTGTGTCCAATTGCCATATATTATGTCTTGTACCAAAGGAGGAGGTTTCCATCTTAATTTTCTCTGAGGAATCATCCCAGCTCAACTACTTGAAATTGGATTGTAGTTTTTTCCTTTTTGAACTCAAATGTCTTGTAAAGATAATATGATTGGAATGTTAGAGCCATTCCATTACAAACGAAGTTCATCAGTGCAATACATATAAAAGTGAGTGTGTGTGAAGTGCACATAGTGCTTAAATGAACCCTTTGGTTCCTTCAAGTGTATCCAGTTGTTGCTAGATCTCTGCCAATGATGTAGAGTCTCCATAGTCAATACCCAACTCTTAATTTTGTAGATAATTATAAACTGTGAAGTCTCCAGGGATGAATTATTCCCCACCCTTCAACCCAAAGATCTTACGTAATGCCACCCAACATCAAGCTTGGTTAATGGATCAAGACTAATACCTTTGGGGGAATGGACTTCACCCTGATCAGAAATGGTAACCTCACTATCTTTGGGGTAAGAGTTCCCACTCTCGATAGTCGTACTCTCAACACCATTGTCCTCCCAATCTCTATGAGATTTCAATCGGCTAGTGTGACAAGGTTGAAGTGGAAAAGACTCGGAGTTCTCGACTTTTGTGTCAGTCCCGGTTTCAGTGTCAAATGGGGCCAAGGCCAAATTAGTGTCAAGTACGGGGGGTTAAGTGGATTTCTCCTCACTCGTCTCGCCCACCTTATAAGCTTTCCCTTTCCCTTTTCTCATAGGCCTTTGCATTAGAGGGGTTTGGGATTTCCCAATTGAATGCTTTTGACAACCATCCCATGCTGTGTAAGGGTCTCATCGGTCACTACATGAGGGACTTCCCTCTACTCCAATGGAATCCCTTTTAGACTCTCGAGCATTTCCACTGAGTCTGTACCGGAAGCGGCCTTCACAACACCTAAAGAAGCAATGTAACGACCCTAATTTTGACTAACATTATTCAGAAGATTTAATTAGATAAATTAAATAGAATAATGTAAAGATTAAAGTGGTTAAGGGATTGAGATTTGTATAATTATAAGGTAGTCATGCCTTAAGTAATGAATAAACAAATGGAGATTTAAAATGAAGTAAGTAAAGGTAATGAGATAAGGGTAAAATAGGAATAGGTTATATTCTTATACCTTAAACCCTTATCCCATTCTCATTTCCAACATTCACAAACAAAACTAAATATAGAGTTTGGTCGGCCACCATTAAAAGAAAACAAGGGAAAGATAAGCAAGAATTTAAGAAGGAAGCTTAATCAAATCAATTCAAGGGAAAATCTCAAACTCCTTAACAACAAGCTAAGGTGAATAATAGACTATATCTCATTTTTGTTGCTTTCAGTTTCTAGATGAGATCCAAATTTATTTTGCAAAGAAAATGCCATGTTTTGATTGTTTAAATAGATATATATGCTTTTTGATGATTTATGTTGTTTCGTATAGATTTTATGATAAGATTTGATCTGAAAAACCCATTAAAAGACATCTAAATTGCTTGCCTTTTAGATATAAGGGCAGAAACATTATTTTAGAGAAGGGTTTCAAGTTTCATAATTTTCTAAGTTGTTGTGGATTTATTATGAATTTTCTAGTAAAGGAAATAGTTAAATTAGGTTTAAATTATTTTCGGCTATTATATGTTAGTTTTGGGTCATAAATTTGAATATGTTAGAAAACATATTAAAAGTGATTTATGGGAATTTTTGGAGAATTTTCCTAAGTAATTTATTAAAGATGTAAAATTATTTAAGGTATGAGACTTAAATGTTTTATATGTTTAGAAATGGAGAAGGGGAAATTCGTTAAATGTTTTAAAATTGTTAATTACTGAATTCGACATCACTTTTAGAAAAAGGTTTTGTAAAAGAATTGGCAACCAATTATATGTTGACAAATAAGGCAAGTTAGTTGGAAAATATTACTTTAAAAGGTTAAAAATCAGTTTTGTAAAGGATTACTGCTTCGCCACTTAAAGCAACCACCTTTCGACACCATACATCTGCCACCTACCAAGTCGAAACCAATGCACATGGTATCAATGCCTTGGTACGTAGTGGATTGGAGAAAGGCGGAAGGTATAGAGTCAAAACATGCTTTCAAAGGGGTAGAAGTAACTCTTATAAACTTGGAATTATTTTGATTACAAATGAGGCTTTCGAAGGAGTTATCTTAGCTTTTGACTAAGTCAAATGTGCCTTTGTTTTACCAAAAGGTCTTTTGAATGGGTTGCCGCCTTTTGTTTTTAAAACAAGCTTTCGAAGGGGTCGAAACCCCTACCGCCGCATTCAATCCTTCGAACCAATGCTTTCAAAAGGGTGCTTTTGCCTTTAAACTTGGAAGCCGCTTCTCCATGCTTTCAAAAGGGTTGGTTTCGAAACCATCCACTTTCTTTTACTTAGGAATAATGCTTTCGAAAGCAATGCTTTCGCCCCAGTTCTTTTAAGGCCCTTAGATATATTGAAAGTTAAACCCAAAGGTTTCGAAAGGAATGGTTTTAAATGGTTTCGAAGCTATGTTCCACATACTTTTACTTGAATCCGGTACTTTCAAAAGGTTTGCTTTAAGTAAAGGATTTTAATGCTTTTGAAAGATATATAATGAAGGTTTCGAAGGGGAGATTCTCCAATGTTTTCGAAAGGTTTACTTTTATTATTTGAATGGAAGGTTTCCAATGCTTTCGAAAGGCAAGTTTGAAGTGTTCTGAAAAGAGGATTTCTAAGGTTTTATAAAGCTTTTGAAGGGGCTCTTTCAATGATTTTGAAAGGTCTATTTTTAAAGGTTTCTAAAGGTATGTTTTGGCCTTTCGGCCTAGTGTTTCAAAGTAAAGTAGTTAACCTATTTTGAAGGGGTACTTTCAATGGATTCGAAAGGGGCTGTTTAAAGTTTTTAAATAAGGGTTTCAAAGGTGATATCTTAAATTTAAAAACTTAATGTTTTCTAAATTAACGAAGGGCTTTAACTTATTTTAAAGGGATAGATAACCCTATTGATTTCGGTTTTCATCAACATTGTTTTGTGTAAAGCATATATCATGGCAAAGATATTTGAGTAAAGGAAAAAGTATATTTTCCTTATTTAAGTATGATTTAAAGGGTTAAATCAATATGAAAGAAATGCTTTCAAGGAAAATTTGATTAGGTAGGTAACCCTAAGTAAATGACTCAGATATTAGGATACCAAATGGGACTGGTATATGGTCGCGCCATATACTTTAGTTGTAGCCCCTAGCTAATATAAGTCCAAAATTCTAGTGTGTAAGGTTTTGTCACAGGTAAGACTAAAATGATGTTACACATAGAAAGGAATATACAGAGAAAGATAGGTTATTGGTGAGCTCGCAAAAACGATAGGATTAATTGACCCTGGGAGAAGTAAGTTAAGGACAGACCGTCCAAGAGTGTGTCTAACAGAAGTTAGATTATTTATTTTGTCTGGTATGGCCGAGTCAGCCAAGTGTTAGTAGTTAGCCAAAAAAAATACATTGTTTGGATAGATAGTCCATTGATCACCTGATTTATGTGCATATATGGTAATGCTTTATTGCTTTAATCGGTTTGATTGCAGGATTCTCATTTGCAAAAAATATGTTTTAAAAGGGATATTAGTGAGGAGAAACCCGTTTCGCTAAGTGGCGTCGTCTCACTAAATATCAGTAAACGGAGATGTAATAGTATTATTCACACCAGGCTTTATGTCTGACTCGAAGTTTATGTTTTCCCCTTGAACTCTCGGGTGCTCAAATATAATTTAAGTAGATTGAGAGTTAAGGTTTTTCATGTTTAGTAGGTTGGACAAATAAGCTTTCCAAGACGAGCAGGAGGCAAAAGTTAGCTATTTAGGAGTAATTAGTTTTATTTCCGCTGTGATGTATTTAAAGCTGAGATGTTTATTTAGTACTCTGATCATCCAAAGGGGCTTCTTTATATGTCATTCTTAGCATAATTTGAAATAATTATATTTGACCAAAACCTACGAATTTTTTGGGATTATGTATCTGAATATGAAATATTGATTTGAAATGTAATCAGAAAAGTTGTTTTTAAATCTGTGTTGATTTTATTTCATATTCATGTGCTTTTGATATTATTGATACCATTAACATTACCGTATTTTGTCACCGAAAGTTAATACTATAGATGACTGCCGCATTTGTTGCGCTTAGCTTCGGGCCTCAAGATAGGGGATGTTACAACTTGGTATCGGAGCATAGGTTTATGAAAAATTTAAAAGAAATTTCAAACTTAAAATGATTTTGAAAACATAATCCTAAGGAATTAGAGAAAAGATTGGGGTATGGGATAACGCTATTGTAACGTACTTGTATTTGCTATATATAAGTATACGCTTTATCTCTATTCTACCATCTCCCTTAGGCTATTCTTCTATATCTTACAAAGACTCGAATGCTGATTTTACAGATGTAAGATATGGATGCTAGAAGTGGAAGAGTTAATATTGGTGGGGGAATCACCACAACTAATGAGAATGCTAGTCCAAACACTAGAAGGAATCCAGGTTAGGCACAAGCTGCTAATGTGGGTGCTGGAATGCCACAAGTAGATATGGGAGCTATGTATCAGTTCTTTGTTAACATGATGCATGCTAGAGTTGCTACGGGTTTAGTTGGAGGAAATGCTAAAGGAGAAAATCAGGGAGCCCCAATGGTAAATAATTATGCTGTGTTGAGTAGAGATTATGCCAGGCTGGAGGAAAACTGTTTATCGGGACTGAGGATGCAATTGAAGTAGAGAATTGGTTACTTCACTGCGAGAGGATTTTTGCTAATTTGGGACTCAATGATGAGTAGAAAGGATGCCTACTTCTAGGAAATTACAAGGAGTAGCATTGTACTGGTGGAATAGTGTTACGGTTGGAGTTAATGAGGGGACCATGATTTGGGTTGAGTTCAGGAGAAGGTTTGAGGTTAGATTTATGTCGAAGATTGCGAAGTCAACTCTGCTCAGGAAGTTCGTTGAGTTGGAGCAGGGAGACATAACAACGCTTAAGTATGCAACCAGGTTTGAGGAGATATCGAGATACTGATACATTACAGTTGATACTATTACTAAAAGGAATGAGAAGTTCATTCACGGATTGAAGCATGAGCTTGCTAAGGAGACATTATCACATATTAGAGATCCGTGCGATGTAGTTGTTGAGATGGCTTTAAGGCAGGAAGAGATGCTTGCTTTTCTTGAGGGTAACAAGGCGGGGGAGCTCAAGGAGGGAAGAATCAGAATAGGAAATTTTTTCATAAGAAGGGAGCTCAGAAGAGTGAAGCTGCCAAGAAGGGAAAGACATAAGTCATATATTATAAGTGTGATAAGAAGGGACACTATGCTCATGAGTTCCAGATAGGCAAAGGGAAGAAATCTGCTGACAAGAAAGGAGTGAGATGTTTCAACTGCGATTAGATTGGGCAATATAAGAACCAGTGCAAAGAGCCAGCTAAGGACGGGAAAGGGAAAGTGTTTGCATTGGAGCCAGCTACCTCGAGACCAACAGCTGAGTAAAAGGGAAAAGCTGTGCTGGGAGGTATGCTTTTGATTCATGGTTATCAGTTAGAGTTCTAATTGATATTGGTGCATCGCATTCTTTTATATCTCATTGTTTGGTAGATAAGCTTAACCTAGAACCCTCATACCTAGTTACTTTCTTAAGGATTGTGAATCCGATAGGAGGATATGTGACTCTTGGGATGAGATATGACCACCTAGAGTTTGAATTGTTAGGTCATGTATTTGCTTGCATTTTGCATGTGTTTGATTTCGTAGGGTTCAGAATTATTTTGTGTATCGATTGGTTAAGTAAATACGATACTAGGATATTTGGCCATGATAGGAAAATATCAATTAGATACCCTGACTATAGTGATCGGATAATATACTTCGTAGAAAACCCTATTTTGGAGGATAATGCTTTGTTGGGTGTTGTGGAGGCAGAAGACGAGTTACATCGAGTGTTCGTTGTTAGAGAATTCACAGATGTCTTTTATCCCGTAGTTGGATTGCCGCCGAAACAAGCTATTAAGTTTCGAATAGATTTAGTACCAGGACCAAAACCGATGAGTAGACCGCAAAGCAAAATGACACCTACCGAGATGAGTGAGCTAAAGGTGCATTTGGTGGATTTGGAAAATATGAACTTTATTAGACTAAGCGGTTCGCCATGCGGAGCGGCCGCAGTGTTTTCAAGGAAACCGGACGGATCGTTAAGGTTATGTGTCGATTATCAAAAGTTGAATGAGAAGACAATAAAGAACCGATATATGTTACCTAGAGTTGACGATTTGTTCGATTAGTTGAGTGGAGCCGAAGTATTTGCCCAGTTGGATTTGGCAACAAGGTTCCATCAGCTTAGAGTGGCTAAGGATAGTATTCCTTTGACGGCGTTTAGAACTAGATATGGATCATACGAATGGTTAGTAATGTTGTTCGGACTAACTAATGTGCTAGCATTCTTTGTAGATTTGATGAACCGAGTTTTTCGAGAGCACTTGGATAGGTTCGTATTGGTATTCATAGACGATATTTTGATATACTCAAAAGATGAAAGACAGCATGAAGTTCATCTTAGAGTGGTGCTTGAGACGTTGAGGCAGCACCAACTAAAAGTGAAAATTTTGAAATGTTATTTCTGGAAGAAGGAAGTGAAGTTTCTTGGTCATGTAGTCTCAGAAAAAGGGTTGTCTGTAGATCCGGCTATGATCGAGGCGGTGAATAATTGGAAGAGACCCAAGACAGTGACTGAGATAAAGAGTTTTCTTGGATTCTAGTTATTATCGAAGATTCATTAAGAATTTTTCGTGGATAGCAGCACCGATGACTAAGCTAACTCGGAAAGATCTGAAGTTTGTTTGGACTGATAAGTCTGAGGAGGCATTCCAGAAGCCGAAACACTTATTGACAAATGCACCTGTGTTAGTTGTTCTAGAGGGAAATTAGGACTTAGTGGTGTACACGGATGCATGTGGAATAGGGTTAGGAGCTGTGTTAATGCAAAGGGGTAAAGTGATTGCCTATGCCTCTCGACAGCTCAGACCGCATGAGGTTAGATATCCAACTTACGATTTGGAGTTAACTACGGTAATTTTTGCATTGACGGTGTGGAGACATTACCTTTTGGGAGAAAGATTCGAGTTGTATACGGATCATAACTTATTGAGATATTTTTTTCTCTCAAAAGGAGTTGAATATGAGAAAACAAAGGTGGTTAGAGTTTTTAGCCGCTTATGACTTTAGTATCGAGTACACACTAGGAAAAGGCAACAAGGTTGCGGATGCACTTAGCAGGAAACATCATAATACAATATTGGAAATGATAGCTGAGTGAAAAAGATTTGGAAGCATTGACTACATGCGGAATACAGTAGAGTTCTGAAGCTAGATCTAGTAAGGAAACGGCTATGTAATCATGTTTAGAAGTTCAACCAGTGATGATCGAAAGGATTGGTTCTAAGCAAGAGGAGGATCCATTGTTGGCTGAACGGATCAGAAAGTTAAGGAATGGAGAGCGATGACTTGAAAGGTTTCCGTCTTGACCAAAATGGGTGGTTAAGGAAGAAAGGAAGACTGTATGTTTCGAATGTGGGAAATATTAGAAAGTAAATTCTTGGAGAATGCCATCTTTCAAAGTTCACCATTCATCTAGGAGGAACTAAGATGTATCAGGATATGAAAAGGAGTTTCTTCTAGGAAGGTATGAAGGGAGATGTAGGCTTATGGGTAAAGCAGTGTTTGAACTGTCAACAAGTAAAAGCCGAGCATTAGAAACTAAGTGGGTTACTTCAGCCTTTAGACATTTCAGTATGGAAGTGGGATCTCAATGGATTTTATAGACAGGTTGCCAAGGTCGAATCGAGGAAATGAAAGCATATGGATTATAGTGGACAGATTGACCGAGAATGCCTATGTCATTCCAGTTAAGTCAACCAGGACGATATCTATTTTAGCTAAGTTGCTTATGAAGAATATAGTTAGACCGCATGGAATTCTTAGTAGTATAGTAAGTGATAGAGATTCCTTATTCACTAGCGAGTTCTGCATGAGTCTACAGGAGACTTTGGGTACTAAGCTCAAAATGAGTATAGCTTACCATCCACAGACAGATGGGCAAACGAAAAGAGTTAACAAAGTCTTAGAATATTTGTTAAAAGCTTATGTGCTAGACTTTGGAGGATTATGGGAAGACCATCTACACTTATTCTAGTTTTCGTATAACAAAAGTTATCAGGCTAGTATAGGGATGGCACCGTTTGAAGCTTTGTATGAAAGGGCATGCAAACCTCCCGTTTGTTGGTTAGAGATCAGGGATAGGTTAGTTCTTGGTCCAGATTTGGTTAAGGAAGTTGCAGAAAAGATTGAGTTAATTCGAATTAGAATGAAGGAAGCTTAGTCTAGGCAGAAGAGTTATGCTGATAAGAGACAGAAAGACTTAGAGTTCTTAGTTGGAGATTATGTTTTCACTAAGTTATAATTGATGAAAGGTGTAATCAGATTCACAAAATCAGGAAAATTGGCACCAAGATTGGTTGGACCATTTCTTCTTATAGAAAGGATCGGGAAACTCGCATATAGAGTGGAGTTACCAAGCAATTTAGCAGGAGTCCACAATTTTTTCCATATTTCTCATCTAAGGAAGTGTATTCGAGATCCAGAGACTACTATAGCACCGACTGTGTTAGATGATTTGGTAGTGGAACCGAATTTGGCTATAGTTATAAAACCAGTTCTTATAGTCGCGAGGGATGAGAAGGAGCTAAGGAATAAGACAAACAAATTAGTGAAAGTCCAGTGGCGTGACGACGAGAGAGACTGTACTTGGGAAACCGAGAGCAGGATTAGAGATATATATCCGGATTTGTTTCATGGTATGTTTTACCTTTATGATTGATTGTTATGAGTACCTTATTGAAATTTTGAGGGCGAAATTCTTTAAGGAGGGGAGTCTGTAACGACTCTAATTTTGACTAGGATATTTAATTAGATAAAATTACAGAATAATATAAAGATTAAAGTGGTTAGGAGATTGAGATTTGTATAATTATAAGGTAGTCGTGCCTTAAGTAATGAATAAACAAATGGAAATTTAAAATGAAGTAAGTAAAGTTAATAAGATAAGGGCAAAATAGGAATAGGTTATATTCTTATACCCTGAACCCTTATCATTCTCATTTCCAACATTCACAAACAAAACTAAACATAGAGTTTGGCCAGCTACCATTAGAAGAAAACAAGAGGAAGATAAGCAAGAATTTAAGAAGGAAGCTTAATCAAATCAGTTCAAGGGAAAATCTCAAACTCCTTAAAAAAAGCTAAGTTGAATAATAGATTATATCTCATTCTTGTTGCTTTCAGTTTCTAGATGAGAACCGAATTTATTTTGCAAAGAAAATGCCATGTTTTGATTGTTTAAATGGATATATATGCTTGTTGATGATTTATGTTGTTTCATATAGATTTTATGATAAGATTTCATTTGAAAAAACTATTAAATGACATCCAAATGGCTTGCGTTTTTGATATAAGGTTAGAACATTATTTTATAGATGGGTTTCAAGTTTCATAATTTTCTAAGCTTTTGTGGATTTATTATGAATTTTCTAGTAAAGAAGTAGTTAAATTGGGTTTAAATTATTTTCTGCTATTATATGTTAGCTTTGGGTCAGAAATTTAAATATGTTAGAAAACATATTAAAAGTGATTTATGGGAATTTTGGAGAATTTTCCTAAGTAATTTATTAAACATATAAAAGTACTTAAGGTATGGGACTTAAATGTTTTATATGTTTAGAAAAGGAGAAGGGGAAATTTGTTAAATGTTTTAAAATTGTTATTTACTGAATTCGACAGTATTTTTAGTAAAAGGTTTTGTAAAAGAATTGGCAACCAATTATATGTAGACAAATAAGGAAAGTTAGTTGGAAAGATATAACTTTAAAAGGTTAAAAATCAGCTTTGTAAAGGATTACTGCTTCGCCATTTATAGCAGCCACCTTTCAACACCATACATCCGCCTCCTACCAAGTCGAAACCAATACACATGGTATCAATGCCATGGTAACTAGCTCTTATAGAGTCAAAACATGCTTTCGAAGGGGTAGAATTAGCTCTTATAAATTTGGAAGTATTTTGATTACAAATGAGGCTTTCGAAGGAGTTATATTAGCTTTCGACTAAGTCAAATGTTCCTTTGTTTTACCAAAAGGTCTTTCTAATGGGTTGCCGCCTATTGTTTTTAAAACAAGCTTTCAAATGGGTCGAAACCCCTGCTACCACATTCGACCCTTCGAACCAATGCTTTCAAAATGGTGCTTTTGCCTTTAAACTTGGAAGCCACTTCTCCATGCTTTCGAAAGGGTTGGTTTCGAAACCATCCACTTTCTTTTACTTAGGAATAATGCTTTCGAAAGAAATGCTTTCGCCCCAGTTCTTTTAAGGCCCTTAGATATATTGAAAGTTAAACCAAAGGTTTCGAAAGGAATGTTTTTAAATGGTTTTGAAGCTATGTTACACAAACTTTTACTTGAACCTAGTACTTTCGAAAGGTTTGTTTTAAGTAAAGGACTTTAATGCTTCCGAAAGATATATAGTGAAGGTTTCGAAGGGGAGATTCCCCAATGTTTTCGAAAGATTTATTTTTAGTATTTGAATGGAAGGTTTCCAATGCTTTCGGAAGGAAAGTTTGAAGTGTTTTGAAAAGAGGATTTCTAAGGTTTTATAAAGCTTTCGAAGGGACGCTTTCAATGATTTCGAAAGGTCTATTTTTAAAGGTTTTGAAAGGTATGTTTTGGCCTTTCGGCCTAGTGTTTCAAGGTAAAGTAGTTAACCTCTTTTGAAAGGGATACTTTTAATGGATTCAAAAGGGACTGTTTAAAGTTTTTAAATACGTGTTTCAAAAGGGATATCTTGAATTTAAAAACCTAATGTTTTCTAAGTTAAAGAAGGGCTTTAACTTGTTTTAAAGGGATAGATAACCCTATTGATTTAGGTTTTCATCAACATTGTTTTGTGTAAAGCATATATCATGGCAAAGATATTTGAGTAAAGCAAAAAGTATATTTTCCTTGTTTAAGTATGATTTAAAGGGTTAAATCAATTTGAAAGAAATGTTTTCAAGGAAAATTTGATGGGGTAGGGAACCCTAAGTAAATTACTTAGATATTAGAATACCAGATGTGACTAGTATAGGGTCACGCCCTATACTTTAGCTAATAGCCCCTAGCTAATATAAGTCCAAAATTCCAATGTGCAGGGCTTTGTCACAGGTAAGTCTAAAATGATGTTACACACAAAGGAATATATAGAGAAAGATAGGTTATTGGTGAGCCCGCAAAACCATTGGGATTAGTTGACACTGGGAGAAGTAAATTAAGGATAGACCGTCCAAGAGTGTGTCTAATAAAAGTTAGATTATTTATTTTGTATGGTAGGGCCGAGTAAGCCAATGGTTAGTAGTTAGCCAAACAAAACTACATTGTTTGGACAGATAGTCCATTGATTACCTGATTGATATGTATATATGATAATGCTATTATTGGTTTAATCAATTTGATTGCAGGATCCTCATTTGCAAAAATATATGTCTTAAAAGGGATATTAGTGAGGGGAAACCTGTTCTGCTAAGCGGCGTGGTCTCACTAAATATCAGTAAACCAAGATGTAATAACATTATTCACACTAGGCTTTATGTCTGACTAGAAGTGTATATTTTCCCCTTAAACTCTCGGGTGCTCAAAATTAATTTGAGTAGATTGAGAGTTAAGGTTTTTCAAGTTTAGTAGGTTGGACGAATGAGCTTCCAAAGATGAGTAGGAGGCAAAAGTTAGCTATCTAGGAGTAATTATTTCCAATGTGATGTATTTAAAACTAAGATGTTTATTTAGTACTCTGATAATCCAGGAGGCATCTTCATATGTTGTTCTTGGCGTAATTTATAATAATTATATTTGATCAAAACCTAGGAATCGTTTTGGGATTATGTATCTAAATATGAAATATTGATTTTAAATGTAATCAGAAAAGTTGTTTTTAAATCTGTGTTGATTTTATCTCATATTCATGTGCTTCTGATATTATGGATACTATTAACATTACCATATTTTGTCACTGGAAATTAATACTATTGATGACTGCAGCATCTGTAGCGCTTAGTTTCTGGCCTTAAGATAGGGTATGTTACAAGTAACCAAGAGAATAATTAATGGTCATTAAGAGACCCACAGATGAAAGAAACATAAACGAATATTTAGGATTACTTACATCTTGAATGTCATTTATGAAATCAAGGAGAATCATCCTTAATGAAGAAGTGCTCTCGTTTGAACATGCTATATTTGGAGTATAATTCCTCCACGGGCTTGAACTTGCTACTCGCCTCAAGATAGAAAAAAGGAGAGCCTTCTACTTTGCTCTAAACTATATATAAGAATCTGACATGCCTATGAGTGGGAGGTTCCTGAAATTCCCTCATGAACATGACATAAAGGCTCATTAGAATAGCGTAGCCATTAGGATGGGGCTGGAATGGAGCGATCTTCACATATACCAAAACCCTTATTTTCCACTTGTGAAGGGGAGGTGAGGCAACTGCTATGCAATGGTATTGAGAATAAACTATATATCCCTTTGGAGGAGTATGAGCCCACTGGTTTGCAGATGGTGAAAGATATCTCCACTTGGTAATCCATGGGTAGCAGCAATAGTGTCAAGCTGTCTTGTGGTCAAGGTAGAGGCAATCGACTCTATGGGATCCACTAATAGCTAAGAAAGACCGTAACCATAAACCAAAGAATATGTTCAGCTAGGTTGGCTAACCCTACCCCCTCCCCTGGTGATGAATACTCGATGACGACTGATGATGAAGGAGCCTGAGCTCCGATAGCACTCAATAAGCGAGTTTGACGTCTATCCAACATGCCTATCTAATATATGCAATTGTCTCATAAACTGCCATGGAACATTCAAGTATGTGTGTGACATGATAAATGCAATAGATATTTTGAAGTCCTCAAGAGTAAACAATAAAAAATGGAAAATCAATTATGCACTTAGGGACTGTAGTTAGGATGTATACCCAAAAACGAATTTAGCTAATATAACACCACAAAGAGTTTGGTTGGATTGCCGAAACATGATTAACCTAATAATCCCAAAACTTTTCTAAGCCTTATGTTTGGTAGTAGAGGCTGGTAAGCTAGTAAATTTGTTAGCTTACTGATATACCCAGATATAAACATAAACTACAAAGCTAAGGGTGTTGAATTATTAACTATGTATATTCACTTGAGAGATCCCAACCACTAAACATTGTGTAGTTATCACCTTTAAGATACAATTAGAGGTATGTCCTAAGGGAAATTCTACAATTTATTGTAAATTAATTAACTATGAAATCAATTCTCGTTCAAAATAAAGGTGTTTCTTCTTTCTGTTATGTATTTGTTATAATGTGTTATAAACAAGTAAATGTTTAATTAAAATATATTTAATAGAGAATCCAGTAATAAGTTTTGTGATTGTAGTTACAAAGTGTTGTAACCGTGAGTTATTTATCACAATAAAATTAAATATATCATTTTAAATGTTCCTAGTTAAGATGCATCGAGACTGGATATCAATGTATCCGTTGAGACTAGAGTATGTAACGCTCTCCAATTGTTGGGCAGTTCATTACTTATGACTGCAAGGGGTACCTAGTGGTTATGTACTAATAGATATTGGATAACTATGGAACGACTCATTCGATAGTTTTCTGTTGGTTATTATAATTAAGGTTAAATAGAAAATATCAATGTGAATAATTTATGCAGTTCTTTCGATTGAGAATACTATGAATCTTCAATATAAAAACTCCGCTTTGATTAAATCTAATCATGACATTGCGTCCATCGAGTGACTATAGTTGGGTCTAGTGGAATTATTGGAAGTGAAGCACTATTCAAGAGAGGATTCGTCTCCATAGTTATATGTGGTTAGTACCACGGTCAATTCAAGTCAACCCAAAGTCAAAATCTCTAGCAAATGTAGTTCAGTTAACAATAATTATTATTATTGAACCAATCACTTTATGTTTGGACCATAGAGTCGAATGTGGACGATGTGGGAATTTTGACCAATGCCAAATTCAATTAGTCCAAAGTGATACAGTTTTGACGAAGAGAATTGGTGGAAATAATTGTCATAACGGGGTAATGCTTATTAAATTAAAATGAATTTTTTTTTTCAAAAACGAGTAAGCTATAAATTTGACCATATTATGACACCACCTGCTAAGTGAAGTGTGAACGTTAGTATTCAAGTAGTTCAATGTCAATCGCTGACCAAATTTACTCACAAGAGTCACACAACTGAAATGATGAAATCTCTTTAGACCAAACAATTAAATTAAGTTTATAATTGTTATAAATTAATGATATTAATTAATATTTATGAAATATTAGTTATAAAATTTGGATATGATTATAGAAATAAATCTGTTCCACGTATTTATAAAAATTATAAATATGTTGATCGATATGAGATATTGATAACAAATTTAGTTAAATATAATTTGTCTATATTTAATTGGGTTAAATGGGTTCACAAACCCATGCATCTTAGAGGGATAGGTGGCTGGTCCAACATGGGGAAGGGGCAGCTACATGTATGTGCAATTAGGGTTTAAGATGTGTCGTTGAGATCAATATTTGCTCTCTTGTCCTATCTGTATAAAAGCCAATCTCGAAACCCTAATTAGAAGCTAATTCTTTTTTGAGCCGCTACTATCTTCCTCCTCCTCCTCCTCATTTTAATGGCAGCAACTATCCTCTAAAATCATCCCTAAAAATTCTCAAATATAACTCAGATTAAAAAGAATACTAATTTGGAGTAGAAGGTCTCCAATTCCGGATTAGCAACCTGACGGATTGGGAATTGTTCTAAGAAGAGGAATCATTGTTCAACGTGGACTCAAAGGCTTCATTTGGAGGTGAACTTTCATTTTTTTTTTTTGATTTCAAGTTTATCATATAAAAGTTGATTTACATCCAAATCAACTATTTGTATTCAGATCTGTTTATTGTTTAGATTAAGTGAGATTTAATTGGGTACGTGTTGTTACAATTGGATTGGTTTAATAACTTAATAAATTTTTACATGTGTTTTTATTCAGAAAATATTTTAGATTTTTATAACTTAATTTAATAATTTTTTCAATTAATTTATTTTTGACCTGCAACTAATTATTTAATTAAAAATATAATTTCAATTAAGAAAATTTCAGAAATTTTTCCTAGGCCTAAAATATGTCTCAGGTACCTTTAGAAAAAGTTTTATAATTTTCAACTTGATTTCATATTTTTTAAGAATTAATTTGATTGCGAGCTATTATCAATTATTTAATAATAAGTATTATTTTAATTGAGAAAATTCCATAAATTAATCTTAAGCCCCAAATGTGTTTCCAGTATTTTTAAAATTATAAAACTTGTAATTTTATCATATAATTATTTTACATTAATTTATTGTGGTAGAAACTGTTTTATTCAATAATATATATATATATATATATATATATATATATAGACACACACACACACACACATATATTCATATGCATATATTAATATCTTATTTTGACATATTACATTGGCACATATTTGGACAAATTACAATACACACAAAATGAGCTAATGTGTCTATTGCAATGTAAATCCTAGCATCTTTATACCGGTACATTATACCCTTCATGGATTATGTTGTTACACATGCACACACACACATATATGTATATATATGTATATGATACATACATACATACATATATATATATATGTACTTATATAAATAAATAAATAAAACTAATAAATCTCAAACTATAATTTATACAGTTAGAATACCTATGGACATAGTAATAAATCTTACCATGAATAATTATTTCTTAATGACATTTAATGAATCAATCAATTCAAATTAATGGGTGAAAATGAAAGGTTTCTCTCTCCACTTAATACAATTAATTATTGTTTTAGGGAAAGAAATGAAAGGTTTCATTCCTATACACTAACTCTTATAAATAAATGTTAGGTCTATTTGATGCACTATACATTTGAAATTAAACTTATTTAAACTTCCCTTTAACTAATTTTAATAGAATACATGATTTTATTTAAACCAAATTTAGAAAAGTTCTAAATTAAATTTAGACATTGTAGGCCCATAAAAGATCCAAAATGGTAAAAAAAAAAATGAAATTCATCCATTTCTTCCGCTGCGGGATGGCCCAGTTCGTACAATGGTATCAGAGCCCAATAGTCTATGCGGTCTACATTAGTCATATTAGGGCTAACTAATTAAGCTTGCCCACTTAGTACGAAGTCTAGAAAGGTAATGTATAGGATTGGAATTGGGTAATCAAGTACCTTGTCTTACCTGCTTACCGGCCTGGCCTGAAAGGCGAAGTGAGCTCAAAGGTTGCCCGTAATAGAAAAGGCCCAACTTGAATTGGGCCTTGGACTAAAATTAGCTACAAGGGCCTCTTTAGCAAGTGGAATTAGTTTCTAGGACACACAATTGAAATAATTATTTTCAAGGACAAAACGCAAAATAATTAGTTTCTAGGGCCTAAAAACCTATGAAATTATGTCCTTGAAAGCAATTGGACTGCTGACATTGTCCTTAAAAGTAATTATTTTGCTAACTTTGGCCCTGAAAGTAATTTCTTTGAATGTGTGTCCTAGAAACTAATTGGACTGCAAAGTTTGTCCTTTTGGTGAAATGCCCCTTTTCAAAATCGTTTTGAAAATTAAAGTTAAATTTAAAATAAATTATGATTATTATAAAAATTATAATACAACATAATTTTTCAAAATGTTTGAAAACCTATTCACATTAATTTCAAATTTCAAATTTATTAATAAGATTAATAAAAATAAATTAATTAAATAAGTTAATTAATTAATGAATATGTACATGTATTATATATTGAGATATATGTTATATTGTTTTAAATTGTTTAAAATAACATAAGTATACATGTATGTGTATGAATTGAAGTTTGAAATTAATATAATTTAATTAAAATAGTTTAATTGAATTAATTAATTAATTAAATTACACATTTATATGATATATGTGTTATACTATAATAGTTCTAATGTATAATAATTAATGAATATAAATGTTATATCAATGTCAAATTAATTAAAATGTTAATTAATAAAATTGATTAAATACGATTTAATTAAAATAAACTAAAGGTGGAACCTAAAAGAAACCCATAATAGACTTAAGAAATAAATACATACGTAATCGTACGTATATCATGATTTCGATGTGTTCGACACTTGAATCATGAGGGTATTTCATAAGAATTACATTATTTCATAACTCAATATCTTTCAATTTAATGTTGTCATCTACCATATGTGTGTGTATACATACATACATACATACATACATACATATATATATATATATATATAAATTACTTGCATACTTCTTGGTTGTTGAGAAAACTCAAGTTAGGGATGTTATATGTAGTATTAGTAATAGATTGAATAGACGAGGTAAGATAACTTTATGTATTTGTTAAACAAACTCAAGGTACATATACTATACTTAGGCCGTCGCGATAAGGTAGGTACGAGTGAATAATTTCATTTCAATTTGTTGAGCAAACTCAAGGTCGAGTGAAATTAGGACAAGGCACCAAGGGTTAAGAGTTGTATATGATACAACCGATTATGAGTTATCCATCATCCTTGGAGCTATGACTTGTTAAGAAAACTCAAGGTCGGAATTCCAAGACGGACGAGTCTTAACATCTAGTAGGGTAGTCAAAAGACTTCTATGTTTCGACTTAGGGTTTAGCGAAATATAAAAGACTTGTGGGAGCTTATTAGTAAAATGAAACATAAAGTTTGACCTTACTAATATTATAAGAACATCTACTATTATTTATCCTAATAATCAACCACATAAACATGTAGAAAATGTCAACTCCAAAGCTATTTTTTGAAAGCGACAGGCTCATTAGACCTAATTATATGGACCAGCTAAGATCAATTAAGATAGCGTTAACTTATGAGCGCCTTTGGACTTTTGTTACATGTGAACCCAAAACTGAACCCGCTGATGACGCAAACCCTAAAGAACGACTTGCTTATATAAAGTAGCAATATGACTTAGAGATCGTCTAAGTTTTCACGTTGTTTACCTTAGACAAACCGTTGCAAAGGCAATACGAGAACATGTCTGTCCATGAGATTTTTAGTAGTCTCCAAACTCTTTTTGGTGAACAGTCTCGTTCTGCAAGGTACAAAATTTTGAAGAAACTGTTTAACACTAAAATGACCAAGGGATAGAAAGTGGACGATTATCGTTCTAATGATGTAAGGCTATATTGATAGACTTGCACAATTAGACGTAAAGATAAGCAACGAAATGCAAGTAGACTTGATACTTGGTTTTCTCACTTCTCGTTATGAACCGTTCATAACGAATTACAACATGAACCAATTAAATGCAAATCTTGTTAAGCTCCTCAATATGTTAAGGTCAGCCGAGTCTGCATCTAAGGATCACGGTGTCATACTTGCTATGAAGGGTAATGCATCATCTTCGAAAGGTTTGAAGAAGCGAAAAAGATATGGTAAGAAAAAGAGAAGTAAGAAGACTGATGACAAGAGTAAGTGTCACCACTGCCACAACAAAGGTCACTGGAAAAGGAAATGTCCAGAGTACTTGAAGATTGTAAGTGAAAGGAAATAGAATGGCTCTGAGGCTCCATTAGGCACATTCATGATTCAAAATTGTTTTGCAATCAACAGAATGTCTTAGGTTTTAGATTTTGGATCTCGAACTCATATATGTAATTTGTTACTGGGGCTTAGGAACTAGCGCCGCATGGTAAAATGAGAAATGAGCCTCCAAGTTACTGAAGGATCCATTATAGATGCAACGGCAGTAGGAGATTATAATTTAGTTTTGCCTAATATTGTAGTATTGATATTAAATAATTGGTATTTTGTGAAAAAATTTATTTGTGGAATTGTATCTGTTTCTAGATTGTCTGAGACTGAATATGTTTTTCATTGTGCAAACAATGTTATAAACATTAGTTTGAATGTAAATAAGGTCTGTGTTGGTGTTTTTGAAAATGGCATTTATGTGATCAATACTAATTATGTGTGTTCTATGAACAAATCTTCTAACAATATAAATGAAAATTATCTTTAGCACGATAGGCTAGGTCGTATTAGTGAGAAACGACTTCACAAATTGAAAAACAAAGGTTTTCTTCCGTCACTTGATTTTGAATCATTTGACACATGTGAGTCGTGTCTCAAAGGTAAAATGACCAAGCACCCCTTTAGTGGGAGTAACTGAAAGAGTTGATGAACTCTTAGGGCTGATACGTAGTGATATATGTGGCCTAATGCCTATAGTTACCAAAGATAATAGTTCATACTTTGTTCCTTCATTGATGATTTCTCAAGACTAGAATTTTTTTTTTGAAAATGGGTAAAAGCTTTATTAATAAGGTAGAAGCCCAAACAAGAGGTTGGCCCGACCCTTCACAAACTTATCAAGTAAAGGAGTTTGCGATTACATCAAACAGCAGAAAAAAAAGAAAACTGCTTTGTCTTCCTTCAAGCTTTTCACGGTGGTTTCCATGGCCTCTCAAAGCGAATCTCATTATTTTCTACTTTTAGTCCCATCTTCTGCAATGTCTCTTGTTCAGCAGCTGATAAATCTATAAGTACTTCTCTCCTTACTCTTTTCATGACGATTTGAACATCTCTTCTGGCCATCTCACTGACTGCATAATCATTTTTGTGGTTTTTTTTAAAAATACGTCGATTCCTCTCTTTCCACACATGCCAAACAGAAGTAGTCAGCAAAATGGAAGCAACTTTTCCCATTAAGCTTTTGGTTTTCCAACGTCTAGTCAGGTAAATCGCAATTTTGCTCAAAAATTCATCTTGTAAGTTAAAATCCAGAATTAGCTTTTGTTTATCCCAAATGGTTCTGGTAAATTCACAGGAAAAGAAAAGATGTTTATGATTTTCTTCCTCCACATTACATAGGACATATGTCGAATTATGTACAATTCCCCATTTTCTTAGTCTATCCATTATAGGAAGCCTGTGAATGAGAGCCTTATAAGTTGTTTGATACATTTTAGGAGTACTAGCTCTATTCCAGACTATTTGAGCCCATTCAATTTCATTTTCTCTTTCCCTAAGATGGTCCCAAGCTGATTTTATAGTGAATTCTTTGTTATTTGGTTTCCATAACCAAGAGTCGGCCAATAATTGGAACTGAGAGGAATACTCATTATATCTTGTCTAATCCGAGTTACTGGACAATCAGAAGGAAATACCCAAGAGTAATCATGAATAATTTTATCCAACATAAAGTCTCTTCCTCCATAAGCAGTAAAACTATCCCAACCTAATTTATTTATAACACATTCATTATTCAACCAGGGATCAAACCAGAAACTTGTGCCCTTTCCAGTTGCAATTTTTCTATATACCAGGTTATGAATGTCACTTCTAGCCCTAAGAATTGTCCTCCATGTGCCTGATGCATTTATATCCTCCTTCTGAATCCAGAAATTATCTTTTAGATATCTGCTCCTCATCCATTTAGCCCAAAGACCCTTACCACCGAGAATTTGCCAAGCCAATTTAGCTGCATAAGCTTTTTTCAGATTCCTGAGGTTTTTGAGTCCAACTCCTCCTTCATTTTTTGGTTTGCATAAAGTTTTATATGAAACTTTGTGGATGCCCCCTCTCCATATAAAATTGGCACAAACACTTTCAATTTCATCAATGGAAGCACAAGGAATTTGAGATGTTTGCAACCAAAATCTAACCATGGAAGTAATAACAGTGTGAACTAGTTCAATCCTGCCAGCAAAAGATAGAAATTTTGAGCTCCAGCTTTGAAGCTTGTTTCTAATTATTGTGACAAGAACTCCACATTCCCTGTCAGTGATAATACTAGTTGATAATGGAACACCAAGGTATTTAACATGTAGCTGCCCCTCCTCAAAATCAAAGAGTGAACAAAATGACTCTTTGTTTCTGCAGTGATCATTAAAGTAGCTTTTAGTTTTCTGCTCATTAACCATCAGCCCAACAAACTACTCAAGTTGGTGAAATATGTCGTTCAAATCCATAATAGCAGTATGATTAGCTTTGTAACAAATAATAAGATCATCAGCATATAGAAGATGTGTTATTTGAGGCTAATTTTATAAACTGGCTGTATTATGTTGTTGTGAGTGTAAACTTCCATTCGAAGAGTAAAGAATTCCATTGCAACATCAAATAAATAAGGGGATAGGGGATTAGCTTGTCTCAAACCCCTGTTACTCTTTATAAACTCTCTAGGCGCACTATTGATTAATATAGAGTAAGTGGGTAAGCTTATACATTCTTTAATTAGATTCAAGATTTTACCAGAAAATCCCATACACCTCGTCAAGACTAGTATATATATATATATATATCTTATGAAGAACAAATCCGACATCTATGGGAAGTTTGTTGAGTACAAAAATGTAGTAGAAAATCAAACGGGCCGGAAGATTAAAATTCTTCAATTAGATCGAGGAGATGAGTAAGTTGGACAGGATTTCCAACAATACTTAAAAGATAATGGGACCATCTCTTAGGTTACTCTAGCCTATACTCCACAACACAATGGTGTGTTAGAGCGAAGGAATCGAACCCTATTAGATATGGTTCGTTCCATGATGGGTAAGGCTGAGTTACCTCTTTCCTATTAGGGATATGCGCTAGAAACTACAGCGATATGTTGAATTGTTACCCACTAAATCTGTCCCCAAAACACTATATGAGATGTGGTATGGTAAGAAACCCAATTCAAATATTTGAAAGTATAGGGTTGTCCGACATACGTTAAGAACACTGGTCCATATAAACTAGAGGCAAGATCAGTGTTGTGTAAGTTTATAGGATATCCCAAAAACTTGATGGGATATATATTCTACAATACCGAGGAACAAATGGTCATTGTTTCTAGACACGCTATCTTTTTAGAAAAGGAATTTCTATTGAAAGAAATTAACAACGAAGTTGTAGACTTGGATAAGATCCGAGAAACTAACACTAAGGCCGAAACCGTGGGAAAAACAAGTTCACCCGTATACAAAAACACGCAACCTATTAGAAGGTATAGTAGGGAAACTCACGGACCAGAGAGATACTACAGTTTTCTCGTGGATGGAAAAATGGAGGGTTGTGTCTTAGATGATGACACTCCTCTGACTTTCTACCAAGCACTTCAGAGTAAGGACTCTACACTCTAGCTTGGAGCTATGAAATCCGAAATGGACTCCATGTACGAAAGAAAGTTTGGACTTTGTCGGACATACCCGAAGGGATAAAACCCATTGGTTGCAAATGGATTTTTAAGTAAAAACTAAATGCAGATGGTGAAGTGGAGACTTACAAGGCCAGACTAGTTGCGAAAGGATTTCATCAAATTCAAGATGTTGATTATGACGAAACCTTTTCACCCGTAGCCATGCTTAAATCAATTTAGACTAGCTAGCCATTTGCTGCATTATATGACTACAAAATATGGAAAATGGATGTAAAGACGGCTTTTCTAAATGGTGATTTAGAAGAAACCGTTTATATGTCGCAGCTAGAGGGTTTTGTGGTCAGTGGGAGTGAAGGCAAAGCTTGAAAGTTGTTAATGACCATTTACGGACTAAAACAAGCTTCAAGGAGTTGGACCAAGTGTTTTGATAAAGTAATCAAATAGTTTGTTTTTTATCAGAACACAGAGGAAGCATACATATGCAGAAAGGAACATGGCAACGATATCTTTTTCTTAGTACTCTATGTCAATGATCTATTATTGATTGGAAATGACACTTCATTATTGCAATCAGTGAAAGCTTGACTTTCTAAAAACTTCTCCATGAAGGATTTGGGAGAAGCAGCCTATATACTTGATATAAAGATCTATAGAGATAGATCTAAGAGGACGTTGGGATTGTCCCAATCCATGTACATAGACACCATACTAAAATGGTTTAGTATGGAGAATTCTAAGAAGTGTTCCAACGTAATCTGGAATCGCCCTTTCTAAAAAAGACACTCCTCATACCGATAAGGAGAAAGAGCGTATGAAGAGGATTCCCTATGCTTCAGCCATAGGATCCATAATGTATGCTATGATGTGTACTAGATCGGATGTGGCATAGGCATTAGGATGCGTAAGCCCATACCAGTATAATCCTGAAGAAAAACATTGGATGGCTGTAAAAAGTATACTTAAGTATTTGAGAAATACTAAGGACTTATTCCTTATATATGGGAATGGATAACTCCTTATGAAGGGGTATACGGATTCGAGCTTTCAAAGTGATATAGATGATAGTAAATCGGTATCAAGCTATGTCTTTACACTAAATAGTGGAGTTGTTAGCTGGAAAAGTTCCAAGCAAGAAATAGTTGCTGATTCCACGATGGAGACCGAGTACATCGCCCTAAATGAAGCAGCAAAAGAGGTAGTTTAGATGCATAAATTTTTGAGTGAGCTTGGAGTGACGTTCGATATCGAGAATCTTATGGCATTATTTTGTGACAACAATGCGGCGATATAGATTGCAAAGGAACTAAGAGCACACAAGAAGTCATGACACATTCTTCGAAAGTTCCACCTGATTAGAGGATTCATTAAGAAGAAAGAAGCTGTGATTCAACGGGTAGATACCTAGGACAACATAGCAGATCCATTCACTAAAGGCCTGGCTCGGTCAGTTCTCGAGAAACTATTTGAAGGGATGGGAATGAGATTCCATAATTGGCCCCAAGTGCAAGTGGGAGATTGATAGAGTTAGGAGTATGTCCTATGGGCAATTCTGTAATTTATCGTAAATTAACCAACTCTGAAATAAATTCTCGTTCGAAATGAAGGTGTTTCTTTTTTCTGTTATTTGTTATAACGTGTTATAAACATTAAATGTTTAATTAAAATATATTTAATAGAAAATCCATAAATGGTATGTTTTGTGATAATAGTTACAAAATGTTTGTAACCACGGGTAATTTTTCACAATAAAATTAAATATACCCTTTTAAATGTTCCTAGTCAAGATGCATCGAGACTGGATATCTATGTATTCGTTGAGACTAGAGTACGTAACGCTCTCAAAATGTTGGGTAGTGTATTACTCATGACTGCTGGAGGCACCTAGGGGTTACGTACTAATAGTGGAACGACTCATTCGGTAGTTTTCTATTGGTTATTATAACTAAGGTCAAATGGAAAATATCAATGTGAATAATTTATGCAGTTCTTTCAACTTGAGAATATCGTGAACCTTCAACATGAAAACTCTGCTTTGATTATAGTCTAATCACGACATTGCATCCATCGAGTGACTATAGTTGGGTCGAGTGGAAGTATTGGAAGTAAAGCACAATTCAAGAGAGATTCGTCTCCTCAGTTATATGGGGTTAGTATCACAGCCAACTCAAGTCAACCCAAAGTCAAAATCTCAAGCCAGAGTAGTTCGGTTAACAATAATTGTTATTATTGAACCAAGAACTTTGTGTTAGGATCATAGAATTGAATGTGGACGATGTTGGAATTTTGACCATTACCAAATTCAACAAGTCCAAAGTGGTATAGTTTTGACGAAGAGAATTGGTGTAAATAATTGTCACAACTGGGCAACACGTATTAAATTAAAATGGATTTTTCTGAAAATGAGTAAGCGGTAAATTTAGCCATATTATCAAACCACCTGCTAAGTGAAGTGTGAACTTTAACATTCGAATAGTTCGATGTTAATCGCTAACCGAATTTACACCCAAGAGTCACACAACTGAAATGATGAATTCTCTTTAGGCCAAACAATTGAAATAAGTTTATTATTATTATAAATTAATTAAATTAATTAATATTTATGAAATATTAATTATAAATTTTGGATATGATTTGAGAAATAAATTGTTACATGTATTTATAAAAGGTTATAAATATGTTGATCGATATGAGCTATCGATAACAATTTTTTTTAAATATAATTGGGTTAAATGGGCTAACAAACCCATGCATCTTAGAAGGATAAGTGACCTATCCAACAAAAGGAAGGCAGTTACATGTATGTGCACTTAGGGTTTGAGATGTGTGGTTGAGATCATTGTTTGCTCTCTTGTCCTATCCATATAAAAGCCAATCTCAAAACCCTAATTAGAAGCTAATTCTTTTTTGAGCCGCCACTTTCTTCTTCTTCTTTCTCATTTTAATGGTAGCAACTATCCTCTAAAATCATCCCCAAAAATTCTCAAATCCAATTCAAATTAAAAAAAATACTAATTTGTAGTAGAAGGTTTCCAGTCCCGGAATAGCAACCTGACAGATTGGGAATTGTTCTACGAAGAGAATGTTCAATGTGGACTCAAAGGCTTCATTAGGAGGTGAACTTTCATTTATTATTATTGTTTTGATTTCAAGTTTATCATATAAAAGTTGATTTACATCCAAATCACCTATTTGTATTCAAATCCGTTTATTGTTTAGATTATGTGACATTTTTGTGGGTACATGTGTTTGTTACAATTAGATTGGATATGTGCTTGTTGTAATATTTTGTTTATTTTCTTATTATTGAAATAATTTTCTAAAAAAATTAATTTTGATTTATATTAATATATATATATATATATTATATATAGATCTAGATTAAATGTATACAAATCGACAAATTGTTGTTATGTATAATTGTGTAAATGATTTTACATATTTGATCTCAAAATTTTCATATAACGATTTATACCTATTATAAATCATAAAATATAAAAATATTTTATTAAATATGTATATACAATTATTATTATTATTATTTAATGATTTTGTAAATTGTTTATTATGTATAAAATAATTAATGGTTCAAAATTTCAATTTTATAATTTTAATATTTGCTTCACCATGTAAGAAGCTCACTGTAAAAATTTTGGATTTTAAAACTTAATTTAATATTTTCTAAAATTAATTTACTTTTGGCCTGCAATCAATTATTTAATTAAAATATAATTTCAATAGAAAAAATTCTAGAAATTTTCTTAAGCTTTATATATGTCTAAGGTACCTTCAGAAAAATTTCAAATTTATATAACTTAATTTAATAATTTTTTTAATTAATTTATTTTCAGCCTGCAACTAATTATTTAATTAAAAATATAATTTCAATTAAGAAAATTACATAAATTTTTCCTAAGCCCAAAATATGTCTCATGTACTTCAGAAAAAGTATCAGAATTTTCGACTTAGTTTCATATTTTTTTAAGAATTAATTTGATTGTGGGATTTTATCATTTATTTAATAATAAATATTATTTTAATTGAGAAAATTCCATAAATTAATCTTAAGCCCAAAATGTGTTTCCAGTTTTTCTGAAATTATAAAACTTGTATTTTTATCATATGATTATTTTACATTAATTTATTATGGCAGAAACTATTTTATTCAATAATATATATATATATATATATATATATATATATTATATAATCATATACATATGTTAATATCTTGTTTTGATGTATTATACAAGCACATATTTGGACAAATTACAGTACACACAAAATGAGCTAATGTGTCTGTTGCAATGTAAATCCCGACATCTATATACGGGCACATTATACCCTTCACGGATTATGATGTTACACATGAACACACACACACACATATATATATATATATTTATATTTATATGTATGTATGTATGTATATGTATATGATACATACATTCATATATATATATATATATATCTGTGTGTGTATGCTTATATAAATAAATAAACAAAATTTAATAAATCTCAAACTATAATTTGTACAATTAGAATACATATGGACATAATAATAAATATTGCCATGAATATATTATCAATTAATGAAATTTAATGAATCAATCAATTAAAATTAATGAGAGAAAATGAAAGGTTTCTCTCTCCATTTAATACAGTTAATGCTCTCAATTAATTCTTGTTTTAGGGAAAGAAATGAAAAGTTTCATTCCCTATACATTAACTCTTATAAGTAAATGTTATGTGTATTTGATACACTGTACATTTGAAATTAAATTTATTTATACTTCCCTTTATCTATTTCAAATAGACTATATGATTTTGTTTAAACCAAATTTAGAAAAGTTCTAAATGAAATTTAGACTTCATAGGACCATTAAAGATACAAAATGGTAAAAAAAAAGAATTGAACTTCATCCATTTCTTCCGCTGCAGGCTGGCCCAGTTCCTACACATTGTTCGGTAATTACCCCATAGCTAAACCACCCAAAATAAAACCACCTAACCTAAGTGTTAAAATATACTCAAGCACTTAAGTCAAAATTGCAAGCACAACCATTTGCATTGAAAACTTAACCTAGTGTACCCTAGCATTTTCCTAATGTCCTTGTAACCGAACCCTAGATCAAACCTATAAACTCTAAGGACATAAAAGATTAAAACATTTTTATGAGCCAATACACGATGATGGTTTAACAATCGTTGTTTGAATACAACCCACTTAAGCAGAGCTAACTAGTTACCTCCCTATTTAGCATCTATCCTAAAATCCACGACTAAGCCTAATGTTTCAAAATCTCATACAAAGACTTAACCTAGGATTGAGACTTGTTCTAATGGAATAGCCCAAGTATTAAACATAAATTTATGGATGTGAAAATACCTCGATTATCCCCAACTATAAACTTGTCAAACCTAAATATTAAGGGAGCCATATTGATAGCAAAAATTATTAAATTAAATGCTTAAGTTAATGATTAAAGTAATTACCTTGATGAATTATGAAGTTAGAATTCAAAAATCGAGATTTGAAGTCGATTTGAACCAGATATGGGTGCTTGTACAGTTGGGAGACGAAGGGTTTTAGGATTTTGGGAGTAGAAGCTGAAATGATGTAAGCATGTATGGTACTAGGGTTCAAGCCCTTATACAGGCTGATAAAACATTAGTTGGCATCAAACCTAATAACCCCGGATCAGCAACAGCCAAACAGAAATGTGTTTTTGGTAATAAATGCAGAGCAAAATTTGAGTTGAGGGGAATGGAGTAAAAATGTGACCGTAGAAGGCAATATGCAAATTAGGAAGGCATGAACAAGCTCTATGTGGAGGAATAATTAAAGCACATTATGTATTCCACAAAGCGTACTTTAGTGTGCAAAGGTTGTGGATGTTTCCACCCACAGAACAATAAATACGAAGAGTTGATATAAGGAACAAGGATAGCTAAAATGACAGTGATATAAAGGTTGCTACCGAGCTAAGGATCCAAAGTAGGAATGTAGAAAGATCACAAAGTGTCATGAGAAGAAGTGGGGAAGGAAACAAAGAGAAGCACAATGGGCCTCCTCTGCCCGGTATAAGCACTATTGGATAGAAATTTCTATCTGGTAGTACTACTACCAGACAAGATTTCTTAGCTACAGTACCACTAGCGAGCATGAATTCTTGTCTAGTATTATGCTCACCAAACAAGATTCCTTATTCGATGGTGAAACTACTAAACTGAAATTCTTGTTCGATAAGCAAAAGAACCAGACCATAAAGTAAGTGAGATTGAAGGTGGCTAGGAAATAGACTAAGCTTATCTATTAGCCAGTGCAATATTGGAACCCTCTTCTTTTTCCAAACTGAACTAACCAAGCGTATAAGAAAATTCTAGATTCAATCTTTTATATATGGAAATTCTAGATTGTATCTTCTATATATGTAAATAACCAAACCTTGCAAGGAAAATAAGGAGACTGCCTATTTTATTGGCCTAGCCTCCCTATAACTTCATTTCTATCATTACCTAAGCTTCCAACAACAATGGCAAATAATTCTGGAGAGCCGAAACAGCTGAACCCAAATTACCAAACAAAGATCTTGGAAGCCATATTTCATTCTAGATCATTTTATTTTGTATATCTAATCATTTTGTAACTGATCTATAAGAAAATAATGAAAATGAACAGTGGATGTAGGCATGCTCCGACCGAAACACTATAAATACTTATGCACTTTATCTTATTGCATTTTCATTTCTATATATAATTCGACCTATTAAGAAACTATAGAACCACATATAACATAGTTGTGTCATACATACAATATACAAAGCTCTACAACAAATTGGTTGGAGGTATTTGCCATTTTGTGTGCAAATATTAACTTTGTAAGAAAATGTAACACCCTAATTTTTGATAACATTATTCAGGAGATTTAATTAGATAAATTAAATAGAATAATGTAAATGTTAAGTGATAAGGGGATTGAGATTTGAGTAAATACATAAGGGGCCGTGCTCAATTTAATTAATTAAATGGGCTTAAGAGTGGTTTAAGTTAATTAATTTACATAAGGGCATAATGGAAATTAGCCGCATATAACCCCGACCCTTATATATATTCACGTCCCTTACACCATTTACGGTTATTTTCTCATTTCACAAAAACGCAAAACAAAAACGTAAAGAGGACCGACCATTAACAAGGAAAAGAGAAGAGAAATCGAAGCAAAGATAAGAAATTAAAGAAGGGGAATAAATCTCAATCTCAATCCAATCTCCTTATCATAATTAAGGCGAATAATAATTTATACCATCCCTATTTTGATTTATGAATATGTGTTTTCGAATTTAAGATTAAATTCGTTTATATGATGTTTGGGATGATGATATGCTTGAATTATAATCTATTTGAATTAAATGAGATTGTTTAAATAGAGATTTATGCGATTTTAGGGCAAAACCGATTGAAATGATGTTTGAATGCCATGGAAAATTTTTATGTTATGTCAAACATGATTTTGGAGTTGGGTTTTAATTTTGATAATTTTTCAAGCTATGGAAATATTATTATGAATTTTCAAAGGAAATCATGGTTAATTGGGTTTAGAAATTTATTTCAGGAATTATATTGAGAATTTGGGTCTGAAATTTTGGTATGTTAGATAACATGATTAAAGTGAATTTCTAGAATTTTTGGGGATTTTTCCTAAGTGATTCTATGCAAATTAAATTATTTTAGAAGGACTTATTTGCAATATTGGTTTTTGTTTAATGGAAGGGCTTATTCACTAAATTAACCTTGATTTAGATTTGAAATTAAGCGGCAGTTATTTTAGTAAAGAATTTGAAAAGTTGAGGCAACCAATTACAGATATACATGTGGCAGGTTAGTTAGATAAAATTTGCTTTAAGTGGCATTAATCAGCATTTACTTAGAAAAGCGGGTTCCGCCTCTAATAAAAGTACCTTTCGACTCAGAGCTTCCGCCTTCAATCAAGTCGAAACCCCACTACACCAAAACCAATACACAAGGTATCACTTAGTTGGTACGTAGTGGACTGGAGGAAAGGCGGAAGGCATGGTGTCGAAAGCATTGCTTCCGATGGGGTCGCTACCTTTGTTTGTTTAAAAAGTGAAGCTCCTACCTTTGTTTTATTAAAACCTTTGAAGGAGTCGAAGCATATGTTTTCGAAAGAGGTTTTCTAAAGGCTTTCGAAGGGGTTGCCATCTTATGTTTTAAAGAATAAGCTTTCGAATGGGTTTTTTACTTATAAAAATAATGCTTTCGAAAGTAAGGGTTACGACGTAGTCGGAGCCCTGCTGTCGTTCTTTTGCCTTTCGAGTGCATTGACGTCATCAATGCTTACGAATGGTAGAGCTTGTTTTAAAGATGTTTTAAGCCACTTTATAAATTCTTTTGAAAGGGTCCAAGGGTTTCGAAGGCAATGGCTTCGAAAGGGGGTTTCGATGCCATCCTTCAGTGGTTTGTTTAAATGATCTGAAGCTTTCGAAAGGGATGGTGCCGATGCCATCAAGTTTTCCCCAATACTTTTATATGATAAAGGTGGTTTCGAAAAGATACTTTTGTTTATATTCACTTTGACTCAAATGATATTTTAAGTATAAACCCAATGGTTTCTAAAGAGGAACTTTCAATCGCTTCGGAAGGGATACTTCCAAAGGTTTCGAAAGGGGTACTTTAAAAGATTTTGAAGCTAGTCTTCTAAGCAATACTTTATTAAATTTGAAACGTTTCAGAAGAGAAGTTTTAAAGTGCTTCGAAAGGCATGAGCCTAATGTTTTGAAAGAGATTTATATACTCTCGAAGGAGGTTATGTAGTGAGGGCGAAAGCAAGGTTTTAAAGGTTTCGAAAGCCTTAGTTTTCAAAGAAAATAACCCAATCTCATTTTTAAAGAAAACCATGGCATAAATAAATAAAGTGTTTTGAAAAGGAGTTTTTGAAGAAATTTTCTTTGATTAAAAGGTTAAAGGGATTAACCAAGTTATTGTGTTTGCTTCTTCATATATATATATATATGTATGTATGTATATATTCACATTGTAATGGACCCATAACTGAATTTTGGGAAAGGGCGGAATAACTAGCCAGGTTGACCCAGTAATGAATATAAATTAAGTTAACTCCTAAATGAGTAGAATTGCATCTGGGAGGTCGGGAAGACCAGAATATAGGATGCTAAAATATTAAAGGAAAGATATTGGCAGGGGCCAATAGGTTCTCAGTAAGCCCATGAAAACTGTGTATAGGAAAAGATATTGGTAGGGGCCAATAGGTTCTTAGTAAGCCCATGAAAACTATGTATAAATGAAGATGTCAGAAAGAAAGGTTCATAGCTAGCCCATGAAAACTATAATTTGATATTGGCAGGGGCCAATAGGTTCATAGTGAACCCATGAAAACTCTATCTGGATTAAGATATTGACAGATACCAATAGGTTCCTAGTCAGCCCATGAAAACTAGGATAAGAAGAAAAGATATTGGTGTTACCAATAGGTCCCTAGCCAGTCTATAAAAACTAGGACAATTGTAAAGATATTGGAGTTACCAATAGGTTCATAGTGATCCCATGAAAACTATGTAATTGGACAGGGAGTCCTTAAACATTTAACCGGTTATTAGTCAGCCCATCAAAACTATTAGATTAATAGTAACCCTAAAACTATAACTGTGACAGATAGTCAAAATTAATGGGATGGGTAATCCAAAATAGATTCACTTGTTTTGCATATCATCATATCATAATGTTTTAAATTCTTTTAGCCATTGTGGATGCAGGAGCACAGTATATGGTTTTGTAAAGGTTTTTAGGATACTAGTGAGGGGAAAACCCGTTCCGCTAAGTGGCGTAGTCTCACTAGATATCTAAATGATTTGAGATGGCAGATTATTATTCATACCAGGCATTATGTCTAACTTGAAGTTTATGTTTTCCCCTTAAACTCTCGGATACTCAATTGATTTTGAGTGGTTTGAGAGTTGAGGTTTTCAGGTACCTCATTAGAAGAATAAAGCTTCCGGAGACGTGCAAGAGTCATGATAGCTATCTAGAGTTCTCTTTATTTTTGATTCCGCTGTGTAGTTTGTAAAAGCAAAGTTGTTAAATTGCCTATATATATACTCTGATCATCCAAGGGAGCATCTTCATATGTCGCTCTTGGCGTATGTTGTAATGAATATATTTTCTCTGAACGTGGTTAACGATTGTGGGATTATGTAATGAATTTGAAATGTTTTGAAATGGAATGTGGAACTTGTTTGATGTTTTAAATTTTTTCTATATTCATGTGTTTCTGTGTATCAATGTATCTAACATCGCCATATTTGGTCGCCAAGGATTAATAACTATGGATAACTTCAGCATTCGTAGCCGTTTGAGCCTCTAAGTAGGGGGATGTTACAGAAAATGTAAAGTCAAGAAATAAAGGAAAATAAAAAAGGAAGTACGATTCATAGTTAATGTTAAATTCATATAGATCAATTTACATTTAAGTTGCAATTCCATAGTAACTTAGAATTAATTTAGTTTTGATGAATTTTATGACTAATCAAGGAAAAACAATTAGCAAAATCCTTACACATTCCCCATCATATTTTCTTTATGATATGAATGAATTAGATGACTTATACATGGATATTATTCCATTATAGGCTGTGTAATTAGAATCAGGAGCTCCAACAACATCGGAAAATAAGAATTACATGACCTCTAGCATGCTTAGCTACACTTCATAAAGCAAAACATCTTTAATACTACGCGGTTTGAATCATAATATGTACCTACAAAAAACACACGAAATGCATCTAGTATTGCAACTAATTTGAATTAGTGTTAATCAAGCTGTAGTCTACCAAATTAGATATTACTATGTTATAATTAAAGTCTAAAAATATGCAATTGAGTGTGCCTACATTAAAAGAAAATAAGTTTTAAATATTCATTCGAAACTTGCAATTCATTAAAAAATTCATAAAGAAAAAAATATGTACATTGTGACAAATTTGATCAATCTACAAACATTGATTAAATTATGATCCTATCAACTAGTTAACAAGTTAATCAAACTCTAGATTATGATCTAGACACAATTTTATGAAACATGGCTGCATTTGCATAAAAATTATATGGATCATGTCATTATACATATAAATATTTGAAAGTTACACATATTAAATGATACTCAATTTTTTCATAAGTAAGAAGGCCGACTAATTAAAGTATTTAAGGCTGGCCTAGACCGGTCTAGGCTAACTGAGTCCAAATCAGCTTATAAGCCAACCACGACTAAGGGAAGATCGACTTGGTTTCTTATGTATGTCGATAACCCAAACCATCCTAGGCCTGCATCGGCTCCTCTTCTCAATTACACATCAAGCCTTCTACAAATGAAGTCTCCCAGTGTAGAAACCCCAACAACCAGCTCGTCCACTAAGAAAATGCCTACGCTTAGCTCTTCTCCCATTAGCCGATCGACTCTCTCTTTGGCCTGCTTGCAATTTGGCTCCAGGCCAGCCCGCTTTCTCACACATCTCCCCCCCACCTATCTCCTGATAGGCATAGTTTGAGATTGTCTCAAGGATGTCCCATCATTGATTCAGCTTCGACACCGCCCCCTGCAACCTACACTCCATCTCGTCTCAACCAACTTGGCATGCCCTCGGCTCTCACTAGTTCCCCATCCTCATTATAGTGTTGGCAAGCCAGCTCAACCCATCTTGCCGCCTAGGCATGTGAGAGCAAAGCGATAGGAGGTACAACAAGATGTACCTATTTTTGATAAGAAACATGCCCCATTTCCTAAAAGCATACTACAAGTACAAGCACATTTAATGCAAAAGCATGATAGAGCATGCTCCTGGTATAGTTCTGTTGGCCTTCATCTCAGCCACGCATTCCATTCTTTCGCCAACTGTCTCTCATCAAGTCCATTCAACCAGATCAATGGCCAAATGTACTTCACGCCTGTTTTGAAGAATGATTTTAGTCATCCAAGCATCAGTTCAACTGCTATAAGAAACCCATGCATGGCCACTTCAAGGGATTGATTGGGCCCTTAGTGGAAAGGACACCAGTTTGTTGGTTCCCCGATGGGTGGGCCCGGAGGTTTGGAACCCATGATCTACCACTTAAGCTCCGTGAGATCAGTAGTTCCCTGAGATTGGAAGATTCATTAGTCTTAGATGTGACATCTTTTCTTATTATTCTCTTGTAACTCTTTGTAATTGTAAGAGATTAACTTCATAATGGACGTAGGTAGTGTTTGCGCCAAAAATGGTCACAAACCCCAAGCATTGTGAAAGCACCAGAGGATGAATACAAGTCAGCAATATTCAGACACAAATATCAAATCTAAGCAAGCAACAAACAGCAATCCAGAAATAATGAACAGTGACGCACAATTTATAGTGGTTCGGCTATCTCCGGCCTACGTCCACTTCAAGGTTTTTATGATTTTATTGCTCGATACTTGAAGATTACAATTTCTTATTGCGTAGTACAACAGACTTTATGATTCTAATCTGGATTCTAAGGCGGCAATGGTGATCTGGAGTGAATCTGGCGGAATCTGGGCGCTCCTTAGCTCTTAGAATTGTCTGACCCCTTTTCTGAATGACCAGGGGCTCTATTTATAGGTGTAGGAGGCTGATATTTCGCCTAAATTGAGGGGAGACCAGTTCTGGTACGTCAGGGGGCCCACATGCCCTGCTTTCTGGAAATCCGGGCCCACTTTGGGATCGATTCGAAGCTATGTTCGAATCGATCAAGAAATTGTCCAATCGAGCTGAAATTTGGTGTGAACATTCTTCATCATGTGTTGAAGCTTCTGTGAAAATTTCATAGCATTTGGATGTGTAGATCTCAAGTTATGATCGATTCAAGGTTGCATTTCTGGTTGACTAGCCTGGTTCGAATCGATCTAGTTCGAATCGATTCGTTCGAATCGATCTTGGTTCGAATCGATTCGGTCGACTCGATGCTTACTGCGACGTGGCGCGTGTCTCTCGCTTCGATCCGTTTTGTACTCCGGTTTGACTGGGTCGAATCCATGGCTTGGATTCGAGGTAATGGATTCGAAGGATTCTCAGTTGAAATGGATTCGAAGATGATGGAGTTGAAGCAAGGGAAGTTCGATGGAGTCGAGGCAAGGGAAGTTCGATGGAGTCGAGGCAAGGGAAGTTCGATGGAGTCGAGGCAAGGGAAAACCGATGGAGTCGAGGCAAGGGAAAACCGATGGAGTCGAGGCAAGGGAAGTTCGATGGAGTCGAGGCAAGGGAAGATGATGGAGTCGAGGCAAGGGAAGTTTGATGGAGTCGAGGCAAGGGAAGATGATGGAGTCGAGGCAAGGGAAGATGATGGATTCGAACAGTACCTTCTTCCTACCTTGTATCGATCGTATCTTCTTCGTACAAACTCCGATTAACCTGAAACTTGAAACGTAGCCTCTCCTAGTCCTCATCATCATTTCCAATCGATTCCGTCCTGATTGGAGCTCGACCAAATTTTGACGATATCCATTGCAGCCTTGTTTCCAATTGAACTCCAATCCTGATATCCAGCCGATTTGTTGATATTCCAGCTTTGACCAAAAAGCGGGATAACATTTGCCCCCCAAAACATGCCTTGTGATAAGAAGGCGTGTTTTGAATAATTCCGTATCCGATATCCAAAGTCCGTAGCCAATTCCATGTCCATCCGAACTCGAAGACCGAGCCTTTGATCCATTCTTATCCAACAGCCAATAGCCAAATCCAGGACCTCTCCGGGCCGATATCCAAATCTATAACCTCTCTGGGCTCTTGTCAAGCGCAATCCACACACGACGACCGTGGTCCAGTGTCCCTGGACGCTGATGTAACCTCTCCAGGTTCTTGCCAAGCGCAATCCACACCTGACGACCGTGGTCCAGTGTCCCTGGACGCTGATGTAACCTCTCCGGGTTCTTGCCAAGCGCAATCCACACCTGACGACCGTGGTCCAGTGTCCCTGGACGCAAGTAATGCCGTGGCTTAAGTCCTAAGCCGAATCCTGGTCGCTCCGGACCCTTGCTGAGCATAGTCCATACTCAACGACCTGAAACAATAATTGATAATAGGAGGCCTAAGTCCTAGGCCGAATCCTGGTCACTCCGGACCCTTGCCGAGCATAGTCCATACTCGACGACCGTTTATCAAAAACAATAAAGAATCCAATCAAAATCCAATCCGAAAATCAGAAATCCAAACCGACATCCAAAACAGAAAACCCAAAACAAAAACCAGTCATCCGAACGAAAATCCAAAGCAGAAAGCAAACAAAAACCAGGAGTTCAATCCAAACTCCAAAACCAAACCAGAAAACTAAGTGTCCAATCCAAAAACAAAAGACAGATTTCGCAAAACATGGCTTTGCGGTTTATCATCATTCAGAGCATGCCTAGGGGCTATCTCCGTCCCCATACATGTGTAAATGACTCGGTTGCTCGCCAATGGTTTGCTACTTATTTCATATTATCCTGATCAATTGATTACCAATCGACCATTATTCCTGTACCTCATATCCTCATGGTTTGAGGTAGGCGGTGGTTGCTCCTGCTCCACCGCTGCATTCCGAGCCCCAACATACTGCCTCAACTGCCCATTCCTCACATGCTCCTCAATTATATCCTTTAGGTGCCTGCAGCTGTTGGTATCATGCCCGTCCAAATCGTGGAAGAGACAATGCTTTCCAGATGCCCTCTCCCGCTCGGATGATTCTCTCCTAGCCGGCCTCCGGTAAGGAAGGCGATTCCGAGTTTCCATGAATATCCGCTCCTGCGTCTCGTTTAATTCTGTGTATGTGGAAAACTTTGGATCCTTCCATTGCTTCCTGGATTTTCCTGAATCGTCGCCCAACTTCCTTTTTCCTTTATCTTTGTCCGAGCTTCCGTTGGATGGTCCTCCACCCTCAGTCACATTCACCTCTTTTAACTTTAAGTCCATACATGCATCTTCTTGCCGAAGGAACCTTTCAGCTTCGTGGAAGAATTCCCCGAGATCCAGTGGCGGGTCTCGTACTAAAGATACTTTAAAATCTGAATCCTCTCTGACTCCCGACACTGCCGCCATCAAAACCATCGATGGATCCGGCCGATCCACCGAAGCAACCGCCGCATTAAATCGAGTCAAAAATGCTCTAAGTGATTCATCCGTCCTTTGCTTTACCGATGTCAACGTCATCACGTTCTTAGGTCTTTTGATATGAACCCGAAACTGTCCCAAAAACCTGTCCACCAATTCCCTCCAAGTCCTGATAGATCCTTCTTCCAGCTGCCTAAACCACATTGCCGCTAGATCTGTCAAGTATAAAGGGAAACATCTGGCCATCACTTCCTCCGATGCCCCCAGTACTTCCATGTGTCTAGTATATCTCATCAAGTGATCAGTTGGGTCAGCTTTGCCATTATATGCTTCCACACTAGGTAACTTGAACTTAGGCGGATTCTGAGCTACCCTGATTTCTCGAGCGAACGGACTCCTGTTCACTCCTTCCGAATCTCTATTGGTCAAACCTCCACGCATAGTCTTCCTAATAATTTCCATTAATCCAGCGTTGCCTGTTAGGGGTTGCCCCCCATGCTCTCGTGGGAACTCCGGCACATATTCCTCATGTGGCTCATTAGCCGCAACGTTGGCTCTAGCTTGCTGTACCCCCTCCAAAGGTCCTTCTGCGTTAGATCCTGCGGGCCTGCCCCCAAGCCCTTGTTGATTGCCTTCCGGTTCTGTATTCTGTACTCCATTAGGTTCCGCAACCCTAGTTCCTTGTTCCACATTTGTAGTTGCTGTAGTTGGTCCAAGGTTCTGTGTTCCTGCAGCTCTTATCTGCTCGAAGAAAGTCTGCATCATATCCTGTTGACTCTTCAGCAACCTCTCATGTAACGAATTTGCCATAGCTTCCATTTCATCTCTGGTAATGTAAATCGAAGCTTGTCCTTCTCCAGCACCAGAGGATGCCTCTTGACTTCCTCCCTGTTGGCTTCTCTCAGCTCTTTGCCTTCTACTTGTCTGTCGAGTCATTGTCTTTCAAATGTAAACTCTTCACGCTTTCTAAATCTGAACTTCAATCCGATGTAGCGGGTGCTAGTCGTTCTCGGTGAAAGCACCAAAGTGTTTGCGCCAAAAATGGTCACAAACCCCAAGCGTTGTGAAAGCACCAGAGGATGAATACAAGTCAGCAATATTCAGACACAAATATCAAATCTAAGCAAGCAACAAACAGCAATCCAGAAATAATGAACAGTGACGCACAATTTATAGTGGTTCGGCTATCTCCGGCCTACGTCCACTTCAAGGTTTTTATGATTTTATTGCTCGATACTTGAAGATTACAATTTCTTATTGCGTAGTACAACAGACTTTATGATTCTAATCTGGATTCTAAGGCGGCAATGGTGATCTGGAGTGAATCTGGCGGAATCTGGGCGCTCCTTAGCTCTTAGAATTGTCTGACCCCTTTTCTGAATGACCAGGGGCTCTATTTATAGGTGTAGGAGGCTGATATTTCGCCTAAATTGAGGGGAGACCAGTTCTGGTACGTCAGGGGGCCCACATGCCCTGCTTTCTGGAAATCCGGGCCCACTTTGGGATCGATTCGAAGCTATGTTCGAATCGATCAAGAAATTGTCCAATCGAGCTGAAATTTGGTGTGAACATTCTTCATCATGTGTTGAAGCTTCTGTGAAAATTTCATAGCATTTGGATGTGTAGATCTCAAGTTATGATCGATTCAAGGTTGCATTTCTGGTTGACTAGCCTGGTTCGAATCGATCTAGTTCGAATCGATTCGTTCGAATCGATCTTGGTTCGAATCGATTCGGTCGACTCGATGCTTACTGCGACGTGGCGCGTGTCTCTCGCTTCGATCCGTTTTGTACTCCGGTTTGACTGGGTCGAATCCATGGCTTGGATTCGAGGTAATGGATTCGAAGGATTCTCAGTTGAAATGGATTCGAAGATGATGGAGTTGAAGCAAGGGAAGTTCGATGGAGTCGAGGCAAGGGAAGTTCGATGGAGTCGAGGCAAGGGAAGTTCGATGGAGTCGAGGCAAGGGAAAACCGATGGAGTCGAGGCAAGGGAAAACCGATGGAGTCGAGGCAAGGGAAGTTCGATGGAGTCGAGGCAAGGGAAGATGATGGAGTCGAGGCAAGGGAAGTTTGATGGAGTCGAGGCAAGGGAAGATGATGGAGTCGAGGCAAGGGAAGATGATGGATTCGAACAGTACCTTCTTCCTACCTTGTATCGATCGTATCTTCTTCGTACAAACTCCGATTAACCTGAAACTTGAAACGTAGCCTCTCCTAGTCCTCATCATCATTTCCAATCGATTCCGTCCTGATTGGAGCTCGACCAAATTTTGACGATATCCATTGCAGCCTTGTTTCCAATTGAACTCCAATCCTGATATCCAGCCGATTTGTTGATATTCCAGCTTTGACCAAAAAGCGGGATAACAGGTAGCTTGGTCGAACCACTTTGCATCTTTTGTCATTTACCTCTAAAGGCTCTTTCCCTTTCATTTTTTAATAATTAAGTCTAGTGATTAGCAAGTGACATTTACTCTTCATAAAGTGTTTTCATAACTCTAAGGTTAACGAAAAATATCCTTAACATTTGGGTGCTAGAAGGAGGGTGAACCTCCGATCTTATGATTAGCTATTTCATGTACAAGCTCTTTTCACACTTGGTACCTCACATCCACCATCGGTAGTGGCAGTGGTGGATAGTGTTCCGCCACCTTCTCTAGTTACCAAGATGATTCCTCAACCGCCTTGTTTGGCTTCATGTCATGTGCAATTGCTATGCACATCTACTCATCTACTTACCTTGCTATTACTATCAACCAAATTATGGCAACCATGTGCTCGCCTTGTGTGAGGGTTGTACCCAATAACTCAGAAATGTGCATCAAGATTTAGACCATCATCATCAGCCACTTCATGGAAAAACCCGAGGGTAGAGTAACCCCTAAAAATCTTGGTCTCCTACTGAGCATCCCTACACAAAAATCCTAGAGGCTCAATACTCAAGTTAGTTCCCAAAGCAACCCCCTTATAGTTCACCAAATAGTTCTCTCATGTTTTAAGATGCCTAGACTCCATCGCCAGATTCTTTCTCAAGATCACTTCTGAGCCCATAACCTCTTTTAAAGAATGCATCAAAGACCATGAATGTAACACCCCTAATTTTACTGACATTATTCAGGAAATTTAATTAGAGTAAATTAAATAGAATAATGTAGATAAGGAGATTGAGGTTAATTAATAAACTAGGTGGTCGTGCTTATTTAAAATCTAATGAACTTATATAAATGGTTAGGAAATTAACATAAGGGCATTAGGGTAAATAACCACCCCATACTTCCCACCCTTATACCATTCCCATTAGGCTTTGCACGTTCATTTTATCTCGAACAAAAATATTTATAACCGTATGAAACAAGGTCGACCATTAGGAAGGAAGAAGAGAAGAGCAAATCAACTAAATGCTTAGGATTCAAGTTAGAATGAATCAATCTCAATCATACTTCAATTTCCTTATCCGATCCTAGGTGAATAATAATTTCTACATCTCTATTTTGATTTTTACATCATATGATTTCAGATTTAAGGATAAATCTGTTTTATGATATATGTTGAATGATGATATGCTTGTTTATTATTTATATGTGTTTAAACAAGGTTTTTTAATAAGGGATATACACGGTTTTAGGGAAAAAATTAGATGAAATTATTTTTAAATGACATGGGAAAATTTTATATTATAGAAAACATGATTTTGGAGATGGGTTTCAATTCTCATAATTTTCTGAGCTTATATGAATTTTATATTATATTTCTAGTGAAGAAAATGATTTATTGGGTTATAAATTATTTACGGCAAAAATAATGATTATTTTGGTTTGAAATTTTTATATGTTGGAAATCATATTAAAATAGATTTTCTGGGATTTTTCCAGATTTTTCCTAAGTGTTTTGTTGAATATATAAAATTATTTAAGGTATGAGACTTAAATGTTTTATATATTTAATTAAGGAGAAGGGGCATTTTATAAAATAAAATTATTAATTAAATCTGAAAATAGTGGCAGTATCATTCTAAAAAGAAATTATTAAACTATGAGAATTTGACAAACAAACGCAAGTTAGTTGAAAAGTTAACCTTTTTAAGTTAAAAACAAAAAAATCATACTTTTAGCATGTTTTAGCCTTTTACGGTAGTAAACCTTCCGACCCAGACCTTCCGACAAGGTCGAGTGGTTCATAGCTTTCGACAAGGTCAAACTAATGCATATGGTATCAAGTTACTTGGTACATAATGAATTGGACAAGGTCGAAGGGTTCTTAGTCGAAAGGTTGATTGCCAAAGAGGTTGGGGTTTGTTTGTTTTATAAACTAAAGCTTTCACCTACTTTGTTTTTGAGTTAGAGCTTTCGACTTGGTTGCTTTCAACCAGGTCAAATGTTTAAAAGAAAGGTTTCAAACCTTTCGACAAAGTTGAAAGGTTATTGTTGCATTACCACTATTTTGTTTTGAAACCTTTCGACACAGTCGAAAGGTTATTGCCACTTATCATTGTTTTTTTACCTTCCGACACAGTCGAAAGGTTATAGCCGCTTTTTCCAACCTTTCGAAGTCGTTGCTTTCGACAAAGACGAAAGGTTTACTTGTTTTAAAAATCAACCGCTTCTCCAATTGATTTCGAAATGTTTCAAAGCTTTGGACTTAGATGATTTATCTTTGTTTTATAATTGAAGTATAACCCAAAGCTTTCGAAGAAGGTGTCTTAAAGGCGGAGGCCTATTATTTTAAATGAAATGTCTTAAAGCTTTCGAAGCAGACCTTTCGACAAAGTTGAAAGGTTGCTTCTATTGTAGTCTAAAGGTTTTAAAAGAGGACCTTCCGCATGTTTTAACTTGAACCTAGTAAGTTTTCAAAAGGTGAAATCTAATAGTTTCAAAAGGTTTATATTTTAAAAGTTAAATGCTTTCGAAAAGTTTGAATTGCTGAATGTTTTCAAAGGTTTCGAAAGGTTAGGATTCAAATGGTTGTTTTGAGGACCTTTCGATTAAGTCGAAAGGTTTGGTTTTGAAAGGTTTGAAAACCCATACTCTAAATTTTAAAGGAAAAACCCACGACTTATATATAAAGGAGTTTTGTAATGTTTTTAAGTATGTAATTTTGAAGAAGTATTTCCTTGTTAAGAATATAAGTTAAAAGTGTTAACTATGTTATGATAGGTATTTCAAGGACTTAAACCCACAAGAGTGGTATTGTTAAATTATTGGCTTGCTTCTTCAATTATGAGTATATTCACATGATAACCCATAACTGTATTTTGAAGAAGTGTTGAAGAAACCAGCTAGGTTAAATCAATAATGAATATAAATTACTTAAACTCCTGAATGAGTAGAATTGCATCCAAGGAGTCACGGTGACCAAAAATATAGGATGCCTAAACTTTATAGTTATTGGAGGTAAAACCAAAAGGTTCATAGTAAACCCATGAAAACTATGATAAGGTAGTTATTGGTGCATACCAAAAGGTTCATAGTAAACCCATGAAAACTATGATAAGGTAGTTATTGGTGCATACCAAAAGGTTCATAGTTAACCCATGAAAACTATGCATTAAGGACAGTTGGCAGGGGCTAATTGGTTTGTAGTGAACCCATGAAAACTATATCTGGATTAAGAATTGACATCGGTCAATAGGTTCCTAGTAAACCCATGAAAACTAGGATATGAAAGTGGCTAATGGAAGTATCAGTAGGTTTCTAGTCAACCCATGAAAATAAGGATGCGAAGTGAGTTACTGGATAAGTTCACAAGTTCCTAGTCAACCCATGAAAACTAGGATGCGAAGTGAGTTACTGGATAAGTCCATAGGTTCCTAGTCAACTCATGAGAACTAGGATAAGGTAATTAGTTATTGGAATGACTAATAGGTTCAGGAGGACCCATGAATTAATTAAATTAACTGGCAGGAGCCTATAGGTTCTTAGTGATCCCATGAAAACTTTGAATAGGACAGGGTGTTTGATAGTTATAAAAAGGTTATTAGTAAACCCATGAAAATTAAAGAGGTTAATAGTCCCTAGAAACTATAATTATGACAGGGTGTCAAGTTAAACTAGGAATGGTAAATGCTAATGATTTTCAAGTATGTATATCATCATAATATTTTAAAAATGTATGTTTTAACCATTGTGGATGCAGGAGTACAGTATATGGTTTTATAAAGGCTTTAGGATACTAGTGAAGGGAAAACCCGTTCCGCTAAGCGGCATGGTCTTACTAGGTATCTAAAAGGATTGAGATGTTAGATTATTATTCATACCAGGCTTTATGTTTGACTCGAAGTTTTTGTTTTCCCCTTAAACTCTCGGGTACTCAATTGATTTTGAGTAGTTTGAGGTTTAGGGTTTTCAGGTTCTCTTCTTAGACGAATAAAGCTTCCGTAGACGTGCAGGAGGCAGATAGTTATTCAGTGTTTTTCTTTCCGCTGTGTGTTTTTTTAAAGGCAGATTTATTAGCCTTACTATATATTCTAATCAACCAAGGGGGTATCTTCATATATCGCTCTTGGTGTAATTGTAATAATTATACGTAATTTGGGATTATGTAATAAACATGAAATGTTTTAATTTGAATGTGGAAATATGTTTTTTATTTGTTAAATTTTTTCCATACTTCTGTGATCTGTGTATCAATGAATCTAGCATCGTCGTATTTGGTCGCCGAAGATTAATAACTATGGATGACTACAGCATCCGTAGTCGTTAGTTTTGGGCCTTTAAGTAGGTGGATGTTACAAGTTGGTATCAGAGCATAGGTTTATGAAACTTTAAAAGAAAAGTTAAACCTAAAAGCTTTTTCGAACATAATCCAATGAATTTAATAATATGATCGGGGTTTGGGTTAACGTTATATTATCGTACCTGTATTTGATATATAGGTATATATCTAAGTACTTATTCCCCTCTCTCTTAGACCGTTCTTCTGTATCTTACTAAGACTCGTATGCAGATATACGAGAAAAAGGATATGGAGGTAGGAAACGAAAGAGGAAATCTTGGTGGAGGAAGAACCACAACCAATGGAAATGCTCGACCTAATGCCCGGAGAAACCAAGGTCGACAGGCTAATGCTAATCAAAATGCTGAGGCCAATGTAGGTGTTGGAAATCCGCAAGTAGATGCGGGGATGGTGTATTAGTTTATGGCTAATCTGTTGCAAGCAGGAGCTGCTGGGAATGTTAGTGGAGTTAATCCTATAGTTCCAGCTAGTTATAATTATGATAAGCTGAGTAGAGTCTATGTCAGTCTAGGAGGAAAGCCGTTTGCTGGAACGGAAGATGCTGTTGAAGTAGAGAATTGGCTGTTGAACTGTGAAAGGATCTTTGAAGACGCAGGCTTGAATGATGGAGAGAAGATAAGGCTAGCATCTAGATAGTTGCAAGGGTTAGCGCTTCATTGGTGGAACAGTGTGAGGGCAGGAGTGCCGGAGGAAGAGTTGACATGGGTTGACTTCAGGAGGAGGTTTGAGCAGAGGTTCTTGTTCGAGGTTGCCAAATCGGCGTTGATGAGGAAGTTTATGGATATTGTCCAAGGACATATGTCTATGATCGAGTATGTTGCTAAGTTTGATGAGCTATCTCGATATGGCTATGCTTTGGTTGACACTGATGTCAGGAGGAATGAGAGATTCATTAGAGGTTTGAGGCCAGAGCTAGGCATAATGGCTATGACTCATATTAGAGAACCTTATCATGTGATGGTGAAGATGACTGTCCGATATGAGGAGATGCTTGCTGTTTCAGCTAGGGAGAGGCCAGTTGAGTCCTAGGGTTCTCAGGGAAGGAAAAGGAAATTCTTTAAGAAGAAGGGAGCCCAGAAAGGGGATGCCGCTAAGAAGGAAAAGGCTGATTTGGTGTGTTATAAGTGTGATAAGAAGAGCTATTATGCCCACGAGTGTAGAACTGGTAAGGGAAAGAAGCCAACGGAGAAGAAGAATGTGAAATGCTTCAACTGTGACAAAGTTGGGCATTATAAGAACCAGTGTCCAGAGCCAGTTAGGGCGGACAGAGGGAAGGTGTTTGCTATTGGACCACCATCTTCTTCTAGACCTACTGCAGCAAAGAAAGGGAAAACTATGATGGAAGGTACGCTTTTGATACAGAGTATACCAGTTAGGGTACTTTTTGATACCAGTGCAACACATTCATTTATATCTCAGTATTTGGTTGATGGGTTAGATATAGAACGCACATACCTTGTTATTTCCTTAAGGGTTGCGAATCCAATAGGAGGGTATGCAACTCTTAGGATGAGAAGTGACCAGTTAGAAGTTGATTTATTAGGTCATAAGTTTGTGTGCAGCATGTATATTTTTTATGTCGTAGATTTCGGGATCATCTTAGGCATGGATCGGTTAACTGAGTATGAGGATAGGGTATTTTGCTAGGATCAGGAAATATCATTGAGACACCCAGATAGTCATGATCGAATAATTTTCTCAGTGGAGAATTCTATTAAGAGTGTTTGTGCTTTGTTGAGTGCCATGGAGGTTGGAGAAGAGCTTAGTCAGGTTCGTGTAGCCAGAGAATTTGTAGATGTCTTTGAGCCGGTTACTGGACTACCCCCGAAATGAGTTGTTTAGTTTCGGATAGACCTTGTACAGGGAGCTGAACCCGTCAGTAGACCACCTAGCAAGATGACACCGACGAAGATGAAGGAATTGAAGGTGCGGCAAGTGGATCTTGAAGAAAGGAATTTTATTAGACCAAGCAATTTGCCTTGGAGAGCAGCTGCGGTGTTTGTGAAGAAAGCAGATGGGTCGTTAAGGATGTGCATCGACTATCGTAAGTTGAACGAAAGGACGATCAAGAGTAGGTACCCTCTGCCGAGGATAGATGATCTGTTTGATCAGTTGAGTGGAGCCAGAATATTTTCCCAATTGGATTTGGCGATGGGGTTCCATCAGTTGAGAGTGGTGGAGGATAGCATTCCTTTGATGGCATTTCGGACTAGGTATGGTTCGTATGAGTGGTTAGTAATGCCATTTGGATTGACGACTGTGCCTGCTTTCTTTATTGATTTGATGAACCGGGTTTTCAGAGAGCACATGGATAGGTTTGTGTTGGTGTTCATAGATGACATTTTGGTGTACTCTAAAGATGAAAGAGAACATGAGGTTCATCTAGAGTGGTGTTGGAGATGCTGAGGCAGAATCAGCTGAAGACGTAGTTTTCCAAGTGTCATTTCTGGAAGAGAGAAGTTAAGTTTCTTGGTCATGTGGTTTCAGAGGAAGGATTATTAGTTGATCCATTAAAGATCGAGGTAGTCAATTGTTGGAAGAGACAGAGACGGTAACCGAGATCATGAGTTTTCTTGAACTTGCTGGCTATTACAGGAGATTCATCAAGGATTTCTCGCGGATAGCAGCGCCTTTGACTAAGTTGACGAGGAAGGACGTGAAGTTTGGTTGGTCTGACAAATGTGAGGAAGCATTCCTTAAGTTAAAACATTTGTTAACCAATGCTCCAGTGTTAGTAGTTTCGGATGGTAACCAAGGGTTGGTAGTATATGCTGATGCATGTGGTACTGGATTGGGAGCAGTGTTGATGTAGAAGGGAAAAGTTATTGCTTATGCATCTAGGCAGCTTAGACCACACGAAGTTAGATATCCTACTCACGACTTAGAGTTGGCTGCGGTGATATTTGCCTTTAAGATTTGGAGGATATATCTGCTAGGAGAGAGATTTGAGTTATTTACCGATCATAAGTCATTGAAGCATTTATTCTCTAAGGAGGAGTTGAATATGAGGTAGCAGAGATGGTTGAAGTTTTTGGCTGCTTATGATTTCGGGATAGAGTATGCTCCTGGGAAAGGAAATACGGTAGCAGATGCCCTTAGTAGAAAACATCAGAATGTTGTGTTAGCGATGTTGGCAGAATGGAAGGATCTAGAAGCTTTAGCCAGTTGTGGTGTGCAGTTGAAATCTGTTTCAAGTTCTAGTCATTGTGCTTCCATGTTGTCTTGTTTAGAAGTGCGACCAGTGCTGATTGAGAAGATATCTTCTACGCAGAGATACGATCCAGTTTTAGCCGAGAGGATTAGAAGGCTTAAGGTCGGATTAGAGGCTGATGACCTAAAAGATTTTAATCTTGACCAAAGAGGATGGTTGAGAAAGAAGGGACAGTTATGTGTTCCAGATATAGAGAGCTTAAGGAGAGAAGTTCTAGAAGAATGTCATCGATCGAAGTTTACGATTCATCCTGGAGGAACCAAGATGTATCAAGATATTAAGAGGAGCTTCTATTGGGAAGGCATGAAGAAGGATGTTGGCTTGTGGGTTAGGCAGTGTGTTAACTGTCAACAAGTGAAAGCTGAACATCAGAAGCCAAGTGGGTTACTTCAGCCTTTAGATATTCCAGTTTGAAAATGGATTCGATATCGATGGATTTTATAGACGGGTTGTCAAGGTCAAATAGAGAAAATGAAAGCATATGGGTTATAATGGAAAAGTTAACCAAGAGTGCCCATTTCATTCCGGTAAAGTCAACCAGGATGGCACCTATTTGGCAAAGTTGTTCATGAAGAACATAGTTAGACTTCATGGGATTCCTAGTAGCATAGTCAGCGATAGAGATGCATTATTCACTAGCGAATTTTGGAGAAGTCTACAAGAGGTCTTAGGTACCAAGCTCAAGATGAGTACAGCATATCACCCACAGATGGACGGGCAGATAGAGAGAGTTAATAAGGCACTCGAAGATTTATTGGGAGCTTGTGTGTTGGAATTTGGTGGATCTTGGGAAGATCACCTACACCTGATTGAGTTTTCCTATAATAATAGTTATTAGACTAGTATAGGAATGGCGCCTTTTAAAGCTTTGTATGGAAGATCATGCAAATCGCTAGCATGTTGGTTAGAGACTGGAGACAGATTGGTCCTAGGTCCAAAATTTGTTAGAGAGGCGTTAGAAAAGATTGAGTTAATTCGAGGATGGATGAAGGAAGCTCAATCCAGGCAGAAGAGTTACGCAGATAAGAGGCGTAAAGACCTACAGTTCTCAATAGGAGACAGGGTTTTCATTAAAGTATCACCAATGAAGGGTGTGGTAGATTTGGAAAATCGGGAAATTTGGCCCCAAGATATATTGGACCATTCCAGATTATAGGAAGGATTGGAAATCTTGCATACCGAGTAGAGTTGCCGGACAGTTTGGCAGGTGTCCATAATGTATTCCATGTGTCTCATCTTCGTAAGTATGTGCATGATCCAGAGGCTACTATTCCATATACAGAGTTGGAGGACTTAGTAGTGGAGCCTGATTTGACTTTTGTTAGACAACCATTTCGGGTTGTAGCGAGAGATGAGAAGAGATTGAGGACCAAGACAGTCAAGTTGGTAAAGGTTCAGTGGAGCGACAACGAGAAAGACTGTACTTGGGAGACAGAAGACAGGATTCGAGTGGCTTATCTTGATCTGCTTTGATGGTATGTCTATATCAGGTTTATACTGATTGGGATAGTCAGGTAGGCTAGTATGGTTTTTAGGAGATGTTACAGATGATTGCTATGCTTGCTAGTTAGTCCTTACTGAATTTCGAGGATGAAATTCTTTAAGGAGGGGAGCCTGTAACACCCTTAATTTTAGTGACATTATTCAGGAAATTTAATTAGAGTAAATTAAAAAGAATAATGCAAATAAGGAGATTGAGGTTGATTAATAAACTAGGTGGCTGTGCTTACTTAAAATCTAATTAACTTATATAAATGGTTAGGAAATTAACACAAAGGCATTAGGGTAAATAGCCGCCCCATACTTCCCACCCTTATACCATTCCCATTAAGCTTTGCACATTCATTTTATCTCAAACAAAAATATTTATAACCGTGAGAAACAAAGCCGACCATTAGGAAGGAAAAAGAGGAGAGAAAATCAACTAGAAGCTTAGGATTCAAGTTAGAAGGAATCAATCTCAATCATACTTCAATTTCCTTATCCAATCTAAGGTGAATAATAATTTCTACATCTCTATTTTGATTTTTACATCATATGGTTTCGGATTTAAGGATAAATATGCTTTATGATATATATTGAATGATGATATGCTTGTTTATTATTTATATGTGTTTAAACATGGTTGTTTAATAAGGGAAATACATGGTTTTAGGGAAAAACTGAGATGAAATGATTTTTAAACACCATGGGAAAATTTTACGTTATAGAGAACATGATTTTGGAGATGGGTTTCAATTCTCATAATTTTCTGACCTTATATTAATTTATATTAATTTTCTGTTAAAGAAAATGATTTATTGGGTAATAAATTATTTACGGCAAAAATAATGATTATTTGGTTTGAAATTTTTATATGTTGGAAAACATATTAAAATAGATTTTCTTGAATTTTTCCAAATTTTCCCTAAGTGTTTTGTTGAATATATAAAATTATTTAAGGTATGGGACTTAAATGTTTTATATATTTAATTAAGAAGAAGGGGCATTTTATAAAATAAAATTATTAATTAAATCTGAAAATAGTGGCAGTATCATTATGAAAAGAAATTATTAACCTATGCTAATTTGACAAACAAAGGCAGGTTAGTTGAAAAGTTAACCTTTTTAAGTTAAAAACAAAAAAAATCATACTTTTAGCATGTTTCAGCCTTTTACGGTAGTAAACCTTCCGACAAGGTCGAGAGGTTCATAGCTTTCGACAAGGTCAAACCAATACATATGGTATCAAGTTACTTGGTACGTAATGAATTGGACAAGGTCGAAGGGTTCTTAGTCGAAAGGTTGATGACCAAAGAGGTTGGGGTATGTTTGTTTTATAAACTAAAGCTTTCACCTGCTTTGCTTTCGAATTATAGCTTTCGACTTGGTTGCTTTCAACTAGGTCAAATGTTTAAAAGAAAGGTTTCAAACCTTTCGAAAGGGTATTGCTGCATTAGCACTATTTTATTTTGAAACCTTTCGACACAGTCGAAAGGTTACTACCATGTAACGACCCATAAATTTTTGATAATTTTTAATTGTTTTATTAATATATTTAATTGAAATTTGGTGAAATTTTGAACAATAAAATTTTGAAATATAAATTTGATATTTGGAACGCGTCTAGTTAAACATAGCAACTGGTAAATTTTCGTCCGAAAATATGAAAGTTTATTTCGTGCGTAAATTTACTTCAATTTAATCAGTTAAAAATCGATGAAAATAAAACGTTTTCAAAACCTAAATTTATTTATATAGAAAAATTGTAAATCAACTTATGAGCAAGACGTCATTTTTCATTTTTCCAAATTCGGAATTCTTTAGCTCCGTCGATCTTATTTTTCTACGTTTTCTTGCATTTTCCGCTAATAGAAAATTTCAATTTTTTTTAATTCAATCGTACCGCTGATATCGGTATACCATTTTGATCGTCCCGTCGTGCTGATCTTCGTAGTATATTCTTTTGTGGGTTTCGGTCATCCGGTATGCGGTAAACACGCAAAAATTATTAACTGTAACTGTTCGTCTGTTTCGGTCTGGGTGACTTTAAATTTTCCATCCGTTGAGCAACCAATAGATAGTGGTTTTTGTTATGCCTTGGAATTCACGTAATGACTATTGAGTTTTCTTCCCACTGCTCAATGTACATGTGAATTCGTTCTTTTCAAATCTAAACGCACAGCCCAAGCAATATAATAAATTGCTTTGATAACTGCTGAATCTTTGGACAGCTGTTACAAATCCGTCATTTCAATTTATTACAGTGGCTCGTTCTCTGCCCTTTGCACCGTTCCCAAAAGCTTACCGTTTCTTTTGCTTTTATTTTGTTATTAATATGTATATGCGATAAGACGACAAGCCTGTTTCACTTCCTTTTTCATCTTCGTTCTTTCTTTTATCTCTATTTACAAAATCAAATATATACACAGCAACCCACTTTTCCAATTCGATCCTCCTCCACCTTATTTTCCATTATCTTCACTTCCTTCCTCCGCAGCCATACAAACCTGATACCGTGTACTTGAAGCCATCTCGTGGCCTTTCCCCACCTTAGCCTCGCACCGGCCACCACTTCGCCTACCCTCTTCTCCACCTGATGACGAACCACGTTTATCTCCTCACCCATTACCGCCCACCTTCGTCGCCGCACTAACCCAGATCTCGGCTCCGCCGTCTCCTCCCCTCTCTCTCCTCCGCCTAACCACCCGGCCCATCTCGCCTTGCCGCTACTTGCATTTCTTCACCGCTTCGCCTTCTTCCCCTCTCCGCTATGCCACCTTGCACCTTCGGCCACACTAGCACTGCCTCCCACTCGTAGCCTTGTCGACCACCCACGGTGCAACCGCAACCATCCCTCCCTGACTTGCGGTGCCTCACCACCGACCTCCCTCTCTTCTCCTCGGTGGGAATTGTGTTCATAAACGGTAAGTTTTATATATAAATATATTATATTTTTGAACAGAATTTTGGAAGAAAATATATGTTTTACATATATTACTTTATATATGGTCTGTGGAGTTTATTTCAAAGTTATATATATTTGGTTCTAATAAAGGCATAACGTACATATCTGTTTGGGTTGTAAAAGTTGTTCTGTTTATGAATATGTTCCAGTATATTTTAATTTGCTCAAAGTGTTATATATATATATATATCTTATAAGGTTTATATATGTTAGTCTACACTGTTCTGCTATGTTTAAAGATTTACTTATATATTTATGAGTATGAGATTTGTATTTTAAGTCTTATTTATATATACACATCTGATATATATATATATATATATTTATTTACGTTGTTATGAAATATCAATGCTTACAATACTCAACATTCCTGGACACCTATTTTTAAATATCTCCCAGATAATTACAGTGTCTCATATACTCTTATATGGCATCTTTGTTTCGTATAGGGGTATTGTATAAAATATATATGTATGCGCAAGGGAGTAGTGTTGCTATACTTTTCGGTTATACATACATATATAGTTGTTTCTTTTGAAAAAAATGTGTACCTGTACTTAAGTATACGTGTATAGATTTGTGTTAGGTACGTTGTATATAACCTGTCCATTTAGAGTTAAGTATAAAGTCTGCTTGTTTTACGTAAGTCTATATGAAATTATGTGTATGAACATAAGCCGGTCAGTTATATACATTGATTTGTCATTGACATTGAATTTTATTATATAAAGGTTTCCTTTGATTTTGACTATAATATATAAATGGATGTTTTGATTTGTTAAGCATTACAGATTTTAAATGTATGGATGTTTTGATCTAAAATTTTGTTTTAATATAAATGGATGCTTTAATTTACAAGTATACTGATTAAAGTTCTGATTTTTAAAGTCCTGTTATATGTAATATTTTAAATGAAGATATACGTTTCGGTTTGAAAGCATAAAATTTAATTTTGGGTTTTCATATATATAGTTATATTGATCTTCTATAATTATTGATTTTTTAAAATATAGTATATATATCTACCTTCTATATTAAGTTGATCTAACCCGTTCTCATCTATTTCCCATTTATCAGCTTTGTCCATCGTGCCTGTTTGCTACACTGAATCGTGTCCGTCTAATGTTGTTTTGGAATTCGTGTTTGGATCAACAATTTGCTTCTATTTTCGTTCATATCTCTAACCTCGAAAGGTGAGCAATCACTCACGATTAATGTTCTTATATTTACTAAATTTGATTTCAATTGAAACGACAATTGAAATATGCTGCTGTTAGTTATTTATATTGCTATATCTATGCCATCATCTGTATCTGTTCACCTGTGACACCTGACACCATTATCTATTATTTATATTGATAAATATATGCCATCATCTGTATCTGTTCACCTGTGACATTTGACACCCTTATCTGTTATTTATACTGATGATATATGCCTATTACCGTTGTTATATTATTATCATATCTGTTATCACTCTGCAAGTTCCCTATTAGTATAGAATTCACTATGGGTTGAAATGATACATACCCGAACGATATGTAAAATAGGAGAAAATCGTTATTGGTTGAAATGATAAACCCAAGCAATTTTCATTTGAATTGAATTTGGGGTTACGGGTTAAAAAGATATATACCCTTATATATATTTAAATTACGGATTGAAATGATAAATATACGTATCACTTGACCATAGGGTAGAAAATTATATACAGACACCGTTGGTCTATATATACATATTTGAAAAATGATTTCTATGGTTTTGAAGGAAATATATGGTTGTAATAAATATTGATTTTAAGATCTAATAAAGTTGATTTAATAAAGTCGATTTAATCAATATAAAATAATGTTTAAGTATTTATGTAAATTTATATTTTCAAATATAGAGTTTATAATGATTCAGGTTGGAAAGATAAATTGAAATTGATTTGAAATTATATTTATTTAAGAATTTTACTTAAATAAGGTTGATTTGAAATTTATTAAATTAGAAAATTAAAAGATATGTTTTATAACTTGAATTTGATTAAAAATGACTTAAATGAATATTTCAAACTTATATAAATTTAAATGGGATATTTTGTTTATTTAAATTTTTAAATTGAAGTCGTATTTAGATGTATTGAAATGATTAAAGAAATATCTCAAAAACAAAATGTAATGAAATTAAATTGAGATATAAATGGAATTATCAAATTTAGTTTTGAAATGTGAATATTTAAAGCTTTGAAATATATTGAAATTGAAATGGCTTATTTTGTAGTTCAAATATGTATTTGAAATTTATAATTTGAAATGATTTATTGAGAAGCTGAATCGAGTTGAAAATGATGATTTGAGATTTGTTTAAATTTTAATTTTGGAATTCGAGTTTATGTGAATTGATTTGTGAAATTTGAGGAAGCTATTTTTATATAAAGTATTTTAAACTATATCTAAAACTATTTAAATTTTACTTTATAAATTTTAATATAAATTATTTTAATATAAATTATTTTAATATAAATTATTTTCAATATAAATTATTTTATTATAAACTATTTTAACTTATAAATATTTTATATAAACTATTTTATTGTATAAATTATTTTTCTATATATACAAATTTTAATATCTAAACTGTTTAAGAGGGAAGTGTTAGGATTCCAAAATGTTATGATTTCAAGCTATGATTTCAAAGTGTTATGAATTTCAAGGTTTTGATTTCCAAAGTGTTTTGATTTTAAAAGACTTATGATTTCGAAAGCGATATAACTTTGGAAAGTGATATGATTTTGGAAATGGATTTTTTTGAAGTGGAAGTGATATCGTATTGACATGGTTTTTAAATGGCAATGATTGTTGGTTTTGAAATATAACTATTTTGAAATTTTATTAAATGACCATCGGTGTAATTAATACGTAGTTATTAAAGAGACCGGGATCGGATATGGACATACTCTCTGTCGATACCGAAACCACTTTAATAACTAATATACGCAGAGTGTTGATCCAGAACGAAGTGGATGGTTTTGATGAACGCGTTGACTGAAGAAAGAGAACGATTTTGGATGACCCCTGACATGACTAAAATTGGAGCCCTGCCGGGCCATTGAGGTTCGCCACCTCTAGCGGACACACTTCTTCGTTACCATATCTATTACTTTTGTGATTCGATTTGGGTGCACCCCTCGATTATGGGAGTGTTGTTTTGCGGTGTTGGGGTAGTAGCTGCTATGCCCAACATCAGTCCGGATGACGCAACTACTAGTATCCTAGTTGGTATCGCCTCATGTACCTTGTCATACTGTTTATCCTATCGCGACCACTACGATTTTTTTTGTGTTATACCTATGGGGTACCCTCTGATAACCACTAGTTTACGGTGGGGCTTACGGTGCTGTATAGACTATGACATGCTAAAAATGTGTTAAGGGTGGAATGGGCCATGACTTAACGCTATTTTGATATCGTACATTACTGATTAGACATTATCTACTTAGCGTACACTACTACATAGTAGATAGTTTAACGGATCCTTAGAGGATGGTTATCCCAAACATCCTTTGAGTTACTTGTATTTCAGTTGATATTTCACTTGAGTTGGATTTATTGATAAAAGAATGTTAATCCTGACTCGAGTGTTTTGTGTTTCCTTTATGCTCGGGTCAGACTGAGTGTACTAGTGTTCGAGACTCACCTTTGGAGTTGGAGCTTCGCTTGGAGATCCAGCTATCTATCGATTCTACTATTAGTTATCCAGTTGATTCCAATGATGTATTCAGATCTTGTATTTGACTATTGTATTGAGATATCTTTGTATTCGAGAATTCTGTTGTATCTTTTTTAACTCTGTTATATATATATATAGTAGCTTCATGAACTACTATTCATTTGTTTCCGCTGCATTATTGTTATATTACTCTGTGTCTGTGATCTGTGATTATTTTATTTACTGTATATGCTGAGTTTTGCCAATTTAAATTAACAATTCGATATTTTGAATTATTCAAGTCCGACATGTGCGGATGCGAATGGTCCAAAATACTGGGTCGTTACAGTTGGTATCAGAGCTCTGGTTTTAGGCAAAACTCAGCATATAGAGTAAATTCAATTACAGAATCACATTCGTTCGAGCTTGAATTCCTTCTTCTTTGACTCGGTTCCTTTGAATTTTGGAACATTCCCTGCGGTTCCGAAATTCATTCTTATCCCTCACTATTCAAATTCTTCTGAATTATGGAGTATCACATAACTCCACTTCGAATGATCTTTATAATGAGTTGGCGGTCCCGCCAATCTCAAATTGATTTGTAAAGGGGTAAAACTCTTTTACGATAGCATCGATTCACCGGAGATTTATATATCCTTGGTTTAGATGCTGACATATTTGGTTATGCCGAATTCTATCTCTTGAGATCAATGTCGATTTGCCTCGGAATTCTACATTGATCTTATTCTTGAAGTCACGGTTGACCCGGTTAAGGTTGCCCGCGATTTATATAAATTTGTCAATCTTCCTACTTTGTTATTAATCATCATATCTTTGTTTTGAACTTATCTTCGAATCAAATTTCTCTTTGATTTGAGTCCATTAAATTTGAAACCCTATCCTTATTTTGAAAATTAATTCCTGTATCGTCGAGCAAAGAAATGTATTTGTAAACTAATATATAAATGTTTTAATATATGCTGTGTTGTTTGAGTTGTTGATGTTGATTTGGGTTTCCGATCGATTCGTCTGATCAACGCTATCGATAGGATTTTCAAAACACTTGAGCAGAGCAAACTGACACAATATTGTTTTCAAATTTGGTAAACAAAATAGTTTTGTATGATTATATTATATATAAATATAAGTTTTCTGAAATTAAATTGTTAATGAATTTGTTGTCAGAAATGATAATATTTGATTTTCATTTATTGTTTTGTAAATCATTGACTATTGCATAATATAAATAAATGAATTTATAAAACTTGGCTATAATTTGATTTGGAATCTGAAATGAATTTAAATCAAGAATTTGAGAATTTACTTTTCGAAAATTTCAAACCTTGGTTTTAAAGGTTTTAAAATGTATATCTAAAGTATTTTCGAATAAAAATCATTTCATAGAAATTTTCGATGTTTAATCAAGTGCTTTTCTCTTTGTCGCTGGAAAATAATTTCGGTGATGACGGCCGCATCATCGACATTCATTTTCGAGTTTCGAAGTGGAGAGACCATCAGTAGCTTGCTACACTTTTGTTTTGAAATGAATTTGATTTGAATTTCTAAAGTATGACTTGATTTAAAAATATTTATACACACACACACACATATATTAATATTTGATTAAGATTTGACTTAGATATATTATATGTATATAATTATCTCTTAATGGTTTGAAGTGAATCGGAAATCTAATTCTTGAATTTATGTAAAAGATGATTTCAATTATAAATGAAACCAAAATTTTGAATTAATATTTAAACTTGGGAATTGAATTAGAAATTTACTTGTATAATATTCAATTGCATTCAAAATATAACTTACCTAAATTGCTCAAAAAGTTAACTATGTAATTGGATAGTATAGAATATAAATTGTCTTTATAAATAAAATTTGAGTGCGTATAAAAATGTTATACACTTAAAGAGTAATTATAAAATGGTTAATGGAGATAAATAGAATACTAGGTTAGTTGAATAATAAATGGATTAATAAATGAATGGTTGTTTGAAATAAAATTTGTAACAAACAATGATAAATTGAAAATAAACCAAGTTAATGAATTACCTTGAATTTAAAGTCAATTGTTGAATAAACTAATTTAAATTGAAATTTATATGGTTTAAATTAATTGTTTTATTTTGGAATTCAAGTCTATTTTCTTCTGGTTGTTTCTATTCTCCTACCTCCTTCCTTTTCGGGGACGAAAAGTTTTGAATGGGGGAGAGTGTAACGACCCGTAAATTTTCGATAATTTTTATTTGTTTTATTAATATATTTAATTGAAATTTGGTGAAATTTTGAATAATACAATTTTGAAATATAAATTTGATATTTGGAATGCGTCTAGTTAAACATAGCAACTGGTAAATTTTCGTCCGAAAATATGAAAGTTTATTTCGTGCGTAAATTTACTTTAATTTAATCAGTTAAAAATCGATGAAAATAAAACGTTTTCAAAACCTAAATTTTTTTATATAGAAAAATTGTAAATCATCTTCTGAGCAAGACGTCATTTTTCATTTTTCCAAATTTGGAATTCTTTAGCTACATCGATCTTATTTTTCTACGTTTTTCTTGCATTTTCCGCTAATAGAAAATTTCGAATTTTTATAATTCAATCGTACCGCTGATATCGGTATACCGTTTTGATCGTCCCGTCGTGCTGATCTTTGTAGTATATTCTTTTGTGGGTTTCGGTCATCCGGTATGCGGTAAACACGCAAAAATGATTAACTGTAACTGTTCGTCTGTTTCGGTCTGGGTGACTTTAAATTTTCCATCCGTTGAGCAACCAATAGACAGTGGTTTTTGTTATGCCTTGGAATTCACGTAATGACTATTGAGTTTTCTTCCCACTGCTCAATGTACATGTGAATTCGTTCTTTTCAAATCTAAACGCACAGCCCAAGCAATATAATAAATTGCTTTGATAACTGCTGAATCTTTGGACAGCTGTTACAAATCCGTCATTTCAATTTATTACAGTGGCCCGTTCTCTGCCCTTTGCACCGTTCCCAAAAGCTTACCGTTTCTTTTGCTTTTATTTTGTTATTAATATGTATATGCGATAAGACGACAAGCCTGTTTCACTTCCTTTTTCATCTTCGTTCTTTCTTTTATCTCTATTTACAAAATCAAATATATACACAGCAACCCACTTTTCCAATTCGATCCTCCTCCACCTTATTTTCCATTATCTTCACTTCCTTCCTCCGCAGCCATACAAACCCGATGCCGTGTACTTGAAGCCATCTCGTGGCCTTTCGCCACCTTAGCCTCGCACCGGCCACCACTTTGCCTACCCTCTTCTCCGCCTGACGACGAACCGCGTTCATCTCCTCACCGATTACCGCCCACCTTCGTCGCTGCACTAACCCAGATCTCGGCTCCGCCGTCTCCTCCCCTCTCTCTCCTCCGCCTAACCACCCGGCCCATCTCGCCTTGCCGCTACTCGCATTTCTTCACCGCTTCGCCTTCTTCCCCTCTCCGCCATGCCACCTTGCGCCTTCGGCCACACTAGCACTGCCTCCCACTCGTAGCCTTGTCGACCACCCACGGTGCAACCGCAGCCATCCCTCCCTGACTTGCGGTGCCTCACAACCGACCTCCCTCTCTTCTCCTCGGTGGGAATTGTGTTCATAAACGATAAGTTTTATATATAAATATATTATATTTTTGAACAGATTTTTGGAAGAAAATATATGTTTTATTTATATTACTTTATATATGGTATGTGGAGTTTATTTCAAAGTTATATATATTTGGTTCTAATAAAGGCATAACGTACATATCTGTTTGGGTTGTAAAAGTTGTTCTGTTTATGAATATGTTCCAGTATATTTTAATTTGCTCAAAGTGTTATATATATATATATATCTTATAAGGTTTATATATGTTAGTCTACATTGTTCTGCTATGTTTAAAGATTTACTTATATATTTATGAGTATGAGATTTGTATTTTAAGTCTTATTTATATATACACATCTGATATATATATATATATATATATATATATATATATTTACGTTGTTATGAAATATCAATGCTTACAATACTCAACATTCCTGAACACCTATTTTTAAATATCTTCCAGATAATCACAATGTCTCATATACTCTTATATAGCATCTTTGTTTCGTATAGGGGTATTGTATAAAATATATATGTATACGCAAGGGGGTAGTGTTGCTATACTTTTCGGTTGTACATACATATATAGTTGTTTCTTTTGAAAAAAATGTGTACCTATACTTAAGTATACGTGTATAGATTTGTGTTGGGTACGTTGTATATAACCTGTCCATTTAGAGTTAAGTATAAAGTCTGCTTGTTTTACGTAAGTCTATATGAAATTATGTGTATGAACATAAGCCGGTCAGTTATATACATTGATTTGTCATTGACATTGAATTTTATTATATAAAGGCTTCCTTTGATTTTGACTATAATATATAAATGGATGTTTTGATTTGTTAAGCATTACAGATTTTAAATGTATGGATGTTTTGATCTAAAATTTTGTTTTAATATAAATGGATGCTTTAATTTACAAGTATACTGATTAAAGTTCTGATTTTTAAAGCCCTGTTATATGTAATATTTTAAATGAAGATATACGTTTCGGTTTGAAAGCTTACAATATAATTTTGGGTTTATATATATATAGTTATATTGATCTTCTATAATTATTGATTTTTTAAAATATAGTATATATATCTACCTTTTATATTAAGTTGATCTAACCCGTTCTCATCTATTTCCCATTTATCAGCTTTGTCCATCGTGCCTGTTTGCTACACTGAATCGTGTCTGTCTAACGTTGTTTTGGAATTCATGTTTGGATCCACAATTTGCTTCTATTTTCGTTCATATCTCTAACCTCGAAAGGTGAGCAATCACTCACGATTAATGTTCTTATATTTATTAAATTTGATTTCAATTGAAACGACAATTGAAATATGCTGCTGTTAGTTATTTATATTGCTATGTCTATGCCATCATCTGTATCTGTTCACCTGTGACACCTGACACCATTATCTGTTATTTATATTGATATATATATACCATCATCTGTATCTGTTCACCTGTGACATTTGACACCCTTATCTGTTATTTATACAGATGATATATGCCTGTTACCGTTGTTATATTATTATCATATCTGTTATCACTCTACAAGTTCCCTATTAGTATAGAATTCACTATGGGTTGAAATGATACATACCCGAACGATCTGTAGAATATGAGAAAATCGTTATGGGTTGAAATGATAAACCCAAGCGATTTTCATTTGAATTGAATTTGGGGTTACGGGTTGAAAAGATATATACCCATAAATATATTTAAATTACGGATTGAAATGATAAATATACGTATCACTTGATCATAAGGTAGAAAATTATATACAGACACCGTTGGTCTATATATAAATATTTGAAAAATGATTTCTGTGGTTTTGAAGGAAATATATGGTTGTAATAAATATTGATTTTAAGATCTAATAAAGTTGATTTAATAAAGTCGATTTAATCAATATAAAATAATGTTTAAGTATTTATGTAAATTTATATTTTCAAATATAGAGTTTATAATGATTCAGGTTGGAAAGATAAATTGAAATTGATTTGAAATTATATTTATTTAAGAATTTTACTTAAATAAGGTTGATTTGAAATTTATTAAATTGGAAAATTGAAAGATATGTTTTATAACTTGAATTTGATTAAAAGTGACTTAAATGAATATTTCAAACTTATATAAATTTAAATGGGATATTTTGTTTTTTTAAATTTTTAAATTGAAGTCGTATTTAGATGTATTGAAATGATTAAAGAAATATCTCAGAAACAAAATGTAATGATATTAAATTGAGATATAAATGGAATTATCAAATTTAGTTTTGAAATGTGAATATTTAAAGCTTTGAAATATACTGAAATTGAAATGGCTTATTTTGTGGTTCAAATATGTATTTGAAATTGATAATTTGAAATGGTTTATTGAGAATCTAAATCGAGTTGAAATTGATGATTTGAGATTTGTTTTAATTTTAATTTTGAATTCGAGTTTATGTGAATTGATTTGTGAAATTTGAGGAAGCTATTTTTATATAAAGTATTTTAAACTATATCTAAAACTATTTATATTTTACTTTATAAATTTTAATATAAATTATTTTAATATAAATCATTTTCAATATAAATTATTTTATTATAAACTATTTTAACTTATAACTATTTTATACAAACTATTTTATTGTATAAATTATTTTTCTATATATACAAATTTTTATATCTAAACTGTTTAAGAGGGAAGTGTTAGGATTCCAAAATGTTATGATTTCAAGCTATGATTTCAAAGTGTTATGAATTTCAAGGTTTTGATTTCCAAAGTGTTTTGATTTTTAAAGACTTATGATTTCGAAAGCGATATAACTTTGGAAAGTGATATGATTTTGGAAATGGATTTATTTGAAGTGGAAGTGATATCGTTTTGATATGGTTTTGAAATGGCAATGATCTGTCGGTTTTGAAATATAACTATTTTGAAATTTTATTAAATGATCATCGATGTAATTAATACGTAGTTATTAAAGAGACCGGGATCGGATATGGACATACTCTTTGTCGATACCGAAACCACTTTAATAACTAATATACATGGAGTGTTGATCCAGAATGAAGTGGATGGTTTTGATGAACGCGTTGACTGAAGAAAGAGAACGATTTTGGATAACCCCTGACATGACTAAAACAGGGGCCCTGCCGGGCCATTGAGGTTCGCCACCTCTAGCGGACACACTTCTTCGTTACCATATCTATTACTTTTGTGATTCGATTTGGGTGCACCCCTCGATTATGGGAGTGTTGTTTTGCGGTGTTGGGGTAGTAGCTGCTATGCCCAACATCAGTCCGGATGAGGCAACTACTAGTATCCTAGTTGGTATCGCCTCATGTACCTTGTCATACTGTTTATCCTATCGCGACCACTACGATTTTTTTTGTGTTATACCTATGGGGTACCCTCTGATAACCACTAGTTTACGGTGGGGCTTACGGTGCTATATAGACTATGACATGGTAAAAATGTGTTAAGGGTGGAATGGGCCATGACTTAACGCTATTTTGATATCGTACATTACTGATTAGACATTATCTACTTAGCATACACTACTACATAGTAGATAGTTTAACGGATCTTTATAGGATGGTTATCCCAAACATCCTTTGAGTTACTTGTATTTCAGTTGATATTTCACTTGAGTTGGATTTATTGATAAAAGAATGTTAATCCTAGCTCGAGTGTTTTGTGTTTCCTTTACGCTCGGGTCAGACTGAGTGTACCAGTGTTCGAGACTCACCTTTGGAGTTGGAGCTTCGCTTGGAGATCCAGCTATCTATCGATTCTACTATCAGTTATCCTGTTGATTCCAGTGATGTATTCAGATCTTGTATTTGACTATTGTATTGAGATATCTTTGTATTCGAGACTTCTGTTGTATCTTGTTTAACTCTTCTATATATATATAGTAGCTTCATGAACTACTATTCTTTTGTTTCCGCTGCATTATTGTTATATTACTCTGTGTTTGTGATCTGTGATTATTTTATTTACTGTATATGCTGAGTTTTTCCAATTTAAATTAACAATTCGGTATTTTGAATTATTCAAGTCCGACATGTGCGGATGCGAATGGTCCAAAATACTGGGTCGTTACATACCAGTTATCATTGTTTTGTTTTGAATTATAGCCATTTTTCCAACCTTTTGAAGTCGTTGCTTTCGACAAAGACGAAAGGTTTACTTGTTTTAAAATTAGCCGCTTCTCCCATTGCTTTCGAAAGGTTTCAAAGCTTTCGCTTAGATGACTTATCTTTGTTTTATAATTGAAGTATAACCTAAAGCTTTTGAAGAAGATGTTTTAAAGGCGGAGGCCTATTATTCTAAATGAAATGTCTTAAAGCTTTCAAAGCAGACCTTCTGACAAAGTCGAAAGGTTGCTTCTATTGTAGTCGAAAGGTTTTAAAAGAGGACCTTCCGCATGTTTTAACCTGATCCTAGTAAGTTTTCGAAAGGTGAAATCCAATGGTTTCGAAAGGTTTATATTTTAAAAGTTTAATGCTTTCGAAAGGTTTGAATTGCTGAATGTTTTCAAAGGTTTCGAAAGGTTAGGATTCAAATGGCTGTTTTGAAGACCTTTTGATTAGGTCGAAAGGTTTGGTTTTGAAAGGTTTGAAAACCCATAGTCTAAATTTTAATGGAAAAACCCACGGCTTATATATAAAGGAGTTTTGTAATGGTTTTAAGTATGTATTTTTGAAGAAGTATTTCCTTGATAAAAATATAAGTTAAAAGTGTTAACTATGTTATGATAGGTATTTCTAGGACTTAAACTCACAGGAGTGGTATTGTTAAATTATTGTCTTGCTTCTTCAATTATGAGTATATTCACATGATAACTCATAACAGTATTTTGGGGAAAAAAGGGGTAGAAGAACCAGCTAGGTTAACTCAATAGTGAATATAAATTACTTAAACTCCTGAATGAGTAGAATTGCATCCAAGGAGTTAGGGTGACCCAATATATAGGATGCCTAAACTTTGTAGTTATTGGAGGTAAACCCAAAATGTTCATAGTAAACCCATGAAAACTATGATAAGGTAGTTATTGGTGCATACCAAAAGGTTCATAGTAAACCCATGAAAACTATGATAAGGTAGTTATTGATGCATACCAAAAGGTTCATAGTTAACCCATGAAAACTATGCATTAAGGACAGTTGGCAGGGGCTAATTAGTTTGTAGTGAACCCATGAAAACTATATCTGGATTAAGAATTGACATCAGTCAATAGGTTTCTAGTAAACCCATGAAAACTAGGCTATGAAAGTAGATAATGGAAGTATCAATAGGTTCCTAGTCAACCCATGAAAACTAGGATGCGAAGTGAGTTACTGGATAAGTCCATAGGTTCCTAGTCAACCCATGAAAACTAGGATGCGAAGTGAGTTACTGGATATGTCCATAGGTTCTTAGTCAACCCATGAAAACTAGGATAAGGTAATTTGTTATTGGAATGACTAATAGGTTTAGGGGGACCCATGAATTAATTAAATTAACTGGATGGAGCCTATAGGTTCTTAGTGATAGTAATTGGTTATTGGAATGACTAATAGGTTCAGGAGGACCCATGAATTAATTAAATTTACTGGCAGGAGCCTATAGGTTCTTAGTGATCCCATGAAAACTATGAATAGGACATGGTGTCTAATAGTTATAACAAGGTTATTAGTAAACCCATGAAAACTAAAGAGGTTAATAGTCCCTAGAAACTATAATTATGACAGGGTGTCAAATTAAACTGGGAATGGTAAATCCTAATGATTTTCAAGTATGCATATCATCATAATATTTTAAAAATGTATGTTTTAACCATTATGGATGCATAAGTACAATATATGGTTTTATAAAGGCTTTAGGATACTAGTGTGGGGAAAACCTGTTCCGCTAAGCGGTGTGGTCTCACTAGATATCTAAAAGGATTGAGATGTTAGATTATTATTCATACTAGGCTTTATGTCTGACACGAAGGTTTTGTTTTCCCCTTAAACTCTCGGGTACTTAATTGATTTTGAGTAGTTTGAGGTTTAGGGTTTCCAGGTTCTCTTCTTAGACGAATAAAGCTTCCAGAGACGAGCAGGAGGCAGATAGTTATTTAGTGTTTTTCTTTCCGCTGTGTGTTTTGTTGGAATGGCAGATTTATTAGCCTTCTTATATACTCTGATCAACCAAAGGGGCATTTTTATATGTCGCTCTTGGCATAATTGAAATAATTATATTTTGGTTGAACGTGGTTAACGTAATTTGGGATTATGTAATGAACATGAAATGTTTTATTATGAATGTGGAAATATGTTTTTTATTTGTTAAAATTTTTCCATACTTCTATGATCTGTATATTAATGAATCTAGCATCGCCGTATTTGATCGCCGAAGATTAATAACTATGGATGACTGCAACCTCCGTAGTAGGCCCCTAAGTAGGGGGATGTTACAATGAAGCTTAGATCGTTCAGCACCTTCACCAAGGCTATCCAATAAGGATGAGTTATCATGTGCTCATTACCTTGTTTGGGAATTTTCAACCTTTGCTGCTCAAGACTATGTGAGCTTCCGCTTCCTTCCTTTTTGGTAGACTATTCACAAGGGTGGATTACCAATAATCCATTTCTTTTTTGGGGACTGCCGGGCTATCCAGCAAGATTGAATCGTCGTGCATTCAATCCTTGCTTAGGGGTGTCGGCTACCCCACGAGTTTGGGTGAGATGTCTCTCCTCTTCGTACTGGGGTGCATCGAAGATTGGATACGCGACCACAATGGTTCTTACCCCTCGCCCGTGATGTCACCCATCCTCCATATAAGATGGGACTTCTATCAGGATCGACACTATTAACCTAAGCGATGCCAAAGTCTGGCATCCGTATTGTCCCCACATAGAAATAAGTTGGGCCTAGCTCCTTAGTACAGTGTGTCACCTTAGAGAACCTTCAAGCCCCTCACCACATAGGTTCCAGTCGAGAGCGCCTACCAACTCCTTAGTGCAGCATGTCACCATAGATATCCTTTAATCACCTCAGAGCTTAAGTTCTAGCCGGGATCACATGTCCGCTCCTTAGTGCAGCGTGTCACTCTAGAGAATCTTCAACCCCTCGATGCGTAGTTTTGTGTTGGGACCACTTGTCAACTCCTTATTGCATCATGTCACCCTGGAGAACCTTTAAGCCCATCGATGCTTATATTTGGGCCAGGACTATTTGTCAACTCCTTATTGTAGCATGTCAGCCTAGAGAACCTTCAAGCACCTCAACACTTAGGTTCGAGCTGGGACAACTTGTCATCTCCTTCTTGTAGTGTGTCACCTTGGGTAACCTTCAAGCCCCTCAACGCTTAGGTTCAAGCCGAGACCACCTGTTAGCTCCTTACTGCAATGTGTCACTCTAGAGAACCTTTAAGCCACTCAACACTTAGGTTCGTATTGGGACCGCCTAACAACAGAGTGACACATGGATAAGTTTACTTTTATCATTTCTATTTGCCAATTTTTTATAAACGATGGCGCATGTTGCTCATCTCACCATCATATCACATCCTTATGCATGAGTGTTTAAGTCAGCCATGTGCCCCAGTTTGAGCTGGGACCTATGGTCACCTAAAGATAGGAGATGTGTCACCCAGAAGAACTCTCGAGCCTACATGAGCTCAGGTTCGAGCTGGGCCTGTCTGGCATCCTGTACATGACCGCTTCTCACCTAGCAGAACCAATGGTCCAACATGCGTTCCTACTCAACGCCAATGCTACCCGCCACTTAGTACCTAGCTGACACTTCACTCTTCTCAATGTCTGGGTTCGGCCCGTCGCATGACAATATTACTACTTAACATGCCTTAAATATAATTTTTTTTTGAAAATAATGTAGGAATTCCTCCTGACCGTGTGTCGCTCGATAGGACCTTAAGCCACTCAGCGCTCGGGTTTATGCTGGGACCGCCAATCAACAAAGTAGCACATTGAAGCTCAACTGTAATTTGCTAACCTAGGCACCTGATGAAAAAACCAGGTTACTCGGTCAATGCTCACTTCCGAGCCCATTGACTGGCCCGACCTAGCCTATCAGTTAAAACAGATTGATCAACCCAATATAAGGGACTTTCCTACCTATCCAAGATGCGCTACTCTACCAGCCATAGACAAACAATTAAAGACAACAAGTTATCAACACAAAAGATTGCTCTTATTCTATTCAAAAGAGTACGGGGGCTGTAACACCTTGTAAAATAAACAATGATTAATTAAAAAGAATTAACAAATAATTATTAAAGCCCAAAACTTGAATTTTTACCAACATCAGTATTTGGCTACAAAAACTTGCATCATTATGCTCATGGTGATTTTTTAATCAGCTTTCATATATAAAGTTTATGATCGGAATTCAAAAGGAAAAGTTATCAAAATTTAAAGAGTTGAAATAAAAAATAATTCAAAATATATTAAAGGAAATAAATTATGAAATGAAATAAACCACGTTAATTAAATAACATTAACTAGTCCATACCAGACGTAGACCCCCAACTGTGGACCACCTCCTATTAACTGGTCGATCATTGGTAGGATGGCGGATGAGAATGAACGTTGGCCTAACGGCTCGGATTTGATATAATTTAATGTAACAGATAGAAATGATTCGAACGCCTATAAATATAGGACCAAACACCTCGCTTTTCTTCTCGTATTTTTCGAATCAAGGAGTGAAACTCTGCAATTTTCTCTTCTTCACTAATTCTAAGAATGTAGAAATTATAAAATGATATATATATATATATATATATAGAATAACGGAAAATAAAGAGAAGAAGAATAGGGGTGAATCTCTGTGAAAAAGAGGTAAATTCTAGATCCAAATTTAAACTACGGTTAATTCAAATCTCTTCTCGGATATATAATTCTAATAAATTTATTTGCGCTTTTGATACATATTTTGGTAGAAAGAAAGGGAGTCAAATAAGGAGAATAGATTTTGACCTGGAGATTTGGAAGCTAAGAGGTAATGGAAAATTATATGTTTTTACGTAGTATTGGATTTATATAGCTGTGAATCTATTTCTTTTATGCTTGAATATAAAATATGGAATTATAGGCTTATATATATAATGAACTTGAGATCCTTGCCTACATATTCAGTAGATTTGTTAACTCTGATCAAATGTTGTATACACCTAAATCTGGAATGTAAGGGTGAAAGTAGTCCCTAAAAGTTATGAGATAAGTCATTAATAAGTTTTTATTTTAATTCTGGATTTCATTTTTGAATGTTATAAGTTGTTAACCTTGAATTGAAGGTTATTTCGAATTTGATTAGGATTCACTACGCCATAGATTGCATACTGCAACACCAAAGAAGTGATGCAGGAAGTGCCAAAAAATGTTGCTATATGCTAAAAAAGGGCAAAGGCAACACTTTCTCGGTGATGCATTTTGCCGCGTTGCCGCAGACCTCAATGGCAACATTTTGACTATCTAAGGCAACATAAGAAATATTGTTGCAATAGAACCTTATTTGGGTCTATAGCAACATCCATAGGTGTCTGTACCAACATTCCAAAATGTTGCTATAGATATTAACTTTCTGAATTTATGGGACCCACAATGTAGAGAATATTTGATTTTTTAATAGAAATAAATATTTATTTAATAAAATGCTATTGCACAGAATTTGATATTCAAACAGTAATTTATTTAAATATTTTATTTCAACATTTAAAATAGTACAAATTCCTGACTCCACTATTTTACAATTCAATGATATATAACACTGATATTCACATATACAGATATTCCTCACTACATCACTCAGTTCACTCATTACATATGCAGTTTCAATTTATACAGACACCGACACTAACAAATATATGACGAGCCAAGTGCCGAGCCGAAGGCGAGCCGAGAAGCGGGTCCGGGCGCAGCGCCGGCGGGGGTCCGGGGCACCGCAGTCCCGGCGGGGATCGACCGATTCATCCGATTTTGGAAGATCGAGCCTTCTTTGAAACCTGTCTTCAAGCTCATGCATTCATACACTCATGCATATTTGATTTGACTCTGTCTTCAAGCTTGTATCCAGCTGTCCAGTCTTCAATACCTGTCACATATAATTCAAAAGCAGTAATCTGGAAAATAATATTTAACTCAAACAGAAAATGAAAATATTTTTGTTATAATATTTGCCTCAGGTATTTAGGTTGTTTCTTTTCATAAGTGCATAAGCCAAACATGAATGCAACACATGGATACAAGGACACGACACAAGGTCAAACCCGAGTCATCGACTGGATTCAACTCAGGGCCAAGCAACCAACAAAACAAACAAGAACCAGGTTCAGAAAAATGTAGACAAGCCAGTGCAAGAAACACAGCAGTACACATAGGCAGCCCAGCAAGCAAAAACAGTGAATGCATCAGGGATGTACAAGAGAAACATAGGCAGTAATATGATATACAGAGGACTTGGAGCATCGGTTCATGTTAAAGAACAAGGTTAGCATGGTACCAGTTCAGTCCAGACCAAGAAAAACCAACAAAGCTCAACACACATATGTTTGTATATATTGTGGAAATCAAAACTCAATGTTCAGATTAGTCAATAGTTTTAGAAAACCAAAGATCATTTTCAAAGTTCTGATTTTCAAAAATGCAGAAGTTTTCAAGTGAAGCAGTTTTCTAGAGGACAGCAGAATACAAATACTTCAAGTTCTGGTTTAACAAATGCAGCAAGGTACAAAGGTATGTGAACAAGTTTAACAAAGGTTCAAGTTCTGGTTTAACAAATGCAGCAGAAAGGAGCTAACAAGCTCAGATCAGAAATCAAAAACAAGCCAGTGAACCAAAATCCAACATACCAAATAATATCACATCGCAATTCATCATCGGCAAAGCAAAATCAAGCCAGTGAACCAAAATCCAACATACCAGATTTCTCAAAGTCCAACAGAAAGATTAAACTCGAGATTATAGGAAATAAAGCCTATAAATAAATCCCAATTCATCATCGGCAAAAGCGTGCGAGTGTAACCAAAATCGAGAATAATCAAGTAAACCAAAAGGCAGAAAACATACCAAATAATATCACATCGCACCGGACGACGAAGTCATAGCAATTCGAGCAATCAATCAAGGAGAACGAAGGAGCAAGCTACCAGGAACGTTTCTCACACTAGATTCGATCAATCAGAGCATCAAAGCAACTGGAATCGCGTGCCCTAGTTTTCACAGAGTGGAACGAGAAAGAAAAATGCCGTGCCCTAATTTTCACACAAAGAGGAACGAGAAAGAAAAGTAAAGCGGGAAATGGAAATTGCTAAGGTGTGGATTGATGGTGTGGATTGATGGTTGAGATTTTGTTTTAAATGATGGTGTGGATCGCTGAGGTGTAAAATTTTATTAATTTTATTAATTTGAATATATTTATAGCTACTGCAACATTTTGCTGATATCTATGCTAACACATTGAAGTGAATGTTGCAATAGACAAAAATCAGCATAGCTATCGTTACATTGTAGCTAGCAACACCTTGTAATTTCGTTGCAATAGGCCATCTATGGCGTAGTGATTTAAGATTATATTTTAACTCATTAGAATGTAGAATGTTTTTTGTTAATTTCTATAAAGTATCCAACTTTATAATTATATATGAATGTGTGTCATTTGAAATTACAAGGAGTATTCCTATAGGAAAGAGATGTGCAAAATATGGATGTTTACCATATTTTGTAGTGTCTGTTTCAATAAATACAGAAATGGTAATTCCTTGTAATTATGAACACAACACAATTCCTCTGTTTTGGTAATTTATAGGAAGTTAGAATGATAACATTTCCCTTTTGAGAAAGATATAGTTCCAATGCACTAAAATGTAGAAATTCCTAAATGTAGAACTAAAAATGTTATAAATAGAAATAATAATAATTCCATCATCCATTAAATATATGTGATCAATTATAAGTTAAGAAATAAATAATAAGTGATAAATATGAATAAGACAATGAATTGAAGAGTTTGGGCGGTTATAGTAATCAAGTTAAAATGTGTATTAATTGAAATGAAGCAATAAATGATAATTAATTGCATAATTTGAACAGAAACAATAAATTATACTTAATTGTATTAATTGGAAAGAAGTCATAAATGGTACTTAATAACAATTGTGAAATGGAAATACGAAGTATGTTTATAGTAAGTAAATGAACACTAATAATTGAACTTAGGAGGCATTATAATTTTCCAATTGTAATTATATAGCCTTAAGAATACATTTATAATGGGTGCAGATTATTATGTGTAGCCCAATATTTAAATTAATTATAAATGACGTGGTCATTAGTATAGGTTGGAATGTGAGGTTAGTAATATTACACAACAGAAGTTTGCTACCCACAAGGGGCTACCAACAGTTGTGTATACTGATGTACGACATCTCCAACTGTAGGACCCATGCAGATATACGTTTGCGTATAGGTTTAGGGAATATACCAAAGTGGGTTAGCCTCAAATTTGAACTCTTAAACGGCCAATTAGGGTATGTTTTAATTCCAACATGAGGTACTAAGTAATCATGTGGGAATTTCTTTGATTTGCATTAGGAAATCTAAATTGGACAGTGGGAAAAAACTCGACACTAAATCAGCATTAATGGTACCATATATTCGAGGAGTATGGCTGTATACATTAGGTCAAGAACGTCATCAGTCCTGTAGCAGTTATTAGAAAGACATTGGTTATGCCTAGACACAGACTACATTTCTTAGTGATGTAGATTCCATATGGGATATGCAATTGCTTTATATTTTGGTTGTCTATTGTCGTTAGGAGGTGAGCTAGTTAACCATTAGATATGTCTTTAAGACGAACTAATAATACAGCTAATTAGTTGTAATACCATTATTAGGCACCAATGGGAGATTCCCCTGTGTTCGTGGGTAATTCGGTCTAGACATTGTTGTGGATGCTAGGTGCAATGTGTAGTTGCAGATACTAGCGAGGATGTATTCTTATCAATGTGGGATAGCAATGCATATATGTATATGTACATATCTATTTCATGCCTCATGGTAGGTTAGACATATCGTATGCATACATGAAATCACATTGACTAAGCTATGAATAATAAACATAACACGTAAATGGAAACCAATCAGCTTAAACTGATGTTATGGATAAAATATGTAATTTACCAATCACCAGAACGTTGTTCTGACCCCCTCCTCATTTCAACCCATAGGATAGATTTAGAAGGATATGTGATGGTACAAGACGGAAACAGTGAGAAGGCAGGAGGTTCCCATGTGTTCATGGGCAATTCGGTCTAGACATTGTTGTGGATGCCAGGTGTGGTGTGTAGTTGCGGATAATAGCGGGGATGTATCCTTGTCAATGAGAGATAACAATGCATATATGTATATGTACATATCTATTTCATGCCTCATGGTAGGTTGGATGTATCGTACACGTACCTAAATCAAATTGACTAAGCTATTAATAATAGACATAACACGTAAATGGAAGCCAATTGGCATAAACTAGTGTTATGGATAAAGTATGTAATTTAACAGTCACTAGAACGTTGTTCTAACCCTCTCCTCATTTCAGATCATAGGATATATTTAGAAGGATAGGTGCTAGTACAAGGCACGAACAGTGAGAAGGCGGGAGGTTCCCCTATGTTCATAGGCAATTCGGTCTAGACATTGTTGTGGATGCCAGGTTCGGTGTGCAATTGCGGATACTAACGGGGATGTATCCTTATCAATGAGAGATAGCAATTCATATATGTATATGTACATATCTATTTCATACCTTGTGGTAGATTGGACGTATCGTAGGCGAATATGAAATCAAATTGACTAAGCTATGAATAATAGACATAACACGTAAATGGAAACCAATCTGCTTAAACTAGTGTTATGGATAAAATATGTAATTTACCATTCACCAGAATGTTGTTTTGACCCCCTCCTTATTTCAACCCATAGGATAGATTTAGAAGGATAGGTGCTAGTACAAGGCAGGAATAGTGAGGTTCCCCTGTGTTCATGGGAAATTTGGTCTAGACATTGTTGTGGATGCCAGGTGCGGTGTGTAGTTGCGGATACTAGCGGGGATGTATCCTTGTCAATGAGGGACAACAATGCATATATGTATATGTACATATCTATTTCATACCTCATGGTAGGTTGGACGTATCGTACGCGTACATGATATCAAATTAACTAAGCTATGAATAATAAACATAACATGTAAATGGAAACCAATCAGTATAAACTAGTGTTATGGATAAAGTATATAATTTACCAATCACTGGAACGTTGTTCTGACCCCTCCTCATTTCAACCCATATGATAGATTTAGAAGGATAGGTGTTGGTACAAGGCCGGAACAATGAGAAGGCGGATTTTTCATGCATGCTCTACACTAATAAGAGTGCTAGATACAAGGAATGATATTGGTTTCGAGATATTAGCCTTAGTGTATATATATATATATGTTTTATTATACTTTATTATTCCGCTATGAGTTCTTATCGATAGCTCTTTAATATATTTTTGTTTATTTCAGGATACCAACACCAATAATCCATACCTTAATGCACTTTGGTTTTTCGATTTAGTCGGAATATCAAACCCTTTAAGGTATGGGTTGTTACATTTGGTATTAGAGCTTAGGTTAGTCGATCATAAGAATTAGGATGTGCTGAGGTGAAAGTATTTGTATTTTTACCTATATTTATACATATTATATGCCAAACCCAACAAATTCCAACTATAGAAGTGGTTGCGACCATATTATGAAAGTATGGACAAGGCAACTATGAGTTGGAACAATAAATGGAGTTCAAAGTGTACGCCTATCATGATCACCCCACGGGATGTAGGTTGTATCATAAGACATTGACTCATAAGTGCGGCATATAAAAGGGTCCTTGAAGTTGATGATACTTGACTCCCTTAGTGGGCCTACATAGCCCTAAGGTTGTAGATCCACGTTGGATTGCTGATTTTTGACGTACATTTTATCCAGATAAATTGAAATAAAGAATCTATATATTATAGATTTCTAGAAGTAAGAATCGAACAAGTTCCTGTAGGCAGGTATGTTATAATCACTTCAAGATGATATCTGGATTTTAATATATATTCTAAATGAAGATAAGTCGAAAAGTAAGTGGAAAAGAAGAAATGTCCAAAAGAAGAGACAGAAAAACCTACAGGGTCTGACCCCATATGAAAGAATTTAATAAAAGGTTTTAAATTTCCATAAAAATATTTAAAATGATTTCAAGGGATTTATTTAAAAGTATAAAGATCATATTTTTAAAAAGTAAGTAAATATTAAAATTTTCAACAAAATAAAAAAAATCTTTTTACATTTTCCAGTTAAAATAAAAAATGGTTAAACCAAAAATTTTAGTTAAATGGATTTTAATAAAGAGGCATTTCCTTTGAAATAAATAGCGTATGTATAGCTCAACCATTTTTCTAATTTTGAAAATTCAAAGTTTTAAAATTCTTTTAAGGGGTGCATAATAGTAAGTGGTACTAGTTTTAAATTGGGTAAAAGGATAATGGAAAGGCAAAAGCATCCGATATAGAAAGAGATAGAAATGTGTAACGTCCGGGATTTTCGACTTTCGAAAATCGACATTAATACGTCCACTGTATCAACTACCGAGCAATCGAATGCCGGAAAATCGAATTGTTATGGTTAAAAAGAAGAGGTAGAAGAAGACAGAAAGAAAGAAAGAAGAAGCAACAGAAACAATATCAGAATCTCACATATCGCAGCGGAACAACATATAATAGATAAATGATTGATCTTTAAATCAAAGAACTATATCAGTTTATACATTACATCATCATCAGAGTTAATATACAACACAATATCAATGGACAGTTATACAAACTTGTCCTCATACAGAATACACAGCGGAATAATAATATCATATACAAGTGATAAGTCTCGCCATCCAGCTCGCCACTGAGCTCCACAACATCTCCTGAATATCCAGAATGACATGATAACCTGACTCTAGGCTGCCCGTGTGGAAAATTATGGGCACCCAGAGTTTAGGAAGGGAACAATAAACTCCAGGTCAATCATGGGACTGGTGTGAGAACTAAAACAGTTTTTATCTTTAAAACAACAACAACAAAGGAAGTAAAAGACATCCGCAATGCTTTTGGAAAATGAAACTACCATAAGGCCTCCCGCCACACACACAATGCAAATGCTGAATTGGAGGAGGTTTCTCCTTATGATAGTCAAAGATGCTTACTATGCAAAATCATTGGATTACTACTATTAGTGCATAGTACAGAAAAAAAACATTTCGAAAGTATAATATTAATCTTAGCTAGCATACAACCATTATTGTATGCCTACTATAGCTACCATGTTCAATAGCAGGTTACCGCCACATTCCATGACAGGTAATACAACTAAAAACCATACAGGGTTCATATTGTTTCTTTGGATTTCCAACAAATGGTAAGGCAAAGGAACTTCCTTACACCGAAATGGAACGCCTCTAAAAGGACGTCCTCGAGAACCTAACCGGATCTCTGCAAACACAAGGCCGACGCTACCTCACGCTGTACAGTTGTAACTAGGTAGCTAACACACGAGCTATGCTATCCCCTGGTCGTTACCCACCTTTATCCGAGGATCCTCAACCACAAAACAACAACCACAAAGTATAATAAATTTGCAGCATCAACATAGGTAAAATATCTGGGCTCCATACGATGATATCACCTTTTATCCAGAAGGAAATGACATACCCTAGGGGCGCGACCCCTAAAAACCTTGCCATAACATTCCTGTTTCGACCATTACCGGGTTGTGAGGCTCGACGAAGTCTCGTCCACAAGATACGCTTTTTCACAAAGCCACGCTTTTTCACAAAGCCACGCTTTGATCAACAAATGATCAACAACACTTCGTATGCCACATTACCAAATTGGGAATGTATCACTAGTAACCATCAACTACATAACCTCTGAGCTCGTACGTCGCAGAGAAGGGTGTTAAGCTAAGAGAATAAATTCTCCGCCACCAACAGAAATGTATTTGATAGAAACCAGCTTTACATCTCAAAGTGTAATGTCAGACACACATCCATACAAGTCCGTTCCGGGTTCGAACAGAACCGAAGGCACTTCCAAAGAAGCCCTTGCAATCCGGGTATTCACTAATCACGTCCGGACTTCCCATCACAAGAAGAGTGATATAAATCTCTATACCGGAACAACTCGGTGCAGAGACATTCGACAGGTTGTCCTTTCATTTTCGAAAATACCCGGTCTTCACCACCGGTCTTTAATACGATCCATATCGTCGTATCACTAATTCGGAATGGGTTATATGACACAAAAGTCTTTTCCCGGCTAATCGAATAATGAGCGTTTGTTTTAAAAACAAATCCAAGTGCCATTTCAAAGGCAAATATTGATAGTCGGTTATTTAACTATCAACAACATTCACAACAATCAACCAATTTAAATAATTTTTCCCAAATTATTAAATTTCAAATATCTTCGTAAGATATATGGTTTACACTTCAACACTTTGAAAACAAATTTCAATCACTTTCACCTTTCAAACTTTTGAAAACAATTTCAAATCAATTTCCTTACGTGGAATATGTTTCCAAATATTTATTCACTCCCACTGGAAATGTAACAACCCTAGATTTCTGCATATATTTAAATTTGACTTTATTTTATTTCAAATTATTTTAAACCTGTTTTATTTCAAACATTTCATTTCTAAATATAAATTTTGATTGTTGTGTGAATTATAGTTTCAAACTATTATAAATTGGATATTTCACTGAAAAGTGAATTTCTGTTCAAACCGGTCAAACTTTGACTTTTAACTTTTAAATTTAAATATTCAAATTCTTAATTTTTTTTATTTTATTATGAAAATAGATTTAATAACTTGAATACAGCTTTTCATTTCGTTGGAAACGAAGTTAAATTGTGAAAGTTATGTATATTTCAATATTGTGTGTAAACTGATGTATTTAGCAATATTGTCTATTTTAAATTATATTTTATTTGTCATATTTTGTTCTAATATGTGTTAATATTTTATTTTATGTATAATTTTGTCTTTTAAATAATTTAAAGTGATTATATAATTTTTCCAAAGCGTATTGAATTTATTTTCTATTTATAAAGCCTAGTTTCCATTTTTCTGCTATTTTCTTCATTAAAAATTATATTTAAATTAAATTTTAAATATTTATTTTGTGAATGTATTTTTATTTTATGTTATTATTTATGTTTAAAAATATATTTCAAGCTCATATGAATTTTCTAAAATTTATTCTATTAAATTTCAAATTTTCTAGACTAGTTTACTATTTTTAGCTATTTTCTTAATTTAACTTTATATTATTGATAAATATTTATATAAATTATTATATTTTGATAAATATTCGAAATTTTATCTGGGATTACTATTATTTACAGAAATGTAAGGTTATAAAAAAATAAATTAAAGAAATTTGAAAAGGTTTAGGACTTTTGATTTCCTAAGGCCTTTTATATTCCACCTTTTCACATTTTACAACATCTTTTCATTCAATTGGCTGCCTTAACTCATTCTCTTCAGCCGACCACTCCCATATCATTTCACGTGAATGTTTTCTCCTCAACTCTGAAAAAAATTCCGGTCATTCTCTTTGGAAAAAAGTTTGGTAAAATTTCTTTCTTCTTTTCCATTGTTTTCTTCTTGTTTATGTTGTTTTCACTTGCTTTCTCACCTTCTATACAAGGCTCCTCTCCACTCCTTCACCATGGCCGCCTCCACCACCATCCCCTCTGACCAACAGCACCTCCAGCACCTTCCCATGCCATAGTCGAGCCCCTATGTGATGAAACTCCACCAAAGTTTGCACAAACATCACCTATATGCATACAAGCCGAGCCATCCACCTTCCATCACCTCTCTCCACCACATGGCCGACCATATACCACCACCACCTCCTGTTCCAGACCTGACACATCATGCCACATCACCACCTGACCCCCTGAGCCATGGTCGTGCCCCTCCATGCCTTGCCCGAGCCTTGTAGTGGCCTTGAACCCATGCTTTTGCCTTGTATTGGTAGTTTCTACATCACCAAATGTTGCACCACTTTCTCTAGGTTAGGCCGACCCATACACCACCAGGCTTTTCCTGACCCATACATCTCTGCCACACCTGTAGTTGACTACCTGAAGACTGGCCATGACTTGGAGTGCCTTGGCCGTGACCTTTAGTGCGTTGAAAACAGTGTGTGTTGCCTTGTAGTTGTTGTTTCATGCTCACAAACCTTTGCTCCATCATTTTCCCATGCTATGGCCGACATTTAGGAACCCAAACCTAATCTAAAACCATGTTGTAGCCATGCCATTTTAGATCATAGCTGAATCATAGATGGTAGAAAGCAAGTGCAAACACTTTGGCTTTGTTTTATGCATCCAATTCTAGCATTGTTAATGGTATCTTGTGTTGAAACTTAGGTGTTGTTATACTTGTTTTGTTGAATGTATCCAAGGAGATTCATCTTTGGCTCTCTCACTCAAATCATATTCGTGTTGTCGTGCCTTCGAAGATTCTATGTTGTGTGTTTTGGTCGTCATCTCCAGCGTAAACAAGTGAGTAAATCTCACCAGACTAATATGTACTTATATAATTGATAAACCGACATCACTTGAATCTGTAAATTTATATCATCCTGTTATAACTGTTATATTATGATTATATGATGTTCATCCCTATTTATACACATGTTATATCATCTGTTACTGTTATATATTGTATACTGTTTATTTATATCAGTTTATCCCACTGCAAGTTCCCTGTAGATTAGAATCACTATGGGTTGAAATGATAAATACCCGAACGGACTTTAGAATAGGGAAAAATTGTTATGGGCTGAAATGATAGGCCTGAACGATTTTTAAACATTCCATATTACCTGGGATTGCGGGTTTGAAATGATAGAAACCGGTTTTTCTTTGTAAACTGCGGATTGAAATGATACATATCCGTATCACTTGACCTAGGCTAGAAAATTTTATACAGATGTAAATATTATGATATATTTGTGATATTTAGGTTTATATATTTTTCTGAAATTTTCAAAATATTCTTAAAATGTAAATATTATGATATTTTGATTTAAATTTTTATTAAAATAATTTCTATTAAATATTTGTGATTTTCTACAGATTAAATAAGTGAATTAAGTAAATGGTGAAGTAGAATTTGAAATATAAGTTAATTTTGGAATTTATGATTTTGTTTATAAACGGAATTTATGTAAGGTAAGGAAATATGACAAATTTGATTTAAAAGATGAATTTAATGATTTTACTTAAGTAATAATAATTTTAAAAGTGTTAATGATTTTGTATAAATTAAATATGAAATAAATGAGTGTTTAAGGTTAATTGTGTTGCTTAAATTGGGAAATTGTGAATTTTGTTAAAAGTGAAATTTTAATTAAGTAAAATAAATGGAAATAAGTTATATTATGGAAATTTAAACTTAGTTGTTAAGTTAAGAATTTAATTAAAGAAATGAAAATTTAATTGTTATTTAATTTGATTTTTGTATGAAAATTTGACTTTATAAAATCATAGAAATAAAGGTATTTAAATGATTGTTTTTAAATGTGAAAATATATGATTTTATAAGTTAAAATGATTTATATTAAAAGTTAATTATGTGTGAAATTGTAAATTAAAACTCTGAATTTGATTTGACAACATCTTTGAAATGTAATGTAAAGATATTACAGCATTTGAAAATGCTGTAGTTGTTTTAAATGAACCAAATAGCAAATTTGAACTAAGGGTTATTATAGCACTTTGTTAGTGTTATAGTTGTTAAATTTAACTAAAATTTTAATTGAAACTAAATTAAGATATTATAGCATTTTAAATGTTGTCTTTTGTTAATGAACTGTTTTAAAACATAACATTTCGTAGCATTTCCTAAGTGCTGCGAAAGTGGAATTTTCATTTTTTTAATAAACTTAAATGGATAAATGATCTTTGAAAAAGATTAAATTTTGTAAATTAAATATTTAATTATTAAATATAATGAATTGACTTTAAATGATTTAAATGGAATAGTTGATTGGGAAATACCACTATTTTGAAATGTGATTAAATGGTATTTAAATTAAATTAAATAAATGATGTTTTGAAATGATATTTTGAAATGAATCTGAAATGATATTAAATCTTGGAATGAATAATTGAAGTTTATATTAGTATGGAAAACATTTGGTTTACTTGTAATATGAATCTATTTAAAAGATATTGGACTTATGAAATATAGGATATTAAAGCTTTGGAATTTATTTTATAATTTGAATAGTTATTTTGTGGATTAAATCTATATTTGAAATTTATAAGATTTGAAATGGTCTATGGAAATTTAACTGAAATAAATGATTGAATTGAATTGAAACTTTGAAAATTTTAATACTTGATTTGAAAGTATAATATTTACACTTTTAAATGGTTTAGATGAATTATTTTGATTGAAATATAAACTATTTAAAAGGTGACTTGAAATGATAATAAATGAATGATATCTTTGAATTTAAAAAGTATTTAAAGTTGAATATTTAGATTTGAACTCAAATGATATTTTGGTATATAAAAATGATTTGAAATGAAGTTTTGGAAAGATTTGGTATTTTGATATATTAAAATGATTTGAAATGAAGTTTTGGAAAGATGCGATATTTTGATATATTGAAATGATTTGAAATGAAGTTTTGAAATGATATGATATTTTAAATTATTGAAATGGTTTGGAATTGATTTAATCCTTATTTTGATAAAGATTTGGATTTGAAATGATATTCTATTTTGAAGTAAAAATACTGTTTTTAAATTTATAACCACGGGTTATAATAACGATTGGTTGTTAAAGAGACCGGGATCGGATATGGACATACTCTCTGTCGATACCGAAAACCACTTTGACAACTGTGTACGCGGTGGAGTTTCCAAAATGAAGTAGGATGGTGGCGACGATCCTAAGGTATATACGTGGACCCAACTCCCGTGAGTTGGCATAAGGTGGCTAAAACAGGAGCGGTCGACGGGCCAAGGAGGTAGCACCTCTGATCGGACACACTTCTTCGATACCATTCTATTACTTGTGATTGATTTGGTGCGCACCCTTGATTTGGGAGTGTTGTTCGAGGTGGGCGGTAGTGGCTGCTATGCGTCACCACCAGTCCGGATGCGTAATTGGTATATCTACCTTGGCATTGCCTTGTGTGCCGTGTCACCTACCATATCGAGCTTTACTACGAGTTTCTATTTGTGTCGTACCTATGGAGTATCTTCTCATAGCCTTGCAAGGTATGCAGGTATTGTGTAGACTATTGGCATTTTACGTGTTAAGGTGGAAAATGTAAAGCCTTAACGCTATTTAAAAGTATGTTTATTTTATGATTAGACATTATTATAATAGCGAATATTACTACATAGTAGATAGTTTAACGGATCCTTAGAGAATGGGCGATCCCAAGCATTCTTTAAGTTACTTGTACCTTTATTACAGTTCACTTGAGTTGGTTTACATTATATAAGTATATATTGTCCTGACTCGAGTGTTTGTATTTTTATTTACGCTCGGGTCAGCCTGAGTTATTCACAGATTTGGATTTCCGCTCTCTTGGAGATTTGAATCGCTGGAGATTATCTGCTTATCTAGTTTTATCTATCTCAGTTCTGTTGTTCTACTCAGCTTGTACTTGGTTATTTTATTGAGACTTCTGTTGTACTCTATTTCTTCTATTGTATCTTATTTAACTTTGATATATTTACATAGTAGCTTCATGAACTACTATTTCTTTTACTTCCGCTGCATTATTTTACTCTGTGTCGGTGATCTGTGATTTTATTTATTTACTGTATATTCTGAGATTTGCCAAAATTTATTTACAATGTGGTATTTTGAGCAATTCAAGTCCGACATGTGTGTCTGCCTATGCACTTGGCGGGTGCAGCATGATAGGGGGTTCTCGCATTTGGGTTTGGTAGCGAGCGGATGACTCTTACTCCTACATGTCCCTGCGGGGTTGGTGCAGTCGAGAGGCTGGCCGTAAAGGCAGAACACAGGTACAACTGTATGCTACGGTGGGTGTTACCCCACTGGCGACGTCCCGTTACAGTTGGTATCAAAGCTATGGCTTTGAGGCAAAACTCAGCATATGGATTAGATTTATTTACAGAATCACTTTCGTTCTAGTTTGAATCTTTTCCTCTTGATTCGAATTTCCTTTGAATTTTTGGAACGTTTCCTGCGGTTCCAAAATTCATTCTTGTCCCTCACTATTCATCTTCTTTTGATTCTGGAGTATCCCATAACTCCACTTCGAATGAGCTTTATAGTGAATTGGCGGTCTCGCCAATACTCTAATGACTTGTAAAGGGGGAAACTCCTTTACAATTAGCATCGATTCACCAGAGATTTATAACTATCCTTGGTTTAGATGCTAATATCTTTTGTTATTCCAAAATCTATCTCTTGAGATCGGATGTAGATTTACCCTAGAAAAATCCACATTTGATCTTATTCATTAAGTCACGGTTGACCCGGTTAAGGTTGCCCGCGATTTATCTAAGCTTATCCATCTTCATAATTTGTTAATTAATCATCTTGTCTTTGTTTCCAAACATTTTGAATTGTACTTGTAAATCTATGTTTTGTTTTATATATTGTGTTGTTTGAGTTGTTGATGTGGATTTGGGCTTCCGATCAATTCGTCTGATCAACGCTATCGATAGGATTTCTAAAACACTTTGACAGAACAAACTAACACAATATTATTTTAAAATTTGGTTAGTGAAATAAATTTTGATATAAGTGAATATTATGGAACTTAATAAATTGATTTAAATTGATTATTTGAAATGATAATACTTGATTTATCATTCTATAAATGAATTTATAAATAGTTGTTTATAAATTTGAACTGAAATGAATTTAAATCAAGAATTTGAGAATTTAATTTCTTATGGTTTCAAACCTTGTGTTTAAAGTTTTAAAAGGACATGTTATTTAAAGTATTTTTGAGTAGAAATTTGTTTCCAAAAGAATTTTAAAGTTTTAAAATTTTATTGCTCTTCTCTTTGTCGCTGGAAAATAATTTCGGTGATGACCGCGGAATCATCGACGTTCATTTTCGAGTTTCGAACTGAAGAAACCATTCTGTAGTCTTGCTACAGCTTTGTTTTGGAAAAAAGTTTAATTGATTTAAATTTCTAAAATATGGTTTGATTTATAAAATATATAGATATATGATTTAAATTGATTTGACATATTATGTACATATATTTATTTACCTCTAAATGGTTTGAAGGGAATCAGAAATTTAATTCTTACATTTTAGCTTAAAGAATGATTGAAATGATTGAATTAAAATGTTTATATTGTATACTAATTTTAGAAAGTTTTATTTGTATAATTCTCAATTGCATTCCAACACAACTTACCTTAAATTTTAGAAGTTAACGATGTAATTGGATAATATACAATATAAAAAGATTTTTATAAATAAAATTTGAGTGGTTATAATAAATATTATACACTTAAATTTTAGTTATAAAAAAATTAACAGAGATAAATAGACTAAAAGGTTAATTGAATAATTTACAATATAAATGATGTTAAGGGAATTAAAAATAAATTAAAACAGTTATAATAAGTGTAAGTATATTTAACATAGGTGATAAAATATTGAGAAGGATAAATTTAATTATAATTAGGAATAAAGAGGAATTAAATTTATTAAGTACATTATGAGTATAAATAATGATTTTGTAATTCCATGATTTTTGAAATTGTTAGTTTAAGAAAATTGGATGATAAGATAATGTAATTAGAGGTAGTTAAGGTTTATTTAACTTGTGTAAAATTAATTATCAATTTAAGCTGAAACCATGGAAATTTCAAACCTATTATCTTATTTTGTTCTTCAAACTTATTATCTTATTTTGTTTTCAAACTGTCTTTTGGTTGTCCTTATTTTCCTCATCTTGCTACAGACCGGTATAGGCATCTTTCTATAATCTTTCTGTTTAGAAATCTTTCTATAATCTTTAATAATCTTTGGTACTTATTTTAATCTGAGCACTGCTTTCCACCCACAGACTGTCGGTCAAGCGGAAAGAGTAAATCAGATTCTAGAAGATCTTTTCGTGCTTGTGTTCCTGATTCTGGAGAATCTTAGGAAGATCATATCCACCTTATTAAACTTACTTATAACAATAGTTATCAGGTATAATTTCAATCTTCTTGTCATCTTGTCTTAATCTTATTTCACTCTATCCTTTTCTTGTGCTTTCCCGTACCTCATTCCTTTTCAGGGACGAAAAGATTTGAGTGGGGAAGAGTGTAACAACCCTAGATTTCTGCATATATTTAAATTTGACTTTATTTTATTTCAAATTATTTTAAACTTGTTTTATTTCAAACATTTCATTTCTAAATATAAATTTTGATTGTTGTGTGAATTATAGTTTCAAACTAGTATAAATTGGATATTTCACTGAAAAGTGAATTTCTGTTCAAACCGGTCAAACTTTGACTTTTAACTTTTAAATTTAAATATTAAAATTCTTAATTTTTTTTCTTTTATTATGAAAATAGATTTAATAACTTGAATACAGCTTTTCATTTCGTTGGAAACGGAGTTAAATTGTGAAAGTTATGTATATTTCAATATTGTGTGTAAACTGATGTATTTAACAATATTGTCTATTTTAAATTATATTTTATTTGTCATATTTTGTTCTAATATGTGTTAATATTTTATTTTATGTATAATTTTGTCTTTCAAATAATTTAAAGTGATTATATAATTTTTCCAAAGCGTATTGAATTTATTTTCTATTTATAAAGCCTAGTTTTCATTTTTCTGCTATTTTCTTCATTAAAAATTATATTTAAATTAAATTTTAAATATTTATTTTGTGAATGTATTTTTATTTTATGTTATTATTTATGTTTAAAAATATATTTCAAGCTCATATGAATTTTCTAAAATTTATTCTATTAAATTTCAAATTTTCTAGACCAGTTTACTATTTTTAGCTATTTTCTTAATTTAACTTTATATTATTGATAAATATTTATATAAATTATTATATTTTGATAAATTTTCGAAATTTTATCTGGGATTACTATTATTTCCAGAAATGTAAGGTTATAAAAAAATAAATTAAAGAAATTTGAAAAGGTTTAGGACTTTTGATTTCCTAAGGCCTTTTGTATTCCACCTTTTCACATTTTACAACATCTTTTCATTCAATTGGCTGCCTTAACTCATTCTCTTCAGCTGACCACTCCCATATCATTTCACGTGAATGTTTTCTCCTCAACTCTGAAAAAAAATTCGGTCATTCTCTTTGGAAAAAAGTTTGGTAAAATTTCTTTCTTCTTTTCCATTGTTTTCTTCTTGTTTATGTTGTTTTCACTTGCTTTCTCACCTTCTATACTAGGCTCCTCTCCACTCCAGCACCATGGCCGCCTTCACCACCGTCCCCTCTGACCAACAGCACCTCCAGCACCTTCCCATGCCATAGTCGAGCCCCTATGTGATGAAACTCCACCAAAGTTTGCACAAACATCACCTATATGCATACAAGCCGAGCCATCCACCTTCCATCACCTCTCTCCACCACATGGCCGACCATATACCACCACCACCTCCTGTTCCAGACCTGACACATCATGCCACATCACCACCTGACCCCCTGAGCCATGGTCGTGCCCCTCCATGCCTTGCCCGAGCCTTGTAGTGGCCTTGAACCCATGCTTTTGCCTTGTATTGGTAGTTTCTACATCACCAAATGTTGCACCACTTTCTCTAGGTTAGGCCGACCCATACACCACCACCACCAGCCTTTTCCTGACCCATACACCTCTGCCACACCTGTAGTTGACCACCTGAAGACTGGCCATGACTTGGAGTGCCTTGGCCGTGACCTTTAGTGCCTTGAAAACAGTGTGTGTTGCCTTGTAGTTGTTGTTTCATGCTCACAAACCTTTGCTCCATCATTTTCCCATGCTATGGCCGACCTTTAGGAACCCAAACCTGATCTAAAACCATGTTGTAGCCATGCCATTTTAGATCATAGCTGAAGCATAGATGGTAGAAAGCAAGTGCAAACATTTTGGCTTTGTTTTATGCATCCAATTCTAGCATTGTTAATGGTATCTTGTGTTGAAACTTATGTGTTGTTATACTTGTTTTGTTGAATGTATCCAAGGAGATTCATCTTTGGCTCTCTCACTCAAATCATATTCGTGTTGTCGTGCCTTCGAAGATTCTATGTTGTGTGATTTGGTCCTCATCTCCAGCGTAAACAAGTGAGTAAATCTCACCAGACTAATATGTACTTATATAATTGATAAACCGACATCACTTGAATCTGTAAATTTATATCATCCTGTTATAACTGTTATATTATGATTATATGATGTTCATCCCTGTTTATACACATGTTATATCATATGTTACTGTTATATATTGTATACTGTTTATTTATATCAGTTTATCACACTGCAAGTTCCCTGTAGATTAGAATCACTATGGGTTGAAATGATAAATACCCGAACGGACTTTAGAATAGGGAAAAATTGTTATGGGCTGAAATGATAGGCCTGAACAATTTTTAAACATTCCATATTACCTGGGATTGCGGGTTTGAAATAATAGAACCCGGTTTTTCTTTGTAAACTGCAGATTGAAATGATACATATCCGTATCACTTGACCTAGGCTAGAAAATTTTATACAGACCCGTGGTTTATATATTTTTCTGAAATTTTCAAAATATTCTTAAAATGTAAATATTATGATATTTTGATTTAATTTTTTATTAAAATAATTTCTATTAAATATTTGTGATTTTCTACAGATTAAATAAGTGAATTAAGTAAATGGTGAAGTAGAATTTGAAATATAAGTTAATTTTGGAATTTATGATTTTGTTTATAAATGGAATTTATGTAAGGTAAGGAAATATGACAAATTTGATTTAAAAGATGAATTTAATGATTTTATTTAAGTAATAATAATTTTAAAAGTGTTAATGATTTTGTATAAATTAAATATGAAATAAATGAGTGTTTAAGTTGAATTGTGTTGCTTAAATTGGGAAATTGTGAATTTTGTTAAAAGTGAAATTTTAATTAAGTAAAATAAATGGAAATAAGTTATATTATGGAAATTTAAACTTAGTTGTTAAGTTAAGAATTTAATTAAAGAAATGAAAATTTAATTGTTATTTAATTTGGTTTTTGTATGGAAATTTGACTTTATAAAATCATAGAAATAAAGGTATTTAAATGATTGTTTTTAAATGTGAAAATATATGATTTTATAAGTTAAAATGATTTATATTAAAAGTTAATTATGTGTGAAATTGTAAATTAAAACTATGAATTTGATTTGACAACATCTTTGAAATGTAATGTAAAGATATTACAGCATTTGAAAACGCTGTAGTTGTTTTAAATGAACCAAATAGCAAATTTGAACTAAGGGTTATTATAGCACTTTGTTAGTGTTATAGTTGTTAAATTTAACTAAAATTTTAATTGAAACTAAATTAAGATATTATAGCATTTTAAATGTTGTCTTTTGTTAATGAACTGTTTTAAAACATAACATTTCGTAGCATTTCCTAAGTGCTGCGAAAGTTGAATTTTCATTTTTTTAATAAACTTAAATGGATAAGTGATCTTTGAGAAAGATTAAATTTTGTAAATTAAATATTTAATTATTAAATATAATGAATTGACTTTAAATGATTTAAATGGAATAGTTGATTGGGAAATACCACTATTTTGAAATGTGATTAAATGGTATTTAAATTAAATTAAATAAATGATGTTTTGAAATGATATTTTGAAATGAATCTGAAATGATATTAAATCTTGGAATGAATAATTGAAGTTTATATTAGTATGGAAAACATTTGGTTTACTTGTAATTTGAATCTATTTAAAAGATATTGGACTTATGAAATATAGGATATTAAAGCTTTGGAATTTATTTTATAATTTGAATAGTTATTTTGTGGATTGAATCTATATTTGAAATTTATAAGATTTGAAATGGTCTATGGAAATTTAACTGAAATAAATGATTGAATTGAATTGAAACTTTGAAAATTTTAATACTTGATTTGAAAGTATAATATTTACACTTTTAAATGGTTTAGATGAATTATTTTGATTGAAATATAAACTATTTAAAAGGTGACTTGAAATGATAATAAATGAATGATATCTTTGAATTTAAAAAGTATTTAAAGTTGAATATTTAGATTTGAACTCAAATGATATTTTGGTATATAAAAATGATTTGAAATGAAGTTTTGGAAAGATTTGGTATTTTGATATATTAAAATGATTTGAAATGAAGTTTTGGAAAGATGCGATATTTTGATATATTGAAATGAAGTTTTGAAATGATATGATATTTTAAATTATTGAAATGGTTTGGAATTGATTTAATCCTTATTTTGATAAAGATTTGGATTTGAAATGATATTCTATTTTGAAGTAAAAATACTGTTTTTAAATTTATAACCACGGGTTATAATAACGATTGGTTGTTAAAGAGACCGGGATCGGATATGGACATACTCTCTGTCGATACCGAAAACCACTTTGACAACTGTGTACGCGGTGGAGTTTCCAAAATGAAGTAGGATGGTGGCGACGATCCTAAGGTATATACGTGGACCCAACTCCCGTGAGTTGGCATAAGGTGGCTAAAACAGGAGCGGTCGACGGGCCAAGGAGGTAGCACCGCTGATCGGACACACTTCTTCGATACCATTCTATTACTTGTGATTGATTTGGTGCGCACCCTTGATTTGGGAGTGTTGTTCGAGGTGGGCGGTAGTGGCTGCTATGCGTCACCACCAGTCCGGATGCGTAATTGGTATATCTACCCTGGCATTGCCTTGTGTGCCGTGTCACCTACCATATCGAGCTTTACTACGAGTTTCTATTTGTGTCGTACCTATGGAGTATCTTATCATAGCCTTGCGAGGTATGCAGGTATTGTGTAGACTATTGGCATTTTACGTGTTAAGGTGGAAAATGTAAAGCCTTAACGCTATTTAAAAGTATGTTTATTTTATGATTAGACATTATTATAATAGCGAATATTACTACATAGTAGATAGTTTAACGGATCCTTAGAGAATGGGCGATCCCAAGCATTCTTTAAGTTACTTGTACCTTTATTACAGTTCACTTGAGTTGGTTTACATTATATAAGTATATATTGTCCTGACTTGAGTGTTTGTATTTTTATTTACGCTCGGGTCAGCCTGAGTTATTCACAGATTTGGATTTCCGCTCTCTTGGAGATTTGAATCACTGGAGATTATCTGCTTATCTAGTTTTATCTATCTCAGTTCTGTTGTTCTACTTAGCTTGTACTTGGTTATTTTATTGATACTTCTGTTGTACTCTATTTCTTCTATTGTATCTTATTTAACTCTGATATATTTACATAGTAGCTTCATGAACTACTATTTCTTTTACTTCCGCTGCATTATTTTACTCTGTGTCTGTGATCTGTGATTTTATTTATTTACTGTATATTCTGAGATTTGCTAAATTTTATTTACAACGCGGTATTTTGAGCAATTCAAGTCCGACATGTGCGGATGCGAATGGTTGAAAATATCGGGCCGTTACAGGAAATCTGCCGAGTTCAAATATTTTAAAATGATTTATATCACTATCTAAAATATTTTTGGAAAACATTTTCTCCGAAATATTCCTTTTAAAAACCAACTTTAGAACCTTAAATTTATATTTTTAAAACTACTTTGGAAATATACTCGGCTTTATAGTGAGAATACACTATCACTTCAAAATGGTCCATTTAAACTGTTTGCACAAAAAATGGACAAACACCTCGAAGTTGTATGATTTAGTTGATCTTATGTTATTCTTAGTGATTTGAGCGATTTATGCAAATATATGAAAAACAAGGGCTAAACTGTAAAAAGACACGTAGATTTATAGTGGTTCAGCCAGAATGTGCCTACGTCCACTTTATATGTTATTTCTCTTCTCTTATTCTGATTACAAGTACAAAGCTTTTATACAAGTAAAAGAAAGTTGTTTGAAAGTTCCTTCCGTGCTTGAGCTCTCAAACTTGTCCCCATTGTTGTACCCCTGCCCCTCTATTTATAGAGTGAGGCTAGGGGTAGGGGTCATGGATGTATATAACAGCTGGTGGGCCTGGGCTGATGCGACCTGGCCTGGTATTGTTGGCCCGAAAGGAGTATGGTCCGGTAGATGGTGGGAAGAGCTTGGTCCGGTAGATGGTGGGAAGAGCTTGGTCCGGTGGTGCTGGAAGGAGCTTGGTCCGGTGGTGCTGGGAGGAGCTTAGTCCGGTGGTGGCTTTGGTCCGGTGGTAGGGATGAAGGTTGGTTCGGCAGTCGCATGAGACCGCCGAAAGGGCTCTGGAGAACGAGAATGCCGAATGGGCTTTGGAGGACGAGAATGCCGGATGAGTGACTGCCGAATGGGCTCTGGGGAACGAGAATGCCGAATGGGCTCTGGAGGACGAGAATGCCGGATGAGTGACTGCCGAATGGGCTCTGGGGAACGAGAATGCCGGATGTGTTTAGGCAAGCCTGGATGGATGAATCAAACTTCTTGGTCTCGAGGTCTTCTGGGTGAGAACACGCCCAACATTTGCCCCCCAAAGTGGGGCATATGCCGGATTGTGCCGCGCTTTGTTTTTTTTTTTAAAACTAATGACGTCAGCTTGGATGCCTTCGCCGAATCAGCTGGTCCGGTCGGCTATAGTTGTCTATAAGTAAGGGCCCAGGGCCTCTACTACCTTCTACCGAACGAAACAGCCAAGCCAAGTTAGTCTCCTAGCCGAATCAAATTCTAATCCTCTGCCGAACCATTTCAGCTTGCCGAACCAGGTACTCAATTTCCCTTAGCCGAATGGTTTTTTGTCTGTGTCCACCGAATGAAGTGCGCGTGTCATACGTACCGAATGGATATTAGTTGAGAGTGCCGAACGAATTCCTCGAGATGAGACTGCCGAATGGGCTTTCCAGAAGAGAATGCCGAATGAAATTTTCAGATGAGAATGCCGAATGAAATTTTATATTCAGTTTACCGAATGATAACGGGAATTTGAGCATTTATGAGTGAAACTCTAGACTGCACACACTCGCTTCTTTACTTCCTTTAGTCTAACGACATTCTTCTTTGTGTTTGCAGATAATGTCTCGTAAAGCGGAAACTCGATCAGACAAGAAGAGATCCGGGGGCGAAGGAGGTTCCTCTGCCGTGCCCCCAGCTCAGCCGAATCAAGAACGTCACGGGCCAACCCCGAGATCGCTAGTGGACGGGTACGGCCCTCAGGAACTTCTGAACTCCCTCCCCGATTGCTTTCCTAGCTCCCTCAAGGAGGAGCAGCTTGATGTCATTTCCCGATCCTTTGGAATCGATAGGGCGCACTTGCTATTGCCTGGGAGAGACGTTATGCCGTATGACCCTCCTGATGGGTACTTCGCCTACAGCAGATACCACTGCATGTGTGGTGCCATTCCTCCTCTTAACGCTTGGATAGCCAGCTTCCTCACGTATCTAAAGGTGGCCCCATTCCAGCTTCAACCCAACTCCTATGCTATACTGGTGAGCCTCTTCGTCATTTTCCAGAGGAAGTATGGTCGTGCTCCTTCCAACCGAGAGATCCGGTATCTATATAATCTGAGGGGCTATAAGAAGGGGTCCCCATACATTAGCTTGGAGTCAGCTGTGACTTTCAAGCCGGTCCTGGATCTGTATTCCAAATTCAGCATGTTCAAGAAGGAATGGTTCTTTGTCAGGGACGACTCCGTTTCAATTTGGCGCTTTACTTCTGGATGTAAGTTGATGCTTTTACTTATAATTTCCATTACGATTGCGATGCTTCTTCTCATACTTTCTCATTTTTGCTAGCGACAGGTGGCTTTGCGGTTGTGGAGACTGACCGCCTGGTTCAGACGGCGGCTGAGATAGAAGCCATTCTCGGGAAATATAGATCATCTGCCTTCCTGATCAGAAATGCGATCCTTCTGGAGTATAACTTAATCCTTCCACAGCAGTCAGTAGTCAAGCTGAGGGAAACGGCGGAGGAGAGGGTGGCTGCTCAGACTAAGGAAGGTGTTACGGTAGAGAGTAGCAAGAGGAAACCTTTCACAAAACCTCCAGCCGTCGGAGGTAAGAAACTCAAGAAGTCGGACGGTCCCTCCCCCAGCAATTGTCCACTTACCTAGGAGGAGGAAGACATAGAGGAGGAAAGAGGTGAGGGTGGAGATGGTCGGGAAGGTGATAAAGGTGGCGATGGCATCGGGGCCTTGCTTCCTGGGCAAGCGGGTGAGATTCAGGAGTGGACGGATGATGCGTTCCACCAGGCTTTCGAGGGGCTGGACGAAGATCCGGCTTTGGTAGAGAAAACTGGGAAAGCTGACAAGGCTGGAACTGGCGCAAGCGAGCCTCCTCAGACTATTCCAGCCAAGGTGGCTCCGACGACTCAAGGTGAACTTTTGATTCCTGCGGGCTCCATTTATGATAGGGACTTAGGAATATTTTATGACCCGCTCCCGTCCTAGAATGAAATCTAGGACTTATTGCAGTATCCTACTCCTCCCCAGGGTTTGTACAACCACAGATGTGTTTCCTTTCTTATTATCTTTTAATTTGCCGTGTTTCCTCGAGTGGTGGATCAATATATGCTTGTGACACTTTTTTCTTCATATCAGGAGCAGGTAAAACGGCCAAGGCCTCAGATCTTCGGCACAGGCTTGAACAGTACAAGCTTTCCAAAACTTCTGTCAAGCCGAAGCCTTCGACCCACCGCTCCGGGGATGTAGTCGGCTACCGTCCTCTTCTCAGGGTTATCGAAGAGGGTATTTAGCAGAGAAAGAGGAGTCGTCCTTTATCCGAACCTTCGCCCGGTCCTCAGCTCCCGGCTCAGCCTCTTCATGATATCACGGAGGAGGACAGCGAGTTCGCACCTTCTCCGCACCCGTTTGGAAACCCTTCTGTTACTCATATCGACCGTCCTGACTTGGCTCGTAACCCATTTGCGGGTCATCCTGATCTGGATCCAAGTTCCCACTACATTACCTTTGACGAGGTTACTGGTGAGCACCTTCTTCCCCGCAATCCCATGGTACGGGTGCTTGATGAGGCTAAGTCCTTAGATCTTGATCTACTTACCACTCGGATAGTTACCATGGGAGACGAGGCCAAGGCTAGTATTGATCGGGTGGCGGAGGAGACTAGGAAGCTGATGGGGCATCATGCCCGACTGGTTAAGGCTGGAGAGGAGATTGGTAGTGCCAACATCCGACTAAGATTGATGGTTTCGGACCAGGCCAAACAGCTCGCTGACCAGGCCATTCAGATTTCTCAGCATGAGGCTGCCTCCGGGCGATTGAGGAAGGCTATGGAGGAGGCTAGTAAGGCGGAACTGCGGAAGATGGAGGCCGCCTGCAAGGAACAGATAAATATGGCCATCTTGACAGTGGATGAGGTTCGGAGGGCGGATCTTGAGCGGGTAGAGGAGCTGTCGGGGAAGCTTGAAGCCGCAGAGCTCGCCCAGGTTAGGCTGAAGGAGGAGATGGAGGCGATGCGGAAATCCCTTCAGGCTGACTGCTCGAGATACCGTTTGGAGAGAGAAGCTGCTGTAGAAAGGTTGTCGGCTTCCGAGGCCCGGATGAGGGAGTTTGAGGAGAATGAGGGGATGATGGATGAAATGCTTCAGGACATGTACTTCCGAACTTGGAAGCAGGGCAACCTATCTTGGATGGATGATTATCCTAGGGTCATGGCTAAGATCTATCTTCGGGCTTTGGAGGAGGCTAAGGCCGATGCGGATAAAGATGGTGGCGTGGTCTTCAGCATGGATGCGGTCACTGCTCAGTTTGCCAAGGAGGAGAAGGTGGCGGTGAAGGAAGGTATGCGGTTGCTTGCCGCTGAGGAGGTAGGCGTGCAGGTAGAGGATGACGATCAGGATAGTCAGGAAGCAGGCGCTGGTAAGTCTCCCTTTTTAGTTTCTCCATCAACTTGGTTGCTTATTGCTAATGAATCCTTTTTCTGACTAGACAGGGGGTCAACAGGACAAGGATAAAGCTCCACTACAGCCGGCCCCTTGATTATACCTGGAAAAAACTCTTTTTGTGGATTTGACAGTGTTGTATATGTTAGTCGAAAATTAGTAAAGTAGCCTTTAGGTTGTAATATTTTGCCACTTGTAATAAATAGTCTTATTTTTGACGTGTAATTCTTTAACTTAAGCTGATTTTGTCGTCTTTTGAATGTTTGCTGTTATTTTGGCATGTCGTATGAGAAATATAGCTATGTATATTCTTGTAATTAAATTGTGTTTGATGTCGGGTTCTGGTTTAAGACATAATTCCATGACTTGCAATGTTAGTGTGTGGTGTGAACAAATTATAGTCATGCATCTGCACATAAAGGAAGAAAATACCGCCTTTCATGTTCTGTTTGTAGATGGCAGTTTCGAATATCTTGTATGACCGAGCATGGAAAGCAGTTGAATGCCCTGCCATCCGATTGTGAGTCCCTACACCCATTGGCGAGTATCTCCTACTCTGTATCCTGTACTTTATGGATTGTTATAGAGGATAGGAGGAAAGCTTTTTAAGTAAAATTGAATTATGTGAAAAGGTAAAACTTCCAATCACGGAAGGCCTTCGATGTGCTTAAGTTCGTGGCAAACGGGTTTTGTAGTCACTTTCCCTAGCGGTGGGTCTTGGAGACATTTGTCACCCATCTTACGCCTCCGCGGGGAGTTAATTCTTTTTTACCACAGCCGCACTTAAGACACATCGGAGCCGAGATCGCGCACAGTAACTACCCGGGCCATTATGGCCCGTAATCATGGGTATTATTCGATTTACTGTGGCCGGCTAGCGTGGGTGCCAATCGTCAACTGTGAACTGCCCCTGGCTGGCCACACCTTATGTTGGGGCTTATAGTCGGTTCACAGTTGCCGGCGAGCCTAACGCCGTAATGAGCTGCCTCGGCTATAGTCGGCCTTCTCGGTGGCTTATAATCGGCTCATTACAGTTGGCTTTAAGGGCCGTCGCGAGCAATGAGTTAACCCGCAGCAGAGGGATGCTGGAGCAAAAGTGTCTCATTGGCGAGGGCATAGATTCGCATAGTACCTGTTGGGTTTTGCCCAGGTGAAGTTGCGCCGTGGGGTGCTTTGAGTGGAGATGCTATACGCGTAGGATTTTGTTCAACAGAAAAGGATAAAGTTAACAAGTAGCCAAGATATAAAGGAACAAGTTAAAAAAGAGACAAAGTTTTTTAAAGTGGTTCGGCACGAAAAGGCCTACGTCCACTGATTCTCTTTGTTAATTCACTTCATATGGGCAATACAAGTTAAGAAAAGTATCGACGGAGGTGTTGGATGTTCCATGCCCTCTGGAACACCTCTCCGTCCACTGTTGACAAAATATAGGCTCCGTTGTGGAGATCTTTATGAATTACATATGGTCCATCCCAGATTGGGTCTAGTGCTCCGGGGCGAGGGAAGATTCGCTTGAGGACAAGATCCCCTTCTTATAAGGTACGATGCTTGACTTTGGAGTTGTATTGTGCTGCCACTTTCTGCTTGTGGGCTGCTGCTTTAAGGACTGCATCATTCCTTCTCTCCTCAACTAGATCCAAAGACATGTGGAGGAGTTCTTCATTCTCTTCTGGGTTATAATGGATCCTACGGTGGGAAGGCACAATGGTTTCAACTGGGAGCATAGCCTCCGATCCGTATGCCAAAGAGAAAGGAGTGTGCCCTGTTGATGTTCTGAAAGATGTGCGGTAGGCCCATAGTGCCGTAGGGAGTTCATCCACCCAAGCGCCCTTCGACTTTTCGAGCTTCTTTTTGATCAGAGTTTTCAGAATTTTGTTGACTGCTTCGACTTGTCCGTTTGCCTGGGGATATGCTACGGATGAGAAGCTTTTATGAATTCCGGGCTCTCGCACCAGTTGGTGAATTCCTCGCTGTCAAACTGAAGTCCATTGTCTGATATGATTTTGAGTGGGACTCCGTAACTGCATAGAACATTTTTGATTAAGAAGTTAATAACTTTTGTTGAAGATACTTTATTCAGAGGTTCCGCTTCCACCCATTTGGTGAAATAATCAACTGCCACTATAGCATATTTGGCCCCGCCTCGGCCCATTGGTAACTCGCCGATTAAGTTAATTCCCCATATTGCGAAGGGCCAGGGGCTGGTCATCTGAGTAATCTCGGTTGTTGGTAGCCGAGGAATCTTAGCAAATTTTTGGCATCTGTCACACTTCTTGACAAAATCTAAGGCGTCCTTGCTTAAGGTGGGCCAAAAATATCCGTATCGGAGTATCTTTTTTGCTAATGTTTGCCCTCCGGTGTGATCTCCGTAGCTTCCCTGATGGATGTTGGACAAGATTTCCTTGGCTTCTCTCCCAGCGACACACCTTAATAACGGGTTAGAGAATCCGCGCCGATAGAGGATGTCTTCTTGTAGTGTGTAGCGGGATGCTTTCCTCAAGATTTTCTTGATTTCGTTACGCCCGTTGGGTAGAGTGCCACTTCGTAGGTAGTCTCGGATGGGAGTCATCCAAGTTGCTTCTTCGGTTGCAGCTATCAGATTCACTTGCTCAAAACTTGGGGCCAGTTGCTTTGAGACGGTTACTGCCCCGAAGATGGTGATGTCTCTCACACTTGCTTGCTTTGCTAATTCGTCGGCCTCTCGGTTCTCCTCCCGAGGGATGTGTTTGACTAAGTAGTGGTCCAATCGGCTGAGAAGTAACCTGGTCTTCTTTAGATATGCTATGAGTCGTTCTTCTCGATCTTGGAATTCTCCTAGTATTTGATTAACAATAAGTTGAGAATCGCTGTGAAGACACAAAGAATTGGCCCCGATTTCTATGGCAATTTCTAGTCCAGCTATCACCGCTTCATATTCTGCATCGTTGTTGGTGGCAGCGAACTCCAACCTTATAGCATAGTGCAGTTTGTTTCCGCTGGGAGTGATTATTACCACACCTGCCCCCGAGCCTTGTTCGTTTGATGAACCATCCACAAAGAGATTCCACTTGATATCTTCTGTTATTTCCAATTGCTCCTGATCTTCGTTGGTAGTGAACTCTGCAATGAAATCAGCCATGGTCTGTCCCTTGATGGCGGTGCGAGGGTGATAGGTGATATCATACTGACTCAGTTCAATGCACCATTTGAGTAATCGCCCAGAAGTGTCGGGACGATGGAGTACCTGCCTCAGTGGTTGATCGGTCAGAACTTTGATGGAATGGGATTGGAAGTAGTGACGTAGTTTTCGTGAAGTGATTAGTAAACAGTATGCTAACTTCTCAAGTTTAGGATATCTAACTTCTGCCCCAGTAAACCTTTTGCTGACGAAGTAAACTGGCCGTTGCGTGCGGTTGTCTTCCCTTACCAAAGCAGCGCCTAGGGCGTGAGATGACACAGCGAGGTTATAGGTATAATTCTTCTCCTTCGCTTGGAGTTGAGAGTACCGGTGGTTTCTGGAGGTGTTCGATTAAGTGAAGGAAAGCGGTCAGGCATTCGTTAGTCCATTCGAACTTTCCCTTGTCTTTCTTTAGGGCTTCAAAAAAGGGGACGCACTTGTCCGTCGCCTTGGAGATGAATCGGCTTAGAGCGGCCACTTTTCCGTTCAAACTTTGCATTTCCTTCCGAGTGGAAGGTATCTTGATATCCCTTAGCACTCGGACTTGTTCAGGGTTTGCTTCTATCCCTCTGGCATGAACGATGAATCCTAAGAACTTTCCAGATGACACTCCGAAGGAGCATTTTAGCGGATTCAACTTCATTCCATATTGTCGAAGTACTTGAAACATCTTGCCCAGGTGGCTTACGTGATCTTTGGCTTTCCTTGACTTTACCAACATGTCATCCACATATACTTCCATAGTTTGTCCTATCAGCCCCGCAAACATCTTGTTGACGAGGCGCTGGTAGGTGGCTCCTGCATTTTTAAGTCCGAAAGGCATTACCTTATAGCAGTATAAACCTCGATCGGTGATGAAACTAGTGTGGTCTTGGTCGGGAGCATGCATAGGAATTTGGTTATATCCTGAGTATGCATCCATAAAAGATAGGAGTTCGTGCCCGGCTGTGCTGTCTACAAGTTGGTCGATTCTGGGAAGTGGGAAGCAATCCTTTGGGCAGGCGTCGTTTAGGTTGGAAAAGTCAATGCAGGTTCGCCACTTCCCATTAGCTTTTTTTACCAGCACCGGGTTGGCGATCCATTCCGGGTAGATAGCTTCTCGTATGAAGTCATTGGCGAGTAGGTTTTTTACTTCTTCATCGAGGGCTGCTGATCGCTCTACCCCCATACTTCTCTTTCTTTGTTTTACAGGCGCCTTGGTAGGATTAATGTTTAATACGTGGCATGCTATGTCGGGGGAGATTCCGGTCATGTCAGCGTGTGACCAAGCGAATATATCCAAGTTGTGGCGGAGAAAATCGATGAGCTGTTCCTTCAATTCGGCTTTTAGTTGGGACCCAATTTTCAATAGTCTACTTGAGTCGTGCTTGTCTACAGATATAAACTCCATAGCCTCTGCAGGCTCGGCGGTGGCCTCCTCCTCATTGTCCCTAGGGTCTAATTCATTGAAAGGGTCGCTGGTATATCGAAGAGGAGGGGCTTTCTTTAATTGCTATGCTTCTAGGCTTTTTGTGCAGAGGGCAATCTCTACACCCTTCCCTTTATCCTTCCTGTGGTTGTTGCGAAGTTCAGTCACATAGCAGTCTCGAGCAACGTCCTGATCTCCTTCCACTTCCCCTACTCCATTGTCTGTTGGAAACTTCATCTTTAGGCACCATGGGGCTAAGACAATTTGGAAGTCAGACAAGGATGGCCTTCCTAAGAAGGCGTTGTAGGCCGACTGGTTTTCTATTAGCACAAACGTCTGTTTCCGTACAGCGGAGCGGGGATGGCTTCCAATCTCAACAAAGAGGTCCAGTGCCCGAGGGGCATTTTCGCATCTCCAGTGAAGCCATGTAGTGGTTTATCGCAGGGAGATACATCCTTCATTGATAGCTTCATTTTGTCGAATGCGTGTTTGAACAGGATGTTTACTGAGCTTCCAGTGTCTACCAGGATTCGGTAAACTTCGGCGGGACCAAGTCGGGCAGAGATGACCATGGGATCCATGTGAGGGTACTGCCTTCCTTCTAGGTCACGCTTACCGAATGTGATGTCATCACTTTCTTTCCGCTTCGGGTGGCGTTCTTCTATAACCGAATTGACATAGTCTTTATTGTCTCTAAGCGACTTTCCGTACCTTTCCATCTCTTTCCAGCTTCTGTCTGCGATGTGTGGCCCTCCTGAGATGGTATGGACCACTATCTTTTCTTGACTAGAGCTACTAGCGTTGCGGTTTCCTCTGTCGGCCCCCGGCGAGGGTAGCCTTCGGTTTTCGTTGGTAGGAGCTAGAGTTCTGTCCTGACTTTTTACATAACGTTCCAGTTTCTTCCTTCTGATGTGTTCCTCAATCAGATCTCGGAGATGATGGCATTCGTTGGTATCATGCCCGTGAGATTCGTGGAAGCGGCAGAACTTTCCAGACTTCTGTGCGTTATCGGATTCCTTCTTGTATGGTGGGCGTTTGTATCTAACTTTGCCTTGGGTGGCAAGGAAGATATTTTCGACGGTCTCGTTCAAAGGGGTGTAAGTGTCGAATCTTGGTCCTGGCCGATATAGGCGCTTTTCTCCCTTCTTGCCCCCAGCATTGTCTCTGGAATCATTTCTTCGAACGTCCCTTGCCACAGCAGGGGCGTTGCCATGGGTTGTCTTATTTTGCTGTCCTGACTGCCCCTCAACGGCAGCATCCTCAAGCCTCATGTATTTCCCGGCTTCATGGAAGAAATCGGGTAAAGTAGCTGGTTTTTCTTTTGTCAACCTTCTAACAAATTTAGTGTTCGGATGCACACCACTGCAGAGGGCCATTAGGATAAGCTTCTCATCGGCATCTTGGACTGCGGCTGCTGCGGCGTTGAATCTGGTTAGGTATTGCTGCAGCTTTTCTCCAGTTTTCTGTTTGACGCTGGATAAGGAATAAGCGCCTTAGGTTGCTCCACATGAATGCGGAACTGACTGATAAATTTTTCTTTCAACATTTCCCACGAGCTGATGGATCCTTGGGGTAGATGACAGAACCAGGAGGTAGCAAGATCTGCTAAGAAGAGCGGAAAGCATTTGCACAGTACTCCCTCTGTTGCTCCACTCATGAGCATATGCTGCGTGTACCTCTGTAAGTGTACAACGGGATCGGAGGTTCCCTTGTAGGGTTCCATTGTTGGCATCTTCCATTCTCGAGGGGTGATAGCAATTTCGATATTGCGGGCGAAAGGGCTGGTTACCCTAGCGCCTATCCCTCGATCTCTTTGCTCCCGTTGGACACACTCTCTGAATAAGCGTGCCATCCTTTCATCAGAACTTGGAGCAGATAGAAATGAGTTTGGTTCTGTTCTGTGGGATTGATTCCGTCCAGATGACCTGTAGGGATGGTATCGTCTATCATTCCTCATATTTTCCAGTGGCTGCCTTTGATCTTCTGGGAGCATGCTTGGGTCAGCTACAGTTGGCCCTTGCCTTGATCTCCCCCTGTTGGGTTCTGATCTAAGCACTTCCTCGGGTCCAACTTCGGGCTGAACTCTAGCTCGGCCCCGTTCAATGGCGTTTCTGTGGTTAGGCAGCATGATAGGCTCAGCTACGGTTGACCTTCGCCCGGTACCTTCCCTATTGGGTTCGGTACCAAACGTTTCCTCAGGCCTAACTTCGGGCTGTACTCGGTCTCGGCTCCTACCACGGCTACTTCTGCCGTTAGCTCCTTCGAAGAAGGAAGATCTTTGTTGTCTCTGAGATCCTCCAGACTGGGACTCGCCCCATGATTCAGTGTTGCGGTTGGATTCTTCAGCGTCCCTTAAGCGTGACATGAGATGGTCCACCAAGGCTTCCTGCTGGGACGTGAAGCGGTTAGTTACTTCAACCACAACTCTGTCCAAATCTGCTCTAGTAATTGCTGCAGGCTGTTCTGTGGCAGGAGTAGTTGGGTTAGCCTGTTCTTCATTTGTTACTGTTGCTGGAGGAGGACGATTTACTTGATTCGTGACAGCTGGATCTGGAAGACTGCTGGATGCGATGTTTTTTCCTTTGCTAACATATTTTCTCTGTTTGGGAGGCATGTTTTCCAAGTGGCGGACGATGCTGTTAGGAAAACTTGTTAAGCGGATGAAGCTGAAGCTTCGAGCTTCTAGTTCTCAGTGAAAGCACCAAAAATGTTTGCACAAAAAATGGACAAACACCTCGAAGTTGTATGATTTAGTAGATCTTATGTTATTCTTAGTGATTTGAGCGATTTATGCAAATATATGAAAAACAGGGGCTAAACTGTAAAAAGACACGCAGATTTATAGTGGTTCAGCCAGAATGTGCCTACATCCACTTTATATGTTATTTCTCTTCTCTTATTCTGATTACAAGTACAAAGCTTTTATACAAGTAAAAGAAAGTTGTTTGAAAGTTCCTTCCGTGCTTGAGCTCTCAAACTTGTCCCCATTGTTGTACCCCTGCCCCTCTATTTATAGAGTGAGGCTAGGGGTAGGGGTCATGGATGTATATAACAGCTGGTGGGCCTGGGCTGATGCGACCTGGCCTGGTATTGTTGGCCCGAAAGGAGTATGGTCCGGTAGATGGTGGGAAGAGCTTGGTCCGGTGGTGTTGGGAGGAGCTTGGTCCGGTGGTGGCTTTGGTCCGGTGGTAGGGACGAAGGTTGGTTCGGCAGTCGCATGAGACCGCCGAAAGGGCTCTGGAGAACGAGAATGCCGAATGGGCTCTGGAGGACGAGAATGCCGGATGAGTGACTGCCGAATGGGCTCTGGGGAACGAGAATGCCGAATGGGCTCTGGAGGACGAGAATGCTGGATGAGTGACTGCCGAATGGGCTCTGGGGAATGAGAATGCCGGATGTGTTTAGGCGAGCCTGGATGGATGAATCAAACTTCTTGGTCTCGAGGTCTTCTGGGTGAGAACACGCCCAACATAAACCAATTAAATAATCCTTATCGATTCATTTTAAATTTACGTTCCAAATCCGTAAATTATTTCCACACTTTAAAAATAAATCAGTATTTATTTTTAAAACAAATTTCCCTTTCCTTTATAAATTCCATTTTGAATTTACATCCCCAAATATTCGCATTTTTATACGGTTTTCAAATCGATTTCTCAAATATTCACTTTCAACTCCAAATCAACTTTCAAATGGATTTCCAGATTTATTTCAACACCAAATCAATTACAAATTGATTTCTAAGTTTATTTCCAATTTCCAAATTATTTGCAAATCGATTTCTAAATTTATTTCAACACAAATCAATTTTCATTCAACATCAAATAAATTTTCATATCGATTTCTCAAATATTTATTTTCAAATACCAAATCAATTATCAATTTGATTTCTAGAAACTTATCACCTTTAAAAATAAATTCATTTATCTCTTCCAAACCATTTAAAATTCCATTTTAAATAAATTCTTCAACTTTCAAATAATACTATTTAAAATCCATTTATAAAAATCTTTTCCCATATTATTAGAAATAATTCGATAAGATTTCGAAAGTCAACTCTATGCTTTTAAAATTCCTTCTTTTGAATTCAACCAATTCTTTCAAAAGAAATTCACTTAAAATTTCATACTTAAATTTCAAAAAATCCAATTTTATTTATTTTTGGTATCCAACGATACAAAAATACATTCGGCTAAATTATAGCCTTCAACCAATTCAATCACAGATATAATCATACACAGATTATAAATAAATTATCACACAGCATATGAAACAAATTCATACAACATATGAAACAAATTCATATAATTTGAGGAATCCAGTTGGATCCCTCCAACCTGTTTCCCTGCATCCACAGATGTTAGCACAATACCAATTCCACTTCGAGGTGGAATATCGCAGTACATGGGATTTATAAAATATTATCCGCTATTATGCGGCGCAATAGGGTCTCATCCACTATATAATGCGGGAAATCAACTCCAAATACATATATAATACCAATTCCACTTCACGGTGGAATTATCGCGGTATATGTTTTTAATATAATAACCTCCGCTTAATATATGGCGTATAGGGTCCATTTCAATACAACAGATAGTAATCATCATTCAATTCACACAATCAAGCAATTTTAAATTTAACTATTTAAAATTTAAATCGAAACACGATTCGATTGAGTGAGGAGTTTTCACCTTGATTCCAATAACGGTTGTAGTATTTTATTTCAAATAAAATTAAACGCACGTTTAATTTTACTCAAAATTTTCACTAGCTCCAATCGTTTCCAGTCCAGTTCCATTGCAAAGAGCTCGTCAATACGGACCCAACGCAACTTGTTTCGTCAATTTTCGACCTCATATGACAAAGTTACACAGTTTTAAAGTTTGAACGAATTTAATATAAACAAATTTACAAATTTTATTTTTTTCAATTTTAAACCCTACTTTGTCCCAGACCGTTCGATTTCGTTGATGAGAAATCTGGGCCGCACTTGCTTTCTTTCTTCTCCCCAAGGAAATCACGACGCGCAAGAAACCCATCACCACCCTTCAAACCGTAACGGCCGCTCGCACCACGATCCACTAGGGGTCGATCAGGCACCACCATTCCACGCACCCCGCTCCCCCTCACCAACGCCCAGAGACCGACCCCACTCGGTCACCCCATCACCTCAAAAATCATGCTCGAACGCCGGACCTTCACAAACCAATTGCCGTCAATCCACTTCATTGTTTACGATCATAACTGTATGGAATCGAAGCTCTCATCACCCTTCATATTCGTTAGTTGAAAACTTCTCGAAATTGTTAACGGATTGAGAGATTTCAAGGGAAGAAATTCGTTTATTTTCGGCCATTGATATTCAAAACTGGAGGCTAGGGCTTTGTATTGATTAGGGTTTACAACTGTGAATGTTGACGTCCTTATATAGAAAATTCAACGAAACACTATTCATCTGATTTTTTTTCCGAACTCCAAACGAAGCGTGCCGGCTGACATTTCTAGGGTTTTACCCGTGTTCCGAACACAATGGAACATGTTTCGGGAGCTAATTCGATCGTATGTGAGAGTTACGGAAATAAACGATCAAATTTAACTCAGATCGATTTAAAACGATTTCGATGTGTTTCAGCTTGCCTCGGACAAACCGTATATCCGATTGACACGAAATTTGAAATCTTACAATAATTTCACATTACGGATCCGTTGAAACTAGTTTCGTCGAAATCCGAGACTGTTTGAAAAATGACTATTTTTAGTCGTCAATTAAATATTGAAATATTCAATTATCACAATTTAACTTTTAATTCAATTTTTAAAAGTTCTATAACATCGTTCTTACTCAAATATGATTTAATATAACTTTATAAATCATTTTTATACACATTAAACCCAATTATCAATTATTTACACAATTTCATATATTAAATTAATAATTTAATTATCCAATTAAATCACTATATTCGAAATTAAATTTATTCGACTTACAATTTGTACTTATTAATATTTAAAATCAATTAAATATTTGAATTTCAAATGACAAAAATTCTGGGTCGTTACAATCTTCCCCCTTAAAAGAATTTCGTCCTCGAAATTGGAAAGTAAGAAAAATGCCCCAAATTCATTAACTTTTCAAACAATTCGTTCAAATTAGATTTCAAATCACTTAAGTGTACAACTTCCCCAAAATCCAATAGTTAAACTCTTTCAAAAACTTTACTAAGTTTTTCAAATCTATACTTAGTTATACTTTTAAAAACAAACTATATCGTTTAACTTTTAACTCCAAATCCAAAATTTAGTTTTCAAAAAATTTCCAAAATTTCCCGAAAATTTTCTAACGTCTTAAATTTTCAGAAAAATTCGCCATAGCCTCCTTTGCGCGGTTCGATCGTAGTAGGATCACAATAGACATAAATATATACATCGACCCACACGGTCGGAAAAGCAGAAAAACAGTTCATATTTCCTATTTTTATTGCGTAGGCGTACCTTTTTAGCATTTTTAAGCAAAGCAGTTATTTATTAAGCATTTTAACGCAACCAAATCCCGCCAAACGGTAGCCCCGGTACCTGTACTTACTCAGTTTAAATATGTAAGTGCCACATATATGAAGTTATTAACATTTTACTCTTTTAAACAACTACAACATATGCATATTAAAAGAAATGCATACTAAACAAGGTTTATAAGCAACTTATATAATTTCAACATTACTTGTAATTATTTACAACCAATTTATACACAACGACATTCAATTATTCATTTTCAATTAGTTCACATTCACTAATTCAAATTCAAGTTGATTCACTTTCAATTTAAATTCAATTACATAGCTTTCAATTTCTATCAATTCAATTTCATTAATACTTAATGAATTATATACAATCAACCAACAATCATATAACAATCAAATTATAACCAATATAACCAAATTATTAAATTTACTTTCAATTTGGTTCAACACTTTTTAATTCCAATTGGTTTAATATTAAATTGACTTCCATCCAATTATTCAATTTCCAATTACATTAGCTTTTAATGAATTAACACTTAGATTCATTATTGCATATCAATTCATTTACATTAGATTGATTAACATTCAATTCATTAGTTCAATTCAATTGCTAATTCATTTTACAAATAAAGTTGAATTTCATTACATAACTCAAGTTCAAATCCATTTAATTCACTTGATTAATTTATTTTGATATCAAAATCAACTTCATTCAACATTACTTAAGTTATATTCCTTTTCAAATTTCATTTGTTTAACTTAACTTAAATTTCCCCTTATAAATCCAATTCAGATTTCAATTCTAAAGTCATTTCTATTTAACTTTTACCAAAATCAAATTTCATCAATTATTCAAATTCATATCTCATTTTGCATAACAAAATTGTTTAACCACTTTGATATTTGGTTTCACTTACCTTTACCCATTCTATAAGTTATACAACTTATATATTTAAACTTCCAAATCATATTAAAGAATCACCTATCAAATCTAATTCAATTTATTTAACTTTCCTTTAGTTAAATTTCCAAATCATATGTTTTATTATGCTACTCAATTTAGTTCAACTTTACTAAAGTTAAACTTTATTGTCTCATATTATAAGTTCAAAACTCATTTCACTTATATTTATCAATTACAACTTGGATTTTAATTTAAAATTTGTTTATCACAACAAAACTTAAATTTTCAATTTATTATGGTAGCAAATCCATCACACAGAAACTCGAAAATGATACTGATGATGCTGTAGTCATCACCCTTATTATTTCCCAGCAACAGTAGTGAATCCAGTGCTTAATATTCTTTCAACATTTCCTTTTATTTATAAATCACATTTACAATCTTTTTCTCATATAATTTCACTATTTAACTTTTAATTTTGAAAAAAATAATTTCCTAAATAAACAGGATTTAAAATTTCCAAATTCATAGTTCAAATTCATTTTTATTTACAACTCATAATTATAAATATATTCATATAGTTTCACTTCTTATATATAAGATTATTTCACAACTGCAAATCATATTAATTATAATTCCATACTTAATAATTCATTTGCTTATATACTTCATTATTTTACAATTGTTGTTTTTATTTAGATTATTCAAACAACCTTTATTAACTCATATATATTCTTACATTTTCAACAACCAAACAATTCAATTTTATACACACTTTAATAATTCTGAAAAATTATTTCCTTTATATACAAAATATAATCGAGGTAAAATTATTTCATTTACCCAATTTAAAATGATACTATGTCAGTTTATCTCGTTTAAGAGTTTAGAAACCCCTATCGATTACAGTTAGCTAGACTGCACCGACCAGAATCTATAAACAATCAACCGATAAGTCAACACAATACAAAACAATTTCATATTCACTAACAAATACGCGCTCATATCTATTACTACACTCACACCCATTCTAGAGTACTACTGACTCTATCTCTAATGAGTAACACCCAACAGAGCCAAGGTTATCGCTTAACCATATGCTCTGATACCACATGTAACGTCCGGGATTTTCGACTTCCGAAAATCGACATTAATACGTTCACTGTATCAACTGCCGAGCAATCGAATGCCGGAAAACCGAATTGTTATGGTTAAAAAGAAGAGGTAGAAGAAGACAGAAAGAAAGAAAGAAGAAGCAACAGAAACAATATCAGAATCTCACATATCACAGCGGAACAACATATAATAGATAAATGATTGATCTTTAAATCAAACAACTATATTAGTTTATACATTACATCATCATCAAAGTTAATATACAACACAATATCAATGGACAGTTATACAAACTTGTCCTCATACAGAATACACAGCGGAATAATAATATCATATACAAGTGATACGTCTCGCCATCCAGCTCGCCACTGAGCTCCACAGCATCTCCTGAATATCCAGAATGATCTGATAACCTGACTCTAGGCTGCCCGTGTGGAAAATTATGGGCACCCAGAGTTTAGGAAGGGAACAATAAACTCCAGGTCAGTCATGGGACTGGTGTGAGAACTAAAAAAGTTTTTATCTTTAAAACAACAACAACAAAGGAAGTAAAAGACATCCGCAATGCTTTTGGAAAATGAAACTACCATAAGGCCTCCTGCCACACACACAATGCAAATGCAGAATTGGATGAGGTTTCTCCTTATGATAGTCAAAGATGCTTACCACGCAAAATCATTGGATTACTACTATTAGTGCATAGTGTAGAAAAAAAACATTTCGAAAGTATAATATTAATCTTAGCCAGCATACAACCATTATTGTATGCCTACTATAGCTACCATGTTCAATAGCAGGTTACCGCCACATTCCATGACAGGTAATACAACTAAAAACCGTACAAGGTTCGTATTGCTTCTTTGGATTTCTAACAAATGGTCAGGCAAAGGAACTTCCTTACACCGAAATGGAACGCCTCTAAAAGGACGTCCCCGAGAACCTAACCAGATCTCTGCAAACACAAGGCCGACGCTACCTCACGCTGTACAGCTGTAACTAGGTAGCTAACACATGAGCTATGCCATCCCCCGGTTGTTACCGACCTTTATCCGAGGATCCTCAACCACAAAGCAACAACCACAAAGTATAATAAATTTGCAGCATCAACATAGGTAAAATATCTGGGCTCCATACCATGATATCACCTTTTATCCAGAAGGAAATGACATACCCTAGGGGCGTGACCCTTAAAAACCTTGCCGCGACATTCCTATTTCGACCATTACCGGGTTGTGAGGCTCGACGAAGTCTCGTCCACAAGCTACGCTTTTGCACAAAGCCACGCTTTTTCACAAAGCCACGCTTTGATCAACAAATGATCAACAGCACTTCGTATGCCACATTACCAAATTGGGAATGTATCACTAGTAACCATCAACTACATAACCTCCGAGCTCGTACGTCTCAGAGAAGGGTGTTAAGGTAAGAGAATAAATTCTCCGCCACCAACAGAAATGTATTTGATAGAAACCAGCTTTACATCTCAAAGTGTAATGTCAGACACACATCCATACAAGTCCGTTCCGGGTTCGAACAGAACCGAAGGCACTTCCAAAGAAGCCCTTGCAATCCGGGTATTCACTAATCACGTCTGGACTTCCCATCACAAGAAGAGTGATATAAATCTCTATACCAGAGTAACTCGATGCAGAGACATTCGACATATTGTCCTTTCATTTTTGAAAATACCTGGTCTTCACCACCGGTCTTCAATACGATCCATATCGTCGTATCACTAATTAAGAATGGGTTATATGACATAAAGGTCTTTTCCCGGCTAACCGAATAATGAACGTTTGATTTTAAAAAAAATCCAAGTGCCATTTCAAAGGCAAATATTGATAGTCGGTTATTTAACTATCAACAACATTCACAACAATCAACCAATTTAAATAATTTTTCCCAAATTATTAAATTTCAAATATCTTCGTAAGATATATGGTTTACAGTTCAACACTTTGAAAACAAATTTCAATCACTTTCACCTTTCAAACTTTTGAAAACAAATTTCAAATCAATTTCCTTACGCGGAATATGTTTCCAAATATTTATTCACTCCCACTGGAAATCTGCCGAGTTCAAATATTTTAAAATGATTTATATCACTATCTAAAATATTTTTGGAAAACATTTTCTCCGAAATATTCCTTTTAAAAACCAACTTTAGAACCTTAAATTTATATTTTAAAAACTACTTTGGAAATATACTCGGCTTTATAGTGAGAATACACTATCACTTCAAAATGGTCCATTTAAACCAATTAAATAATCCTTATCAATTCATTTTAAATTTATGTTCCAAATCCGTAAATTATTTCCACACTTTAAAAATAAATCAGTATTTATTTTTAAAACAAATTTCCCTTTCCTTTATAAATTCCATTTTGAATTTACATCCCCAAATATTCACATTTTTATACGGTTTTCAAATCGATTTCTCAAATATTCACTTTCAACTCCAATCAACTTTCAAATGGATTTCCAGATTTATTTCAACACCAAATCAATTACAAATTGATTTCTAAGTTTATTACCAATTTCCAAATTATTTGCAAATCCATTTCTAAATTTATTTCAACACAAATCAATTTTCATTCAACATCAAATAAATTTTCATATCGATTTCTCAAATATTTATTTTCAAATACCAAATCAATTATCAATTTGATTTCTAGAAACTTATCACCTTTTGAAATAAATTCATTTATCTCTTCCAAACCATTTAAAATTCCATTTTAAATAAATTCTTCAACTTTCAAATAATACTATTCAAAATCCATTTATAAAAATCTTTTCCCATATTATTCGAAATAATTCGATAAGATTTCGAAAATCAACTCTATGCTTTTAAAATTCCTTCTTTTGAATTCAACCAATTCTTTCAAAAGAAATTCACTTAAAATTTCGTACTTAAATTTCAAAAAATCCAATTTTATTTATTTCTGGTATCCAACGATACCAAAAATACATTCGGCTAAATTATAGCCTTCAACCAATTCAATCACAGATATAATCATACACAGATTATAAATAAATTATCACACAGCATATGAAACAAATTCATACAACATATGAAACAAATTCATATAATTTGAGGAATCCAGTTGGATCCCTCCAACCTGTTTCCCTGCATCCACAGATGTTAGCACAATACCAATTCCACTTCGAGGTGGAATATCGCGGTATATGAGATTTATAAAATATTATCTGCTATTATGCGGCACAATAGGGTCCCATCCGCTATATAATGCGGGAAATCAACTCCAAGTATATATATAATACCAATTCCACTTCACAGTGGAATTATCACGGTATATGTTTTTAATATAATAACCTCCGCTTAATATACGGCGTATAAGGTCTATTTCAATACAACAGATAGCAATCATCATTCATTTCACACAATCAAGCAATTTTAAATTTTACTATTTAAAATTTAAATCGAAACACGATTCGATTGAGTAAGGAGTTCTCACCTTGATTCCAATAACGGTTGCAGTATTTTATTTCAAATAAAATTAAACGCACGTTTAATTTTACTCAAAATTTTCATTAGCTCCAATCGATTCCAATCTAGTTCCATTGCGAAGAGCTCGTCAATACGGACCCAACGCAACTTGTTTCGTCAATTTTCGACCTCATATGACAAAGTTACTCAGTTTTAAAGTTTGAACGAATTTAATATAAACAAATTTACAAATTTTATTTTTTTCAATTTTAAACCCTACTTTGCTCCAGACCGTTCGATTTCGTTGATGAGAAATCTGGGCCGCACTTGCTTTCTTCCTTATCCCCCAGGAAATCACGACGCGCAAGAAACCCATCACCGCCCTTCAAACCCTAACGGCCGCTCGCACCACGATCCACCAGGGGTCGATCAGGCACCACCATTCCACGCGCCCCGCTCCCCCTCACCAACGCCCAAAGGCCGACCCCACTCGATCACCCCATCACCTCAGAAATCACGCTCGAACGCCGGATCTTCATGAACCAATTGTCGTCAATCCACTTCATTGTTTACGATCATAACCGTATGGAATCGAAGCTCTCATCACCCTTCATAATTCGTTAGTTGAAAACTTCTCAAAATTGTTAACGGATTGAGAGATTTCAAGGGAAGAAATTCATGTATTTTCGGCCATTGATATTCAAAACTGGCGGCTAGGGCTTTGTATTGATTAGGGTTTGCAAATGTGAATGTTGACGTCCTTATATAGAAAATTCAACGAAACACTATTCATCTGATTTTTTTTCCGAACTCCAAACCAAGCGTGCCGGCTAACGTTTCTAGGGTTTTACCCGCGTTTCGAACACAATGGAATGTGTTTCGGGAGCTAATTCGATCGTATGTGAGAGTTACAAAAATAATCGATCAAATTTAAATCAAATCGATTTAAAACGATTTCGATGCGTTTCAGCTTACCCCGGACAAACCGTAACTCCAATTGACATGAAATTTGAAATCTTACAATAATTTCGCATTACGGATCCGATGAAACTAGTTTCGTCGAAATCCGAGACTATTTGAAAAATGACTATTTTTAGTCGTCAATTAAATATTAAAATATTCAATTAACACAATTTAACTTTTAATTCAATTTTTAAAAGTTCTATAACATCGTTCTAACTCCAATATGTTTTAATATAACTTTATAAATCATTTTTTATACACATTAAACTCAATTATCAATTATTTACACAATTTCAAATATTAAATTAATAATTTAATTATCCAATTAAATCACTATATTCGAAATTAAATTTACTCGACTTACAATTCTTACTTATTAATATTTAAAATCAATTAAATATATGAATTTCAAATGACAAAAATTCTGGGTCGTTACAAAATCCCTCGGTGCAAACAATATTTAAATAGAAATTAAAGTGGAAGAGGTAAGAATTCTTTATAGAGAGAACTGGAAGAACATTTTTGTATAAGGAAAATTCAAAGAGAAAAATAATTCAAATAGATTTATACAGAAGAAGTAAATAGTTTCAGGTTAATGGAGAAAAGATCAATAGTTAAAGCAGTAGGCGTATACACTGCGATGATTCAATAAAGAAGACAATCAATTGGAAGGAAAAGTATATAAAGAGAAGTAATTTAATTAAAAACAAGTTAGGTAAAAGGAATCTAAATAGCAACAACATTAGGAAATTTAAAATAGAAACAACGTTAGAAATCTAGTTAGAAGCAATATTCGCAATTAAAAGAAAAAACAAAGAAAATGGATATTTTCCATAATTGTGCACGTTGATTGCACTTGCACATGTGTTTAAAAGCCCCTTTATGCTATTAAAGTCTTCGCTAAAGTTAAAGGTGGAAATATCATGAGTAATAGGAAAATAATAGAATGAAAGCTATCATTGTCTACTCTGGTTTTTATTGTTTAAAGTTATAAAAAGTTGTTTTAGAAACACTGTAACAGTACATTTCTGGAAAATGATTTGGTTTTAAAATTGAGATCATAAGTGCAAAACCTAATAAATGGTTTAAGTTAAAATTCCTAATTTATAGTTTTAAAAGATATGACACCTAAAGTTAAAGTAGGTTATATGTATGTATGTATGTATGTATGTATGTATGTATGTATGTATGTATATGTATATATATAGCTCTATTTGGAAACCAAGAAAATTTTGAATTTAATAAAAATTTCTAAGTTTATATTTTCAATGATAAAATTTGAATTATTTTATGGCTAAAAATTTTAGTAATTTTAATAAATTTTGGAGTTTATTTTATGACTGAACAGTTTCTAAGTGGATAGGGATGACTGTCTAGGTAAGACATTGTAAAAAGGCTATGAATAAGATAGCTACGAATGTTCGTAGAACAACAATAGGGAATCCCTGTAGAATATAAGGAATATTGGTATAAACCAAGGGATGTTTTAGACATGCATGAAAGTTGTAAGAAGAATCCATAAGAGAATGGACTATGGTGTCAAGGTACACTCCTACGAGTTCTAGAATATACTCGAATAAATAATCGGGCATAAAGAAAATAAATGCTAAGACCTGAGAATACTATCAAAAGATTTTGGTTTAAAATAAGATAGTAATATAATTAGAGAAAAGGATAATGAGATGACACACACACATAGAGAACGTTGGTTGGTGCAGAATTAAAGAAGGCAAGATATGTGGTTGCAAAGTTATTATGCCAAGCCAAATTCCGATGAGTTATTCCAAATAGCATAGTTTGTATTCCTTGCCCACTGTAATGTGAAAATGCACAGTTTATCCTACAATTAATTGTAGTATTTAAAATAATGGATGGATCTTATTTACTAAAAGCCAGAAAGGTGGATTAAGACATGTAGGTTATGGTAGAATGGCTTGCGAAAAGTGTCCATTTTGTTTGAGTAAGAAGTGACAGAGCCACAATGTCATTAATACCGGTTGATGTTGAAGGGCGGCTTCCAGCAATTATTTTTTAGATTACTTGGGTTGTATTCGTTAGTTGTCTCCTGTTTTTATAAAAAAAGGTACAATATGTTGTGTGAAATATTCCTATTTTATTACTATGTCGATTTTTTGATAAGTTCTAACCACTATACACACACACACACACGCATGCACGCGCGCACACACACAGATGTGTGTGTGTGTGTGTTGGAAAAAATTATAAATAAGCAAATCTCATAAGGACACTTAACTAATGACGAATGCAAAGTAAAAATGGAATTTTATAGAATAAATTAGGAAATTTATTGAATTAGCTACTAAAAGTAAATATTATTAAGTCTAAAAGCATTAAAAAAAATTCTTGCTCCAAAAAAAGCATTAAAATTTTAGGAATATAAATTTAAGTGAGAAATGGATAGAGAAAGGTTGTTGCGGAACCACAGGTCAGTATCCCTATGCCCTAAAAGTTAAAATTTATAAATGTACTTGTGTGTTGATTATTGTTCTAAAATAAAATAAAAGATTTCAAATTTAAAATTTTATTGTGTAATAGGCGAAGGTCAATCATAAGCATTAACCCATTGTTTGAATCCTGATTACGTTAGGATGTGGCTTGATTTGTTTTGAAAAGTTAAAAATAAATACTTTTGAAATTTATTCAGAAATCTTTGATTTTTAGAATATAAATTACTTGAAAAGTGAGTTTTGTTTTGAAAAATTTCCAACTATTTCACAAATTTAATTGAGAAGGATTTTGAATGGAAAAGGAGAAAATTTCTGATTTTAGAAATGCCACATGCTTGGCATAAAGAGGGAGTCAATGTGTTAATGAATATGTATTTTACTGTTCAGCAAGTGTGACAGTATGTAAATGTAGATAATGATGAGGGAAAAACTGTTTTAGCTTTGGAATTCCTTTTCCATACCTTGTTGATAGTAAAAAAAACTTGTTTATAAAATATTTCTGTCTTAAAACTACTATATGCAAATTGTACTTAGAAAAGTTGAAAAAAATTTGGGGGCAAAAGAGAAGGTTCCAAGGTACAATGGAAGGGGTACACAAAAGAAGGATAGAATATGGAATTCTCCATTTAAATCCCTTTTCAAGCATAAGAGTATAGATTTAGGAAACTTGATTTTTAAAATTTTGCATGTATTAAATTTTGTGCTAGGCATTGGATTGTAGGGATTGGATGCATAATTGGTTGAAGCGTACTCCTATTCATAGGAGTGTGGAAATTGTTGTGTGAAAAATGATTTTGACTTTTGAAAACTTGCATACATATAGAATTGCGAGTATACATGGGTTATTTGCACCAAAATTTCAAAATTATTTTAATGAATGCATTCATATAGGATGTACCAATTTAGCGTTATTCAGTATACATATCATATGTGCTGTGATACATTGTGCACTTGTACACGATTGGCTGTAAAAATTGGTTGTACACTAATTGGTTGGATAGCTTAGAATAATTGTATGCTACGTTACATGATTCAGTCCTAGAGGAATTTCGGGGATGAAATTCTTTTAAAGGAGGAATGTAACACCCTGTAAAATAAATAGTAATTGATTAAAAAGAATTAATAAATAATAATTAAAGCTCAAAAATATAATTTTTACAAACATTAGAATTTGGCAACGAAACTTGCACCATTCTGTTCATGGCGATTTTCTAATCAACTTTCATATACAAAGTTTTACGATCGAAATTAAAATGGAAAAATTATCAAAGTTTAAAGATTTAAAATCGAAAATAATTCAAAATATTTTAAAGGAAATAAATCATGTTAATTAAATAACATTAATCAGTTGACACTGGAATAGGGACCGGTCGACCCCTAGCGGTCGATCGCTCTATTGACCGGTCGATCCTAGTGGCTGACCACGCCCTATTGACCAGTCGACCGATGGTAGGGTGAAGGCTGAGAATGAACATTGGCCTAGTGGCCCAGATTTAATATAATTTAATTTAATGAATAGAATTGATTCGAGGGCCTATAAATATCGGCCCAACCCCTCGCTTTGCTTCTCATATTTTTTGAATCAACTAGCGAACCTTTGCCATTATATTCTCCACTAATTCTAGGAATTACAGAAATTATAAAATATTATATTCATATACATCAATACATACATATATAGGTGGAGAATAGCAGAAAATAAAGAGAAGAAGAACATGAGTCAATCAATTCTATGAAAAAGAGGTAAATTCTAGATCTAAATTTAAACTATTTTTAATTCAAATCTCTTCTCAGATCTATAATTCTAATAAATATGTATACACTTTTGATACATATTTTGTTAGAAAGAAAGGGAGTCAAATAAGGAGAGTGGATTTAGATCTAGAGATATGTAAGCTAAGAAGTTAGTGAGAAATTATATGTTTTTGTACAATATTGGATTTATATCATTGTGAATATGTTTCTTTTATGCCTGAAAGTAAATTATGGAATTATAGGCTTAAATATATATAAAATAAACTTGGGACCCTTGCCTACATATTCAATAGATTTGTTAACTTTGATTAAATGTTGTATACACTTAAATCTGGAATGTAAGGGTGAAAGTAGTCCCTAAAGTTATGAGATAAATCCTTGATAAGATTTCACGTTAATTCTAGATTTTAGATTTGAATGTTATAACTTATTAAATTTGAGTGGAAGGTTGTTTTAAATTTGATTGAGCTTTAGTTTATATTTTAATTCATTAGAATGAAGAATCTTTCTATGTGAATTTCTAAATATTATCCAAGTTTATAATTATATATGAATGTGTGTCATTTGAAATAATAAAGAATATGCCCGAAAGAAAGAGATGTGTAAAATATGGATGTGTACCATATATTTTTACAGTTTGCTTCAATAAATATAGAAAAGGCAATTCCTTGTAATTCCTAACACAACACAATTCCTCTTTTAAGTAATTTGTGGGAAGTTATAGTGATAACATTTCCATTTTAGGAAAGATATAGTTCCAATGCACTAAAATGTAGAACTAAAAGTGTTATAGATAGAAATAATAATAATTCTATCATCTACTAAATATATGTGATTAAATATAAGTTAAGAAATAAATGGTAAGCGCTAGATATGAATAAGACGATGGATTGAAGAGTTATGGAGGTTATAGTAATCAAGTTAAAATGGGCATTAATTGAAAAGAAGTAGTAAAATATACTTAATTGTATAATTTAAAAAGAAGCAATAAACGATATTTAATTGTATCAATCGAAAAGAAGTAGTAAATGATACTTAATTGCATTAATTGGAAAGAAGTAGTATATAATACTTAATGACAATTGTGAAATGGAAATAAGAAGTAAGTTCATGGTATGTAAATGAACATTAATAATTGAACTTAGGAGGCATAATAATTTTCCAGTTGAAATTATAAAGCCTCAAGAATACATTTATGATGGGTGCGGATTATTGGTTCTAGCCCAATATTAAAATTAATTATAAATGACGCGGTCATTAGTATGGGTTGAAATGCATGGTTCGTAATGTTCCACAACAGAAGTCCGCTCTTTGAAAGGGGCTGCCAGCAGTTGTGCATACATTATACTGATGTGGGACATCTCCAACTGTAGGAACCGTAGGGATATATGTTCGTGTATAGGCTTAAGGAATATAACAAAGCGGGTTCGCCTCAGATTTGAAGTCTTAAATGACCAATTGAGTTCTTCTTCAATTTAAACATGAGGAACTAAGTAACTAGGTGGGAATTTCCTTGATTTGTGTTCGGCAATCTAAATTGGACAGTGAGCAAAAGCCTGATGCTATGTTATAATTGTTGGTACCATACATTCAAGAAGTAGGACTATATACATTAGGTTGAGAGCGACATCGATCCTATAGCGGTCATTAGAAAGACTTGGATTACGCCTAGAGGTAGAGTAAATTTTCTACTAGTGTAGGTTCCATATGGGATATGTAATTGCCTCAAATTTTTGTCGTTTGCTGTCATTAGGAGGTGGGCTATCTAACCCTTAGATAAGCCTTTAAGATGAGTTAGCAATACAGCTAATTAGCTTTAATGCCATTATTAGGCACCAATGCGAGGTTCCCCTGTGTACGTGGGCAATTCGGCTTAGACACTGTTGTGGATGCTCGGTACAATGCGTAGTTGCGGATAATAGCAGGGATGTATCCTTGTCCATGGGGGACAACGATGCTTATATATATATTTCATACCTATATTTCATACCTTAGGGTAGGTTGGATGTATCGTACGCGCACATGAAGTCAAAATGACTAAGCTATGAATAATAGACATAACACGTAAATAGATACCAATTGCCATAAACTAGTGTTAAGAAGAAAGTATGTAATTTACCAATCAGCAGAATGCTATCCAGACCCACTCCTCATTACAACCCACAGGATAGATTTAGAAGGAAATGTATTGGTACAAGACGGTAGATTCTCCCATGCATGCTCTACACTAACTAGGGCCCTTGATATCCAAGGAATGATATTGGTTGCTAGGCAATAGCCTTAGTCAACATATATACATGTTTTATTATACTCTATTATTCTTTTGTGAGTTCTTATTGATTGCTCTTTGGTATATTTATGTTTATTTCAGGATACCAACACAAACAATCCGTACCCTAATGGACATTGGTTTTTCAATTTAGTCGGAATATCGGGCTCTTTAAGATATGGGTTGTTACAAGGGCAGAATGTCCGCCCAGCTAGTCTTACAAATATTTTCAATAGCTAATTGGTTGAAAAGATGAAAATGATAAAGGAAAGAAGAAGCACGTCAACAGCGCTCTTTAGAGGTATGCCGACCCACGCTCTTATCACCGCCCAGATCACGCTCAGCTGCACCGATGATACTACTTAAAGTGAACAAGAACTTGTTAATGAAAACTAAGGGTGCCACCACCTTTGAATCCTTGCACATCTGATTTTACAAGAGACACCGAAAAGTTCCAAACAACTTTGCTAAAGAGCAAACCAAGGCTTCGGCCATGGTAGAAGCATCATAGATGATTGCCACTACTCTTTCCAACACAACAATCGAGTGTCCAAATTGACCTGGGGTCGGGAATGTTAGAGCATCAAAGCACGGAAGCCCCTGGCTTCACTTGGATCATTAATCCGAGACTGATAATCAATCATCATCAAAAAGATGTTCGAAAAGCGATAGCACAGGTCCAAGCCAATGGCAAGATCCATCTCAAGAAGCAGAAATCCAAGCAAGCGATCTAAATTGCAATCTGGAAACATATTTCGACCCTCAAAGAGATGCCTCATTCCTATTAATCCCAACTAAATTTGATAAAAACTCAAGTTCTCAAGAGCAATGAGAGAAGAAGATGAAGTTTACTATTTTTACTTGAGTTTGCTGAAGAAATTGCATAACAATAGCCCCGTAGGTTCAAAGGGTAAGAAGAGGGAGGTATTTGTACACCTCTCCTTTCAATCATGGTCGTTTTGATCAAAATGGAAAAAGGTATTAACTATTCAAGAGTGATCAGTGTTGTGTCACACTATGCACGTGGGTGAAATGACATAGCCCTACTATGTCTCGAGAAGCATAACTGCCGTAGCCAATGATGCAATGCCACATAGGTGGTGCATAATTGCATAGCATAACCGTTAATCAATGGAGTCTTCGTGATTTCACAAGTTCGTGCCCGCTCATAGGCATGGACTTGGGGGGCAAAATGTTACTTAATTTTTTCATAACTAAGAAGGCAGACTAATCAAGGTATCTTGGCCTGGCCTGGACTGATCCAAGCCGATTGGGTCCTAGTCAGCTCGCAGGCCAGCCACGACTAGGGGCAGATCGACTGGGTTTCATATGTATGATGATAACCCAAACCCAACCTAGGCCTACATCAGCTCCTCTACTCAATTTCATGTCAAGTCTTCTGTTGGTGAAGCCCCCCGTCTTAACAACCCCAATAACCAGCTCTCCTGTTAGGACAAGGCGCAAGCCTGGCTCAGGACATCTCCCATTGATCGACCGACCCACTCTCTAGCCCACTTGCAACCTGAAACTAGGCCAGCTCAGTTGCTCGAGCATCTCTCCTATGGGTATCTCCCAATCCACATAGTTTGAGACTACCTCGACGGTGATAGTCATCAATTCAGCTTCGATACCGCCACTTACGACCTGCACTTCGTCTTGTCTCACCTGGCTTTGCATGCCCTCGACTCTTGCTGGTTCCCCATTCTCCTTGTGGTCTCAACTTACCAGCTCGGCCCATCTTGCCACCTAGGTATGCGAGAGCAAAGCGATAAGAGGTACGACCAGATTGTAATGACCAGTATTTTACGTATCCGAGGATCATAAATATTATTATTTATTTCATATGAGGTCGTATGACTCTAAAATTTAGGAAATGACTACCATGGACATTTTCCACCTTCAAAACTTTTATCAAATAGTTTGGACCTAGAAATTCTTGTATGTGTTATAACTTCTAATAGGGATTTAATTAGGGTCTGAAACCACTTCCATTAGATCAAGCTTGTGGTTTCAATTTCCATAGAGTGGTCATCATAGGAAAATGGATTTACTGCTTAGAAGACATGCCTTTTTAATTTTTGTTTACTACTAGACAGATTAGTGGGCAATTAAATTAGGCTCATACTTAGGCCCACTAATTAATTTCAGGAATTGTGCCTAATTGGGGGTGATGGGACAGAGATTGATCATTTCCCCTTTTCCAAAAACAATTCCAAACCTCCATTAACCTGAATTTCATCATAAAAAGTTCGTCTTTTTCTTACTAATCTTATTTTAATCCATTATTAAAAGGGTAATTGGTGAAGGGAGGATCATAGATTCATCATTTAGGTGCTTTGGCATCGGATTTGCTACTGTTCACTTTAGATTTAGGCATCTAAATTGGTATTTTGGGTATTATGTGAGGATTATTGATCTCTCACTATCCTATGATTATTTATATAGTTAAAGTTAGCGTTTTAACACGACTTTTAATGCTAACATGGTTTTAAACTTTAGTTTACCTTTTAAAAATGTTTATGGTCAAATTTAAAAAGGTAAAATTTGTTGTTAAATGATTTTGCAACCCTTTTTTTTATCTTATTGTCATTTTAGTGCAAAACTATATCTAGGCTAAATCTTGTATTTTATAATGTTAGGATTGATTGCTTATGTTTAATGAGTGTATATTGATGATGGCTGTTATTGTATGTTTTGTTTTGATATGATTAGCTAGTATTTTTAGATTACTTAGGAATCGATCGACGATTTGGGCAAATGAAGTCAAAATTACTCTAAATGGGATGAAAATTGGAGGAGGTACTTTAGTGCAGGGGAAGAGCCTACACTTCAGGTCGCATGAATTTTGGAGATGGTTTGGGTGGTCAACCAGATCACGATACCAACCTGATCTAGAGTAGATGGAAGCAAGTGTGATTCAAGTCTGTAGAAGGAGTTTCTTCGGGGAAAAGGCTATAAAATTTTAGGACAATGTAACATCCCTAACTTTTGATAACATTATTCAAAAGATTTAATTAGATAAATTAAATAGAATAATGTTGATAAGGAGATTAAGATTGGAATAAAACATATAGGCATGTGCTTAACCATAAGATAAATGGGCTTTAATTTGGGTTATTAGTTAATTAACTTACATGGGCATATTAATAAAATAGCCTCCTTATTATACATGGCTATTACTTCTTATTTTGTCCATTCACGTTTCATTTTCTCACGATCACATACACAAATCTAAAACCTAAAACCAAAGCCGGTCATTATCAAAGAAGAAAGGAAGAAATTTATCAAAAGCTAAAAATCTAAAGCTAGGAAGGATTAATCAACAACAAATCTCTAGTTCCTTATCAAATTTAAGGTGAGTAATAATTCTTACCATCTCCTTTTGGTTTTATAATCATGTGATTTCAGATTCGAATATTTATATTGTTTCCATGATATATTGGATGATGATATGTTCGAATTTATGGATTGTTTGATTTAGACCATTAAATTATATGAAATCCGTACAGTTTTAGGGTCAAAACCGTGGTTTATTGATTTTAAAATGCCATGGAAATTTTTTATGTTAACTGAAACATAATTTTGGAGATAGGTTTTAATTTTCAAAATTTTCCAAGCTATGGAAATTTTATTATGAATTTTTGATTGAAAATATGATAAGATTGGGTTAAATATTTATTTTGTGAATTTCGGGAAGAAATTGGGTCTAAAATTTTAATATGTTTTATTACATGATTAATTCAAATTTCTGTTATTTTTAGGATTCTTCCCAATTGATTTACTAGGGGAAATAAATTATTTTGAGAGAGGGGCTTTTCTGCAAAAGTCGGTTTTGTTATATGGAAAGACTTTAACGTTAAAATCCTTTGATTCTATCTGAATAAATGCAGAAGTTTTAATGGAAAGGTATTTGAAAAGTTTGGAGTAGCAAATCATGAAGTTACAGGTGGCAGGATTAGTTATAAAGTAATTACCATTTTCAGATATAAAACAACTTTTCAGAAAAAGGGAGGTTCCGCCTATTTCGGGAGGAATACCTTTTGACTCCTTTACCTCTGCTATCTTAGTCAAAACCACCAGTGTCGAAACTCATAAAGCTGGAAACAAGGCACATGGTATCAATGGAAATTGGTACGAAGTGTGTTGGTAAGAAAGCGGAAGGTAGGGTGTCGAAAGCTATGGTTTCATCATAGTCAAAACCAATGATTCAACTTTAAAAAGATCATTGCCTGCCTAGTTTTTGAAGAGGTTTCGACCAAGTCGCCCTATAGAGTCAAAACTTTTGCTTGTTTTCTAAAGCTAATTTCCTGCTTTGATTTACTTAAAGTTTTCAACATAGTCGAAAGCTAGGCTTTCGAAAGGAATTTTACAAATAGCTTTCGAAGGGGTTTCTTTTTCTTTAAGTAAAAGCTTTCGAAAGGGGTTGGTTTCGACCTAGTCGAAGCCTAGCCGCTACTCTACTTTTCGACCATGTTGTCCTGAATGCTTTCGAAGGGTTGCACTTGTTTTTACCTTAAACTAGACCTTTTTCCTAATTATTTTCGAAAGGGGTTGGGGTTTTGAAGGAGATAGAGTTGAAAGGGGGTTTCGACTCAGACCTTCGAAGTTTTAATTTTAAAGTCTTTTGCTTTCGAAGTAGATGTCTCCAACACCAACTTTTCCCCAATTCTAGTTTTTTTGTTGGTTTCGAAAAAGATCCTTTCGTATACAACCACTTGACCCAAATGATGTTTGAAGGGTAAAATGCAATGCTTTAAAAAGGGTATTTTATTTGTTTTGAAACCTTTGTTTTAAAGAATGTTTTCTTGATACCATCGAAAGGTCTTATTGGTTTCAAAAGGTATATACTTAGAGTTTTAGAAAGAGGATTTCTATGCTTTCGAAGGAGGTCATCCAGATGATTCGAAAGTAATGTTTTAAGGTTTTAAAACAAATAACCCATTATCATTTTTAAGGAAAAAACCCATAGCATAAAAAAAATTGATGTGTTATTCACATTATTTTTAACCCATAACTGTGGGGAAAGGGCAGAATAACCAGTTAGGGTGACCCAGTAGTAAATATAACTTAACAGATGTTAAAATTTTAATTTAAAGATATTGGTAAGAGCCAATATGTTTACAGTAAGCCCATGAAAGCTTTATGATATTGGCACGAGCCAATAGGTTCGTAGTTAGCCCGTGAAAACTATGATTTGGTACTGCCAGGGGCCAGTAGATTTGTAGTTAGCCCATGAAAACTATATTTGGATTAAGATATTGGCAGTCAGCCAATAGGTTCCTAGTTAGCTCATGAAAACTAGGATAAGAAATATGATATTGGAGTTACCAATAGGTTCTTAGTAATCCCATCAAAACTAAGTAATTGGGCAGATAGTCCACAAACATTTAATAGGTTAATAATAACCCTAGAAACTATAATTAGGACAAATAGTCAGAATGAATGGGGATGGGTAGTCCAGATTTGATTTACTTGTTTTTCATATCATCATAATTTTTTGAATACTATGTTTTTAACCATTGTGGATGCAGGAAGCACAGTATATGGTTTGTAAATGTTTTGGGATACTAGTGAGGGGAAAACCTGTTCCGTAAAGCAGCGTGGTCTCACTAGATATCCAAATGGTTTGAGATGGTATATTATTATCTATACCAAGATTTTTATCTGACTTGAAGTTTTGGTTTTCCCCTTAAACTTCCGGGTACTCAATTGATTTTGAGTAGGTTGAGAGTTAAAGGTTTTCAGGTTTTCTCTTAGACGAATAAAGCTTCCGGAGGCGTGCAGGTGGCAGATAATTATTTAAAGTTATTTTACTTCCATTGTATGATTGATTGTAAATGCAATCTGTTTTAATGACTTAGTATATGTACTCTAATCAACCAAGTGGGCATCTTCATATGTCGCTCTTGGCATATTTTGCTATTTTATGTTATCTGAACGTGATCTGCGAACTGGGATTATGTAATCAATTTGGAATATTTTAAGATGGAATGTGGATTTTATTTGCTATTTAAATTTTTTTCCATATTCTTGTGCTTATATGTATCAATGTATCTAATATCGTCGTATTTGGTTGTCGAGGATTAATAACTATGGATGACTACAGCATCCGTAGCTGTTAGTTTTGCGCCTCTAGGTAGGGGGATGTTACAAGTTGGTATCAGAGCATGGTTTATGAAACCTTAAAAGAAATGTAAACCTAAAATATTTTTCAAACATAATCCAATGAATTAGGTAATAAGATTGGGGTTTGGGTTAACGCTATAATAACGTACTTGTATTTGATATATATAGTTATATATCAATACATATACCCCGCTCTCTTAGACCATTCTTCGGTATCTTACTAAGGCTCGTATTCAGATTTACGAGAAAGGAGATATGGAAGCGGGAAACTAAAGAGGAAATCTCGGTGGAGGAAGCACCACAACTAATGGAAATGCTCGACCCACTACCAGAAGAAACCTGGGTCGACCGACTTATGCTAGCTACCAAAATGCAGAAGCCAATGTGAGTGCTGGAAATCCACCAGTAGATATGGAGGCGATGTATCAGTTCTTTCCTGGTTTGATGCAAGCTGGAGCTGCTATCGGTGTTGCTGGAAATGTAGGAGGAGCTAATCCTGTGGCTCTAGTTGGGAATATTGCTTTGCTAAGTAGAGATTACACCAGTTTGGGTGGAAAGCCATTCTTGGGAACGAAGAGTGCCGTAGAGGTTCAAAATTGGCTATTGCATTGCGGGCGAATATTTACTGATATGGGTCTGAAAGACGGACAAAAGAGAAGGTTGGCCTCTAGGCAGTTACAGAGGTCAACACTACATTGGTGGAACAGTGTTACTACTGGAGTGCCGAAAGAGCAGTTAACTTGTGCTGATTTTAAAATGAGATTTGAGCAGAAGTTTGTATCTGAGTTTTCCAAGTCAGAACTGATGAGGAAATTCATGGATTTAGTGCAAGGAGATATGTCAGCGTTGAGTATGTTACTAAGTTTGAAGAGCAATCTAGATATGGGTATGCTCTTATAGATACTGACATCAAAGGGAATGAAAAGTTCATTCAGGGACTGAGGCCCTAACTTGCTAGAATGACCATGACACATGTCTGTGATCCTTGTAATATAGTAGTGGAGATGGTTATTCGCCACGAGGAGTTGCTTACTGATCTAGCTAAAGAAAAGTCAGTGGAAATCCAGGGTTCTCAAGGGAAGAAGAGAAAGTTCTTTAAAAAGAAGGGAGCCTAGAAGGGAGACACAGCTAAGAGGTCGAATTTGAGGTAGTTTGTTATAAGTGTGACAAGAAGGGTCACTTTGCTAATGAATTCCGGTTAGGAAATGGGAAGAAGGATACAGTTGGATAAAGGAAAGGTTTTTTCTATTGGATCAGCCGGGCCTACTGCAGTTGATAAAGGAAAGACTGTGATGGAAGGTACGCTTTTGATTCAGAGTATTTCAGTTAGAGTACTTTTTGATACCGGCGCATCACATTCATTTATATCTTAGTGTTTGGTTAATAGATTATGTCTAGACCCCACTTACCTTGTTACTTCCTTAAGGGTTGCTAATCCAATAGGAGGGTATGCAACTCTTGGATTAAGACGTGACCAGTTAGAACATGACTTGTTAGGTCATATGTTTGCATGTAGTTTGTATGTTATTGATTTCGTAGATTTCGGGATCATTTTGGGTATGGATTGGTTGAGTAGGTATGAGGCTAGAATATTTTGCCAGGATAGAGAAATATCACTTGGATGCCCTGATAGTCATAACCGAGTGATATTCTCAGTAGAGAATACTGATCGGAGTGTTAGTGCTTTGCTTAATGCTATGGAGAAAGGTGATGAGTTAAGTCAGGTTCGGGTAGCAAGAGAGTTTCCAGATGTCTTTGAGCCAGTCACTGGATTACCCCTTAAAAGAGCTGTTGTGTTTAGAATAGATCTTGTGCCAGGAGCTGAACCTGTAAGTAGACCACCTAGCAGGATGACACCTACTGAGATGAAGGAATTAAAGGTGCAACTAGTGGATCTAGAAGGACAGAATTTTATTGGACCAAGCAGTTCGCCATGGGGAGCGGCTGCGGTGTTCGTGAAGAAACCAGACGGATCGTTAAGGATGTGTATTGACTATCATAAGTTAAATGAAAGAACAATTAAGAATAAGTATCATTTGCCAAGAATTGACGATCTGTTTGATCAGTTGAGTGGATCTAGAGTGTTTTCCCAGTTGGATTTGGCGATAGGTTTCCATCAGTTGAGAGTGCCAGAGGATAGTATTCCTTTGACAGCATTTCGGACTAGATATGGTTCATATAAGTGGTTGGTGATGCCATTTGGATTGACGAACGCACCTGCTTTCTTCATAGATTTGATGAATCGAGTTTTTCGAGAATACTTGGATAAGTTTGTTCTTGTATCCATAGATGACATCTTAGTATACTCTAAGGATGGCAGAGAGCATGAAGTTCATCTTAGAGTGGTGCTTGAGACGCTAAGGCAGAATCTGCTAAAGGCAAAGTTTACCAAGTGTCATTTCTGGAAGAAGGAGGTAAAGTTTCTTTGTCACATGGTTTCAGAGAAAGGGTTGTCAATCGATCCAGATAAGATTGAAGCTATGAATAATTGGAAGAGACCAAAGACAGTGACTGAGATCAGGAGCTTTCTTGGACTTGCTGGCTACTACCGGAGATTCATTAAAGATTTCTCACGGATAGCAGCACCCTTAACTAAGCTAACCAGAAAGGAAGCGAGATTTGTTTGGTCTGACAAATGTGAGGAGGCATTCCTTAAGTTAAAGCATTTGTTAACCAATGTACCAGTGTTAGTAGTTCCAGACGGAAACCAAGGATTAGTAGTGTATACTGATGCATGTGGAACTGGATTAGGAGCGGTGTTGATGCAGAGTGGTAAAGTCATTGCCTACGCATCTAGGCAGCTTAGACCGCATGAAGTTAGATACCCTACTCATGATTTGGAGTTGGCAGCTATGATTTTCGCATTGAATATTTGGAGACATTATCTCTTAGGAGAGAGATTTGAGTTATATACCGATCATAAGTCTTTACGGTATTTATTCTCTCAGAAGGAGTTGAATATGAGACAGCAGAGGTGGCTGGAGTTTTTGGCTGCATATGATTTTGGTATAGAATATACATCAGGAAAAGGTAATAAGGTGGCAGATGCTCTTATTAGGAAACATCAGAATGTGGTGTTGGCTATATTGGTGGAGTGGAAAGATTTGGAAGCTTTAGCCAGTTGCGGTGTGCAGTTAAGATCGACTGCTGGTTCTAGCCAGAGTACCGCCGGGTTGACTTGTTTGGAAGCTCGACCAGTATTGATTGAGAAAATTGCTTCTAAGCAGAAGGAGGATCCAGTATTAGCTAAGAGGATCATAAGACTTGAGGTTGGAACAGAGATCAATGATTTAAAGGATTTTAGCCTTGACCAGAGAGGGTGGCTGAGAAAGAAAGAACGGTTGTGTTTTCCAAATGTGGAAGAATTAAGGAAAGAAGTTCTTGGAGAATGTCATCAATCTAAGTTTACGATTCATCCTGGAGGAACCAAGATGTATCAGGATATGAAAAGAAGCTTCTATTAGGAAGGCATGAAGAGGGATGTTTGCTTGTGGGTTAGACAGTGTGCAAACTGTCAACAAGTGAAAGTTGAACATCAAAAGCCCCGTGGATTGCTACAACCTTTAAAGATTCCTGTTTGGAAATGAGATTTGATATCCATGGATTTCATAGACGGGTTGCCTAGGACAAATAGAGGTAATGAAAGTATATGGGTTATAGTGGACAGATTTACCAAGAGTGCCCATTTCATTCTAGTTAAGTCAACCAGAACGACACCTGTTTTAGCTAAATTTTTCCTGAAAAACACTGTTAGACTGCATGGAGTTCCTAGTAGTATATTCAGTGACAGAGATGCATTGCTCACTAGTGAATTCTGGAAGAGTCTACAGGAAGTAATGGGTACCAAGCTTAATATGAGTACTGCGTATCACCCTCAGACATATGGGTAGATAGAGAGAGTCAATAAGGTACTCGAAGATTTATTGAGAACTTGTGTATTGGACTTTGGTGGATCTTGGGAAGATCACCTACATTTGGTTGAGTTTTCCTATAACAATAGTTATCAGTCTAGTATAGGAACATCGCCATTTGAAGCTTTGTATGGAAGACCATGTAAATCACCAGCATGTTGGTCGGAGACTGAAGACAGATTAGTCTAAGATCTGGATTTGGTCAGAGAGGCATCATAGAAGATTGAGTTAATTCGAGAGAGGATGAAGTAAGCTTAGTCAAGACAAAAGAGTTACACAGATAAGAGGCGTAAAGACCTAGAATTCTCAGTTGGAGATGAGGTTTTCATTAAAGTATCACCTGTGAAAGGTGTGGTACGATTTGGAAAGTCTAGGAAGTTAGCCCCGAGATATGTTGGTTCATTCTAGATTTTAGAAAGGATTGGAAAGCTCGCATACAGAATAGAGTTGCTGAGCAGTTTGGTAGGTATCCATGATGTATTTCATGTGTCTCAACTTCATAATTATGCGCATGATCCAGAGACTGCTATTCCTCCGACAGGGTTGGATGATTTAGTAGTAGAGCCTAATTTGACTTTTGTTAGACAACCAGTTCAGGTTGTAGTTAGAGATGAGAAAATATTAAGGAACAAGACAGTCAAGTTGGTGAAGTTCAGTGGAGCGACAACGAGATGGACTGTACTTGGGAGACAAAGGACATGATTAGAGATACTTATTCTTATTTGCTTTGAGGGTATGTTTATATTAGATTTATATAGATAGTTGCTAGTCAGTTAGACTAGTATGGTTGTGAGGAGTTGTTACAGAAGATTGCTATGTTTAGTATTTAGTCCTTACTGAATTTCGAGGACGAAATTCTTTAAAGGGGGAAGCCTGTAACATCCCTAATTTTTGATAACATTATTCAGAAGATTTAATTAGATAAATTAAATAGAATAATGTTGATAAGGAGATTGAGATTTGAATAAAACATATAGGGCCGTGCTTAACCATAAGATAAATGGGCTTTAATTTACGTTATTAGTTAATAAATTTACACATGGGCATATTAGTAAAATAGCCTCCTTATTATACACAGCTATTACTTCTCATTTTGTCCATTCACGTTTCATTTCTCACGATCACATACACAAATCTAAAACCTAAAACCAAAACCGGCCATTATCAAGGAAGAAAGGAAGAAATTTATCAAAAGCTAAAGATCTAAAAGCTAGGAAGGATTAATCAACAACAAATCTCAAGTTCTTTATCAAATTTAAGGTGAATAATAATTCTTACCATCTCTTTTTGGTTTTATAATCATGTGATTTCAGATTTGAATATTTTTTTTCCATGATATATTGGATGATGATATGCTCGAATTTATGGATTGTTTGATTTAAACTATTAAATTATATGAAATTCGTATGGTTTTAGGGTCAAAACTGTGGTTTATTGATTTTAAAATGCCATGGAAAATTTTTATGTTAAGTGAAACATAATTTTGGAGATGATTTTTAATTTTTAGAATTTTCCAAGTTGTGGAAATTTTATTATGAATTTTTGATTGAAAATATGATACGATTGGGTTAAATATTTATTTTGTGAATTTTAGGAAGAAATTGGGTCTAAAATTTTAATATGTTTGATTACATGATTAATTCGAATTTCTATGATTTTTAGGGATTTTTCCCAATTGATTTACTAGGGGAATAAATTATTTTGAGAGAGGGGCTTTTCTGCAAATGTTGGTTTTGTTATATGGAAAGACTTTAATGTTAAAATCCTTTGATTTTATCTGAATAAATGCGACAGTTTCAATGGAAAGGTATTTGAAAAGTTTAGAGTAGCAAATCAAGAAGTTACAAGTGGCAGGATTAGTTATAAAGTAATTACCATTTTCGGATATAAAACAGCTTTTCAGAAGAAGGGAGGTCCCGCCTATTTCGGGAGGAATACCTTTCGACTCCTTTACCTTCGCTATCTTAGTCGAAACCATCAGTGTCGAAACCCATAAAGCCGGAACCAAGGCACATGGTATCAATGGAAATTGGTACGATGTGTTGGTAAGAAAGTGGAAGGTAGGGTTTCGAAAGCTATGCTTTCATCGTAGTCGAAACCAAGGATTCAACTTTAAAAAGATCAATGCCAACCTAGTTTTTGAAGAGGCTTTCGACCAAGTCATCCTATAGAGTCGAAACCTTAGCTTGTTTTCTAAAGTTAATTTCCTACTTTGATTTACTTAAAGTTTTCAACATAGTCGAAAGCTAGGCTTTCTAAAGGAATTTTACAATAGCTTTCGAAGGGGTTTCTATTTCTTTAAGTAAAAGCTTTCGAAAGGGGTTGGTTTCGACTTAGTCGAAGCCTAGCCGCTACTCTACCTTTCGACCATGTTATCCTGTAATGCTTCCGAAGGGTTGCACTTGTTTTTACCTTATACCAGACCTTTTTCCTAATTGTTTTTGAAAGGGGTTGGCGTTTCGAAGGAGATAGAGTCGAAAGGGAGTTTCGACTCAGACCTTCGAAGTTTTAATTTTAAAGTCTTTTGCTTTCGAACTAGATGGCTCGGACACCATCAACTTTTCCCTAATTCTAGTTTTTTGTTGGTTTCGAAAAAGATATTTTCGAAGGAGGTCATCTAGGAGTTTCGAAAGTAATGTTTTCAGGTTTCAAAACAAATAACCCTTTCTCATTTTTAAGGAAAAAATCCATGACATAAATAAATAAAGATTTCGATGTGTTATTCACATTATTTTTAACCCATAACTGTATTTTGGGGAAAGGGCGGAATAACCAGTTAGGTTGACCCTATAGTAAATATAACTTAACAGAGGTTGAATTTTTAATTTAAAGATATTAGTAGGGGCCAATAGGTTTACAATAAGCTCATGAAAACTGTATGATATTGGCAGGGGCCAATAGGTTCATAGTCAGCCCCGAAAAACTATGAATTGATACTACAGGGGCCAGTAGGTTTGTAGTTAGCCCATGAAAACTATATCCAGATTTAAATATTGGCAGTCAGCCAATAGGTTCCTAGTTAGCCCATGAAAACTAGGATAAGAAATATAATATTGGAGTTACCAATAGGTTCTTAGTAATCCCATGAAAACTAAGTAATTGAGCAGATAGTACAAAAACATTTAATAGGTTAATGGTAACCCTAGAAACTATAATTGAGACAGATAGTCAGAATGAATGGAGTGGGTAGTCCAGATTTGATTTACTTGCTTTGCATATCATCATAATGCTTTGAAATACTATGTTTTCAACCATTGTGGATGCAGGAAGCATAATATATGGTTTGTAAATGTTTGGGGATACTAGTGGGGGGAATCCCGTTTCGCTAAGCGGTGTGGTCTCACTAGATATTCAAATGGTTTGATATGGTAGATTATTGTTCATACTAGGTTTTTTGTTTGACTCGAAGTTTTTGTTTTCCCCTTAAATTCTCAGGTGCTCAATTGATTTTGAGTAGGTTGAGAGTTAAAGGTTTTCTCTTAGACGAATAAAGCTTTCGGAGGCGTGCAGGAGGCAGATAGTTATTTAAAGTTATTTTACTTCCGTTGTATGATTGATTGTAAAGGCAAACTGTTTTAATGCCTTAGTATGTGTACTCTGATCAACCAAGGGGACATCTTCATATGTCGCTCTTAACGTATTTTGCTATTTTATGTTATCTGAACGTGATCCGCGAACTGGGATTATGTAATCTATTTGAAATATTTTGAGATGGAATGTGGATTTTATTTGCTGTTTAAATTTTTTCCATATTCTTGTGCTTCTGCTTATCAATGTATCTAATATCATCGTATTTGGTCGCCAAGGATTAATAACTATAGATGACTACAGCATCCGTAGCCGTTAGATTTGGGCCTCCAGGTAGGTGGATGTTACAGGCAAGATTCAGGATAAGGAAAGGAAGCGACTTCAGGAGAGAAAGCCAAAATTTGGCTAAGCATAGAACTCGGTACCGACCACTTCAGGTCGGTCCCAACCTCTTTTCTAGGTAGCAGGTGGTGCTAAGGAGTTGAGGAGTTGAGATGCCATGAAGGGAAGCTCTGGGCTAGTGGAAGATGGAAAGAGATTTGGGGAAAAGACTTATCCAAATTTGGCCAAACACTGGCTAAGGGATTCATAATGATCCAATAACTTTTGATTGGTACTGACATGAATTGTGAAGGTTAATCATGGACAAATTTTATAGAGGATGTTTAGGTTTCCTGCGGGTCGTGTTGAAGGTGTTTGTTCACTTAGCGTTTGATGGCGATGTAGTAGCATGGTGAAGGATTATAGCTTTGGGACTTCAATGATGTTAACTCGATGGTAAATGGAGTAATGTTCTGATGATGATGGCTCGATGTTGAATGGATTCATGAGGATGATTATCCATAAAGGGCGGGTTTAAGGAAGTATGACCAGTGGATAGAAAATTGAATAGTTCTATCGTGGAAAGAAAGGAATGTGGAATGGTTTCTCGAGGATGAATGAGAACTAGATAGAGCACGGAAAGGGCTCGGATACGCGTGCTAAGGTATCGTTGATACTCAGAGTGCTTTCCAATGTACTCGAAAGTAGGGATATTGTAACGTCCCCCACTCCAAGACTTGAAAATAAACGCCTTTGATGCTGCAGTCATCACTAAAATCATTTTCCAACGACAAAGTGTGTTATTTTGCATAACATAAGTAAATAGAGCAGCTGAATAACTTTTCCATTACATTTATTTGAATTACATAATTCATTACATCATTTTAACCCTATTCGTTCCCACACAGGGGTAAATATAATTAAAAACAAGAGTAGTATTGTGTCTGACATATGAAGATGCCAACACAACACATAACAGTTATAATTTTTGGTTTTACACAGTGGAAATTGAAAACATTATATTCTCTAGATAAGCCTCCTACTTCGTCTTTGAAATCACTATTCAACCTTCCAATATATACGTGTCTAATCCATAAACTCAACCTACTCGAATGAGTACCCATAAGTTTATAGGAAATAATAAAAACATGGGTCAGATATAAAGTCTGGTATGAGTAAAATCTTTACCCTAGTCATCCATATTAAGACCACGCCGCTAACGCAGAACGGGTTTTTTCCTTACTTTATCATCATTGGCATGCATCTTATATTTAAACAATATAATATAAAAAGCAACCACGTGCATATCCAATCAAGAAGCGTACTCTTCACTTATCATCCAGTTATAAACCATGTCATATATCAATTCAAGTTAAGTATACTCTATACTTATCATCATGTTATGAATCATATCATACAATTATTCATCATTCATTCAAACACCACCTAATCTCTTATTTTAGGCTTTTCTCATTAAGTTATCATTAACTTGTTTTAGTGATTACCTCCCTTGATCTATCTATCACTAATTTTATCTTTTCTCGAACAATGTCACCTAATGAAATGGCCAATCATTCCACCAATAGGAGTCACCTTGACTATAGTCACCCTGACTCTCCTAAGAGGTTGAATGTGAGCAACCTAGATACATTCTAGTAAGCATCCTTACTAAGCATCAATAGCCCTTCTTAGGCCCTGAACTGCTATTGTTCACGTTGCCGATTTATTTATTTTTAATATAACACCACCCAGATGTTTTAGCGCCCTACCATGATCCCCCTTTAGAGTTTATAAATCTTTTAGGATTGAACCCTATCATAGCACCCTACCATATACCATTGGGCTTTAAACTATTAGTCAAGGCACCATGCCAACTAATAACTCCACGGGCCAGTATATCTTTACGATCATAGCTCAACATATTTCATTCATTCATTTATGTTGCAACCTACATTTTATTTAAATAAACATCTTTATCTGTTAATTTAAATGACACCCTATCGTTTACTAGCTCCTCTAAGCTTTCCTTCATTCAAAACTAAGTTATCACCATTTTAAATTATAAAGTCTTTCCATTAGTACATCCCTATAAAATAGTTCAATAACACTTGAAACTTTCTTCCAAAGTGCCCTAAGTTTTCTTTCTTTTACTTAGAAAATATGACATCCCATGCTTTCATGAGTTATAATTAGTCGCCATGTGCTAGTTATCCCATAGTTTAAAATGTTATGTTATTTAATTGTATATTTGGCTATTCCATTTCCATCCCAAACTATCAGGTATTACCTTTTAAGTAATAGTCGTAGGTTAATTTCTTTATAGCCATCACATACTATCTTGTATACTGCCATTGCGTAACAATTCATTAGACGCCATCGCATATTGAACCACCTAAGGCCATTATGTGCTAACTCGTCTATAGCTATCATGCTTTATCTCTTTCATCGTCATCGTGTCTCATCCCATCAAAAGCCATCGCATGCTATTCCATATGAAGCCATTGTGTGTCATCTCATTCTTAGCCATCGTAAGCTATACCTTTTATAGCCTTCATGAGCTATCCCTTCTATAGCCTTTGTGCGCTAAATTCCATACTTAGCTTTTGTGTGTCAAGTACAATAAAGCTTTCGTTTGATAGCTCTCCCAAAGTTATCGTAGGTGGATAGTTGAAATGCTATCGCATGTTAATCCATTTATAGTCGTCGTGGGTTAATGTAGGTTATCATGAGTTAAATGGAAATTTAGTAATTATATTGAAAACTGATTGATTGTCATATTAAGTATTAACTTTACACCAAATCTCATTTGGTGTCAAATTCTCATTGGTTAATGTTTAACTTTACAGTTCACTTTTCAAAAATGGGCTAATAACATCTTCCATCTATTAATTAATTATCATTAATCAATTAACATTTTTCCTTAGCTAATTAATTCATATAAAATCGAAAATCGATGGGAATAGTTTATAAAATTAACCAAAAATCATTTTTATCATATTTACTTTCTTAATTTCATGTCAAAATAATTAATTTTATTATTTTTAATAATTAATTCACTTAAAAATCACATTTTTCTCAACTTAGAAAATTCATAAAAAATCCAAATTAATTTCAAAAATTGTGAAATTAAAAACCCATCTTTAATTCATCATTAAGAATATTGTATTTCAATTTCAAACCATTTAACTTAGATAAATCCATGTTTTACCTTGAAACATGAACAAGTTCACTCGATTAAAATTTCCAAACATAACGAAAATAATGTTTAAGGCTTCCAAACATATCAATCATACTTGAACATCCATTTACAAACAAAATCCGAACCTAAATAGGTGAGGAAGGTTTTTGGAAATTTTTTACCCACCTTGATTAAGAAAACCTTTGTTTAATCTTCCTTATCCGTAAAGTCAAAAGCTTGATCTTCTTAGCTTTGATATCTTTTTTTTCTTTCTTGCAAATTAATGGCCGGCCTTGACTGGAACTTTAGGGTTTTGTTTTGAGTGAATAAAATGAGAGAATGAAGCTAAGTTAAGTGGATTAGTAATTTTGGCTTGGGCTAACATCCCATATTGCCTAGTCTTAGTAATGCACCTCCCTGAACACTAATCCTTCTTATTTAAAACTCAATTTACTTATCTTCATTGACAATGCCAACCTTAATTGCCCAAATTACCCTTGGTCCATTCAATTAACTTTCTAAAGTGTACCACACTTAATTAATAAAACCCCCCTTAGGGATTCTTGCAATTAAATCATTTTATTTATCCCTCTAATAATATCTTATCATTAGTAATTTTGATTTAATTTCCCATATTACGGACCCTTTAAAATATATGGTGTTACAGGTATTGTAAGGGTGCTCATTGGGTACTTGGAATGGTCTGTATACCTTGGACCGGTGGAATGGGTCTTTTGTTAGCTTTGGGCTATGGGTGAGTACATAGAAAACCAGGATTTTTTTCCATTAATCCCAAGTAGAGGAATGTTTATACAAATTACCATATATCCAGGGCACATTGAGTGGCATTGAAGATTTTTTGATGGATGTTATGTTTGTTTTAGTTGTTTTCTCCCGTAGTTTGTCACTCTAGGAATGTCACTTGAGATAGATATTGTGGATAGGCATACCTGTACACACGACATTGTAATTAGGATATAGTGCACCTTTATGATGTTTATAGAGTAACATATAATGTTTGTTATGTGCTAAATCTTTGGTTTGCAATGACAGGTCAGGTATGGTTCGTATACCCTTGTTCCTTACTATATCGACTTGTGTAGTATTTTGAGATTTCTTATTACTCACACCAGACTATTGTCTGACTCAAGGTTTTATGCTTTGCTTCTTATTATCTCGGGTACTCTTAAATGCGTAAACTAGACATCATATCTAGGTGGTATGCAGTGGCAGTGTAGGGGATGAGCAGGATGGAGCTTTATCGTATTACATATGGATTTATGATTATTCCACTTTGCGACAATTTGGAGCCTAGACAGTGTTTGTCATTATATTTATAGATAGTTTGAGTTTATTATCTCTTGTATAAACTCCATTATTATCTTGTATAACTTTGTGAACATGTGTACTTTGATATTGTGGTTCATTTTAGTATCACTATCTCACCTATTTTATATCTGTGATGTTATTATTATATTTTCTTCAATGCTCTGTGAGATATACGATAGGTTCTATGATAGTTTCTTTCTTTTCAACCTTTGATAATCGTCATACATTGGTCGGACACTATAGCAACACACTCTTCAGTCATATTGGGTGCTGGTGGTGTAGGGAAGTCTTCACATTTGGTGTAAGAGCTTTGGTTATACGATTAACCTGAGTTGATACCATGATCCAGTAGAGATAAGAAATGAGTAATTACCCTAGAATGGATTGAGAGTATGTATACATACAAGAGAGAGCATACTTATTATATATTTTGGTTTCATAAATAATATAGTAGTATATCTAGTATATTAGTCACATGCACACACGATTACCATTGGTGTAGTTTTCTTTATGAAAGACTAATCATTCTTGTTACAAATCAAGAATGAGCTGGCAAACAAGAAATGCTATAAGGAACTCCATATCCGAAGTTGAGGTAAGAGTGGATTTGGGGGCTGCTAGCCATGACTTGCAAGCTATGTTCAATACGACGATGGCAAACATGCTGCAAAATGCCCAAGTGGCTGCTTCTAGTGTTATTCTTGCTGGAGGTGCTCAAGTGTAGACGCCCAAAGTCGTTTGCACTAAGATGAATAAAGATTTTACAAGTCTTGGTGGGAAACCGTTCTAAGGGATGGAATTAGCTATGGAAGTGCAGTACTGGTTGGACATCTGTGAAAGGGTTTTTGATAACTTAGAGCTTGATGATGCTGTGAAGAGAAGGTTGGATTCCTGATAGCTTTAAGGGAGAGCCATAAACTGGTAGAATGCTATTAAGGTTGACACTCCTGACGATCACTTTACTTGGGACCCAATCAAATCCTGATTTGAGGAGAAGTTCATTTCGGCTACTCAAAAGTTGGTGTTGTATAGGAAGTTTGCCGACTTGAAGGATTTGGGACATGTCTGTCTTTGAGTATGTTACTGAGTTCGACGCTTTTTTGAAATATAGGATGTCTTTCATCGACACTCCCTTAAAGATGAATGAGAAGACGATTATGGGATTGGATGGCTACTTGAAGGAAAAGCTTATGGGGCATGTAGATGAGCCATTTGAGAAGGTAGTAGAGAAGGCCCTTCAACTTGAGAGCTTGTACCCTAAGACCAAGTATGCTGTTGTCGCTAAGGAGGAGCCAAAGTCGCAACAAGGTAGTGGAGTTAAGAAGAAATGGAATGGTAAGAGGAAGCAGGTCCAAGGAAATAAGGTTTAAAAGAAGGCAAAGTAGGATCCCCTCTGATATAGTTGTGGGGATAAGGGCCACTTGATTAGAGACTACAAAGCTGATGGAAAGAAGAAGTGTTATAACTATGGTAACTTTGGACACTTGTAGAAGAATTGCTCAGAACTAGTGCATCAGAAGCAAGTAGTGAAGGCATATGCTTTGAATGTTGTCCCAACTTCATCGAGTGCTCACTTGGCGAAGTAGAAGGGAAAGAGTACCACTAATCAGGGTATGCTTTCTATTTATGGCATTTCCATATGTGTTTTGATTGATACTACGGCTTCACATTCCTTCATATCTAGTGACCTGGTAGATAGATTAGGATTGATACCCAAGATAGTTTATCGACCTTTAGTAGTGGTGATACATGTTGGAGGCCTAGTTAGTCTTTATATAGTTTGTCATGGTTTGGTCTTATCAAGTAATGGATGATCTTTTGTTTATGACTGCTTTGTTTTGGATTTTATTTGGTTTGGGATTATCTTGGGCAGGACTGGTTGAGGAAGTATGTGGTGGTGGTTGACTGCGACAAGCTATTGGTGACGATTGGGGCTGAGGAGGCACGGAAGGTAATGATTGGCAACATACCAGAGGATGGGGTTATGGTTAGCTTTATATATTCACTTGAGGTCTCTCTAGATGAGATTTCTTATGTGTCTGTCATAAGAGAGTATCTAGATATATTCAACGAGGTGACCAAATTATCGCCATATTGAGAAACTAAGTTTCGCATAGACTTAGTGAAGGATGACGGACCGATAACTATATGAGGAGTTGGAGGTGCGACTGAACGACTTGTTGAGGAGAGGGTTCATTCGTAGGAGTATATCTAAATGAGGTGCACCTATAGTATTTGTCACTAAGGCGGACGACTCTCTAAGGTTGTGCATAGATTACCATGAGCTGAATCAGCTGACGAGGAAGAACAAGTATCCACTCCCATGTATTGATGATTTGCTCGATCAGCTCCATGGTGCAAAGGTGTTCTCTCAGTTGGATCTTGCAATTGGATTCCACCAGCTGAAAGTTACAAAGGAGAGTGTGCCGATCACTGCATTTCATACGCCATCTAGTTTCTATGAGTGGTTGGTTATACCGTTCGGGCTAACCATTGCCTCAACATACTTTGTTGATCTCATGAACCGAATCTTCAGGGGTCAACTAAATAAGTTCATGTTTGTGTTCGTGGATGATTTTCTGGTCTATTCTTGGATGGAGGAGGAACACAAGATGCACTTAAGGATTCTTCTTGAAGTGTTGAGGAAGCATAGGTTGAAAGTGAAGTTTTCAAAGTGTCACTTCTGAAGAAGGAAAGTGAGATTCTTGGGTCATGATGTCTCTAAGAAGGGCATCGCATTGGATCCCGCAAAGGTGACAACGGTTCAGGGTAGAACCAACCTAGGAACACTACTAATGTAAGAAGCTTCCTAGGATTGGTGGGATGTTATAGATGTTTTATTAAGGACTTCTCGAAGGTAACAACGCCATCGACCAATTTAACGAAGAAGAATAGGACTTTTGCCTGCGACGAGAAGTATGAGCATGCATTCGTAAGTCCGAAGACAGCTTGACTAATGCACTAGTGTTGACCATTCCAAGCGGGAATGAGTAGATGATGGTATACATCGATACTTGTGGTACCAGATTGGGTGCGATACTAATGCAAGGAGGTAAGGTTGTTGCCTATGCTAGACGGCAGCTAAAACCACATAAGAAGAAGTATCTGATCCACGATTTGGAGTTGGCGCCGATAGTGTATGCTTTGAAGATTTGAGAGCATTAACTATTAAGAGAAAGGTTCGAGCTATACACAAACCACAAACCCTTGAAATACCTTTTCTCCCAGAAGGATCTCAACCTCCATCAGCGGTAATGGTTGGAGTTCCTAGCCTCCTACGACTTCAGCATTTCCTTCACACTTGTTAAGGAAAATGCAGTCACTGATGCATTAAGTAGAAGACATCCTAGTTTAGGGGCAATATTCCAAGAGTGGAAGCAATTGGAGTATATTGCTGGCTATGACTTCAGACCTCATTGCAAGTGAGAGCCAGAGATGTTAGCAAGCTTGACGATGAAACCTACTTTGATTGAGAAGATTAGCACTAGTCAAAGGCAAAATGCTAGAATAACATATATCATGGCAAAGGTAGCGAAAGGAGTAGAGTCTGAAGAGATGAAGAAGTACGAACTCGACCGAGATGGTTGGCTCTGTAAGTATGGAGATTGTTTGTTCCCGATATTGATGGGTTAAGAGATGAGGTGCTACGAGGGTGCCATCATTCTAGATTGACTATACATCTCAGAAGTAACAAGATGTACCATGACATGAAGCAGACATATTATTGGAAGGGAATGAAGAATGATGTTGAGACATTCATCTCGAAGTGTATGAACTGCCAGTTGGTGAAAGCAGAGCAGAAGAAGCCAAGTAGGTTGATGCAACAACTTGCAGTTCCCAAGTGGAAATGGGATCAAGTTTCAATGGACTTCATTGATGGGTTGCTAAAGACCAGAGGTTAGCATTTGGGTCAGAGTCGATGAAGAGTGCTTGATTCATACACATTAAATATAGTAGAACAACAAATAAATTGTTGGATTTGTATGTGAAATAGGTGGTGCGATTCCATTGTGTGTCGACGAGCATCATGAGTGACCGAGACCCTTTATTCCTTAGTGGGTTTTGGAAGAGCTTATAAGAAGCGTTGGGGACTGAGTTGCATCTCAGTACAGCTTATCACCTGCAAATTGATGGGTAGACCGAGAGGGTAAATCATATATTGGGTGATCTCTTGCGAGCTTGCATTCTCGATTTTGAAGGCTCGTGGGATGATCACTTGCATTTGGTGGAGTTCACATACAATAATTTCTATCAGTCTAGTATCGGTATGGCACTGTACGAAGCATTGTATGCCCAACCATATAATGCTCCTTTATGATGGTGGGAAGCAGGCAAGAAACTGATACTCGGGCCAAATATGATTGGAGAGACCTCAGAGAAGACTGAGATCATTCGGGGATGAATGAAAGCTACTCAGATAGCTAAAAGAGTTACGATGATAAGAGATATAGAGATTTTGGATTCATTGTTGGTTGTATGGCGTTCGTAAAGATTTCTCCTTTGAAGAACGTTCTTCGATTCGGTAGGAAGGGGAAGTTAGCACCGAGATTTGTAGGTCCTTTACTGATAATAGAGAGGATCAAAAATCTAGCGTATATGGTCGACTTACCATAGAAGATGAAGGGCATGCACAACATATTACAGGTCTCTCACTTGCAAAAGTTTGTTCATGACTTAGGCATGACAATCGCACCGGATCAACTTAATGATATCGAGATTTAACCAGAAGCTTCGAGACTTGGTAGGCTGATTCGTATTGTCGAACGTAATGTTAAATGGCTTAGGAGGAAGACAGTGAAGTTAGTGATGGTTCAATGGGGCGAAAGTGAAAACGATTGCAAGTACAAAACCGAAGAGAGCATGAGGACTGGATATCCAGAGCTATTTTCATGGTAAGGCCTACTGTTTATCATATTTACTTTCACTATTGATATCATATAGGATAGTTTAGTATCTCGCATGCTAGGATAGGTTTATCTCTATTATTGATTGCATGGCTGCTTGTTTTACATGTTTGATGGTTGTATATGATAGTTAGCCATGCAGAGAACTGTGGTTGGCTATTCTTTGAATGTTTGAGGATTTTGAGAGCGAAATTCATAAAGAGGAGAGAATGTAACGACCCATATTATGTATAAGAGGATCGTAAATTATTATTATTTATTTCATATGAGGTCGTATGACCTTAAAATTTTAGGAAATGACTACTAATGAACCTTTAGAATTTTTATCAAACACTTTGGACCCAAAAATTTTTATATGGCCTATAACTTTTGACGGGGATTGAATTAGGCTCTGAAACCACTTCCATTAGATTGTGCTAGTGGTTTCTCTTTCTGTAGAGTGGTCGTACTAGGAAAACAGACTTACCGTTTAGGAGATATGGTCGTTTTAACTTCTGTTTGTTGTTGGATAGATTAGTGGGCAATTAAACTAAGCCTATATTTAGGCCCACAAATTAATTTTAGGAATTGTGCCTAATTATGAGTGATGGGACGGAGATCGATCATTTCCTACTTTACCAAAACAATTCCAAACCTCTATTAACCTTAATTTCATCAAAAAGTTCGTCTTTTTCTTACTAATCTCAGTCTAATCCATTATTAAAAGGGTAATTATGGAAGGAGGATCATAGATTCATCATTTGGGTGTTTTAGATTCAGATTTGCTACAGTCCACTTTAGATTTAGGCATTTAAATTTGTATTTTGGGTATTAAGTGAGTGATTATTGATCTTTCACTATCCTATGCTTGTTCATATACTTGAAGTTAGTGTTTTAACATGATTTTTGATGCTAAAATGATTTTAAATTTTAATTTAACTCTTAAAAAATTTTATAGTCAAATTTAAAAAGGTTAAATTTGATTATAAATGATTTCGCAACCCCTTTTGGATAATATTGTCATTTTAGTGCAAAATTAGATCTAGGCTAAAGCATGTATGTTATCATGTTAGGATTGATTTCTTATGTTTAATAAGTGTATATAGATGATGGCTGCTATTGTATATTTTGTATTGATATACTTTGCTAGTGTTTTTAGATTACTTAGGAATTTGTCGTCGAGTTGGGGAAGCGAAGTCAAAATTGCTTAAAATCGGATGAAACTTGGAGAAGGAGCTATGAAGGAGGGAAGGAGCGTACATTTCAGGTCACATGAAGTTTGGAGATGATTTTGGTGGTCAACCAAACCCTGGTATAGATCTGATCTGGAGTGGATATAAGCAAGTGTGATTTAATTCGGTAAAAGGAGTTGCTTTGGGAATAAGACTATAAAACTTTGGGCAAGCTTCAGGATAAGGAAAGAAAGGGACTTCAGAGGCCAGGAAGGGAAATCTATTATGGAAAGAGATGTGGATTGGTTCTTAAAGGATGAATGGAAACTAGATGGAGCAAGGAAAGGGCTCGGATACGCGTGCTAAGCGATTATTGCTGCTCGAAGTGTTTTCTGATGTACTCGAAATCAGGGGTATTGTGAGGGCGCTCATTGGACACTTGGAATAGCTACCACGGAATGTTGGAATGGAACCATGTACCCTGGACCAGTGGAATGGGTCTAATGTCAGTTTCGGGCTGTATGCGACTATATTGAAAATCAAGATTTTTCCATAATCCATTGCAGGGGAATGGTCATACGAGTTATCATATATCTAGGGCACGTTGAATGGCAGTGAGAATTGTTTGATGGATGCTATGTTTGTTTAAGATTTTCCTCCCGTAGTTTGTCACTCTAGGGATATCACTTGAGATAGATATCGTGGATAGGGACACTTGGACATCTGACATCGTACTTAGGATATAGTATGCCTTTATGATGTTTATAGAGTAGCATATTATGTTCATTATATGCTAAATCTTTGGCTGTAGGGAAATGTTAGGTATGATTTGTATACCCTTGTTCCTTACTATATCGACTTGTACAGTATTTTGACATTTTTTTTCGCTCACACCAAACTGTTTTCTGACTTGAGGTTTTCTGCTTGGCTTTTTATTATCTCAGATATTCTTAAATAAGTAATTAGATACAAGGTCTAGGTGGCACGCAGTGGCAGTGCGGGGGACGAGTAGGACAAAGCTTTCATGTATTATGTGGACTTGTGCTTATTCGGTTATGCGACATTGTAGAGCCTAGATAGTGTTCGTTATAATATTTAGAGACAGTCTGAATTTATTATCTCTTGTATAAACTCCATTATTACCTTGTATAACTTTGTGAACCTATGTACTCTGATATTGTAGTTCATTTTGGTTATCACTGTCTTGCCTATTTATATCTATGATGTTATTATTATATTTTGTTCGATGCACTGTGAGATATATGAAAGGTTTTGTGATTGTTTCTTTCTTTTCAATGCTATATAATCGTCCTATATTTGTGGGGCACTGAGCAACACACTCTTTAGTCATATTGGGTGCCCGTGGTGTGGGGCAGTCGTCACACAGATGTACTTATTTCTAATAAGAAGCATGTCCCATTTCATACAAGCATGCTGCAAGTACAAGTGCATTTATGAAAAGCGTTGTAGAGCATGCCCATGCATAGTTTCGTTTCCCTTCATCTTAGCCATGCATTCCTTTCTTTCGCCAGCTGTCTCTCATGAAGTCTAGTCAGTTAGATCAATGGCCAGACATGCTTCAAGCCTGTTTTATAGCATGATCTTATCCATTCAAGCATTAGTTCAACTACTATAAGAACCCCACATGGCCACTTCAAAGGAGTTGGTTGGGCCCCCGGGGGAGGAGATCGTGATGTGGATTGCGGGATTATGGATCTTAAGGCTAATTTAACACTAGAGGGGGAGGTGTTCGTCGACGGAAATTCTATCGAATTAGAAAACCGTCGAATGAATTTTGAAATAAAATATAACCGCAAGCGCATGGCGTACACTTGTAGTACATGGCGAATACGGGTCGATTCGCAGAGAATTGATGATTTTAAATCTCTATTCAATTAAATTAACCAAATTTGAAGAGAAAGTTAAGCTAGAGAATTAGAAAATGAACTAACTAACTAAAAGAAAAGAGATGCAAATATAAGAGTTAAATGACAATTTAGAGAATAAATCCACTCTCTAGATTATGTAGTTCAACACACATGAAATCATAATCTCTCTTTTATGGTCATTAGTGCTTTAATTGATGTGCCTATCATAAGTATGGCATATTTGTGCTATTAGTTAGCCAACATAAGCCATCAAACTTTGACACACCCCTTAAACCACTTACTAACTTTCATGAAACTCGACAATGAAAATGAAAATGAAATCTATTTTAAGTATGGCCTATTAACCATTGATTAGAAATATAGACCATCAAATTTTAATTTCAACTCACTTTCTTATGCCATAATCATATTTTGATGAAGAGGCGTTTGTGCTAGTGATTGTTTAAGCATAGCCTATTTGGTGTCAACAATATAGGCTATCAAATTCAAAGCAAGAACAACAAATAAAACACTTCATTGATCATCATTAAGCACAAAAAGAGAGCATGAATTAACAAATAGTTGAAGCTACATAATTAGAGAGCTTTATTACCCCTAAATTGAAGGGGTTTAGCCTCTCATATTTGTCATTTGATGAACAAATGTAGCTAGCAACATGAAAGCAAAAAAGAAAAGAAAATGAAAGCTAATGGAAAAGAGAACTATTCTAATTGTATAAAAGAAGATCTACACTACAACATAAAGGAAATAAACAAGAAAAAGAAAAGAACATGTATTAATTTGCATAAAAAAGTAACATAAAAAGAAAATGGCTAAGTAGCCATGAAAAGAAGAGAAGAGCTTTGATTTATTTTCTAAGCTAAAAACTAACTAAGAGGAACTAAGCAAGAAGACCAAGTTACATGAAGATATGGGGTATTTATACAAGTGTTAAACCCTAATTCATATTTTTGGGGAATGCCCAAATTGCCCTTGAGAAAGTGTGGAGGCCAAGTAATCATTAGCTTATACTAATCATCATTTAATTGTACATAAAGCCATTAATTCCATAAGCATGTGCATTAGCCTCTAATTTGTACATGAAGAAAGATGGGTAGGTGGGGTCCTCCATTATCTTCACTTTGAATTATTTCCACCTTCATTTGTTCTCTTCACTCTTGTGCATGCATATGTGATCATGAAACCACTTGTATATGAATTTAAATTCCTACAAAATAATATAGAAATTTTCAATTAAATTTTAGAAAATTAATATATGCACAAAAATGACCATTTTGCCCTTGGATGAAGATGAATATGTGACAAATTCAAATAATTTGAATTTTGGTTTATACAAGTTAAAATACCCGATATGATCATTTATTTAATTTAAATAGATTAAATATGGTGATAAAAATATGCACATTTACGTGCACATCAAATACCCCCACACACTCAACTTTGTATTCATCCTCGAATAAAGGAAAAACTAAGATAAATCTGTTTTCGTAGGGAGTAGGATTGCATTGAGTGTATGCAACAAGCCGTTAAACCTCTGGGTGTCCCCAGTAGGACGAGTGTTGTCTCGTGAGGGTTTTCAGCGGATTCTACCCACAAAATCCAAATGCAGGATGAAAATATTTACACAATGCAAGATTTATTTACAAGGAGATAAATGCAAGTTTTTGAAAATATTTACAATGAAGGATTTATTTTTAAATTGACACAAATAAGTTAAATATAGGTTTTGGTTATTATCTTGAAAATTTAAGTCATTTTACTTGTCAAAATTTCCAATAAAAATCAAGTTATCAAAGCAAATAGACTATAGTTTAACTCGTTGTTTCGGTTGATTACGTAGTGTAACTATGAAATGGATTCTTATCGATTATCAAAGTTCATCAAAGTGGTATTTTTCATTTCTTTTCAATAACAAGTCAAATCAAAAAAGTTAAAATAGTGCTTGGATTTTAATTGCTTACTCTCTCCATTTCTTTTCTTTTGAAAATTTTATTGATATTAACAATATTTACATATGCCTAACTTAGATAAACTGAGGCCAGATATATTACCCATGCACTGCCTTGCGGACTGATGTGAGGGGAATACAGTGCGTGGCGAGTGAACACACAAGTGTGAACACTTATTTTTTGGCAAGGCACAAGTGTGAACACTTATTTACTGTAGGCGTTATTAAAAAGAATTTTTATATATATACACCTAACTCAGATAAACTGAGGCCAAATATACTGATCGTGCACTGCCTTTCGGGCTTACGTGAGAAGGGTACAGAGCATGGCGAGTGAACATACGAGTGTGAACACATGACTCTAGGTGTTTATTAAAATATATATACAAATATACAAGAAATATTTTTTTGTTTTTGTGTTTTTTTAAAGAGAGAGTTTTGCAAAATTATCTTAGCACTATTTAACTTAGAAGACAAAAAAAATTTATATCCTTTACTTTAAATCAACCACTTTTTAAAACAAAGATTTTCAATTAGGATATATTTCATAATTATCACGTATGAATCTCCCTATATACTAGTTAAACCATTATTATTTGTAATCAAACTTCATTTTTATTTTTGTTAAGACGAATAAATTTTCAAAAATTTCAATTTAATAAACCAAAACCATATATTTATCCTATAGTGTTTCTTTTTAAAAATAAATCAAAAATGGTTAAAAAAAATTTGTTTTTGAGATTTTTTTTAAAAATTTTGGAAAGAAAAATTAAAAATAAACCATGAAAAATTGAAAAATGATGATGAGTCTCCTCCCACACTTGATTTTGACTGTGTCCCCACAGTCAACCTAAGTGGAAGGAGAAAAATAAAAATAATAATAAAAAGATGACCTATATTTACATGAAAACGAAAAGATTATTATTTACAAGAGTTCAGAAAGTATATCGTCAAAAAGTACATGAAACGGTCTTCCAAAGACCGATTCATTTATCTCGTCAAATATACGAGACACAACTTAAGCTCGAAAAACCAAATCGTAAAGATTTCAAAGTTGAATGTTGATTTGGAAAAACGAATGTCGTTTTATTAAAAATCGTACGAGTTGTTTTGGTTTCGATAATTTTTGGGGTAGATATAACGATTGATTGAAATTCAAGTTTATTTTCACCAAATTGAAATTCAAGTTTGTCATTGAAAAATTCTTCAAAATTATTGATTTCAAAATCAAAGTGGTGATTTAAATCTTCCCCATCGGAATTTAACAACTCGTCATCGAAAAGTCCAAAAAATTCGTGTTCATTAAATTCGTCTTCCTTTGTTGGATTATCAACAATTTCATTGCGTATCTCAAGTTCAAAATCCAAAGTGTTGTATTCAAATTTTTGAAGTCGAGAAAAGGAAGATCGAATTTTAAATTTGGTTCCACACCCTCAAAAGAATTGAAATCCAACTCAATTACCGTGTTTTCAACAACTTCATTAAGGTTATTATTTTCAATTTCAAAAGTTGTTATTTGAAAATCGTCGATTTGGGTAAAAGATGGATTATTACTTAACTCGTCACACGTTGGGATTTGGTTTTGTTGTTCACGTTGTTTCATATAAGTTTCAAACAACGAATCCGTGTGATCCTCGTAAATTTCGTTCATTTGTTCTACAAAATCCAATTTGTAGTTATTAACTTGAGAATTTTCGATTTGGATTTGTTGAGAACAAAAATTTTCACTCGTATCGTAATCGAGATTATTACCATTGCCAAAATTATTTGAAAAGTGGATACATTTTCATTTTGATTTTTAAATTCATTTTGGAGTTCGAAATTGAATTGGCATGGGTTATACTCGAAATCATTTGAATTTTGAAGTGAATTAAAATTTTGATTATTTTGAAAACTTTGATTTGAATCATTGCCCAAATATGAATTACACAAATCATTTATCATTTGATTTTGTTGTGTAGAGATTTCAAGTAAAGACGAAATGCTCTTTTCAAGATTTGTGGTTTGGTCATCATTTTGAAAATTTTGTGGTCTAAAATTTGAATCATTTAAGCAATAGTTGTTGTTAAAATATCCATACGAATTTGGAGTGAAATCATATGGATTATATTGATTTTACAACTATTGTAAAATTCACGTAAGTGGGGAAACTCAGACATTTTCAAGAATATTTTTGCTTTTTTGTAAAGGAAAAATATTTACAAATAAAATTTATTTTTCAAAAGGGAAATTGATTTTTGTTTTGTTTTTGGATTTTCAAATTTTTTTTGGCTTTTTTGAAAAGATTTTTTTTTTGGATTTTTGAAATTTCAAAGGAAAAGGATTTAAAAATTTCAAAGAAAAAGGAATATTTACAAAAAAAATTTAGTTTTGGATTTTGATTTTTTTGTTTTTTTAAAAGTATGCATGAACTAATGCAATTAAATGAATGCAAGGGCTAATTACAAATGATTTATCCTAAGTTAACCCAAAATTGTATAATTACAAATTGTCTTAGTTCAACAAGATAGTTCTCAGCCAGGTAACGGACATGATTTATCGGTGCACCACGAATCACCGTAGCAATGCAACCGAAGGCTTAAGTACCTTCAGAGGAACAACCACTATAATATTTACGAATCACCGTAATATATATAAATGGTTATTACTCTGCCGTAGCCTAGACACCAAGAAATTAAATTGTTTAAAGAAGACAACTTGTCAATAAACAATTAAGTGTTATCAATGTCTAACCGTTATTGCTAATCAAAATTCTAGGATGAAATGCAAAGCAGAAATTAAACGTGTATTAACAATGAAACTACAAATGGATTTTTTTTTGTTTGTTTGTTTTTTTTTTCTGAGTATTTTTTTTAAATGCAAGTAAACAACAATGCAAGACAAACAAAAACAATAGATATATACAATGCAAGGCAAATAAAGAGAAAATTATAAATAAGCAAGCAATTTTTTTTGGCAAGCTCAGCACGCAAGCAATTTATTTTAGCAAGCACTTCTACTCCTTCTGTAATTCTACTTTGGCAACCTAAAATAAAAACAAAATATATATACAGTTTTTTTTAGTTTTTTGAAAAGGAAATTTAAAAGTGAAGTTTTACTTAAAAAAAAATTTTTTTTTAAAAGGAAACAAAACTAACAACAAGGTAAACAAAACTAAACTAAAACAAAGTAAACAAAATTAAAAGAAATGTTTTGCTTTTGTTTTTTTTGTCTTTTTTTTAACAGGTTTGAAAGAACTAAAACAAAAACTTCGTCACAATTTTTTTTTTAAAGATATAGGGCCCGGCCCAAACTAAACTTATCAAAAATAAAACATTCCCAAATAAAACCAACACAAACATAATTAGCCGAACAAGTAAAAATCAAAATCTCAAACAAAAACAGAAATAAAAATCTAAATCTCGGGCAAACTTAACAGCGAATTTCCAAATCAACGCTTCCAATCCAACGATTGTTGCAGCAGTGGTCGTGGATGATTCGCGATTGCGTGGGTTGCTGTTTGGTTGCGGATCGACTAGTGGTGGTTGCGAACTGGTAGTGGGTAGGTTAGAGGCAAGGTTGCATAGAATTGGAAGTAGATTCGGCAGTGGTATGGTGGCAAGTAGGTGGCTTTGTGGATGGTTTCAGCAAGTATGTAGATGGACTCGAAGATTTGCTGTGGTAGGTAGTTGATGTAGATGATGATACGACGGTGTGTTAAGGCAGTGTAGATTTAGGTTGGAGGAAGTCGTCGAAGCCTCGGTGGCTACGATTTGAGGATTTCAAGTCGATGATGGATTTCAGTTTGAGGAGAAGCAATTGGATATGGTTTTGAGCTATGTAGTTGTCGTGGTGGCTCTGGTAGAATTGCTGTTCGATTGTAAGGTCAGTGTTTCAGGCAGTAGCAGGGAGGAAGCAGTTGAGTGATACAGCGGCAGAAGATGGTGAATTTTGTGGAAGGTTTTAAGTGGTACTGGAGTGCAGTTTTGTGGTGAAGTAGGGCAGAGCAGGACAGTAGGTTGTTTGTTGAGGAGAATTATGGTAAGGGGAAGATGACTTATGAATGGTGGTGATAGAAGTTTGTGTGCAGGTAGGTTTTGGGTGAAGAATAGTGATTGTATGTTTTGGTTGTGAGGCAAATGCAAGAGGGAGGTGACAGTGATGTGAGAGTGGCAGAAGTGGGTAAGGAGATTTGTGAATGTCTGGATGTTCTGTGATTGCAGAGGAGGGTTTTGGGTTTGTTTAGTTGAGGAGGAAGTTGAGTAGGTGTATGTAGTTTGGATGATGGTGCAGATTGTATTGTATGATGAAGGTGGTAATGGCAACTTGAATGAGTTAGTAGCTTGTGAGTATGGAGCAGTAGTTGAAGAGGCTTGTGTGGTGGAAGGCTGTCACAGTGGTATGACTTTGTTGGTGATCTACTTTTCAAGTGGTCAGAAGTGTTGTTAATGTGATCTGCAGCGATGAGGCACAGTGAGCTGACGAGGGAGAAGGAAAGGAAGTTGATAGTTTTGTTGGTGGAGATGTTGTTTGACAGTGGTCTGAAGGTTGAAGCAAGGTGATGATGGTTGTTTTGTGTGAAGAAGTTTGAGTTGTATTTTACAGGGATGGTGCAATGTATTTGATAGGATGCGTGATGGTATGTATGGGTGAAGTTCGGTTATATGTTGTATGGTTTATTGCAGTTGAATGAATTGAAGTGGATTATGGGATGCTAATGTTGGGGTATTTATGATGGTGGCAGCACTATATTGGGGAGGGTAGTGGTGAGGAGATGTTGACAGCAGCAGTGCACAAAACAGTGGCAATGGCTAGTTGCAGGCAGTTTGTAGAGGAGTTCGTCACAAAAATTTGTTCGTCGAAGTAGAGTGTCAGTAGGAAGTATGTGGAGTATGGGTTGTTTGAAGTATGTATTAGCTGTAGTGGCTGGGTTGTGGAGGAGCTCAAGTGTTTGGTGCAGAAAGGAGTTTTGTGATCAGGTGGGGTTTTTTATTGCAGTAGGAAGGGTGAATGAAGTGGGGAAGATGACTGTCACAGTGCTGGAGTGGAAATTGGTGTTATCTGTGATATCTATGATGACAGTGTTGATGGTTGATGCACTGTGTTGTGGCACAATTTTGTGTAAAAGGGTATGTGCAGGTTCTCTGTGCACAGTGCACAGTGAACAGTGAGGCAGAGAGGAAAAGAAAAGTTGTAAACAAACTAAAATTTGTAAATGAAGAAGAAATAAAATATTTTTATTTTGAAATTGTGATGTGTTATATATATATATCACCAAATGCAAATGGAAACAAAAGAAAAACAATCACACAAATGCACACAAAAATCAAACAAACACACAACAAATTTTTTTTATTTAAGAAAATTAACATACAAAACAAACACACAAAATCAAACAAAATAATTCAAAGAATAGAAATTAAAATCAAATCAATTCCCCGACAACGGAGCTAAAAACTTGTTCGTCAATGGAAATTCTATCGAATTAGAAAACCGTCGAATGAATTTTGAAATAAAATATAACTGCAAGCACACGACGTACACTTGTAGTACGTGGCGATTACGGGTCGATCCGCAGAGAATTGATGATTTTAAATCTCTATTCAATCAAATTAACCAAATTTGAAGAGAAAGTTAAGCTAGAGAATTAGAAAATGAACTAACTAACTAAAAGAAAAGAGATGCAAATATAAGAGTTAAATGACAATTTAGAGAATAAATCCACTCTCTAGATTATGTAGTTCAACACACATGAAATCATAATCTCTCTTTTATGGTCATTAGTGCTTTAATTGACGTGCCTATCATAAGTATGGCATATTTGTGCTATTAGTTAGCCAACATAAGCCATCAAACTTTGGCACACCCCTTAAACCACTTACTAACTTTCATGAAACTCGACAATGAAAATGAAAATGAAATCTATTTTAAGTATGGTCTATTAACTATTGATTAGAAATATAGACCATCAAATTTTAATTTCAAATCACTTTCTTATGCCATAATCATATTTTTATGAAGAGGCATTTGTGCTAGTGATTGTTTAAGCATAGCCTATTTGGTGTCAACAATATAGGCTATCAAATTCAAAGCAATAACAACAAATAAAACACTTCATTGATCATCATTAAGCACAAAAAGAGAGCATGAATTAACAAATAGTTGAAGCTACATAATTAGAGAGCTTCATTACCCCTAAATTGAAGGGGTTTAGCCTCTCATATTTGTCATTTGATGAACAAATGTAGCTAGCAACATGAAAGCAAAAAGAAAAGAAAATGAAAGCTACTGGAAAAGAGAACTATTCTAATTGCATAAAAGAAAAGAGATCTACACTACAACATGAAAGGAAATAAACAAGAAAAAGAAAAGAACATGTATTAATTTGCATAAAAAAGTTACATAAAAAGAAAATGGCTAAGTAGCCATGAAAAGAAGAGAAGAGCTTTGATTTATTTTCTAAGCTAAAAACTAACTAAGAGGAACTAAGCAAGAAGACCAAGTTACATGAAGATATGGGGTATTTATACAAGTGTTAAACCCTAATTCATATTTTTGGGGAATGCCCAAATTGCCCTTGATAAAGTGTGGAGGCCAAGTAATCATTAGATTCTACTAATCATCATTTAAGTGTACATAAAGCCATTAATTCCATAAGAATGTGCATTAGCCTCTAATTTGTAAATGAAGAAAGGTGGGTAGGTGGGGTCCTCCATTATCTTCACTTTGAATTATTTCCATCTTCATTTGTTCTCTTCACTCTTGTGCATGCATATGTGATCATGAAACCACTTGTATATGAATTTAAATTCCTACAAAATAATATAGAAATTTTCAATTAAATTTTAGAAAATTAATATATGCACAAAAATGACCATTTTGCCCTTGGATGAAGATGAATATGTGACAAATTCAAATACTTTGAATTTTGGTTTAAAAAAGTTAAAATACCCGATATGATCATTTATTTAATTTAAATAGATTAAATATGGTGGTAAAAATATGCACATTTACGTGCACATCAAGAGGTGAATAGCGTTTTCTAACTTATGTTAATCTTTTTAATTTTCTTTCAAGATTAATATTAAATCACAAATTTACAAAACAGAATTATATTAACAATCAATCAAAGATGCAATCAAATATATATAAATAAAAGCAGTAAAGTAAAGTAAGAGTTAGAGAGATGACACTAGGCATTTTATATTGGCTCGGATTTCTCCTACATCCAATCCCGTACAAATGCTTGTACAGATTTCTTTGTAAATGCCAATCTTTAACTAGGCAAAAGGCTAACCCTAATACAATTTTGATTTTGAGGCTAAGAGACACACCCTCTGGTATTTCGAGTCTGGAGTAAACTCACTTGATTTTACTGGGCTACAAGCACACTCAGTAGATTGAACGGGCTATTAAGCACACCCACTTGATTTGAACAGGCTACAAGCACACCCAAGCAAACACTAATAGAGTTTATAATTTTTCCAAAGATAAATTCTTGAACTTTGGATACAATGAATCCTATAGCCTCTTGGATAGCATTTTGATATTTAAAATGAGAAAGGGATGTTTCCAAGGCAGTAAGAAAGTAATATTGAATCAATACAATGAAGTATTAATTGATTCAATATAATTTTGAAGAGAATAGAGTATATTTTTCAAGAAATTTTTTAAGAGAGTGAGGAGTGGAAATAAAGTAAGTAATTAGTTATTAAAAAATTCGTCTGCACTCCCCTTTATATAGTAAATGAAAAGATATATCCATTCATGAAGAGTTGTGTTGAATAGGCACTTCTGTTCAAAATTTAGAAAATAACCCAACGATCCATATGTCGACATATAAGGACAAAGTATGTCGACATAACATAGTGTTTTTTGAAAATACTTTTCTTTTAAATTGTTTTGAAAATCCTACACTGTGTAAAATAGTTTGAGCATAGTTTTTAAATATTTTTGAACTTAAAGAACTTTTATAAAATATTTTTGAACTTAAAATAATTTTTTTAAAAATCAAGATCAGAAATTGGAGATAGAGATCAGAAATTGCTATTAACGACTTTAATAATATATACTAATGACTCTATACACTAAATTATAATATTGAGATCTTTATTTCTTAATCTTTGAACTCATGAGTCTTCATATCTGTTAGCACCAAAATTGGTCACTAACACCCAAGAATAGATTTGTGTAGAGAGATTAATGAAGATAGTAAATTAAAACAAAGGAATATATGCAAAAGTAACTGCAGGAGCAAGAACACCAGAATTATAGTGGTTCGGCGTAATTGCTTACGTCCACTGTTAATGTAATCTCTATTGCTTTTCTCAAAGATTTGAATACAGATTCAATCCGTAAACAAAACAACTCGTATACAAGTTTGAACTGAAAGAAGTGAGTACGAAAAATGGCAGAGTGTCCCTGGAGTTCTCGAAAAAAGGTCCCCTCAACTATACCCCTGCCCCTCTATTTATAGACGAAGATAGGCTAGATGCTCTATGCAGGCCCAAGACCAAGGCAACCGGTCCATGGATGGTAATCTCGAGTTTGTCAGCCCTAGCATTCCGAACGACTATCGGCCGATCGAGGAATACCGAACCATCATGGCCGACCGGTGATCATTTAGCAAGTGACTCGAAGTAAGACCTCAAAGGACTCGGAGCAACTCGTAATGGATCTCGAAATGAAGCAAAGCCAACCTCCTCACCTCGATGTTGACTTCCAAGAATAAGCTAACTCCTTCATCTTGCACCGAACTAGATTGACCGAACACTAGTGCCGAACCACCCTCGACTGAACGACAATGGCTTCCCAACCGGGACTGAACGATGTCGGCTACCTTGCCTAGGCCGAACGGCATCCGCTGGACCTTTTAGACCGAACTGATTTGTCTCTCTATACTGGCCGATCCATAAAATGTCATGCCATCCTTCCACGAGCATCCAGACCGAACCGTCCCGCCTTTGTCTTCATTGGCCGAGCGATCCATGTTGGCCATCTCGACCGAGCTATGCGTGACCTTCGTTCTTGACCGAACGACGTCTGCTGACCACCCTAGACCGAGCCATGGATGTCGTCCCATACCTGCTGAGCCATGCACATAGACCGAGCCATGGATGTAGGCCGAGCCATTCACATAGGTCGAGCTACCCACGATGGATCAATCCCTTACGTCTTTAATCTCCAACTAACTTGAATCTTATCTAGACTCAATCGAAGCCTTTATAATTATCACCTCAACAACTATCGTTTTGTAGCCGGCCCAAAGTGCCGAGTAACATTTGCCCCCCAAAATGTGTCGTCTGAAGCAACACGACACGCTTTGAATCAGTAATTAGTTCCTGCTTTCAAAAACCGAATGTATACGAACTCACGAAGGCCGAGATATGGCGGTCCTTCCTAGCACCTTGTACATTTTTTATTTTATTTTGTTTTCTTCCACTTTTTTTTAAAGACAAGGGGCAGGTCGGCATACGGATGCCGACCCACATGGTCGGTTTACTTGAGTTGTGCTGCACATGCCTAATAACCGACTTCCCAAAGCACTACGGCCGGGTCTACAGGAGATAGCCTGTTCACCTCCCCTCTCCCATATATAAATTCCGTCCTCCACTTCCTCTTCTTTTTCTCACTTCTACTCTACTTTCCCAAAGTCATCAGTTCACTCCTCCCCGAGCTTTACTCGCTACTTAGCCTTCCTCGTGACTCTAATTGGTCACTAACATGAACGAATCCTCAGCCCAACACCTCGAGCCACCGCATACCTCGAGCTCTCTCCCTAGGTATGAATTTTTTTCCAAACCAGGAATCATATAGAGTTCAGTGCTTGAGTGGATAGTCCCCCCTCTGCTTTTGTTATAAGAATAGATAGAAGATGATTTTAGAGGAGGGAAAGAGATGGATTAGGAATAAGAGTGGACTCTAGGTTAGGGCCTCAGCCTGACTTTGATGGATGTTGGTATCAATCGACTAGGGGGAGTAGTCGTTGTCTCTTAACTTGGATGTCGGGACTTAAGAGGAGGATGGAGGCTATTGCTTGGTGAAGAAAGATAAGGAGAAGAGGGGTTCGGCAATTCAAGAGCGAGTGCGGGTCGGTCAGAATCCTGAAGAGCAGGTCGGTATCTCAACCAAGGGGGTCGTTCGGCCTCAAGGGAGAGCACGGGGCGGTTGGAATTTAGGAAGGTGGGTCGGCATAGACCCATTGGGTCGTTAAGTGGTTGGGGAGTGAGTGAGGAGAACTAATGTAGTGAGTGCGGACTGGCATCTAGTGAGTCGCCCTGAATTGGCACGAGTCTAGGGTAGTAGGTCGGTCGAAGTTCGAGTGAGGCCGTTCAGTTGTTAGGGGCAGAGGTTTGGTATAGTTTAAGGAAGTTGGTTCGGTAGTTAGGAAGAGAGGGAGGATTGGATGGTTCGGTCATTCCATAGGACAGTGGATTGGCATTTATAACCAAGACTATTCTAATCCAACCATAACTTTCATGTGTACAATTCACCTCCACAACCAAGCATTGAATAACGGACAATGACTAGTAACAAAGCATAATAGCTCGGGGACTCAATTTAAACTTTACTACCCCTCAATCTTGAATAATATTAAATGCAAACTCAACCCATCAAATGCAGACAAATAGTCTTCACACTCTATGATGCCGATGCTTGATTCCAGAACTTATAATGCCAATCATATAATAAATTGCAGGAGACGGTCAACGATGACGGTCTCCGAGGACAACCACTCAAAACTATATCACATCATATATGTGTTTAAAAATTTTAACTTTTCCGGCACTCACGTTTAAGTCGTAACACTAGTTCACACACAACATGGGGGAATGTATTATCATCGTTATATCTGATATCGACTGTCTTTCAAGTATAGTTCAAACATGTATCTACCCATATCTGACGCTCGTTGAAGATGTCCAAAAGATCGAGCTCTTGCTACAGTTTCAAACAAGCCTGGGGCAAGTTTTCAGCAGGAAGTAGTAGGAACTTCGAGTCCACCGAAAACTCCTACGCAGGGTATTCCGGATCCATCAACTGCAGCTATTGGCCCGGCTCCTAACGTTATAGACGGGGTAGTCATTTTGGACAATCCTATTGATTCACAAGCTTCAAAAATCGGCGAAACCGCTCTTCGTCGGTTGTGTACAATTCATGGGATCCCTTTCGACGATGTTTTAGTTCCGTTGGGGCAAGATCGGCCTCACCTGCCCCCAGCTGGATATACAACGTGCAATAAATTCATGTGTTGGGTTGGTAGCGTGCCACCTTTCAACTCCTTTCTCCGTGAGTGTTACATTATATCGGGATCGCCCCGGCACAGCTACATCCCAATAGTCATGCGTTCATCTATGGCACTTGTATTCTCTTCATGAGCTCAGGCTTCCCACTCCCGGTGATATTCACTACATTTATCGCTTCAAAAGACGGTCTGACAATCCATCCTCCATATTCCTTGAGCCACACACCAAGTGTTAGATCCTGACAAGGGCATGGAGTAAATTATCCCAATATAAGCAGGAATGGTTTTATGTACGATGCCCCCTGGCTTTGCGAGAAGATGGCTGGAAGGGAGTAAGTTCCATTTCCTAAACAATATTTGTCTATGGCACGAAGTGCATTCTTTCTATACTCCTTTCGACTTTTATAGGTATCAGCCCATGTCCCGAAGGTACTAGGTATTCTGAGGCCGTCGAGGCCATCCGAGCTATTTCTGTAGAAGACCACGAGATCAAGTCTGTTATTTCCAATGAATCGCTTTCAAAGTTTGGATTGCTAGCGGAGGGTCGTCGAACTAGTCTCCTAAGTGGTGTCGCTACAACTGGACCCACCATAGAAAAAGGCAAAGGGCAAGCTGGGCCTTCGATGCCCTCTATAGGAGGAACCCCCGATATATCCGAGGAAGGTGAAATAAAGGAGGTCGAGGTGCCAAAAACGACCGGTGAGAACTTATGCTCCGACATTGCACCAATAACGGACACGCCTGGCATCGCTAAATCGCTTCCACCTTTGAAGAGGCAAAAAAGCTTAGCCTATAAATTGAAAAAGAAAACAGTAGGCGAAACTTCTAAAGTTACAATCACTCCGGTTGAGAAAAAGTCGTCTCCTCAACATCTAGAGGGTTTATTGAAAGGTCTTTCAGACCTGACTATCCCTGATGACCTACTGAATTACGGTTTCAACGACCTAGGGGATATAGTACTTAATTCGCCCGCGAGAGGCGATGGAGGCGAGCAAATTCATCATCAGGGAGAAAAAACTCCAATGAATAAAGCAAAAGAAACTGGTCCGTCGGGTGGAAACACTAGGACACACACGAACACTAACACTTCAACCTGCACTTTATCCTAGGTCTTTATACTGTACAGTCTTCGATTTAGCACCTATGTAATATTTTGCACTATTTATTATATTATTTGGCAAAATTTTATATGGTTATATATGGTTGTTATCATCAAAATCAATAACTGAGGTATTAACAATCTCCCCCTTTTTGAAGATGACAACCATTAAATTTTCCTGTATACAAAGTATGATGTAACTCCCTAAGAGTTACATAACTCCCTCTAAATATAAGAATGTGTATATTTTTCTCCCTCTTTGTCATTAAAAAAAATAGTTAAAAAATAAAACCCCCCCTAAGAAATTTACTTATAAACTATACGGTTAAAATCAATAATTTTGTACTAAAGTATAATAATATGATTATGATGCAATATGATATGATGATTAATATATGGAGACTTTAAATAAATAAGATAAGATAATCTTTATTTATTCAAATCAAACTAACAATCCAAACATACATATCTAAGCAAACCAAATCAAATCAAAACCTAATAATACTAACAATCCAAACCTAAACAAGCTAAACTTAAACTTGTGAAGTAATGCTTTTTTATTATGGGAGACTTATGAATAGGGCAGTAGGGATAGTGGAGAAAGAAATTTCCTTTTTGTTCCATAATATTTCCATTATGATCAAAGAAAACTTCTCCTACACACTTGACTTCATCGTCATCTTCAACATTATCCTCTTTTTCCTCTTTTTCCTCCTCTTCCACATATCTATGAGATTGTGAATGACAAGATTAGGAGTTTCCTCTTCGATCACTATTGGATTGGCTTCATTATGCAATAGATGCTTATGAAGTTTGTGAAGGATTCAGCCTTGCTTTTCTTGTTCCTTTAAGAGACATATTTGGACGACCTCTATTTCTAAAAGCACGTTAAGTACATGTTCAGATCATCATCTACTTTGATAACTTTGGCCATAGTGGTGTTTTGGAAGGGGCCTAGAGTGGAGTATTGTAGTTTAAGGGGTAGTTTCTTCTATCGGTCTTTTGGAACTTAAAGAATCCATTAATTCTTATTTTATTTGTAGTTTTCAGAAAGAAGATAAGGAAATGAGAAAGAATTCAAAATTTGGTGTTTATATAATCATATTTTGAATTTAGGAGGGAAAATCAGTTTTCAGATAACTACAGTGTACGCTGACATATAAGAAGTGAGTATGTCGACATATGTAGGTAAATTTTGATATTTTTATTTTGTTTTAAATTTATAATTTGAAGGCTGCTATATTTGTTAACCCGCCTTTTGACCATGCAGTATATGGACTAAACAGATTTCGTGATCATCAAGGCAGGAAGCCCGAATGGATGATTATCAGGTTCGGAAATTAGGTATAAGCAAGGCTATGGATGATAGTCAGGTGGATTCAGACGAATGGCATCCTAGAATTGGCTAAGTATGGATTGGTACTTCCCAAATAGAAAGGCTCAGATTGGAGTTGGTTATTGAATTTGTGGTGCTTTCATACTGTTTGGGTCCTGGCGCCATTTTTTACGCCAACATTTTGGTGCTTTCATTGGGACTTACTTGCACCCTTGGATTTGGAAGCTTGGATACTTAGATCTAGGAAGCAATAGCTAGGCAATCTACAAGGGAGCATTGGAAGATAGGAGTTACCATGGAGGAAGTCAGGAGGCATCCTCAGGAGCTGGAGCTAATCAACCTTCCGTCTACATTATTAGGAACGAGATGGAGACTATGATAGAGGCAATGCAGGAGCGGATGATGAGGAGAGAAGAGGAGATAATACAGAATTTCCTCAGGTAAATTAGATAGGCTGGAGTGGTAGGAACTACTGGCAATTTGGATCGAGGAGTTGGAGCAGCAAGAGCTGCAGAAAATCAGAACGGGGAGCATGGAAATAGAGCCACAGACAGGAGAACGCAGCAGAACAGCCGGAGCAGCCCCCCCGCAAACATCAGGGGATCGGCACTGATCCCCCCATAGGGGTTGGTACCGAACCTCCAAGGCTTGGGGGCATGCCTCTGGGGCAGTTTTTTTGGATGTCGGTAGGCTAGTGGTCGACGCTGTGCATGTTGATGTAGATTGGAATGCGGATGCACGTTCGGAGGAGTATGTTTTGGAATACCCTCACGGAGTCAGTGGCGGGCTGGTAATATAGATTGGAGGCCACCTATGAATGAGAATGAAAGGATGGCTAAGCTAGTATGTTAAATAATGAAAGGCGGATTGCCCAATTGGAGCTGGAAAATATCAATCGAAGTTCGTTCACTCCAAATATCAAGCAAGCTTGGAACCCATCAGAGTTCAAATTACCAACACAGGAGGTGTATGACGAAAAGTTGGATCCTACATTGCACTTGATGAGGTATATCCAGTATATGGAAGTGCTCGGGGCATCAGAGGAAGTCATGGCAAGATGTTTTCCTTTGTACTCGATGGAATTAGCTGCGCTTTGGTTTAGGTAGCTGGAGAATGACTCAATCAGGACATGGAATGAGCTAGTGCGTAGGTTCATGAGGCAATTTCAGGTCCACGTCATGAGACCCAAAAATGTGATGACATTGACGATGCTAAAGCAGAGGATAGGAACCCTGAGGAGTTTCTTGACATGGTTTAGCACAATAGTTGCTTTGGTGGATCGGCAAGATCCATCGATGGTCTTAATGTCGGTAGTATCTGGGATTACCGACGACACGAATTTTAGGTTGCACTAGAGAGGGATCCACCAATGGATCTTGGAGAATTTTACCATGAAGCAGAGAGGTTCCTGTGGCAGGAGGATGCACAGACTGACAAATAGGAAGTAATGATGTGCGAGGTGAAGGACCATCTAGAGAAGGGTCCAAGAAGGATAAGGGTAAACAGAAAATGGATGATGGATATGATGGATCGAAAAGGTAAAGGAAAGAATGGGAGCCAAAGTTCTCCTCTTATTCGGATTTGACGGAAAGCTTGGAATAGATTTATCTGGACACAAGGGGGCAACTACCCTATCGAAAACTGGCAAGGAGGGATCCTACAGAGCGTTAGCGTAGGTCCAGAAATACTACTTATTCCATAAACTAGATGGGAATACTACTAATGATTATAGGCACCTCTGGAATATGGTTGAGGAACATGTTAGGGATGGCAGGCTGCCACGGTATGTAAGGAATCAAATAGTGGGGATGGAATAGGAGCAGCCATCATCCACAACAAATCAGAGCAGGTCCAACTCAAGGGCACAGATCTTCATCTCTTGATTGGGATGGCATGAACTAATTAAATAATAAACTCTACAATAAAGCGGCTATGTCACTGACACATGTACGGGAACATGCGCGTTCCGTAGGCATGCTTTGAGATGGCAATGAACCGCCATGCCTAGAGAGACAATATTTAGTTTTTTTAGTTCTTTGGTTATTTAAAATTCAATTTTAATAAGTGGATCATAAAAAACTTGAACCGCATTAATGTGATGAAAAAAACGGGCCGCGGTCATCCCGATCGGAGAGACGGGGCGGTAACCGCAAGGTGCGAGTCCCTTCCCCAGAGAGCAACATGATGGATTCGTATGTCATGAATTAAGCCCTCGACCGGAAAGTCGAGGTCGGAGAGAGGAAGTAAGTACAGAATTGATCGTGTTATGTCCCTGACCGGAGAGTCAGGGACTGGAGTGCAAGAAGTGAGTCGCTTCGTCGAAGAGCGATAGGACCGACTTACTTATCGATGTTCCCCCTTTTGCTGGAGAGTGACTGCACGGGGTCGGCAAGGGTCCGGAGAGACCATGATCGGCCTAGGAAGGCCATGACATCACATTATGTTCAGGGACACTGAATTGGAGTGCTGGAAGTAATGCTGCTTCGTCGAAGAGCGACAAGATCGACTTACTTGTCATTATTACTTCTTCGCCAAAGAGTGATAGGATGAGGCCCAGCAAGAGCTCAGAGACGCTATGATCAGCCCAAGAGGATCAAGATATCACTATGTGCCCCAAAAGGGATGAAGTACGAGGAGTGAGTCGCTTCGTCTGAGAGCGACAGGATCGACTCACTCGTCGTTAAGTCCCCTTCCTGAAGAGCATGTGGATTGGGCTTAGTAAGGGTCCGGAGAGACCATCGATCGGTCCGGAGAGACCATGAACTTGGATAACAATCTGGAGAGATCACAGATTGGCTTACTGACTTCTAGGATTTTAATTTGTTATGGATTTGGTTATTGACCCGGAGAGGTCATAGATTTGTCTAACGACCCGAAGAGGTCAAGGATTTGGATAATGTTCGGGAAAGATCAGGACTTTGGATATTGCAAATGATCCGGTGAGATCATGGATTCAGTTACCGACTTTGGATGGATATAGATTTGGTTAAGGATTTGGAATGATTTCAGAATTGACTATCGACCCAAAACAGTCGTGGGTTTTACTAACAATCCAGAGAGATTTTGGATTCGGCATGCAAAAAACTAACTCCCACGCGAACACGAGACGACTTACAGCGATTTGGTTTGGAAAAGGATTGGATTTTGAATTGGAAATTTTGGCTATCGATGAATTTTGGATTTCTGACTTATGATAATTCAAAACACACCTTCCTATCGAAAGGCATGTTTTTGGGGACAAGTTTTAACCCTCTTTTGACCAGGTGGTATATGGGCAGATTTCACTAAACAGATTTCGTGATCATCGAGGCACGAAACCCGAAGGGATGATTATCTGGTTCGAAAATTAGGTCTGAGCAAAGTTATGGATGATAGTCAAGCGGATTTAGAAGAATGTCATCCCAGAATTGGCTAAGTATGGATTGGTACTTCCCATAGGCAGGGGATTGGTACATATCCCTTACCCTAGGTAGGGGGTCAGATCGGATTTCTATGGCTATGGACACTTAACTAAACAGTTCAACTCAACAGAAATTGATCGATATCTCCAATTTTCACTTAGGCAACATCGCAGAACAACTCAGGAAACATGGACCTAGCTTGGAAAGGGACCCACCATAGAGGTCGCCGACCCTAATACTCAAGCATTGGGGATCGGTGCTGATTCCGCAGGCAGGCCCGAATGTGCCTATTTTTTGGAGGGTTCGTCTTAGTCTTGGGCCTCCACACGTGGATCTTCAGCTGGATATTTGCACGTCTTCTCCTATAATTATAGGATCATTAGCTAAGGGAAAGGGATCTTCTCTTTGGGTTCTCTTACCTACACTCTACCATTTTTAGGATTCAGATTCAAATCATTGTAACTGTAATTAATAGTTGAAATAAAAAGGAAAAACCTTTGGAGTGGACGTAGGCCGGAGTATGCCGAACCACTGTAAACTTTCTATGTTCATTTTTTACTATTTAATTTTTTATTCTTTATATTTTATTCTCTACTTCATTCTGTTTGGAGTTGGTTATTGGATTTGTGGTGCTTTCATACTATTTTGGTGTTGGCGCCATTTTTGATGCCAATAATATTTATATTTCAGAGAAAGAACATATTCCTAATTCTCTTTTAAGTATAATAAAAGATGTTTGAGTTAAAGGTTTTGTTAATATATCGACAATTTGATTTTCAGTATTATAAATTTGAGTGAAATGACTCCTTTATTTATGTTATCTCTCAAAAATTGGTGTCTTATGTCTGTAGGTTTGGTTCTAGCATGATGTGTTGGGTTTTTAGATAGATTTATTGCACTAGTGTTATCACAGTATATTGGTGACATAGTGAAATTAAAACCAATTTTTTTTAAAGTTTGTTGCAGATAGATAACCTATGAACTCTAATGCAACAAAGATATATTCTGCTTCTGTTGTAGGTAGAGACACAAAATTCTTCTTTTTGCTAAACCAGGAAATAAGAGAGTGTCCTAAAAAGTGACAAGTTCCACTTGTACTTTTTTGGTCTAATTTGCATCCAGCATAGTCAGCATCACTATATGAAATTAAATCGAAGGAACCTTCCTTTGGATAAAAGGGTCCATAGTCTAATGTGTTGTTTACATATCTTAGTATTCGTTTTATGGATTTTAGGTGAGTTCCTTAGGTTGAGATTGATAATTTGCAAACAGATGGACACTATGCATTATATTTGGTTTACTAGCAGTTATATAGAGTAAGGATTCTATCATACCTCTATATAGTTTTTGATCTACGTCTTTTGAGTTTTCTTCCTTATTTAATTTCTCATTAGTTGACATGGGAGTTGGCTTACTACAAGTATTTCACATACCAAATTTCTTAACTATACCCTTAACATATTTTTCTTGATTTATAAAAATACCATTACTTGATTAACTTATTTGTAACCCTATAACGAAAGTTAGTTCTCCCATATGACTCATTTCAAATTACATAGTTATTATATCTAAAATTTCTTTATTGAACTTTTCCTTTGTTGACTGTTAACCATAAAATTTCACTTAAGAATAAATGTATGAAAGAAGGCACATTAAAAAGTACTAGGCTCCACAAGAATTGAAGACATGGGTTTCGCCGAAGTTCAAAACCAGTGTTTCAAAGGTATTGAGATAGCTTTCGAAGGAGTCGTAGGTGCCCTTACAAATGACAAGAAAAACAAAAAGCTTTCAAAAGGGAGGAAAAGAAAGCAAAGTTACCCTTCCGCCTCAACTAGACCTTTCGACGCAGATGGACCCACATATATAAGAGAGGTTGGTATTGGTTCGAAACACCTTTCGAAGATATTGAACGATAGACTCGAACACGAGAACCAATTCCTTCGAAAATAGTGGGATTCGTCGTTGTCAATCTACTACTTGAAGAAGTGATTCCAATATACACCTTTTGAAAGAAAGAGCAAGCCTTTCGAAATGGTTGGAACCCTTTGAAGGCATGATGAAAACTCCATATGAAGGCCCAACATCCTTTCGCTAAGATCCAGTCGTCACTCACCATTCCTTTCGAAGCTATATGAAAGCCCAACTCATCTCTCACTTGCAACAGTATGGAAACACAAAGCGAAGAGCGCTCCTACCTCCCTTTTGATGAAGTCGAAAGCAGTCCAGTAAAAAGAAAAGTAAGAGTGGCGCTCAAACTTTAATGGCAGCAAGGGGTTGTCAAGGTAATCTTTCTGACTGGGTTGAAAGGTCTGATATGAAAAGGTGGAGGCGCAAGAATTAATGAGAAAGTTTAAAAGAAATGCCTTTCGATCGCATCAAAAGAAGGCGTGCAGAGGGATGAAGGAAGGCCTTTCGACCACGTCGAAAGGTTGCATGCAAAAGGTTGAAGGAAGGCCTTTCGGCCACGTTGAAAGGATGCACACAGAAGGTTGAAGGAAGGCCTTTCGATTGAAGCGAAAGAATGGGCGCGAAAGGGGGTCAACCGACATCTATAAATATGACCCTAGGGGTCCGAGTTTGGGAACTAAACTTTGGAATCCTAAATTCTCTCTCTCATGTCATAGCAAATCAAATCTTTGTAACCCTAAATCAATTTGGGGAAAACTCCCATACTTGTAACTCAATTTGGATAAATGCAAAAAGGCGGAAGCACATGGATTCAATATAGATTTTGATTATGAGAAAGATCTTGTCGGCCATTAGCTTGACTAATGACAAATTGCACATGATGCTTACTTATTTTCTTAGTTCTTATTTGTCTTATGCGATGCAATAGGATCAACTTAGACAATGTAAATTCGAATCATACTTTCATCATGTATTCTGATATCAAATGTTAAATTAAGATGAGGATAGTATTTCAATGTTAATAAGTTCATTGAACTTATATTGTTCAAGATGATATTCTATTGCATATTGAATATATAGCTTGTATATTATACTTCGAGTCCACATTGAAAGAATTATCACCCTTCAACCCGATCGAAAGGGACGTTTCGAAAGGGACTCGACGCATGAATACTAAGTCATGCTAGTAGGATCTTCGAAAAAAGTTTTTACAACCCTTTCGAAGGAGTTCTTTCCAAAATAGCAAAAATGAGGCTATTGAAAGTAAATTCTTCTTTTAGGGGCTGAATGATCCTTTCGATACAATCGAAAGGGATAAATAACCAATATCTTTCTTCCTACATGAAAGGAGATGCAAATGATCCTTTTGACTCACTCGAAAGGGGACATGGAGGAGATGTTCTTTCCTTGACCTTCATTTAAACGAGTTGATTGGATTTCTTAACTACGGTTAACATTTTCATAAGGTTATCCTCCATAAGAAATTCATCCTAATCAACTCGTTCGAAAGGGGTTTCAAAGAGATTGGTCACTTCTAAAACTTTCTTTTGAAATGTTAATAGCATTTCTTGTTAACAATTTAGCTTTGAGATTTTGAAAAGTATTCTTGTTAATATTTTTGGCGCTAGAAGGAGGGCTCGAACCTCCGACCTTGTGGTTATCTCATAAACTAATTATGGATTGTTTAACTTGGTGTAGGAAAATTAAATCTAAAAGGCTTAGTTGAATGGACGAAGAAGCCGTTCACACCACAACTTTAGAAGAAAACATGACGCCGACTTACAAGTTGGAGGGAGTTGTGTATGGGCAACCGTCAATGCTAACTCAACAAAACGACAATGCAATAAAAATAAATCACTTAGAGAAACAATTGCTGGAAATGCAAGAGCTTCTCAAAGCAGCATTGTCTCAAAAGTCTTCCAAAACAGCAAAACCAACGACTGGAGATGAAGTGATCTCTCCTAGAAGAAACTTAAAGGCTAATACCAATAAGGACAAGAGCAAAGTAGATCTAACATCACTAAAGAAAAAAGAGTGTTGTCTGATTAAAGTCGATCATCAAGGAAGGATACTGGACAAATCTCTCGAGCAATCTGGAAACTCGACATCAAAAGAGTATAACACTAACCGAAAAAGCTATGATGACACCGAAGCTTATTTGAAAGACATAGCGGAAAAGGCAGTCAAAGACATGCTAAATGCTAAGGAGAAGAGGACTTTGGACGAGAGAGCAAATGATAATGAACGAGTAGCATCGTTCATAGACGAAATCATGTCAACAGTTATCCCATCTTATGTCAAGATCCCAAACCTGAAGTATCATGGAACTACCGACCTTGATGATCAATTAATGGCTTTTGATAGTCAGATGGGTCTGTATAATGCTTCTGGAGCTGTTCGATGCAGACGGTTTTCGGTAGCGCTTCTAAGGGCAGCTACTAAATGGTATTGACAATATGAAAAGATGATCTATTCGTGGAAACATTTTTCTTATGAATTCTCTGCCCAATACTGTATATGCAAATGTCCAACCATCGATTACACTATTCTAGCCAACATTAAGCAAAGATAAGGAGAATCGCTGGGTGATTACCTCAAGAGGTTCAACACATAAATGCTAAAAGCTAAAGAGATGAATGATAGGGATAAGGTCATTGCTGTACACTCTGGGTTGATAGAGAATACACCATTTTGGAAGAAACTCTTTATTCATGAGTGTAAGGATCTGCAGGACTTCCATTTTCAAGCTGATAAACTCATTCGAGTGGATGAATTATATTACGCTAAAAAGAAAGTTAATCCTAAAAAGGAAAGTGGAAAGTTTGGTTTAGATCGGGGACATAAGAGAACAAGGTGGGAGGAGCCTAATACTAATTCAATCGCTTTAAACAAGCCATTGTCTTATATATATGCTATGACTAAGGAGAAGGTTAACTTCTCGACTTCATTTAAGGCCAAAAATTACCTTGAACAGAGAAAAAGGGATGACTATTGCGCTTATCACAAAGCAAACGACCACAAAACTGATGAATGTAGGGTGTTGGCTGAAATCATTCAAAAACTAATTCGTGAAGGGCATTTGAAGGAATTCATCCAAGATAAACAAAAGGCACCATAGACTGGTGATGGTCCGCAAAAGTTTCCTAATAATGTTGTCAACATCTTGGAAGAAGAAGATACATTGAACTTGAGTCTGCTATTGAATAGGATTGATGTAATCCATGGAGGGCCACACTCGACCGGGACTAGCAAGGGGACCAGAAACAGATACATTAAAGAAGCTAGAGAAGGAGTGTTCTCTATCAAGAAGAGCCCCTACTTAAAAGTTTGTGAATAAACGTTCTGATGCCAAATCTTGTTGTTACTCCACAAGAGCTGAAGAAAGGGATTCGTCACTCTCATAACGACACCCTCATGATCACGGCTCTAATTGGACTTTCTATAGTGTCCAAAATTCTTGTGGATACAGGGTGTGCGGTTAATGTCATTTTCAAACATGCCTTTGATCAAATGGGCATCCCATAGGACAAGCTAGAACCTAGCCTTGAACCAATCTTTGGGTTCAACAACAAGGGATTGACTCTAGTAGGGCCAGTGAAGTTGCTAGTGTAGATGGGAGTACCGCCTTGCTGCCGGACTTTTGTAACTCTCTTTGTAATCATCAACTAACCATCATACTACAATGCTTTCTTTGGCTGACCCACAATTGATGAGGTGGACGCTTTTGTCTCGCTAAAATATCTAATGGTAAAATTCTTAACTAAGAGGGCTTGGGGCACTATCCGCGGAGAACAATTCAGCTCCCATGAGATGTACTTTTCAATGCTTGATCAAGATAAAAGGGAGTATTCTGCTTACTTTCATTCTTCTACTATTTTTCAGCCTTTGAATGATGGATTACATTCGAACCAAGAGTAAGGTCTAATAAAAATAACAAACGTATGTTTGAAAGGTACATTTCTCCTAGAAGCAAGAGAAAGAGGACCGATGCTAATTCCATAGAGGAAGGAGAAATCATCAGAAAATTTTATTGCCGTGGGAAAGTGGAAAGGATAAAACCTATAGAAGATCTAAAGGAGACATGTATAGACCAAATGATACAACCAAAATAGTCAAAGTGGGAAAGAAGTTGGAAAGCAGCTTGAAGAAAGACTTGATTCAGTTTCTTAAATCCAATAAAGACGTGTTTGCATGTTCTCATTCAGATATGGTTGGGATTGATCCATCGGTTATGTGCTATGCGCTAAACATTAATCCGAAAGCGACCCCTATCAGAAAGAAGAAGAGACAATTGGACAAAGTGCAGACCAACGCCCTAAAAGAGGAAGTTAAAAGGCTCCTCGAAAATGGATTCATTTAGGAAGTCTTCTATCCAAAGATGCTAGTGTTTGCACAAAAAATGGACAAACACCTCAAAGTCGTATGATTTAATTGATTTTATGTTGTTCTTGGTGATTTGGGTGATTTATGCAAATATATGAAAAGCAGGGACTAAACTGTAAAAGACACGCAGATTTATAGTGGTTCAGCCAGAATGTGCCTACGTCCACTTTATATATTATTTCTCCTTTCTTGTTCAGATTACAAGTACAAAGCTTTGATGCAAGTATATGAAAGTTGTTTGAGAGTTCTCTCCGTGCTTGAGCTCTCAAACTTGTCCGCCATTGTTGTACCCCTGCCCCTCTATTTATAGAGTGAGGCTGGGAGCAAGGGTCTTGGATGTATACAGCTGCTGGTGGGCTTGGGCTGATGCAGTCTGGCCTGGCATCCTTGGTTCGGCATAGCTCTGGTCCAGTTGTAAGTAGACGGAATTTGGTTCGGTAGGACTTCGGTAGGACTTGGTCCGGCTGTGGAAGGAGATGGTCCTTGATTCGGCAGTGTTGGTCTGGAGGTGAAGTGATCCGGTAGTATTTGGTTCGGTGGTTGGTTGGATCGGTGGGGACGTGGAGTGGAGTTGATTCGGCAGTGTTGGTTCGACGTTGGGTTGGCGATATGGTTCGGTGGTGTTGGACCGGTAGTGGATGGATACGTGGTCCGGTAAGTTGGTAAGGCATGGCCTAGGGGGTTTGGCTCGGTGATGATGTTACACCGGTTGAGATACACCTAACACTTGCCCCCCAAAGCGGGGTATGGGTATGCACATGGCGTGCTTTGTTTGAGGTTGGTCATCCTCATCTGGTCCTGTATGCCGAACCAGTCGGTCCGGTTGTTCGCCTTCGGCTATAAATAGGAGGCTAGGGCCTCCGATACTTCTTACCAAACAAGACAGCAGAGCATTGACTTCTTGCCGAATCAGGAGTGTAGCCAACGTGTTCAACCGAACCAAAGCTTTAGCCGAACCAAGGTGCTTTGCCGAACCAAAGCTTTAGCCGAACCAAGGTGCTTTGCCGAACCAAAGTGTTAACCGAACCAAAGTGTTTCTTTTCACCGAATCAGGTATTGATCCTCTCCCTTTTTGCCGAATGGGTTTTCACCGAATGGACTTGGAGACTCGGAGTGCCGAATGAAATCATATTCTTGTTTATACCCTCTGTTCTAACGACGTGCTTTTGTGTTGCAGATAAATGTCTCGAAAAGCAGAAACTCGATCAGATAAAAAGAAGTCCCAGGGCGAAGGAGAATCTTCCGTAGTTGCCCCCTGCTCAGCCAGGACCGGAACGTCACGGACCTGCCCCGAGATCACTAGTGGACGGGTACGGCCCTCAGGAGCTTCTGAACTCCCCGCCCGATTGCTTTCCCAGCTCCCTCAAGGAGGAGCAGCTTGATGTCATCTCCCGTTCTTTCGGAATTGATAGGGCGCGCATGCTGTTGCCAGGGAGAGAAGTTATGCCATATGACCCTCCCGAAGGGTACTTTGCCTATAGCAGATACCACTGCATGTGTGGTGCCATCCCGCCTCTTAATGCTTGGGTAGTCAGCTTTCTTACATATCTAAAGGTGGCCCCATTCCAGCTCCAACCCAACTCTTATACTATACTGGTGAGCCTCTTCGTCATCTTTCAGAGGAAGTATGGGCGTTCTCCTTCCAACCGGGAGATCTGGTACTTATATAATCTGAGGGGCTATAGGAAGGGGTCCCCATACATCAGCTTGGAGTCAGCTGTAACTTTCAAGCCGGTCTTGGATCTGTATTCTAAGTACAGCATGTTCAAGAAGGAGTGGTTCTTCGTCAGGGACGACTCTGTTTCTATTCAGCGTTTCACCTCTGGATGTAAGTCGACGCTTTATTTATAATTTCCATTCTGGTTGCGATGCTTCTTCTCATACGTTTTCATTTTTTGCTAGCGACAGGTGGCTTTGCGGTTGTGGAGAATGATCGCCTGGTTCAGATGGCGGCTGAGATAGAAGCTATCCCCGGGAGAGATAGATCAGCTGCTTACCTGATCAGAAATGCGACCCTTCTGGAGTATAATTTGATCCTTCCACAGTAGTCAGTAGTCAAGCAGAGGGAAATGGCGGAGAAGAGGGCGACTATTCAAGCTAAGGGAGGTGTCACAGTAGAGAGTGACAAGAGGAAACCTTTCACAAAACCTCCAGTTGTCGGAGGTAAGAAGCTTAAGAAGTCGGACGGTCCTTCCCCCAGCACTTGTCCAATTACTTCGGGGGAGGAAGATGTGGAGGAGGAGAGAGGTGAGGGTGGAGATGACTGGGAAGGTGGTGACGGTGGCGATGGCATCGGGGCCTTGCTTCCTGGGCAAGCAGGCGAGATTCAGGAGTGGACGGATGATGCATTCCGCCAAGCCTTCGAGGGGCTGGACGGAGAACCGGCTTCGGTAGAGAAAACCGGGAAAGCTGACAAGGCCGGGACCGGTGCAAGCGTGTCTTCCCAGACTATTCCAGCCAAGGTGGCTCCGACGACTCAAGGTGAACTTTTGACTTCTGCAGGCTCCATTTATGATAGGGACTTAGGAATATTTTATGGTCCGCTCCCGTCCTGGAATGAAATCCAGGACCTATTGCAGTATCCTACTCCTCCCCAGGGTTTGTATGACAGTTGTGTTTCCTTTCTTCTTTTATCTTTTAATTTAACGCGTTTCTTGAATTATGGATCAATGTAAGCTTGTGACACTTGTTCTTTATCCCAAGGGTGAGCGAGGTGTCCAAGACTTCAGATGTTCATCACCGCCTTGAACAATACAAGCTTCTTAGAGCTTTCTCCCAACCCAAGCCTCCGACTGGTCGTCCCGGAGATGTAGTAGGTTACCGCCCTCTTCTTGGGGTTATTGAAGAGGATGCTCGGAAGAGGAAGAGGAGTCGCCCTTCGCTTGAATCTTCACCCAATCTTCAGACCCCAACTCAACCTTCTCAGGATACCACCGAGGAGCACTTCATACCTTCTCTGCATCCGTCCGAACATCCCACTGTCATCCCGATAGAACACCCTGGTTTAGTTCGCAACCCGTTTGCCGGCCAGCCGGATCTGGATCTGAGTTTTCAGGATATTTCATTTGACGAGGCCACCGGTGAGCATCTTCTTCCCCGCAATCCCATGGTACGGGTGCTTGATGAGGCTAAGTCCTTAGATCTCGATTTACTTACTACTCGGATAGTTACCATGGGAGACGAAGCCAAGGCTAATATTGACCGGGTGGCAGAGGAGACCAGGAAGTTGATGGGGCATCATGCCCAGCTGGTTAAGGCTGGAGAGGAGATTGGGAGTGCCAACATCCGACTACGATTGATGGTTTCGGACCAGGCCAAACAGCTTGCTGATCAGGCCATTCAGATTTCTCAGCATGAGGCTGCCTCTAGGCGGTTGAGGAAGACTATGGAGGAGGCTAGTAAGGCGGAATTGCGGAAGATGGAGGCTGCCAGCAAGGAGCGGGTAGATATGGTCATCTCGACAGTGGAAGAGGTTCGGAGGGCGGAGCTTGAGCAGGTAGAGGAGCTGTCGGGGAGGCTTGAAGCTGCAGAGCTTGCTCAAGTCAGGCTAAAAGAGGAGATGGAGGCGATGAGGAGGTCCCTTCAGGCTGACTGCTCGCGATACCGACTGGAGAGGGATGCAGCCGTTGCAAGGCTATCGGTCTCTGAGGCTCGTATGAGGGAGTTTGAGGAAAATGAGGGGGTGATGGATGATATGTTGCAGGATATGTACTTTCGCACTTGGAAGCAGGGCAGCTTATCTTGGATGGACGACTACCCTCGGGTTATGGCTAGGATTTACCTCAGGGCTTTAGAGGAGGCCAAGGAGGGTGGAGCGGCCTTTAGGATGGATGCGGTTACCGCTCAGTTCACCAAGGAGGAGAAGGTAGCGGTGAAGGAGGGGATGCGGTTGTTTGCGGTTGAGGAGGCAGGTGTGGAAGTAGGGGATGACGACCAAGACGATCAAGGGGAAGTTGCTGGTAACCTCTTCTTCATTAGTTTCTTCTTTCTTTAATTCTGTTACTTATCACTAATGATTTCTCTTCTTGCCTAATCAGGCGGTCAACATCAACAAGACAAGGGTAAAGATCCAATGCAGCCAGCTCCCTGATTCGACCTGGATGTTTCTTTTGGTTGACTCGATACTGTTACACATGTTGGTTTTAAAACAGTAGCATGGCTTTCAAGTTGTAATGGTGCTACTTGTAATAAGAGATTTGATTTCCGGCATGTAACTCTTAATCTTATGATAATTTCGTTCTATATGGACGTTTTTTTTGTAGTCTTAACGTGCTGAATGAGAAATATAGGTATGCATGTGCTTGTGATTCAGTGGTATTTGATGCTAAGTTCCTGCTTAAAGTATAATTTCATATTTTGTAACACTAACGTGATGTGCGAATAAACTATAGCTATGTTTTTAGGCACACAAGAATAAAATACCGTCCCTCCTGCTTTGGTTGTAGACGGCGGCTTTGAATGTTTAGCGTGACTGAGTATGAAATGTGGTCGAGTGTCCGGCCATCCGGTCTCATTTGCGAATGCCTCCTATTCTGTGACCTGTGCTTTAGGGATCGTTATAGAGGATAGGAGAAAAGTTCCTTAAATAAAATTGAAATATGTGAAATAGTAAAACTTCCAATCACGGAAGGCCTTCGATGTGCTTAAGTTCGTGGCAAACGGGCTTTGTAGTCACTTTCCCTAGCTGTGGGTCTTGGAGACATTTGTCACCCATCTTACGCCTCCGCGGGGAGTTAATTCTTTTTTACCACGGTCGCACTTAAGACACATCGGAGCCAAGATCGCGCACAGTAACTACCCGGGCCATTATGGCCCGTAACCGTGGGTATTATTCGATTTACTATGGCCGGCTAGCGTGGGTGCCGATCGTCAACCGTGAACTACCCCTGGCTGGCCACACCTTATGTTGGGGCTTATAGTCGGTTCACAGTTGCCGGCGAGCCGAACGCCGTAATGAGCTGCCTCGGCTATAGTCGGCCTTCTCGATGGCTTATAATCGGCTCATTACAGTTGGCTTTAAGGGCCGCCGCAAACAATGAGTTAACCCGCAGCAGAGGGATGCCGGAGCAAAAGTGTCTCATTGGCGAGGGCATAGATTTGCATAGTACCTATTAGGTCTTGTCCAGGTGAAGTTGCGCTGTGGAGTGCCTTGAATGGGAATGCTATATGCACAGGATTTTGTTCAACAGAAAAGGATAAAGTTAACAAGCAGCCAAGATATAAAGGTACAAGTTAAAAAAGAGACAAGATTTTTTAAAGTGGTTCGGCACGGAAATGCCTACGTCCACTGATTCTCTTTGTTAATTTACTTCATATGGGCAGTACAAGTTAAGAAAAGTATCGACGAAGGTGTTGGATGTTCCATGCCCTCTGGGACACCTCTCCATCCACTGTTGACAAAATGTAAGCTCTGTTGTGGAGATCTTTATGAATTACATATGGTCCGTCCCAGATTGGATCTAGTGCTCCGGGGCGAGGGAAGATTCACTTAAGGACAAGATCCCCTTCTTGTAAGGTACGATGCTTGACTTTGGAGTTGTATTGTGCTGCCACTTTTTGCTTGTGGGCTGCTACTTTTAGGGCTGCATCATTTCTTCTCTCCTCAATTAGATCCAAAGACATGTGAATGAGCTCTTCGTTCTCTTCTGGGTTATAGTGGATCCTACGGTGGGAAGGCACGATGGTTTCAACTGGGAGCATAGCTTCCGATCCGTATGCCAAAGAGAAAGGAGTATGCCCCGTCGATGTTCTGAAAGATGTGCGATAGGCCCACAGTACCGTAGGGAGTTCATCCACCCAAGCGCCCTTCGACTTTTCGAGTTTCTTTTTGATCAGAGTTTTCAGGATTTTGTTGACGGCTTCGACTTGTCCGTTTGCCTGGGGATAAGCTACGGATGAGAAGCTTTTGTGAATTCCATGCTCTTGGCACCAGTTGGCGAATTCTTCGCTGTCAAACTGAAGTCCATTGTCTGATATGATTTTGAATGGGACTCCGTACCTGCACAGAACATTTTTGATCAAGAAGTTAATAACTTTTGCTAAAGATACTTTATTCAAAGGTTCTGCTTCCACCCATTTGGTGAAATAGTCGACTGCCACTATGGCATATTTGGCCCCGCCTCGGCCCATTGGCAGCTCGCCGATCAAATCAATTCCCCATACTGCAAAGGGCCAAGGGCTGGTCATTTGTGTAATCTCAGTTGTTGGTAGCCGCGGAATCTTAGCAAACTTCTGGCATCTGTCACATTTTTTGACGAAATCTAAGGCGTCCTTGCTTAAGGTAGGCCAGAAATATCCATATCGGAGTATCTTTTTTGCTAAAGTTTGCCCTCCGGTGTGATCTCCGCAGCTTCCTTGATGTATGTTGAATAAGATTTCCTTGGCTTCCCTCCCAGCGACACACCTCAATAACGGGTTAGAGAACCCGTGTCGATAGAGGATGCGTTCCTGTATTGTGTAGCGGGAAGCTTTCCTCAAGATTTTCTTGACTTCGTTACGCCCGTTGGGTAGTATGCCGCTTTGTAAGTAGTCTCGGATGGGAGTCATCCAATTTGCTTCTTCGGTTGCAGCTATTAGATTCACTTGCTCAAAACTCGGGGTTAGTTGCTTCGAGATGGTTACTGCTCCGAAGAGGGCGCTGTCTCTCACACTTGCTTGCTTTGCTAATTCGTCGGCCTCTTGGTTCTCTTCCCGAGGGACGTATTTGACTAAGTAGTGGTCCAATCGGCTGAGAAGTAACTTGGTCTTCTTTAAATACGCTATGAGTCGTTCTTCTCGAGCTTTGAATTCCCCTAGTATTTGATTAACAATAAGTTGGGAATCGCTATGAAGACACAAAGAATTGGCTCCGATTTCTAAGGCAAGTTCTAATCCAGCTATCACTGCTTCATACTCTGCATCGTTGTTGGTGGCAGCGAACTCCAACCTTGTAGCATAGTGCAGCTTATTTCCCCTAGGAGTGATTATTACCACACCTACCCCCGAGCCTTTTTCGTTTGATGCACCATCCACAAAGAGATTCCACCTTATGTCCTTTGCTATTTCCAATTGCTCCTTATCTTCGCTGGTAGTGAATTCTGCAATGAAATCAGCCATGGCTTGTCCCTTGATGGCGGTGCGAGGGTGATAGGTGATATCATACTGACTTAGTTCAATGCACCATTTAAGTAGTCGCCCAGAAGTGTCGGGACGATGGAGTACCTGCCTCAGCGGTTGATCGGTCAGGACTTTGATGGAATGGGACTGGAAGTAGTGACGCAGTTTCCGTGATGTGATTAGTAAACAGTATGCTAGCTTCTCAAGTTTAGGATATCTGACTTCTGCCCCCGTAAACCTCTTACTTACGAAGTAAACTGGTCGCTGTGTGCGGTTGTCTTCCCTTACCAAGGCAGCGCTTAGGGCGTGAGATGACACATCAAGGTATAGGTATAACTCTTCGCCTTCGCTTGGAGTCGAGAGTACCGGTGGTTTCTGGAGGTGTTTGATTAAGTTAAGGAAAGCGGTTAAGCATTCGTCAGTCCATTCGAACTTTCCTTTGTCTTTCTTTAGAGCTTCGAAAAAGGGGACGCACTTGTCCGTTGCTTTGGAGATGAATCGGCTCAGGGCGGCCACTTTTCCATTAAGGATTTGCATTTCCTTTTGAGTGGAAGGTATCTTGATATCCCTTAGCGCTCGGACTTGTTCAGGGTTTGCTTCAATCCCTCTGGCATGGACGATGAATCCTAAGAACTTTCCTGATGATACTCCGAAGGAGCATTTTAGAGGATTCAACTTCATTCCATACTGGCGAAGTATTTGAAACATCTCGCCTAGGTGGCTTACGTGATCTTTGGCTTTCCTTGTCTTTACCAGCATGTCATCCACATACCCTTCCATAGTTTGCCCTATTAGCCCTGCAAACATCTTGTTGACGAGGCGTTGGTAGGTGGCTCCTGCATTTTTAAGTCCGAAAGGCATTACCTTATAGCAGTATAAACCCCGGTCAGTGATGAAACTAGTGTGGTCTTGATCGGGAGCATGCATAGGAATTTGGTTATATCCTGAGTATGCGTCCATAAAAGATAAGAGCTCGTGCCCGGCTGTGCTGTCTACAAGTTGGTCGATTCGGGGAAGTGGGAAGCAATCCTTTGGGCAGGCGTCGTTTAGGTTGGAGAAGTCAATGCATGTCCGCCACTTCCCATTAGCCTTCTTTACCAGCACCGGGTTAGCGATCCATTCCGGGTAGATGGCTTCTCGTATGAAGTCATTGGCGAGTAGATTCTTTACTTCTTCATCGAGGGCTGCTGATCGCTCTACCCCCATACTTCTCTTTCTTTGTTTTACGGGCGCCCTGGTAGGATCAATGTTTAGTACGTGGCATGCTACGTCGGGGGGGATTCCGGTCATGTCAGCGTGTGACCATGCAAATACATCCAAGTTGTGGCGGAGAAAGTCGATGGGTTGCTTCTTCAACTCTGCTTTTAGTTGGGACCCAATTTTCAATAGTCTACTCGAGTCGTGCTTGTCTACAGATACAAAATCCATAGCCTCTACAGGCTCGGCGGTGGCCTCCTCCTCTTTGTCCCTGGGATCTAATTCGTTGAAAGGGTCGTTGGTATATCGAAGAGGAGGGGCTTTCTTTAGTTGCTATGCTTCTAGACTTTTCATGCAGAGGGCAACCTCTACACCCTTCCCTTTATCCTTCCTGAGGTTGTTGCGAAGTTCGGTCACATAGCAGTCTCGAGCAACATCCTGGTCTCCTTCTACTTCCCCTACTCCGTTGTCTGTTGGAAATTTCATCTTTAGGCACCATGGGGCTAGGACAATTTTGAAGTCAGACAAGGCTGGCCTCCCTAAGAAGGCGTTGTAAGCCAAGTGGTTTTTTATTAGCACAAACGTCTGTTTTCGTACAACGGAGCGGGGATGGCTTCCAATTTCAACGAAGAGGTCTAATTGCCCGAGAGGCATCTTCGTATCTCAAGTGAAACCGTGTAGTGGTTTATTGCAGGGAGATACATCCTTCATTGATAGTTTCATTTTGTCGAATGCATGTTTGAACAGGATGTTTACTGAGCTTCCAGTGTCTACTAGAATTCGGTAAACTTCGGCGGGACCGAGCCGGACAGAGATAACCATGGGATCCATGTGAGGGTATTGCCTTCCTTCTAGGTCACGCTTACCGAATGTGATATCATCACTTTCTTTCCGCTTTGGGTGGCGCTCTTTTATAACTGAATTGACACAGTCTTTATTGTCTCTGAGCGACTTTCCATATCTTTCCATCTCTTTCCAGCTTCTGTCTGCGATGTGCGGTCCTCCCGAGATGGTATGGACCACTATCTTCTCTTGACTAGAGCCGCTAGTGTTGCGGTTTCCTCTGCCGATCTCCGGTGAGGGTAGCCTTGGGTTCTCATTGGTAGGAGCTGAAGTCCTGTCCTAACCTTTTACATAGCGTTCCAGCTTCTTCCTTCTGATGTGTTCTTCAATCAATTCCCGGAGATGATGGCACTCATTGGTATCATGCCCATGAGATTCATGGAAGCGGCAGAACTTTCCAGACTTCTGCGCGTTATCTGATTCCTTCTTGTATGGTGGGCGTTTGTATCTAACTTCGCCTTGGGTGGCAAGGAAGATGTTTTCGACGGTTTCGTTCAAAGGAGTGTAAGTGTCAAATCTTGGTCCTGGCCGATATAGGCGCTTTTCTCCCTTCTTGCCCCCAGCATTGTCTCTGGAATCATTTCTTCGAACGTCCCTTGCCACAGCAGGGGCATTGCTGTGAGTTGCCTTACTTTGCTGTCCTGACTGCCCCTCAACGGCAGCATCCTCAAGCCTCATATATTTCCCGGCTTCATGGAAGAAATCGGGTAAAGTAGCTGGTTTTTCTTTTGTCAACCTTCTAGCAAATTTAGTGTCTGGATGCACACCACTACAGAGGGCCATTAGGATAAGCTTCTCATCGGCATCTTGGACTGCGGCTGCTGCGGCATTGAATCGGGTTAGGTATTGCTGCAGTTTCTCTCCAGGTTTCTGTTTGATGCTGGATAAGGAATAAGCGTCGTTAGGTTGTTCCACATGAATGCGGAACTGACTGATAAACTTTTCTTTCAACATTTCCCACGAACTGGTGGATCCCTGGGGTAGATGACAGAACCAGGAGGTAGCGAGATCTGCTAAGAAGAGTGGAAAGCATTTGCACAGTACTCCCTCTGTCGCTCCACTCATGAGCATATGTTGTGTGTATCTCTGTAAGTATACAACGGGGTCGGAGGTTCCTTTGTAAGGTTCCATTATTGGCATCTTCCATTCTCGGGGGGTGATAGCAATTTCGATATTGCGGGCGAAAGGGCTGGTTACCCTAGCGCTTATCCCTCGATCTCTTTGCTCCCGTTGGACACACTCTCTAAATAAGCGTGCCATCCTTTCATCAGAACTTGGAGCAGATAGAAATGAGTTTGGGTCTGTTCTGTGGGATTGATTCCGTCCAGATGACCTGTAGGGATGGTATCGTCTATCATTCCTCATATTTTCCAGTGGCTGCCTTTGATCTTCTGGGAGCATGCTAGGGTCAGCTACAGTTGGCCCTTGCCTTGATCTTCCCCTGTTGGGTTCTGATCTAAGCACTTCCTCGGGTCCAACTTCGGGCTGGACTCTAGCTCGGCCCCATTCACTGGCGTTTCCGTGGTTAGGCAGTATGACAGGCTCAGCTACAGTTGACCTTTGCCCGGTACCTCCCCCGTTGGGTTTGGTACCAAACGTTTCCTCAGGCCTAACTTCGGGCTGTGCTCGATCTCGGCTCCTACCATGGCTACTTCTGCCGTTAGCTCCTTCGAAGAAGGAAGATCTTTGTTGTCTCTGAGATCCTCCAGACTGGGACTCGCCCCATGATTCAGTGTTGCGATTGGACTCTTCAGCATCCCTTAAGCGTGACATGAGATGATCCACCAAGGCTTCCTGTTGGGACGTGAAGCGGTTAGTTACTTCAACCACAACCCTGTCTAAATCTGCCCTAGTAATTGCCGCGGGCTGTTCTGTGGCAGGAGTGGTCGGATTAGCCTGTCCTTCATTTGTTACTGCTGCTGGAGGAGGACGATTTATTTGATTCGTGACAGCTGGATCTGGAAGACTGCTGGATGTGATGTTTTTTCCTTTGTTAACATCTTTTCTCTGTTTGGGAGGCATGTTTTCCAAGTGGCGAACGATGCTGTTAGAAATTTTTTTAAGTGGATGAAGCTGAAGCTTCGAGCTTCTAGTTCTCAGTGAAAGCACCAAAAATGTTTGCACAAAAAATGGACAAACACCTCAAAGTCGTATGATTTAATTGATTTTATGTTGTTCTTGGTGATTTGGGTGATTTATGCAAATATATGAAAAGCAAGGACTAAACTGTAAAAGACACGCAAATTTATAGTGGTTCAGCCAGAATGTGCCTACGTCCACTTTATATATTATTTCTCCTTTCTTGTTCAGATTACAAGTACAAAGCTTTGATACAAGTATATGAAAGTTGTTTGAGAGTTCTCTCCGTGCTTGAGCTCTCAAACTTGTCTGCCATTGTTATACCCCTGCCCCTCTATTTATAGAGTGAGGCTGGGAGCAAGGGTCTTGGATGTATACAGCTGCTGGTGGGCTTGGGATGATGCAGTCTGGCCTGGCATCCTTGGTTCGGCATAGCTCTGGTCCAGTTGTAAGTAGACGGAATTTGGTTCGGTAGGACTTGGTCCGGCTGTGGAAGGAGATGGTCCTTGATTCGGCAGTGTTGGTCCGGAGGTGAAGTGATCCGGTAGTATTTGGTTCGGTGGTTGGTTGGATCGGTGGGGACGTGGAGTGGAGTTGATTCGGCAGTGTTGGTTCGGCGTTGGGTTGGCGATATGGTTCGGTGGCGTTGGACCGGTAGTGGATGGATACGTGGTCCGGTAAGTTGGTGAGGCATGGCCTAGGGGGTTTGGCTCGGTGATGATGTTACACCGGTCGAGATACACCTAGCAAACCCAGTACTGGTAAAGAAGTCGAATGGCAAGTGGAGGACTTGCGTCAATTATACTGACTTGAACAAAGTCCAAAAGATTGTTACCCATTGTTCCGGATAGATCAATTGGTTGATGCAACTAGTGGACACAGATTGTTATTCCTCATGGACGCTTATTGGGGATATAATCAGATACCCATGTTTAAATCAGATGAAGAACATATAAAGTTTCATTATCGATTGGGGAATTTTCTGCTACAAATAAATGCCTTTCAGATTAAAGAATGCGGAGGCTACTTATCAAAGATCAGTCAACAGAATGTTCAAAGAGCAGATCGGTCGAAATATGAAAGTTTATGTTGACGATATACTAGTAAAATCTTATTAAGCTAAGAGTCACCTTGAAGACCTAAAAGAGATGTTCAAAGTATTACGAAAATATCAAATGAAACAGAATCCCCAGAAATGTTGTTTTGGGGTTTAGTCGGGGAATTTTTTAGGATATATTTTGAGCACTCAAGGAATTGAGGGCAGTCCAGACCAAATTCAAGCTATCAAGGATATGGTTGAGCCCAAAACTAGAAAAGATGTAATGATTTTAAACGGTAGGGTAGCCACCCTAAGCAGGTTCATTTCCAAGGCGACTGATAAGTGCATTCCCTTTTTCGATGTGATCAAGATGAAGAAAAATTTTGAATGGGGAGAAGACTGTAAGAAAGCCTTTCAAGAGTTGAAAAATCATTTGGAAATTCCTATCTAGTCCCAAGAACAGTGAAGTCTTGTACGTATACATGGCAGTTTCAGAACATGCAGTTAGTTCAGTTTTGATCAAAGAGGAAAATGGGACTCAACTTCCTATTTATTATGTGAGCAGGCGGTTAAAAGATATAGTGATTAGATACCCGGTAATAGAAAAATTAGCTTACTGCTTGATACTTACAGCACGAAACTTAGAGCATACTTTCAAGCGCATCCAATTAGAGTATTGACTAACTTTCCACTCAAACAAGTTTTCAGTAAGCCTGAAACTTCGGGTAGGCTAGTAAAGGGGGGAATTGAGCTTAGCCAGTTCGGCATTGAGTTTCAGTCACGGGCAGCTATAAAAGGGAAAGCATTAGCATACTTTATTAGTGAGTGTACAAACTTCATTAAAGAACAATCGGAGAAAGAAAAGTATCAAAAACCCATATGGCAGTTATTTGTGGATGGCACATCAAATGAGCAGGGAGCTAGAGCGGGAAATGTCATAATAACATTGGACGTACACCGCCTACACTACGCAATGAAGTTAGGGTTTCCCACAACAAATAATGTAGCCGAATATGAATCAATGGTGGTAGGATTGACTCTAGCCTTAGAGCTCAAAATCCCACGAATTCAAGTCTTTAGTGATTCTCAATTAATGGTAAACCAGATAAAGCAAGTATATTAGAATGAATGCCAAACTATCTTTAAATGTAAAGAAAGTATTGAAAATGCTCACCTTGTTTGAAGATTTTTCTATACATCAGGTTCCAAGGGGAGAAAACTCTCAGGCAGATTCGCTAGCAAAGTTGGCTAGTTCAAGCGGAGCCCAAAAACCAGAATCGTACCAGTAGGGTACCAAGCAAATCCATTTATTAAAGGATGAATGCCCAAACAAGGGAAGGAGTTGTTAGTTCTAACTAGATCCCAAGCCATGGCATAAGAAAGAGTAGAAAGGGAGATTAGTGAAGAAGTCCCAAATAAGAGGATTGATCATCCAAGGACATATGACTGTTATAGTGACACTTGGATGTCACCTATTACCAAGTATCTTTCCAAAGGGATATTACCATTTGACAAAGTGGAAGCTAGAAAAATCAGGCGACAAGCTCCAACTTTCACAATGATGGATGGAGTTCCTTACAAAAAAGGATATGCCTTACCTTACTTAAGATGTGTGGGTCTAGAAGATAGGATGAAATTATTGGTGGAAGCGCATAAAGGATTTTGTGGAAACCATTCCAATGGGGAAAAGTTGGCAAAGAAGATAATGAGACAAGGTTTTTATAAGCCACGAATGGCAATTCAAGCTATTGAGTATGTAAACAAATGTGAAAGATGCCAGAAATACTCAAAGATTCCTCGATTACCACCAAGTCAATTAACTCTAATTTCAAGTCCATATCCCTTCGATATATGGAGAATTGACTTAATTGGGCCATTGCCAATTTCCAAAGGAGGAGCAAGATATGTTGTAGTCGCCATAGACTACTTTACTAAGTGGGTAGAGGCAGAACCACTCCCCAAAATCACTTCTGTGAAAGTGCTTAAATTGGTCATTAAAAAGATTATTACTAGATTTGGGATCCCCTATAAGATTATATCTGATAATGGAACACAATTTGAAAGTGAAGAGTTTTCTCAGTTTTTCCATAGGAATAGGATTATTAAAAGCTTTTCTTTCATGGCACATCCAAAGGCTAATGGAGCCGTTGAAGCTGCAAATAAGACTATTAAAACCATCTTAAAAAACTGATTGAATAAAGCCAAATGGAATTGGGTAGAAGAATTGCCACTCGTACTCTGGGCCTATCGAACATCCACTAGAACTGCAATGGTACATACCCCTTATTCTCTAACATATGGGTGTGAGTCGATGTTGCCAATTGAAATTGAGATACCCACACATCGAAGAATCGCACACGCATTTGATCCAAACCAGGAATTGAAGAAAGGATCATTAGATTTAATACATGAATTAAGAGATAAAGCAGCTATCCGAACAGCAGAATATCAAAGAAGAATCTCAAAATGCTATAATTCAAAAGTGAAGACAAGATCATTTCAAGAGGGAGACATAGTACTTCGAAGGGTAATGGCCATCACAAGAAATCCTGCGGATGGACCGCTAGGACCAAACTGGGAAGGTCCCCTAATTGTATGCAAAGTAATCCACTTGGAGATTACAAGTTTTGTCGACCAGACGACAATATGGTTCCCAGAACATGGAATGCGAACACTTGCGACCATATATTCTTACAATGAATGAATAAAGTGCCTCTTCCTTAAATAAAAGTCTACATGGTTGGGAGTAGGATTCTCCTTGCACTTGGACGTTACCTTAAACGGTCAAAGCCTTTGTTTGCACCGAGTTGGACAGGTCAAAGCACCTCTTGGAGGGAGGTTAGAGTATGCCTTTATCCCGTTACGCTATGGCCAGGTTAAAGCATCGACAAGCCCTTGACCGCACCACGTTATGGCCAGGTCAAGGCACCTCCTAGAGGGAGGACGGAGTAAGCCTTTGGTCCCGCCATGCTATGGCTTGGCCAAGGCATCGAACAAGCCTTTGATCGTGCCATGTTATGGCCAGGTCAAGGTGCCTCTTGGAGGGAGGACGGAGTAAGCCCTTGGTCCCGCCATGCTATGGCCTTACCAAAGCACCGAATAAGCCTTCAGTCCCGCCTATAAGGCTTGGCTGGAGCGCCTCCTGGAGGGAGGTTGGGTAAGTCCTTAGGATCCTGCTTGTGGATAAGCTATCACGCGCACCAGACAACAATGAACTAAGATGTCCAAGCCCAAGAAGCGGCATATCAAACAATGGACTAAGATGTCCGAACCTGAGAAGCGGCATATCAAATAATGGACTAAGATGTCCAAGCCTGAGAAGAAACAAATCAAACAGAGACAACATACAAGGCCTAAAGGGTAACACATGTCAAAAGAGTCAAAACCTAAGGAGCGGTATAGAGCAAAGGGCTTAAATAAGAATCTACAGCCTCCAACTAATTATCAAAGAAGAATTTCTAAACTTCACTTATTGATACCCAAATCTGGGTTTCAGGTCTTTTATTATTAAGTTCAGGACTTCACTTATTAATACCCGAATCAGGGTTTCGGGTCTTTACTAATAATCTATGGTCTTCATCATACCCGAATCTGGGTTTTGGGGCTATAACTATTGATTACTGGACTTCACTCATTAATGACCATATCTGGGCTTAAGATTTCTATTATGGAGATTATTATTATGGATATCTGGTTATCATCCATTAATACTCGAATATGGGTATCAGATCTCTTAACTTTTGAATTTCATTTAATAATGCCCGAATTTGGGCTCTAGACTTTTGTTATGGAGACTATTATTGTGGATTTCTGGTTATCATAAACTGAAACCTGAATCTGGGTTTCAGGTCTCTTACTATTGGCTTCTAATTTCACTTATAATACCCGAATCTGGGTTTCAGATCTTCGATCTTCCTGATACCTGTATTTTGGTTTTGGGTCTTTTACCATCAATCTTTGGATTTCATTTGTTAATGCCCGAATCTGGGTTCCAAGGTAGTTGGTATGGAGATCCCAATGGACTTCTGGTCTTGAAGTAAAACTTCGAGTTTGTCCTATTAATACCTGAATCAGGGTCATTAGTTTACTACTAGTAACTTTTGAACAACATTTATCAACATCTAAATCTCAGTCCCTGGATCATTATTATTTCTAGTAGGTGTTTCTAAATACCTATTACTTATCCCCAAATAAGAATTCATGGTTTTCAATGACTTATTTCTAGATGATAGTTCATGGCCTTTATTACCAAACATTTGTTGTCACCAGCGGAAAACTCCAGGACTTCAATTGGTATACGTATGGTTTTCTATTAATATGATGGGAGTTAAATTTATGAACTTCTTTTATAACTATAGAAGTTGGATGGTAGGACTTCCATTATTGCGAAACGAGAGTTCTTGGTTCCCAATCATTTACAATTGTGAATTTCTTAACTCCAGATGATGGTCAACTAATTACTTTCGAAATTAAAGTTCGAGAACTCTACTATACTAACGTCATCTTCAATTATATGGAAAACAAATCACTGAACATATTTTTATATAAGTCTTGATCTAACAATAGAGAGTGTTATTTACTTTGAACTTGGCAGGGAAATGAGGTCATTAAGAATGGAGTAGTTGTTAACATTTTGTCCTAAAGAACAAAATCGTCTTCCATACAGGGGGAGCAAAATGTTAACCATAAAAATTCACTTAAGAATAAAGGTATGAAAGAAGGCTCATTAAAAAGTACCAGGCTCCACAAGAATTGAAAACATGGGCTTCGTCGAAGTTCAAAAGCAGCGTTTCGAAGATATTGAGATAGCTTTCAAAGGAGTCGCAGGCGCTAGGTGCCCTTACAAATGACAAGCGAAACAAAAAGCTTTCAAAAGGGTGGAAAAGAAAGCAAAGTTACCCTTCCGCCTCATCTAGACCTTTCGACACAGATGGACCCATATATATAAGAGAGGCTAGTATGGGTTCCAAACACCTTCGAAGATATTGAATGATAGAATCGAACACGAGAACCAATTCCTTCCAAAATAGTGGGATTCATCGTTGTCAATCTACTACTTGAAGAAGTGATTCCAATACACACCTTTCGAAAGCAAGAGTAAGCCTTTCCAAATTGTTGGAACCCTTCGAAGGCACGACGAAAACTCCACATAAAGGCCCAGCATCCTTTCGCTAAGATTCAGTTGTCACTCATCATTCCTTTCGAAGCTATGTGAAATCCCAACTCATCTCTCACTTGCAACAACATGGCAATACAGAGTGGAGAGCGCTCCTACCCCCCTTTTGATGAAGTCAAAAGTAGTCTAGTAAAAAGAAAAGAAAAAGTGGCACTCAAACTTTAACGGCGGTGGGGGGTTGTCAAGGTAATCCTTTTGACTGGGTCGAAAGGTCTGATATGAAAAGGTGGAGGCACAAGAAGGCATGAGAAAGGTTAAATAAATACCTTTCGACCAAATCAAAAGTAGGAGTGCAGAAGGATGAAGGAAGGCCTTTCGACCACATCAAAAGGTTGCGTGCAGAAGATTGAGTGAAGGCCTTTCCACCACGTTGAAAGGATGCGCGCAGAAGGTGAAGGAAGGCCTTTCAATTGAAGCAAAAAAATAGGCGTGAAAGGGGGTCAACCAGCATCTATAAATACAACCTTATGGGTCCGAGTTTGGGGACTGAATTTTGGAATCTTAAATTCTCCCTCTCATTTCATAGCAAATCAAATCTTTGTAACGCTAAATCAATTTGGGGAAAACTCTCATACTTGTAACTCAATTTGGATAAATGCAAAAAGGAGGAAGCGCATGGATTCAATATAGATTTTGATTATGAGAAAGATCATTTCGGCCATTAGCTTTTACTAATGACCAATTGCACATGATGCTTACTTATTTTCTTAATTCTTATTTGTCTTATACGATGCAATGGGATCAACTTAGACAATTTAACTTCGAATCATACTATCATCGTGTATCCTTATATCAAATGTTAAATTATGACGATGATAGTGTTTCAATGTTAATAAGTTCATTAAACTTGAATTGTCCGAAATGATATTCCATTGCATACTGAATATAGTTCCACTTTGAAAGAATTACCACCCTTTCGACCCAATCGAAAGGGACATTTCGAAAGGAACTCGATGCTTTAATACTAAGTCATGCTAGCAGGATAGATATCTTTGAAAGAATTATTTACAACCCTTTCGAAGGAGTTCTTTCCCAATAGCAGAAATGATGCTAACGAAAGTAAATACTTCTTTTAAGGGCTGAATGATTCTTTCGATACAATCGAAAGGGATAAATAACCAATATCTTTCTTCCCACATGAAAGGAGATGCAAATGACCCTTTCAACTCACTCGAAAGGGGTCATGAAGGAAATTTTCTTTCCTTGACCTTCATTTAAACGAGTTGATTGTATTTCTTTACTACAGTTAACATTTTCATAAGGATATCCTCCATAAGAAATTCATCCTAATCAACTTGTTCGAAAGAGTTTCGAAGAGATTGGTCACTTCTAAAACTTTCTTTTGGAATGTTAATATCATTTCTTTTTAACAATTTAGCTTTGAGATGTTGACAAGTTTTTTGGTTAACATTGACCCAAAAATAATTTCATCTACATATATTTATATAAGTTGAATATGATCATTATTTCTTTTTATAAAGAGAGTACTGTCTACTTTTCCTATTTCAAAGTTAGATTGTAATAAATAGGATTTAAGTCTATCATACCACGCTCTAGGAGCTTGTTTTAAACCATATATGGCTTTCTTTAATTTGTAAACATAGTTTGAAAGTTTTTCATCTTCAAAAGGTGGGGGTTATTCAACATGGACATCTTCCTTAATATAGACTTTTAAAAAGGCACTTTTGACATCCATTTTAAATAATTTAAACTTATTTTGATTTGCAAAAGTAAGTAGAATTTTAATGGCTTCTAATCTAGCTACATGAGCAAAGTTTCATCAAAATCTATACCTTCCTCCTGACTATAACCTTGAGCAACTAAACGTACTTTATTTATAATGACTTCTTGATCATTTATTTATTTCTGTAGACCCATTTAGTTCCTGTTACAGACTTATTTTCACGTCTGGAGGCTAATTTCCAAACATCATTTTTGGTAAACTGATTCAGTTCTTCTTGCATAGCAAGAATCCATGAATCCTCTAATGATGCTTCTTTTGGATTTTTAGGTTCATTAGTTGAGATAAAAGCTACATAACTCATTTTACTTAATTGATTTCTTATTTTTACAACAGAGTCTATATTTCCTAGAATATTTCTATAGGAGTAGCTTTCAAATATTTTATTATTTTATTTGGATGTGAATATTTAGAGTTATTATTACTTTCATCACTAGTGATTTCATTATTTGTTATTTCATTAATTTTATTAATATTTTCTTCGTCATCAAAATTGGAATTGTTGCTTTTAAAATTTTCATTAAATGAAATATGTAATGTTTCTTCAATGATGTTAGTTTTGGTGTTAAAAACTGTATAAACTTTACTCTTATTAGAATAACCAATAAAAATTTCTTCATCCGATTTAATATCAAATTTATCCAAATTATCTTTTGTATTTAATATAAAACATTTACTATCAAAAACTATAAAATAAGATACTTTAGGCTTTTTATTATAAAATAATTCATAAGGAGTTTTCTTTGTCAAAGGTCTTATTAATATTCTATTTAAAATATAGCAAGCTGTGGCAACTGTTTCAACCCAAAAACTTTTAGGTAAATCACTATCGTTTAGCATTGTGCTAGAACATTCTTATATAGTTATAATTTTACGTTCAACTACTCTGTTTTGTTGGGGTGTTCTTAGAAATGAAAAGGTATGTGTAATTCCTTTCTTATTACAAAGTTTTCAAAATTTTCATTTTCGAACTCTCTTTCATAATCATTCCTAATTGTTTTAATTTTAGTTGACATTTGATTCTGAATTCTTTTAGTAAAAATTTTAAACATTTCAAAAGTTTCACTTTTAAATTTTAAGAAAATTGTCCATGTATGTCTAGAACAATAATCTACAATTAAAAAAACATATCTATTATGATTTATTAATTGTATTTACGAGGGTCCGAAAAGGCCTAGGTGAAGAAGTTTAGGAGATTGAGAAGTAGAAATCATATCTTTTGATTTAAAAGAACTTTTATGAAGTTTTCCTAGTGGACATGCATCATGTAAGTTGTTGATATTAAAACTCATTGGGAGACCCCTAACAAGTTCATATTTAGAAACTTTAGATAGATGTTTAAAATTTAAATGATCAAATCTTTTGTGCCAAATCCAAAGGACTCTAAATTCAGCCAAAAGACACAGATTGTCATTAGAAACTTCCATACTTAAGATATAAATGCTACATTTGACTCATTAACTTCGATGTGATAGATTTCTTTTTCAAACAAAATTTGAAAACCCTTATCACATAACTGACTAATACTAAGCGTATTATGTTTTAAATTCCTAACTAGTAAAACGTTGGAAATAGTAGGAGTTTTATAGTTATCAACATTGTCTTTGCCAATCACATATCCTTTAGAGTTTTCTCCGAAATTAACTGATCCACCATCTTTGTAAATAATATCTTTCAAGATCTCTGGATTTCCAATCATGTGTCTTGAGCATCCATTATCCAGTATCCATTTGTCCTTGATTTGTGATGTTTGAATATTAGGTGTCTGTTCACCACTAGCCATACAACAAACTTGTTCCTGCAAATCAATATTACACCTTTCCAAAAAATCAAGTAACTTTTCAAAATAGCTACTTTCTAATCTACTTGAAAGTAATATATTGGTTTCACAAATTTTTTTTTCTTAAAAGTGTTAAAAAGAGTACTAACAATATCACTAGCCATTTATACTTTTCAAAAATAAAATTACAAGTTTTTGAAAACTATTACTTTGATACTAAATGTGGGTTGCGGAAATATGGATCTTAAGGCTAATTTAACACTAGAGGAGAGTGAATAGTGTTTTCTAACCTAAGTGAATTTTTTAAATTTTCTTTCAAGGTTAATAACACATAATTATACTAATAGTCAATCCCAGATGCAATCATAGATATAAATAGAAGCAATAAAGTAAAGTAAGAGTTAGAGAGTTAACACCGAGGATTTTATACTAGTTCGGTTTTCTCCTACATCCAATCTTGTACAATTGCTTGTATAGATTTCTTCTGAAATGCCAATCTTTAACCTGGTAGAAGGGAAACCCAAGTATAAATTTGATTTCGAGGCTACGAGACACACCCTCATGTATTCCAAGTTTAGGGAAACTTACATGATTTGATCGAGCTACAAGCACACCCACTAAATTTGAATGGGCTATTAAGCATACCCACTTGATTTGAATGGGCTACAAGCACACCAAAGCAAACATAAATAGAGTTGATAATTTTTCCAAAGACAAATTGTTTTGTTTCGGATACAATGATCTTATAGCTCTTGGATAGCATTTGATCTTTGAATTGAGAGAGCGATGTTTCCAAAATAGTAAGAAAGTAGTATTGAATCAATACAATGAAGTATGAATTGATTCTATATAATTTTAAAGAGAATAGATAATATTTTTCAAGAGAATGAGGAGTGGATGGACAATAAATAATTGGTTATTAAAAAAATCATTTGCACTCCCCTTTATATAGTAATTGAACAAATGTATCCATTCGTGAATAGTTGTGTTGAACAAACACTTCTATTCAAAATTTAAAAACTGACCCAACGGTTATATGTCAACATATAGGAACCAAGTATGTCGACATACCCTGGTATTTTTTTGAAAATACTTTTCTTTTAAATTGTTTCGAATATCCTATACTTTGCAAAATAATTTGAACATAGGTTTTAAAAATTTTTTGAACTTAAGGAACTTTTATAAAATATTTTTGAAATTAAAATAATTTATTTTTGTTTAAAAATATCAAAGATCGGAAATTGGAAATAGAGATAAGAAATTACTATCAAGGACTCTAAAAATATATACTAATGAATCTATATACTAAATTATAATCTTGAGATCTTCATTTCTTTGTCTTTGAACTCATGAGTTTTCATATCTTTATCTTGAGTCTTTATACTGTACAGTCTTCGATTTAGCACATGTTTAATATTCTGCACTATATACTATATAACATAGCAAAACATTAGTATATATATTTCATATGGTCGTATATGGTTGTTGTCATCCAAATTAAAAACTGAGGTATTAACACTCGATCGGTTGTGTCCCCGATGAAGGGGACCTTAGTTCCTTAAGCCCACGGTGGAGAGACCTCGGTTGGTTGGGCCCTGTAACACCCCGTAAAATTATCAAGAAATTAATTAAGAAAATCAATTAAATTAATAATAAAGCTAAAAATGGAAATTGCGCAAATGTTAGAATTTGACCATGAAACTTGCACCATTGTGTTCATGGTGATCTTTTGAGAAAATTTCATACATATAGCTTCGCCATTGGAGTTCAAATAATGAAGTTACCGACGTTTGAAGATTTTGGATCAAAAAATTCAAAATGAATTAAAATTATAAATATAAACATTAACGTTTAACGTTTAACGTTAACTTAAAAGGCTTGGATCACCTGTCGACCGCCTCTATAGACTGGTCGACCGCTCATAGTAACCGGTCGACTGGTTGGCGTGTGGATGCTAGGGGTTTCTTTAGCCTAAACGGGCCGGGTTAGAGAATATCAATCTGACCATCCTGGTGCATCCAAGCAACTATTAATAAGTGGCTAGCCCCTTCATTTTTCTTTATACAAATCAAAACTGTTAACGAGATTCTATCCAATTCTCTTCCTTTATAAAAATTTCTAAAACTCAAAATCAAAAGTAAAATATATGCATCCAGAGATTTGGGTAAGAATTAAAGAAAACAAGCTAAGGGAAATGGTACTAAATCTTGTACGTATAAATCTATGTTCTATAACTCCCTAATCCCCAATTCTCTAAATCTAATTATTATATAGTTTAAAATAAAAAGGAGATATATTGAAGGAAGAGATAAACAATAGCATGGAAGGAAAATCTAAGGAGTTTGCAGTTGGGATTATCTGTAAGTGGAAATTTCATTTTTTTTTCATTAAAGTAATTTGTGTAGTTTGTTTTGGGATTTGTACTGTGCCTTGGGTAAATTTTATTATGAAAACTTATCAATTCAAAAAACCCCAAAATTTCCCCATAAAATGTAAATTGTATAATTTGTTGAACTCTAATTGTTTTATTTAATATAATGGAATTGGATTTGCTATCATTACAAAATGAATATTTTGTGTTCCATTTGGTTCCACCTCTCAAATTTTGATTATAATGACAAAGAATTCAAAACATGAAAAATAGAAATAGTTGTGTAAAGTAGGGGAAAATGAGATTTGGATATTAAACCGCACAGGACTGACAGAAGTCCTATGCCGATAAGTGAAGAAAAGAGTTAGAATTCTCAATTGTGGATATGGTATTTGTTAAAGTTTCCCCTCTTAGAAAGGTTATGAGATTTGGAACCTCAGGGAAGTTGGCGCTAAGATTTGTTGGGCCTTTCCTAAATTTGGAGAGGGTGCGGAAACTTGCGTATCGGGTAGAGCTTTGAGCTAAGTTACATGGAGTCCATATTTTTTTTCCATGTATCACAATCAAGGAGGTATTTTCATAGCACAACCACTATAGTAGAGCCAAATCAGTTAGCAGATATAGAGACGAAGCCGATAGCACCCCGTGGCACCGCACGCATTGTGGAGCATGGAGTTAGGAAGCTTCATAACAAAGAAATTAGGCTGGTCTGAGTATAGAGGGAGATAAAAAGCACTTGGGAAACAGAAGAGAAGATGAAGGCTTCTTATCCATAGCTTTTCTCTAGTAAATTTTCCCTCTCTAAATTTAGTGTTATATAGGTTTTGGTTGCATCGTGGTTGCTAGATTGGATGATAGGTGATGTTTGCCGCACTTTTTCCACCTGTTTTTGCACTCATATGGAACTTCATGCATGTTTAGGTTATTTGCATACATGCGTATATGTCATAATCTTACATTCACGTTAGGGATGAGCTCACCTATAGGTATGTGGCATGCATAATCAGATTACACTTTTGGTTGAGTAGATAGTTGTGAAGGTAACTTGGTTGTAGAGTGCACATTACACTATCTGTCATTTAGGAATTTCGAGGATTATATTCTTTAAGGGGGAGAATGTAACATCCCGTAAATTTTTTATTAATTAATTAAAAAATCAATTAAATAAAAATAAAGCTAAAAGTGAAAATCGAGTGCATGTCAAAATTTAGCCATGAAACTTGCACCATTTCATTAGTGGCAATCTTCTGAGCAACTTTCATCTATATAGCTTCACAATCGGAGTTCAAATAAAGAAGTTATCGATGTTTGAAAATTTTGGATCAAAAATAATTCAAAACAAATTAATTTAACATTAACTTAAATAGTTGCGACCACCATTTGACTGCCTTTATAGACTGGTCGACCGCTAGCAGTCAATTGCTCATAGTGACCGGTTAGTGTGTGGCGGCTAGGGATTTCTTTGGCCAAAACGGGACGGATTTGTGGATATCAACCCGACGGTCCTGGCACATCTAAGAAACTATAAATAAGAGGCTAGCCCTCTCATTTTTCTTCATATAAATCAAAACCTGATAACAGGAATCTGTCCAATTCTCTTCCTCCACAAAAATTTCTAAAACTCAAAAAAAAAAAAATATATATATACATTCATAGATTTGGGGAAGAATTGAAGAAAACAAGCTAAGGGAAAAGGTACTAAACCTTATATGTATAAATCTATGTTCTTAAACTCCCTAATCCCCTAATCTCTAAATCTAATTGTTATATAATGTAAAATAAAAAGGAGATAAATCAAAGGAAGAGATAGGCAATAGCACGGAAGGCAAATCCAAGGAGATTGTAGCTGAGATTATCTATGAGTGGAAATTACATTTTTGTCCATAATAGTAATTTATGTAGTTTGTTTTTGGATTAGTACTGTGTCTTGGGAAATTTTGAATACAGAAACTTATCAAATAAAAAAACTCCAAAATTTCCCTATAAAACGTAAATTGTGAAATTTTTGGGCTCCTAATTGTTTTATTTTAGTATAGTGGAATTGGATTTATTATCGTTATAATATGAATGTTTTGTATTACATTTGGTTCCACCTCTCAAATATTAATTATAATGACAAAGAATTCAAAACACAAAAATTGAAATAGGTGTGTAAAGTAGGGAAAAAAGGGATTTTCCTCTTATCCGTGGTTTGCATCGCCTATTTCAATGACTAAAACAAATATACTTTCTTTGTCATTTTAGCGATATACACTTAAAAAGTTGAATGGAATATAAAAGATTGGAATTGTAAATTTGCTTCTTTGGAAAAAGCGGGCATGGTTCTACTATATTAACATAAAACGAATTGCATGTTTTGGATTCCAATTTGAATATATACAAGTCTATTTAGTGTAGCTAATTTATTGATGATGTTAGCTATTATTTAATTTTTTGTATTGGATTGGGACTTGTATCGAAATTGCAATTGTTAACACATTAAAATAACTATTGCTACCATTATTGATTCCGAAGGTATGGGATCATATCGACAACAAGAGTGCTGAGATAAATAATTTGCCGCCAAAAGAAGTTATCAATGCAATATGGAATATTGAATGCCACCATCACACATGACATCAATGTCACATACCACTAATGTCACCCTTCTTCAACAAAGGCCATTAAATGATGTCGCATTTATGAGCTAATGTCGAAGGTCCACAATGATGTCTTGTATCATTGATGCCACATCATGCATATCACCAGTGGATGATATCAACAAAGCCAATATTTCACCAAGGCAGGAATTGATGTCGTGCACCAATAATATCGTATACCGTAAGCCATCAATGTCATAACGGCATGATGCATCATCCATGTCACACCTCATTGATGTTATGTTCTAATCAATGTCGCACTTCATCCATGAAGGTAGAATGGATGACACATCTATTTAACAGTGCCTCAGGTTGATACCGCATCTCTTCAATGTCGTTTCCTTCTGAGGTCGCTCCTTATTGATGCCGTTCATCACCAATGTCGTCATTTATCAATGCCGACTATCATCAATGTTGTCTATTTTCAATGTCGAGCCTGTTATCAATACTGCCTATTATCAATGCCACCTGCTATCGGTACCGCTTATTATCAATGTCGCGCCTTGATGATGCCATAGTCCATCAATACACTAGAGAACGCTGCAAGTCATCAAATCAAAGCAATATCCTTAGCGCCATCGAAATGAACCTCAATGTCGTAGAATAGGCATGCCACAAAACATACATGCAGCATCTTACCACCCTATAAATACTGACCTAGGGGCATGTAGGAAGAGGAGAATCATTCTTTTCTCAACCTCTTACATTTTAAACTTTGTAACCCTAAATTGATTTGAGTATTTTTGTCGATTGTAACACTCGAACTTTGTACACATAAGGCTATCTACATTCAATTATTTCTTAGCAAATGAATAAATATTTCATGACTTATGGCTTGTTTCAAGTTCCAAAGCACCTGTGATTTTTAATCATAACTTGCTTCATATTCTTAAACACTCATAATCTCAATTCCTATTGGTATACGACTATTTTATATCAGTGACATGGCTTCAACATGAATTTAAGCATAATTTCAACATGAACAAATTTTTATATTCGCATTGACTTAAATGAGCTGAGCTTGTTTACCTAAGCCCTTTCTAAACCAAGTGTCACTTTGCCAACACTCGTTGAGGTCTATAAGGATCAACCAAGTCTTCACTTAACCAAGTCCACTTTCCTTACACTTTTTGGGGTTGACGAAGAAATTTGATAACATTTTGGTGCTAGAGGGCTTGAACCTCCAACTCTGTTTAACCCATAAGTGGAACCCTTAACCTACATATATAGAGCTTAGAGGATTTATCCCTACCAAGCATATCCCATTAAAGAACCATTTCAAGCTAGCCTACCCTTGATTCTTTACACCATTTAATCACATCAACTAAGATTTGCATAGTCATCTCAATTAAACATGTAAAAATCTCCAAACAAGGATACTCCGTGCCTCAAATGATTGGACCAACCTACCAAATTATAAGTGATCCTCGGCCTCATAAAGAGAAAGTATTGATATTAATAGCACTGCAAGTAATAGAGGATAAGAAGAGGGAAGTAGCTCCTTATAATCCGAAAAAATGGAGTCTAAATCCATTCCACATAGGGCCAACACCAATCTTTGCCCTACGAGGGAAATACAAAAGAGATAGCGTCATCATGGAAATGAGAAAGGAAATTCAACTCCAAGCAAGTGGAATTATCTTCGAAAAAGAGATAACAAAGGACTTTGACCGATTCACTCATAAAACAAAAAAATGTGCTTAATCATTCCTATGGATTGAAGGAGAACCAAAGTTCTTTAAAAAGACATTCACTATAGAGGTTTGAGAGCCCTTCACATATAACAAAAGAGCCAAGAGGAGTTCAAGAGAATCGTTCTCCAAAAGATCACGGCTTTCTAAGAATTACTCTCTTACTACTTCTCATGAGAACATTTACCTCTTAACTAAAGACAGGCTCAACTATTGGCCTTCACAAAAGAAGTGACCAAAGAATGAAAGGAATCTTGGAGCATTATACTGTCATTATCATCGTTCTAATGGGCATGACATGAATAAATGTCGAAGCTTGGAAGGGATAATCAACAATTTCCTAGGACAAGGAAAGCTTAAAGAATTTGTAAAAGAGACATTGGACAAGTCAACAATGAAAGAAGAATTCTCTGCATAAAATAAGTATATCTACATAGTAAAGGAGGAAAAGAAACTCCTAAAATAAAGGAAAAAACTTTTGGTCCTGCCAAGATGGCTTGGTCAAAGCGCCTCCTAGAGGAGGATGGAGTAAGCCATTGGTCCTACCTCAAATGGCCTGGCCAAAGCACTGACTATGCCTTCGTTCCCACCTACGTGGCCTGGCCAAAGCATAAGCCCTTATTCCTGCCTAAAAACCGCCTGTTTATGGCACCTCCGAGAGGGAGGTCAGAGTAAGCCTTTGGTCATTTTGAAAACGGCCTGTCCAAAGCTTCTACAAGCCTTTGATCCTACCTACGTGGCTTGGTCAAAGCGCTTCCTAATGGAGGACAGAGTAAGGCTTTGGTCAAGTCTAAGATGACCTGACCAAAGCACCGAACCAGCCTTCAGTACCATCTCCAAGGCCTTACTGAAGTTCCTCCTAGAGGGAGGTTGGCTAACTCTTTGGTTCTGCTTGAGGAAAGCTAACCAAATGCACCAAACAAAAGACCTAAATCATCACCTAAGACGGTGATAAGCGGTTTGATCCAAGTTGAGATCATTGCTTAAGATGGTGCCAAAAAAATCAATCGACTCAATCACACTCTATCCAAGAGAATGGATCAAAACAATCTTCTAGAGGAAGATCTGTCAAAAGTGAGCCTTTAACGCTCTAAAACAAAAAATCTTATAGAGGAAGATCTGTCAATAATGAGCCATTAGTTCTCCAAATCAAAAATATCTTCTAAAGGAAGATCAATCAAATTCAACTCTAACTCAATCCAAAAAAAAGGATTGAGGTTGTCTTCTAGAGGAAGGTCAATCAAACTCAAATCAGACTTGATCCAAAAGTAGGATCAAGGCATGCTTCTAGAGGAAGATTATACCTAACTTTAGATATCATTACCAGATGGATTACTGGTCTTCTATTTTAGCAATTATTATTAGCAGATAATTTTCTAGACTATTCTTACTCAAGATACTATCATTGCCAAATGGATTTCCTGGTCTTCTATTCACATTATTACTAGATAGATTTTCTGATCTTCTATCTAGATGAATTTTCTGGTCTTCTATTATTGTCAGATAGATTCTTTGGTCTTCTACTATTGCCAGATGGATTTTTTGGTCTTCTATTCACACTATCACCAGATTGATTTTCTAGTCTTCTGTTCATATTATTATTATATGATATTTTGGTCTCATATTGTATCCATGCAGTTTGTTGATTCCCTATTCAGATGGTATTGTAATTACTCCAACACGGGGATGCATTAAGGCAGATTCTTACATCAAGATCAAAACCTATGGTCTATATACCACTAAAATTCTAAATGCTCAATCTGCAAGGTTCCTTGCTCTCTTAACAAGTAGGTTATGATCTCTACATTAAAGGCTTGAAATACAATAAAGCAGATTATGCTAAAAATATTAACGACAAAGCAACAGATTGCAACTAGTAAATTAATTTCCAATCTCAAACAAAGGCAAAAAGAATAGAATATCAGACATTCAGATATGAGTTTATTTATAATTTACACGTTAAATAAAAAAATCATAGGCACATAAATTGAACTACAAAAGGGTCTATTCAAAGATCTACAAGCAGTTCTCTGTTAAAGGGCAAGGCTCCATTCCATCCGCTTAAGATCTTCAGCAACTGATGAAGAGTCAGTAATGTGGTGAATGGCCATATCCAAAAGCTCTTTGAGTTTCTTCTCTTTTCATCGAATGGTGTCTGCATCATCAAGTGAATCAATTTGAGTCTTCAATGCACGCTTGAGAGTCTTATTGGCTCGTTTTAAGGTTTGAACCATGCTCTATAATTCTTTAATCTCTTGCTCGAGCATATGCTTTTCAAGCTCAAGCTTTTCTACCCAACATTCGTAATCATTGAGACATCGAGAAACTTTTTTATTCCATTTCTTATTAAATAAATAGATGCACTCAAATTTGACTTGTCTACCCCTTTTGGAGTTCACTTCATTACTTAGGCCCGGATGTGGGTTTAACAAGGTAGGAAATTCCTTGCTACCCAAAGATTGAGATCTTGTCATTCTCCTAGAAGTAGGAGTAGGAAGACTGGAATCGCCTCCACTCGCAATAAGTTCCAAAGATTGGCAGGATACTCGACTCTTCTGGAGATCCACTTCTAGGTCATTTATCCATTGATGTAATTTAGCCATTTCTGCGTCGATCTCAACTGAAGGTCCAGACCCTAGGACCGTGTCTATCTTCTTTTTCAACTCTTGAAATTCTTTCTTTTTTGTTAATTTGAACCTCTAAGCTGGAGTTCATTTCTTTGAAGCGTCCGAACATTAATCTTAATTGATAATATTTACTATGCCACTCTTGCGCTTCTGGATTGTTCGGAAATCGTAAAGCCAAAGCTTCTTGAGAAAACCGCCTCTTTTCAATATCGGCGATCAATTTATCTTTAATATCGTCTAGCCGAGAAAGAACATCTACATGACCAGATGCGACCGTTAATTGGCTTTCCTATTTAGAATAAGTAAAATGGAAATTAATACATGAAAAATAAGCTCTTCCATTAATAGCAGCAAAGTTTACAAATAATAAGGAAAATCAAATTACATCACAATTCCATTTTTGAACAATTAACTAGCTCTTAAAGTTTTGAAATGGCAGTTTAAGCCTTTCCAAATGACCCAACCGACAAGGTAATGGTATAATCAAAAGAAGCTTTAATCCCTTATAGGGTATTAACTAGGGGAGTTGATGATAATCCATTTTTCGGTTGAAGGGCTAGTTCGACCACACAGTAATTTGGCATGATAAATTCGAATTTCACTTAGTAGTTTATCCTTCTCACCGCCCAAGAAATCGAAACGAAAGTGAGGGAATCATATGGATACTTCCCATAGATCTTCAAGAAAGCAATGTTATGCTACCTGAGATGTTCTGAAGATTAAAGACCTCTCTTTAAATCTCTCCTTAACTTGATAAACTTTTTCAAAGGTTCCATGGGAACATGACTATTGGAAGTTTCCTTAATCTGTATGATATGTGAAAATTAGAGTAAAAACAGAGAAACTAAAGTGATAAAGTTTTGAATTACATATTACAATCAAATAATTATTCAGGTTTGCATAATATTGATCTCTTATAAAATTCAAAAATAAACTTCTCTTTGTATACTTAATCTTTTCAAGAGGAAGAGTATTAGGAGAGAGGGGAACACTAGCAACCCTAGGTAGGTTCCAACAAGTCCCAGGATATGGATCGCTTCCATTATCATCTAAGTATCTCTTATGAAAGCGCCTAATTAAACCCTCATTATTCTCTCCTAAGTAGGAAAAGTAAACAAATTTGCCCCTGGAGTAGACTTTATAGAGAAACTTCACCAAAGCATTTTTTTCATCGGTTAACATCCAAAAGAGGGTCATTAATTTAGCATTCTCTCTCGTAATCCTTTCCCAGTATAGACGAGCTCTTTTCGAGCGAGAGGCAGCCTGTTTTTCCTTAAAGAACTTTAATCATGTAGGGTCATCGGAAAGCTGTTTGTATTTGTCAGATATGTCATTATACTCTTTAAGTTGCCTTTCAAGTTCACTATTCAGTTTGTGCTTCTTATTCACACTCTTTTCCTAAACAATCTCGTAATAGTGTTTATTCTTTTTCCTTAACTAAAATAGTAAACTTATCAATTAAGAGCTAAGCAGGTAATCTTAGGCATTAAAATAAAGAACTCCATAATTGGGAAGCTGGAACTTGAGAAATGGGAGTCTGGTTTTTCTTCTTTGGCTGATGGCTGGGGGGAGCGATATCTTTTGGAGTAGAATCCTTCTTTGAAGCATCCTATGGATCCAGGAATTCAGTAAAGACTGCATCATAAGCAGGCGAGTCTAAGTTAGGATCACCTGATCCATCTCCCCTATCTTTTGTTCTCCCTCATCTTTTGGTCTTTCAAGACCCTTTTCATCAACATCACCAACGTTATCATCGTCATTATGATCATCATTGTCATCACCATCATTGTCATCATCATAGTCTCCTTCTCCATCAGATTCTTTCCCCTCATCAATTGGAGGATCCTCAAAGGTCAAAAACTTTTTTGCGTCGACCTTTCCTCGGCAGGAAATTCTTTTTGAAGAGACCACTTATCTTTCCGCAGCTTAAGACTTAACTTTCTTTTGAAATTTCATTCCAATTAGGAAGGGATGGAAAGTCCAAGTCTTGGCACCCTCAGATGTTATCGGCATATGCCATAAACAAGGCATCTTCATAGCACTTCTTATTCATCTTGGGGATAGCATTATTAAGGAAAGAGGCGACTTTCCCCTTGGCGTCGCTGATAATATTGCTCGAGTAGGCCAAGATGTTAGTTTTCCTTTGTATCTTGTCCTTAATTGAATTGTTCTTATCAGCTAGCTCGACCTTTTCTTTACTTGCCTTCTCAAGATCTGCTTTGAATTTACTGGCCTTCTCAAGGTCAGCTTTCAAAATTTTCACCTCTTTTTCCAACGATTGACTAGCACTCTTTTCCTCATCGAGAGAGGAAGCGAGATTATCTCTTTCAGGAACAACTTCATCCCATGCTGTAGCGACGTCAATTATACTATTGTTAAGCGAAGAGATTTTTCCTCTAAGCTCGACCACTTCATTGGAAGATCCTCAAGAAGCCTCATGAAGGAGGAACATATGCTTGCCCACCTAAAATGTGCGGCAAACATAAGTCAATACAGAGTTACACAATTAGAATAATCAATCGGACAAAAGAATGAATACCAACAGAAGTTGCTTAAGAATGACACTGAGATGGTCTCTTGAGTAAACTAAAGATTGCAGTGGCATGACCGATGTCAATGAAGGAGATTGAGCGACCGGTGGAGAAGATTCTCAAAACATACAATAGGAGACCGCTCCCAAACCTTTGAACGAAGGGGATCATCTAGAGAAGGAAACAGACCAAGATCAGCACCCAGGCGACTGATGGCTGTTGGAGAAGTAAGAAAGATGATATTTAGGAGGGACTCAAGTGTCTGGGCCTCACTTATTTGCTCCCATGCTTTATCTAAATTTTGCACATCAGGGCTTGAGTCGATGGTCACATGTTCCTCCTCGTCCGCGACAACAGAAGTAAAATTGCCCACAAGCTTGGGCCTTTTACTTGGGGAAGGAGATGGAATATCAACAGGGACATCATTGCCCCTTCCTTTTCTAGTGCTTCAATTGCTCTAGCAATGGAGTGCTCAATAGAAATAGGTCCACTCAACTTAAAGGAGGTAGGAAATTCATCTTTATTTTTCCTCTTTTTGGGAGCAACATCTTTAACTTCTTTCTCTTTAGAAGCAACGATAAAAGCAGAAGAGCCTAAAACAAAGAAAAGAGTTTATATGATAACAACATCGAGAATTCCATATTGGTTATAATGCAAACTTACCAATGGGCTCATGTTGAACCGGAGAGGAAGCAGGGATAACATTTCGGTTAGTGATGACTAATGAAAGTTTCCCTTAGGCATTCCCTTTCATCATCAGAGGCTCCCTAAGTATTATATGGTTGTTTTGAATCAGCAAGCATTGACAAAGATTCATTTCCATCAGAAGTGTAACTCTGCCACCCATGCTCTGGGATGCCAAATGCAGGGATTTGATAGTTTCGCTATCAGAGGGACTTAACCACTTAGGAGCTGAATCTAAAAGAAAAAAATCCATCATAAGTGGGAGATAAATATAACATAAGCAACAAGAAATAAAAACTTACTTATATTGGAGAAGGTTCCCCTAATTCTAGAGTAGCATTTGACATAAAAAAACCGAGTTTCCCATTCCTTGGTCATGTTGACGGCATTGATGATCAAGCTTTTTGAAAGAGTACGAATGCGATATAGTGGAGTACATTGCTACTCACCTATTTTTGCAGGGCTAGCTATGGTACGAAGAATTTCAGCATAAGAGAGGGAAGCTTTGCCTCCATGGTAAGAATTTCCAAACAAGTCAAATAAGTGTATGAATTTGGAGATAATTGAATTGGAGCGATGTTTAAGTGCTCCAGGAATCCTAAGAGGAAGTCAGTAAAAGGAAGGTATCCTAAGTGCCATATGCGTACTGGAGTGAAGGCGAAAAACCCTTCTGGAGGGTTGTCAATTTTTGCCAGAAGGACTGGCAGGAATAGCTTCTATGCCTATGAAGACAAACTGTTTGAGAATGGAGTCCACTTCTTCTTGAGTAGTAATATACGACTAGTTGAGAAGATGATCCCTTTTCTTAGCAGATGGAGAAGCTTTAGGGCTCTTACTAGATTTCTTAATTCCCTTCTAGACTATCTTCTTGCCTTCCATTTCCCACCAGCTGATATTATTCCAAATCAAAAAAGTACGAGATAATTTATGAAATTTGGAATGCTCATGATATAAAATAGGTTATTATCGCAGAAACAAATGGTAGGACATTAATTACGAACTACCTAAGTTATGACATAAAAGTGTTAAAGTATAAAGTCTACTACAATATTTACAACAGGTTAATGAGCATTGCATAGTCAATGTCAAACTCATAACTTTTAGGTTGATTAAGAAAATACAAATAAATGTTAGACTTATGGTAAGAAAGTAAGCCTATAGGTGTTTATAAGAAACTTAAAGTAAGAATTATCATAAGAATATCCAAAGTTTTATGTTGCATCAATAAGTCTATGTCGAATGGGCGAATTAACATCGAACGCCATATTAGTTACACTATAAAATTACAATGTAATGCTGCAACCATGGTCAATGTTGAAATGATAAGATAACCGACATTAATGAGTAAGGCTGACATAGTTCAATAATATTTTTTATAAGCGACCCATAAATTTACAACAAAAGCTACAACGTAAAATAAAAATGTCGAAAAATATTGAACCAATACATTTAAAATGGTTACCGAAAAAGAGCAATAACATATGGTTATCGGCGTTATACAGTAACTCCATAAGTCAATGCCGAATTTAAATGACGATGCTTCTAGTTAATGCCGACATAATAGAGTGCCGCATTATAATTTAAACCAGTTGTCGCATCTTCATGTATTAGTGTCATAAGGACCTAGCGCTATTAATTCTCTAAACTACAAGATTGATTGTTGGAATAATAAGCAAAGAAAATACCTAGTTGATACCGAACATCATAGTGATGTCGTAAAACATCGGGTTCGATATAAAACAAAGCAATGTCGGGTTTCGGGTTTAATATGCTATCTGCATTTTCATTAGAAATTCCCAACATCTGAATCAATGTCGTTGATCTTTGGTCAACCCACCAAATTCTTTAGCGGTATAAAATTCAAGGTTAATTCTATAAACATAACCAATCATTAATTTAACCAATAGTATGAAGAATACAAAGAAGTAAACATCAAAACCTATAATGTAAAACCGAAATATCGATTTGAAATCGAAGAACCCAATTAAAACCCTAATGTTGATTCATATATAAAGCTCTCTAATTCAGAATAACTAATGAAATTAGAATAAAAAATTAATAATAGCTCAGATGTCTGAAATATAAGATTTTGAATGATTTTTAGAATTTAGAATTTTTTTTGCTTGAGATTGAAATGCAGGTAAAAGAGGAAGAAGGAAAAGACTTGACGATTTATATTGGAAGATAAGACATGTAGCTACCTCTGGATCAATTTTAAATGTACGGTTGGATCTGCAAAGAATACCAATAGGCGGTAAAGAGCCAATGCCGAAGATATTGACTTGAAAAGTAAATGCTTCACTCATACCAGGGGCCAAATATTACTACCATTATTGATTACGAAGTTATGAGGTCATATTGACAACATGAGTGCCGAGATAAAGTTTTGCAGCCAAAAGAGGCTATCAATGCAATATGGAATATTGAATGCCACCAGCACACACGACTTTAATGTCGCATACCCTTCTTCAGCAAAGGCCAATAAATGATGTCGCATTCATGAGCCAATGTCGAAGGTCCACAATAATGCCTTATATCATCGATGACGCATCTTGCATATCACGAATGGATGACATCGTGCAAAGCCAATATTTCACCAAGCCAGGAATTGATGTCGTGCACTATTGATATTGTATGCCACCTATCATCAATATTGTCTAATGTGCACGTAAATGTATATATTTTTACATCCATATTTAATCTATTTTTATTTAAGCAAATAGGTATTTTTACATGTTTAAAACCAAATTTCAAAAATGCTTTCAAGTCATCATTCATGCATCAGCTTGGGGAAAAAATGGTAATTTTGTGCATATATTAATTTTGAGAATATTCACTTGCACATTTTATTTTTATTTGTAGAAATTTGGATGGAAATACGAAGAGGCTTTCATGTATTCATGCATAACAAGAGAAGAAGGAAAATGAAGATGGAAATAATTCAACTCATGCATCATGGAGGACCTCACCTACCCACTTACCTTGATCAACAATTAGGAGCTAATGCACATGTTATGGAGATTAAAGTTTCATGCATAATTAATAGAGGATTAATTAGACACAAATGATAACTTGGTGGCCCTACTTCCTAAAGGGTATTTTGGGTAGTCCCCTAAATTATGGATTAGGGTTTTAGGCTTGTATAAATACCCCTCTTATGTATATGTAATGGAATTTTGAGTTTTACATTATCATGCAAGTTGTAGCCTCAAATTAAAAGAGAAATAAAAATGGCTTCCTAAGCCTTTTCATTTTCTACTTGCATTTATTTCATGCTTACATGTTCTTTTATGCTTATTTTCATTTATATGCTATCTTTTCTTTCATGTTAGTAGATTAGCTTTCATTTCTATGCACTTAGTTTAATTTTATTTTATGCAAGTAGATTAATTCTCTTTTTATTTTTCATTAGCTTGCATTTCCTTCTTTCATTTTCTATGTTGAAATTTGCCTACGTCGAAATGATAACACAAATGAGTAGCTAAACCCCTTCAATTTTGGGGTAATGAAGCTCTCTAAAATTATGTAAATTCAACATATTGTGTGATTTATGATCTCTTTTATGCTTCATGAAGAGTTTGATTTTGATGTAAGTTTATAAAGTGAATTTGATAGCCTATGTTGTATTCACAAATAGGCTATTCTTATTCAAACATAAACACAATTTACATCATCATTTTACTAATTGATTTTTTATTGTGAAATTAAGGTAGAAACAAAATTTGATGATCTATGTTACTAAATACAATAGTATATAGATCATACTTAAAATGGCTTTTGCTTTGACTTCATTTTCACTACATTTGATAAGTTATTTTGGTTGTTGTATTATAGTTTGATGTTTTAAGTTATGTTACTTAATAACATAAATAAACCATACTTATGATAAATACATCACTAATTCCACTTAACATCAAAATAGAGAGATCATAGATTATTTTTGTGTTGATTTATGTAAAAATATGAGAGTGGATTTGCCTCTAAATTATTTTCTAGTCTGATATTTTCAATCACTTTTGTTCTAGCTTTTTACATTTTTCAGCTAGCACGACTTCAAATCTTGGTTTAATTTGATTGAGTAGAATTTTAAATCAATACAATTCCCTGCGTATCGACCCATGAATAATCCAATGAGTCAAATTCCATTGATTTTAGGCCGACCCTTCTTGGCTACTTCAAACGCTCTGATAAATTGTCGCAACGGTTCGATGAAAATCTCTTTTGGAAACATGACTTTGGATCTTAATATTTTCAATCTTGAAAATCAATCGAATGAACCAAGCGACCAAATGTTGGAAATTAGTGCAATTCACAAATAAATTGAAAACGAGACGATTGACCTTAACAATGAACGCAAGACTGATTACAAAAGATTGTTTCACGAAATCCCTAATGAGACTGAATACACGCTCCCCTTTGCATCGCTTCCAGTTGAGTCTGAATCTCAACCTAATTGTTTGATCGAGCAACCCCCGAGGTTGGACCTTAAACCCCTTCCCGATCACCTTAAGTACGCATACTTAGGTGACAATGAAACGTTTCCCGTCATAATTTCTGCAACTCTCTCACTTGATCAAGAAAATTCCTTACTTTCAATCCTTTCGAAAAACAAGGAAGCAATTGGATGGTCGATCACCGATATAAAGGGAATTAGTCCCGCTCTTGTTAAACATCGCATCCTTTTAATTGATGATGCCAAGCCTGTTAGTGACGCGCAACGAAGGCTTAACCCAAAAATGAAGGATGTAGTGTGCGAAGAAATTCTTAAACTTCTTGACAATGGTATCATATATCCAACTTCTGATAGTTCATAGGTTACCCAATTCATGTCATGCCGAAAAAGTCTGGGCTTACTGTTATCAAGAACGACTCAAATGAACTTATTCCAACTCGTACACGAATGGGTTCGCATGTTTGCATCGATTATCGTAAATTAAATGCTGCAACATGTAAGGATCACTTCCCTCTTCCTTTTAGCGACCAAATGCTCGAACGTTTAGCAGGCCACGAATTCTATTACTTTCTTGATGGTTATTCCGGCTACAACAAAATTCCAATTGCTCCCGAAGATCAAGAGAAGACAACTTTCAAGTGTCCCTTTTGCACTTTTGCGTATCGACGTATGCCTTTTGGCCTTTGCAATGCTCCTGCTACATTTCAAAGATGCATGGTCGGCATCTTTTCTAATTCGATTGAATGTTTTCTTGAAGTGTTTGTGGACGATTTTTCTACCTTTGGAAACTCTTTTTCCGAATGATTGCACCATCTTGAGTTAGTTCTTAAACGATGCAAGGATAAACACTTAACGCTAAATTGGGAAAAATGCCACTTTATGGTCACTCAAGACATAGACCATGGACATGTCATTTCAAATAAAGGCATCGTGATAGATAAAGCGAAAATCGATGTCATTGCGAATCTACCCACTCCCAAATATGTTTAAGACATTCGCTCTTTTCTTGGACATGCCGGTTTTATCGACGCTTTGTGAAAGATTTCAATAAGATTGCTCGATCTCTTACGGCTCTTCTTGGAAAAGACGTTCCTTTTGATTTTAACTCTGATTATGTCTCTGCTTTCAAACCTCTCAAAAACGAACTCGTTTCTGCTCCTGTAATTTGCTCACCGAATTGGGATCTTCCATTTGAAATAATGTGTGACGCTTCGAACTTTGCAATTGGTGTTGTCTTAGGACAACACATCAATAAAATTCTTCACATTATCTACTACACTAGTACGACTCTGAACGATGCTCAACTTAACTACACAACCACTGAAAAAGAGCTTCTAGCGGTATTTATCGCACTTGAAAAGTTCAGACAATGTCTGATAGGCTCACACATCACTGTTTACACAGACCATTCCGCTTTGAGATATCTCTTCGCTAAAAAGATTCTAAATCTCGCTTAATTTGTTGGATCCTTTTATTACAAGAATTTGTTCTTACAATCAAGGACAAAAAGGATCCGACAATGTCATAGCTGATCACTTATCTCATCTTCCCAATGCACCATCGCCTTTACCAATCAATGAAAACCTTCCTGATGAACAATTCTTTTTCATTTCTATCGATCCATGGTATGCCGACATAGTAAACTATTTAGTCACTAAAGAAACTCCTTCATTTTGGTCGAAACAAGATAAATATAAATTTCTTTCCCAAGTCAAGTACTTCTATTGGGATGATCCATACTTGTTTAAATACTATTCTGACCAAATTATTCAACGTTGCATCCCAGATTGCGAAATCAAAAGCGTTCTTTCGTTTTGTCACGACCCAACATGCGGTGGACAGTTCGATCCTCGAAAAACTGCTGAAAAAGTACTTCAATGTGGCTTTTACTGGCCCACTCGTTTCAAAAACTCATTCGAATTTGCAAAACTTGCGATCGTTGCCAAATGCTGGGAAGAATTTCTCGATGAAATATGATGCCTCTAAACCCCATTCTTACGATCGAAATCTTTGATGTTTGGGATATTGACTTTATTGGACCATTTCCCAATTCTTTTGGAAATTTGTACATTCTTCTTGCTATTGATTATGTCTCCAAATGGGTAGAAGCTATTCCGTGTAAAACCAATGACCATAGAATTATTGTGAAATTCCTTAAAAAAATATCATTTCGAGGTTCGGCACACCTCGCACAATAATAAGTGATAACAGAATCCATTTTTGCAATCGTTCTTTTGAAACTTTAATGAAGAAATACTCGATAACCCACAAGTATCCACTCTGTATCATCCTCAAACTTGTGGCCAAGTTGGAGTTCAAATCGTCAAATAAAACAAATCTTGGAGAAAACCGTTAATAAAAATCGTAAAGATTGGTCTCAAAAATAACCGATGTGCTTTGGGCTTACTATACCGCTTTTAAAACTAACCTTGGGATGTCCCTATTTTGTTTAGTTTACGGGAAAGCTTGTCATTTACCAGTTGAAATCAAACACAAAGCATTGTGGGTAGTGAAGAACTTAAACTTTGATCTTGAAAAAGCCGGTGAAAACAGAAAATTGCAAATCAATGAACTAGAAGAGATTAGGAACGATGCGTATGAAAACGACAAAATTTACAAAGAAAGAACAAAAAAATTTCGTGATAGGTCAATCCTATGAAAAACATTTTCACCAAACCAAAAAGTTGTTTTATATGACTCTAGACTTCTTTATTCCCTGAGAAACTAAAATCAAGATGGACAGGACCATACATTATACAAACTATTTTTCCACACGGTGCCATAGAAATACAAAACCCCAGGGATGGATCGATTTTTAAAGTCAATGGTCATCGTTTAAAGCCTTTCTTGGAATTGCCAAGTGATCGAGAGAAGGAGCTCATGATTCATCATGAGCCATGCTACGTCTAGTAAGAAATGTAAACCCTCTTTTGTAAATATGTACATATTTTTCCCTGTTAACACTATTATATCATGCATTGACTGTGGGGATACAGTCAAAATCAAGTGTGGGAGGGAGTCTCATCTTCATTTTTGATTTTTCATGGTTTATTTTTTGCATTTTCTTTCCAAACTTAAAAAAAATTCCAAAAAAAACAAAAACAAGAAAAAAACAAAACAAAAATTCCAAAACAAATTTTCTTTTTGGCTTATTGATTTACTTTTAAAGAAACACTATAGGATAAGTATAGGCTTTTGGTTATTAAATTGAAATTTTTGAAAATTTATTTATCTTAACAAAAATAAAAATAAAGTTTGATTACAAGTAACAATGGTCTAACTAGTATATAGGGCGATTCATAGGTGATAATTATGAAGTATATCCTAATTGAAATCGCTGTTTAAAAAGTGGTTGATTTAAAGTAAAGGCTATAACATTTTTTGATCTTCTAAGTTAAATGGTGCTAAAATGATATTGTAAAACTCTCTCTTCATAAATAAAATAATAACACAATAAAAAGAAGAATTTATTTTGTAAATATGTATATATTTTTATTAACACCTAGAGTCATGTATTCACACGTAAGTGTGTACACTCGCCATGCTCTGTACCCTTCTCACATAAGCCCGAAAGGTAGTGCATGATCGGTATATCTGGCCTCGGTTTATCTGAGTTAGGTGTATGTATATAAAAAAAATTCTTTCATTAATAATGCCTACAGTCGACAGGTGTACATACTTGTGTGTACACTCGCCATGCTCTGTATTCCCCTCACGTAAGCCCGAAAGGCAATGCATGAGTGATATCTGGCCTTAGATTTCGGAGTTAGGCATATGTAAATATTGTTAATATCAATAAAATTTTCAAATAAAGAGAGAGTAAGCAATTTAAATCCAAGCACTATTTTTCACTAGTTTGATTTGACTTGTGATTCAAAAGAAATAAAATACCACTTTGAAAGAATTTGATAATCAACTAAGGATCCATTTCATAGTCATACTATGTTATCAACCGAAACAACTAACCAAACTAGAGTATAATTGTGATGATAACTTAATTTTTATTGGAAATTTTGATAAGTAAAAGGACTTAAATTTCTTGATAATGACCAGAATTTATATTTAACTTATTCGCGTCAATTTGAAAGTAAATTCTTTATTTGTAAATAGTTTCAAAAACTTGCATTCATCTCTTTGTAAATAAATCTTGCATTTAGGAATTTTTCATGTTGCATTTGGATTTTGTGGGTAGTATCCGCTGAAAACCCTCACGAGACAACACTCGTCCTACTAGAGATACCTAGAGGTTTAACGGCTTGTTGCATACGCTCAATGTAATCGTGCTACCTACGAAAACGAATTTATCTTAGTTTTAGTTTATTTGAGGACGAATAAAAAGATAAGTGTGAGGGTATTTGATGTGCACGTAAATGTGCATATTTTTACATCCATATTTAATCTATTTTTATTTAAATAAATGTCATAATCGGGTATTTTTACATGTTTAAAATCAAATTTCAAAAATGCTTTCAAGTCATCATTCATGCATCAACTTGGGGGTAAAATGGTAATTTTGTGTATATATTAATTTTGAGAATATTCACTTGCACATTTTATTTTTGTTTGTAAACATTTTGATGGAAATATAAAGAGGCTTTCATATATTCATGCATGCACAAGAGAATAAGGCAAATGAAGATGGAAGTAATTCAACTCATGCATCATGGAGGACCCCACCTACCCACTTACCTTGATCTACAATTAGGAGCTAATGCACATGTTATGGAGATTAAAGTTTCATGCACACTTAATGGAGGATTAATTAGAGGCTAATAATAACTTGATGGTCACACTTCCTAAAGGGTATTTTGGATAGTCCCCTAAATTATGCATTAGGGTTTTAGGCTTATATAAATACCCCTCTTATGTACATGAAATTGAGTTTTTAGTTTTACATTATCATGAAAGTTGTAGTCTCAAATTATAAGAGAAATAAAAATGGCTTCCTAAGCCTCTTTTTTTCCACTTGCTTTTATTTCATGCTTACATGTTCTTTTATGCTTATTTTCATTTATATGCTCTCTTTTCTTTCATGTTAGTAGATAACCTTCCTTTTCTATGCACTTAGTTTAATTCTATTCTATGCAAGTAGATTAATTCTCTTTTTATTTTTCATTAGCTTGTATTTCCTTCTTTTATTTTCTATATTGAAATTTGCATGTGTTGAAATGATTACACAAATGAGTAGCTAAACCCCTTCAATTTAGGGGTAATGAAGCTCTCTAAAATTATGTAAATTCAACATATTGTGTGATTTATGATCTCTTTTATGCTTCATGAAGAGATTGATTTTGATGTAAGTTTATAAAGTGAATTTGATAGCCTATGTTGTATTCACAAATAGGCTATTCTTATTCAAACATAAACACAATTTACACCATCATTTTACCAATTGATTGTGAAATTAAGGTAGAAACAAAATTTGATGATCTATGTTACTAAATACAATAGTAAATAGATCATACTTAAAGTAGCTTTTGCTTTGACTTCATTTTCACTACATTTAATAAGTGGTTTTGGTTGTTGTATTATAGTATGATGGTTTATGTTATGTTAATTAATAACATAAATAAACCATACTTATGGTAAATACATAACTAATTCCACTTAAGATCAAAATAGAGAGATCATAGATTATTTTTGTGTTGATTTATGTAAAAATATGAGAGTGGATTTGCCTATAAATTGTTTTCTAGTCTCATATTTTCAATCACTTTTGTTCTAACTTTTTACATTTTTTAGCTAACACGACTTCAAATCTTGGTTTAATTTGATTGAGTAGAATTTTAAATCAATACAATTCCCTACGGATCAACCCGTACTCGCCACGTACTAAAACTGTACGCCGTAAACTTCCGGTTATTTTTATTAAAAAAATCAGCTATTTTCTAATTCGATAGAAACTTAGTCATTCAACATTGTCTATTATCAATGTCGCATCTGTTATCAATACCGCTTGTTATCAATGTCACCTATTATCAATGCCGCTTATTATCAATGCCGCGCCTTGATGATGCCATAGTCCATCAATACACAGAAAATGCTTCAAGTCATCAAATCAAAGTAATATCCTTAGCGCCATCAAGATGAACCTCAATGCCGCAGAATAGGCATGCCGCATAACATCATGCAGCATCTTACCACTCACCTATGGTCATGGAGGATGGGGCGAATCATTCTTTTCTCAACTTCTTACATTTTAAACTTTGTAACCCTAAATTGATTTGAGGATTTTTGCCAATTGTAATACTCGAACTTTGTACACATAAGGCTATGTACATTCAACTATTTCATAGCATATTAATATATATTCCATTAATTTTGGCTTCTTTTGAGTTCCAAAGCACTTGTGATTTTTAATCATAACTTGCTTCAAATTCTTGAACACTCACAGTCTCGATTCCAATTGGTATCTGATTGTTTTATATCAGTGACATGGCTTCAATGTGAATTTAAGCATAGTTTCAACATGAATAATTTTTGATATCACCATGGACTTAAATGTGCTAAGCCTGCTTACCTAAGCCCTTTCTCAACCAAGTGTCGCTTTTGCCAACACTCGTTGAGGTCGTAAGGATCAACCAAGTCTTCACTTAACCAAGTCCACTTTCCTTTCACTTTTTGGAGTTGATGAAGAAATTCGTTAACAATAACATATTATAATGAATAAGAAATAGACAAATTACTTGAATACATATAGAGACCAATTAACCATAATTTAATGTTAGACATAAATGCAATAATAACGTATTCTTTGAAAATTTTGAAATTTGACCAACCAAATTTACAAATTTGTAACATATATAATGAACAAGGCATTTAATAAAGAAACTAATAAATAAACCACAATTAAAAATCAACAATAAATCTAATAAAATGAGTTTAGGATAATTATGGAATTTAATCCATAAAAAAAGATGAAATAAGGAATTTCCCTTATAAGAACTATAAATGCGTAAATATGGGTGATGTGTGTGTGTCTATATGTTGGTATAGTTCAACGTTAAATTTTAAGGAGTGGGAATATAACTAAGTTATAAGAATGCAAGGTCAGTTGAAAGCACACAGAAGCCCACCCTGTTAATTTGGCTACCAACAATATGACTTTTGTAACTGATGTGGGACATCGCCCATAATAAGTATCCATGGTGGACACAAGGTTAGTCCTAATTTTGTAGGCTAAGTCCGCCCAGTTGATCTGGCTACCAGCACCTACAAATAGTCAGATTAATGTAGGATGTCATAGTTGGGTTACGAGCCATAAGGATGGGGTTGAGGTATTAAATGGTCGTTGGGATCTGCCTCTTTCCTGTTTAAGAGGTATTAAATGCTCGGGATTATCTTTTAAGTGCATTAGTAGAAATCTCTTGGGAGGTCCGCTTCGGGGTTAAGGTATTAAATGGCCCGAGGGTCTGCCTTTTACCTATCTAATAAGTACTAAGTGGCCTTAAGAGATTTTCTATGTTGTCAGCTAGGAAGTACCATGAGTTATTCACCTTGGGTCTAGGTATTAAATAGCTGGAGAGCCTTCCTGTTCCTTATTTAAAAGGTCTTTAGTGACTCAAGTACTTTCTCTCGCATCGTTACGATATGATTGGATGGAAGTTGGGTTGTTGAACCCAATATACTCCATAATTGTGTTGTGTTCGTGTATCTAGTCATGGAGTTTGGCTTGTAGGGCCATTATCCTACAGTGGGAGACATACTTATGAAAGTATAAATATGTAAGACATAATACTTGTTCAATTACTTACTCCCATATGTTGTTATTGTAAAACTTGAGTTTTTCATTCATCGGAAATTGCTGTTTTGAGTACCTCCTCATTACAAACTATAGGTTAGGTTTAATGATGGGTGTGGAGAAGACGGTGGAGACTTGGTGGGAAGTTATCTATTCTAGTTATCTATTTATGTTGTTATGATGTACCCAGACAATGTATTAGATGTTTTTTATGCACTATTGTGACGTCATACTCTTGTGATTTTGTTTTATGAGATGTGTACTTATTTTATTATTATATATTATTCATTTTGTTTTGATACTCTGAAAGTATACATAGATAGCTCTACTTATTGTTTTGTTAAAACAATTATACCAACTAACCGCTAGCTTCGGAATGTACCTAAGGTTCGATGGGCTTTCACTAGATTAGAATTTAGGCCCGTTTCAAAGAGGGTGTTATAGCCCCCAGGTGGAGGGGACTAGTAAGTTGGGCCTTAGGTGGAGCAGACCTGGGTTTGTTGGCCCTCTAGTGGGGGAGCCTAGAGGTTTTGAACCCATAAGCCGCCACTCAAGCTCCACAATATCAGCAGCTCCTTGAGATTGGCAAATTCATTAGTCTTAGGCATATCATCTTTACTTATTATTCTCTTGTAATTCCTTATAATTATAAGAGAGCCATATAGTAAGAGAACTTCACAATGGACATAGGCAGCTTGGCCGAACCACTTCACATCTTGTGTCATTTATCACTGAAGGCATTTTTCTCTTCATTTTTCCATCGTTAAGCCTAGTGATTAGAAAGTAACCTTTGCTCTTCATAACACGTCATTCATAACTTCGAGGTTGATGAAAAGTATTGTCAACATTAATGATTATGCATATTTCAAAAGAAAAGACAAATTGGTAGATAATTATGAGATACGTTTCCATATTTTCAAATATCGTTGGTGAATCTTCAACATCAAAAAATCAACTTTGAATTAATTTATTATTTAATAACAATAAAAATGCATTTATTTTAAATAATATATTTACCTCTATGTGAATTAGAATGAAATTTATAAATAAATTCAGTCATGGAGGCATGAAAATAAGCATATATTACCCAATTAGGGTTAATTTATCAACCTTATCGTGCTACTTTAGTTTTAAAAGGGCTTAAGCTTCTACATCAAACTTCACTAATATATATATATTTCAAAATTCAAACTAATGCGAGAATTAAAATAAATACCAAAACCAAAATTAAATGAATTTGCATACATGAAAACAAATAGGATACATGACAGTAGAGTCGAAGATGACACCAAAATGTGAATATATAACTTTTAGTGGTTAAAGAACTGAAATAATTAAATAATACATTTAGAAGATTGAGAGAAAAAGTTAATTACATATGTAAGTTTTAATCTTGGATTAAATACAGGTTATAATACTTCAATTTTTATATTTATGAAAAACATGAGTAAACCTTTTACTACGCAAAGCACATGGAACATACAAAAATTCATTTCAATAGCAGTACTGCAATATGCCTACTACTTGAAACATGTAAAAAGGTGTAAAATAATTAGGCTGCATGTTTTATAAACAATATGTTTTTAATGAAAATGTTGAACATAAATAATTATCAATTACTTCTCTTGCACAATTTTTTTTTGGATTGGACAAAAGAAATTAAAATCTTGGATCCCCTACAATAAAATAATAGTACTCTTACACAGATTCATGAGGTTTTATTCATTATTTCTTTTTTCCTTTATTAGTACTCCAACTTTAAAATCCAACATTTAAGCATGGTAAGCAACAAAGAGATAATATTTTGTTAATAGATAAAACTTGTGTAAACTATGGTTATGGCATATTTCATGATCTACACAGAGTGGTGTAAATTAAGATACCTTTGTTGGCAATTTGAATGAATGTTTGATTATAATTATTTAGAAAACTAAAAAGTAGAATAATTACGAACATTTAAAAAACTTATGGTAATAATAATGGTTAATAATTATAATTATTATTCAAATCTACATCCACCTAAATACAACAACCAAACATTAAAGCAAAGTTCAAACATTACAATTCGACAAAAAATATTAAGCCTAAAATCTAATAAAATTGATGGTAAGTGAGGCAAACATAATGATCACTTTACTATCATACTCCATTTATGAAACTATTTACCAACCTTCTTGCTTTCTCACATGCTCCATTTAAGATATTATTTATTAACCTTCCAACATATGATTTGATATTCTCAAATGGCATGTATCGCTGGGTAAATATTGAATACCAACTACTCCACTTGAAATGAATATAATGTTTATTACCTAGGAAACATCACTTTTTTCATGGCTTGCACCTATATGAATTCCGTTATATTTTAGTGTTGCTTCATTCATGAATATCTAATTGACATTGTTGATGAAGAGATCCTTATAATTGACATTGTAAATCATACAAAGAGGGGGCATGCAACTTTATTAATGTTAAAAGTTGAAGAAATCAAAGGAAAACCATACATGTGAATATGTAAGTATGAATAAATGAAAAAATTAAGCATTTATCAAAAAAATATTGAAATTTAGTCATGATGCAAAATATTAATATTTATTCAATCGTCATAATCTGCTTAATCATCATTTTTACCCTCATGGATTACTTTTAGGTATCATTATCTAATATTGATTCGTAGATATTTTAGTGTATATTGTACCAAATAGATTGCTATATGCAAGCATGAAAAGATCTTTTACAAACATAAATGCATACTGGTGGTGCATTAAAATTTTGGAATCTTCATTGAATCTAATGAACATAATTTAATCCATCATCGCAATAGGGAAATCTGATGCATAGGTCATGCTACTTGTAAATAATCAATTTTAAAGAGAAAATAACGTAGTGAATTACGATTAACAAATTTCACGATAGGTTCTCTTTGGTGCTCTTCTCAGTCCAAAAACGTAGAGTAAATTCAAATTTCAAACATCTATAAAAGAATCAATGTAACACAAAGCAGTAGAGCATAATCAACTTTGTTAACAAAATTGTACCCAAATAATTCAACTAAAATGAACAAATTTGGCTTCAATTCAAAATTCGTGTACCTAATTAAATCAAGCAATTTAGAAAAACTAAAAGCAGTTAAGCATTGGAAACAAAACAAAATATAAACTATAAATAAATATAATAAACAAAAGTTTCACAAATTCACTATAAACACAACAAAACTCGAGAATTGTAGCATGAGTAGGGTCAGGTGCTTAATAATGATAAATTTAGGGTTTTAGAAGGTGCTTGATGCAAGAGTTAGAAAGTGACATCTAAACCAGGAGGAGATTGTGCTTTTTAATGCTTTTGATAATCGCCTTCCCGATGCTATTATTAGATTTATGATTTTTTTTGCTCAAACTTCAATTTTAGTTATACAGTGGAACAATTATTTTGGGAGTGGGGAAGCGATTATTGATAAATGAGTATTGTAGTCATCATCGAACAGGTAAAGGAAATTACAATTATACCTAATGATTACGTTCTTGAAGGCTTCATTAAATGAACAAGTGAAAACCGGTGCGATGCACGACTACATAGGTTACTAGTGTAGTAATTTGTAGATATGAATAAGTGGTTGAAATATATTTAGTGGATCTAATATTTCAAGCTATGCTTATGGTTCTTGCAGTGTTGTTCTAGAAGTTAAATTTCACATTCGAAGTTGAAGTAATTAGTGATATATGTATGTATATGTATGTATGTGTGTATCTGTGTGCATACATGAGCGTGTGTGTCTATATGTGTGTGTGTATTATAAATTTAAGAGGAGATAATAATATATGAATATTGGATAGAATATGAATAAAAAATTTAAATTAAAATAGGATCTAGATATGTTTTTTCTCAAATAAACAACAATTTGGTTATTACATATAATAGGCTAAAGATAATTTGCGTATTGAAAAAATATTCACCAAGGGTATATATAATAGGCTACGAGTAATTTGAGTATCGAGTGAGATGGAGAGTGCAAAGAGAGCACAAGAAAGGAGCTATGTTACTTTTACCTATCTTAGTTGTACCATGTATAGGAAACGGCCATTATACCATTCAACCATTATTCAGTCAAACTAAGGCTAAATTTGACAAAAACTAACATAATACAACTAATGGTACACACTTTTTGTGCACCCATTTAGTGTGTGTATGTGTGCGTGTGTATAACTTCATATAAAATAGCTTCTAGTTCGTTGTTGTATTCTGAAATGTAATCAATCGATGTAAAAATGCATTTTTGTAATGGTAATTAACCATTTAACCTATGTAAGACCTCCATCATATTCCTATTATTCTTATTCATTGTGCTTATAACATATAATTTTAAATAATATCCTATGTTAATCTGGTCAATGAATATTTTTAAATGCAAATAAAGTTATATATGCTTCAACATAAGAAATCATTTTACTATTATATTTATAAAAATCAAAGGGGTAATTTTGAAATGCTGATGACTTCATATTCCTATTTGTATCTTTTTTTAGATTTCGACAAACTGCGTAAGTGAAGGAATCATGTTTTTCATTTCTCAGATGTGGATGCAGATGAATTTTGAATTTTTTATTTATTCATCGAAAGGTTTATACTATGGAAATCAATATTCATCTATAGATAAATAAATAAAATAGTGAGGTTGGATACAAACTAGCACAGACCATAAAAAGCAGAATTAGTAGTTTGAAAGTCACCATCTACAGATTGTAGCATGGTGACGTAGCAATATATGATTAGTATTATGACATCAAACAAGAGTAATAATGTATGTCATATAGATAAGAAATCAGGGATATTTATTTATTATATTCTATAATAATCAACTTTAAAATGAAATATTCAGAGCTGGTCCTAGGTGTTTTGGTACCTAAAGCCAATTGCAAAACCAAGGCCCTTTTAGCGTTTTCAGATTCTTGTTTATGCATTTCTAAACTCTATAAAAGTAATATAGAATAATATTGTATATTAATAATTATTATAACAAAAAAAATTATGAATGCCTAATCTACTAGTTATAATTTATCAAAAATATTTTCAAATTAGATAATCCATGTATTCATAATATTAGTGATACTTAACATATAAAGCTAGGTGATGGAAAAACTAACAACATCGCTGACTAAATAAACAACCTGGGTACACTTTTAGAATAGGCTTATCTACATTTTTTCTCTTTATGTTTCATAGGAAATATGATTTTTTTAATTAGTGATTTATTTGCATTATAGTACATGTTATCTACTAGTTATTATAATTATAATTGGAATAGGATAGTAGATACTATATAGATATTATCATTACACTGTCAGAAGTAAAATCATACTATAGATGAATGTTATCTAATTATGAATACAGATATTATCATAACACTCACAATAGGGTGAAACCATTATGAATACAGATATTATCTACTAGTTATAATTATAACTAAAATTGAATTTGCACTGTATTGTAGAACATAGATGCTATTCATTGAATCATTTTACAAATTACTGAATTAGTAAATACTATAAATTACAATACAATAACTAAACTAACTCAACAATTAAAAGTTTAAAACATACAAAATCCAAATTATGAAATTATGTAGTACTGGTACCTTCAACTGAGATTGTAACGACCCGCTATTTTGGACCATTCGCATCCGCACATGTCGGATTTGAATAATTCAAAATACCGCGTTGTTAATTTAAATTTGGCAAAACTGAACATATACAGTAAATAAATAATCACAGATCACAGACATAGAGTAATAAATGCAGCGGAAGCAAAAGATAGTAGTTCATGAAGCTACTATATACATATCAGAGTTAAATAAGGTACAACAGATGTCTCGAGTACATAATCAAATACAATATCAGAATACATCACTAGAATCAACTCGATATCTGAAAGCTGGGTAGATAGCTGGATCTCCAAGCGAAGCTCCAACTCCAAAGGTGAGTCTCGAATACTGGTACACTCAGTCTGACCCGAGCGCAAAGCAAAACACAAAACACTCGAGTCAGGATTAACATTCTTATATCAATAAATCCAACTCAAGTGAAATAGCAATTGAAATACAAGTAACTCAAAGGATGTTTGGAATAACCATCCTTTAAGGATCCGTTAAACTATCTACTATATAGTAGTGTACGATAAGTAGATAATGCCTATCAATAATATAAGATATCAAAATAGTGTTAAGGCGTTACCATTATCCCCCTTAACACATTTTATATAAGCGTTATAGTCTATACAGCACTGTAAACTCCACCGTAAACTAGTGGGATATCAGGGAGTACTCCATAGGTATAACACAAAACAAATCGTAGTGGTCGCGTATATAGGGATACAAGTATGACAAGGCACATGAGGCAATACCCAAGGTAGGGAAACTACCATTTGCTTGATTTGGACTGGTGAGAACGCATCGCCGCAGCGATCGCAACACCGCGAAACAACACTCCCAAAATCAAGGGTGCACCAATCGACAACAAGTAATGAGTAGTTTTCGAAGAAGTGTGTTCGCTCGAGGTAGCTAACCCCCATTTGGCCCGGCACGGCTTCTGTTTTAGTCATTTCCAATTTGACACAAGTGTCAAGGCTATCCATTATCGTTCTCTTTCTTCAGTCATCATGTACATCATTCCAACCACTTCATTCTGGATCACACTCCGCGTATAGTTATTAAAGTGGTTTTCGGTTTAGACAGTGAGTATGTCCCTAACTGATTCCGGTCTCTTTAATAACTTTCGTAATTATTACATCGATTGGGCGTTTAATATATTTCAAAACCAAATCAAATTCAATTTCAAATAGAATTTGTAAACCAACATTTCATTTGTCTTTCTAAATCAGTTTCCATAATTTACGTTTCAAAACTTCCAAATTCATAATTTCAAAATCTTATAATTCAATTTCAATTTCTATTTAAAACAATTCAAATATTGATTCAAGTTCGTATATAAGTTTCATTCAGAAATCATTTAAATTAATTTAATTTAACATTAAAATCAATTTAAATTCATTGATCGATTTCATTCAATATTCGTGAAGTTAATTTATCATTCAAAACAATTTCTGTTAAATTTCCAATTCATTAAATTAATTACTTAAATTCAACTTCATTATATCAAACTTCAAATTTAATTGAATTAGATTCGTCAAATCAATTCTTTAAATTATAAGTCTTTCATTAATTTCAATAAATCACATTTTTATTTCTTGTTAAAGAAAAATTCCAATTCACTTATTAATTTACTTAGTTACCATTTCAAAACTCAATTAATAAAGAAACATAATTTCACTTATTCAAGAAATTCAATTTCACTTATCAAAGAATTCAATTTATTTAATTATTAAATAATTTCAAAACTTAATTATTAAATAATTTCAAAACTTAATTATTAAATAATTTCAAAACTTAATTCAATCATTTCTTAATTTAAACAATGTTCTTTCATTAATTACATTGTTAATATGTTGATTCGGATTATTAAATATCAACATTTTCCTTTCAAAAATTCAAATTCTAACTATATTTCAAAACCTTATTATTTATTCAAATAAAATATTTATTTTATTTTCAAATCAAATTATTGAACAATCGGGTTTTATTTAATTCTCTATCCTAAGTCAAGTTCATTTTTTTGGGTATTTATCATTTCAACCCGATTCCAATTCAATTCAAAAATCAAAGCATAGCAATGGGAACTTGCAATGTGATAACTGGGATGGTGCCAAAGTAAATAAACAAGCAATAACAACAATCAATATTAATCCAATAATCAATTCAAATAATCCCAAAATAACCGTATTAATTCACATTGTTATTTGTGCAAATTAATATAATTATTTCTAGAATCTACACTATCATTTCATGTAGATTAAAGATTATTACATTAATATTTAAACGGTTCTTCACTTGATATCAATTATTCAATTCCATACTACATAAATTTTCCAACATATATTAAATGGTTCAAGGTGTATTTAACCAAATTTCTACGTGTCAACTAGTTTAACATTTAAAGGGGGTCATATTATACAAAATTTAACTAATCAAATTCAACATATAGATTCAATTTAAATGGTTAACTATCATATATCAATTCAATTGCATATTATTCATCACTTTAACATTAACAATTTAACGTCCAATATAAACATCAACAATCAATCAATTATCAACAAATCTGTATTATCATCGCATAAATGACAGATAATGGTGTCAGATGTCATAGGTGAACAGATACAGGTAATAGCATATATAACAGTGTAAATAACTAATAGCAGCATATTTCAATTTGTCATTTCAATTGAAATCAAATTTAATAAATAAAAGAACGTTAATCGTGAGTGATTGCTCACCTTTCGAGGTTAGAGATTAGATACAGAAATGAGCTACAATCCACACATGAATTCCAAAGCAACGCACTATGGGCAAGATTCGACGCACGAAGCTGATAACGGGAATCGATAATGAATCAGAGCCAGATTGATGAAGATAGATGGTATAAATAAACTTATACGTATACATAACAAATGTGCAAACTACATATATATGTATATGTCTATTAAAACCGATATTTCATAAACAGAGGTATTTCTTAAAAACATATGCACAGGCAACTATAAAACAACCAAATATACTAGACCTTTATTCAACACTAAGATATATTACGTACATATCTATGCAAAAGAAAAAGAAAAAGAAAAATAATATTCATATAAATAAAGTAAAATAAATGTAAAGTGAAATAAAATATACGTATGTATAAAACAAACTTCATATATCTAATAACTGTACACAATAGGCTTTTGAAATACTATCCTATAATATATCTATATTATGAATACCATACGCAACTACTTCCAAATATCAGTAGCTTATACGTTTATATGCAAGTTCTCAAAATCAACATCATATAAATATCTTGCTGTCAAATTTTCATGCTGGTACATATGCCTAACCAAAGCATGCTAAACATATTATACATACTATTCTTTCATATAAATACCTTAACATATTGTCTAAATCATCATTCTAATATATCGTTATTCTAACATCAGACCTTAAGTATCAATATGTAAAATAGCTGCATACATATAAAACCTATACAAACATTATTTTTCATTCAAACATAAGTCTTATAAGCATATAAACTTTTCTATATTCGAACATAAACCATATAACATAGATTGTAAACATATAAACCTGCATATATTTGCATCAACAAACATAGAATAACATGTGGTAAAAAAACGCAAACTATTAACAACATATAGGTAGACTGCTTATATGCGATCAAAATAAAATTGTGAAAAATGAAAATAATTCATATATATCTTTTAAACCTATTATATATACACCATCATATTATAAAACTCGTTAATATGCAAAAGAAGAAAGGAAGAAGGATGCGGACCTCAAGTACGGTGTTGCTCGGTCGAAGGCTGAGCTGAGGTGGTCACGGGAAAGGCCAATGGATGGTGCGAAAATCAAGGCTGACGTGGGGTCAATGTGATGCGGTAGGGCGAGGGGAGTTGCAACAGTGGCGGCTTTCAACCGAGAGTCAGAGGTGGTGGACGTAAAAAAGTGGCCGAACTACAGGCGGAGGGAGGAGCAGCGTTGCAACTGTGTTCATTCATATATATACTTTCATACATATATAAATGTTTTCATGAAGGACGGAATTGGCGTTTGGTAGAGAAAAAAAAAGAAATAGATGGTGTTGCAAGGAGATCTGGAGGAAGGGCATGCAAAAGATGAAAAAGTTTTATATTTCCAAAGAGCATTGGTAAAGAAATATATGCGAACCGTTTAAAATATTCAATAAATTCTAGAATATCAAAAGCAATGGTCACTGTAAAATTTTGAGAACTGAAAAGGCTATCAGCTATTCATAGTTAAACGATGGAATATAAAGTAAAGAGAACCGAAAGGTTTAAAACCTGTACCGGTACGAAATCATTTCTCGCTGATTTTGCTGCGTATCATATCTCGAAACACAAAATTGAATATACCGTAGAGATCAGCACGGCGAGACGATCAAAACGGTATACAGATATCAGTGGTATAATTGAATTATAAAAATTCGAATTTTCTACTAGCGGAAAATGCAGCAAAAACGTAGAAAAATAAGATCGACGGAGCTAAACAAGTCCGAATATGGAAAAATGAAAACTGACGTCTTGCTCAGAAGATGATTTAGAATTTTTCTACGTAAAAATATTTAAGTTTCGAAAACATTTTATTTTCATCAATTACCTACTGATTAAATTAAAATAAAACTACACCCGAAATAACTTTCATATTTTGGATGAAAATTTACCAGTTGCTATGTTTAACTAGACGCATTACAAATATAAATTTTTTTATTTCAATATTTTATTTTTAAAATTCCACAAATTTTCAATTAATAACGTTATTAAAACCAGTTAAATTTACGGGTCGTTACACTCTCCCCCACTCAAAACTTTTCGTCCTCGAAAAGGAAGGAGGTAGGAGAATAGAACCAACCAGAAAGAAAAATGGCTTTGAAAACAAAATAAACAACTAATTTAAAGCCATATAAATTTCAACTTAAATTAATTAATATTTAATAATTTGATTTAATCCATTTGATTTCACTTAAGTGAAATCAATCTTAATTATTTCTAAATTTATTATCTTATTATCCAATTATGTTTAATTAACAAATTTCTAAAATCATAAATTAGAATAGTCATTTAATAAAATCATATTTACTCATCAAATTTAATTTTTCTTTATTCCAAATTATTATTAAGTTTATTTCACTTAATATATCTTATTACATATATTTAAACCATATAAATTAATTTAAACCATATAAATTTCAGTTTAAATTAATTTATATTTTTTCTCAATTTGGTTAAATCCATTTATATTAAATCAATAAATAGTCATTTGATTTAAATTTGTTAGTTCAATTGTTAATTCTAATCATATAAATTTCATTTTAAATCAATTAATATTCAATAATTGATCTTAATTCAAGGTATTTCATTAAGCTGATTCAATTCAATTTGTTAATTCTTTCAGAACAAAATTTACTTTATTTATCTCATTCAATTAACTTATTATTCTATCATCTTTATTAGCATTTTTTTATAATTAAAATCTAAGTGCATAACATTTATTATAAACACTCAAATTTTATTTATAAATTTATTTTATATTGTATATTATCCAATTACATTTTAACTTCTGAATAATTTAGGTAAGTTATTTTGAAATGCAATTTAGTACTATACAAATAAAATTTTCAAATTCAATTATTTCAAGTTTAAATACTTATTCAAAATTTAGTTTTATTTATAATTGAAAACATCTTTTAACATGATTTTTAAGAAATTAATTTTCGTTTAATTTCAAACCCTTTAGAAAATAATTATGTATATATCATATATTAAATCAAATTAAATTTAAAATAATATATCCATATATATATATATATATATAAATCAAGTCATACTTAAGAAATTCAAATCAAAAATATTTTTTCAAAACAAAACCGTAGCAAAGCTACAAAATGGTTTCTCCACTTCGAAACTCGAAAATGATTGTCGATGATGCGGCCGCCATCACCGAAATTATTTTCCAGCGACAAAGAGAAGAGCACTGATTTCAACATTTTCAAATTCTTTGAAAACGGTTCCTATTTGAAAATACTTTAAATAATATACATTAAAATTATTTGGAAACAAATTATAGTCAAAATACCTTTAAATGATGTGCATTCTGAACCTTTAAAACCATAGTTCGAAATCACTGGAAATTAAATTCTCAAATTCTTAATTTAATTTCATTTCAATTTCTAAATCAGTTTATAAACCAAGTTTATAAATTCATTTATCGAAAAATAGATGAAAATCAAATATTATCATTTCAAACAACGAATTAATTTACCTCTTCTTTTTTTTCAGAAAATTTTACTTATATATTTATAATATAATCATACAAAATTATTTCATTTACCAAATTTGAAAACAATATTGTGTCAGTTTTCTCTGCTCAAGTGTTTTGGAAATCCTATCGATAGCGTTGATCAAACGAATCGATCGGAAACCCAAATCAACATTAATAACTCAAACAACACAACATATAGTAAAACATTTATACATATTAGTTTACAAATACATTTCTTTGCTCGACAATACAGGAATGAATTTTCAAAATAAGGATAGGGTTTCAAATTTGATAGACTCAAATCAAAGAGAAATTTGATTCGAAGATAAGTTCGAAACAAAGATATGATGATTAATAACAAAGTAGGAAGATTGATAAATTATATAAATCGCGGGCAACCTTAACCGGGTCAACCGTACTTCAAGAATAAGATCAATGTAGAATTCTGAGGCAAATTGACAATGATCTCAAGAGATAGAATTCGACATAACCAAAGATGTCAGCATCTAAACCGAGGATATATAAATCTCCGGTGAATCGATGTTATCGTAAAAGAGTTTTACCCTTTTACAAATCAATTTGAGATTGGCGGGACCGCCAACTCATTATAAAGATCATTAGAAGTGGAGTTATGTGATACTCTAGAATTCAGAAGAATACGAATAATGAGGGACAAGAATGAATTTTGGAACCGCAGGGAATGTTCCAAAATTCAAAGGAATCGAGTCAAAAGGAAGAGATTCAACTCGAATGAAAGTGATTCCGTAAATACATTTACCCTATATGCTAAGTTTTTCCTAGAGCTACCAAAGCTCTGATACCAACTGTAACGACCCGCTATTTTGGACCATTCGCATCCGCACATGTCGGAATTGAATAATTCAAAATACCGCGTTGTTAATTTAAATTTGGCAAAACTGAACATATACAGTAAATAAATAATCATAGATCACAGACACAGAGTAATAAATGCAGCGGAAGCAAAATATAGTAGTTCATGAAGCTACTATATACATATCAGAGTTAAATAAGGTACAACAGATGTCTCGAATACATAATCAAATACAATATCAGAATACATCACTAGAATCAACAGGATATCTGAAAGCTGGGTAGATAGCTGGATCTCCAAGCGAAGCTCCAACTCCAAAGGTGAGTCTCGAATACTGGTACACTCAGTCTGACCCGAGCGCAAAGAAAAACACAAAACACTCGAGTTAGGATTAACATTCTTATATCAATAAATCCAACTCAAGTGAAATAGCAATTGAAATACAAGTAACTCAAAGGATGTTTGGAATAACCATCCTTTAAGGATCCGTTAAACTATCTACTATGTAGTAGTGTACGATAAGTAGATAATGCCTATCAGTAATATAAGATATCAAAATAGTGTTAAGGCGTTACCATTATCCCCCTTAACCATTTTATATAAGCGTTATAGTCTATACAGCACTGTAAACTCCACCGTAAACTAGTGGGATATCAGGGAGTACTCCATAGGTATAACACAAAACAAATCGTAGTGGTCGCGTATATAGGGATACAAGTATGACAAGGCACACGAGGCAATACCCAAGGTAGTGAAACTACCATTTGCCTGATCCGGACTGGTGAGAACGCATCGCCGTAGCGATCGCAACACCGCGAAACAACACTCCCAAAATCAAGGGTGCACCAATCGACAACAAGTAATGAGTAGTTTTCGAAGAAGTGTGTTCGCTCGAGGTAGCTAACCCCCATTTGGCCCGGCACGGCTCCTGTTTTAGTCATTTCCAATTTGACACAAGTGTCAAGGCTATCCATTATCGTTCTCTTTCTTCAGTCATCACGTACATCATTCCAACCACTTCATTCTGGATCACACTCTGCGTATAGTTATTAAAGTGGTTTTAGGTTTAGACAGTGAGTATGTCCCTAACCGATTTCGGTCTCTTTAATAACTTTCGTAATTATTACACCGATTGGCCGTTTAATATATTTCAAAACCAAATCAAATTCAATTTCAAATAGAATTTGTAAACCAACATTTCATTTGTCTTTCTAAATCAATTTCCATAATTTACGTTTCAAAACTTCCAAATTCATAATTTCAAAATCTTATAGTTCAATTTCAATTTCTATTTAAAACAATTCAAATATTGATTCAAGTTCGTATATAAGTTTCATTCAGAAATCATTTAAATTAATTTAATTTAACATTCAAATCAATTTAAATTCATTGATCGATTTCATTCAATATTCGTGAAGTTAATTTATCATTCAAAACAATTTCTGTTAAATTTCCAATTCATTAAATCAATTACTTAAATTCAACTTCATTATATCAAACTTCAAATTTAATTGAATTAGATTCGTCAAATCAATTCTTTAAATTACAAGTCTTTCATTAATTTCAATAAATCACATTTTTATTTCTTGTTAAAGAAAAATTCAAATTCACTTATTAATTTACTTAGTTACCATTTCAAAACTCAATTAATAAAGAAACATAATTTCACTTATTCAAGAAATTCAATTTCACTTATCAAAGAATTCAATTTATTTAATTATTAAATAATTTCAAAACTTAATTATTAAATAATTTCAAAACTTAATTATTAAATAATTTCAAAACTTAATTCAATCATTTCTTAATTTAAACAATGTTCTTTCATCAATTACATTGTTAATATGTTGATTCGGATTATTAAATATCAACATTTTCCTTTCAAAAATTCAAATTCTAACTATATTTCAAAACCTTATTATTTATTCAAATAAAATCTTTATTTTATTTTCAAATCAAATTATTGAACAATCGAGTTTTATTTAATTCTCTATCCTAAGTCAAGTTCATTTTTTTGGGTATTTATCATTTCAACCCGATTCCAATTCAATTCAAAAATCAAAGCATAGCAATGGGAACTTGCAATGTGATAACTGGGATGGTGCCAAAGTAAATAAACAAGCAATAACAACAATCAATATTAATCCAATAATCAATTCAAATAATCCCGAAATAACCGTATTAATTCACATTGTTATTTGTGCAAATTAATATAATTATTTCTAGAATCTACACTATCATTTCATGTAGATTAAAGATTATTACATTAATATTTAAACGGTTCTTCACTTGATATCAATTATTCAATTCCATACTACATAAATTTTCCAACATACATTAAATGGTTCAAGGTGTATTTAACCAAATTTCTACGTGTCAACTAGTTTAACATTTAAAGGGGGTCATGTTATACAAAATTTAAATAATCAAATTCAACATATAGATTCAATTTAAATGGTTAACTATCATATATCAATTCAATTGCATATTATTCATCACTTTAACATTAACAATTTAACGTCCAATATAAACATCAACAATCAATCAATTATCAACCAATCTGTATTATCATTGCATAAATGACAGATAATGGTGTCAGATGTCATAGGTGAACAGATACAGGTAATAGCATATATAACAGTGTAAATAACTAATAGCAGCATATTTCAATTTGTCATTTCAATTGAAATCAAATTTAATAAATAAAAGAACGTTAATCGTGAGTGATTGCTCACCTTTCGAGGTTAGAGATTAGATACAGAAATGAGCTACAATCCACACACGAATTCCAAAGCAACGCACTATGGGCAAGATTCGACGCACGAAGCTGATAACGGGAATCAATAATGAATCAGAGCCAGATTGATGAAGATAGATGGTATAAATAAACTTATACGTATACATAACAAATGTGCAAACTACATATATATGTATATGTCTATTAAAACCGATATTTCATAAAACAGAGGTATTTCTTACAAACATATGCACAGGCAACTATAAAACAACCAAATATACTAGACCTTTATTTAACACTAAGATATATTACGTACATATCTATGCAAAAGAAAAAGAAAAAGAAAAAGAAAAATAATATTCATATAAATAAAGTAAAATAAATGTAAAGTGAAATAAAATATACGTATGTATAAAACAAACTTCATATATCTAATAACTGTACACAATAGGCTTTTGAAATACTATCCTATAATATATCTATATTATGAATACCATACGCAACTACTTCCAAATATCAGTAGCTTATATGTTTATATGCAAGTTCTCAAAATCAACATCATATAAATACCTTGCTGTCAAATTTTCATGCTGGTACATATGCCTAACCAAAGCATGCTAAACATATTATACATACTATTCTTTCATATAAATACCTTAACATATTGTCTAAATCATCATTCTAATATATCGTTATTCTAACATCAGACCTTAAGTATCAATATGTAAAATAGCTGCATACATATAAAACCTTTACAAACATTATTTTTCATTCAAACATAAGTCTTATAAGCATATAAACTTATCTATATTCGAACATAAACCATATAACATAGATTGTAAACATATAAACCTGCATATATTTGCATCAACGAACATAGAATAACATGTGGTAAAAAAACGCAAACTATTAACAACATATAGGTAGACTGCTTATATGCGATCAAAATAAAATTGTGAAAAATGAAAATAATTCATATATATCTTTTAAACCTATTATATATACACCATCATATTATAAAACTTATTAATATGCAAAAGAAGAAAGGAAGAAGGATGCGGACCTCAGGTACGGTGTTGCTCGGTCGAAGGCTGAGCTAAGGTGGTCACGGGAAAGGCCAATGGATGGTGCGAAAATCAAGGCTGACGTGGGGTCAATGTGATGTGGTAGGGCGAGGGGAGTGGCAGCAGTGGCGGCTTTCAACCGGGAGTCAAAGGTGGTGGACGTAAAAAAATGGCCGAACTACAGGCGGAGGGAGGAGCAGCGTTGCAACTGTGTTCATTCATATATATACTTTCGTATATATATATATATTTTCATGAAGGACGGAATTGGCGTTTGGTAGAGAAAAAAAAAAGAAATAGATGGTGTTGCGAGGAGATCTGGAGGAAGGGCATGTAGAAGATGAAAAAGTTTATATTTACAAAGAGCATTGGTAAAGAAATATATGCGAACCGTTTAAAATATTCAATAAATTCTAGAATACCAAAAGCAATGGTCACTGTAAAATTTTGAGAACTGAAAAGGTTATCAGCTATTCACAGTTAAACGATGGAATATAAAGTAAAGAGAACTGAAAGGTTTAAAACCTGTACCGGTAAGAAATCATTTCTCGCTGATTTTGCTGCGTATCATATCTCGAAACACAAAATTGAATATACCGTAGAGATCAGCACGGTGAGACGATCAAAACGGTATACAGATATCAGTGGTATAATTGAATTATAAAAATTCGAATTTTCTACTAGCGGAAAATGCAGCAAAAACGTAGAAAAATAAGATCGACGGAGCTAAACAAGTCCGAATTTGGAAAAATGAAAACTGACGTCTTGCTCAGAAGATGATTTAGAATTTTTCTACGTAAAAATATTTAGGTTTCGAAAATATTTTATTTTCATCAATTACCTACTAATTAAATTAAAATAAAACTACACCCGAAATAACTTTCATATTTTGGATGAAAATTTACCAGTTGCTATGTTTAACTAGACGCATTACAAATATAAATTTTTTTATTTCAATATTTATTTTTAAAATTCCACAAATTTTCAATTAATAACGTTATTAAAACCAGTTAAATTTATGGGTCGTTACACAGATAGAGGAGCCGCTACCGCCTGCCAGTGCCCCGGCTACTGACTGTCGAGATGGAGGAGCCTATTGCCGCCTGCTTGTGTGCTGGCTGCCGAGATGAAGCCTGCTAGATGTTGCCTGAAGGAAATGGACAGACCCTCTTGTTGTCGTGGGTCGTCGCCTCATCTGTTCCTGAATCAAGGATCCAAAATTTAGATTTTTTTCGCTCTCTTCCGTATCGCATGGTGAATTTGGTTCCCTGGTTTGTTTTGGGGCCCAAAGTGGATGCTTCTCCCGCTTTGGGAAGGGCCGGGCTTGGAAATATTAAACCCAATATGGTAGGATGTTGGATAAATAAACCTTGAAAACCATAGTATACATCATCCAGAAACATGTCCTTTTCATTATTAACTATTAGTGCAGTAGTGACTTCTAACCATGCCATTATAGTAAATAAAATGTCAATAGAAATATCAACACAAAACATAGCAAAATCTTAAGATAACAAAGTTTAAAATATTCATACTAGTTATATACATAATTAAACACATATCAACACAACTATAAAAATTACCCCTAACTTCTTCAATGAAGCAAGACTTCCAATTCCAAAAGTTTTTGAACCCTCTATCCCATATGTTGGCAAAGTTAATAGTTAACAGACCCATATCCTTGTTCCCATCTCCAAAATTTGTATTAAATTTTATGACAAATTACGCATCAGAAATAGACATAATAAATTAGCTAAGGAAGGAAAAGATAAAAGATACCACCAATAGGTAAGATATATTTTAGGAACCCATATTTTAGCTATAATCTTTCCTTTCTCAATATAGTCAATTGTGTTTGACGAATTATATGCATTCATATAAGCATTTTGATGGAATTAAATGTGAAAATATAGTCACATAAACTAAGAAAATTATTTGTAAAAAATGAAAATCATACAGTGAGCAGCAAATTAAAACTATCAAACAAACCTACAGTTAAATGTGATGCATTGAAAGATGAAGGTAAATATAGAAATACAGTAAAAGAGACAGTAGCCTTAAATGGGAACCGAAGTTCAAGATGTGGAACTTTATGTGTAGCGACCTGAGAATTCGAACACTTCGTCTTCGAGTATCGAAATGTTTTGAAATATAATTATGTGTTATAAATATGATTTTATAACCTTGTTTAATGTTATTTATTTGAAGAATAATGATAAGAAACTTGTTTTTTGAAATTGTTTACAAAAATATATTCTTGGAAGAAAAATCGATAACGTGACCGAAAATCAGTTTATTAATAAACAGTTTTTTGATCGATATAAGTTGTTCGAACTCTTGTGCTTTTATCTAATGATCAAATGAACACATTAGCAACTATTTAACACACCTCTTCATAAACCTTGGAATGTTCTAGAAGCTTCTATTAGGATCACAGATATTATCATGAGTGGGGTAAAATTGTAATTAGCATAAAGGAGAAGTGACATAAAGGAGAAAAGATGGGAGGTAAGGCTTCCATGGCATGAAGGGAGGTGAAGGCAAGCTTAAATAGAACCATTCATTTCCTATATAAGTAGGGGGCAAACCTTTAGTTATCCTTCACAAATTCATAAAGCTTGAAGTTATAAAATCTATGTCTTCTTCTTCTTCCTCTTCATAATTTCCTAAAGCAAAATATTTGAAAATCAATTCCAAATCAACTCAAACTTGGAGTGAAGCCTTACTACCACATTACAAAACATCCTACCAAGTAAGATTGTGAAAAAGTTAAGCCATCCTCACCCTATCTCTATAGGCTATGAGAAACTTAAGGAAGAGGGAGGGCTAAGAGCAAGTGCAAGCAAGGAAGGAAGGAAGAGAAGGTGTTGCAAAGGAAGGGTTGGACTTGGTTAGCTTGGACTTGGTTGGTTGTTAGGTAAAGGTGAGCTAAATCACTACTTTGATTGGAAATATAACTCATATTCTCTTGTGTTTGGTTTTGTTAAAGTTGTTTAAATTAACTTTGACATCTATTGAAAACATTGATTTAGATTCTTGCTTTGAAAGCAAGTGGCATATGTATGGACTTGAACGGACTTGAATGAACTTGAATGGACTTGTATGACATATAGCAAGGTCTTGGAACAAAGAACATAGGTTGTAGTTGAACATAGGTTTGAATATAAGTATGATTTGAAAGTGTACTTATAGCGATAGTCACTATAGATGAAATTGAGAATTGCCTTGTTTTTAGGGATTTCTATGGAACTTGTAGAGAGATCCTTAAGGGTTTCCCACCATATTTATAATGTTTTACATGTATGTTTGTTTCTATTAAAATCTTGGATAGTAAAAAGTTAAGTAACATCTCAAAAACGACCAAAACTTCAATTTTGCAAAACTGCCCCGTTTGAACGTGATTTTTGGACTTAAAAGGTTTGAAAAGATATTTAAATTTAAGTATTTTGTTCCATTCTTTTTACAAGTGTTTGCTAACTATTATTAGATTATCTTAAAGTGATTTGAGGTCATTATGAAATTTTAAAAATTGATTGTGAAGTTTTAAAGAAGAGGTTTTTATAATAAACCATGTTCTTTTCCTAGTTTTAAAGATTTTACAAACTTGTTTTTTTAAAGTAATATTTTGGATAAATGTTTTAAAACCTATTATAAATATTTTCAAGTATTTTAGAAGTATATAAAAATGGTTTTGAAAAGGGGATAAGAAATGCTTAGTGGCTAAATGGTTTCATTATGCGATTACTTGTTGAAAAGTAATTAGCTTTGGTTAATGCTAAAAGTCGACGAAGTTGGCTTATCTACTTGTGAGAGTTAAGATTGATGTCGAGTAAGGATGGAGAAATAGAGCTCTAACCTATCGGTTTCCCTCTTGGATGAGGAATAGTTAAGTCGGAAATTTTGGAAATGCGTTAATCTTGTTGATTTCTTACTTATTTATGGAAATCATTTATACTATATTTAACACTAAAATCGGACGATGTAGACTTATCTATTTGTGAGATTAAAGAATGAAGGGTCTAGGCAAGCCTTTGATGCAATTAGTACTCTAACTTACCTGGCTTCACTCTAGGATGAGGAATAGTTAATTTGGAAACGAGTTAAGTATACGAATATTGATTTGCATAAGCAATTGTTTTGACTAAATAATCGATTAGTTGATTATCAGACTTGATCTAATATTAACTTAAGAAGTAGTCGAAAGGCTTCACGATTTCATACCAATGAGAACCCCTACGGAGGAGCACTGGTACAGAATGCCTCTAGCTTTCACTTACTTTTGGAAGAACAGAAATTGAGGTAAACGAAAATTCATCGATTAGTTTTGAAGAGTCCGAGATTGGTAAGTGTTTTACTCACCGAATACCACTTCAAACTAGTATACATATTCTATGTTTTGGAAGCAGTTGAGAAAGGGAATCTATGTAGAAATTCGAGATCTGTTCAAGATGTTCGAACCTATATAGTGATTAGTGATCTATTCGAGATACGGGAATCCATTTGAGGATTCGTATTCTGATCGAGCAATGAAGACTTATGTCAAAGACGCCGAATGTAACTTCGACATTGGAAATGGCTAAAGAAAGAGTAAGCTTCACAATCGAGGGTTTAGCTGCCCCGCATCAAGGTAGTATCAACTCCATATCTAGAGATACTTATCGATTGTTGGCCGGTGGGAGTTCATGATATTTGTTCTACGTGGTTCATGTTTATGTTTAGGCGTGGACCACTTGTGTTTACCTTATGGTATATTTTATCTAGAGATATACAATGCACGAAAGGTGTTTTCTGATCCTTGTGCATGGAGATCCGCTTCAGTTTACTGGAGGCATCTCCATGGAAAATTCAATATGTGAACGCACCTTAATGGTTTTAAATGTAACCTAAATATGTTATGGTGTGACCAATGTAAGCATCACAACTATTTTATATGATTATATCCTACGCCCCGGACATTATCTATCATATTATTATATTAAACTTAATGAATGGCTGGTTTCTTTTGAGGGGAAAACCATTACGGAAATCTGTACGTTCTCAATAGTTACTATTACATGTATTCATGTATCTCGGATTTTCTCATACCACAATTATGTCTGACACTTAGTTTTTGTTTTCCTATAATCCTCGCATACTCTTTCAAGTAGGCTGAGTAGCTGGTTTTACATTACACGCTTCAGAGTTCAGAAGACGAGCTGGAGGCTTCCATTATCTTTCTATTTCCGTTGTTCCATTTTAGCTATGTATATATATCAGCATTGTAAGGACATGTAGTTATAACTGTCCAGGATGATGATAGTGCTTAGGTTTTGTAACTCTAGAATTTATGTATTCAGAGTAACACTTTGTACTATTCTTTTGATCTTACATATTATCGATCTGCTGTGAGATTCTGATGTTGTATTCTTCCTTTCTTGTTATATTTTTTTTTTCAATTTCACCCTAAATTTCTGTCTTTTCGGCACTTGGGTGTTTGATACATGAATACCGTGGATGTATTAGTGTTAACATTCAAGGGTCAAAAGTCGGATCATTACATTTGGCATCAAAGCCCAAGGTTGAGCGAACACCTTGGCTTTGACTGGGTATGGCTCATTAGAGATAGGGTAAGAGACACCCTAGAGTGAGTCGAGTGTATTATATATACGAGAGAGCGTATTTGTATTTTCTATAAACCTATACCCCATTTTCGGCTTTCCTTAGGAATAATCTCTTTCTTTGAAATAACTTTATTCTTTCATATCTAAATATATTATGCTATGCTTAGGTAGTAAAAATCATGAGTATTAGAGCTGCCAATACATGAGGGGTAGAGGTAGAGGTGGTCGGGGTAGTACCAACAAAAATTATGGAGATTGAGCACCGAGGAATGTTGCTCCAATCGGGGAACCAAGGGTGGATATTGTTGAAGGGGTCGTGCAGGTCAGGCCTTAGGTGAATTTTTCTTCGCTCTACCATGATTATGAGAGGCTAGAAGGTAGAGGTTTGGTGGTACAGAGATGATCATAGAAGTCTAAACTTGGATCAAATTAGGCGATCGAATATTCTAGGATATGGAGTTAGATGACGCAATGAAGCATCAGTTGACGTCATGACATATGATGGACGTATCCATGGATTAGTGGAGTTCTATCACTGCCACTGTCCAAGGGAAAGACTTCTTTTAGACCCAATTTAAGGAGGGATTCGAGATGAATTTTTTCCTAGAAGTTGGGAAGACTTTGTTGTTTAGGAGCTTCCTCGACTTGAAACAGGGGGCCATGTCAGTGGCGGAGTATGATAATCGACTCACTGCCTTGTCTTGATTCAGGACCGGTTTAGTAGATACACCAAAGAGATATGAGATGTTTACCGCAGGGATGCGCCCAGAATTCAAGGGTAATATGACAAATCACATCTTAGGGTCTTATGTAAATTTGATGAGAATGGGGTTTTGGTTTGAGAGTTTGGCTTCGAAGCCATCTATTTCTGCACCAGTTGGGGACAACAAGCGGAAGTTTCAGCCGCCGAGGGATATTTCTGGGGTAGTTTGTCATAAGTGTGGACAAAAATGGCACTTTGGTGTGAATTGTAGGTCGAGTAAGGGTGGGAAAGTGGTGAAAGTGCCGTTAGTTAAGGCACTTATTGCTAAGGTACTGAGCTAATGCCACAAACTGCCAAGGCACGGTTTGCACCAAGGAGCTGCTATAAATGCCATCAACCCGGTCATATAGTTAGAGATTATCCAATGCATTGTAAGGGAGAACAACCTCGAGCTTTTGCACTTACTTCAGCACCTCAAGGTTCGGTGTTCTTATTTTTGTCTTATCTGATACTAGTGCTTCTCTTAGTTTTATTTCTAGTAGCCTTGTTGATAAATTAAGACCAAAGCTAGTCATAACTTCTGATTCTATTTGTTTGTCGTACCCTATTGGGGGCTCGGCCAATCTTTGTATGATCTGTTTAGGAGTTACAATTTCTTATTTTAACCAACTCTTTCCCATCGATATGCATGCTCTGGGTTTTATGGGTTTTGATGTCCTATTGGGGATGGATTGGTTGTCTCAAAGTCAAGCCATCTTGGATGGTGAGAAACGGACTGTGGTGTTGAAAAAAAGGAAGAGAGGTTCATACTTTGTCTTATAAAGAGCCTAGCTCGCTTACAACTGGTTTTCTTTATTCTCTTGATGTGGTAGCGGAGGAGTTGGGCTCGATCCCTCTTGTTTGGGAATTTGCGGATGTCTTCGAAGAGGTGTAAAGTTTACCACCTCATTAGGAGATAGAATTTTCCATTGATTTGTCGAAAGATGCAAAGCCTACTGAGTTGCCTGTTCGTAGACTTGCACTGAAGGAAAATTTGGAGTTAAAAAATCAGTTTAGTGATATGTTGCAGAAGGGCCTGATCTGACCAAGGCGTTTGAGTTGGGAAGCGCCCGTCGTCTTTTCTACAAAGATGGACAGCTCCTTAAGACTATATGTAGATTATCGTGAGCTCAATAAACGAACCATTAGGAACAAGTATCCTTTGCCTAGGATAGATGACTTGTTCGATCAGCTTCATGGAGCTTGAGTGTTTTTTTAGCTTGATCTTGCTACAGGGTTCCATGAGTTGAGGGTGGCAAAGGAGATTGTACCCTTGACCGCTTTTAGATCGGACCAATTTTATGAGTGGTTAGCTATGCCGTTTGGCCTAACTAATGCTCGAGCATATTTTGTGGACTTAGTGAATCGAGTTTTTCAAGATGTGTTGAATAGGTTTATTCTCATTTTTAACGATGATATTCGCCATCTAAGGATTGTATTAGAAATGCTAAGAGAGCATGTATTGAAGGCTAACTTCTCGAAGTGTCATTTTTGGCATTCAGAAATTAGGTTCTTAGGTCATGTTGTTTTGACAGAGGGTATTTATATTGATCCTGCTAAGGTTGTGGCCATTCAAGATTAGAAGAGGCTAGAAAGCGCAATTGATATTAGGAGCTTTCTGGGTCTAGCAAGTTATTATAGGAGATTCACATAGGATTTCAAAAAGATTGCCTCTTGCTTAACGAATTTGACGAAGAAAGATGTCAAATTTATGTGGAACGATAAATGTAAGCCAGCATTCGTAGAGTTAAAGGAAAAGTTGACTGATGCTCATATTCTTACTATACCAGATGGAGGTGAGGGTTTGACTGTTTTCACTGATGCGTGTAGAATAGTTCTGGTGCTGTGTTGATGCAGCATGGAAGGGTTATTGCTTATGCGAGTCGGCAGCTCAAACCGCATGAAGCGAGGTACACAACTCATGACTTGGAGTTGTTAGCAGCGATATTTGCGTTAAAGATGTGGAGACATCATTTGCTAGGTGAAAGGTTCAAGTTAAATACGAGCCATAAATCTTTGAAGTATCTTTTTAAGCAAAAATACTTTAAAATGAGGAAGCAAAAGTGGTTGGAGTTTCTTGTGGCCTATGATCAAGATATATTATACACACCAACAAAATCTAGTGTCGTAGCTGATGCACTTAGTAAGAGGTATGTAGTTATGGAAAATGTTAAGGTTCGTCCGACTCTGATTAGTCGTATCGAATAGAATCAGCTTAGAGATCTTCATCTTGCTAGGATGTCTAGGAATGTAAGCGAGAATGAGGCACTGGAGAGATGGCCGGGATTCGAGGTGGATAGTCGTGGCATTTTAAGAATGAACGGTAGGTTGTGTATCCCGAATATGGATGAGATTAGGCAGGAAGTTCTAGTAGAGTGTCACCATTCTAGGTTGACGATACATCCTGGGGTCACTAAGATGTATCTGGACATGAAGAGGATGTTCTGGTGGGAGGGTATGAAGAGGGATGTTTCTATCTTTGTAAGCAGGTGTGCTAACTGCCAACTAGTGAAAGGTAGTCACTAGAAGACGACTGGATTGCTTCAGCCACTTGAGATTCCTAAGTAGAAGTGGGAGAATATTTCCATGGACTTCATCAACGGATTGCCTAGGTCGAGAAGAAGTAAAGAGGGTGTATGGGTTATCATGGATCGATTGACCAAGAGCGCGCACTTCTTACTTGTTAAGGCAACGAGAACAGCTTCTAGTTTGGCTAAGTTGCATGTTAAGGAAATCGTCAGTTTGTATGGTTTTCTTTGTGATATCGTGAGTGGTAGAGATCTGATATTCACAAGCCAGTTCTAGAAGGGTTTGCATTAGGCCTTAGGGACCGAGCTTAGTTTAAGTACTACTTACCATCCACAGGCTAATGGGCAAACAGAAATGGTGAACCGAGTGTTGGAAGACTTGCTTCGAGCATGCATTTAGATTTTGGGGGTTCGTGGGAAGAACACACACCACTTGTTGAGTTTTCATACAACAATAGTTATCAGGCCACTATCGGAACGACACCATTTGAAGTATTGTATGGAAGGCCTTGGAAATCTCCATCGTGTTGGGTAGAATCTGGGGATCATCTTGTGCTTGGGCCAGATATGATTCAAGAGGCGTCGGGAAAGGTCATAAAGATTCGAAAGCGAATCAAGGAAGTGCAAAATCAAAATAAGAGTTATGCAGACAAGAGGTGCGGAGACTTCGAGTTCTCAGTTGGAGACTTTGTGTTTGTAATGGTTTCTCCGATGAGAAGTGTAGTATGGTTTAGAAGGGCTGGGAAGTTGGCTCCTCGTTATATAGGACCATTCCCGATTCTGGAGAGGATTTGTATACTCGCATATAGAGTCGAGTTACAGATTAAGCTAGCAGGTGTGCACAATATATTTCATGTGTCACATTTGCATAAGTTTGTGAATGATCCTTCGATAATAGTGGAAGCATCGCAGTAGGAGGACTTGGAGATTAAGCCAAACTTGACTATTAGGAGACAAATTGTTCGTATATTTGATAGGGATACAAAGCGATTGAGGACTAAGGTTGCGAACTTAGTCAAGGTACAATGGAGCAAGGATGCTCAAGATTGTATGTGGGAAACAGAGGATAGTTTGAAAGAGTCCTATCTAGATTTGTTTTTAGACTAGAGATTTCTTATCATAGTATCATACATCTTTTGTAGTATACTCACCGCTTGAGGTAGAGTCACTTAGCATTCATTTGGATTACAGTTATTTGCACCAAAATTTGTCACAAACACCCAATAGAGTTCTAATAGAGAATAAATGAAGAATAAAATTAAAACAGAGCAGAAAAGGTAAATCAGACACAAAATTTTACAGTGGTTCGGTAATCTTGGCCTACATCCACTTGATTTTTTTATTGATCTTGCACTAGTTGTTTGATTACAAGAGATTTGGATCAGCTAGGATCCAGTAGTACAAGAATAAAGAATAGTAATGGTAGAGCCTTGGCTGCCGAAGAGAAGGATCCCCCTTATAGAGAATGGTCGTTGTATTTATAAGGGAAGACAGCTGAATATCTTCCTAAAATTTCATTGGTAGAATCTCACGATGTAGATAAATTGGTCGAAAAAGTTTTGTTTCCCAACTCCCAAGGATAGGGGATCAGTGCCGATCGGTCTATATGACCATATGGGCCCATGTGATCCCTTCTGTGGGCCCATCTTGATGCTGGCTTCATGTTCCTAAAGTTGTTCGCATATATGCCTTTATGATTTTGGAGATATCAATCGATTTCTGTTGAGTTGAACTACTGGGCTGATACGATCTGATCCTCTACCTAGGGGGAGTTATACGATCTGATCCCCTGCCTAGGGGAAGTGATACGACCCGATCCTCTGTCTATGAGAAGTTGTAACAACCCGCATCTTAATGGGCCTAAATTTCGATTAAAATCGAAACCCAAGTCCATCAGAGCACAAATCGTTGGATTTTGTACCTACAAATAAGCATTAGCATTATCATATATTGATAGAAATCTAACCTCACAGAGTAAACAATTTAATGTCCTACTATTTAACCACCATCGCCGATAAAATCGTAGCATATGCACAAAGACCTCGAACCACTATTTAAGGCTTCCGACATTTAATGTCCTACCATTAACGCATCTATCGTTGATAAAATCGTAGGCATGTTAATAGACAGCACCCAAGCCACTTGATACCTATAAAAAAACTAGGCGGACTTCTAACCATTTAATACCTATATTCCATGCAGGTCCTACATCACTTAATACCTACTTCCAGACGGACTCCTCATTGGTACTATCGTTATTATAGTCTTAGCAATGTGAGTGGCTGTACACAAGCCACTTAATACCTCATTAATAAGGACTAGGCAGACCCATAACCATTTAACACCTATTTATAGGTAGGCCTTTGTCACTTAATACCTAACACCAAGGCGGACTCCTCACTGTTACTATCTAGCTGACATGCTTGAAAATCTCATTGGGCTACTTAATACTTCTTTTATAAGAAAGAGGCGGACCCTATAGTCACTTAATACCCCAAACTTGATGCAAACTCTTCACGAGATATCCACTATCACACTTAATTGTAAATATGGAATCTCATTAGGTTACTTCTTTCGGTTGGGAGGCGGGCCCTATAACCACTTAATACCTCAATGCTGAAGTAAAGCCTTTTAGAGACATCCTTATTTATTTGGAACCTCACTAGGTTATTTAATACTTCCTTTTAGGATAGAGGCAGACCCTACAGCCATTTAATACCTCAAACCAAAAGCGAACCCCTGTGGAGATATCCCTCACCGTTGCTAATTCCAATTTGGACCATTTAATACTTTCCAATTAAGAAAGCAGGCCCAATTTCTCACGTCGTCACGGGCCCTAGGATTAGTGATATCTCACATCAGTAGTAAGTGCACCCAACCGCTTGTAGCCTCAAAGTAAAGGGCAGTCTCGTGTCGAGTGATCCTACTGACCTCGCATCACTAACCTACTAAGTCCAATTAACCATCCTAAGTTTTTACATATATTTTCTTAGGTAGGCATTGGACTTAGCTTACTAATTCCCTTTTTATTCTAGGCAATAAAATTTACCTCAAATAATTATCAACCCATAAATCCCCTTTTTATGCTCACAAATGTCAATTTGTCCATAAAATGCTAACAGATGTTTCCTAAGACATTTATGTATGATTACTAATTCCAAATTAGTAACCTTTTTAACTATTTCATAGTTATTGATTCAACTACTTTATTTATTAGTCTCATTAATCCACTTACCCAATCAAGTTATTGCAACTCCCATATTTATTACCATTTATTTTACATTTATTGGAGTTATAACCTTTTAAATTCCTTTCCCATTAATTAACTATCCTAAATGCGAATATTACATGTAAGCTGTTAGCGCCAAAAATGGTCACAAACCCCAAATGTGTGAAAGCACCAATACCGAGGTAGATCCAATCACAGATCTTATGGTAGTTATATGTAGAGACTAATAAAGTGAAGAAACAACAAATGAAAATGAAAGCAAGTAAGTAAAGAACACAAGAAGTTTATAGCGGTTCGGCTATCTCCGGCTTACGTCCACTTCAAGAGTTTTCTTTATATTCCTTTATACTGTGATTACAGTTACAATGGAGTGCCATTCAATAGCTAAAATGACAGAGTTTAGCTAAGCTTGAAGATATTAGAGAGTAGAGAGAAGAAGATCCCTTTCCTTGAGCCATGCTCTCTCTATTTATAGGTGGAGATCCGCAAAGATCTTGCTGAAAGTTAGGAGGGAAGTCTCTTGGTCCATGTGGGCCCGTATGCAGATCGGTGGGGCCCACCTCCATGCTTTGGGATCGATCAATAAGTCCTTCGTATCGATAATCCCCACGTTAGAATCTGTTGAGATCAATCATGGTGAAAGGTGACAATGCAAAGTCCTTGCTCTCCAAATTTCATTCAGTTCCAACATGTAGATTGTGAGATATGATCGATCCAAGATTGAGTTTACAACTGTAGGCTGAAACTTTCGTATCCATCACATCCCGTATCCATAGCTTTCGCATCAATTTGAGTCTTATATAGTGATCCATGTTTCGCGCTCCATTCCTTGACCGCTTCTTTCGTATCGATCGATACGAATGATCGATATGAAATATTCCTCTGAATCCATCCAGTGCCCTTGTCTTTGCATCGATCCGATGTGCTCTGGTGAAGTATGCTTTTTGTATCGATCTAACGCCGCCTTCAATCGATACGAATTGGATCGATACGAATCCTGATCGATATGAAACAAGATGCAAAGTGCGCTATCAATACCTATACCCATCCTAATGTCGTTTGATCAATACAAATTATATCGATACAAAAGCAACAATCCACATGCATCAACTTATATCCATTAATCCATAACTCTTGATACATATCTAGCCTGAGTAGAGAGTTGAGTTGTGCGCATTCGTATGCATATCGATCGATACGAAAGTATCGATACGAAATGGTTTTCCATGAACGTTGATCCATCCATAACTTGAGCATATGAACTCCGTTTGACTTGAAATTCAAAATGTAGCATCAACGGGCCTTGTTTTTCTTTCCTTATCGATCTCGCTTTGATTGAAGCTCGATCCAATTTTGACGGTATCGATCATAGCCTTGTTTCCAATCGATCTCTGATCCTGATATCCATCCTTTTTAACCAATTTGTTGATATCCTGGCTTTGGCCAAAAAGCAGGATAACATTTTCCCTCCAAAACATGCCTTGCAATAGGAAGGCGTGTTTTGAATAGCTTTAAATCCAATATCCAAAATCCATACCCCATTGATAGCCATATCATCTAATCCATAATCCAATCCATTACCAAGCACTTCCATCCAAATCCAATAGCAAATACGCAATTATTCCGAGCCAATATCCAAGTCCGGGACCGTTCCGGGTCTTTAGCCAAATCCTTAGCTGCTCAAAGCCACTATCTGAATCCATGACCTCTCTGGGTCGTTAACAAAATCCAGGATCGTTTAGAGTCCATATCCAATCCTCAGCCATTTAAAGCCGAATCAATATCCATTTCATATTTTAGAAGCCAGTAACCGGATCTTATGATCTCTCTGGACCATTGACGACCTCTCTGGACCCTTGCTAAGCTCGATCCAAACTTAATGATTGAATAGGCAGACCCTGTCGTGCTCCAATGAAGCAACCTATCCCTTGCACTCCGGCCCCAGTGGGGGCTTATAGCAATGCCTTGGTCCTCCTAGACCGATCATACCCTCTCTGGGCTCTTGCTGGATCCCATCCTATCACTCTCCGATGAAGGGGAAACAACGTCAAGCGAGCCGATTCTGTCGCTCTCCGGCGAAGTGGTGTCACTCCCTGCACTCTGGTTCAGTATCCCTGAACATTAAGCGATGCTATGGCCTAAGTTCTAGATCAATTACAGCCACTCTGGGCTCTTGCTGCCTCGATCCAATCACTCTCCGATGAATGGGGAACAACGTCAAGTGAGTCGATCCTGTCGCTCTCCGACGAAGCGACTCACTTCTTGCACTCTGGTCCCTGCCTCTCCGGATAGGGTCATAAAGCGATCAATTTCCAACTGACTTCCAGTATCCATCCCTTAACTCTCCGGTCAGGGATTTGTTCATAAAATTCAAATCCATTTATTAAATCCAAATTCCAAATGTCTAATGAAAAAAAGAAAAAGCTAAGTGTTGCCTCTCCGGGTAGAGGGTCTATTACCATCTCAGAGCATGCCTGGGAATCGCTCTGGTTCCCTTACATGTGTGAGTGGCATAGCCGCTTTATTTTTAGAAACAAAACTAGAAAGATTATTTGATGACCGAAGTTTAAATCCTGAACCCGGTCCTTGCTATCACTTTCAGCTGATGACGAGTCGTGACCCCGATCAAGGGTCATTCCTGTTTGGTGCAGGCGGTAGCTACTCGTTTTCTACCACTGTTGTCTGATTCCTCACATACTGTAGCAATCTGCCACTCCTGATGTGTTCTTCCACCATGTCCTTCAAGTGGCGGCATTCATCTGTGGTATGCCCTTCCAGCTCATGGAATAGGCAGTACCTCCTACTCCTGCGCTCCCGCTTTGTGGGTTTCCTTTTGGGTGGTTGACAATAGTGGAGTTGCCCCTTGTTTCCAAGTAAATCCATTCTAGATTCTCTGTCAAGTCTGTGTATATGGTGAATTTGGGTTCTCGGTCTCTCCTCCGTTTGTTAGAACCATCATATCCATCATCCTACTTTTGCTTTCCTTTATCCATCCCATGTCCATCTCCAAACGTTCCTTCGCCTTATGCGGCGTTCACCTTCTGCCTTTCGGTGCGTGCATCCTCTAATCGTATAAACCTTTCTGCCTCGTGGTAGAACTCTCCGAGATCCTCTGGTGGTCCCGTGCCAATGAATCTTTGAACTCAGTTCCTTCTGCAATTCTTGCTACCGCCGTCATCAAAATCATTGATGGATCCTGGCGATCCACTGAAGCCACGGCTGCATTGAACCGCATTAGAAAATTCCTTACAGACTCTCTTGTCCTCTGCTTCATCGACGCCAATTTCATTACGTTCTTGGGTCATGTAACGTGGACCCTGAATTGTCTCATGAAGCGTCCACTAGTTCGCCCCATGTCCTGATCGATCCATTCTCTAGCTGCCTGAACCAGAGCGCGGCCAAATCCATCAAGTATAAAGGGAAGCATCTTGCCATAACCTCCTCAGATGCCCCCAGGACTTCCATATGTGTGATGTATCTGGTTACCTGCACAGTTGGGTCTGACTTCCCATCATAGGCCTCCAATGTTGGTAGTTTGAATTCTGGAGGGTTCCTTGCATTTCTGATATTCGGAGTGAACGGACTCCGACTAACTTCCTCCAAGCCTCTGCTCGGTAGCCCTCCTCTCATAATCCTTCTTATTAATCCATTCATCCGCTCGTCTCCATCCGGGGGTGGCCTCTTATATGCATTTCCATCTTGCTCCCATGTCCTGGAGGGTATTCTGGGTAGTACTCTTCATGTTGCTCATTTACGTTTGCGTTGGCCCCAGCTTGCTGAGCTTCATTCATAGGCCTTCCAATATCCGATCGCGAGGGCTGCCCCCAGGCCTTTGCTGATTCCCTTAAAGCTCTCCATTCTGGTTCTGGATCTGACCTCTAGAGATTTCTACAGCTTTGACTCCTTGTTCTACATTACTGGCAGCTGCGGTTGCTCCATTTCCTGGGTTCTGGGTTCCAGCTATGCCTATTTGCCTGAAGGGATTCTACATCATCTCATGTTGGCTCTTCAATAATCTCTCCTGCATGGAATCCATCATTGTCTGCATCTCATACCTTGTGATGTAGATGGATGCCTGATCTGCTCCAGCTCTAGAGGAAGCCCCTTGACTTCCCTCCTGATGGCTCCTTTCTGGTAAAGTCCTTCTAGCCGATTGCCTAACCAAAGCTTCAGATCCAATCCTTTTCCAAAGTAGCGGGTGCTAGAGCTCTCAGTGAAAGCACCAAAGTGTTAGCGCCAAAAATGGTCACTAACCCCAAATGTGTGAAAACACCAATATCCAAGTAGATCCAATCGAAGATCTTATGGTATTTATATGTAGAGAGTAATAAAGTGAAGAAACAACAAATGAAAATGAAAGCAAGTAAGTAAAGAATACAAGAAATTTATAGTGGTTCGGCTATCTCCGGTCTACGTCCACTTCAAGATTTTTCTTTATATTCCTTTATACCGTGATTACAGTTACAATGGAGTGCTATTCAATAGCTAAAATGGCAGAGTTTAGCCAAGCTTGAAGATAAAGGAGAGTAGAGAGAAGAAGATCCCTTTCCTTGAGCCATGCTCTCTCTATATATAGGTGGAGATCTGCAAAGACCTTGCTAAAAGTTAAGTAGGGAAGTCACTTGGTCCATGTGGGCCCGTATGCAGATCGGTGGGGCCTACCTCCATGCTTTGGGATCGATCAATAAGTCCTTCATATCGATAATCCCCACGTTAGAATCAGCTGAGATCGATCATGGTGAAAGATGACAGTGCAAAGTCCTTACTCTCCAAATTTCATGAAGTTCCAACATGTAGATTGTGCGATATGACCGATCCAAGATTGAGTTTACAAGTGTAGGCTGAAAGTTTCGTTTCCATCACATCCCGTATCCATAGCTTTCGCATCGATCCGAGTCTTATGCAGTGATCCATGTTTCGCGCTCCATTCCTTGACTACTTCTTTCATATCGATCAGTACGAATGATCGATACGAAATATTCCTCCGAATTCATCTAGTGCCCTTGTCTTTGCATCGATCCGATGTGCTCTAGTGAAGTGTGCTTTTCGTATCGATCTGACGCCGCCTTCGATCGATACGAATTGGATCGATACGAATCCTGATCGATCTGAAACAAGATGCAAAGTGCGCTATCAATACTCGTACCCATCCTGATGTCGTTTGATCAATACGAATTGTATCATTACAAAAGCAACAATCCACATCCATCAACCTGTATCCATTAATCCATAACTATTGATCCATATCTACCCTAAGTAGCAAGTTAAGTTGTGCGCATTCATATCCATATTGATCGATACGAAATGGTTTTCCATGAACATTCATCCATCCATAACTTAAGCACATGGACTCCATTTGACCTGAAATTCGAAATGTAGCCTCACCGGACCTTGTTTATCATTCCTTATCGATCTCGATTCGATTGGAGCTCGGTCCAATTTTGATGGTATCGATCATAGCCTTGTTTCCAATCGATCTCCAATCCTGATATCCATCCTTTTTAACCAATTTGTTGATATCTTGGCTTTGTCCAAAAATCGGGATCACTTAAGCATCGTTATTAGCTTTTTATTTAATTATTACAAGCGCAGTAAATTAAGTACAAATATTTACTTTTATCGAATATATTCTAGTTATATATCTTCACTAGCATATTCTTTTCCATGTTTAATTGTTGGAATCATATCTAAAAGATTATCCGCTATAATTTTCAAAAATTAGTCCAAAACAAAAGATTTAACTTTAAAATATAAAAGAATAAATCATTTGAAACTACAAGGAATAATCATTTCTTTTTATTACTGAAATAGACAGTATAAACTACAATGAATTCATACTTTACAAATCTCTTTCTCTTTTTATTTGCATCTATTCCTTGGTAGATAAAACCTGTATTTTTCTTAAAAGGAAAAGAAACTAAACTAATTTACAAATATTAAACGGATCTAAATTCCAACAATTCCAAAAATAAAGAAGTTTACATTCCAACAAGATCAGGGTAATAATCCAAATTCATAACGTTATTATACAACCTATTTCAGATCTGGAATAAATTGCATTCAATTTAATATTCTAGATTCATACTTTTGGGACTGATTTCCAGATCAGGTTGTAAATAATTCTAAATCAATTCATAAATAAAAATATGTTGGCGATATTTATCATATTCAATTTATTGCCTACAACTCATATACAATTATCCGATTAGGCATAAAAATCAAATAAACACTAATGGAATAATTTTCATATTATAACAATCTATAAAATTTCGTACTCACTCTTTAAAAGCGATCCATATCTCCAGATCTAAAGTAGAACCTTTGATCCATCCTCAAATCCTTTATAATCCAAGAGATATGTATAAAAAGGGTATATGCATACATTAGAATTACAGATCTAATAAGATATTTGTGATTGGGAGAGAAAGTAGATACAATTATATAAATTATCTCAAATACGCGTATAGTTGATTCTCTTCTCTTATCCTTTTTATTAGATTCCTATTCTTCTTCGATTTGTATGAATATAGATATTAATATCTTATTTTTATAATTTAGAAAGAAAGTGGAGAAGAAGAAATGGCAGAGCTTCGCCATTGCCTCCAAAAAAATATGAGAAGAGAAGGAAGTGTGAGGCATGAATTTATAGGCATAAGAATCAACCTCAACCGTTTGACTTAAAACATTAAATCTAGGCCGTTGTGGCCTAGGTTTATTGCACCCGTGGTAACCCAACCGGTCGACTGTCTTATATGCATCGGTCGACCGCTACATGTCGACCGGTCGCAATGAACGGTCGGCCTATGGGCTCGGGCGGATACTTAATAAATGCTAATTTTTCTTATTTATTTATTTTCGTTCCGAATTCATTTTTCATCCGCAACTTCTTTGTTTGGACTCTGATCGTAAAACTCCAAATATGAAAGTTGCTCAGAATTACACCACAACCATAATGGTGCAAGTTTCGTGGTTAAATTCCATCGTTTGCACAAATTCCATTTTTGGAGCCTAATTAACTAACTAACTAACTAACTAATTAGATTACTAACACTAAATTACGGGGTATTACATTCTTTCCCCCTTAAAAAGAATTTCATCCCCTAAATTTCACCAATAACTAAGTCATGGTTTTGGCTCCTAATTATCCTAAACTACACAACCAATAAGTTTACAACCAATTTTGAAACCAACGTGCACAAATGCACAATGTATTACTGTATCACTATATAAATAATATGTATGCATAATGATTCTAAATCGGATCCTCCTATATGAATGCATTTCTTTTAAAAACATTTTTGGAAATATGATGCAAACAACCTACATATATATACTGGTAGTTCTATATGTATGCAGCTTTTTGAAAAATCTTTTCAGCCAAAACCTCCATACTTCTACGAATAGAAGTATGAAGCAAACAATTTTTCATCCATTTCCTACCACCCAATAATCTAATTCATTGAAAAATTGCTTCCTAAACTTTACTCCTCTGCCAAAAAAAGGAATTTAGATGGAGAAATTATCATTCTTACCACTCTATAATCTTCCTATTCTCGTAGTACAGTGGAAATTTCCTCGTTGCCCCGGATTTACTCCAAATTTTCCATGCACAAAATGCATAAGGAGGCTTATTTTCAAGCTAAACGGAATTAAGTCTAAAAATAGACTCGCGCGCGTCGTCGATAAGGTATGGAAATAGAAATTCCAATGCTGAAATAGATTTTCCCTTGTTATCACTTGCATTTAACGCATCATCGACCTTAATGCACCGCTATATCCCTAAATTCTAACTCTATATGCCTTCCCTACGTCTAACATGTGGCCTCTAAAATCAAAGATTTCATAAAAATCTTTCTCAGTTTTCAAATTTGTACGTCATTCAGAAAATAAAATCCCAAAATATTTAGGCACACATTTCCCTTGAAATAAAATTATGAACAAAAACCCTAAAAATAATTTAAGAGTCAAGATAACTAAAACACAAAACATTTTTTTTCAAAAGTGAACTTTTAAATCAAGGGAAACATTTCAAAATATTTCCTTCTTAAAAATTTTGATAAATCAAGCCACAATTTCAACGTAGTCGGAAGTCGATTATGTGCTAAACGCATAAACTAAGTTCCAAAATTCTACAACTGACCTTTACCCAAAAACTTGACATTTTATTTAAAAATGTCATCATATCTATTATTTGAAAAATTAGCTTTTAAGCAACATGAGTAATGACCCACGATATCTAAACAACTTCATCCTATCCTTCGCTAAAATTTCCAACTATTATATACTTTCAGTCTAATATTGCATTTTCTGTTAGTCAAGTGTCTTTATGAGATTCCCATATTTATACTGCTTCTTTACTATGCATATATAAGAACGGTTCGCATATGCAGAAATAATAACACAGTCAATAAATAGAAACTCATAATATCGTGTGTGCCTTTTACAAGAGACAACAAACAGTTACAATCCAAACAACCTACAGAAAAAGGACAAACACGGGAAATAATAAAAAAAGTTACAACAATCCTAAATAAAACCCTGCCTACGAACTGTGAGAAGTTCCCGCTCTGTGGTTAGAGCTCGAGCCATTGCCGCGACCTCGGAACGGTCGTAGCATGGCGGCTATGCACCAATCTCACGCTCCTAGAGCTGCTGCTCCGCCCAAACCTCTCAGAGCTCTGCTTGAACCTGACGGATAGCAACAAGCTCAGGACACAAGTATCCCTTGGCGCCCTGTGCTATCCCCTGCTGCTCTGCTGGTGGTGGTGGAGGTGTGACAGGTGGTAAGGGAATATTCATCCTCTTAATAGTGGTCCAGTCGATGGTGGAAGGGAACTTCCTTACTAATGGCTCTCCGCTCAAATTTACCTCGTAATGCCTAAACACTCGAGTGAGCAAGTGGTAAAATGGAAAGTGAGTCCTTGGGTTACCAACTCCTTGATCGATCATATGAAGCATCAAAACACGTGCCCAATTGACGACTATGCTGCTAATTATAGCATAGGTGGCTCTTGACACTAAGGTATAGATCTGGTCGAGGCTTCCCGTCTTCGAAATGAAGTTATGCTGAATGATGCGCGCGACGAGAAGGGCAACCGGTCACAAATGTCAATCCTCCAATCATTGACATTTCCAGAAAAGATATGCTGTAGAATCTTAGGATCGGTGATCTCTATGTCATATAAATCTTCTTCTACTATAGATATCTCCAAAATCCCAACGAGATCATCATCTATCATCTCGATCCGAGCTCCCTACACTTCGGACAAAACTCTGCGACATATATGCATCGAAAAAACAGACGCAGCATGGGTAATACTCCTACTCATAAGTCTCGAAGCGGAGGATCGGTGTAAGTCCTACCGCGATGAAAAGCTCTTTAAGCCCAAGAGTAGCGAAATCTTCGATTTCACTGGTCTTCCATGGAGAAAATCAAAGTCTACCGTTCTGAGATAAGTGGTGATCTTCTGCTCGCTCCGGTCAAGCCAAGCAGCTTCTTATGGAGTGAGGCCGGGATGACAAGAGAAAGAGCCGCCGGTGTGTGGCAGTGCCATAGGCTGAGAGGTGGTTGGAAGAAGGGAGAAATGGGTTTAGATCCGAAGTGGCGGTGAGGTGAGATCTGACGCACAAGAATTTTAGCCTACTTTAGGTTTGAGAAAAGATTTGGGATTGGTAGAGAAAATAGATACAATTATATAAATTACCTCAAATACAATATAGTTGATTCTCATCTCTTCTCCCTTTTATTAGATTTCTATTCTTCTCTAATTTTTATGAATATAGATATAAATATCTTATTTTTATAATTTAGAAAGAAAGTGGAGAATAAGAAATGGCAAAGCTTCACCACTGCCTCTAGAAAAATACGAGAAGAGAAGGGAGGGTTAGGCCTGAATTTATAGGCGTAAGAATCAACCTCAACCATTGAATTTAAAATATTAAATCCAGGCCATTGTGGCTTAGGTTTATTACGCCCGTGGTTACCCAACCGGTCAACTGCCTTATATGCATCGGTCGATCGCTTCATGTCGACCGGTTGTAGTGAACGGCCGGCCAGTGGGCCGGACGAATGATTAATAAACGTTGATTTTTCTTTTTTATTTTAATTTCGAATTCGTTTTTCGTCCGTCTTCTTCGTTTGAACTCCGATCGAAAAACTCCAAATATGAAAGTTGCTTAGAATCTCCACAAATACAATGTCATAAGGTTCATGGTGAAATTTCATCTTTTGCACAAATTCCATTTTGGAACCTTATTAATTAATTAACTGGCTAATTAGATAACTAATGCTAAATTACGCGGTATTACAGAAGTGATACGATCCGATCCCCTGCCTAAGAGAAGTAATACGATCTGAACCCTTGCCTAGGGGAAGGGATAGGTACCGATCCCCTACACAGGGGAAGCATTAATCTGTACTTAAGAAATTTTCTGAAGATTCAATCTCTTGGTCTCACTTGATCATTGCTTCATACCATTATCTGTGCTTGATCTCTAGACTTCATGATCACTTCTTTGGGCTACTTTCCTTGTCTATCATCGACTCTAACTTATCCAATCATTCTAGATATAGCCAGGTCAAAAGGCCGGATAACATTTGCCCCCCTCCAAAGAACATGTTGTTTCAAATATGACGTGCTTTGAATCAAAGCAAGTCAGAGTTACCGGAAAGAATTCCATTCAGTTTCCTGAATAGTAGTTATCCTTCCATCGAGTTATCTCTAAAGAGTCGTATTTCTTTCTATTTGCTGTAACGCTTGGTCGACATTAGTCAGTATAAATCTAGGATGTAATCCTTTATCATTGCCTAAGTTGGGTTCCATTGAGCTTGTCATCGAGTTAGTAGGGCTAGATTTTTTGAACTAGACTTTTCTCTCAGAAGTTCTCAGGTAATAATTCAATTTCTATCGGCTTAAGAAATCTAACATTGGGTATATACACATGCACTTATATCCATGTACACATTTTAGTCGTTGTTGGTTCTCGAGTACGTTCATACATCATCGGGTCGTTGTCAAGTCTTGTGATATGCGTTGAGTTCACACACAGAAACATTTTTTTTGAATGGAATTCAGTACTGACCTCTATAGGGGGATCGGCACTGATCTCGTACGCATATTTTTAACACTTTAGACCCATATGCAATGGGTTTCATTGCATTCTTATTGGACCTAAATATGCGTGAGATATAATCCACCTACAATCCCTCCTCTTAGTTTTATTTTTCTTTTACATTCTTCCACCGATCCCCTCTTATGCTGGTGGTTGGATTCGGGATCGGCTGTGTGAAGGAGGAGTTTGTATTAGTGGATGTAAGTTTAGGTTCGGTAGTAGGTTTAGAATCGACAGATTTTAAGCTGGTTAATGGATCGGTGATGAATTGAATAATCATAAGCATATGAAATATCAGCTTATTAGTGATGAAACTACATACCAGCTTATTTTTAACTAGCCTTGAATTGAGTTTCATAGGCACTGAATTTAACTGTCGTAGTAGATTCTCGAAACGTGGAGGATGGGATCGTAATTAACCTTCGATCGCTTATTTAATCAAGCAAACTAGGGATCAGTAGTCTGAGTAAAGGATCCCGTACACAGTGGATCGGTAGTTGAACTAAAACATTTTTGATATCCTATCAAAACAAGTAATGGATAACGTATCCATATACAGGCAGCTACACAAGGGATTGATGAAAGCGTGGAATTAGAAAGAATACGTAGCGGGGGATGGGACTAGTGCCGATCCCGTAGGTGGATCTCAAGCATATGATGAATTGACATGTACAACTGAAATAAGCTCTCTGCCTTGTGATCTTGAACTCAAATTTGGGCTTGCTTTTTTAGACGTGAACTTTAGTTTTATGCATATGCCCTGAATATTGATGACAAGCTCTTATGCATCGATAGTCCATCCCCTAAATTTGAATGTAACTTTTGCGCATAACCATCGACTTGAAATCTAGTTGAGACTGTCAGCGATGACGGTCACTCTGGTCGAACCCCCTAGTTTTTCCATAACTGTCGCATAATATTTAACTGCATTACACTACACAACACCACACTAAACTGCGTTTAGCATGGGGGAACAGTTTAATTTATCGAACAGTGACTATCTATTGAATTTGATAGTTATGGATTCCAAGCATTTTGAGTGATTATCTACAATGGTTGAAGGTCAGGCTTACAAACACGTTGAATCAAATGCCAAGTAGAGTTTAGCCTTGTGTTGCGTGCAACTGCATTGCTGGCTTTTGCTTTGTGTTTGAATCTACTTGTGTATTCTAGTAACATGCTTTCCATTTAATGTGCTCGTGATCCGTTGCTCGTCGTTCAGATTGGAATGATAGTAATTCGTCCATTAGCCTGGGCGTCGATTCAATGATTTTATCTCTAGGCATCCTTTCGATCGTAGCGTTGAGTTGTTATAAACACTAGGCATGAGTCACGGTATTGAGCTGTCATAGTCAGCCCTTGGATGATCACACTTCTGTCCCCGGTCTCGGGTTGATAGATTTACTACATTGACTGTCGAGACTCGTCATAGTTGTGTTTATACTCATGCCTAAGTTCTGAAGACTTAGAGTTAATTGATGAATGGCCGGGTCACATTCATCTTGATTCTCGTTCGTACCCCCCAAGTCAGGGGCAAATGTCGATAAGTGGACGAGCAAGTCACGTCCTCTTTAGTTTTATACTTTTTCTGTCGAATCTGTTAGTTGATGAAGGCTGAGTCATGCCTATTCTGGATTGTAACCTGGTTTCTCCTTCTTGGGAGAAGACTTTGATGCTTCATCGGATATTGAGCATGAGCTGAGTACCGGACGGTCAATCACGTCCACTTTTGGTGCAGATGTCGCCATATTTTAGGCAGGAACTGAAGAATGGTTGGCCAGCTCACATCCATTTGGTGATTCATGCTTCCCTTATCGAATCAAAGAAAAGAAATGAGCGATGGATGGTTTGATCACATCTATTTGTGGTTGTGTGGATTGACATTGACCGTCGATCTGGCAATATGATATAGAAGCTTTGGATCAATATTGCCCGTCGATTCAATGGTACGATATAGTCGGTCGCCCATAACTTCGAACGTCGTTCTGATTGATTTTGTGTTAAGGCCTCCTTGCATTCATTGTTTTAAGTCGTAAAAAACACCAAGCCAAAACTATATTGAGCTGCCATATTCAGCTTTTAGTAGTTTGTACTCCTGCCCCCAACCTTGGTCAGTAGAGCTAGTTCATGGATGGTTGAGTCACGTCCTTTTGAGTTTATACTCCTCTTGTCGGATTCAGGTCGGAGTTGATGAATGAACGGTTGAGTCACATCCACTTGTTGGTTATACTCCTTTCCATGCTCTGGGGATAAGGGTTTATCAATGGAAAGTCAAACCGCATCCATCATTTTTGTGTTTATACTCTGGTCCGCGCTTGGGGAATAGAGTTTGTTGACGAGCACTCAGTCACACCCATTTGGTGTTTATACTCCAATCCGCACTCTGGGACTTGAGTTGGTCAATGGACGGTCAAATCGTGTTCACGTTTGTTTATAATCCAGTCCACACTAGGGGACCGGATTTGGTGACGGATGGTCAAATCGCATCCAATTTTGGGTTCGGATTCTGGGTTTGTCGATGTCTGAGCAAGGCTTGAAAAGTTCGCCGTACTTCAAGCGCGAGCAAGATCATGGATGGATGGATCACATCCTCCTTGGATTGGACGATCGAATCACGTCAAGTTTAAGCTTAGGCTCTTAAACCTCCCCTTACATCCAAGGTAGGAGTCGATGTGTGGATGATCGTGTCGCGTCCACTTTCATTTGGATGTTGTTTTCGCCGAGCCTTAGGAGTAAGATGAGTGTTCTAGCAAACTTCGAGCTCGAGCAGGGGAGTGATGGTCGGCGCATCCACTTTGAGTCATGTCTTTGCCCCTAAGTCAGGGGTAAGAGTTGGAGAGCGGACGATCGGGTCATGTCTATTTCGAATTTCTCTTCTAGTCGGATCATGGTCAGAGTTAGCGAATGAACGGTCATGTATATCACATTCATTCGGAGCTAGACGGTCGGTCACGTCCATTTTTGAAAGTCTATATGAGTGGATCGTATAGGATATATATATGCAAGTATAAATAGCTAACTATATAATATAACTTGATAAATGATAGTAGCAAAGTAAATGAATATAATCACACCAGGATTTTATACTGGTTCGGACCTCCCGTCCTACGTCCAGTCTCGAAGCTCCTCTTCGGAATTTCCTTTCAACTAACCCTCACTTGACCCGGAGGAACAGGTTTACAATAGCAGAGTTTCTTTGTCAAGAATGTGTTCTATAACACGGATGTTGACTATTGAGTACAAATGCTTCCAATATATATATATATATATCTATCTAGAGAATATTTGAATGAGGAGTTCTGTATATATGGAAGAGTTAAATACAGGTAGTTGATTGCTTAGAGATCAGGTATAAGTCAGAGTATAAGAGATAAGAGCGTAAGTAAGTAAGGTGAGTCTTTCTCTTGAATTCCTGATGCTATTTATAGTGATGAAGAGTCTCTATGTGTAGTTGCCTTCATTAACAATCGTTGCATAGTTGCTCCTGTTGGTGATGAAGAGTTGTAGTGAAGAGGAGCGGATGTGTCTCTTCGGATGTGATAGTTGGAGTTTGAAATTACATAGTCGGGCCTATTTTCAAACGTCTGGAAAGTGACTTCAGACGTCTGGCCTTCATATATTTTTTGTGTCTGGTAGCATTTCAGACGTCTGAGTTTATAAACCAGACGTCTGGTCTTTACTTCTGTTTTATGTCTGGATGTATGTCAGACGTCTGATTTCAGGATCAGACGTCTGGTTTCTTCTGAGTTTGTGAACCAGAGAACTTAACCAGACGTCTGGTCTGTGCACTCAGACGTCTGGATTAGTGCATGTTGCTTTTCTTGTGTCTGTATCACTTCTTTTCGGATTCTCTCGACTTGTAGCCTCTTAATACTTCTTTTGAGTCTTGTTCTTGTCTCTTTGGTGATGTTTCTATATCAACTTCCTGTATATGTACATTTGTTTTCCATTGCATAGTTGTGATCATCGAAACCAAGGAATTGATTTCCTAACAATCTCCCGCTTTTTGATGATGACAACTATTCAATGTACTTATATATATATTTTAAATCTCCCCCTGAATATGTGCTTAGTTTTGTTGTTAAGATTATATATATATTCCTCCCCTTTTGACATTATCAAAAAGAATATATAAAAGTTTTAGGATTTCCTGAGTCGTTATCCTTCCATGGTCTAAGTGGAGACCATATATTCCTACGTTCGTGAGTCCATGGGGAGCCAGAATATCGTCTTAGGGAAGGATTTGAAGGAGTGCGATACGAAGAAGATATATCTAATGAACTACAAGGTTTTGGTAGTGGTTCATGTACATCTTTCTTTCGGGATGAGCAAAACTTTAGCGCCACTTGTTCTAGAAAACTAAGCCTTCGTGTCGTAACTTTCTGTTCGAAATAAAGCTCTCGTTGAAGATCCATCTGTTGTTTTTGGTAATGATGAATTTCATCAATTTTCTCCTTTGTATTAGGAGAAATAAACAAGGATCTTTTAGCCTTCTTATTCTCTGGAGTAAAACCCGTATGATACGAGCACCACCTATTTGTTGGTTCTTGGTTTGGTGTAGGTGTCGGAAGACATTGTGGTGTGTCTGTTGAGCTGTCCGTCGACGGTGTGGAGACGGAGATAGATATATAGGAACTCCCAAAAGACATTGTTTTTCTAAATTTTAAGAATTTGATACTTTGTATATATTTGTGATATAAATGCATGTGTATTTATATATGATGAAAAGTTTATTTATAGGAAAACTAATTTTCTAAAATTTTAATGGTTCAGAAATTCATTAATTTGTGGTAATGAAGAGGTGAACTAAATTTAGTTTTTAATTCAATTTTAGTTAAGATCTTGAAGTGAACAAATTCCTAAACTTCGTCTGAGTTTTATGAAATTTTGTTCGTTTAATGGTTTTGTAAATATGTCGGCTACTTGATTTTCGGTACTTACATATTCTAAAGATATAGTTCCTTTTCAACATTGTCTCGTAAAAAATGATGTCGTATATCTATATGTTTGGTTCGTGAGTGATTAACAGGATTTTTTGACAAATTTATAGCGCTTGTGTTATCACAATATATTGGAGATTTTTTGATAATTTTACCAAAGTCCATTAGTGTTTGTTGCATGTATATTACTTGCGCACATGCTAGAGCTGCGGAGATGTATTCAGCTTCACAAGTAGATAAAGAAACGCAATTTTGCTTTTTACTAAACCACGAAACTAAAGATTGTCCGATAAAATGACATGTTCCACTAGTACTCTTACGGTCTGTTCTACAACCACCGAAATCCGCATCGCTATATGAGACAAGTTCAAAAGGTGATCCTTTAGGATAAAACAAACCATAATCTTTAGTACTAGATAAATAACGTAAAATGCGCTTAACAGATCGTAGATGAGATTCTTTTGGTTTAGCTTGAAATCGAGCACAAAGACATACACTCATCATAATATATGGTCGACTAGCCGTTAAATATAGTAAAGAACCAATCATGCTTCGATATAACTTTTCATCAAAATCTTTTCCATTTTCATCTTTTTCTAAGTGAATAGTGGTACTCATTGGTGTTGGTTTGCTTGAAGTTTTATCCATTTTAAATCGATGTAATAAATCGTTTCAATATTTTTCTTGGTGAATAAAAATTCCATTTTCTAGTTGTTTTATTTGTAATCCTAAGAAGAAATTTAATTCTCCCATGTGTGACATTTCAAATTCATTTGTCATAATATTTGAAAAATCGTTACATAGCTTTTCGTTGGTTGAACCAAAGATGATATCATCAACATAAATTTGTACAACTAAAATATCGTTATTTTCTTTTTTAATAAATAAAGTTGTATCTATTTTTCCTATATGAAAACCAGATGTTATTAGGTGATTTTTAAGACGTTCGTACCATGCACGAGGTGCTTGTTTTAATCCATATAGTGCTTTATGTAATTTAAAAACATGATCGGGATATTTTTCATGAACAAAAAGTGGTGGTTGTTCGACGTATACATTTTCTTTAATAAAACCATTCAAAAAGCCACTTTTGACATCCATTTGAAATAGTTTAAAATTGTTATGAGTAGCAAAGGAAAGTAAAGTACGAATGGCTTCTAATCTTGCTACCGGTGCAAAAGTTTCATCGTAATCTATGCCTTCTTCTTGATTGTAGCCCTGAGCAACTAGTCGTGCTTTATTTCTAACAATATTTCCATTTTCGTCCGCCTTGTTTTTAAATACCCATTTTGTTCCTATTACTGATTGATCTTCAGGTCTTGGTACTAATTCCCATACGTTATTACGTTCAAATTGATGTAATTCTTCTTACATAGCTATTATCCAAAAATTATCATTTGAGGCTTCTTTATAATTCTTTGGTTCAAAGTTTGATACAAACGCTATATGGCTTATTTGATTTAGTTGATTTCTAGTAACTCTTGAATTAAGATCTCCAATAATATTATCTATTGGATGATTCTTAAGAATCCTAGGAGATGATAAAATAGTGTTATTTTGTATATTGGCTTCATTATTACTAGAATTTGATGAATTTTTTAGTGGAATAATTTCTTCTTCATCATTAGTCTGTTGTTTGAAAGGATTTTCATCGAATGAGACATGTAAACTCTCTTCTATAGTATTAAAAAATTCTATATGCCTTGCTACGATCTGAATACCCAACAAAGATACCTTCATCAGCTTTTGGATCAAATTTTCCTAATTTATCTTTTGTATTTAATATAAAACATTTTGAGCCAAAAGTTTTAAAGTATGATACTTTAGGTTTTTTACCAAAAAATATTTCAAAACAAGTTTGTTTAGTCATTGGACGAATAGTTACTCGATTCAATACATAACAAGATGTAGCAATAGCTTCGACCCAAAAGTGTTTTGGTAATCCGCTACTATTTAATAATGTTCGTGCGCATTCTTGTAATGTACGATTTTTTCTTTCTACGACACCATTTTGTTGGGGTGTACGAGGAAAAGAAAAATTATGAGTTATTCCTTTTTTATTGCAAAAATTTGAAAAAAGATCATTTTCGAATTCTCCTCCATGATCACTTCTAATATTTTTAATTTTCAAATTCATTTGAGTTTTAATTCGTTTTGCAAATATTTTAAACATACCAAAAGTATCGCTTTTATGTTTTAGAAATAAAGTCCATGTATATCTTGAAAAATCATCGACTATTACGAAAATATATTTGTTATGATTAATAGATCTTATTTGTGTTGGACCAAATAAATCTAAATGTAATAATTCTAATGGTTGTTTTATAGAAATATTATTTTTAGATTTAAACGAGCTTTTCTTTAGTTTACCAATTTGACAATCGTCGCATAAATTTTCTACTTTGTAACTTATTTTAGGTAACCTTCTTACTAACTCATATTTAGCTAACTTATTAATATTATTAAAATTAATATGACAAAATCGTTTATGCCATAACCATGGATCATCATGTTTGGCAGTTAAGCATAAGTTTGAATTTTTATTAATATTCATGTTTAATACATAAATATTTTTGTTTCTAAAACCTTCAAAAATGAGTTGTTTGTTATTATCTAAAATATTACATCTATCTTTTTCAAAATTTATTTGAAAACCTTTATCACATAATTGACTAATGCTTAACAAGTTGTGTTTTAAATTTTCTACTAGTAAAACATTTGTAATAATAGGAGAGTTAGATATACCAGAGTTGATGACTTCTCCATTGCCGATGACAAATCCCTTTGAATTGTCTCCAAATGTTACCGTTCCACCATCGACGTATGTTATATTTGATAACATTTTTGAATTTCCGGTCATATGTTTGGAGTAACCGCTATCTAGTATCCATTTCTCCTTATTTTTTATTTTGGGTACCTGCAAGATAAAAAATGTTTTAATTGGTACCTATATATTTGATTAGGGTCCTAATTGTTAGAAAAAGGTAGCCACACCCAAGATGGTTTGGTACCTTTATAAATATAGTTTTTATTATAGACTACATTTTCTAAGTAATTACTGATATGCTTTTGTCTAATCAAATTATTATTTGTTTTAGGAACCCAAATTTTCATATTTTTGGTATTCAATTTTTGTTTAGATAAACTTCTAGTTTCTATATAATTAATATTTTTAGCATTATTTTCCTTTTGTTTAGAACATTTTTTAAATCCTATTCCATTTCTATTACCTGATGGTTTTGATGTTTTGATAAGATTTTCCAAATCTTGTTTTCCTTTGTTGAATTTTGATACATTATTGGTAATTTTATCTAATTTTTCTTTTAATTCTCTATTTTCTGTTTTCAATAATTCAATATTATTTTTAAAATCAACATTTCTTTTAGCAAATTTTCCTTTTCTAGAGTAATGTTCTCACTTTTTATCACATTATTTCTTAATTTTTCTTGAGATATTTCAAGTTCTTCTTCTAAAATAGCTTTTTCATCTTTCAACATTCCTACTTCAAGTTCTAATCTATTTATTTTTACTATATATTCTTTGTTCAATTTTTTAATTTGTCTAAATTTATCATCTAATTCCATGCTAAGTTCAAATAATTCTTCATAGCTAAGTTCCAGACATACCTCATCTTTTTGTGCCATAAAACATACATTAGCTTGTTCTCCGTCACTATCGCTATTACTTTCTAAAGATAAAGAATCGGAGTCATCCCATGTTACTTTGAAAGCTTTCTTCTTTTTGAGTTTTTCAAATTTGCTCTTCTTTTTATCATTGTTAAGTTTTGGGCAATCCTTTTTCATGTGTCCGTATTGATCACATTCATAACACTTAATTTGAGATAGATTTGTTGAGTTGGTCTTTCCTTCTTTTTGAAACTTGGTCATCTTTCTAAATTTCTTGAATCTATTATAGTTTTTGGCAATAAATACTATCTCATTTTCATCTAAATTTGAGTCATCATTCTTTATTGATGGAAATGCTATGTTCTTCTTCTCCGAATTTAATTCTTTACGTGCCTGTAAATTAGCTTCATAGGACATCAAATTTCCTATCAACTCTTCAACTTTGAGAGTAGAAAGATCGTTAGCTTCTTCAATGGCTAATACCTTTCTTTCCCAATCAGGTGTTAAAGAGTTGAGTATTCGAGAAACTAAATCAAAATCAGTAAACTTAACTCCTAATGCCATCAGATCATGTTGAATAGTTTGAAATCTAGAATACATGTCTACTATAGTTTCATTTTGTTTCATTTTAAATGATGAAAATTGGTTTTGTAAGATTGAAATTTTAGTTTGTTTGACCTTTGTTGTACCTTCATGTGTAATTTGTAAGGTACGCCAAATATCAAACGCAGTTGTACATAACATGACTCGTGAAAATTCATTTTTGTCTAGTGAGCAAAACAAAACATTCATAGCTTTAGCATTATTTGATGCTAAGGTCTTTTGTGCATCGGTCCATGTGTTCATAGCAGTAGTTGGAGCTTCATATTTATCTTGAGTGGCTGACCAAATTTCTAAACCATTAGCTTCCATAAAAATTCTCATACGTGTTGACCAATATGAATAATTAGAGCCATTAAAAAGTGGAGGTCGTGCTGTGGATTGTTGTAACGACCCAGAATTTTGAACAATTTAAATTGAAAATATTTAATTAATTTTAAATATTTGAATGATGGTTTAGTTTGAATTCTCAATATAACTATGAATTTAGCGATTAAATTATAAAATTTAATCTATTGTAAGTTGAATAAAAATTTGAATCTTCAGTTTTAAGCTGAAGAAAAATATTTCAAAAGCTTTTAAAAATTTATATTGATGACACTGAAGATAATAGAAGCTTCAGAATTGAATTTGAAAGTGATTTGATTAGTTTTGAAATTATATCGTTTGAACCGATATTTAAAAATAGCCTTCCGAGGCACAGTCTCGGAATTCGACGAAACCAATTCCATTGGGTCCGTAATATTGAATTATTACCGGATTTCAAATTTCGTATTTTTCGGAGTTGTTATGTGAGCACACGGTAAATAAACGTGTTGAAATTTGTATCGAAAACAAATTAATTTTTTTTTTAAAAAAGAGGGGGCTTATCACATCAGCACGTTATCTCCTTGAATTATGCCGAAGACCACGAAATAGATCGTGCAAAGCTTACCCCTTTCATTTCAAAGTAATGGCCAATACTTTAATATTTATCTCACTCTCCATCTCCAGTTTTCAAAATCGAAAACTAAATTTAAAATTGACGAGCTTTGCAAATCTTCTGCCTCGTTCAAAAATCGAACGCAACTCCTTCGTTCAGTAAAAATAAATGGCCGCATACAGGAAGTTCAAAAGAAAAAAAATCGATTTCTTTCACTCCTCTCGTTCAAATTAATGGCTGCCTTGTTTAACTTTAGCCGTTTACCCCCTTTCTTTCTTTAAATCGAAACAAAACCAAATTCGAGAGTTCCTCGTCTTCATCAAATCCCACGGCAGCTCGCAAGTGTTTGGGATGTCGCGGGTTACAAGGCGATCGCGATTTGGTGGGAGGGTCGACCTCGCGTAAGTGAACAGTGGTTAGGGCAGGGGAATCAATTGCGGTGACTTCGGCAAAGGGGCGTTCGAGCTCGGCTTTGGGGATATCATGAGTGGCACGGTGAAGTTGTGGAGTTCGGCAGGAAATACGGTTCAGGCGCGCGATTGTGTGAAGTCTGGAGCGATCGCGATGCTGAGGCAATGGAGGAAATCAGCGGCGAACTGGGATGGTCGGCGATTTAGGGTTTTCGCGAGTGGGCTAAGGCTCGAATTCAAATTGCTGTGAGGTATCCCATTTTTAATCTAGTTAATAAATGTTATATGCAGATTTTTTTTTTCTATATAGAAAAGTTTTGAACTGCAACAAAGTGTATAAATATATACAGATTTTATATTTCAAAATTTAATAATAAAACATATATAGATAAATATATGGATGTGGTAAAAGCAGTTTTAAATTTTAAGTTGTTCTTAACTTAGTTTAATTTGATTTAACTGTATATAGGAAATCAGAAAGTAAACATGTATGCATCTATATAAATATGCATACAGATAATTTAAATTTACTAAGTTATATTAAAAATAATTTATTAAGGTGATTTATGTGGCTAGTAAACTTATTTAACTGTTGGTCACTAGAAAATATATGTCTAACTTTTACAGTAAAAAGTAGAAGATTTGTATTTTTGTTTATTTATTTGCAGAAAATAAAATATAAATGTTTGGTGATTAATTTATTTTATTAAACTACTTAATCATTTTGACTACTGAAAATAAATTTATTTAAAGGTAATTGGTTTAAAATAAAATCATTGAATAATTAAAATTACTAAATGGAAATTTATTATTTGATTATTTCGAATATTTATCAACTGTATATAATTATTTATACAAGGTTAAAAATGGAGAAATGGTCAAAATGGAAAATGGGATTGCAAAATAAAAGCAAAGGTGAGATCTTCTCACTCAAAATATATTCGGATTGCAGTTATTCATTGTTTGACTGTAAGGATGTGATATTAGATATAGTAGGATATATCTATATATAGCAATATATATATTGGCATATGTATATATTGCAGTTGTGATTTCCCGCACTATATAGCGGATGAGACCATATTGCACCGTTAGTAAGCGGATGATAAATTTATAAATCCCATATACCGCGATATTCCACCTCGAAGTGGAATTGGTATTGTGCTAACGTCTGTGGATGCAGGGAAACAGGTTGGAGGGATCCAACTGGATTCCTCACCAGTATTTATTTGATTACAGATATTGTGATATTTTTTATTATCATATGTTGATATATGATGTTTGGATGTCGTGATTGACTAATTTGTGTGTTGCATCATCGGATCCATTTTTGAAAGTTTAAAAAAATACGATGTTGATTTTAAAAGGGATTTTTAAAGTGATTTTTGAAATAAATAGATGATTGATTTATAAAATGGTTTAAATTGAGATTTTTGAATTTTTGTAAACGGTTTATATAAAAGATTTATAAAATTGATATTTTATAAATTAAAATATTGGAATTTAAAACGGGTTTTTATAAGTGTTAAAAATGAAATATTTATGGATTTATAAATTGTGAAGTTAAAAATGAATGAAATTGTAGAATAAAAGATTTATAAGAAATTAACTTATAAATTGGATTTTTGCCTTTAAATGGAATATTGATCGAACTTGTTAATAAAGGAGATTTATAAATCAAAGTTTTTATAAAATAAAAAGGTGAATTTATAAACATTGTTTGTAAATTCGAAATCAATTGAATTTGATGAATTAAACGTAGAAGTTATTAAAGGAGATATATTCGTGATTTTGGACAGCGAATTATCCTTTAAGTTAAATGTTGTAAATAATAAGAGTTGGTTGGGAATTTTATTCACGATTTTGGATAGTGGATAGTCCTTTAAATAAAATGTGTAGAAAATAGTGGAATTTGGTTAGTGAAGTATATTCACGAATTTGGACAGTGAATATATTATTAAGTAAAATGGATCTGTTTTGGGAAAGGGATATTGGAATAGAATGAAAACGATTTAACGATGTTTTAAATTGTGTTAAATATCGAAATCATAGATTTCAACATCCATTGTTGAAATAGACGTTTTCGAGGAAGAAGGAAATGGTGGACTATAACACTGTTGTTATAGTAAATGATTTCCGAAAGGAAATGTTTTATATAGTATTGGGATTTACATATCTATCTTAATTCCGAATCCCTATACTAGTGATTTTGAGTCGTCGTAACGATGTTTTACGTAACATTCGTTTTGACTCAAATAGATGTTGTTATAGTAAATGATTTCCTTGAAGAATGAAATATATACTTAATTTTGATTTAAGTATATCGAATATTTTCAAATGTTGAAAATAAATAAGATTTGTGAATTACTTAATCTGTACGCTAAGCTAGAATTGGATGCATGGTTTGTTGATTGCTATGAATGGTAGGCGTACAGAATAGTCTTTGATTGCTTTGTTTGCTTGGAATTTCGGGGGCGAAATTCCTAAGGGGGAGAGAATGTAACGACCCGTATTTCTCACGGATCGAAAAGTTCGTCAAATCTGGAATTTTTGCATTTTTAAGTCATTTCAGATTTTTAGGCAAATTTGTCTAAGTCCTAGGTCGTGAACGACCTAAGAGCTAAGTCGTGACCGAGTTAAGGGATTCGGCGAGTTAGTGTTAGGTCGTGGGTTAGTTGGAGCGACCTATAAAAATTATGCAACCTAGGATTTGGTTAAGTATTAGGTCGGCAGGGCGAGTTAACGACCTAAAGAACTGACCGACTTAAGGATATGGCGACTTAAGGGTAGGCAGACCTAGTGGAGTTAGCGACCTAGTGGTTACCGGGTTAGCATGGTTAGGTCGGCAACGACCTAGGAGAGCTGGGGTAGCAAGTTACCGACTTAGTAAAGTGAGCGACCTATGGGATTGACCGACCTAAGAAATAAGCTGGTTAACGACTTAGTAGTTAAGTCGTTGGACGACCTAAGGGGTTGAGTATTAAGTGTTAGGTCGTAACACTGTTAGGTCGCGTGGGTTGTTAAGTTGTTAGGTCGCAAGGTTTTATAAGTCGTAGGTCGTAGAGAGGCAGTCTGTGTTAGGTCGCTGGGTTTCGTCTAAGTGTTAGGTCGTAAGTCATATAAGTGTTAAGTCGTGCATAGTTAAGTCGCGCAGTGTTAAGTCGAATGGTGCTAAGTTGTTAAGTCGTCCAGGCGACTTAGGAGGGAACGCGCGTATGTTAGGTCGTGAGGCACGAATAAGTTAGGTCGCGCGCATGTTAAGTCGTAGGCTTGGTCTGTTAGGTCGGAGTTGTTGGCTAAGGCTTTAGGTCGTAGGTCGGTATAGTGTTAAGTCGGCAGCGACTTAAGGAGATAGCCGAGTTACGACTTAAGGGCAGTTTTCAGCTATAAATAGGAGAGCTTCTCTTCATTTTTGGGATCCGGATTTTGAAGCAACGAAGTGCTGCCATTTTGAGAGCTCGACTTCTACACTTCTTCACTTCTTTTCTCCACTTTAATCTAGTGCTTCCATCCATCCTAATCGAAGATCAAGATTGAAGATTCAAGAGCTTAGATTGAAGATCTTCATCTTTTCAAGAGAGATTTCTTCATTTGAAGCGGATTTGTGATAGATCTAGCTTAGTTCTTCGCTGTCCAGATCTGAAGTTGATATCTTTTGGATTGTTTAGGTGATTTGGTGAGTGGTGATTATCTCTCACACGGATCCAAAGGAGTATATCGGATTGTTGGCTCGTTATGGTGTTAAAATAGTGATTTCCATGCATTTTCTTCATCCTATGTGTAGATCCATATAGATCCATTGTTCATGATGATGTTACATCCATTTTATCATATGTTAACCTATGCAAGTTCATTCATCAAGTTTGTAGAGATATAATCCATGTTTTCATGCTTATTGGACTTTCAACCCTTTAATTACGAAAATGCCATTATTGTTATAATTGTCTACTTAGATCATTTTTGAATGCTTGATTGCTTGGATTGATGTTTGATTTGATTGATTGTTATGAACTAGATGATTGATGATTAGATTTAGATCGAAGGTGATTCAAAAGCTAAGGGAAAGGCTCTTGAATTGGAAAAGCTGCTCGTGGCATATGTAGCGGGATGATGAAGCTCCTATGCATAGATTTGATGATGTGAAGTTGAGATGAAGCTTTGCGAGGATGTAATGAAGCGAGGCATCATATGATGAAGACTTGGTCTAATCCAGGCGGGATCATTCCAAGCATGTTGATAACTCGGTGATATGATTCGAGTTGAGGATAATGGATGCTCGAGAGGCGCTTGAGCTAGTATGGCAATAGTCGTCGAGGAGGATGACTAGGAGGTTGAGATCTCATCGTTGTTGAAGGTTCTAGCATGCTCTAAGCAAGAGTACATGGGGACGCCCAAAAGACTAAGTTGATGGTCAAGTACTCTGGGTAGATTCGATAATCCTAGGCACGGGTCACGATGACGTGCGGGAGTTATGTCTAGAACCGGGGTTACCATTAGCCCTTGACGGACGGCTGAAAGAATGTGCCGGTCATTCAATTAACGGTGATATCGCAACAATGATAACAGTGATAGCCGAGTCATGGATGTTTGGTTGTATCGTCATTCGGTCTCAAGAGCGGTATTTCCTGGGTGCTTATCTGACCTTTGTTTTAGACCTTGGGATTTGTACTTGGAAAACATCGCTCTTGACTCGAGTGACAATTGCTTTACTTTAAATTGTATGCTCTGCTATGTTTGCTTCTGCTTAGTGTGTGTCTGGGGGCTATCACTGTAGAATGAGGTTGGAGTGGGAGGGTTGTATTCCTATTCCTTTTCCTTTATGCTCTTTTGGTATGTTGTTAGTTAATTTACTGCTCACTAAGACTGTTGTCTGACTCAAGGCTTTATGTTTTTAATTCTTATTGCCTTGGGCTGTTCGTCCATTTTGGGACGGGCAGACTAGGTAGCAGGTGACAGGTGCTGTTCTCTTCTCACGATGCTGATATCGAAGACGAGCTGGAGGATTGCATATTATCTTCTTATTATATGTACTGGATATTCCGCTGTTTTGTATTCTCTGAGAGATATGTAGTGAGGCTGGATGTATTGACTATGTGGATGCTTGTATTCAACTATTATGGAGTTTTATATGATGTCATTTTGTTCTGTAAAGCTTCACTATACATATGTTCTATTGTATTTTGTCCATGCGCTGTGAGTAATACGATAGATTCTTTCGTTTTAAATCTTACCTTGACAATCGTCCATGGTCGCCTGGCACACTTTACAGCGCACTATCTCTAGATTCGGTGCAGGGGTCATGGGCGGTCGTCACATTTGGTATCAGAGCATTGGTTAATCGATTTTACCCAACGCTCGCTGTCGTAACTACGTATGAGAGACGTAATTGTAATTTGATGGATGATTACTATATATAATATAGTAGTTTAGCAGTAAGTTAGTCCTTTATGCAGTTGTTTCTCTAGATGTTCTAATCATTCCTTTTTATAGATATTGAGAATGAGTCGAAGAGGGAGACCAGCTGCTAGGGAAGGCCGTGCTACTGAAGAGACTGCTGATTATGCAGCCATGTTCGAAGCTATGATGACTTCGATCATGAGGAGGATACCAGTTCCGGGAGCGGCAGTTGATGTTGGAGTTCAAGCTCAAGCTCTAAAACCGGTGGATTTTGCTAAGTTGTGTAAGGACTACACTGCTCTTGGAGGAAAGGTTTTCTTGGGAACAGAATCAACTATCGAAGTCCAGAGATGGATAGATGCTTGTAGAAGGATCTTTGGTGATTTGGGAATTGATGATGCAACTAAGAGGAAGTTGGCATCAAGGCAGCTTCAAGGGAGAGCCTCTGATTGGTGGAACTCTATTACCATCACTACTCCGGAAGAAGAGATTACTTGGGAACAATTCCAAGTCAGATTTGAAGCTAAGTTCATTTCTACAGCTCAGAAGTCTGTTCTGTTCAAGAGGTTTGTGGAGCTCAAGCAAGGTGGAAGATCAGTTCTTGAGTATGTTTCTGAGTTCGAAGCTTTGTCCAAGTATGCTCGGTCATATATTGAATCTGCTTATCAGAAGAATGAGAAGTTTGTGACGGGCTTGGATAGTTATCTTGGGAGACAGTTGGTGGATCATTTGGACGATTCATTTGAGAAGCTTGTGGAGAAAGCTCTTAGGCATGAGAGTCTGTTTCCTAAGGAAGGACCTGTTGTTGCTGTTACCAAGGGAGAATCTAAACCACAGCAGGGTGGAAACCAGAAGAGGAAGCAGCAGCAGCAGAAGGGTAAGGATGGCCAGAAGAAGCCGAAAGGCGAGGTGACTTGCTACAATTGTCAGCAGAAGGGCCATTTCTCTAAGGATTGTAAGAATCCGAAGGCACCGATGAAGTGTCACAACTGTGACAAGCCGGGACATTTCAGGAAGAATTGTCCAGAACCAAGGAAGGACAGGCAGATTGTGCAAGCCTATGCTTTAGGAGCTGTTCCGTCGTCTTCGAAAGCTCCTACTGCTGAAGAGAAGGGAAAAAGTGTGGTTGTTCAAGGTACTCTTTTCCTATGTGGTGTTCCAGTTAGAGTTCTGTTTGATACTGGAGCGTCGCACTCGTTTGTTTGTAATGAACTAGTAGGCCGGTTAGGTTTGGAACCGGATATTGTTGATAGGCCATTGGTTGTGACTAATCCAGTTGGGGGTTCGTCTTGTTTGTGTATGTTATGCCGTGGTCTAGTTGTATCGAGTCATGGTTGCTCTTTTGTTTGTGATTGTTTTGTTCTGAACTTTGCGGGGTTCGGAATTATTTTGGGTATGGACTGGCTTAGGAAGTATGCGGCTAAGGTTGATTGTGAGAGGCTGGAGGTGACAGTCGAGAATGTGGAAGGGCGAAAGATTGTGATACGATGTAAGCATGAGGAAGGCGTCTTCATGAGCTTCATGTATTCGCTAGTTGTTCCACGGGATGGACTGTCTTTAGTGCCGATCGCAAATAGATTCGAGGATGTCTTTGACGAAGTCAAAGGGTTGCCGCCGCATAGAGAGATCGAGTTTCGTATAGATCTAGTTGAAGGAGCCAGACCTGTTGTGATGCCTCTTAGGCGGATGGCGCCTAGGGAACAGCAGGAGTTGAGGGTGCAAGTTGATGACCTTTTGCAGAAAGGATTCATTCGGCGTAGTGTGTCCGAGTGGGGTGCACCAGTTGTGTTTGCAACCAAGGCAGATGGGTCGTTGAGATTGTGTGTGGATTATCGTGAGCTGAATAAGGTGACTAAGAAGAACAAGTATCCATTGCCGAGAATAGATGACTTGTTTGATCAGCTTCACGAAGCTAAGGTGTTTTCTCAGATGGATTTGGCAACGGGATTTCACCAGTTGAGAGTGGCTAAGGATAGTGTGCCGAAGACTGCTTTTAGGACACCATCTGGTTTCTTTGAGTGGCTGGTAATGCCGTTTGGATTGACTAATGCGCCAGCATATTTTGTGGATCTTATGAATAGAGTGTTCAGAGATCAGTTGAACAAGTTCGTACTTGTGTTCGTGGATGATATTCTGATTTATTCCAGAACTGAAGAAGAGCACAAGACGCACTTGCATATTGTTTTGGAGATCTTGCGAAAACATCAACTGAAGGCTAAGTTTTCGAAGTGTCACTTCTGGAAGAGTGAAGTGAGGTTCTTAGGCCATGTGATTTCTGGAAGTGGAATAGCGGTTGATCCCGCTAAAGTGGCAGCGATCCAGGATTGGGTTAGACCTAAGAATGCATCAGATGTGAGAAGTTTTCTCGGATTAGCAGGATATTATCGACGGTTTATCAAAGACTTCTCCAAGGTAGCTGCACCGTTAACAGGATTGACGAAAAAGAACCAAGTGTTCAGTTGGGATGCTAAGTGTGAGCAAGCTTTCGGAATCCTGAAAGAGCGATTGACGAGTGCTCCTGTTTTGACTATTCCAGGTGGGAATGATGAGATGGTGGTTTACACCGACGCATGTGGTACTGGACTTGGAGCAGTGCTGATGCAGAAGGATAAAGTTGTTGCATATGCCAGTCGACAACTGAAGCCGCATGAAAGGAATTACCCAACTCATGATTTGGAATTAGCGGCGATTGTATTTGCTCTGAAGATGTGGAGACATTATCTGTTGGGAGTTCGATTCGAGTTGTTTACGGATCATAAGTCGTTGAAGTATCTTTTCTCCCAAAAGGATTTGAATCTTCGGCAGCAACGTTGGCTAGAGTTTTTAGCATCATATGATTTTGGTATAGCTTATACTCCGGGAAAAGGTAACGCAGTGGCAGATGCGTTAAGTCGAAGACATGCAGGATTGGGAGCCATGTTTTCAGAATGGAAGAGTCTCGAGTATTTAGCTGGGTTTGACTTCAGGCCTAGATGCGAATTGGAACCTGAGATGTTGGCAAACTTATCAATAAGACCCACTCTTGTGGAAAGGATTGGTGAGAGCCAAAAGCGAGATGGTAAGCTTGTCAAGATTATCCGTGAATTGGAATCTGGGTTGGATCCAGAAAAGGATAAAGGATTCGAGGTCGATCGAGAGGGTTGGCTTCGGAAGCAAGGACGACTAGTTGTTCCCGATATAGATGAATTGAGGAGTGAAGTTCTGAAGGAAAGTCATCACTCGAAGTTGACAATTCATCCAGGTGGAAACAAGATGTATCGGGATATGAAGAGAACCTACTACTGGGAAGGCATGAAGAAGGATGTTGGAAATTTTATTTCCAAATGTATGAATTGCCAGTTGGTAAAAGCCGAACAGAAGAAGCCAAGTGGATTGCTTCAGCCATTAGAAGTTCCTACATGGAAGTGGGAACAAGTGTCGATGGATTTTATCGATGGATTGCCTAGAACCAGAACGGGAAATGAAGGGATTTGGGTCATTGTGGATCGTTTGACCAAGAGTGCAAGATTCATTCCAGTTCGATCGACTAGGACTGCATCAAAGTTGGCTGAGTTGTATGTTAAGTGGATAGTTCGATTCCATGGTATTCCGAAGAGTATAGTGAGCGATCGAGATCCATTGTTCACTAGTGGATTTTGGAAGAGCTTCCAGGAAGTCTTGGGAACCGAGTTGTGTTTGAGTACAGCTTATCATCCCCAAACAGATGGTCAGACTGAGAGAGTCAACCGAGTTTTGGAAGATCTCCTCAGAGCTTGTGTTTTGGATTTCGGAGGATCATGGGAAGATCACCTTCATTTGGTGGAGTTTGCCTACAACAACAGTTACCAGTCAAGTATTGGTATGGCACCATATGAGGCATTGTATGGAAGACCGTGTAACTCTCCGACATGTTGGTTGGAAACTGGGGAAAAGTTGATGCTTGGGCCAGAGATGATTCGTCAGACTTCAGATTTTATAGAGATCATTCGGCAACGAATGAAGGCAGCCCAAGATCGTCAGAAGAGTTATGCTGATAAACGTCGTAAGGATTTGGAGTTCGACGTAGGTGAAATGGTTTTTGTGAAGATTTCTCCACTGAAGAATGTCATCCGATTCGGGAAGAAAGGAAAATTGACTCCGAGATTTGTTGGACCATTCCCGATCATCGAGCGAATTGGAAAGCTCGCCTACAGATTGGAGTTACCAGAGAAGATGTCGAGTGTGCACAATGTTTTTCATGTATCATATCTACGGAAGTATGTGCACGACTCGAGTACGGTGGTTTCTGCTGATAGCTGTGAAGACTTAGAAGTTGATCCAGTCGATAGAAGACCTCGTAAGCCGCTTCGTGTTGTTGAAACCGACACGAAACAGCTTAGGAGAAAGGTAGTTAAGTTGCTCAAGATACAATGGAGTGAAGATGATAACGACTGTACGTGGGAGGTGGAAGAGAGGATGAAGGCAGCTCATCCTGAACTCTTCAAGGTATGGCCCTAAAGTGTCGTCTCATCTCACGATATTGTAACTTGTTCTAAGTCTTAGAATTCTGTACGCTAAGCTAGAATTGGATGCATGGTTTGTTGATTGCTATGAATGGTAGGCGTACAGAATAGTCTTTGATTGCTTTGTTTGCTTGGAATTTCGGGGGCGAAATTCCTAAGGGGGAGAGAATGTAACGACCCGTATTTCTCACGGATCGAAAAGTTCGTCAAATCTGGAATTTTTGCATTTTTAAGTCATTTCAGATTTTTAGGCAAATTTGTCTAAGTCCTAGGTCGTGAACGACCTAAGAGCTAAGTCGTGACCGAGTTAAGGGATTCGGCGAGTTAGTGTTAGGTCGTGGGTTAGTTGGAGCGACCTATAAAAATTATGCAACCTAGGATTTGGTTAAGTATTAGGTCGGCAGGGCGAGTTAACGACCTAAAGAACTGACCGACTTAAGGATATGGCGACTTAAGGGTAGGCAGACCTAGTGGAGTTAGCGACCTAGTGGTTACCGGGTTAGCATGGTTAGGTCGGCAACGACCTAGGAGAGCTGGGGTAGCAAGTTACCGACTTAGTAAAGTGAGCGACCTATGGGATTGACCGACCTAAGAAATAAGCTGGTTAACGACTTAGTAGTTAAGTCGTTGGACGACCTAAGGGGTTGAGTATTAAGTGTTAGGTCGTAACACTGTTAGGTCGCGTGGGTTGTTAAGTTGTTAGGTCGCAAGGTTTTATAAGTCGTAGGTCGTAGAGAGGCAGTCTGTGTTAGGTCGCTGGGTTTCGTCTAAGTGTTAGGTCGTAAGTCATATAAGTGTTAAGTCGTGCATAGTTAAGTCGCGCAGTGTTAAGTCGAATGGTGCTAAGTTGTTAAGTCGTCCAGGCGACTTAGGAGGGAACGCGCGTATGTTAGGTCGTGAGGCGCGAATAAGTTAGGTCGCGCGCATGTTAAGTCGTAGGCTTGGTCTGTTAGGTCGGAGTTGTTGGCTAAGGCTTTAGGTCGTAGGTCGGTATAGTGTTAAGTCGGCAGCGACTTAAGGAGATAGCCGAGTTACGACTTAAGGGCAGTTTTCAGCTATAAATAGGAGAGCTTCTCTTCATTTTTGGGATCCGGATTTTGAAGCAACGAAGTGCTGCCATTTTGAGAGCTCGACTTCTACACTTCTTCACTTCTTTTCTCCACTTTAATCTAGTGCTTCCATCCATCCTAATCGAAGATCAAGATTGAAGATTCAAGAGCTTAGATTGAAGATCTTCATCTTTTCAAGAGAGATTTCTTCATTTGAAGCGGATTTGTGATAGATCTAGCTTAGTTCTTCGCTGTCCAGATCTGAAGTTGATATCTTTTGGATTGTTTAGGTGATTTGGTGAGTGGTGATTATCTCTCACACGGATCCAAAGGAGTATATCGGATTGTTGGCTCGTTATGGTGTTAAAATAGTGATTTCCATGCATTTTCTTCATCCTATGTGTAGATCCATATAGATCCATTGTTCATGATGATGTTACATCCATTTTATCATATGTTAACCTATGCAAGTTCATTCATCAAGTTTGTAGAGATATAATCCATGTTTTCATGCTTATTGGACTTTCAACTCTTTAATTACGAAAATGCCATTATTGTTATAATTGTCTACTTAGATCATTTTTGAATGCTTGATTGCTTGGATTGATGTTTGATTTGATTGATTGTTATGAACTAGATGATTGATGATTAGATTTAGATCGAAGGTGATTCAAAAGCTAAGGGAAAGGCTCTTGAATTGGAAAAGCTGCTCGTGGCATATGTAGCGGGATGATGAAGCTCCTATGCATAGATTTGATGATGTGAAGTTGAGATGAAGCTTTGCGAGGATGTAATGAAGCGAGGCATCATATGATGAAGACTTGGTCTAATCCAGGCGGGATCATTCCAAGCATGTTGATAACTCGGTGATATGATTCGAGTTGAGGATAATGGATGCTCGAGAGGCGCTTGAGCTAGTATGGCAATAGTCGTCGAGGAGGATGACTAGGAGGTTGAGATCTCATCGTTGTTGAAGGTTCTAGCATGCTCTAAGCAAGAGTACATGGGGACGCCCAAAAGACTAAGTTGATGGTCAAGTACTCTGGGTAGATTCGATAATCCTAGGCACGGGTCACAATGACGTGCGGGAGTTATGTCTAGAACCGGGGTTACCATTAGCCCTTGACGGACGGCTGAAAGAATGTGCCGGTCATTCAATTAACGGTGATATCGCAACAATGATAACAGTGATAGCCGAGTCATGGATGTTTGGTTGTATCGTCATTCGGTCTCAAGAGCGGTATTTCCTGGGTGCTTATCTGACCTTTGTTTTAGACCTTGGGATTTGTACTTGGAAAACATCGCTCTTGACTCGAGTGACAATTGCTTTACTTTAAATTGTATGCTCTGCTATGTTTGCTTCTGCTTAGTGTGTGTCTGGGGGCTATCACTGTAGAATGAGGTTGGAGTGGGAGGGTTGTATTCCTATTCCTTTTCCTTTATGCTCTTTTGGTATGTTGTTAGTTAATTTACTGCTCACTAAGACTGTTGTCTGACTCAAGGCTTTATGTTTTTAATTCTTATTGCCTTGGGCTGTTCGTCCATTTTGGGACGGGCAGACTAGGTAGCAGGTGACAGGTGCTGTTCTCTTCTCACGATGCTGATATCGAAGACGAGCTGGAGGATTGCATATTATCTTCTTATTATATGTACTGGATATTCCGCTGTTTTGTATTCTCTGAGAGATATGTAGTGAGGCTGGATGTATTGACTATGTGGATGCTTGTATTCAACTATTATGGAGTTTTATATGATGTCAATTTGTTCTGTAAAGCTTCACTATACATATGTTCTATTGTATTTTGTCCATGCGCTGTGAGTAATACGATAGATTCTTTCGTTTTAAATCTTACCTTGACAATCGTCCATGGTCGCCTGGCACACTTTACAGCGCACTATCTCTAGATTCGGTGCAGGGGTCATGGGCGGTCGTCACATTTTTGAAAACAGAAGGATTACCGTCGAGTTACTCTACATCGCCTGATCTCCGATATAGAGGTTTTATCACCCTTAGTGACGGGAAGTCCGGACGTGATTAGAAAATTATTCGGATGTGCAAGGGCTTCGTGAGAAGTGCCTTCGGTTCTGTTCGATCCCGAAACAGACTTGTATGTTTGTGTGTCTGACGTTACAAATTGAGATATAAAGCTGATTTCTTTCAAATACATTTCTGTTGGTGGCGGAGAATTTATTCTCTTAGCTTAACACCCTTCTCTGAGACGTACGAGCTCAGAGGTTATGTAGTTGAAATTTATCAGTGATATACTCCCAATTTGGTAACGTGGCATGCTGAGTGTTGCTGTGAAATGATCGTTGTTTGATCATTTGTGATATGATCATTTGTTTGATCATTTATCTTTGTGATCATTACTTTGATCATTTGTTTGACCCGAAGCATGGCTTTGTGACAAAGCGTAGCTTTGTGGACGAGACTTCGTCGGACCTCACACCTCGGAAATGGTCAAAACAGGAAGGATGCAGCAAGGTTATTAGGGGGTAGCACCCCTTTAGTGTATGTCATTCCTTCTGGATAGAGGTGGTATCATGGTATGGAGCCCATATACTTAACCTATGTGGTTGCTGCAAATTTATTACTTTGTGGTTGTTGGAATCGAGGATCCTCGGATATAGATCGGTTACGATCGGGGGATGACATATTCGTGTCAGTAGTTACCCAGTTAGGGGTAACCCGGCCTTGTGTTGGAAGAGATCTAACCGTAATGTTAGGTTATTTCTCGGGTCGTCTTTCCAGGGGTGTACCTATGTGGCAATGGGAAGTTCCTTGGCCTGACCATTTGTTGGAAATCCAAAGAAACAATACGTGACTTGTACGGTTTTAGTTGTATTACCTGCTATGGAATGTGGCGGTAACCTGCTATTGAACATAGTAGCTATAGTAGGCATAAGTGCGGAATGCCTATGCTGGCTAAGATTTATATTATACTTTCGAAAAGTTTTCTACACTATGCACTAATAATAATATCAAAAAGATTTGATTTTGCATAGTAAGCATCTTTGACTATCATAAGAAGAAATCTCCTCCAATTCTGCGTTTGCATTGTGTGTGTGGCGGGAGGTCTTATGGTAGTTTCATTTTCCAAAAGCATTTCGAATAAATTTTATTTTCTTTGTGAAAAATAACTGTTTTACGATCTCACACCAGTCACCATGACTGACTCGGAGTTTATTGTTTCCCTTCTAAACTCTGGGTGCCCATTATTTTCCACACGGGCAGCCTAGAGTTATGTTATTAGGATATTCTGGATATTCTGGAGCTTTGGAAGCAAGATGGATGGCGAAACGTACATCCGTATTTGTTTATTTATTCCGCTGTGTATTCTGTATGAGGACAAGTTTATATAACTGTCCATTCTTGTATTGAGTTGTATATTGACTCTGATTGATGTATGTATAAACTGATATAGTTCTTTGTTTTAAAAGACTAGTGATTATCTATTATATATTGTTCCGCTGCGAATGTGAGATTCTGATATTGTTTCTATTTCTGATGTTGTTCTATTGTTCTTCTTTCTTTTTCTTCTATCTTTTCTTCTACCTCTTCTTTTAAACCCTAAGAATTCGGTTTTCCGGCGTTCGTTTGCTCGGCAGTTGATACAGTGGACGTATCGATGTCGATTTTCGGAAGTCGAAGAATCGGGTCCTTACAATTATCCTTCTTGAAAAATACTTGCCATATTAGAATGATTTAAAAAACGTGTTACTGTTCTTTTAAACGAACCTTGCTCTGATACCAATTGAAAGTCTATATGAGTGGATCGTATAGGATATATATATGCAAGTATAAATAGCTAAATATATAATATAACTTGATACTTGATAGTAGAAAAGTAAATGAAAATAATCACACCAGGATTTTATACTGGTTCGGACCTCCCATCCTACGTCCAGTCCCGAAGCTCCTCTTCGGAATTTCCTTTCAACTAACCCTCACTTGACCCGGAGAAACAGGTTTACAATAGCAGAGTTTCTTTGTCAAGAATGTGTTCTATAACACGGATGTTGACTATTGAGTACAAATGCTTCCAATATATATATATATATATCTAGATAATATTTGAATGAGGAGTTCTGTATATATGGAAGAGTTAAATACAGGTAGTTGATTGCTTAGAGATCAGGTATAAGTCAGAGTATAAGAGATAAGAGCGTAAGTAAGTAAGGTGAGTCTTTCTCTTGAATTCTTGATGCTATTTATAGTGATCAAGAGTCTCTATGTGTAGTTGCCTTCATTAACAAATCGTTGCATAGTTGCTCCTGTTGGTGATGAAGAGTTGCAGTAAAGAGGAGCGGATGTGTCTCTTCGGATGTGACAGTTGGAGTTTGAAATTACACAATCGAGCCTATTTTCAAACGTCTGGAAAGTGACTTCAGACGTCTGGCCTTCATATATTTTTTGTGTCTGGTAGCATTTCAGACGTCTGAGTTTATAAACCAGACGTCTGGTCTTTACTTCTGTTTTATGTCTGGATGTATGTCAGACGTCTGATTTCAGGATCAGACGTCTGGTTTCTTCTGAGTTTGTGAACCAAAGAACTTAACCAGACGTCTGGTCTGTGCACTCAAACGTCTGGATTAGTGCATGTTGCTTTTCTTGTGTCTGTATCACTTCTTTTCGGATTCTCTCGACTTGTAGCCTCTTGATACTTCTTTTGAGTCTTGTTCTTGTCTCTTTGATGATGTTTGTATATCAACTTCCTGTATATGTACATTTGTTTTCCATTGCATAGTTGTGATCATCGAAACCAAGGAATTGATTTCCTAACAATTTTCATTTATAGTCTCCCGTTAGATCAAGGGATAAGGTTAGCTCAGGAGCGGTCGAATCATGCTCATCCGGTTTCATACTTCTCCTGACGGGTCAAAGGAGGGTTCTGGAGAATGAATGGTCAAGTCACACTCCTTCGTGGTTTATTCTCCTATCCACGCTTTAGGGACCGGAGTTATCCGATGGACGGCCAGGTCATATCCATCTTTATTTTATACTCTTATCCGTGCACTGGGGACCAAAGTCATTCGATGGGTCATCATTTACACCCATCTTTAGTTTATACCCCTATCCACTCTCTGGGGACCAGAGTTGATCGATGGATGGTCAGACCACGTACATCTTTTTGTATATATACTCTAATTTGCACTCTGGGAACTAGAGTTATACGATGGGTGGTTAGTAACACCCATTTATATGATTTCATACTCCATCTGTCTTATCAAGGCATGAGTTGTTGAATGAACGTTTGACTCATGTTCATTCATGGAATGGAATTTTGTTCCCCAATGTCGAGGATAGAAGTTGGCAAGTAGACAGTCGATTCACGTGCACTTGGTGATTATAGGTCCTCCCGTCAAGTCAAGGAAGGTAGTAAGTGATGGATGGTTGGATCGAATCCATGTTTGGGTTGGACAGTCAGTTCACCTCCAATTTTATTCGTACTCATCTCGGAAAGTCGAAGGGGAGAGTTGTTGGGTGGATGGTCAGGTCACATCCACCTCAAGCTGCAGTCGTGCCACTGTGTCGAGAGCAGTGGTTGATGAGTAGATGGTTAGTCACGCCTACTTTAGGTCGAACTCCCAAACTGCTTGTGTCCAGGGCAGGAGTCGATATGTGGACGGCCAAGTCACGTCCACTTCTAGTTGAATCCTAGTCTCGTTGAGCTTTGGGAGAGGCATAAGTATCTTGGAAAACTTCAAGTACGTGTTGGGGAGTGGATGGCGGGGCACATCCACTCCAAGTATTTTTTTAGTCTCTAAGTCAAGTGTGGAGGTTGATGAGTGCACGGTCAGTCACATCCGCTTTGTATTGGAGTTTGACCTTGCCGGGCTCTGAGCAAGGCATAGATGTTCTGTTGGAATCGAAGCACATAATAGGAGGTGGATGGTCGAGTCACACCCACTTTCCATTTCAAGTTCTTGCCCTCGAGTCAAGGGCGTATGGTAGCTGACGAGCGATCGACTCGTGCTAATCTTAATGAAACTCCCAAGGTCCGATCATGGTCCATGAAGGTTGTTTGGTGTCTAACTCTAGGCACTTGGTCACCTACATTGTTCGCATGAAGTTTAATTCAAGTTGGTCGTAGTTCACAACATTGTTACATAAAGATAGAAGTACATGACCTTAGGGCCATTTTATTCGAAAATAGAAATAACAAAGCCTATTTAATGAAGTAGTTTAATGCAAATAGAAATAAATCTTATTGATAAGTGAAGCAGCATCATGTGCTCGCAATTCCACTTTGCTCTAGCTCTTCTTAGTTGGAAGTCGACCGTTGGCAGTCTAGTTGATAACCAATGGGCTTTATTGGTAAGGGTCAGACATTCCCTGCTCACCATCCTGTGGGGCTTGCATATACTATTGAAGCTTTCTTTTCCGGATCAGCTCTTTGATCACATCTTGGAGGTATCTACAATTGCCATTGTTATGGTTGTATGTCTCATGAAATATGCAATATTTCCCTGATTTCCTCCAGGTTTAGGCAGACTCTCTTGGTGCTGGCTTCTTGTATTGCTCGAATTCGCGAGTCTCCAAATGGACTTTTTGCTCGAATCATTCAATGGAGTGTATGCATTTAATTTCGGGATCCTGGGTCCTTTCCTAGAATCCGAGTCCTCATCTAGGGCATCATCATTGCTCTTGTTTTGAACCCCTTCAGCCAACGGGTCTGCACTATTCTTTTTCCCCCAGCTTTGCCTCCTCCTTGAAAAAATATTGGTTTGCCTTACCAATGCCATTTAGAGGCTTTCCAGCTAACCAGCCGTAAAAATATGTCTCGGGGTCGATTCCCCTTACCAATGCCATCAGTATGGTATTCTCGTTGGGATTGCTCGTTTGGTTATAGCAGCGTTGAACATTTGCAAGAAGTCTTTAAGCGGCTCCCCCGGTGCCTGGAACAGATTTGATAGTGACATCACATGCTTGGGGCGAGTCGCTTGTATTCGGAATTGTTCAATGAACTTTTGCGCTAGCTGGTCGAACAAGGAGACGGAACTTGGCACTAGTTGTGTAAACCACATGGTCGATGCTCCTTCAAGAAAGATGGGAAAGCATCTGCATTTGATTGCACCCGTCTCTCTGGCGGAATCCATGTGCCATTCATATTTCATGAGATGTAGTCCAGGGTCGGTTTTCCTTGAGCATGCCGGTATGGTTATCATGTTGAATTTGCAAGGATATTCTACACAATAAATGGCTTCAGTACAAAGATTATGGCTCCTGACTCTCCCCAGTCATCATCGGTTAGGTTTTGGCTTTCTTTCACGAGCCGTAATGTCATGGCCACAAAGTCAGGTGTCTAGAAGCGAGTTAGTTGGGAGTAGTCATCATCTACCCTGGAAGCTTAACTCGGTAATTCATCCTGGTTTGTTCCATATTACCTTGGTTCTGTGGCTTTTGGGAGTACCATTTGAGAAATAGTTCATTGTTCATTCCTTGGCGGCAGTTCAACAGCTCCATTTGGTTCCTAATGCCTCGGTCAGTCACGGGGAGTAGAGAGAATGCACCGTCTTCAAGTTGAGTTCCGAATCTAGAATGCGAGAGCTGCATATCATCGCGACGGAGGAGGAGCCGATCGCCAATTGTAGGGATCGGTACCTAACCCCAATTTTTGCCCCAAACTGGGTGAGATCGATATGGAGTGACAAGGAAGGTCCTATAAGGCTACATTTCAAATTTCAAGTCGTTTGGAGTTCGTATGCTCGAGTTATGGGCAAAAGAAGATGGATTAGTGCTAACGGATCGGTGGTACTTGGAGTCCGACTCGAGAAAATTTGCTGTTTTCTTAGAGTCAGCACATGGTTCGCTAGGAGTCGCAAAAATTTGCTATTTTCGATGATCGTTTCGACGATGACCTCTCGTGACTCGACGATGGGAGTTCCAGGATGGGAAGTACAGCTTTGATGATGGATAGCAATACTTCGAGAGGCAGATTAGGTGACGACAAGTCAGATCGAGGGGACTGTTGAAGGTGAGTTATGAGGACCTTGTTCTCTTGGATTGGTTTCTGCGATTCTGCACGAATCTCATGGAGCTCTCTCCGCAGTCTCTCTATATCAGTGTAACGACCCGTAAATATTCAACTGTTTTAATAACGCAATTAGTTGAAATTTTGTGAAATTTTAAACGATAAAATTTTGAAATATAAATTTGATATTTGGAATACGTCTAATTAAACATAGCTACTGGTAAATTTTCGTCCGAAATTACGAAAGTTTATTTCGCGCGTAAATTCACTTCAATTCAATCAGTTAAAAAGCGTTGAAAATAAAACGTTTTCAAAACCTAAATATTTTTTCATGGAAAATTCTAAACCATCTTCTGAGCAAGATGTCAGTTTGTCATTTTTCAAAATTTGGACATCTATTGCTCCGTCGTTCTTATTTTCTGCAAAATAGCAGTATTCTGGTACCGATATCGATTTTTATCGGATGATCGTACCACTGATATCTATATATCGTTTTGATCGTCTCGTCGTACTGATCTCTACGGTATATTCAATTTTGTGTTTCGGAGACCGGTACGTCGCGGAAACCGTGAAACGGTCAACTGTATCGGTGCCCGTTCGAGTCTGTTTGTGTTTCGTGACTATTCAAATTTCCACTGGTTAAAAATCAACGGTCATTAGTTTATAATTAGCGTGAATTTCAGCATTTGAGTTCCTTTATTCCCAATAAATTTATTTTGCCGGTAGCTTTTTGAATTCTCAAAATGCAAATTGTGACTATTCGTTCTTTGATATTTATTCTGTCTCTACCTCTTCATTTACTGACTTCTGTTTTACAAATAAAAAAAAATCTTTTCATTTTTTTTTGGTTCGTACTTTTGAAGCTACCAACAGCTCGCTCGACCCGGAGGCCACTCTTCTCCTCCGCAAACCAACTCGCGCCTCCTCCTTCCTCAACTCCGCACGTCCCGTTCACAAGCCCACCAACAATAGCAACGCCTCCACCATCGCATCTCCCCTATCACTTTCCTCCAGCCCGCCGACCTCCCTGATTTCGCCTTCAACTGAAGCACATCACATCTCCAAACTCATGCAGCCCTATCCACCTTCCATTCGCCTGCGTTTCCCTGTTTCCCCACTCTCTCCTTGCCCGACACGTCCATCTCGTCCCTGTCCCATGCTCGGCCTCAACTGACTCCAGTCCACCTCGCCGAGCCTCCGCCTGTCCTTACCATCACCAAGTCCATGCGCATCAGACCGACCAATCACCTTTGTCCTCTTCTTTTAAGGGTAATATATTATTTCATGTAATATTTAAATTCTATATACATAGGAATAATATAGTATATATATAGTTATGTACATCTATATTGGATCAAGCCGAGCAGGTGATCTTTGTTCCCTCTGATATGTTATTCGTATAATAGATGTTATATAAGTGGTAGGATTTTTTTTTTATATATACTAGTACAGGTTGCATGCATTGTTGTTTTCATATAATTGGTTATGGTATATATACTGAGAGTATAAGTTGCTTAGATACGTACCTTTGGTATGTTTAATCCACACATATACAATCTACAGTTTACATTTTGGGTTAGAATTGTTTATATGTATTGGATAAAGTGATTTTATATATATAGATTTCAAATTAAATTTGCAGAGTGTTATATATGCGCTTTAAAGTTTATGTTGATTTAATTGTATACAGTCATCAAAATTTTGTGTTGGTTTTTACAAAGTGAAATACAATTGTTGTAAGTTTATACAAGTATATGGGTTTAACTTTGATATGTGCATAGCCTGTTTATACTACAGTATGATTTCAACCAGTTATCAAAATGTTAGCAATATGGGTTACTCGTCTTTATAGTACAGTTGTTAGCACGTTTAAAATTTCTGATGATTATAAATATTTATTTATTTTATGTAACTTGTTGTTTTCAAAACTTGTATACTAACTTCAGGCATGTACTATATGTATTTTGTGTACTGTTGTTGGTTTGGGATTGGTGGTAAGTGGTCTGTATATATTATAATATATCTATACGTTACATTGGTCAGTACCTCTCAGGTTTGATGTATAGTATATTTTTATAAAGTGTGTAAAGTTAGATATTAGTTCTATATAATAGTTATATTATCTTTAAATAGATATGGACTTTGAACAATGTTTTTCCAGTATATGTATATATATAGAAGTTTCAAGGTTACTGGGTGCGTTTAAAAATCAAGCATTGATTTTTAGATTTAAAGATTGTATTTTTATATATAACTGAAGTATTTTTTTTTATTCTTTTTATTTTATTTTATTTATTCATATATACAAATAGTTATTCCAAATCATATATTATGTATATATGTTAGATTTTAATATATGTGTTTGATTTAAGCGATGATTTTGAAACGCCTATATATTTAATGTAATATGCGTTGAAATTTAAATTTTGATTTTAATAAACAGTTGTACGGTTAGGCACATAAGTTCATTTATACCATCTATCTTCATCAATCTTGTTCTGATTCGTTATCGATTTCTGTTATCAGCTTTGCTCGTCGATTCGTGCCGATTTGTTTTGCTTGGATTCATACTTCAAATTCAGCGTCTGTATCAGTGTGCGTATCTGTATCATCTCATGTTCTCCCTAGCCCCGAAAGGTGAGCACTCACTCACGATTAACGTTCTTTTATTTATTAAATTTGATTTCAATTGAAACGACAATTGAAATATGCTGCTGTTAGATATTTACACTGTTATTACCTGTATCAGTTCACCTGTGACATCTGACACCATTATCTGTTATATATATGAAATGATAATCCAGTTTGGTTGTTAATTGATTGATTGTTGATGTTTATATTGGACGTTAAATTGTTAATGTTAAAATGATAAACAGTATGAAATTGAACTTGATATAGGATAATTAAATGTTAAATTTGATTAACTGACATTTGTATAATATGACCCCTTTAACTGTTAAATTTATTGACACGTAGGATTGTTAACTACACCTTGAACCATCAATTGTATGTTGTTTAAACTGATGATGTATGAAATTGTAAATAGATGACAAGTGAAAAACCATAATGTAATAATCTTTAATCTACATGAAATGATAGTGTAGATTCTAGAAATAATTATATTAATTCGTACAAATAACAATACGAATTAATACGGTTATTTCGGGATTATTTGAATTGATTTTGGATTGATATTGGTTGTTGTTATTGCTTGTTTATTTACTTTGACACCATCCCAGTTATCACACTGCAAGTTCCCTTTGTTATGTTTTGATTTTGAATTGAATTGGAATCGGGTTGAAATGATAAATACCCAAATTAAACTTTGACCTTAGATATAGAGAATTAAATAAAAACCCGATTGGTCAATAATTTGATTTAAAATAAACGAAGATTTTATTTGAATAAAGAATATGAAGTTGAAATTTGGATTTTTATGAAAGGAAAATGTTAATATGTAATAACCCGAAACAAAATATTAACAGTGTAATTGAGAAAAATGTTGTTTAATTTGAGAAATGATTTAATAAGTAAGTTTGAAATTATAATTAAGTTGAAATTATTAAACTTTGAAATTATTTAATAATTAAGTTTGAATTATTTAATAATTAAATAAGATTGAATTATTCAATGATTAAATTGAATTGAAATTCTTTAATAAGGAAAATGGAACTTTTGAATAAGTGGATTTTACTTCGTAATAATTGAAATTGAGTTTTCTTTATTAATTTAGTTTTGGAAAATTATTCAAGAAAGTAAATAAGCGAAATGGAATTTCTTTAACAAGAAATGAAAATGTGATATTTTGGAATTGATGTAAGACTTGAAATTGAAAGAATTGATTTTACGAATTTAATTTAATTCAAATTTGTAAGTTTTGATATAAGGAAGTTGAATTTAAATAATGGATTTAATGAATTGGAAATTTAATAGAAATTGTTTGAATGGCAAATTAACTTAACGAATATTAAACGAAATCGATAAATGAATTGGAAATTGATTTGAATGTTAATTCAAATGATTTGGAAGGAAACATATATACGAATTTGAATCAGTATTTGAATGGTTTTAAATAAAGATTGGAATTGAACCATAAGGTTTTGAAATGATAATTTGGAAGTTTTGAAACGTAAAGTATGGAAATGGGTTTTGATAGACAAATGAAATATTGATTTACGAATTGAAACTGAAATTGAAATTGATTTGGTTTTGAAATAAATAAACGACCAATCGGTGAAATAATTACGGAAGTTATTAAAGAGACCGGAATTCGGTTATGGGTATACTCTCTATCTAAACCGAAAACCACTTTAATAACTATGCACGGAGTGATGATCCAGAATGAAGTGGTTGGAATGATGTACGTGTTGACTGAAGAAAGAGAACGATAATGGATAGCCTTGACACTTGTGTCAAATTGGAAATGACTAAAACAGGAGCTGTGCCGGGCCAATGGAGGATTGATACCTCAAGTGGACACACTTCTTCGAACTACTTATACTTGTTGTCGATTGGTGCACCCTTGATTTTGGGAGTGTGTTTCACGGTGTTGCGGGCGCTGCGGCGTTGCGTTCTCACCAGCCCGGATCAGGCGAACGGTAGTATCACTATCTTGGGTATAGCCTCATGTGCCTTGTCATACTTGTATTCCATTTATGCGCGACCACTACGAATTTGTTTTGTACCTTGAGTATATGGATTGCCCTCTGGTGACTTCCGGTTTTGGGGAAACTACGGTCTTGTATATGCTTGTGGGAATAAAAATGTGTTAAGGGTGGAATGGGCCATGACTTAACGCTATTTTGATATCTTTATATTACTGATAGACATTATCTACTTATCGTACACTACTACATAGTAGATAGTTTAACGGATCCTTAAAGGATGGTTATTCCAAACATCCTTTGAGTTACTTGTATTTCAATTGCTATTTCACTTGAGTTGGATTTATTAATATAAGAATGTTAATCCTGACTCGAGTGTTTTGTGTTTTTGCTTTACGCTCGGGTCAGATTGAGTAGTTCAGCTTACGAGACTCACCTTTGGAGTTGGAGCTTCGCTTGGAGATCCAGCTATCTATCCAGCTTTCAGATATTCGATGATTCCAGTGATGTATTCTGATTTGTATCTGTTACTCTTCCGTTGTATCTGGTTTAACTCTGATGTATCGTATTACTCTTCTGTTGTAAACTCTGATGTATTTTATATATTCATATAGTAGCTTCATGAACTACTATCTCTTTTATTTCCGCTGCACTTATTACTCTGTGTTTGTGATCTGTGATTATTTATTTACTGTATATGTTCAGTTTTGCCAAATTTAAATTAACAACGCGTTATTTTGTGCAATTCAACTCCGGCATGTGTGTCTACCTATACACTTATAATGGATGCGAATGGTCCAAAATTCCGGGTCGTTACAGTTGGTATCAGAGCTTTGGTAGCTCTAGGCAAAACTTAACATATAGGGTAAATGTATTTACAGAATCACTCTCATTCGAGTTTCAATCTTCCTTTGACTCAATTCCTTTGAATTTTGGAACGTTCCCCTCGGTTCTGAAATTCAATCGTGTCCCTCACCATTCGTCTTCTTTCAATTCTGGAGCATCACATAACTCCATTTCGAATGACCCTTATAATGAATCGGCGGTCTTGCCAAACTTCGAATGATTTGCAAAGGAGCAAAACTCCTTTATAATAGGCATCGATTTACCGGAGATTTCTGTATCCTCGGTTTACGATGCTATCTATTCCCTGCTATACCTGAATTCCATCTCTTGAGATCGTGTGTTGATTTACCTCGGAATTCAGCATCGATCTTATTCCTGAAGTTACGGACGACCCAGTTAAGGTTGCCCGTGAATTAAATAAACTCACCAATCTTTCGATTGTGGTAATTGAATTATCTTATCTTTTGTTTTGAACTTATTATTGAATCAAAATTCTCCTTGATTTGATTTCCATCAAACTTGAATCTCTATACTTATTTTGAAACCCATCCTTGTATCGTCAAGCGAGGTAGTGTATTTGAAAATAAATATTTAAATGTTTTATATATTGTGTTTTTTTGAGTTGTTGATGTTGATTTGGGTTTCCGATCGATTCGTCTGATCAGCGCTATCGATAGGATCTCCAAAACACTTGAACAGAGCAAACTGACACAATATTATTTTCAAATTTGGTAAATGAAATAAATTTGTTGATTATATTGTAAAAATATAAGTTAAATTTTCTGGAATTTAATAAGTTAATTAAATTGTTGTTTGAAATGATAATATTTGATTATCATTTATTGTTCTAAATAAATCTATAAATACGGTTTATAAATTAATTTGGAATTTGAAATGAATTTAATTCAGAAATTTGAGAATTTAGTTTCCGGTGATTTCGAACTTTGGTTTTTAAAATTTTTTAAAAGTATATATTATTGAAAGTATTTTTGAATAGAAATCGTTTTCAAAGAATTTTAAAATGTAAAATCAGTGCTCTTCTATTTGTCGCTGGAAAATAATTTCGGTGATGGCGGCCGCATCATCGACGTTCATTTTCGAGTTTCGAAGTGGAGATACTATTCTGTAGCTTTGCTATGGTTTTGTTTTGAAAAATATTTTGATTTGAATTTCTTCAGTATAATTTGATTTATATATATATAGGTATCTTATTTTAAAATTTAATTTGATTTGATAAATGTATTATATATCTCTAAATTGTTTAAAGTTAATCGGAAATCTAATTCTTAAATTTTGTTAAAGGATGATTTTAATTATAAATAAAACCAAAATTTGGAATAAATATTTAAACTTGAAATAATTGAATTAGGAAAATTTTATTTGTATATTGTTCAACTGCATTCTAATACAACTTACCTAAATCATTCAGAAGTTGAATATGTAATTGGATGATATATAAGATAAATTAAATTTATAAATAAAATTTGAGTGTTTATAATAAATGTTATACACTAAATTTTGATTATAAAGATGTTAATAGAGTTAGATAGGATAATAAATAAAACTCAGTTAATAATGAAATAAATTGTTTTGAAAAATTAATAAATTGTTTTGAAAGAATTAATAAATTGAAATTTGATCAACTTATGAAAATACCTTGAATTTAAAAGCAATTAGTAAATATAAATTAATTTAAATCGAAACTTTTATGGTTTAAAATAATTTATATGGGTTAAATATATGTGATTAGATATATTAAGTAGAATAAATTTAACAATAATTCGGAATAAAGAAGAATTTAAATTGTTGGAAATAAAATATGATTATAATAAAAGATTATTCAAGTTTATGGTTTTAGAAATTCTAAATTGAGGATAATTGGATAATAAATAATGAATTTAGAAATAGTTGAGATTGATTTTAGTGAAATCAAATGGATTAAATCAATTATTGAATATCAATTAATTTAAATTTGAATTTATATGGTTTAAATTAATTGTTATTTTGTATTTCAAATCTGTTTTTCTTTCTGGTTGTTTCTATTCTCCTACCTCGTTCCTTTTCGGGGACGAAAAGTTTTGAGTGGGGGAGAGTGTAACGACCCGTAAATATTCAACTGTTTTAATAACGCAATTAGTTGAAATTTTGTGAAATTTTAAACGATAAAATTTTGAAATATAAATTTGATATTTGGAATACGTCTAATTAAACATAGCTACTGGTAAATTTTCGTCCGAAATTACGAAAGTTTATTTCGCGCGTAAATTCACTTCAATTCAATCAGTTAAAAAGCGTTGAAAATAAAACGTTTTCAAAACCTAAATATTTTTTTCATGGAAAATTCTAAACCATCTTCTGAGCAAGATGTCAGTTTGTCATTTTTCAAAATTTGGACATCTATTGCTCCGTCGTTCTTATTTTCTGCAAAATAGCAGTATTCTGGTGCCGATATCGATTTTTATCGGATGATCGTACCACTGATATCTATATATCGTTTTGATCGTCTCGTCGTACTGATCTCTACGGTATATTCAATTTTGTGTTTCGGAGACCGGTACGTCGCGGAAACCGTGAAACGATCAACTGTATCGGTGCCCGTTCGAGTCTGTTTGTGTTTCGTGACTATTCAAATTTCCACTGGTTAAAAATCAACGGTCATTAGTTTATAATTAGCGTGAATTTCAGCATTTGAGTTCCTTTATTCCCAATGTAAATTTATTTTGCCGGTAGCTTTTTGAATTCTCAAAATGCAAATTGTGACTATTCGTTCTTTGATATTTATTCTGTCTCTACCTCTTCATTTACTGACTTCTGTTTTACAAATAAAAAAAAAACTTTTCATTTTTTTTTTGGTTCGTACTTTTGAAGCTACCAACAGCTCGCTCGACCCGGAGGCCACTCTTCTCCTCCGCAAACCAACTCGCGCCTCCTCCTTCCTCAACTCCGCACGTCCCGTTCACAAGCCCACCAACAATAGCAACGCCTCCACCATCGCATCTCCCCTATCACTTTCCTCCAGCCCGCCGACCTCCCTGATTTCGCCTTCAACTGAAGCACATCACATCTCCAAACTCATGCAGCCCTATCCACCTTCCATTCGCCTGCGTTTCCCTGTTTCCCCACTCTCTCCTTGCCCGACACGTCCATCTCGTCCCTGTCCCATGCTCGGCCTCAACTGACTCCAGTCCACCTCGCCGAGCCTCCGCCTGTCCTTACCATCACCAAGTCCATGCGCATCAGACCGACCAATCACCTTTGTCCTCTTCTTTTAAGGGTAATATATTATTTCATGTAATATTTAAATTCTATATACATAGGAATAATATAGTATATATATAGTTATGTACATCTATATTGGATCAAGCCGAGCAGGTGATCTTTGTTCCCTCTGATATGTTATTCGTATAATAGATGTTATATAAGTGGTAGGATTTTTTTTTTATATATACTAGTACAGGTTGCATGCATTGTTGTTTTCATATAATTGGTTATGGTATATATACTGAGAGTATAAGTTGCTTAGATACGTACCTTTGGTATGTTTAATCCACACATATACAATCTACAGTTTACATTTTGGGTTAGAATTGTTTATATGTATTGGATAAAGTGATTTTATATATATAGATTTCAAATTAAATTTGCAGAGTGTTATATATGCGCTTTAAAGTTTATGTTGATTTAATTGTATACAGTCATCAAAATTTTGTGTTGGTTTTTACAAAGTGAAATACAATTGTTGTAAGTTTATACAAGTATATGGGTTTAACTTTGATATGTGCATAGCCTGTTTATACTACAGTGTGATTTCAACCAGTTATCAAAATGTTAGCAATATGGGTTACTCGTCTTTATAGTATAGTTGTTAGCACGTTTAAAATTTCTGATGATTATAAATATTTATTTATTTTATGTAACTTGTTGTTTTCAAAACTTGTATACTAACTTCAGGCATGTACTATATGTATTTTGTGTACTGTTGTTGGTTTGGGATTGGTGGTAAGTGGTCTGTATATATTATAATATATCTATACGTTACATTGGTCAGTACCTCTCAGGTTTGATGTATAGTATATTTTTATAAAGTGTGTAAAGTTAGATATTAGTTCTATATAATAGTTATATTATCTTTAAATAGATATGGACTTTGAACAATGTTTTTCCAGTATATGTATATATATAGAAGTTTCAAGGTTACTGGGTGCGTTTAAAAATCAAGCATTGATTTTTAGATTTAAAGATTGTATTTTTATATATAACTGAAGTATTTTTTTTTATTCTTTTTATTTTATTTTATTTTATTTATTCATATATACAAATAGTTATTCCAAATCATATATTATGTATATATGTTAGATTTTAATATATGTGTTTGATTTAAGCGATGATTTTGAAACGCCTATATATTTAATGTAATATGCGTTGAAATTTAAATTTTGATTTTAATAAATAGTTGTACGGTTAGGCACATAAGTTCATTTATACCATCTATCTTCATCAATCTTGTTCTGATTCGTTATCGATTTCTGTTATCAGCTTTGCTCGTCGATTCGTGCCGATTTGTTTTGCTTGGATTCATACTTCAAATTCAGCGTCTGTATCAGTGTGCGTATCTGTATCATCTCATGTTCTCCCTAGCCCCGAAAGGTGAGCACTCACTCATGATTAACGTTCTTTTATTTATTAAATTTGATTTCAATTGAAACGACAATTGAAATATGCTGCTGTTAGATATTTACACTGTTATTACCTGTATCAGTTCACCTGTGACATCTGACATCATTATCTGTTATATATATGAAATGATAATCCAGTTTGGTTGTTAATTGATTGATTGTTGATGTTTATATTGGACGTTAAATTGTTAATGTTAAAATGATAAACAGTATGAAATTGAACTTGATATAGGATAATTAAATGTTAAATTTGATTAACTGACATTTGTATAATATGACCCCTTTAACTGTTAAATTTATTGACACGTAGGATTGTTAACTACACCTTGAACCATCAATTGTATGTTGTTTAAACTGATGATGTATGAAATTGTAAATAGATGACAAGTGAAAAACCATAATGTAATAATCTTTAATCTACATGAAATGATAGTGTAGATTCTAGAAATAATTATATTAATTCGTACAAATAACAATACGAATTAATACGGTTATTTCGGGATTATTTGAATTGATTTTGGATTGATATTGGTTGTTGTTATTGCTTGTTTATTTACTTTGACACCATCCCAGTTATCACACTGCAAGTTCCCTTTGTTATGCTTTGATTTTGAATTGAATTGGAATCGGGTTGAAATGATAAATACCCAAATTAAACTTTGACCTTAGATATAGAGAATTAAATAAAAACCCGATTGGTCAATAATTTGATTTAAAATAAACGAAGATTTTATTTGAATAAAGAATATGAAGTTGAAATTTGGATTTTTATGAAAGGAAAATGTTAATATGTAATAACCCGAAACAAAATATTAACAGTGTAATTGAGAAAAATGTTGTTTAATTTGAGAAATGATTTAATAAGTAAGTTTGAAATTATAATTAAGTTGAAATTATTAAACTTTGAAATTATTTAATAATTAAGTTTGAATTATTTAATAATTAAATAAGATTGAATTATTCAATGATTAAATTGAATTGAAATTCTTTAATAAGGAAAATGGAACTTTTGAATAAGTGGATTTTACTTCGTAATAATTGAAATTGAGTTTTCTTTATTAATTTAGTTTTGGAAAATTATTCAAGAAAGTAAATAAGCGAAATGGAATTTCTTTAACAAGAAATGAAAATGTGATATTTTGGAATTGATGTAAGACTTGAAATTGAAAGAATTGATTTTACGAATTTAATTTAATTCAAATTTGTAAGTTTTGATATAAGGAAGTTGAATTTAAATAATGGATTTAATGAATTGGAAATTTAATAGAAATTGTTTGAATGGCAAATTAACTTAACGAATATTAAACGAAATCGATAAATGAATTGGAAATTGATTTGAATGTTAATTCAAATGATTTGGAAGGAAACATATATACGAATTTGAATCAGTATTTGAATGGTTTTAAATAAAGATTGGAATTGAACCATAAGTTTTGAAATGATAATTTGGAAGTTTTGAAACGTAAAGTATGGAAATGGGTTTTGATAGACAAATGAAATATTGATTTACGAATTGAAACTGAAATTGAAATTGATTTGGTTTTGAAATAAATAAACGACCAATCGGTGAAATAATTACGGAAGTTATTAAAGAGACCGGAATTCGGTTATGGGTATACTCTCTATCTAAACCGAAAACCACTTTAATAACTATGCGCGGAGTGATGATCCAGAATGAAGTGGTTGGAATGATGTACGTGTTGACTGAAGAAAGAGAACGATAATGGATAGCCTTGACACTTGTGTCAAATTGGAAATGACTAAAACAGGAGCTGTGCCGGGCCAATGGAGGATTGATACCTCAAGTGGACACACTTCTTCGAACTACTTATACTTGTTGTCGATTGGTGCACCCTTGATTTTGGGAGTGTGTTTCACGGTGTTGCGGGCGCTGCGGCGTTGCGTTCTCACCAGCCCGGATCAGGCGAACGGTAGTATCACTATCTTGGGTATAGCCTCATGTGCCTTGTCATACTTGTATTCCATTTATGCGCGACCACTACGAATTTGTTTTGTACCTTGAGTATATGGATTGCCCTCTGGTGACTTCCGGTTTTGGGGAAACTACGGTCTTGTATATGCTTGTGGGAATAAAAATGTGTTAAGGGTGGAATGGGCCATGACTTAACGCTATTTTGATATCTTTATATTACTGATAGACATTATCTACTTATCGTACACTACTACATAGTAGATAGTTTAACGGATCCTTAAAGGATGGTTATTCCAAACATCCTTTGAGTTACTTGTATTTCAATTGCTATTTCACTTGAGTTGGATTTATTAATATAAGAATGTTAATCCTGACTCGAGTGTTTTGTGTTTTTGCTTTACGCTCGGGTCAGATTGAGTAGTTCAGCTTACGAGACTCACCTTTGGAGTTGGAGCTTCGCTTGGAGATCCAGCTATCTATCCAGCTTTCAGATATTCGATGATTCCAGTGATGTATTCTGATTTGTATCTGTTACTCTTCCGTTGTATCTGGTTTAACTCTGATGTATCGTATTACTCTTCTGTTGTAAACTCTGATGTATTTTATATATTCATATAGTAGCTTCATGAACTACTATCTCTTTTATTTCCGCTGCACTTATTACTCTGTGTCTGTGATCTGTGATTATTTATTTACTGTATATGTTCAGTTTTGCCAAATTTAAATTAACAACGCGTTATTTTGAGCAATTCAACTCCGGCATGTGTGTCTACCTATACACTTATAATGGATGCGAATGGTCCAAAATTCCGGGTCGTTACAATCAGCATTAGTGATCACACAGAAGGGGCATGCATGCTATGGACTCCCTTTTACGCACCATCATCCAGAAGAGCGATCTTCATGTTCACTACTGCTTCGTCGGTAGGTTGTGAGGAGGTAGAAATTGCCTTTTCCTCCCTAGGAGGCATTGTAGATAACCTCCTTCTAGATATTATTCAAATATGAGGAAACTGGTCGATAGAAATATGGATCTATTTCACGGATATAGGAATCCACAAGTTGATGATGAGATCCAATCAAGCTGAGAATTCTTTCTAAGTAAAGGCACCAAAATTGGTCACAAACAACCAATAGAGTTCTAGTAGAGATTAAATGAAGAATAAAATTAAAACAGAGCAGAAAAAGTAAATCATACATAAATTTTTATACTGGTTTGGCATATCTTGACTTATGTCCACTTGATTCTTTTATTAATCTTTCACTAGTTATTTGATTACAAGAGATTTGGATCAGCTGGGATCTAGTAGTATAAGAATAAAGAATAGTAATGGTAGAGCTTGGCCGTCGAAGAGAAGGATCCCCATTATAGAGAATGGTCGATGTATTTATAGGGGAAGATGACTGAATATCTTCCTAACATTTCGCAGGTAGAATCTCATGATGTAGATAAGGTCACCCAAAAAGTTTTATGGCCCAACTCCTAAGGATAAGGGGTCGGTGCTAATCGGTCTAGATTACCTTGTAAGCCCATAGGATCCCTCCTATGGGTCCACCTTGATGCTAGCTTCATGTTTCCAAAATTGTTTGCATAGTTATCTTCATGATTTTGGAGATATCAATCGATTTCCATTGAGTTGTACTGCTGGACTGATATGATCTGATCCCCTGCCTAGGGGGAGTGATACGATCTAATCCCCTACCTAAGAAAAGTGGTACGATCTGATCCCTTGCCTAGGGGAAGTGATATGATCCGATCCCCTACCTAGGGAAAGGGATAGGTACCGATTCCATGCCTAGGGGAGGCATTAATCCATACATAGAATATTCCAGAGAGTCCATCTCTTGGTCTCACTTGATCGTTGCTTCATACCATTGTCTATGCTTAATATCTGGACTCCATGATCACTTCTTTTGACTGCTTGCCTTGTCTATCAACGAGTCTAACTTTGTTCAATCAGTCTGGATATAGCCGAGTCAAATGGCCATATAACAGCAGTTTAGTTTGTATATACTTTCAACGGTACTCTATATATTTATCTTGTTCTTCAATCTTCTTTGATTTTCGTTCTTATTTGAATTTCGAGGACAAAATGTTCTAAGTAGGGGAGAATGTAGTAACCCAGGAATTCGAACACTTCGTCTTCGAGTATCGAAACATTTTGAAATATAAATAAGTGTTGTAAATATGATTTTATAACCTTATTTAACATCATTTAAATAATGAATAATGATAAGAAACTCTTTTTTGAAATTTATTTAAAAAATTAATTCTTCGAAGAAAAATTGATAATGTGGCCGAAAATTGGTTTATGGATATAGCTTTTCGATCGATGTAAGTTTCTCGAGCTCTTGTGCACTTCTCTAATGATCATATGAACAATTAACAACTAATTAAGAAACAAAACCCTTCATGGAGCTTGGAATTTCCAGAAACTTCTATTAGCATAAGAGATATAATCATGAGAGGGGTGAAATGTTAATTAGCATAAAGGAGAAGTAACATAAACAAGAAAAGATGGGAGGTAAGGCTTCCACGGCATGAAGGAGGTTGAAGGCAAGCTTAAAGAGCACCATTCATTGCATATATAATAAGGGGGCATACCTTTAGTTATCCTTCACAAATTCACAAAGCTTGAAGTTATAAAATCCATGTCTTCTTCTTCCTCCTCTTCGTAATTTCCTAAAGCAAAATATTTGCAAATCAAATCCTAATCGAATCAATCTTGGAGTGAAGCCTCACTACCACATTATATAACATCCTACCGAGTTAGATTATGAAAAAGTGAAGCCATCCTCACTCTATCTCCATAGGCCATGAGAAACTTAAGGAAGAGGGAGGGCTAAGAGCAAGTGGAAGGAAGGAAGGAAGGAATGGAAGGTGTTGCAAAGGAGAGGTTGGACTTGGTTTTTAGGTTAAAGGCGATCGAACTCATAATTTTTATTGAAAATATAACTCATATTTGCTTGTGTTTGGTTTTGTTAAAGTTGTTTAAATTGACTTGGACATATGTTGAAAACATTGGTTTTGATTCTTGCTTTGAAAGCTAGTGGCATATGTATGCACTTGAATGGACTTGATCGAACTTGAATGGACTTGTATGACATATAGAAAGATCTTGGAACAAAGCACATAAGTTGTAGTTGAACATAGGTTCGAATATAACTCGGATTTGAAAGTGCACTTTTAGTAGTAGTCGCTATAGATGCAGTTGTGAAATGCCTTGTTTTTTACGATTTCAATGGAACTTTGTAGAGAGATCCTTTGGAGTTTATTGCCATAATTATAATTTTTTTATATGTATTTTTTTCGAAATTAAAAACTTGGATAGTAAAATGTTAAGTAACATCTCGAAAATGACCAAACTTCACTTGTGCAAAACTGCCCTGTTTAGACTTGACTTTTGGGCTTAATGGTTTGAAAAGATTTTTAAGTTTAAGTTTTTTTTTCTTCCTTTTTACAAGTGTTTACTGACTTTTATTAATGTATTTTAAAAGTGTTTTAAGGTCTTTATGAATTTTTAAGAATTAATTATGAATTTTTAAAGAAGAGGTTTTTATAATAAAACATATTCTTTTCCAAGTTTTAAAGATTTTACAAAATTATTATTTTAAAGTAATATTTTGGATAAATGTTTTAAAAAATATTTTCTATTGGAGGGATTGATGATCTTTTAACAATACCTTCTAAGGGATGGTTAGTCCAAGATGCCGAACAACAAAGTTTTATTTTAGATAAACACCATCATTATGGGAATGTACACGCGGTAGAAAAATTACGTCAATCCATTGAGATATGGTATGCTACAAGTGAATATTTGAGACAAGAAATGAATCCTAATAAGTATTTTCAAGTATTTTAAAAGTATTTACAAATGTTTTCGAAAAGAGGTTAAGGATTGCTTAGTGGCTAAATGGTTTTATAATGCAATTACTTATCGTAAAGTAATTAACTTTGCTAAATGCTAAAAGTTGACGAAGTAGGCTTATCTATTTGTGAGAGTTAAGGTTGATGTCGAGTAAGGATGGAGCAATAGATCTCTAACCTACCATTTTCCCTCTTGGCCAAGGAATAGTTAAGTTGGGAATGTTGGAAATGTGTTAGTCTTGTTGATTTCTTACTTGTTTATGAAAATCATTTATACTATATTTAACACTAAAAGTCGACGAGGTAGACCTATCTATTTGTGAGATTAAAGAATGAAGTGTTTAGGAAATGGTTTGATGCAACCAGTAGTCTAACTTACCTGGCTTCACTCTTAGACGAGGAATAGTTAAGTTGTAATGTCGAAAATAAGTTAAGTATATGAATATTGATTTGTATAAGCAATTGTTTTGACTAGATAATCGATTAGTCGATTATCGAACTTGACCTAATATTAACTTAAGAAGTAATCAGAAGGCATCGTGATTTCATATGAATGAGAACCCCCAGGAGGAGTATTGGTACGAAAATCCTCTAGCTTTCACTTACTTCTGAAAGAACCTGAATTGAGTTAACTGAAAATTCGTCGATTAGTTTTGAAGAGTCCGGGATTGGTAAGTTTTTTACTTACCGAATACCACTTCAAAACTAGTATACGGATTCTATGTTTTGGAAGCGGTTGAGAAAGGGGATCTATGTGGAGATTCAAGATCTATTCTAGATGCTCGAATCCATAGTGATTCGTGATATGTTCGAGATATAGGAATCCATTGGGGATTCGTACTCTGTTCGAGTGATGAAGACTCGTGTGAAAGATGCCGAACGTATCCTCGACATCAAAAATGGCTAAAGATAGAGTAGGCTGCACAACCTGGGGTTTAGTAGACCCATGTTAGGGCATTATCAGCTCCATATCTAGTGATACTTATCGATTGGTGGTCGTCGGGAGTTGATGGTATTTGGTTTTACGTGGTTCATGTTTATGTTTAGGCATGGGCCGCATGTGTTTACCTTATGGTATATTTTATCTAGAGATATACGACGCTCAGAAGGTGTTTTTTGATCCTTGTGCATGGAGATCCGCTTTAGTTTACTGGAGGCATCTCCATGCAAAATCCATTATGCGAATGTACCTTAGCGGTTTTAAACGTGACCTAAATATGTTATGGTATGACCAATGTAAGCATCATAGCTATTTGATATGATTATATCCTACCCCTAGACATTATCTATCATATCACTATATTAAACTTAATGAATGGTTGGTTTGTTTTGAGGGGAAAACCTTACGGATATTCGTATGGTCTCAATAGATACTATTACATGTATTCATGTATCTCTGGGTTTCTCATACCACGCTTATGTCTGAACCTTGGTTTTTGTTTTCCCTAAAATCCTCGTGTACTCTTTCCAGTAGGCTGAGTAGCAAGTTTTACCTTAGATGCTTCAGAGTTCAAAAGACGAGCTGGAGGCTTCCATCATCCATCTATTTCTATTTCTGATGTTCCATTTAGCTATGTATATATACCAACATTGTGAGGACCAGTATTTATAACTATCCATGCAGATGATAGTACTTACGTTTTGTAACTCTGGAATTTTTGTATTCAGAGCGACCTTCTGTACTGTTCTTTTGATATTATATATTATCATTCTGCTGTGAAATTATGATGTTGTTTTCTCCTTTATTTTTCTATTTTTTTTAAGTTTTACCCTAACTTCCTGTATTTCCAGCACTTGGATGTTCGACACATAAATATTATGGATGTATTAGTATCGACATTTGAGGATCGAAAAGTCGAATCGTTACATTGTGGGTAGGAACAATAAAGAGAAAGTTATAAGAGTTATGTCATGGATGGAGACACTATCTTGAAAGCAAAATTCGATAGACTATGGTGCAATCTCTTAACCGTCGTCCACTCTCTAAGGTTAGAGCAATGACTATTCAAAATTATGCAATTCGGGCTGAAGGATTTGGAGATTTGTAGAAGTCACTGCCATTAGTTTTGTGTACGTTTAGAAGATTGGTTTTATTTAAGAGGAAATTGTGGAGAGAAACAGTACAAGAAGATGAATTTGTTTACTGTAAACTTTCCATTTTATGGTCTAACATCATTGTCCCAGTGGTTAGGCGCTCTGGCTATAGTTCATGAGGCCGCGTATATGAGTCCTGCATTGTATGATTTGAACCGCTGGATTTATGTTGACTTATGGTAGCTATACACTACCTAAGACTTGTAGTACAACTATGTACTACCATCGAAGTACCAAAATTAAAAAAAAAAATTGTTTTCAAAGAAGAGAGAGAAAGCAAAGAAAAAATAAATGTAGGTTTTTCTTCTTCTTTCTCTTGAATTAATCAATCATAATAAATAAACATTCCATAAATAGAAATAGGTTCTCATTAATGAAGAATGAAAAAGGTAAATCAATGAAAAGACTGATTTTTTTGTAGTTATCCAACACAATAGGTAGGCTTGAGGTAGGTTGCATTAAGTTAATAAACATGCAAACTTACATCTCCTAAATTATAGATCAAATAACCAATTTTTGTGTTCTTTTTTTGAAAGTGATCCATGTACAATTTTATTAAGAATACGGTTTACAGCTAATAATGCAACTGCATTGATTTTTTTATGGGGCCAAAAACATGCAAACTTGTGAATCCATGTATACATCCAAACTATTATTTTGCATATCCGTGTAAATTTTAATATTAGGAAAATTTTAACAATGGTCTACATAGAACAAATTGAGACTAATCGAAGGTGGGTTAATCACAAATGTAAACTTAATTTAATTATGAATGTAAACTTAGGTTAATTACATGAAAGTATTATTTTTAAACTTCTAGATGAGATAATGACATAAAAAGAATTTTGGTAAAACATTAAATGTTCAAACAAATTCCAAATATCAAGTCTATTGATTTCCTTTGGGATACCAAGTGGCCTTTCATTATGTTATTATCCAAAAATTGTATAAACCATGGTATGTAAAATTTAAATGAGCAATTGAGAAGCTGACCGAATGATGATTCTTAGATACTTTTAGAATTTCACCAATTAATTATTGATATACTCCTTAACAGACGGATAGAATTGTATAATCAATATCTATATTGTTCTTTTAATTATTCCACAATAGTGTCAGAATAAAATAATGAAGAAATAACCAACAAGGTAGGCTCAGTTGGTTGGTAGTTCAGACTACGAGATTAAAGGTCACGAGTTTGATTCCTGAGATTGACACTTGTTCTCATTAATAAACCATGTTCAAAATAATAATAATAAAATAATGAAGAAACAATGTTTGGTGTAGCTGCATTGATTTTATTTATTTATTATAGGGCTAAAGACTTACAAACTTGTATGTATATATATATATATATATCGAAAATATTATTTTAACATATCCATACCTATTCGAACATTAGAAAAAATTTAAAAAGGTGTGTCTAATGAACAAATCGATACCACTCAAAATTGGGTTTATTACAATTGTAAACTCAGTTAACTACAAATGTGAAATCAAGTTCACTACATGAAAGTATTATTTTAAATTTCCAGTTGAGATAATGATATGAAAAGAATGTTTGGTAAATTGTTAAATGTACAAACAACTTTTAGATACTATTAGAATGGTATTAAAAAATATCCAAAAATTGTACAAGTCATGGTATTTAAAAGTTAAAAGAGTAAATGAGATACTAATTGAATTTTTGGATGATTCTTTGATACTATTAGAAATTTGTAAACTAATTTTTGATATAGTTCTTAATTCGCCTATTTGATTGTATATTCAACATATATTTTGGAGATTTAGTTCTTCCATAAAAGTATTGAAATAAAATAATGAAAAAACATAGTTTGTTGTAGCTTTTGATACTGGACAATGAAATTGCATTAAAAATAAAATTAAAACTGATATTTAAAATAAGCATGGATGAATAAGAAAGGAGAAAACCATGATTTACTGATTGTATAAATATTTCATTAACCGGAAGAGAAGTAACTATAATAGTTGGATTTAAAATGAAAATCACACTTGTGAAAATTCTCTATAAAATTTAATTTACATTAAAAAGAAAAATGACTCAACTTGTAAATCACCTATTGAGCAACTTCAAAGCTATAGAGAATAGGAATTAAGAGAAGTGACTATTACAATATTGAAGGACGAAGAAAATATAAATTTTACTTGCACATAGAAATCAAATTATTAAGGTAATAGTAATAGAAGGTTATAACCCCAAAAAAATGAATCAGAAATACCCTAACCTCATATTTATGAAGAAGCACCTCTCCGAGTATTATTTGAGGAAAGAGAACAATCGAAATAACTCCATGTAAAGTAAAAAACCATTTAAAAAGTCAAATTATTAAGATGTTAATACGAGTAAATGAAACCTAAAAAGGCTAGTATTTTAAAAATAAAATAAAATATAACCTCCAAATCCAAAAAGAGTGCCTTTGTAATTAGTCATCACAGATTTGTAACATTTTGAGTAAAAACCGAAGATAGGCATATAAGATTCGAATGTTGCATTTGAGTTTAATTAAAGAAAAACAAGAAAAAAATTCATGCATGGTAACATAGTCCTGCATACCCTTGATCCTTATATTTACATGAATTATATCCAAACAAAGGGAAATATATACAAACACATTAATACGGTAGATGTGATAAGAAATCACTAATTAGTTAATTTGAATGTCAAATTTCACAAATTTTAAAGTACCATAAATTCTGGAAAAAAACCTTGTATAATAAAAACCACAAAAAACCAAAACCCTATAGGTTTTTAAAAAAAAATCATTTGTCAGTAAGAATTAAAAGATTTGGATCCATATTAAACATTAGATCTTATTTGAAAAACATGAACTAAACCTACTCATTACATTTCCATTTCTTAAAATTTCAAATGGTGGAGTCATTATACATAGTATAAGTAAATAAATTGTAAGTGATTCAGTTAGGTCCATATACGAAGTACAACAAAAATTCAAACCAAAAAAATGTAGGGAAAAAAAGGTTTGTTATAAAATATGTATGATATAAATGGTGAATATGCTTAAATATATTGATAATGACTCTATTGTAAAGTTACTTTCGCCTTGAGCCTATAAATAAAGCTCAACGCTAATGTATTCGGTATGTTTAGAAGAATGAATAAAATCTAATCTTATCTCAATAATGTCTTTTCTCTTGTATATTGATGTCTTCTAACCTTCTTTACAACATGTTATCAGCGCGACTGCTCCATCTTTGAGTATTTTTCCTTTTATTTCTTCACATATTTTCGTAAGGTATTGAATCATTCTGCTTCATATAATTTATGCTTACGACCTTATATTTATTCACATCTAACTCTTTCTTACATCTCATTTTATAGATTTCATAGGTTGATCATAATTATTATTTTTTAATTATAATTTTGTATATTACAACTCATTTGTAGTTTCATTTTACAAACATATAACATAATAATTTTTGTAGATCTACAAAAGAGTTGTATAGATTATACGCCTGTATACTATTATTATTTTTGGGATTTACAAATGAACCAATTCTAGTATATTATAATCCAACTTTGATATGAATTCTACTGAAGTAGCATGGTTACCAAATGTTTTATTACAAGCATAACTTGTAAAGACCTGCCTTTTTGGATGGTTTAAATAGATGATAAACCACACACGTCAGACTTAAACCATTAACTGGGCAGATTGTTATGGGGTAAATAAGAAAAAGCAGAGAAAGAAGAAAACAAAATGCAGAATCTCATAGCGGAATGACAAAATATAATAATCAAATAAACAGTTCATGAAGTTGTTTTACAAATAACATTTCATTACACTTTTACAACACAGAATCAGTGTACATACAACAATAATAAATAAGTAATGCAGTGGAACAACATGATGCAATGGAAATGATAGAATAAATAGTAATAGTACTAAATCTTCGCCTTCATCCTCCAAGAGCAGTCTTCGACACACTGAAAAGCTCGGACTGACCCGAGCGAATTGAAAAGACAAAACACTTGAGTCGGAACTAAAAGATCTTATGTAAGTTAAATCAAAAGTAAATAAATATGAGTGTGACGGCGTCGGAGATGTTTATGGGGTTTGACATCTCCTATCCAGTGTCAACGTGAGTGCAATAACTTAAGAGATGTTCGGGATTTCCATCTCCTAAGGATCCTTTAAACTTTTTACATACATAGTACAATACGCTATTATAATAGTGTCTACAGTAAATTAAAGTATTAAAATAGTGTTAAGGCGTTACCCATATCTCCCTTAACACATTTTGTATATTCCCATAGTCTATACAGTACCGTAAGCTTCTTTATGAGGTTTACTCAGAGGGCACTCCATAGGTATGGTACAAAACAAACTCGTAGAAGGCGTGATAAGGCATGTGAACACGGCACTCCATGTAACACATTTTGTATATTTCACACCGGATGGTTCTTTTACATTTCCAAAACTGATTTATAATTTATATCAAAATATTATATTCTCAAAACCATATCATTTTTGAAATCATATTTACTTTCGAAATTATATCACATTTGAAATCATATCACTTCTGAATTCATATTTCCAAAAATAGATTAAATCCTCATTTAAAATCATCATATTCCTCAAATATGTCATTTAAATCCCTACTTATGTTATAACATCATTTAATCGTATTCTACTTAAACATCAAGGATTTAAATAAAAAACTTCCACTTTACAAAACCTGAAATTCAGAAAATAGTTTAGATAGTTTAAAATAGTTTTAAAAATAGTTTAAGATAGTTTAAAATAGATTAACACAGATTAATATAGTTTAAAATAGATTAACACGGATTAATATAGTTTAAAATAGATTAAAATGGATTAATATAGTTTAAATAGATTAAAATAATTTAAAATAGGTTAAAATAGTTCAATATAGTTTAAAATAGATTAAATAGATTAAAATGGGTTAAAATACTTTAAATAAATTTAAAATAGATTAAAATACTTTAGAATTTCGGTTTAAACCAATTTCCAATTCCAACCTTCAAACTTGGATTTTCAAAGTAATTCAATTTATATAAATCAAATTCCTTCAAAATATCATTTAATCCAATTCAAGATTTAAGGGTTTTAAAATCGTTTAATTTAACCAATCCGGTGTCCTTATACAATTTTCTACCCTATGGTCAAGTGATACGGATATTTATCATTTCAATCCGCAAAAATTTAAATTTACGGGTATATATTATTTCAACCCGCAATCCCAAATTCCAAATCAATGGAAATCACTTGGGTTTATCATTTCAACCCATAACGATTTTCTCCTATTCTATATGATCGTTCGAGTATGTATCATTTCAACCCATAGGGATTTTCTAACAATAACTAAGAGAACTTGCAGTGTTATAATGTAACGACCCGTAATTTTAATAATTTTATTAACGTGTTTAATTGAATTTTTATGAAATTTCAATTAATATAATTTTGAAATAAAAATTTTATATTTTGGAATACGTCTACTTCAACATAGCAAATGGTAAATTTTCATCAGATAATATGGAAGTTTATTTTATCGTGTAATTTCTATTTAAGTTTCAAATTAGTTAAAATTGATGATAATAAAATGTTTTCCAAACCTGAATATTTTTGTACAATAAATTTGTAAATCATCTTCTGAGTGAGATGTCACATTTCGTTTCTCCAAATTTGGATTGCTATTGCTCCGTTTATCTTAATTCTGGCATTTTAGCAGCATTTTCGGTACCGAATATCGATTTTTGATAGGATAATTGTACCATTGATATCTGTATACCATTTTGATCGTCTCGTCATACTGATCTCTATGGTATATTCAATTCTGTGTTTTGAAGTTTGGTACGCAGCGGAATCCGCGGAAAACGATTCTGTATCGGTACTGGTTTTGTGACTGTTGGTTGTTGTGACTTTTCATTTTCACCGTATTATACCAACAGGCTTTTTCATTTAATAACTCTCTGAATTCACCTTTGCCATTTCTTCTATTCTCAATATGTGGCCGTTGCCCTTCAAATTTCAGTTTTCTTACGTTGGATATATATTAAAATATATAATGTATAGATTAATATCTCTGAGCCTATTCTTTTTTTTTGTGCCCGTTCATATATTTTTATGCGTTTAAAGCATTTAACCGACTTCCCATTCCTTATTCTTCTTACGTTCATTTTCTTGCCTAGCTTCCTCTTTCTCTACTTCTAGTTCTCACTTTTTTTTTCTTCTGCAAAACATTTACAATTAGTTCTCAAAAATTTTCCTTCTTCCTCTTTTACATTTTTTTTACTTTCTTCTCCTTTGAGTTCGGCCACCATTCCCTTGCATCTCCTCCTCCTCTTCATGGCCGTGACCACTCTATCTCCACCACCAAATTTCCACAGGTCGAACCACCATTGCCTTGCCTAATCATCATCATCCCATGGCCGAGCCTTCATGACCCATCACCTTGCCTAGCAGTGACCAAAACCCTTGCCTTCCTCTTTCCCAGCCTTGTCTCGACCCATGATATGCCATGACCTTCCACTTGTCTGGCCATGACCCAAGTCTAGCCATAGCCGAGCCTCTCTGTTTCTAAAAGCAAGTATATATACATATCTGTTACTTATTTGTATATGAGTTTAAACATGCAAGTATATGAGTTGAGTGGTCTGTAGTTATAAAATAAAATTTATACAATGTAAAGTATATTTAGTTATAAAGGTCTACTTAAGTTATAATAATAATAGTAATGTCAAAGTGTGTTTATATATATATATATATTTCGAAATTTTGTTTAGAACTGTCTTGTTTTTTTATTGTATTTTTAGTAAGTTATCTCTTGCAAATAAAATTGGGTAGCTGTCTGCATAAGTTGGGTTTAAGTATATTAATATGATATGTATATTATGCGCATTCCTGCATATATATGTTTATATATATCGCAGATATATATATTAGTTTATAAGCATACGAGTTCAGTTTTTTTAGATATAAAGTTATAAAAATATATATGTAAGTTGTTTATGTGTGATGTCTATGTGAAAAATATATGTCTATGAAACCTGAAGCCTATATATATTTGACCATATATATGTAAGTTTGTTTATATGTCAAGTCTACACATCTTTTAAGTAGCTATATATATATATATATTTGTCTATAAAAGTATATGAAGTGGTTCCATATTTGCAATACATTTTATACAGTATAATATAAGTTGTTTGTATTTACAATATGTGTATATGGATAGTTCCTTTCCTATTATATATATAAGGGTATTATATAAGTACTACAGGCATGTCTTATTTATAGCATGGTTCTAGGATCTACATATTTTATTTATAATCTAATTTATAAATATTTGTTATAAGTATATATATGAGTTTATATATACACACATGAGTTTGGTTTTTGAATATATATAGAGATTTTATTTCATTATGTGTTCAAATTTAAAAATTAATTTTAATTATATATATATAATTTATTTTAATTGGTTAAGAGAAGGATTAGATATGTAACATATATTCGGTTCAGCTTATATCAAGCCAGTTTTGGTTTGTTTTCCGTCTATTCCGAATTTCCAGCTTTGCTTTGATCGTCAAATTCGTGTTCATCATACTTTGCCTTGAAATTCGTCGTGTGGATTGGTCGATTTTGCGATTCAAATCGTAGCTTGTTGTGCTGTCTATCTTCTCTAGCCTCGAAAGGTGAGAAATTACTCACGATTAGCGTTCTTATATTTATTAAATTTGATTCAGTTGAAACAACAATTGAAATATGATGTTGTTAGTTATTTACATTGCTATATATATATATATGCTATTATCTATATCTGTTAACCTGTGACATCTGACACCATTATCTGTTATTTACATTGATGATATATGCCTGTTATATTATTGTCATATATGTTATCACTCTGCAAGTTCCCTGTTAGTATAGAATTCCCAATGGGTTGAAATGGTACATACCCGAACGATCTGTAGAATAGGGGAAAATCGTTATGGGTTGAAATGATAAACCCAAGTGATTTTCATTTGAATTGAATTTGGGATTGCGGGTTGAAATGAAATATACCCGTATATATTTAAATTACGGATTGAAATGATAAAAATCCGTATCACTTAACCATAGGATAGAAAATTATTTATAGACACCGTTGGTCTATATATAAATATTTTGAAAATGATTTCTATGGTTTTGGAAAGAAATATATGGTTTAATAAATATTTATTTCAAGATATTATATATAAATGTATTTTATAAAGTTTAAACTCTTGATTTTAAAATTTTATGTTTTGAAAATTTTAAAATTGTAGGTTAGTTTTGGAATTTTAAACTTTAAGAATTTACATATATTTTACTATTTTAAATATGTATAAATTAGTTTTATTATAAAATAAGTTTGATAATAAGATTTAATTTAATAAAGTTTGATTTAATTTATATATAATATGTTTAAGTATTTATTTAAAATTATATTTTCAAATATAGAGTTTATAATAATTTTAATAAATTAAGGTTCGGAAGATAGATTTGAAATTGATTTGAAATGGTAATTAATTAAGTATTTTATTAATTGAATTGATTTGAAACTTATTGAAATTGAGATTTTAAAGGATATGATTTTATAACTTGATTTTGGTTTAAGGTAATTAAATGAATGTTTCAGGTTTGAATAAATTGAAAAAAATATTTAGCTTATTTGTAATTTGGGATGTTATTTATTGGATTTATTAAGTGGATATTTCAAAACTAAATAATAATGAAGTTAAATTAAGGTTTATATGAAATTATCAAATTTAGTTTTGAAATTATGGAATATTTAAAGCTTTGAAATATATCAAAATTGAAATGGTTTATTTTGTGGTTCAAATCTATATTTGAAATCGATATAATTTGAAATGGTTTATTTAGAAACTGAATTGAATTGCAATTGATGAATTGAGATTGAATTAAACTTGAAATTTTGGAACTCGAGTTGATTTGAATCGATTTGTGAGATTTGAGGAAACTATTTTATTCTATAAAGTGTTTTTAAAATTATATTTAAAACTATTTATATAATTTAATATATAAATTATTTGATATAAACTATTTTTAATATACTAACTATTTTATTATAAACTATTTTAACTTATAACAATTTTATATAAACTATTTTATTTTATAATATATTTTATTATATCTACTATTATTAATATCTAAACGGTTTAAAGGAAAATGTTATGATTTCAAAATGTTATGATTTCCAAAGAGCTGATTTCGAAATGTTATGATTTCCAAAGTGCTATGATTTCGAAATGTTATGATTTCAAGTGTTTTGGTTTCGAAAGTGTTATAACTTTGAAAGTACTATGATTTTGGAAGTGAATATATTTGAAATGGAAATGATATTGTATTGATTTGGTTTTGAAATGGAAATGATATCGTATTGATATGGTTTTTGAAATGAAAATGATATTTTGGTTTTGAAGTATAAACTATTTTGAAATAACCGCGGTGTTATAATAACGTTTGGTTGTTAAAGAGTCCGGGATCGGTTATTGTCATACTCTCTGCCAATGCCGAAAAGCACTTTAATAACCGTGTATGCGGTGGAGATTCCAGAATGAAGTAGGATGGTGGCGACGATCCTATATGAGGTATATACGTGGACCCGACTCCCTTGAGTTGGCATAAGGTGGCTAAAACAGGAGCAATTGACAGGCCAATGAGGTAGCTCCTCTGATCGGACACACTCCATCGTATGCCATTCTATTACTTTGTGATTGATTTGGTGCACACCTTTGATTTGGGAGTGTGGCTCGAGTTGGGCGATTGCTGCGGCTCTGCGTTACCAACAGCCGGAAGTGTAATTGGTATCTACCCTGGCATTGCCTAGTTGTGCGGTGTCACCTACCCTAGCGTGCCTTTTACGAGTTTGATTTGCGTCGTACCATGGAGTACCCTCTGGTAGCTCCAGTTTACAGGGTATTACAGTACTGTATAGACTATTGGCACTATAAGATGTGTTAAGGGGAAAATGTAATGCCTTAACGCTATTTTAATAGTTTACTTTGCTATAGACATTATTATAATAGCGTATATTACTACATAGTAGATAGTTTAACGGATCCTTAGAGGATGGTTATCCCAAACATCCTTTGAGTTACTTGTATTTCAGTTGTTATTTCACTTGAGTTGGATTTATTGATATAAGAATGTTAATCCTGACTCGAGTGTTTTGTGTTTTGCTTTACGCTCGGGTCAGACTGAGTGATACAGCTTTTGAAACTCACCTTTGGAGTTGGAGCTTCGCTTGGAGATCCATCTACATCTTTTCAGCATTCAGCTAATCAGTTGATTCCAGTGATGTATTCTGATCTTGTATTTTGACTATTGTATTCGAGACTTTTGTTGTATCTTGTTTTAACTCTGTTACATATATATAGTAGCTTCATGGACTACTATTCTTTTGTTTCCGCTGCATATTGTTATATTACTCCGTGTCTGCGATTCTGTGATTATTTTATTTACTGTATATGCCGAGTTTTGCCAAATATAAATTAACAATCTGATATTTTGAGCAATTCAAGTCCGACATGTGCGGATGCGAATAGTTGAAAATATCGGGATGTTACATGTGGTATCAGAGCTCTGGTTTTAGGCAAACTTAGCGTATAAAGTAAATTTAATTACGGAATCACCTTCGTTCGAGCTTGAACCTCTCCTCTTTGATTCGGATTTCCGTTGAATTTTTGGAATGTTCTCCTCGGTTCTAAAATTCATTTATTGTCTCTCCCTGTTCGTATTTTCTTGATTTGGGAGTATCCCATAGCTCCATTGTATGATTTGTAAAAGGGTGAAACTTCTTTACAATAAGCATTGATTCCCCTAAGATTTCTGTATCCTCGGTTTACAATGCTATCTCTTGGTATGCCAGAATTCTATCTCTGGTGATCGGATGTCGATTTGCCTTAGAATTCTTCATCGATCTTATTTTTGAAATCACGATTGACCCGGTTAAGGTTGCCCGCGATTTATATAAGTCTATCCGTTCTTTTCTCTCTTTCAAATCTATTTATCTCCCTATTGAGCCTATCTTCTAGTTTGAATTCTTTTGGTTAGGGTCCCTCTAATTTGAATCTCTATTCCTGTTTTGAAATCCATTCTTTGTATCATCAAGTGAGGGAGTGTATTTGTATTAATATTAAAATGTTTATATGTTGTATTGTTTGAGTTGTCAATGTTGATTTGGATTTTCGATCGATTCGTCTGATCAACGCTATCGATAGGAATTCCAAAACACTTAAACAAAGCAGACTGGCACAATATTGTATTCAAATTTGGTAAATGGAATAGTTCTAGATGATTATATTATATATATAAGTATAATTTTTTTTGAAATTAAAAAGTTAATGAACTGGAGGTTAGGAATGATAATATTTGATTTTATTTATGGTTTTGTAAACCATTGACTGTTGCCACATAATAAAAAAACGAAATTATAAACTGATTTGGAATTGAAATAAATATAAATTAAGAATTTAAGAATTCAATTTTCGATATTTTAGAATTTGGCTTTAAAATTTTTAGGGTATATCATCTAAAGTATTTTCGAATAGAAATGGTTTTCAAAGAATTTTTTTTTAAAAAAAAAGTTTTAAATCTGGGCTCTTCTCTTTTGTCGTTGGAAAATAATTTCGATAATGACTGCAGCATCATTGACATTCATTTTTGAGTTTCAGAGTGGAGAGACCACTTAGTAGCTTTGCTACACTTTTATTTTGGGAATTAAATTGATTTGAATTTCTAAAGTATGACTTGATTTACATATAGGACATGTAGGAAAAAAAAGGATGAAACTCATGTTTCATAAAAGAAAGCTTTTGAATTTGCAAAATGAGAGCTTTTGAATTTGCAAGTTCACATTAAAATGATTCAGGGAAAGGAAGATTTGAAATGGAGATCTAAACATAGGAAATGAAGCGGCGATAAGAAAAAAATGAAGGAACAATTTTAAAAATGTGAACAATTTGCTGATGAGATTATAGTTTCAGCAAAGAATAATTTCACTACACCATAACAGCCATTTCGCAACACTTATTTTTTCAATTGTCAACACTTATTTGCGTTGTAAATTAATCACAGCAATAAGCGTTGCTAAGCAAGAAATGTGTGACCGAATATATAGATTTATAATTTTTTAATTGCCAACGCTTATTAGATTTGGAAATTTTGGTTAAATTGAAATTAGCTAATATTGGTTGGGGCAAAAAAGTAATTGAGTATCATTTTCTATCGTTGCCCTAATTCCCGATGCTCTACGCTTTTTTCTTTACTACTATGAAGAAATATTCATCGTTCGCCTTTCGCTCTAGAAATTCAGGCGATTCGCTCTGGCAATTTCAGGCGATACGCTCTACGAATAAAGTTCAGGCGATTCGTGTTGTAGATCTGGCATCGAAGTTTAGGCGATTCGCTCTGGCAAACTAAGGATCGTCTCCGATTCGGCGAGGGTTATAACTTTAGGCGATTCTCGATTTCAGGTATCGGATTTTAGGTATCTTGATTTTAGGTTGTTCTCTTTTCATTTGCGTTTATTGGGTTTATTAAAGCATTCAAACCTGTTGTTGCTAAACTTCAAGACATTGTAGGAAAATGTAGCTAATTACAGTCAACCTTACATGCTTGTTTTCGTAATGATTCTCAATCCTTAAGCAAAAGATGAAGAACGAAGTATTTGATTGTTCATACATATAATAATCTAGATATACCACTTTATTAATTTATCAAGATACTAAAATATTTAGCAAATTGTTTGCATATGTTTGCTATTAGTATCGGCTGTGGAGTTTGATTATTGTTTTCTCTTTGACTCTACTTGTTTTGTTCGTTATAAATTTTTTGTTATAATTCTTGTGATCATGGTTTTACCACTGAATTGTTCTCATAACGTATCTTTTCAGACTATTTTATGAACTTGGATTTGTTTTTTGGATCAAAGTCATGTTCTTGTCACTGAGTTCAAAAGGGCTGATGCATATTTGATTTGAGTTGTTTGAATATATTAAATTTTGTTTTCATAGATTTTTTTTAAAATTTTATGACTTTATTGTGGATGAATGATTAATAGTGTACCATGGTACTTGTATATTTTCAATCAACCGTTCAAGTTTAAGAATCTACACTTGTATAATAAAACTTTAAAAAATTACAAAACTAGAAAGGAAATATTGTTTTATAAATTATTTAATCTTTCTATATTTTGAAAGATAATAATGTATGCATAGTACTAAAATTATAAAATTTTGTTTTGAAAATTAAAAGCTAATAATAACAAATTAACTACGAATAGTTTTTGGTGAGGAAATTAGTTTGCAGTTGCATGATTACCTGTTCTTATTTGCTGCTCGATTCAGTATCAAAATCAGTTGTTTTTTGTTATTATCTTTTGTTTACTCAATAATTTTCACATAAAAATTTGCTTATGTATTTTCTAATTACAAATTCGAAACATTTAATAATATAACGATTATTCGATGTATATGTGAATTAAGAAACCATATGCTAATTTTATGCCTTATGTAAGCTAACATATCCTTGTTATTACTGTTAGAATATTATATACCATTTTTCATGACCATTCAACCCATGCTCCACGTTTTCAAAGGATAAGCGGTTTGTTGTTGTAAAATAAAGTTTTTGAATGGTAGAACTTTGACACATGTAACTTTCACGAATCAGTTCATCTTGATAGCTTTGTATGTATACAACTCTGACACTTGTGTTGTGAGCATATGTATTTCTGAATAAACATGCATGGTATTGCTATGTTGATTTATCTGCAAAAGCTAATTTATTTTTCTATTTAATTGTAGGTTCCCTCGGAAGGAGAATTTCATGTAATGAACTATCAGATGATTCAAGAATTCAAGCCTCCTTATCATGTAAATGCATTGGTTGAAGAAGCAGGAACACATAGGGTGTTATTATTATTTTTTAACATGTTCTTTTTTGTAGTCTCATAATTTGCAGTGATTATGTTCTTGATCAAACAGGCCGAAATTATTTAGAAAGTACATGCTGATTTTCCCTCTAGCACCACTGCTAACTCAATATCCGTTCATATGTGTCTACCCAGCAATACGACACGGTAGTTCTTTTTCTTTCTTTGGTGCCATTTTCTACAATTATTTTTGTATGCAATTCAACTGTCATGTTCTACACTTATGTTTTGTATTCCTTTTGCATATACTCAGACAACAAGTCTCCTGGTGATCCGCAATATACGGAAGTATTTGTTAATAACTTGTTAATACTTTTTTTTTGAGTTTATATCACATACACATCCAAATGTCTAATACACATTGTCATGTTTGATCGCTAGCCCTTGCATCATTTTGATATTTCCTTGAAGCTGTTATATAAATGAGTATTTTGATGGTATATAATTAAAGTGTACCTTTTTCCTCACAGAATCAAATGAAGAAGAAGCACATGATGTATTGTTCAAGCAGGTATAATACTGTGTTACACCCCAAAAGGGAAGTCCAGTGGGTAAGGCTTCTATAGTTACATGTTGGTGCTTTATTTCTTTCCCATTTTTGTTATGTACAACCTTTCCACATTGACATAAGATTTTTTTACAATTATAACTGAGGAGAATAAAGGCAAGTTTTTTCAACTTACAAAATAACATTAGATTGTAAGAATTTCGATATTATATTCAGAGTAGCTAGCTTAATTGTTGCGTGATTAGATGATTGATATTGTTCATCTGGATTATCATAATCTAAACTATAAGTAAACTAATATTCTAACAAGCACACATGCATACTATTGTTTGTGGAATGAGCTTTAATCGTTTTTGCAATCATAAGTACACACACTCATTTCTTATTTATTTCTTCTGAAGCATGCATATGCTATATTATTAGTATTCAGTATAATCCTATGCTCGAAATCGGTGCATGAACACACTTATCTTTACCCATTCGTTCTTCACCCTGTTAATGTCATTTACTATGATGCTTACTATTGAGAAAATTTAAACCAAATAAGTTGTTGGACGTCCAAAAATTGCGATGTTTACTATTTAAGCTTATATAGCTGAGGCATACCCATTTTTTTAATGAAGGCTAACTTTTTGTCAAACTACCCGATGGACACTTTATCTCTAAGTATTTACGAAATTGTAGTCATATAAAAAGGTTCAGTTAAATTGTTGAATAAGTTCCCCACATTATTTAAAGAATTAAAATATAGTTAAATCAGTAGCACGGTAATTTTTATATCAAAAATCAGTTCAACACTTTTTTCACAGCTCTGTATTAGACAATAACTGCAATATGTTAAATTTTGGATGTAATGTGTGATCAGGTGTGGGTGAACTGATGTATGCGTAAGTGTGCATTATTACATGATTTTGTGTGCATGTATTCCTGTGTGTGCGCTTCAGCATAAATATGAACTTAGATGTGTGTGAGTGAGTGTATATATAAGCATATATGTGATCTTGTATTTGAGTGAGTGGTGCTTTGGGTGATTTACTGATGTGTTCTAGGAAGGTGTGCGTGTGTGTCAGTATATATATTTATGTGTGTGTGTATGTGTTGTGGGTTAGAGTGCGCGTGGGTGTGTGTAAGTGACAGTCTGAGTTTGTGTGAACGTGTGTTTATGTGTGTGCATTCATGTATGAGTTTTGCTGTTGTGTTTAGGTGGAGCTGTCGTGTGTGTGTCTAGTGCTTGTGTGTGAGTTGCGGGATACACACACGAGAGTTACGGCACGCGCTTCGCTTTGTGCTTGTGTTTTTACTCCTATTTCTGTTTGTTTTTCCATAACCACTACCAAGTCTTTATTATTTTCCTCTAACCTATGCATCTCACATTCAGAGTTAGCATGCCTAAAAGTTTTACATTTAACACATACGGTCCAAAATTTTCAACCTTTCAATATATATTTTCTTGTTAATGATCCCTTTTGAATAACTCCCTTGGTTGTAAGATTGCTAAAGAACGACTGAGTTTAGTTTGATTAGAAGTAAATTAGAAGGCTTTATGTGCACCCCCCTTTTCTTATTGTTATATTTATTTCAAAAATTGTAAAAATTATACAATTCTATTGCATTCTTTAGTCCTTCTCTTGAATCTATCAGCTGAACATTCCAATCATTTCTCAAGTTAAAAGATAATAATCTATGTCTCTGAAGGTGGCAGTGGTGGGAGAGGCGGTGATGTTATTCTTGAATGCTCTTCTGCTGTTTGGGACTTCAGTAATTTGCAACACCATCTGGTCAGTTCTGCAAACTAGAGTTTCTAATACTAATTTATACACTAGAATGTGTGGTGCTTTTCCTATATATAAGGGTTTTGCTATATACACAATCAATTCGGGTATGCACACGAACAATTTCTTTCTTTCTTTCTTTATTGAATCAATCCCATATTTAATTTTTATGCATACTACCGAACAATAGTTGCACCCTTAGGAAAACCAATATGTATAATGTATTTATCAAATACCAATATTACCTTGGAAAAGAAAATGTCACTGTTCAGGCATTTGCATTTTTAAGCATCCCATTTCATATTTTAAAAAAACAGTTTTCATTTCACAGTTTTCAAGTATTGTTCAAATCCTCTGTTTTTCCAACTTTCACAGTTTAATAAACAGAACTTTTGATTTTGCAGTTCATTTGCAACTGCATTTGCACACTTTTTCACTTCTATTACATACAACTCCACCAGAAATCTTTTCATATACACTTTCCCCTTCAAACTAAAAACTCCTGAACCCAAATTACTACACCACCACACTCCTCCCTAAACTTATTCAACAGCATCTGTCACTGCTTATCTGTTAGTGCTCCCTAAAACTCCCATCCGATCACAACATCTCAGCGTCTGAACGCCGAGCATCCATAACCGAGTCCAAAAAATGATGAGTGTTAGACATTCAAAAAATGGATGCCCTCTTTAGGTGAATTGGCTTGGTTCTTTATAATTTAGACACGCCTTGTATTATTTTAGTATACTACTATGCATTTGTTACGGTTCTCCCTGTTTAGTACAACAGTATAATTTTAATAATTTTTGATACGTATGATAAAGCTAAACATCTTTTTACATTCTGAATTATGTCATGCTCAAATTTTGTTTTGCTCCATATATGGAATTATCATTTTTAGCTTTTGTGGTATCTATTATTGTGTATGTTCACATGTACGATTCCTGGATACATCAGCCCTTTTTGTTTTTATTTTATTTCAGTATAACAACAGAATATTAATTTATTTATATTCAAATTTTAAATGGTATGACTGCTTTAGTTTGAGAGTTTTTTTGGACATTATAGATTTAGATCATGGATCATTTTGAAACATATAATCTTGAGTTTAATATAGTTGTTTCAAATATTATTGAATTGGGAGAAATAAATCCATACAGAATATATAACCTTTATGGTAATTCTGTTAGTTAGAACATAAGGCGCTCATTTAAAGTCGAGGTTTCGATCCCCATCAACTGCATATTCATGAACATATAATTTTGAAACATTTTCATGTGCATACTCCTCTGTAGGTTAAAATGAAAAAAGAAAAGTATAGTACTGTTGATAAAAGAAGTATGTTTTCACAGACATGGAATGCAATGATACAAAGTGTCAGGTGTTTAAGTTTGTCTGCCTCATTCTTTCTCTGGAATTTATAAGATTTTGCATAAGACATTTATAATAGATCTGGATAGGAATGGGGCCTCTGTATTCACAGTCGTTCATATAATACGATTGTATTTGGGAGCATAATTAACCCATAGTTTGTATGAATTTATTCGTTATGTTTTTCTTTTTGTTACATTTGCAGAGGACATACAAAGTGAAGGTCTCCATTAATTATGGTACATAAATAAATTGTTAATATGCACTTGTTAACTCTTACAGTAGAAACTTCACTGTGCAGAAAATATCGTTGGAAAAATTGGATTAGGAAGAGAAGAAGTTGAAGATGACCCAATTGCGGAAGTTTTTGGTTCCGACAGGAAGAAAAATTATTGTCGAGCAATTACTTCGTAGAATGTACAAGTTATGTGATTTTTCAGATGGAGGTTTCGTTATATGGCCGGAGTTTCGTATTCGGTATTTGTAGAATTTCACTATGAAATTTACGTTGTCTTTTGTATTCCAATTTGACATTGTTATGAAGTAGTTGATTATGTATTGAATTAACCAACTTAATTATGTATTGTACTTGTTATGAAGTAGTTGACATTGTTATGAAGTAGTTGACTAGGAAATTTATGTTGTTATTTGATCATGAATATTGTAAATTTTGGGTTTCTACTGAATGTAGTATAATAATGCATATCATGTTAGTTATTAATAGTTTATTAATGTTAAAATAATTGACTGTATTGAGAATGAAAATATTTCAGTGTTATAAGCGTTGGCAATTAAAATTTACCAACGCTTATAAGCGTCAGCATAGAAAATTAAACAATGTTGGATGGTTAATTTGCTAACGTTTATAAGCGTTGCTAAATAATATACACCAACGTTTATAAGCGTTGGCAAATACAACCTTCCAACGCTTATAAGCGTTGGGAAACTAAACTCGCCAACGCTTATAAGCGTTGGCAATAAATTGCGACGCCCCTACAACGACGCTAATAAGCGTTGCTGAAACTGTTTGCGACAGTTATACTCGTTGGGAATCACCTGTTTTGGTGTAGTGTTTGATCTAAATGAATATGAGGTGTCAGGAGAAACAAAACGTAAAAATAAAGTGGTAGGTTATTTAATAATAAAGAAATGAAGGTGGAGGGACAAAAATGAATGTCGCGTTTCTAAAATGAAGGCTTTAGAAAATATAGGCTACCAAAATAACAATAAAAAATATAAGGTGGAAGAAGGCTACAAGAAAACAAAATGAAAAGAAATTAAGTGGCTGTAGAAATATGAAATGAGATGGAGAAAACAACAAACTCACATTTTTTTTACTTTAGGAATTGGAGGTAGAACATGGTGTAAAGAGGTGAAGAAAGGTTAAATAAAAAATATATGTATACATATAAAATGAAACTTACGTTTGAGAAGATGTAGCCTCAGGAAAAAGAGGAAGGAAATAAATGAAAATGAAGAAACAACAAAAATGATGAAAGAAATGTAGTATGTATTAAATAATGATGAAGGAATGCACAGACCAGATGTACACTACCAACAATCCTTTGGAATTCAAATTTCAAACTTATGTCTCCTCTTTATTACTTTCCTTAACTCCCATAAACCCATAGTTACACCTATTTAATTTTACATTAACACACAATAAATAAAAATAAATTCTTTACACAAATTTGTGTAATTAATTAAGGCAATATACAACATTAAGAACCTTTCATTTCTCTCTGTGTGATTAGATTAGGAATTTAAACAAACATGTTAACATTTCTATTAAACATTTTACTAGGAACACATTAACATACATTAAACAACTTTATCTCCACTTATGGTTTACATTCATAAATAAAAAGTATGCTACTAATCCACATAAGGAGGCAATGAATGTAAGAGTAAATTAGAAGAGCGAAGATGGAAAGATAAACTATGTTGCAATTAAAATCTAATAAAGTCTAAGTAAAAAGGTAATAGTCAAGTGTAAATCTATTTTACCCCTTTATAATCTCCTATTAACATTTAATTTAAAACCATATGAGATTTTAAACCTAAATAATCCTTTTCCTTTTATATAATTGGATCTGAAACATAAGTTTATATATAGGTACAAATATATATGCAGTAAAGCAACACTAAAATTAGAAACATGAACTGAATTAATTGGAAATAGATCACCCAATTTAAATTTATTTCAATATACGTCTACAATTAATGTCTTCTCTCCTTTTAATTAAAAGGTTCCAATCACATTAATTGCCATTGATTTCTAAGTTAAATTTTAAAAGAGAAATGAGACAATTCAATTCCTTTTATAGTAATTTAAGATATTTATGAAATTATTATATACAAACCAAAAGCTATTAATTTCTTGTTAAATAATTGATTTCTTATTCCTGTAATTAATCTGTAAGCTAAATATAATTCAAACAAATAAACATATGTTTACTCCTTTACTAAACTTATTCATTTTTATTCTTTTATTTTTGATTTAAATGTTCTCATATTAAATCAACTATTACCTTATGAATTTATTCAACATAAGTTTTCATTTTATTTCACTCAACTCTATGTTTAACATCTTTTCTTATATTAACTGCAATATTTAATTATATTTAATTTCATTGATTTCAAAATTGATTTCAACAGATTAAATAATAAGATGATAAGTAAAACAATATTTACATTTTAGTAATTTAAACACATTTAATAAAAACACATTTATAAATCAATTCAGTGTTGAATATTACACTAATAACAGTGTTCAATTTCAACTATAATTAAGTCCAATTAATTATATTTTAATTCCAATAAATTGATTAAATTTGATTTCAATCTTTTATCAATCATTTAATGTCAAATGGGTAAAACTAACACTAATTTACATTTTATTACCTCAATATTCTACAGTTATTGCCTTAATTCACATTAACGTAACATTTAATTACATTTAATGCAATTTATTTCTAATTTGATTTCAACAAATTAAACAAATAGGTAAACAAATAACAATTGTCATCTTTAGCTTAATATAATCACATTTATAAGTTGATTGTCTACACAAATGTTATAATTATTTGCACAACACTAATTTTTATTCAATTACAATTTATTACATACTATTTCATTAATTAATACAACATTTAAATTATCAATTACTCTTTTAATCCAATTATCAATTAATACACACATTATTTCATCAATTAATATAACATTTAAATTTATTCCTTATTTTAAATTTATAATCAATTATAACTTACAATTATTACAATTATTTGAGATTACATTCAAATAGTCATCTATTACATTAATTTACATTATTAAACTTTAGTTAGTTTTCCCATTCCTATATCATAAATTTTATTTCTTCCAACATTAAATTAAATAATCTTATTAAATTAACTATTTTAATTATCGAAAATTACGGGCCGTTACATAATTTATGAAGTTTAGATTTTATTTCACCTGAGCAGTTTTATATTTTGACTGTTGACCAAGTACATTTTACTTTTAGATTACCTAGGCATATGCACCATTACCTATTCTTTGTGTTGCTTATTTACAAATTCAAATATTGAAAATAAATCCCAAGTCTACGGCGATATCAAAGGAAAATCTAAGTATGCTATTTAACATATTATCATTGTTATCCGAGTTCCTTATTAAGACGTTTATTGCCATCTACTTATGCAACATTCGATTACTTTTATATAAATCATGGAGAACGATATTTCTTTTATTCTTCTCAAGCAATTTTATATTTGCTGCACAATATTTTTTTAATATCACATGGTCCCTTATTATGTAAATATTACTGCATTAATGAACTCAAATATTTGAACAATGATCACTCAAATTATATTGTTGATCTACAGTTATTAATATATTATTTTAATGTACCTACAAATATATACGAGCAGAGTAACCATAATATAGTTCTGACTACTGTGCCATAGGTATAGCTTAATTTTCAACAAAACGTTATTTTCTATTAGTACCATAGAAGATATTTTGAAATTTTTGGTATTATACTTATAAAAGCTAGCATTGTTATTCTACAGTTATTTATGAACTAAAATGGACACTTTTATTCCATGTATACATATTTATAGTTTAATTTTCAATTTTAACTTTTGCAGATATGCATAACATTTCACTAAAAAGCATTCGATGCTTCATGTATTATACATTTCAAAGTGAGCCGCCAATTTATATTGATTTGTTAATGGTGTAATGTTTCATTTAAAAGCATTCAAAGCTACCTATCATATACGTTAATTTTTTATCTTATTTTGTTACTATTCCAATTGAGATGGTTGTAAACATAGCGTTTAAACATATAACCATGATTTTATACGTCATTTAATTTGATATCTAATATATAAAGTAAACTATATGTACCATATACAAAATACTTCACTAGAAAAACATACTTTTTATGTACGCTCCATCATATTGAAATCATACTTTGCAATCTCAAAAGAGATAAATATATAACCATATGTTAATTAACCCCGAAGAGGTTAATTATCAAAGGTAATTTGTAACGACCCGAAAATTCGAACACTTCGTCTTCGAATATCGAAACATTTTGAAAAATAATTAAGTGTTAAAAATATGATTTTATAACCTTGTTAAACATCATTTAATTAATGAATAATGATAAGAAACTTGTTTTTGAAAATTATTTATAAAAATATATTCTTCGAAGAAAAATCGATAATGTGACCGAAAATCGGATTATCAATAAATAGCTTTTTGGTCGATATAACTTGTTTGAACATTTTTGCACTTTTCTAATGATCAAATAAACACATGAGGCACTAATTGACACACACTCCTATTCATAAAGCAATGGAAGGTTCTAGAAGCTTCCAAATGGATAAGGGATATTACCATGAGAAGGGTATAAGAGTAATTTGCCTAAAGGAGAAGTGATGTAAAGGAGAAGTGATAAGAGGTAAGCCTTCCATGGCATGGTGGGGGGTGAGAGAAAGGATAAAGAGAACCATCTTGAAGCCTGCATAAGGATAGGCATACCCTTGTGTAATATTCACAAATTAACAAAGCAAAAGTGAGCTATTTTCATGCCTTCTTCTTCTCTAATTTCCTAAAGAAAATAATTGCAATTCTTATTCAAATCAACTCAAATTTGGAGTGAATCCTTAGGGGAATATTACAACACCTTCCATCAAGTTAGAAGTTGAAGAAGAAAAGCCACACTCAACCTATCTTGGAAGGCCATGAACAAATAGTAAGGAGAGGAGGGTAAAAGCAAGTAAAAAGCAAAGGAAAGGAGGAAGGAAGAAGAGGCTGCAAGGTGGGGTTAGACATGGGTTGCTTGGACTTTCTTGTTTATTGGTTCAAAGGTGAGTTCACACACCTCTTTGAATGAAAATATAGCTCATTTTTGTTTGGACTTCATTGTGTTTAAGTTGTTGAATTGCTATTGACATTGTTGAAAACATTGTTTTGATTCTTGTTTTGAAAACAAGAAGCATGTGTGTCTATGGACTTGGAATGGACTTGTATGACTTGGGACAAGACCTTGAAACAAAGTACGTATGTTTATAGATGGACTTTGGTTTAGATTGGACTCGAATTTGAAAGTTCACTTGTAGCGATAGTCGCTATGGATGCACTTGCGAATTGCCTTGTTTTTGGTGATTTCTATGGAACTTTGTAGAATGATCCTTAGGGGTTTCTCACCGTATTTATTATTTTTTATATGTATGTTTGTTTCCATAAAAAGTTTGGATAATAAAAAGTTAAGTAACATCTCGAAAAGTGGCCAAAACTTCACTTGTGCAAAACTGCCCCGTTTAGCCTTGATTTTTGGACTTAAAAGGTCTGAAAAGATATTTATATTTAAGTATTTTGTTACATTATTTTTACAAGTGTTTACTAACTCATATTAAAGTATTTCCAAAGTGGTTTGAGATATTTATGAATTTTTAAGAATTAGTTCTGACTTTTTAAAGAAGAGTTTTTTATAATGAAAACTTGTTTTTCCAAATTATAAAGATTTTTAAACTTGTTGTTTTCAAGTAATATTTTTGATAAATATTTTAGAACATATTAGAAGTGTTTTAAAGTACTTGAAAGAATTTTTGAATATATATAGTTGTTAGAAAATATGTTGACTATTTTATACCTTATGTAATAAATATCTTCTAAAATGGTTTATTTAATATCTAGTTTAAAAATAAATTACTATACATATATATATCATTTTAAAAAGGGTTTTAAAGTATAAATAGAAGGTTTAGAAAAGTTAGAATTGCTTAATGGCCAAATGGTTAATTATTTAATTACTTGTTTGAAAAGTAGTTAACTATGCTTAACACTAAAAGCCGATGATGTAGGCTTATCTATTTAAGAAAGTTAAGATTGATTTTCGAGTAGGGATATGACCAATAGAGCTCTAACCTACGGCTTCCCTCTTGACTGAGGAATAGTTAAGTCGGAAAATATCGGTAACGTGTTAATCATGTTGATTTCTTGCTTATTTATTGAAATCATTTGTAATGACCCAGATTTTTAGCCATCAGATTTTGGGATGATTAACTGATTTTAATTTTTGAAATATTAATTCTTATAAGTCGAATAGGTAAATTTTCTGATATTTAAAATACCTGAATCTATATATTAATTAAAACTATATTTAATTTTAAATTATAAATTTCTGAATATGATAAATTTTATAGATATATGTATATAAACTCCACCATCTAAAATTTAATATAGAATATCCATATATGTAAATATACATAAGCTTTATGATGTTTAAAAATATATATAAGTATATATGTATATATATATGTATATATGTATATATATGTATATATGTATATATATGTCTATATGAAGTAATGTATATGAAAATATGTATAAATGTAAATATGATAAAATAAATATGTATAGTGTATATATATGCATATCTATATATTTATAAATGTATTTATGGTAAAGAAAGTGTATATGAAATTATATATAGATATATACATATAAAAGTTTCATGATAATAAACTCCTAACTTTGGATGAAATAAGTATATGTATGTGCAGGTATGACAAAATATATATAAATATATGTATATGTATGTATATACAAAACTTATGATATAAAATAAAATAAAATATATATAAAAAAAATACACGTGTGTAGCTATTTATGTGTATATGTTAAATATAGTATCTATTTAACAATTTATACATAGAATTTCAAACTTTAGCATGTTAAAAATGGTGTTATAGTCAAAAACATGTGCATATGGTCAAAAGTTATAGGAAATCTATATATATATATTTATATTTATATAATATGCATATGTATACTCACAAGGAGACACATAATGAAATAAATCTAGTCAAGCATATAATAAATCTAATCACTTAATCTTCAATTCACTAGGATATCAAGTCGTCTTTTTTTTCAAATCAAGTCAAACAATTTTCTAATCAAAAAGAAAAAAAAGGGTGCTATTCATGAAATTAGGTTTCAGGTTTTCCAGCCTTGTTCTCTCCATCTATATATATACCCCCCTATGTTATCTGCACGTATACTTTCTATCACTTAAAAGAAAGGAAAAAAAGTGCAATTAAATCTCTGTAGAAGGCTAAGAACTCAAAGCTTCAGGAAAAATAAATCAACATAACAAGGAGCAGTGTCTTTCTTTACAGCAGTGTCCACTTGTTTTCAATAGCCAGTGAGTAAAACATAATCTTTTACTTACTGTAAATCATGTATGATTCTATATGTTTGTAGATGTGAATGAATTCTTTTATTTATCAAGCATTTATGTGTTATTAAGTTTGCTATGATGTTTATATTTATGTTTTAATCATATTAATGAACCTCGTAAAAACTAAATTAGAAAAAGAAGCATGTACAGCCACTGTTCCAAAAAAAATATAGGCTTTCCAACTTCAAAAATCACTACCTCTCAATCCAATTAATTTTAGATCATGGCCCCAAAAGCAAAGTCGATTGTTTTTTTCATGTAGTTGATTCTAAAATTCGTTTCGTTCGTTATCATTAAGTACAGAGGGAGAAAAGTTCAATTTACAGTAACTAACTTATAAATGATCAAAATTCGAATATCGTAAATTAATCCTTTGATTACATGAATGTGTTTGTTATTCAAAATGATGATTTTTGGAAGTGAATTAGAGATTTTTAGTGGTGTATTTGATGAGATAAAGGAAGATGATTGGAATGGGTCTTTGGCCAAATTCCGGCGACCCACGCGATTTCGTGACTTGAGGCATGGTGTAGGGGAAGCTTGGAGGATGGGGAACTCATGAAAAATGGCGTGGTATTTTATCTTTGGGTGTGTTGGCTTGTCCAGGTCATTGTAGGGTTTTGGGTGTGCGTCGTTTGGGTTCGGTTTTTGATCAATAACGATGGCGAGGCGACGTGTTCGACGTGCGGTCCAGGGGGAATTGATAGAGGAGGAGATGGCGAAGCTTCAGGCAAAGTTTGGTGGTGAGGCGTGAGGATTTTGGATGTCGTGGTCGTTCTAGGCGTTGGTTTGATGTTCGAAATTTTGATTTGGAGTTGTTGTCGCATTTTTAGGTAGTGGGCGTGGACGTGAGGATGTGGGCGGACTTTGGTAAGTGGTCGGCGGCGAGTGATCACGGTCGAAGTTGGGGTGTACGTGCACGTACGTGCATGAGTGAGGTGTTCGAACTGATAAAGGAAAGCATGTATAAGAGGGAGAAGGGAGGAATTCTGGGAATGGGAAGAAAAGGTTTCGGCCTTGATTGTTTGGGCCATGCGTTTTGGGTTGGGCTGGCATTTATTTTGTTTTTGGCAAGGAGATAAACAAGTTTTTATTATTTAATAAACCTTTACTTTAAAGGCATATTTCTCTTTCTTTTAAAATCAAACCAACATGATAATTTTTGTATTGTAATCCTATCATCCAATATTTTTAATCTAAATTAATGTTATTAATTTTCCGTAATTTAAAATTTAATTATATTATAATAATTAAAATGAGTAATTAATTAAATTCTTATTTGACTTAATCTTTTGTTAATTAATAAAATTAGTTATTAATTTGGTTCTTTAGTCCTAATTAACTAATAATAAATTGTTTCGGTAATTTCTAAATTTATAAGTAATTTGGATTAAAAATATAAGTGGATTCAGTTTAATTTAAGTTGATTAAATTCTGATTTTGAATTGTTTTTATATGAGTTGTTAGTCGTTAATTTAGTTAATGATCTACGCTTGGGTTTTATTGCTCTTGGATATTTATTTAATTGCTCTTATCTGTGCCATTAAGTAGCCAAACGAAATTAAATGGTTAGAATAAAATGTTGACACGTTTTATTTGAATTAAACATATGTAATAAATTCCCATATGTGAATGTTGTCACCCTGAATATGAATTGTTTATTTAAAACGACTTGGACATTTAAAATTTATCATTTTGAGTTCAAAGAGACTGGGATCGGATATCTGCATTATCCGATACCACTTCGATCCAATAACCACGCCAAACCTTTACGGTTTTGAATTTTAAGCCTAATATGCTGGGATTTAATTAATTTAACAAATTCGGTTATTTAATAAGTATTGAACTTAGACACTATTATAATACCACTTATTTTTTATAAAACTGTTTTGGTTATCGTATGGGAAAAACCCGTCATGTTTATGTATGACGTGGTATTACGAGTTACCTTTGTTTTTCGAAGGATTTTGATAACTTAAGTAATTTAAATTAAGTATGTTTACTCATACTGGTTTCCAACCTGACTCGGGTGTTACTTTGTTGTAATGCTCAGGTTAGACCGAGTATTACAAATTCAGGTTATGATGCTTTTGGAGCTCAGGAGACAAGCTGGATGGCAGAGACATATTGCTTGTATTTGTTTATATTCCGCTGTGTATTGTGGGCTGTATTTTCAGCATTTGTGAGGACAAGTTATTTTAACTGTCCTGATTTATATGTTGATGATTGTACTTTCATAATTTGTATGTATATTAACAGTTATAGTCCTTTGTATAAAATCTATTATTATATTATATTTGTTCCGCTACGATTGTGAGATTCTGTATTGTTGTTTCTTTTCTTCTTTTATCTCTTTTCTTCTAAAAACCCTAACAATCTGGTATTTCCGGCACTCGATTGCTCGGCACTCTATACAGTGAACGTATTAGTGTCGATTTTCGAGGGTCGAAAATCGCCCGGTCGTTACACGTGGTATCGGAGCTGAAGATTAAGCGAGAACCTTGGCTCTGGTAGGGAATACTCATTAGAGATAGGGTCAGTAGTACCCTAGAATGAGTTGAGTGTATTATATATGAGAGCGTACTTGTTATTTTCTTATATAATAATTTTATATAAGACTATATTGTGATATAAAAAGAAATAATTTTTCTAATTTTTTTATAGTATGTTAGGGTGATTGGTTGTAATTATTATAATCCAATAAGATTGTAATATCTAAGTGGTTATACATATATATTCAAATAGAAATTGATGCCCTCTCCCTCCTTCTTCTTCTCTGTCCTTCCCTCCCCTTCGATCTTCCCTATCCTCCCCTACCCTTCCTTCCTTCATCTCTGACCCTCCTCCTACTGCTCCTCCACTCCTTCCTGACCCTCCTCCCCCCTCGACGTCCACACCTCTCTCTAATCCTTTACCTCCTTCCCCTCCCTTGCCTGCCTCCTCAGCCTGTCAACAAGCCTGGACTTCTTTATTCAAACGCAAACCAATACATGCGGGGAAGTACACACCTGTTGACCTTGCTCCTTCCCTCAACAATGGCGTGCTCCAACTCTGTGAAGGTGTTGTGCAAGCTGGACAGGAAGTTTGGTGTGACTATCTTGTGGGGTTTTTCCTGGACAAACCTCTCTCCTTCACAGCTGTCAAAAATAAACTAGAGAGTATGTGGAAGCTAAAGGGTACTTTCACTATTCAATCAGATGGTAACATTTTTCTCTTGTCTTTCACCTGCTCCGATGACAGAAACAAAATTCTTAGAGCTGATCCAATAATTATGAGCAACAAACTATTCATCATCACTGAATACAACTCATCTATAAGCAATGTTTGTGGAGCAGTGAAGGCAGTGCCAATCTGGGTCAGATTATACAACATACCTCTATTTGCAAAATCTAATTTTGGTTCAAATTGGGTATGCAGCAGATTAGGAAAGCTTCTCTGCCTTGATGAAAGAACTGAAAATAAACAAAGACTTGATTTTGCTAGATGTTTAGTAGAAATAAATCCAAATCAGGAGCTAGTTGATGATTATTTGGTGCAACTGGTTGATGGTGGTGTGCAAAGAGTTTATGTAGACTACCTCCGGCGTCCTGATATTTGTACTAAATGTAAAACTTTTGGACACAAAACGATCGAATGTGATATAGAAGAAGTAGTTGTGGCTGAGGAAGTAATTGAGAAGTCCAAACAAGAAAAGAAGAATGAAAAGGGAAGGCGTATGATGAGAACAAAGAAAATTTTAGTGAAAAAAAGGTGGCAAAAGGTGAATAGATTTAGTAATAATAAAGTAGGTAAAGATACAGACAAGAGAAATAGTGGTGCGAAGCAAGCTGTTGGGGTTGATGTGAGCAAGGAAGGGAGGTTTGTGCAAAAGGATACTAATGCTAAAAATGCTGTTGAGATTGAAGAGGGAGAAATTAGAGAGAATGTAGTGGAAGATAATCCTCTGAAGGAAACCAGTAATAAAGGTGACGAAAATCAAAGGGGTGCGAGTAATTTGCATGAACAAGAAGTAGAGAACATTCCCATGCAAAAGGTGAATATAGGTGTTGCTACATCAAACAATAGTGCACCAGATAACCTAATCATTAAGGAACTGGTGAAGGAAAATGGAATTACAACAGCAAATAGGTTTGACATCCTAAATTCAGAAGAAGCCTTCATGGATAATGCAAGTATTATGCAGACACAAAACTTAAATGCTGGTGAGACCAATAACCCTAAAAATGCTCAAGCAACAGTTACATCAAACCTTTCCCTTTCACCTACCTACAATAATTCCACTAATCAACCAACCCCACAACAAGATACCTTAGTTGATCCTTCTGTCCAAGGGTATGATCATCATTCTAACACTCCTCTTACACATACTGGAAGCCTTGACATCCCATCACATACCCGTTTCAACCTGGTTGAAACCCAAACAGATCCTCAACCTCAAGTTGATGACCCTCTTGAACCTAAATACCCTTATGACCATATTCCACCTCACAAGCATACAAGCCTCCAGTCCCTAACCTAGCAGCCACCTTTTCCCCTCCAGCCAAGGCTAAGAATCCTCCAAGCACCAATGCTCATGATTACCCTACTAGGAGCAAAGAAAAGAAAGGCCGTAAAAACATCCAGTTTAATCAATGATTGAAGCAATAGGAGCATGGAACATTAGGGGAGGGCACAATGACATTAAACTCTCACAATGCAAGATGATTATTGCTGAATATAAATTGAAAGTTATGGCAATTTTGGAAACTAAACTTGATCAAGAAGCTACTGCTAGAGCGGCAAGGCTAATCAATCCTTCATGGAGTTTCCTCCACAACTTAGACCAAGCATCATATGGTAGGATTCTTATTCTGTATGACCCCTGCTTAATCTCCCTCTCTATCATAACCTCTTCTCCACAATTCATCCATTGCCATGCAGTTTCTCCCACAACTCACCTTTCTTTCTACCTGACCTTTGTTTATGCTTTCAACTCTGTGAATGCTAGAAAGTCTCTTATGCACTCTATTCCCTTCTTTAGACAAAACTCCCATCCATGGCTGATCCTAGGGGATTTCAACTGTTGTTTTGAGCTCAATCAGAGGATAGGAGGGAATGCCCTATCTAACAATGAAATAAGACCATTAAAATCCTGCCTTATCAATTCTGAGCTTATCACATTTAAAAATACTGGGATGCAGCACACATGGAATAATAAAAGAATCTCTAGCCCAAGAACTTACTCTACCATTGACCATGCTTTTTGTAATCAAAATGCTCTTGATTATTGGCCAACCATTTCTTATCACACTCCTCCCCCTCTTTTATCTGACCACTCCCATTTAATCCTAAGCTTGAGTTCAGTTGCTATGATTAATAATAAAAGTTTTAAATTTTTTAATGCTTGGATTGGTGAGCCTGATTTCCAAGATGAGGTAAGGAAAATCTGGTTCACTCCTTTCTTTGGTAATCCACTTGTTATTTTGCAGAGGAAACTAGGAGCCTTGAAAGCTCATCTTAAACAGTGGGCTGGAGCTAAATATGGCAAAGGAGGAAAGCAAATCAATTACTGGAGAATCAAGCTTGAAGAAACTCAAACACAACTGATGAATGATGTTCAAAACCCTACCCTAGTAAGCTTAGAGCATTATATCTCTGAACAATACCGACAAGCATTGATCAAGGAGGATTCAATGTTGAAACAAAAAGCCAGAAACAAATGGTTTGGAGATGGTGATAGGAATTCTGCCTTCTTTCATGCTACTCTTAGGGCCAAGCAGAATAGAGACAATATCAAGATGATTGAAGATAATGTGGGTAATACACACAACAACAAGGCTGATATTGAAAATGCTTTCATTAGTCATTTTAGAACATTGTTTGGTAACTCGAACAACTTCATCCCTAGCATTGACACAATAGACCCGCAGATTATACCTCAAATTAGTGAGCAACAGAAAAAAACCCTAGGCATTGAAGTTCTCCCTTCTGAAATTAGGAATGTTATGTTCTCTTTAAAAAGAAGTTCTAGTGGAGGCCCCGATGGTTTTAATGTGTTGTTTTATTACTCTTGCTGGAATATAGTCTCTGATGATGTTATTTATGCCATTCAACACTTCTTCAAAACTGCAAAGTTAGTGCAATTTTTCAATAACACTAATATTACCCTTGTCCCCAAAGTCCAATGCCCTAGTAAAGTGGCTGAGTTCAGACCAATCTCATGTTGTAATACTATTTATAAGTGTATCACCAAAATCATAGCCTCAAGACTTAAAACTGTCCTTCCCTCCATTATCTCTCGCAATCAAGCAGCATTTCTGACTGAAAGGAGTATTCTAGACAATGTGCTCTTATCTCATGAACTCTTGAATGGTTATGCCAGGGATAATATATCTGCTAGAGGTATGTTAAAGCTTGATATAATGAAGGCCTTTGATATGTTGCAATGGGATAGTATAGTCAGAATCATGGGATATATGAATTTCCCCCATCATTTTATATCATGGATTTATGAGTATATTAAAGGTGCCAAGTTCTCTATTATTATTAATGGGGCTCCTGTGGGGTTCTTTAATAGTAAACAAGGTGTTAGGCAAGGGGACCCTATTTCTGCATACATATTTATCATGGTCATGGAACTCCTTACTAGGATGATTAACAAGTTGGTTGAAAGTAATTTGTTTAGCCTTCACCCAAAGTGTAAAGACCCTAGGGTAACTGCCTTAATGTTTGCTGACGATTTGGTTATTTTCTGTAACCCTAATCTTCCCACTATCAAAGCAATTCTAGACGCCCTTTCTGAGTTTCACAACATGACTGGTCTTAAGGTGAACCTAACTAAGTCTGAGATGCTTCTTGCTGGAGTACCACATCACACCATAGATATTCTGGAGGACTACATTGGTCTGAGAAGCCCCAATGATACCAGTTCTTACTTAGGTCTTCCTCTTACTACAACCAAAATCACAGTAGCTCAATGCATGCCTCTTTTCCATAGGATTACAAATAAGCTGAATTCATGGACAAATAGATTGTTAAGTCAAGCAGGTAGAATTACTTTGGTTAAGGCAGTTATGTTCTCTATGCAAGTGTATTGGTCCAGAACCTTTTTACTTCCCTCAAAGCTAACAAAAATGATCAGAACAGCACTGATGAGATTTATATGGAATGGAAAAACTAAAGGAAATTACTCTTCTCCGATTGCTTTTAAAGTTATAGAAAGGCCAATCAAATTAGGAGGCTTAGGTATACTTAACGTGGCCCTTTGGAACAAAGCTGCCATGATGAAACATCTTGATAACTTATTAAATGAAATGGATAATGTCTAGGTCGTCTGGTCCAGAAAGAATGTTTTAAGAGGTAGAAATTTTTGGCTAATGAACCCTCCTCAAAATATAAGTTGGACCTGGCGAGCTCTTTTTAAGTATAGGGAATTGATCATGCCTCATGTGCAATACAAAGTTGGTATTGAATATGACACCAAAGTTTGGTCTGATCCTTGGTTGGATAAGGGATTAACTCTAGAAACTTCATGTTCTTATCTTGAAAAAGTGTTGAGTGGTATTGGTCATAGTGCTGAGGTAAGAGATTATATCAGTTTCAATACTATTCGTTTGCCACCTTTATTGTGTAATGGAAATCTGCATTGCAGTGAGCAAGCTCGTAGTATAAAAGTTCAAAATGGTATGGATAACAAAATCATGTGGGGTTCTGGTAGCAATGCTTTCTCTATATCTTTGTTATACAGTTCTCTAGCAGGTTTCGAAAATCTCTCAACTTGGAAATGGTATAAAAGGGTTTGGAAAAAGGACAATCCTGCAAAAGAAAATATCAATCTTTGGAAAATATTAAATAAAGCTTTATTTACCAAGGACAAGCTAAGGGATAGAGGAATGCTCATTGACACGTCTTGTACCTTTTGCAATGCTAATGAGGAAACAAGGGACCACTTGTTCTTCTCTTGTCCTATCATTAGTTCTCTATGGACTGATCTTATGCATGTAACAGGAGGGCATATAGTGTCTGGTACAAACTCAGACCTATGGGATCAAATCTACAGACTGACCGGAGATAATGGTGATAGAAAAAGATCTTTCCTTTACATGCTTAAAAAAGTGGTCAGAGTTATATGGGATGTAAGAAATACTAATGTGTTCAGACAGGAAAGCACGTTGACCCCTTTGCAGCTAAGGTTTAAAGTTTATGCAGCTATCAGATAAGACATTTCATGTCTTGGGTTCATTTTCGATCCTGGAATTAAAAGAGCTCTTGATGTAATCTCTTGAGATTTTATTTTGTGTTTTTGTTTTGTTTGTTTTTTTCTTCTTTGGTGCACCTTGTGTTTCTACGTACTCTTGTATATATGTGTGTCTAAGGTGCTCCAATAAAGTGGTAGGGGACCATCCAACCCCGCTTGCCTTGCAAAAAAAATTTGATGAGAATGAACTATTCAAATGGGTTAAGCTAAAAATAGACATAAACCAGAATTTAAATTTCAGAAATTTCGGAAGAGTTTTTCAAAGTGTTTTGAAATGAAATAAGTTTACCTTGATTATATTTTATATATAGAAATAATTTTTCAGGAAATTATTATGGAATATATGGTGTGTTTGGTTTCTGGATATGGTAATATTGATTAGTATCATGAATTGGTTGTTGGGTCTTAATAAAGGATGTTTAATACAAAATAAACAATGATAAAATAGTATGAAATGTTTTAAGGAAGTGGAATTATATAAGCATAATTTATAAATGTGACTTATAAATTAAAATGGATTTAAATTATGAAGTTTTGAATCTAAGTCCCAGAAATTTTGAAATGTGTTTCAAAGTGTTAAGGGAATAATAAGTAATATTATTAGAATATTTTTGATATGGAATTTTTTTTAAAAACAAGGGCTATTTTGGAAATTCCGGAGGAATTTGTTTTGGATAAAAACCAAGGTTGGTTTAAATTTAAAAGTGTGATTTGGTATATAAATAGGATATATGTGTGTGTGTGTGTGTGTGTGATTTCAAGGTGATTTGAAATAAATACTGGGTGTTTGAATTGTGGGATTCCCATTGAAATGAGAAGTGTAACCCAAGGAAAATAAGTTTTGAACTTATAAGTGGGAAATGATGTTAATAAGAAAAAAAGTGTGAAAATTGAATTTTGGAATGTAAAATTTTAAGTAAGTATAAATGGATTGAACGGATTGGAAATTTACTCAAGCCAAGTTAAATAAATTTTTAACTTATAACTTGAAATTGAAAATTTCAAGATAAAATAAAAATTTAACTTATGGAAGTTAAATAAATAAAATTGCAAAAGGAAAGGTATAGATTTGATAAAAGGTGCAAATGAAGTTATGTATAAATGATTTCAAAATGATTTTTGAAATAAAACGGGTTTCGAATTCTGGAAATTAAAATGAACCAGATTATCAATTAGTGGATTAAATTGTAAACTTTAACCTTGGATGTTGAAAATTTAACTTATGCTAAGTGAATAAGGAAGTCGAAGGAAATAGAATTTATTTGTAATAAATAAAAATGATTGATAACAAATAAAGGAGGTACCTAGAAATAAGAATAAAAGCTGAAAATTTGACTAATCGAGGTTTTAATTATAGGTTAGGAAGTCCTACTAGAATCTAGTCCAAGTTGTAAAAGATGGCAAAAGGAGAAGAATGGAAGGCAAGGCATAGGGAGCGGAGAGCAGCTTCACGTAAGGCATGGGAAGAAGCAAGAATGGAACATGAGAACGAATTAGTGAAAGAGCTGGGCCAGGTCCTTATGATAATATCATATGTTATGGATGTCACAATAAAGGACATTACGCCGTCAAGTGCAGTAAACCAAGAAAGGTAAAGAATGAGGAAGTCAAACGTTTTTGCTTTGAGATTTCATGCTTTAAGTGTCGTGAGAAAGGACATTTTCTAAACCATTGCCCTAAGGTGAGGAAGATGAAACATAAACCCATAGTATCAGTCGACGGGTCAACCATTTGCTACCATTGTAAAATGATGGGACATATCGCTAGAAATTGTCCTGAGAGACGAAATAAAAAGCAAGTTGTGAAATGCCCCGCGAATGGCGTGAAAATCATCCATGAAGATGGAAGTATAGAGTTCTTTTGTGGCAAATGCAAGAAGTGGGGACACCCTGTTACGGATTGCACGGACGGTTTTGACGAGATGTTAGGAAATACTTAAGAAAGTTTTTATGAAGGATGTGGAGTGGTGAGAAATGGCGGTAAGGTTCGTTGTAATATTAGTAGGGCTCTTTTCTTTTCTAAACCCTAGGTGGTGTTAAGGCGTCAAGATTTATGACCTTTTGTAAGACTTTTTATATGGATGAATGGATGTAATTTTTAACGTACTAGCTGTCGTAGTCTATCGATGTTGTAAAATATTTTGAAGGAATATGATCTTATATAAAATCACTTTTTATAATTGATTGAAAATAAATCTATAATTTCTAAAACACAAATGTAGAAATTTATTAGAATAAAGATTTAATAGTTATTATACTAAAACTTACTTTATAAAAAGTAAGAAATGTTACCAATAACTTTGTAAAGTAATCGAACTGGGAAAATTTTGATTTGGCATAAATAAGATTATATATATTAGTTATATATTCAAACTCCCGTTGTCGAATTTATAACCAGAAGGAAATGATTTTTGAAAGATATTTGAAATACTAAATGGAGTTTATATAAGTATGAAGTGGACCCAGAAACTTTTGATCCTTAAATTACTCGAATTGGAAAGAATGATCTTATATGTATATGGGAATGAAATTGAAATAGTTTTGGAACCTATTGATTTTTAAAGACTTTGACTTTGGCAAATAATCGATTTGGAAATTGGGTAAACCGAATTTAAAAACTATCGGTTTAGAAGATATCGATTTTATATAGATAAAGTTTATATGTGATACATATAAAGTATATGATTTGAAAGATATTGTGTATATATAGTATGATATGTTTTGAAATTAAAAGTATGGAAAGGGACCCCCATGAAAGTTGAAACTTGGAGTAGGAGATCCACTGGGTTGTTCTACCTAGGAATCAAAAGGGCGGGTTCAATGAGAATCGAGATCCTAGAGGACGTCTGGACAAAAACTCATGAGTTTCTGGTGATCATTTGTTTGCATAGCATAAATCGAGGGCTATTATACCTACAGTTACGTTTGGTTTTGCTGTGATAGCAACGTAACCTTTGTGTAACTACGATCTATGGTGGTTCCATAGCGTAATTCAGGAGGCAGCGATTGCCTACGGTCTACGTGTGGTTTCATTGGGATAGTGACGCAACCTTTGAGTAGTTGCGTTCTATGTGGTTTTGTTTTGATAGCGTAATTCGGGGAAGAGGGGGTAGAGATTGCCTACAGACTACTTACGGTTTTACTGTGATAGCAACGCAACCTTTGTGTAGTTGCGATCTATCGTGTTCCCATGGCATAAGTCGAGGGGTGTTGATGCCTACAGTTTACTTATGATTTCGCCGGGATGGCGATGCAATCATCGTGTTAACTGCGATCCATGGTGGTAAAAAAGGAACAAGGGGGAGATACTTTCCATATCATTTTTGAAAAGGTTTTGCAAGTATTTTCACTGGGTGTTGAAAAGGGTCTATTAAGTACTTAGAGATTTTCAATCCTACGCCAGATCAACGTGTGACTAAATTTCTATGAGAACAAGAATGGACTTGTTAAGACATCGAGTTATGGAAAAATGTTTTACTATAAAATTAGCTTGGGAATACTATGTGATTTAAAGTGTATGTATCTTAAAATGTATGGTAAAGGAGTAAGAGGTTTGAATGTTTAAAAGATGATTTATTTAGCAATACACTTCAAAATTCTAGCTCTTTGTTATCCCACCTTTTGGTCAAGGCCGGAATATCAACAAATTGGCAAGGAACGATGGATATCTGGATTGGGGATCGACTAGAAACAAGGCTGCAATGGATGTCGCCAAAAATTTGACCGGACTCCGATCGGGATGGGATCGATTGGGAAATGATGATCAATGCTAGAAAAGGCCACATTTCAAGTTTTAGGTATATCGGAGTTCATACGGAGGAGATATGATCGATATAAGATAGGAAGAATATGCAGTTCATATCCATCGGTGAACTGAGGCAATGACCATTTCGAATCCATCAGGTTCGTATCCATCGGAATAGCATCGCCTCAGAGTGTTCGTATCCATCAGGTTTAGTGCAGTTCGAATCCATCATACTCGCATCGATCATCATACTGGCTTGTTCGAATCGATCGATTTCGTATCCATCACAGGGATACCGCCTCGGTCTATTCGAATCCATCCCAAGGCTTTGTTCGTATCGGTTGAGCTCGTATCCATCATGGTCAAGATACTTCAAATCGATCATAGTGATACGAATAAAGACTAAAATAACTGGATGCGAACAAATAGTCGATACGAGCGAAACTTAAGCGCTAGATGCGTGTTGCTTGGTCGAACTCGGCACGCAAAGCGGATCGACCCAGGGATTTCGCGACACATCATTGCACGCGCACGTGCTCCGATCGAGGCGAACAGGTGGATACGAAACATGGATTCAAATGCAGCAGTGTTCACGAAAGTGCAATCTCGTATCGATCATATCTCACGAACCATTGATCCAAATGCAACGAAATTTTCACAGGAGCTTACGCACAAGGTAAAGAATATCCCTACCTAGTTTCAGCTCGATTGGATCATTTTTTGATGGATACGAAATGGTTTCGTATCGATCACAGATCGAGTCGAAACTTGGTAGGGTCGGTCGCGTGGGCCCCCTCACGTGCCAGAAGAAGTCTCCCGAAGTTTGAGCGCGATCTCAGCCTCCTATTCCTATAAATAGCCCCCTGAAGCCTACAGAAAAGGGGAGCTTTTGGCTGTTCAACGTCCAGACTCTGCCGGATTCAGACTTGCACTCTACCATTGCTGTTATAAACGAAATTCTTCATTGTAACTGCTGTAATCACCTGTAACCAGCAAGGATAATCAATAAAATATAAAACCTTGAAGTGGACGTAGGCCAGAGATAGCCGAACCACTATAAACTGTGTGTTTCTGTTTATTATTTCTGGATTGCTGTTTGTTGTTTGCTTAGATCTGTGATTTGTGTTTGGAATATAGCTGATCTACATTCATAACTTGGTGCTTTCACGATATTTGGGGTTTGTGACCATTTTTGGCGCAAACACTCTTGCTCCGTTCCTTTTCGAGGACGAAAAGTTTTAAGAGGGGAGAAATGTAACGACCCGGATTTTTAGCCATCTGATTTTGGGATGATTAACTAATTTAAAATTTTGAAATATTAATTCTTATAAGTCGAATAGTTAAATTTTCTGATATTTAAAATATCTGAATCTATATATTGATTAAAACTATATTTAATTTTAAATTATAAATTTCTGGATATAATAAATTTTATAAATATATGTATATAAACTCCACCATTTAAAATTTAAGATAGAATATCCATATATGTATATATGTAAATACACATAAGCTTTATGATGTTTAAAAATATATATAACTGTATACGTATATATATATATATGTATATGTATATATATATGTATATGTGTGTATATATATGTATATGTATATATATATATGTATATGTATATATATGTCCATATGAAGTAATGTATATGAAAATACGTATAAATGTAAATATGATAAAATAAATATGTATAGTGTATATGTATGCATATCTATATAATTATAAATGTATTTATGGTAAAGATAGTGTATATGAAATTATATATAGATATATACATATAAAAGCTTCATGATAATAAACTCCTAACTTTGGATGAAATAAGTATATGTATGTGTAGGTATGATAATATATATATATATATAAAAATATATGTATATGTATGTATATACAAAACTTATGATATAAAAAAATAAAATACATGAGTGTAGCTATTTATGTGTATATGTTAAATATAGTATCTATGTAATAATTTATACATAGAAGTTCAAACTTTAGCATGTTAAAAATGGTGTTATAGTCAATAACATGTGCATATGGGCAAAAGTTATAGGAAATATATATATATATATATATTATGCATATGTATACTCACAAGGAGATATCATAATGAAATAATCTAGTCAAGCATATAATAAATCTAATCACTCAATCTTCAAGTCACTAGGATATCAAGTCAACTTTTTTTTCAAATCAAGTCAAACAATTTTCAAATCAAAAAGAAAATAAAATAAAAAGAAAGGGTGCTACTTATGAAATTGGGTTTCAGCTTTTCCAGCCTTGTTCACTCCATCATATATATATACCCCCCTATGTTAGCCGCACGTATACTTTCTAGCACTTAAAAGAAAGGAAAAAAGAAAAGAAAAGAAGTGCCATTAAATCTCTGTAGAAGGCTAAAAACTCAAACCTTCAGGAAAAATAAATCAACATAACAAGGAGCAGTGTCTTTCTTTACAGCAGTGTCCACATCTTTTCAATAGCCAGTGAGTAAAACATAATCTTTTACTTACAGTAAATCATGTATGTTTCTATATGTTTGTAGATGTGAATGAATTCTTTTATTTATCAAGCATTTATGTGTTATTAAGTTTGGTATGCTGTTTATATTTATGTTGTAATCATATTAATAAACCCTATAAAAACTAAATTAGAAAAAGAAGCATGTACAGCCACTGTTCCCATAAAAAAATATAGGCTTTCCAACTTCAAAAATCATTACCTCTCAATCCAGTTGATTTTAGATCATGGCCCCAAAAGCAAAGTCGATTGTTTTTTTATGCAGTTGATTCTAAAATTTGTTTCGTTCGTTATTATTGAGTACAGAGGGAGAAAAGTTCAATTTACAGTAACTAACTTATAAATGATCAAAATTCGAATATCGTAAATTAATCCTTTGATTACATGAATGTATTTGTTATTAAAAATGATGATTTTTGGAAGTGAATTGGAGATTTTTAGTGGTGTATTTGATGAGATAAAGGAAGATGATCAAAAATGGGTCTTTGGCCAAATTCCGGCGACCCATGCGATTTCATGACTTGAGGCATGACGTGGGGGAGGCTTGGAGGATGGGGAACTCACGAAAATGGCTTGGTAGTTTATCTTTGGGTGTGTTGGCTTGTCGAGGTCATTTTAGGGTTTTGGATGTGCGTTCGTTTGGGTTCGGTTCTTGATCAATGACGATGGTGAGGCAACGTGTTTGACGTGCAGTCCAGGGGGAATTGATAGAGGAGGCGACGGCGAATCTTCAGGCGCAGTTTAGTGGTGATGGAAGGCTGTGGTGGTGAGGCATGAGGATTTTGGATGTCGTGGTCATTCCAAGCGTTGGTTTGATGTTCGAAATTTTGAATTGGAGTTGTTGTCGGGTTTTTATTTGGTGGGCATGGACGTGAGGACGTGGGCGGACTTTGGTAGGGGTCGGCGGCAAGTGAACATGGCCGGAGTTGGCGTGTATGTGCACGTACGTGCACGATTGAGGTGTTCGAACTGATAAAGGAAAGCATGTATGAGAGGGAGAAGGGAGGAACTCTGGGAATGGGAAGAAAAGGTTTTGGCCTTGATTGTTTGGGCTGCGTGTTTTGGGTTGGGCTGGCATTTGTTTTGTTTTTGGCAAGGATATAAACAAGTTTTTTTGTATTTAATAAACCTTTACTTTAAAAACATATTTCTCTTTCTTTTAAAATCAAACCGACATGATAATTTTTGTATTGTAATCCTATCACCCAATATTTTTAATCTAAATTAATGTTATTAATTTTCCGTAATTTAAAATTTAATTATATTATAATAATTAAAATGAGTAATTAATTGAATTCTTATTTGACTTAATCTTATTTTAATTAACAAAATTAGTTATTAATTTGATTGTTTAATCCTAATTAACTAATAATAAATTGTTTTGGTAATTTCTAAATTTATAAGTAATTTGGATTAAAAATATAAGTGGATTCAGTTTAATTTAAGTTGATTAAATTCTGATTTTAAATTGTTTTAATATGAGTTGTTAGTCGTTAATTTAGTTAATGGTCTATGTTGGGTTTTATTGCTCTTGGATATTTATTTAATTGTTCTTATCTGTGCCATTAAGTAGCCAAACGAAATTAAATGGTTAGAATAAAATGTTGACATGTTTTATTTGAAATAAACATATGTAATAAATTCCCATATGTGGATGTTGTCACCCTGAATATGAATTGTTTATTTAAAACGATTTGGACATTTAAAATTTATCATTTTGAGTTCGAAGAGACCGGGATCGGATATCTGCATTATTCGGTACCACTTCAATCCAATATGTAGGATCGATTTCACCCTAGAGGGGGGTGAATAGGGTGATACTATTAATTATAAAAATTTAATGTGGAAGTATATAAAATAATTTCAACACAGATATAGCAGAATAATAGCAGCACGGATAATAGCAGAAAATAGAACACACAGATTTACCCAGCTTCGGCAAAACCCTGCCTACGTGCTACCCCCTAGGTTTCTACTAAAAATTAAGTAGTCAGACGCTTACACACGTAAACTCACGACACCCGCTGTCGACTAACCTAACTCTACGCTCAAAACACTACCACAACTCAGCCACTGAGTTGCAAATTCTCAAACTACACCACCGTAGTTCGTTCCCTAGTCACATGTCTAGAAATTACAAAAGATAAATACAAATTTAAAAGCAATTAAAAAAAATTAAACACAAAACCCTTAAATAACAATGAAATCCCAAAATAAATTATGAACCGGCCCAAATAACTAAGTGATAAAAAGTTCCTTTTTCTTTTATCCTTTGGTCGGTGTCTTTCTTCATTCCTCTTTGTTCTGAAAAGTGAGGGCTTTGCTGATAACTGAGGCGCCGCTTGAAATTGATGTTCGAATTGAATTTCCCTCTGGTTCCTTCGTGTAATGAATCGATGGCTATGATTTTCTCAATTCTTTTGCGCTTGCAACTGCTCCCAGTATTGAGTTCGAATCAATGAATCTGGTATGTAAAATATGTCGTTTAAATGCACTGTTGTTTTGCCTTGATTAGAACTTGATTCGAGTTGTTGATTTATTGTTCTCTGTTTTTGCTCGAACTCGAATGATTATTGCCGATGATGTATTAGGGTTTATATAGGGTTCGAACTCCTAAAATTTCGTTCGTTTGATAATTTGCTCGGCCGTTTGATTTTGATTGAATGCTATGATTTGAATTGACTTGTTCACTTCGTATAATTTCGTTTACTTGATTAACACGGTGTTGATTTCTGACTTGGTTCGTTCTTTTTTGCCTTGGTCATCACAGCTTTGTTTTTCTAGCTTGCTTGATTTCTTGACAACCACGGTTTTGAATTGTTTTGGACTTTGAGATGAAAGTTGACTTGTTCATTCACAACTGGCTTTGATTTGTATTTGTTCGAACTTTCCTTGGTTATTTTTGAAACTGCTATCTGTAAAAATGTTCGACCTTGACTTCGTTAAAACTATAACCAATAGTTGCTTGATTTGTTCACTGTATTGTTGCGTTTGAAACTGTACTACATTGTTGTTTCATTGAGTCTGTTGCATCGGGTTATACTTCTTGCATTCATATCCTTGTTGTCTCATTGTTTTAAACTTGTTTATCACCATATATATACATTTGGGTTTCACTGTGTTTGCTCTGGACTGTCTATTGCCTCTTGGTTCCACTCCGCATGTATATATTTGGTTTACTTTCTGGACTGTTTGATTGCATTTGTAGTCAGATCTGCATTGCTATCACATTGGCTTGTTCCTTCGAGTTAGTTTGCATTTGAATTGTACACTTGAGTCATTTTGAACTGCTATCTCATATGTATATAAGTGCATGCTGTATAGTTGTCTATGATCATATCATACATGTATCCTCCACATATGTATGTTTACTTATGTATATGTTATAAGTCGCAGTCTTGAATCTTGTGTCATTTGAGGTGTGCATTCATTTGTGGTCTGCATTTCATGTTGACACTGTTTCTCTGGAGTCGTGGCATTCATACTTCATGTGTATGGTCTGGTATACATGTGCACTCACTATATATGTGCACATGTGTGTTTGTTCCTCTTGAAGTCTGAGTTGTTGTTATGTGTACTTGATTCACTTTATGTTGAGTTACCTCATTACTTTTGTGCTGGTTCATTACTTGTGCATGTCACTTTTCATTTTTGTTTTCACTTGAACTTCATCTTGATTTTTGGAATTGCACCTGTGTTGAATCTAGCTTATAGCTCGGGTTTGACCTTATGCTCATGTCGTGACTTAATTTGTATTGCACTTCAGTTGAACCCGTCTTTTAATTGGGTTTGACCTTGTGCTCACCTATCCCTGTAACTTTATCAAGCGTATATCGGTGTGCACGGCCTAGTGGCATGTATAGTGATACACTGTGCATGTCACAAGCTGTTCGTGTATGTTGAATTCAAATTTAAATGATTACGAACAACCCAAATAACTAAGGCAAATAATATTTTCAAAATTACATTTTATTTTACACTGCAAAAATATTTTATTTTCAATTTTATTGCGTCGGTGTATATTTCTGCAGATAACTCAGATGCCGGATTCAATCTGGAATAGAGTTAAAGATCAAATATGAGTGTGAGTGATATGTAGTGAATTGCAAATGTAAATGAAAAATTGTGATGTAATAAAAATTGTATTGTAATCAAAGATTGTATATATATAGTGAGAGCTCAAATTTGTACTATTCAAAATTGTAATAAATATTTGTTTGAATAAAATATCCGTTTGAATTTAAATTCTGTGTTATTTATTTTATTCAGCAAATATTTATTTAATTATGTGAAAAATAAAATAGTACATTAAAAAATACATTTAAATGAATATATATATGTTTATTATCATCAAACAAAAATCATATACTAGCATATTCAACAATCTCCCCCTTTGATTGAAACAAACATATATTTAAGATTTTGAATTTAGTAAATGTGTTTGATCATTCAATTTGCTCCCTCTATTTGAATGCTCCCTCTCTACACAAAGCTCCCACTTCATATATGCATGAAAATAAATAAAAATATGCAAATGAACCTAGATGCAAATAGAAAATAGAAAATAAAATATTTGACCTTTATTTTCCAAAATCTTAACTTTTCTCTCCCCCTTTTGTTATCAGCAAAAGAGTAATAGTGTTAGAAAAATAGAGATAAAGTGATAAACTTTAATACAACATTAATACCTATCGAGTATAAATATTAAATTTCAATAAAAAATCAAACAAAAATCATAAATACTCTGTTTGACGCATATTCCACTTTAGAACGATAGGGATGATGTCATCATATAAAACCATATAGTTGTGTCTATTTGTGGTATATTTATATCAGGAATTTGAATATCTACTAACCATGCATAACCGTTAGGATTTTTAAATGAGATCAGTAGTATTCTCAATTTTTTTAAAAATGAATTCAAGTATCTTCTAACCACGCATAACCGTAAGGACTTTTAAATGGGATTAGAATCAACTTGTCTATTTAATCAATCAATTTTAATATGCGTTCCATACATACATAACCATGAGGACTTTTAAATGAGCATGGAAGCACATTATCAAAAATTCCAAGTAATTCACCCATGCATAACCGTGAGGACTTTTAAATGAGAGTGAATACTTTGGATGTTTTTATTTGTTAAAAATATAATTAAATGAAAAACGAATAATTTCCCGTTTAAATACCACATATTTACATACCATATTGGATTATGATGAGTGATGGTCGATAGAAATATGATAGAAATAGAAATGGTCATGGAATACAAAAAGTTTTTATAACTCTTGTTTAAATTTATAAAGAAATTTTCTAATTATACTCTCTTAAGTTATAATATATGATTAATATCAACACTCATCACTTTTTCAATCACCATTTATCTTTTCCATAATAAGTAGGGAGTCAGATTAGTCAATGTAGTCATTTAAGATCAAATCCAGAAATAATTATAAAATCAAAATTTCTAAGATGACTAATCTGAAACAAGGTAAAAAAATGATTTTCTCGAAGGGGTTTTATAAGATAAATTTCTGCTATTTGAAAATTAGTTGAAATGAAAAATATACATATATTTTCTTTGAAAAAATGTGATGCAGCTAATGAATATCTCAAAAATAAATCACGTTCCACTAGTAATTTTTCTATCAACTAGATTACCAGTGTACTCTGCATCTGAATTTTCCTTTCACTCAATATTATCATTAATTGGATCTTATAGACTAGACCGTGAAGTTGCAACAATTTCTTGAAATCCTTTTTACAACTTTTAAATGAAATTCTTTTGGATTTTAATTGAAACCATGCCAATAAACAAAAATCGTGAATATAGAGTCAGATAAGATAAACAAATATATCCAATTGTAGCATGAGTAATCATCAATCAATAAAACACCATCATTAGTCCAAACAAATCTATATGAAATAGTTCAAAGATGATTGGTTAACAATTTCGAATAATTCAGAATCAAAATCAGCATTCATTTCTTTATCAATAACTGGCTGAATTAAATTCAGATTATGGTGTAGATTATCACATTTAATAAATCATTCAACATAAATATACCATTACCTATTTTACCTTTGTCGATAATTTTTCGTTGTTGCCCATTGTGATTCTGCCACATTTATACTAGGCTAAGGAACTTTGATTTGTCGCCCGTTGTGTGTCTGGAACAGCCAAAATCCAGATAACACCGTTGTTGTTCCTTAGCCTACCACCACACCAACACGATGAAAGATTTTTGTGACCTATTTGTTTTTATAGGTCCATGGTTGTTAGTGGCAAATAATTTTGAAGAATATGTTTATGGAGACACAAAAAAATTTATATTTGTTCCTTTTGGAACCCATATTTGTTTGACTTTGAGGGTTTTATATTCGTGCCTTTTGGAACCCAAATTGGTATGGTTTTTATGTGTTTGGGTATCACACTTTTCCCTTTAACAATGTTATTAGTTGTTTGTTCATATTTTGACACTTTTGCAAATCAAAATGCATTCCTTTTATTCTCGAAGAGTTGGTTTTCTAAGAGTATATTAAATGATTTATCTCTAGTGAAAATTTTCTGAGTAACCAACTCAAGTTTATTAATTTTGGATTTTAAAAGTTTATTTTCATTTATTAGCTTCGAACAACAACTAATGGTATTATCTCTCTTTTCAAAACTATTCATTTTCAATTGCATATTTTCATTTTGAAGCTCTCTAATTTTATTCTCAATTTCAAGCATATCAGCTTCAAAGAGTTGGAGTTTTTTAAATTCGATTTTTTCAAAATCCTTGATTTTTCAATCTCCTTTTCAAACTCGTGATTTAATCTAATAATTTCAGGTTTGCTTAAAATCACGTTTTCTTTTTCAAGGGTTTGAAATTTTCGTTGACCTCATTTAATTTCTTCTCAAAAATCATACTTTTAGAACTTTTTGACTTCTTAAAGCTATCCAACTCTTTTTACAAAATTTTTTTTTTACAAATCAACCACAGTTTTGTTTTTCTCTTGAATTAAAATTTCGTTTTCTAACTTTTGAAAGTTTTCATGAAGACGGGAAAATTCATTTTCATGATTCAAACACCTTTTGCAATTAGAACTTTTATTTTTCTTAATATTTTTAAGCTCATTTTCCAAATCATTATTTTTCTGATGAAGTTGAGCTTGTTCCCTTTCCAACTTATTATTTTTCAACTCAAGAGCTTTATTATTTTTCAATTACTTTTTGGCAAAAGAGGACTAAATCATTGATTGGAAAATCACTTATCTCATAGGCTATTGAATCTTCATCACTGCTGCATTTTGCCAGTCCTGTCAAGCACGTTTCTGAGTTGATTATGGGGGACCTCTCACGGTTGTTAACTTGTGCACCATATATTGCATCAAAAGTATTCTAGATTTCCTATGCATTTTCACAACGAGAGAAAAAGTAAAAATTATCTTGATTAATATGAGAATATAATTATTATCCCACCTTTTAGCAAAGCCGAGATATCAAAAAATTAACTGAGAATTAATGATTACTAGTCACAAATATCGGTTACGCATTACAGGTTCGCTATGGATATTGATGAATTTTGTCCGAGTTCAGATCGAGCTACAATTGACAGGACATGACAAGCAAAGCCATAAAAGCCGACACTTCAAATTTCAGGTCAATCGGAATTCGTATGATCGAGATATGATCGATACAAGATGAGGAAAACATGCCTTTCGAATCGATACATACGCCCTGTTCGTATCCATCAAGGAACATCCGATTTCGAATCCATCATGTTCGAATCGATCTACGGTCGCGTTGTTCGAATCCATTGAGTTCGATTCGATCAGAGTGACTTCACCTCATATGTGTTCGTATCGATCAAAAGGGTTTCGCCTCGCAACCATCGAGCTCGTATCGATTAGAGTGGAACTATTCGTATCCATCTTTTATCTGTAGTTTTGAATCGATCAGCAATGTCCACTTCGTATCCATCACGAAGACCCCCAGCCATCGATGCGAAGTAACTTGAGAACATCGATGCGAACAGAGCTACAAATGATCGATACGAAGTCAATGTTTTTTATCGATACGAAATAGAACACGAACCATCGATACGAACAAGGTGCAAATAAGACTCGGTCAACTCGGCGAAAAGGGTGGATCGATCCAGGAATTTCGTGCCACGTCATCTCGCGCGCACATGCTTTAGATTGAGTCGACGAGAATGATACGAACATATCGAGTCGAACTGTAACAGCCTAATGAAAAATCCAACTCCTATCGATCATATCTCTTAATCCACAAGTCCAAATGCTATGAAATTTTCACAGGAGCTTGCGTACATGCTAAAGAAGGCTCATGCCAAATTTCAACTCGGTTGGACCAAATCTTGATCGATACGAAATTGGTTCATATCGATTACGGATCGAGCCGAAACTTCATAAGATCGATCGTGTGGACCCACCCACATGCCAGAAGAAGTCTCCCGAAGTTTGAGCTAGATATTTGCATGGAGCGCCTATAAATAGCACCCTAAAGCCTACAGAAAAGGGACTTTTGGATCCTGCAACGTCCAGACTCTGCCAAAATCATGATTGCACTCAAACTCCATTGTTGTACTTGAATACTACTGCTGTAATTCACTGTAATCAGTAAGCACATCAATAAAAGATTATCCTTCGAAGTGGACGTAGGCTGGAGATAGCTGAACCACTATAAATTTTATGTTTCCTGTTTGTTTTTTTTAACGGTTGTTCTCTACTTTGTCTGGATCTGAGATTTGTGTTAAAATATTGCTGATCTGTATTCGTACACTGGTGTTTTCAAGATATTCGGGGTTTATGACCATTTTTGGCGCAAACACTTTATTGCTTTCACTGAGAGTTGAACTCAGGGATTCTACCACTTGGATATTAAAGTTGAAGGCTTAAAGATTCAGATTTGGAAGACAATGATGCAACAATCAACAAGAAGACAGAGAGGAGAAAGAAGCCAATAAGGGGGAAGCCAAGAGGCCTCCTCTGGAGCTGGAGAAGGACGAGCTTCGATCTACATTACCAGGAACGAGATGGAGGCTATGGTGGATGCAATACATGAAAGATTATTGAAGAGTCAACAAGAAATGATGCAAAGCTTCTTTGAGTAGACGAGAGCAGCCGGAGCACAGAACCTTGGACCGACTACAGTGGCTGCAGATACGGAACAAGGAGCTAGAGATACAGAGACCAATGGAGGTCAGATTCAAGACCAGAATGAAGAACGTGAAGACAATCAACAAAGGCCTGGGAGTAGACACTCTATATCTGACACTGGAAGACCCATAGATGGAGCTCAACAGGCTAGAGCCAACGTTAACGTTAATGAGCCGCATGAAAGAAAATTACCTGGAATACCCTTCAAGGCCTGGGGGGTAAGATAGAAGCATGCAAAGGGGACAACACCTGGATGGAGACGAAAGATTGGCTGGATTAGTGCGATGGATTATGAGGAGAGGATTGCTGAGCGGAGGCTTAGAGGAAGTTAGTCGGAGTCCGTTCACTCCGAATATTAGAAATGCGCGGAAACCTCCAAAATTCAAGTTACCTATGCTGGAACCTTATGATGGAAAGTCAGACCCGACCATGCATATTACCAGATATATCAGGCATATGGAAGTGCTGGGGGGCATCCGAGGAAGTGATGGCACGATGTTTCCCTCTATATTTAGCAGATTTGGCTGCGCTTTGGTTCAGACAGCTAGAGAATGGACCAATTAGAACATGGGGCGAGCTTGTGGAATGCTTCATGAGGCAGTTTAGGGTCCACGTGACGCGACCCAAAAGTGTAATGACCTTAGCATCGATAAAGCAGAGGACAGAGAGTCCATAAAAGATTTTCTATTGCGATTCAATGCAACTGTGGCTTCAGTAGATCGCCCGGATTCATCAATGATTTTGATGGCGGCGGTAGCAGGAGTCGCGGAAGGCACGGAATTTAAGGATTCTTTAGCAATTGATCCACCACAAGACCTTGGAGAATTCTATCATGAAGCTGAAAGATTCATTCGGCTAGAAGATTCACGCGCCGAGAGGCGAGAAACAAACGCCGTGCAAGGCGAAGGAACCTCCAAAGATCTGTCTGAAGCAGACAAAGGAAAGCCAAAGCAGGACGACAGATACGATGGTCCTGACAAACGAAAGAAATTCCGAGAGCCCAGATTCAGTCAATACACTGACTTAACAACAAACCTGGAATGAATCTACATGGAGACTCGGGGGCAGCTCCCCTATCGAAAACCACCCAGGAGAGATCTCATAGAACGGGAACGTAGAAGTGGAAAGTACTGCCTATTCCATGAGCTGGAAGGGCATACTAGCGATGAATGCCGCCATCTGAAGGATGAGGTAGAAGAGCATATCAGAAGTGGTAGATTGCCACAATACACCAACGATCGGACAGCGGACGTAGGACCTGAGCAACTACTGCCTCCACCTAACAGAACTATTCCTGGATCGGGATCACGACTCGTCATCAATTGATCATGATGGCAAGGGCAAAGTTCAGGATTTGAACTTTGGTCGATTGAATTTCTTAGATTTGATTCCAAAATAAAATGGCTATTCTGCTTACACATGTATGGGAACCGGAGAGATCCTCAGGAATGCTCTGAGATGGTAATAGACCGCTCTGCCCAGAGAGGCAATATTTAGATTTTTTCTTTATTTGTTATTGAACACTGGAACTTGAATTTAATAAATGAACTTGAATTTCTCGAAATAAACCTTTGATCAGAGAGTTCAAGGATGAATATTGAAACCAGCTTGAAAATGATCGCTTTATGACCCTACCCGGAGAGGCGGGGTCCGGAGTGCAAGAAGTGAGTTGCTTCGCCTGAGAGCGACAGGATCAACTTACTTGACGTCGTTCCCCATTCACCGGAGAGTGATTGAATCGTGGTTCGATAAGAGCCCGGAATGGCTATGATCGGCCTAGGATCTAGGCCATGACATCGGTTAATGTTCAGAAACACTGAACCGGAGTGTATGGGGTGTCGCCGCTTTGCCAGAGAGCGACAGGATCGGCTCACTCGACGTTGTTTCCCATTCACTGGAGAGTGATAGGATGGGATCCAGCAAGAGCCCGGAGAGGCTGTGATCGGTCCAGAAAGACCAAGACATCGCTATATGCCCTCGCTAGGGCCAGAGTGCAAGGGATAGAAAGCAACGCCGGAGTGCAACATGATCTTTCTATTCGATCACTAGGTTTGGAATGGACTTAGCAAGGGTTCGTAATGACCATCGATAGTCCGGAGAGGCTGTAGAATTTGATTACTGACTTCCGCAAGTGGGAATGGATACTGATTCGGCTTCAAACAGCCATAAACTTGATTAATGATACTGTAGCTGTGAATAAAATATAAACTCACAGCATTCGATTTGAAGCTATTCAAAACACACCTTTTACTAAAAAGCGTGTTTTGGGGGGGGGGGGCAAAGTGTTATCCTACCTTTTAGCAAAGCCGAGATATCAAGAAATTAACTGAGAATCAATGATTACTAGTCACAAAATCGGTTACGCATTACAGGTTTGCTATGGATATCGATGAATTTTTTCCGAGTCCAGATCGAGCTACAATTGACAGGACATGACAAGCAAAGCCATAAAAGCTGACGCTTCAAATTTTAGGTCAATCGGAATTCGTATGATCGAGATATGATCGATACAAGATGAGGAAAACACGCCTTTCGAATCGATACATACGCCCTATTCGTATTCATCAAGGAACATCTGATTTCGAATCCATCATGTTCGAATCGATCTACGGTCGCGCTGTTCGAATCCATTGAGTTCGATTCGATCAGAGTGACTTCACCTCGTATGTGTTCGTATCGATCAGAAGGGTTTCGCCTCGCAACCATCGAGCTCGTATCGATCAGAGTGGAACTATTCGTATCCATCTTTCATCTGTAGTTTCGAATCGATCAGCAATGTCCACTTCATATCCATCCCGAAGACCCCAGCCATCGGTGCGAAGTAACCTGAGAACATCGTTGCGAACAGAGCTACAAACGATCAATACGAAGTCAATGCTTTTTATCGATACGAAATAGAACACGAACCATCGATACGATGAACAAGGTGCAAATAAGACTCGGTCAACTCGGCGAAAAGGGTGGATCGATCTAGGAATTTCGTGCCACGTCATCTCACGTGCACATGCTTTAGATCGAGTCGACGAGAATGATACGAACGTATCGAGTCGAACGAAACAGCCTAATGAAAACTCAAACTCGTATCGATCATATCTCCAATTCCACAAGTCCAAATGCTATGAAATTTTCATAGGAGCTTGCATACATGCTAAAGAAGGCTCATGCCAAATTTCAACTTGGTTGGACCAAATCTTGATCGATACGAAATTGGTTCGTATCGATCACGGATCGAGCCGAAACTTCATGGGATCGATCGCGTGGACCCATCCACGTGCCAGAAGAAGTCTCCCAAAGTTTGAGCCAGATATTTGCATGAAGCACCTATAAATAGCACCCTAGAGCCTACAGGAAAGGGACTTTTGGATCCTACAACGTTCAGACTCTGCCAAAATCACGATTGCACTCAAACTCCATTGTTGTACTCGAATACTACTGTTGTAATTCACTGTAATCAGTAAGCACATCAATAAAAGATTATCCTTCGAAGTGGACGTAGGCCGGAGATAGCCGAACCACTATAAATTTTGTGTTTCCTGTTTGTTATTTTTCAACGGTCGTTCTCTACTTTTTCTGGATCTGAGATTTATGTTAGAATATTGCTGATATGTATTCGTACACTGGAGTTTTCAAGATATTCGGGGTTTGTGACCATTTTTGGCGCAAACAATAATATATGCATAGCAAGAGCATTAATCGAAGTATTTTTCTCATCTATTCTATCACACCCATTTTCAATAATATCCCAACATTTAACATTAACAGATTTTAAATAAAATTCCATTTTTAATTTCTAATTCAAAAATCTGTTCCATCAAAAACAGGAGGAATAATATGGACTGACCCTCAGCAAAAGCATTAAAAGAAGCCATTTTAAAAATTCAAATAAAAATTGGTTTTTGAAAAATCAAATCTTTGAAACAAAAATGGCTTTTGTTCCTAGCTCTGATACCACTTGTAGGATAGATTTCACTATAAAGGGGGTGAATAGGGTGATACTATTAATTATAAAAATTTAATGCGGAAGTATATAGAATAATTTCAACACAGATATAGCAGAATAATAGCAGCATGGATAATAGCAGAATAAAAGCAGAAAATAGAACATACAGATTTACCCAGCTTCGGCAAAACCCTGCCTACGTGCTGCCCCCAAGGTTTCTACTAGAAATTAAGTAGTCAGACGCTTACACACGTAAACTCATGACACCCGCTATCGACTAACCTAACTCTACGTCAAAACCCTACCACAACTCAGCCACTGAGTTGTGAATTCTCGAACTACACCACCGTAGTTCGTTCCCTAGTCACACGACTAGAAATTACAAAAGATAAATACAAATTTAAAAGCAATTAAACACAAAGCCCTTAAATAACAATGAAAGCCCAGAATAAATTATGAACCGGCCCAAATAACTAAGTGATAAAAAATCCTTTTTCTTTTATTCCTTTGGCCGGTGTCTTTCTTCGTTCCTCTTTGTTCTGAAAAGTTAGGGCTCTGCTGATAACTGAGGCGCCGCTTGAAATTAATGTTCGAATTGAATTTCCCTCTAGTTCCTTCGTGTAATGAATCTATGGCTATGATTTTCTCAGTTTTTTTGTGCTTGCAGCTGCTCCCAGTATTGAGTTCGAATCAATGAATCTGGTATGTAAAATATGTCGTTTAAATGCACTGTTGTTTTGCCTTGATTCGAACTTGATTTGAGTTGTTGATTTATTGTTCTATGTTTTTGCTCGAACTTGAATGATTATTACCGATGATGTATTATAGTTTATATAGGGTTCGAACTCCTAAATTTTCGTTCGTCTAATAATTTGCTGGGCCGTTTGATTTTGATCGAATGCTGTGATTTGAATTGACTTGTTCACTTCGTATAATTTCGTTTACTTGATTAACATGGTGTTGATTTCTGACTTGGTTCATTCTTTTTTGCCTTGGTTATCACGACTTTGATTTTCTACCTTGCTCGATTTTTTGACAACCACGGTTTTGAATTGTTTTGGACTTCGAGATGAAAGTTGACTTGTTCATTCACAACTGGCTTTGATTTGTATTTGTTCAAACTTTCCTTGGTTATTTTTGAAACTACTATATGTAAAAATGTTCGACCTTGACTTCGTTGAAACTGTAATAATAGTTGCTTGATTTGTTCACTGTATTGTTGCGTTTGAAACTGTACTGCATTGTTGTTTCATTGAGTCTATTGCATCGAGTTTTACTGCTTGCATTCATATCCTTGCTGTCTCATTGTTTTAAACTTGTTTATCACCATATATATACATTTGGGTTTCACTATGTTTGCTCTGGACTGTCTATTGCCTCTTGGTTCCACTCCGCATGTATATATTTGGTTTACTGTCTGGACTGTTTGATTGCATTTGTAGTCAGATCTGCATTGCTATCACATTGGCTTGTTCCTTCGAGTTAGTTTGCATTTGAATTGTACACTTGAGTCATTTTGAACTGCTATCTCATATGTATATAAGTGCATGCTGTATAGTTGTCTGTGATCATATCATACATGTATCCTCCACATATGTATGTTTACTTATGTATATGTTATAAGTCGCAGTCTTGAATCTTGTGTCATTTGAGGTGTGCATTCATTTGTGGTCTGCACTTCATGTTGACACTGTTTCTCTGGAGTCGTGGCATTCATACTTCATGTGTATGGTCTGGTATACATGTGCACTCCCTATATATGTGCACATGTGTGTTTGTTCCTCTTGAAGTCTGAGTTGTTGTTATGTGTACTCAGTTGGTTCATGTTGTGGCTGGACTTGATTCACTTTATGTTGAGTTGCCTCATTACTTTTGTGTTGGTTCATTACTTGTGCATGTCACTTTTCATTTTTGTTTTCACTTGAACTTCATCTTGATTTTTGGAATTGCACCTGTGTTGAATCGAGCTTATAGCTCGGGTTTGACCTTGTGCTCATGTCGTGACTTTATTTGTATTGCACTTGACTTGAACCCGACTTTTAATTGGGTTTGACGTTGTGCTCACCTGTCCCTGTAACTTTATCAAGTGTACATCGGTGTGCACGGCCTTGTGGCATGTACAGTGATACACTGTACATGTCACAAGCTGTTCGTGTATGTTGAATTCAAATTTAAATGATGACGAACAACCCAAATAACTGAGGCAAAAAATATTTTCAAAATTACATTTTATTTTAAACTGCAAAAATATTTTATTTTCAATTTTACTACGTCAGTGTATATGTTTGTAGATAACTCAGATGCTGGATTCAATCTGGAAAGGAGTTGAAGATCAAATACAAGTGTGACTGATATGTGAGGTGCAAATGTAAGTGAAAAATTATGATGTAATCAAAATTTTATTGTAATCAAAGATTGTATATATATAGTGAGAGCTAAAATTTGTACTATTCAAAATTGTAATAAATATTTGTTTGAATAAAATATCCGTTTGAATTTAAATTCTGTGTTATTTATTTTATTCAGTAAATATTTATTTAATTATGTGAAAAATAAAATAGTACATTAACAAATACATTTAAATGAATATATATATGTTTATTATGATAAAGAAAATCATATACTAGCATATTCAACACAATAACCACTTCGAACCTTTACAGTTTTGAATTTTAAGCCTAATATGCTAGGATTTAATTAATTTAACAAATTCGGTTATTTAATAAGTATTGAACTTAGACACTATTATAATACCACTGGATTTTCTATAAAACTGTTTTGGTTATCGTAAGGGAAAAACCCGTCGTGTTTATATGTGACGTGGTCTTACGAGTTACCTTTATTTTTCGAAGGATTTTGATAACTTAAGTAATTCAAATTAAGTATGTTCTGGTTTCCAGCCTGACTCGGGTGTTACTTTGTTGTAATGCTCGGGTCAGACCGAGTATTATAGATTCAGGTTAGGATGTTTTTGGAGCTCAGGAGACGAGCTGGATGGCAGAGACTTATTGCTCGCATTTTTTGATATTCCACTGTGTATTATAGGCTGTATTTTCAGCATTTGTGAGGATAATTTATTATAACTGTGCAGATTTATATGCTAATGATTGTACTCTGATAATTTGTATGTATATTAACAGTTACAGTCCTTTGTATAAATTATGTTATTATATTATATTTGTTCCGCTGCGATTGTGAGATTCTGTGTTGTTGTTTCTTTTCTTCTTCTATCTCTTTTCTTCGAAAAACCCTAATAATCTGGTATTTCTAGCACTCGATTGCTCGGCACTCTATATGGTGAACGTATTAGTTTCGATTTTCGAGGGTCGAAAATCGCTCGATCGTTATGTCATTAATAACATACTTAACGCTGAAAGACGATGAGGTAAACTTATCTATTTGTGAGATACAAGAATGAAGTGTCTAAGTAAGGCTTTGATGCAACTAGTGGTCTAACTTACTTAGCTTCACTCTTGGATGAGGAATAGTTAAGTTGGAATGTTGAAAATGAGTTAAGTATACGAATATTGATTTGTATAAGCGATTTTTTTGACTAGATAGTCAATTAGTCGACTATCGAACTTGACCTGATATTAACTTAGGAAGTATCGAAAGGCTTCACGATTTCATACTAATGAGAAACCTTAGGGAGGAGCATTGGTATGAAACATCTCTAACTTTTGCTTACTTTCGAGAGAACTGGAATTGAGAGAATTGAAAATTCATCGATTAAGTTTTGGGGCATCTAGTAAGTGGGAAAAGTGTACTTATATGAGATGACTCGAACTCATAACCACTTCAAAACCATATACACAATCCATATTCTGGAATCAGTTTTGAAGTGAAATGTTATAGAGTTGAACTATCTATCTTGAGGTTAAGTCCAAGGGAGAGGTCAACATTAACATTTTAAATGATGCTATCGTGTGGGACTGTCTACCTTGAGGAGTAATCCAAGAGAGAGAACAGCATTAACATTCGTCGGAGGACTTATGCGAGAATCCATATGGAGATTCGAGATCTGTTTGAGATGCTCGAATCCACATAGTGATTCATGATCCGTTCCAGATTATGGAATCAGTTTATGGATTTGTGTGTTGTTTGAGTGATGAAGACTCATATGAAAGATGTCGAACGTAGCCTCGACATCAAGAACATGACAAAAAATCGAGCATGCACATGGCCAGTGGGTTTAGCTAACCTCTAGGGTATATCAACTCCATATCTAGATATGCTTATCGATTGTTGCTAGCGAGAGTTGATATGACTCGAATCGCTCATCGAGGATGATCCAGTTGTGTTTACCTTAGAGTGTATCCTACCTAGAAATATACGATGCTCGAAAAATATTTTTTGATCATTATCATGGAGTTCGGATGAGGCCAAACCGAAGAGATCTCAGCAGAAAAATCCATATATGAACGCACCTTAGCGATATTAATTGTATACATATTATTGTTGTGTCGTACGCACAACAGCTATTTTCGGATTCATGTTCTACACCCTAGACATTATCTATTATACCGATATATCCACTCTTCAGATGGTTGGTTTCATTTGAGGGGAAAACCATTATGGTAGTTTGTATGCTCTCAATGGTTACTATTACTTGTTACATATTTCTTGAGTTTCTCATGCTGGTTTACCAAACTGATCCGGGTGTTATTCTTATAACGCTCTGGTCAGCCCGTGTATATTTCTAGATTTAGCTTTGGACGCTTTGGGGCCTATAGAGAGAAGCTGGATTGTTACCTACCATAGTATTATTATTTCCACTACATTACTGTATTGTATATACTAGCATTGTGAAAACAGATAGTTATAACTATCCATGATGATGATAGTACTTAAGTTTTGGTAACTTTGAAATTTATGTATTTGGAGTAACCCTTTTGTCCCGTTCCTTTAATAATATATATTATCGCTCCGTGGTCAGATTCTAATATTGTGTTCTCTCTTTCTTGTTCTATTCTATTTTTTTATTTTACCTTAACTTTCTATCTTTCTAGCACTTGGTTGTTCAATATATGAATACCGTGGATGTATTTAGTATCGACATTCGAGGGTCAAAAATTCGGGTTGTTACATAATTCATAATAAATTAATTGAACAATGTCTATCCAATGAAAATAAAAAGGATGGAAAGAAAAAACCGAACTTGCAGTATTTCACGAAGACATATGTAATATTTGTCTCTGAGGAGATGCGTAATATCCTTAATACAAATAATTTGTGTATTTGGTAATGCTACAAAACAAAAAAATATAGGAATTTAATAAAGAAATATTATATGGATAGCTATTTCTTGAACAAATATCTTAGATATTCTTCTAAAGATGTTTTTAATATCTTTTTATATTATATTGCAAAATCTAACATCCTAAAATAGTAGCTATAGAATTTTTATTTTTATTAAATTTCACTCCCTTTGGAAGTAAAGTTATATCTCCTGAAGGGATGTCATATAACACTCCAGAAGTAGTGACAATAATTTATCTCCAGAAGAGATTATATAAGGATAATGAACTTCAGAAGTAGTGGTTTTATCTCTCACATCTAACTTTTATTTACCACATCTAGTTTTGTTATTGTATTTGATATGACATTATAGAAGTAGTGACAGTAAACATCTCCAGAAGAGACACTTTTTGCTATAATGAAAGTAGGGATTATGACATATATATGTAGAATAAGATATTGTATATTGATACGACATTCCAAAAATAGTGCATATAGAGTATCTCTAGAAGAGATGCGTAATACTATAGAAGTGGTGATAGTAAAATATTCCTAGAAGAGATTTACAAAATTCTCTTAGAAAGATAATTTATATAACATACTATAAATTTTACGAAAGCAATAAATATAGTCTTAAAGAGATCGATATATGTAACTAATATAATTGTATATTTTTATAACATTTCAATTATCCGAAAGATACTCTTTATTTTTATTTTTAAAGATATCTCTTTTGTTGAACTCTCCAAAAGTGATGTCTATATATAATTCAAACTATGTATTATTCTCTGAATAAATAATTATAAATAATGTTCAAAAGAGATATTTGAAATATAATTAAAGAATAAACCTAAACAACTTGAAGTTATGTATAAAATTTACTCGAACCGAAAGTTCAACATGGTTTGGATTGAGAACTTTAAGGTGTATTTCAAGTAGTAGTTCGAAGGATGTCTTTCTTAAATATATCTGAATAAAGTATGCATAAAATTTCAATTATATTACATACTAGCATAGATTCATATATTTAAGTGAACAAAATTGAAAATGAAGTTCAGCATATCCAAAATCATACTCAAGTTTGACACTGAAAATAAACAAGAAGTTTATAGTTTAAAGTCCTTAAATTATCAAGTAAGGATTTTGATTAATTAAAACATGGAACTTGAAGTTATATGAAATATTGCAAGTTTTATGAATTATCAAACTGGAAGCTTTGATAATTATTACTAAGAAAAGTTTAACATCAAAATTAAACCATGAAGTTCTGACAAAATATAAGATTTAGAGCTTGAAGTTCTCTATTATTGGTAAGTCAAATGTAATTGGAAGTTACAATAAATAAAATAACTAGAAGTTTCAAATATATCCAATAATTTTAAGTTATTCTTAATAAGTCAAACTTGGTGCATATGTATTTTCAATCTAGATGTTTTGAACAATACTATGCAGTATTTGAAGATTCACATTGGCATCAATTGATAATGAACAAAAATTCTAGTTTAGATCCTTGTATTAATTTGTTCTTAAAACACTAATTTAAATGGGAAAGAATGTGCAAACCTATAATATATATATATATATAATACATGGATGCACGTATATATCCAGATGTTATTTAACTAACAACTTGAATATTGTTTTGCTCAACAGATATGAACTCATTTGACAGATTATGCATATTCATTTAACGTTGAATGATCTAAGATCATGCGTGTATTTAAATAATCAATGTAGTAATTAAATTCCTCCAGTTTGCTAGATCGTTATGGGGGAAAGAAATTCTAAAGGTAAGTAATATAACTTGTGTGCATCTTATCAATTGATAAAAGAAATATCATCCTATAATTGGTATATATGATGTATTTGCTAGTAGCAATATTATAATGGTTCAAAATAAGAACCCAAAAAAGATTATTACTTAATGTGACAATATTGATCAATATTAAGGGTAAGGACAAAAGGGATACAAGTTCATTTTGATTAATATTTGTTAACATATATAATGATGTAAAATATTAAATAACTTGAATAACTTATCGATAAAATCTCTAGTAAACCGTTCCAATATAGGTTTAAATACCTGATCAAAAAGGTGTAGACCACATCTGAAGTGTAGTGGAGAAGTCAGTTCGAAATATTTTTGGAGTAAGTAATAAAGACACTAAATAAATAAGACAAGTGTTCTTGAAGAACTACCAAAGGGTACTTTAGAAAAGACCTATGGCATAATTATCAATTAACCTTGGAAGTGGTTTAGGTGCCTAAAACATGATAAATAAAGAGATCTCAATGAATTATGTCAATATTTGATAAAAATTATCGCTGGTGATAAATTTGTAAACAATATAACACTTATATTTATAAACAAATTAAAGATCTTGAATTAGAGGAAACATGATTGGTCATTATGAATCTTTTCATAAATGAGATATGTGGTGTAACATCCCGCCGTTTTGGACCATTCAAATCGATAATAAAACCACAAATGTTGGACTTGAATAATTCAAAACAACAGACTGTTAATAAAATTTGGGGCAAATAAAATCAATCAAAGACACAGAATAACTCATAGCGAAATAAAATAACTATAGTAGTTCATGAAGCTACTAGTTACAAAGTCTCAAAACTAATACATAATACCAAAGTCTGAAACCAATACATTTGGAAATTCAAGGTACATAAGTTCTCTACTACAAAAGCAAAAGCTGAGTGGAAATAACTGGAATAGAAATATCAGGTAGACATCTAAATCTCCGCCGGATCTCTAGCTCCAAAAAGATGAAACCAAAGCTGTGAAACTCAGGCTGACCCGAGCGTAAAGAAAAACACAAAACACTCGAGTCAGGACATACATACTTATAAAATGTAAATCAACTCAAGTGAACTGTAAAAGAGATGCATTAGTAACTTAAAGGATGCTTGGGATCGCCCATCCTCTAAGGATCCGTTAAACTATCTACTATGTAGTAATATACGCTATTATAATAATGTCTAAAGTAAAGTAAACTATTCAAATAGTGTTAAGGCGTTACATTTTCCACCTTAACACATTTTTATAATGCCAACAGTCTATACAGTACCGTAACTCTCCGTAAACTGGAGCCGCTAGAGGATACCACATAGGTACGGCATAAAACAAACTCGTAGAAGGCGCGCTAGGGTAGGTGACACGGCACGACTAGGCAATGCCAAGGTAGATATACCAATTACACTTCCGGACTATTGGTAACGCATAGCCGCAACTACCGCCCAACTCGATCCACACTCCCGAATCAAAGGTGCGCACCAAATCAATCACAAAGTAATAGAATGGTTAACGATGAAGTGTGTCCGATCGGAGGAGCTACCACATTGGCCCGTCAATTGCTCCTGTTTTAGCCACCTTATGCTAACTCACGGGAGTTAGGTCCACGTAAATATACCTTTAGGATCGTCGCCACCATCCTACTTCATTCTGGAATCTCCACCGCGTACATAGTTGTTAAAGTGGTTTTCGGTATCGACAGAGAGTATGCCCTTATCCGATCTCGGTCTCTTTAACAACCAAATATTATTAAAACCTGTGGTTATTCAATTTCAAATGGTTTATATTTCATATTAAACATTTTCATTTCAAAACCTCATAAATCCGATATCATTATTCTTTAAAATATTATTCATTTTTCCAAAGTCGTACACTTCCAAATCTCATTTAATTATAACCCCTTGAAACGTAAAAATTTAGAGATCATAGCACTTTAAAAATGCAACCTTTAGAACCATACATTCGGGACCATAACCCTTTAGAAAATTTTGTAGCATTCAGGAAATGTCACTTTTAAGAAAACGCAGCAGTACAGAAATGCTACTGTAAGAATTCGCAGCAGTGCAGAAATGTTACTTTAAGAATTCGCAACGATGCAGAATTGTTACTGTAAGAATCCGCAGCAGTGCAGAATTGTTACAGTAAGAAAATCGCAGCAATTTTGAATTGTTACCATAAGAAATCGCGGTGGTTTTGAATTGTTACTGTAATACTTCCTACTACAATAGTTTATATAATCAAATAGTACATATATTTGCAGTTTTTATCATAGTCATTATATCATTCTTATTATATTACTCAAATATTATCTATTTGGATATTAAAGAAACCATACCTTTAGTTAAATAACTTTGTTACTATAATGTCAAATTTTAAAGCTGAAATCCTTATGCTAAGTTAAAAGTACGTTATTAACTTACACTTTATTTTCTTTTCAGTAAATAACATTTATCATTTTTATTATCCAAGTTATACCATTTACATTAGTTAGAACTTACATGTCAAATGTACGTTTTAACTTACATTTTTTTTCCATAAAAAAACCATTTATCATTTTAATCACTATTACATGAATTAAAACTTACAATTTATAGGTTAGATTAAAATACCATTAATAAGTCAAATCGGATTATTAAATTTCAGTTAACCTTCATTCTGTAAATTAGATTCCAAAATTTACATTTCCAGCTATTTATTTCTTATAAAAAAAATTTAACTCATGTAAACAAATTCAAAGAAATTATTACCTTAAATTTTAGTTGAGATTCATATATAGAAATCCAAAATACTTAATAATTTTTAGAAAATCACTTTAAATCAACCACGGAGTTTGTATAAAATTCTCTACCCTAGGGTCAAGTAAATACGGACATATATCATTTCAATCCGCAATTTATTAAATTTTTGGGTTTATATCATTTCAAACCCGCAATCCCAAGTCAAATAAAATTGCTCAGACCTATCATTTCAGCCCATAACAATTTTCCTTAATCTAAAGATCATTCGGGTATGTATCATTTCAACCCATAGTGAAGGAACTTGCAGTGTGAGAATAGAATATTAAATAAACATAACAATATTCAATATAACATGGCATATGATCATAACAGGTAAGATATGATATGAAATAACAGAATAAAATCATAAGTGAAGTTCTCAACTTGCATATACAAATCCATACAATTTCATTGTCATCAATTCACCAAAATATAAGTACGTTGTCAAGAGTGATTACTCACCTTCTTTGGTTAGAGAAGTGATTCAAAATGCAACACAACGACTACGACAAACACAACAAATTACGGACAAGCTTGAGTGAGAGGAGAATCCAAATCCGATGCTTTGAAAAATAAAATAAATTCCTTACGTAAGCAAATAATTCACATAGAAAAATAAAAATAGAAAAATATATTTTTGTAAACATGTGAAGAAGGCTTGTCTATGGGACACATAGGTTTGGTCTAGGGTTTATTTGGGTTCGGTCTAGGCTAGATTTGGGTGGGGTTTGGTCTATGCTAGGCTCGGCCATGGCTAGGTTTTGGGTTAGGTGGGTTTGGCCTTAGGTTAAACAAGGTTTCGGCTAGGGTTTGGGAGTAGGTTCGACCATGGTAGCTTAGGGTTAGGGTTTGGAAATTTGTTGAGGAGAGGAGGAAGAAAATTATGGAGGAAAGGAGGGAGAAAGTCTAGGGTTTTGAGGAGGAAGATGAAGAAGAAACTTACATTTTTTTTCAGTGGAGGCACAAATGAAAGTGAAGAGTCTATCACAAACCCTATAATATTATATAGGCTTCTCATCTAACTAAAGGGTTTTCTAGCCCATTTTTACAAGCCCAAAGTCACAATGTAAATCGGATAAATGTTGAGAGAAAATAACTAATATGCCAAAAATTGTAAATTTTGAGAAGTAGAAATCAAAATTTTACAAAACGAAAAACAAAGAAGATGTTAGAATTAAATCCATCTTCATAAAAAAAAAGTGAAAGTTCAAAATTCAAAATTTAAAATTTTCACAGGAAGTCAAACTTTGACCAAAGTTGACCAAAATTTGCATTTTAAGAAAAATCTTTGTTTTATTGAATTTGGAAGAACATTTCACATCAAAACACAAAATATTACATTAAATTTCCCAATTTATCAATTTTAAAATAATTATATTCAAAGTTTCAAATGAATTTTCATTTAAAATAATTTCAAAATTTACGGGTTGTTACACTCTCCCCCACTCAAAACTTTTCATCCTCGAAAAGGAACGAGACATAGAAAACAAAGAAGGATAAGGTAGGATAACGAATAATACCTGGAACAAAAAATTCTGGATTCGAAGCATGAATGCTCTCTTCTGTTTCCCAAGTACAATCCCGATCATCAGTGCTCCATTGCACTTTGACTAGGTTGACAGATTTCCTTCGAAGCTGCTTCGTACCTCTATCGATAATACAAAGTGGCTTCCTCTTGACAGTAAGGTTTGGCTCGACATCCAAACTCTCAAGAGTAGAAGGCTGAACAATCAAAGATGGATCATGAAGATACCGATGAAGATGCGAAACATGGAACACATTATGCACTCCAGAAAGTTTCTCAGGCAATTCCAACCGATAAACTAAGGAACCAACTCTCTCTAAGATGCGAAAAGGACCAATAAACCTAGGAGCGAGCTTCCCTCTCCGACCAAACCGAATCACATTTCTTAATGGAGAGACCTTAAGGAAAATCTGATCACCAATAGAAAACTCCAAACTCCTCCTACGCCTGTCAGCATACTTCTTCTGTCTATCCTGAGCAATCCTCATCTTTCTCCTAATCTCCTCAACCTTCTCAGATGCTTCTAGAATCATATCCGAACCAAGACCAAACGATTACCAGATTCAATCTAGCAAGATGGAGATTTGCAAGGGCGTCCATAAAGAGCAGCAAATGGAGTCATTGCGATACTAGCCTGATAACTATTGTTATAGGTGAATTCAACGAGATGGAGATGATCTTCCCAAGATCCTCTATAATCAAGGACACAGGCATGAAGAAGATCTTCTAAAATCTGATTTACCCTTTCTGTTTGACCATCGGTCTGCGGATGGTAAGCAGTGCTCAGATTCAGACGAGTTCCTAAAGATTCCTGAAAAGCCCTCCAAAACTGGCTAGTAAAGATGGGGTCTCTATCGCAAACAATGCTAACCGGAACACCATGAAGACAGACTATCTCTCTCATATAAATCTCAGCTAAACTCGAAGCAGAACGGTTGGACCTAACTGGAATGAAATGAGCTGACTTGGTTAATCTATACACAATTACCCAAATACTCTCATTACCTCTCCTAGTCCTCGGTAATCCATCAATAAAATCCATAGAAACTTGTTCCCATTTCCAATTGGGAACCTCAAGAGGTTGCAATAATCCAGCGATCTTCTGGTGATCAGCCTTAACCTGGTGACAAGTCGCACATCTACTGACAAAAAGAGAGATATCATGCCTCATACCCTTCCACCAATACAGCTTCTTCATATCCTGATACATCTTCGTCACACCTGGATGAATAGAAAGTCTGGATCGATGATTTTCCCAAAGTAACTCTTGCCTCAATCCATTGACATTCTGGACACAAATCTGATTATTAATCCACAAAATACCTTTACAATCGATCTGAGCTCCACTTCCATCTTGGTTATTACGACCAACTCTGTTACAAACATTCTCCTTAATAAGCCTAATTATCCTATCCTCATCCTGCTTAGCAACAATATGATCCATAAGAGGAGAAGAAACAACAAGCTGACACAACATCGCCTTCTTTCGACTCAAAGCATCGGCTACAACATTAGCTTTCCCTAGGGTGTAGTTGATGTCGAGGTCATAAGAAGCAAGTAACTCTAGCCACCTAACTTGCCTCAGATTCAAGTCCTTCTGGGTGAAAATATATTTCAAAGACTTATGATCTGTAAAGAGCTCAAACTTAGTTCCCAATAGATGATGTCTGCAAAGCTTCAAAGCAAAAACTATGACAAGCAATTCCAAATCATGGGCTGCATAATTGGCTTCATGAGTCTTTAACTGATGACTAGCATAAGCGATAACCTTCCCATCCTGCATCAGAATGGCTCCCAAACCTTCACGACTGGCATAAGCGATAACCTTCCCATCCTGCATCAGAACGGCTCCCAAACCTTCACGACTGGCATCCATGTACACCGTTATTCCCTCATTTCCATTTGGAACGGTAAGAACTGGCGCGGAAGTAAGCTTGCGCTTCAACTCATTGAATGTAGCTTCACACTTATCATTCCATCTAAACATAGCATTGTTACGTGTTAGAGCGGTGAGAGGTGCAGCAATCCGAGCAAAATTCTCAATGAATCTCCGATAATAATCGGCAAGGCCCATAAAACTACGCATATCAGATGGAGTCCTATGAGTTTCCCAATTCTAAAATAGAATAGGGAAAATAAGAACCGAGAAAGAGATAGAATAATTAATGTACAAAGGAAAGAAGAGAAGATAGACTTACATTGATTGCAGCGATCTTAACTGGATCAATAGAAACTCCATCACCACAAACTATATGTCCAAGAAATCAGACTTTATGTTTCCAGAAATGGCATTTCGAGAATTTGGCTTTCAACTAATGGCTCCTAAAGGTCTTCAGAACAAAATTCAAATGGGTTTCATGTTCCACCTTAAACTTAGAGAAAACAAGAATATCATCGACGAAGACTAGAACAAACTTATTAAGGAAAACCCGGTTCATAAGGTCGACAAAGAAAGCTGGGGCATTAGTTAAACCAAAAGGCATAACTAACCATTCAAAAATACTATCCTCAGAACGGAAAGTAGTTTTGGGAATACTTTCCTCAGCAATTCTGAGCTGGTGGAACCCGGTGGCAAGATCGAGCTGAGAGAATACAGTAGCTCCATAATGCTGATCGAACATATCATTAATACGAGGCATTGGATATCTATTTTTCATAGTGAGCTTGTTCAGCTCCCTATAATCAACATACATCCTCAAAAAACCATCAGACTTAGTGACAAAAACCACTGCTGCTCCCCATTTAGAATGACTGGGTCTGATTAAACCTTTGGAGAACAAGTCTTTAGTTTGCTTCCTCAATTCAACCTTCTCGCGGGGTGCCATCCTTCTAGGAGGAAGAACTACAGGTCGAGCTCTAGGAATAAGATCAATACGAAATTCGATTTCCCGTTTAGGAGGTAAAGAAGTGACTTCACCAAATACATCGGGGTAGAGTTTGACTAAAGGAGTAGAATCGAGATTACTAGGGGAAGAATCAAGAGAGTAGATAAAATTGCATGCATACTCCTGAGGCATACGGCACTGAATCACCAAGGGCTTACCAAAATCATCAACAAGAGAAATAGTCTGGGTTTTACAAGATATAATAACTTCATGCATCTTCAGCCAATCTCCTCCAAGCATAAAGCATCGAAACCAAGAACATAGAAATCACCAGAAAAACGATGGTCAAGATAGAAGAGTTTCACATTGTTACAAAACTTACTAAGGTTTGCGGGACTACCAATAGGATTAGTAAAACATAAAGGTTCGGTTGCAAACTTAGGTGAAAGGATATGCTCAAACTTATCACAAAGGTCCACAAAAATGAAACTATGAGAAGCTCCTGTGTCAAATAGATCACGAACCGGAAAATCAAACAAAGTAAAGGTGCTTCGGAGAGTACCTTAGGTATCACTAGGAGCAGGTGGAGTAGGCGAAGCATGAGTGGAAGAAGTCATGGAAAAGACTCTAGATGTCTTGCCCTTCTGATACAAGGGACAATCCTGCTTGAAGAGGCAGGCTGCAAACAGACATGGCAGAGGTCTTGCCTAGTCACCTAAACAGGAGGAATAGCAGCTCCGGTTAAAGTGGGACAACTATTGGCATAGTGACCCTTCTGATCGCACTTGAAGCAAGTGATAGAAGAAAGATCAACGGGCTGCCTCCGGGAAGAAGAAGATCCTAAACCTGGATTCTTAAGCCAATTCTGCTTCTGTCGATGGAAATTAGATTTCCTCTTCTTAGAATTGCCAGAAGAAGGCTGAGATGAAGGTGCACAAGCAACATATGATTCCTTAGAAGTGGGGTTCTCATATCTAATAGCCATATCCATCAATCCAGTAAAAGGGCTGTGCACATGAGAAATCAGACGATCATAAAACTCTGGGCGGGCTCCAGCTATATACTTCTCATTCTTCTTAAGAGGGGTATCAATCAAGCTAGGAACAAACTTAGAAAGTTCGTTGAACTTCCGCTCATACTCAAAAAATGACATATCCCCTTACTTAAGATCCATAAACTCCCTGTACAGTTGAGACTTTCCAGCTTCTGGCATCCACTTCGCCACAAAAGCCTCCCTAAATCACAATATCCGAACTTAAGAAAGATTCCAAAAGGGATAACCTAAATCAAATTCAAAAGGACTAACTCAAGACAATACCGAAACTGTTCCCAAGAAATATCTGCCTCAATAGTGTTGGCTGTAACAGACTCCCACCAATCTTGGGTTGTCTCCTGCAACTACCATGCTGCTAGATGACGCTTCTGAGCGTCGGTGACCTACAAACCCGTAAAAATCCTTTCTAAACTTCTCAGCCACTGCTGAGCCTCAATGATGGTCTCTGATCCCGTAAACTTAGTCCCACCTAGCTGAGTGAACTCCTTACAGAGAATGATAAACCTAATGGGTGCAACTGGTGCTAGAACTGGGGCAACACCACGACCCTGACCTCCGGCATTCCTACGATTCATCCTGGAAATTTAAGAATGAATTTTTCTTTAGGACCAAGATAGAGGAGAAAGGCAAAAGACAAGATTCAACTAGAACGGAAATCCTAATCAAAGAATTCTATTAAACAAGGTGGATTCGAAAGAAGGAAATTCTAAGGAAAATTAGATTTTAAAACAAGATAAATTTTATATCCAAAATAATCCTTTAAAATCATTGGAAAATCATTTGAAAACCATTTTATACTTGAAAATACGTTCTCTCGCAAAGAATGATTCTAAGGTTGATTTTACTCATTCTAGGGTATTTCTACCCCACCTCTAATGAGTTTTTTCCCCGTAGGCTAAGGTTTGCCTAAAACCAAAGCTCTGATACCAACTGTAACATCCCGCCGTTTTGGACCATTCAAATCGACAATAAAACCACACATGTCGGACTTGAATAATTCAAAACAACAGATTGTTAATAAAATTTGGGGCAAATAAAATCAATCACAGAATCACAGACATGGAATATCAGAATAACTCACAGCGCAATAAAATAACTATAGTAGTTCATGAAGCTACTAGATACAAAGTCTCAAAACTAATACATAATACCAAAGTCTGAAACCAATACATTTGGAAATTCAAGGTACATAAGGTCTCTACTACAAAAGCAAAAGCTGAGTGGAAATAACTGGAATAGAAATATCAGGTAGACAGCTAAATCTCCAGTGGATCTCTAGCTCCAAAAAGATGAAACCAAAGCTGTGAAACTCAGGCTGACCCGAGCGTAAAGCAAAACACAAAACACTCGAGTCAGGACATACATACTTATAAAATGTAAATCAACTCAAGTGAACTGTAAAAGAGATGCATCAATAACTTAAAGGATGCTTCAGATCGCCCATCCTCTAAGGATCCGTTAAACTATCTACTATATAGTAATATACGCTATTATAATAATGTCTAAAGTAAAGTAAACTATTAAAATAGCGTTAAGGCGTCACATAGGTACGACATAAAACAAACTCGTAGAAGGCGTGCTAGGGTAGGTGACACGACACAACTAGGCAATGCCAGGGTAGATATACCAATTACACTTCCGGACTATTGGTAACGCATAGCCGCAACTACCGCCCAACTCGATCCACACTCCCAAATCAAAGGTGCGCACCAAATCAATCACAAAGTAATAGAATGGTTAACGATGAAGTGTGTCCGATCGGAGGAGCTACCTCCTTGGCCCGTCAATTGCTCCTGTTTTAGTCACCTTATGCTAACTCATGGGAGTTAGGTCCATGTAAATATACCTTTAGGATCATCGCCACCATCCTACTTCATTCTGGAATCTCCACCGCGTACACAGTTGTTAAAGTGGTTTTCGGTATCGACAGAGAGTATGCCCATATCCAATCTTGGTCTCTTTAACAACCAAACATTATTATAACCCATGGTTATTCAATTTCAAATTGCTTATATTTCATATTAAACATATTCATTTCAAAACCATATAAATCCGATATCATTATTCTTTAAAATATTATTCATTTTTCCAAAGTCGTACACTTCCCAATCTCATTTAATTATAACCCCTTGAAACGTAAAAATTTAGAGATCATAGCACTTTAAAAATGTAACCTTTAGAACCATACATTCGGGACCATAACCCTTTAGAAAATTTTGTAGCATTCAGGAAATGTCACTTTTAAGAAAACGCAGCAGTACAGAAATGCTACTGTAAGAATTCGCAGCAGTGTAGAAATGTTACTGTAAGAATTCACAACGGTGCAGAATTGTTACTGTAAGAATCCGCAGCAGTGCAGAATTGTTACAATAAGAAAATCGCAGCAGTTTTGAATTGTTACCATAAGAAATCGCAGCGGTTTTGAATTGTTACTGTAATACTTCCTACTACAATAGTTTATATAATCAAATAGTACATATATTTGCAGTTTTTATCATAGTCATTATATCATTCTTATTATGTTACTCAAATATTAGCTATTTGGACATTAAAGAAACCATACCTTTAGTTAAATAACTTTGTTACTATAATGTCAAATTTTAAAAGCTGAAATCGTTATGCTAAGTTAAAAGTCGTTATTAACTTACATTTTATTTTCTTTTCAGTAAATAACATTTATCATTTTTATTACCCAAGTTATACCATTTACATTAGTTAGAACTTACATGTCAAATGTACGTTTTAACTTACATTTTTTTTCCATAAAAAAACCATTAATCATTTTAATCACTATTACTGAATTAAAACTTGCAATTTATAGGTTAGATTAAAATACCATTATTAAGTCAAATCGGATTATTAAATTTCAGTTAACCTTCATTTTGTAAATTAGATTCCAAAATTTACATTTCTAGCTATTTATTTCTTATAAAATTTTTTTTAACTCATGTAAACAAATTCATAGAAATTATTACATTAAATTTTAGTTGAGATTCATATATAGAAATCCAAAATACTTAATAATTTTTAGAAAATCACTTTAAATCAACGGAGTCTGTATAAAATTCTCTACCCTAGGGTCAAGTAAATACGGACATATATCATTTCAATCCACAATTTATTAAATTTTCGGGTTTATATCATTTCAAACCCATAGTGAAGGAACTTGTAGTGTGAGAACAGAATATTAAATAAACATAACAATATTCAATATAACATGGCATATGATCATAACAGGTAAGATATGACATGAAATAACAGAATAAAATCATAAGTGAAATTCTCAACTTGCATATACAAATCCATACAATTCCATTGTCATCAATTCACCAAAATATAAGTACGTTGTCAAGAGGGATTACTCACCTTCTTTGGTTAGAGAAGTGATTCAAAACGGAACACAACGACTACGACAAACACAACAAATTACGAACAAGCTTTAGTGAGAGGAGAATCCAAATCCGATGCTTTGAAAAATAAAATAAATTCCATACGTAAGCAAATAATTCAAATAAAAAAATAAAAATAGAAAATTATATTTTTGTAAACATGTGAAGAAGGCTTGTCTAGGGGACACATAGGTTTGGTCTAGGGTTTATTTGGGTTCGGTCTAGGCTAGATTTGGGCGGGGTTTGGTCTATGCTAGGCTTGGCCATGGCTAGGTTTTTGGTTAGGTGGGTTCGGCCTTAGGCTAAACAAGGGTTTCGGCTGGGGTTTGGTAGTAGGTTCGGCCATGGTAGCTTAGGGTTACTGTTTGGAGAGGTCACGACTAGGGTTAGGAAATTGGGGAAGTAGATGGTGATGGTGGCCGAATTGGTTGAAGGGAAAAAGGGGGAAAAGGAATAGGAGGAGGTGAGGCCGAAATTGGTGAAGAGGAAAGGGGAAAAGGAAGGAGAAGAGGTAGTTTTGGCTAGGGTTTTTGGTTGGAGGAAGAGGAGATGGAGGTAGTGGCAAGCATGGCCGAGTTTGTTGGGGAGAGGAGGAAGAAAGTCTAGGGTTTTGAGGAGGAAGATGAAGAAGAAACTTACATGTTTTTTCTATGGAGGCACAAATGAAAGTGAAGAGTCTATCACAAACCCTAGGATATTATATAGGCTTCTCATCTAACTAAAGGGTTTTCTAGCCCATTTGTACAAGCCAAAAGTCACAATGTAAATAAGATAAATGTTAAGAGAAAATAACTACGTGTAATATGCCAAAAATTGTAAATTTTGAGAAGTAGAAATCAAAATTTTACAAAACGAAAACAAAGAAAATGTTAGAATTAAATCCATCTTCATAAAAAAAAGTAAAAGTTCAAAATTCAAATTTTAAAATTTTCCCAAAAAGTCAAACTTTGACCAAAGTTGACCAAAATTTACATTTTAAGAAAAATCTTTATTTTATTAAATTTGGAAGAACATTTCACATCAAAACTCAAAATATTACATTAAATTTCCCAATTTATCAATTTTAAAATAATTATATTCAAAGTTTCAAATGAATTTTCATTTAAAATAATTTTAAAATTTACGGGTTGTTACTTGTGGACCAGTAGTCTGCAATATATAATTACATATATATGTATGTATATATATCAAGTTGTAAAGGCACATTGAAATTACTGAAGAACATATAGTGTCAACAATATGTTAAGTGCCCTAGGCATGATTATTTAGAAATAGTTGAATTGTTTGAGGTAGTGGAAGCATTTGAAACACTAAAAATGTCTAAACGTATAAATATTGGTTAAATCATACAAAATGATGAGAGTATACAAGTTTCTGAAGAATATACATAAATTCACTAGTTTTAAAGAGTGCAAAGCACAAGTGGCGTTGAGTACAACATTATTTTAAGTATGTTGTAATGAAAATCTTAATATACTTCATTGTGAGTAGATTACTTCTTACTTTTAAGTATTGTTATAATGAAATTCTTAATATCCATCGAAGAGGCAGTTGCAATATGCAAAATTGAATTAAATCGCCAAAGTAAAAGCATGTGAAGTGTTTTTCATAAAAGTAGCATACGAATTCAACAAAATGCAATATATTTGGAAGAAACAATCTTGGAAAAATCGATTGCATCAAACACACACACGTTGATATATGTGTGTGTGTGTGTGTGTGTGGAATGGTGACAATAATGAGTGCTTCGATTGAGGAATTAAATATTCTTTTGCTAGGAAAACATGCTTGAATATGCAAATGCACGTGAGATAGCTAAATGAGTGTTTACTATGTTGAAGATAATTAGAGATTTGATTTATTGAATAGAGTAATACTTTATTACTGCTTGATAATAATACAATTCATTAGTAGCTATTTATATGAATATTATTTAGAGCCTAAGTAATTATACAATAGGAACACTATTGTAATATGTTAAAGCCAAGATATTGAAAATATCTTTGATTTATTCTTTTACATATACAAATTATCTCTTAACATCCCCCTTCAAACCACGATGCGACAACCATAAACATCTTGAGTGTGCCAACTAAAAATCAAAAACAAGAAATTGAGTGTGACTTAGTAAAGAGGTCTGCAATCTGCACAGAAGAGGGAACGAAAGATAAGTAATAATGCCTTTTTCAAGATGATGACGTTTGATGTGACAATCAATCTCAATATGCTTGGTTCTTTCATGAAAAACTAAATTATGGGAAATATAAACGACGCTCTTATTGTCACAATACATAGGAGTAGGATTTGAAAGAGACACTCCTATAGCATTTGACAAGGACGAAACCTTGCCTCAATCTACTAAAACCTTTGATTAAAACAAGGTGCCAAGAGGTCAAGCTATCGACAAGGTCGCCACCTAGTTCCAAATCATTTCCAATTTGAGATTCCCAATCCAAACCAAGGATACTTAAGCATGTAGCTTTTGACAAGGTCGAAACCTCATCCCTAGATTCCTAGTTCAAATTCTAACACCTAAACCACAAAGCTTCTGACAGGGTTGAAACCTCTGTCCCAGATTCTTGTGAAAAGCCCTAGCTAAACAACAACTAAGGCCTTCGACAAGGTAGAAACCAATAAAGGAAAATCCCATCTGAAGTAATCTTTACCATTTTGAAAGGTGGGCTTTCAAGGGAAAAACCAATATACTTTAATAAAATCGAAAGGTTAATAAAGGAAGAAGCCTACCCTTTTGACTGAGTCGAAAGGTCAATTTGTAAAACCTTATACTACAGCAATCCACTCAAAAGGAAATGCATGGAGGATATACCCATTCCACTCCTTTCTATCTACCTCAGAAATAAATCTAATTCCATTACTCTACTTTGGGGTGTTGACAAGATTTCTTGTTAATATTTTTGGCGCTAGAAGGAGGGCTTGAACCTCCGACTTGGTTAAACATCCAACACTACTTGTCTCTAACCGACTTAACCCAATCTCAAGTTCATCTACTTTGGTTTAATCATGGGTAGAAGAATCATAAGATCTGAGCAAGGATCCTCTGAGCCACATGAGATAAAGTTCCCCTCAAAATTCATTAAAGATTCTAATCAAAATGCAGAACAAAGGTTAAGGCTAGAAGCTCTGAGAATTATAAATAAGAAAAGAGCGGAATCATATGATCCAGAGAAATGGAGATGGAGCTTAAACCCCTTTCATGTTGGCCCCACCCCTATTTTTGCATTAGGAAAGAGAATAAATGGAAGTGACGAAGTATTCAATCAAACGATAAGAACCATCCAACACTATTCCAAAGGCACAATCTTTGAAAAAGAAATAATGGCTTATTATAATACCTTTGCTCATAAGTGGCAACAACCAATTACAACAAGAACGCTTCCTACACAAGAAGTACAAAGGGTGGAAAAAGGTAAAGCAATTGAAAAGCATGAAAACATAAGGCCAAGAAACAAAAGATCAAAGAGCCATCCTCAAGAATCAAGCTTCAAGTCTAGACTTCCAAAAGAATGCAACTTAACAACATCTATATAGAATGTCTACTTGCTTGCTAAGAATGAGCTTAACTATTGGCCATCACAGAAAAGAAACCGAAACATGAAAGGAATTTAGGAGGATCCTATTGTTACTACCACATGATGAATGGCCATGAAACCAATCAATGCAGAGCCCTAGAGGGGATGATCATAAATTTCTTCCGACAAGGAAAGATTCATGAGTTTGTAAAAAGAATTTGAGAAACATCAATAAAGAGCTGCTTTTAATAAAAAGAAAATCCATGGTTGGGAGTGAAATGCCTTTGTCTGCACCGAGTTGGCCAGGGGAGAGCACCTCTTAGAGGGAGGGCAGGTAAGCCTTTAGCCGTGCCATAAGATGGCTAGGTTAAAGCACCGGAGAAGCCCTTGGCCACGCCTCTGGTCAGGCCAAGACACCTCCTGGTGGGAGGATGGAGTAAGCCTTTATCCACGCCATAAGATGGTCAAAGTAAAGCACCAAACAAGCCCTTATCCACGCCATGCTATGGTCTGGGTAAGGCACCTCCTGAAGGGAGGACGAAGTAAGCCTTTATCTGCATCATAAGATGGCCAGGGCAAAGCACCGAACAAGCCCCTGTCCGCGCCACACAAGGGTCAGGGCAGGGCACCTTCTGGAGGGAGGTCGTGTGCAATAATGGACTAAGATGTCCAGACCTAAGAAGAAGCCCATCAAATAATGGACTAAGATGTCCAAGCCCAAGAGGAGGCTCATTCAGCAATGGACTAAGATGTCTAGGCCCGAGAAGAGGCTCATCAAATCATGAACTGAGATGTTCAAGCCCAAGAAACGACATATCAAATTATAGACTAAGACGTCCAAGCTCAAGAGGCAACTAGTCAAATTACTTCTATACAAAACCTAAAGGGTTCATATATCAAAGAAGCAGGACAGAACTCCACTTATTAATACCCGAATTTGGGTTTCGGGACTTTCATTTCTAACCAATATCTAATAATACCCGAATCTGAGTTTCGGGTCTCTCATATCTGAATATCATCCATTAATACCCGAATCTAGGTTTCAGAATATTCATTTCAAAACTTCGTTTACTAATACCCGAACCTGGATTTTGGGTCGTTATCGATCATTAATTATCTTTGTAATACCTGAATCTGGGTATCAAGACTATTACTAATTTGAGCCTTAATCTGGGTGTAAAATTTCAATAATGGATTTCTATTTATCCATCATAGAGGCCCAAATCTGAGTCAAAGTATTTATTCTTGAGAAGATCATTACTACAAGTTTCCGTTAATGCCCAAATCTAGGTCTCGAATTTCTAAGTTTTCAAATTTCATTAATATGGGTCAGTGGGTTTCTACTACAGATATTCAAATAATGATTTCTGGATTTAGTCCTATTATTGTATCTCTCTGGAAAATCTCTGTCCAACATTTATGCCCATGCGATGGAGCAGGATCTCCTATCAACAAATTTCAGATATTCCAACCAAATGGTCGAAGTTAAATTCTTGATTATCTCTCATCACGGTTAAAGATGAGATTTAGATGTTTAATATAAACTACTTATCATGTAATTAACAAGATGATTTGTTAATCTAAGCAAATGATATACGTAGACTGGTATGTCAATTTCAAGCTAACAATTAGAAATATTATTTGCTTCATACTTTTCAAGGAAATCAGCACAGCAAAGAGAAATGGAAGATTTAGCAAGAACAAAAATAATGAATGAACTATCAGAAAGCATTTCAGAAGTGACATTTTTTTAGAGCAACACGGATGTGTAGCGTGGAACTACACAGCCGATTAGATATCATATAAATAGGTAAATAGCGCGATCAACAAGCCTGATCGCTGGCCAGAAAGTAGTAAGATACAGCAAGCTAGTCATTGCGAGATAGAGTTTTATATACAAAATACATATTGCGAACAACAGGAATGAAAAAAAGGCTAGACCTATATAGCGGTTAGTGATGCCCTCGATGTCTGCTAGAAGGAACTGCTGAAGTGCTGCCCGAGGATTCAGCTGTGGAGAACTAGGATGTGGTAATCTCAGTCTGAACGGCGCGGAGAAGCTGTGACCTGATATAGATGAGAAGTAGTGAATAATACGTCTACAAGTTCCTTCGAAGTTGGATATGGGCTTGCTGAATACACGTGCATTTCGCTCGGCCCAAATGCACCAACTGAATATAGCTACTATGAGATCCAAGTGATAGTTGGGGGGGTTGTACTGCCAGTGGTCGAAAAACGAGTTGAATGTGGGAATGTGTCCAAGAATGTGAACAGTCGTTGCAGCCCAGACCCTGATAGCAAAATCGCATTCAAAGAAAAGATGATATAAACTTTCTGTAGTGGTAGAGCATAAGACACAGCAGGGGTCGACTACGATGTTATGGCGAAGGAGCCTGTCTCTTGTGTTGATTCGCCCGTGAATAAGGCACCATTGCAGGAAAGTGAAACGGGGCTGAATCCGGCACTTCCAAAGTCTGGGGAAGGTGAAGAGGCGACCGGGGTTGTTCAGGTGAGCGTAGCATGAGGCAACGGAGAAGCCGGTTGTTGGGTTGGGGGCCCAGGTTAAGGAGTCTGGCCGGGGGTTGAGATGGATGTTACGGAGGATAGAGGTGGCAAGGTGAAGCTCGGTGAGGGTGTGGAGGTCGAAGTAGGAGGTCGGGAGAAGCTGGACTGGGCCCAAAATAGAAATGTCCAGGGTGGAAGCGAAGATGTTAGATGAGTGGGAGAAGAGGTTGGGAAGGATGGAGGAGAGGGGAAGCTGGTTATGCCATGTATCTGTTGAAACCTGACTTCTTCGATTTTAATGCGACAACTATATATTTCAATCTATATATTATTATGTCAAATATTCTTGCAGGAATCATCAAAAGAAGCTATTATCATCAACAAGATTAAAAGCTCTTTATAAAATCTAGTGAGATATATTTGTACAATCTCTGATATGGTGATGAAACACACACACACACACATATACTTTTGAAAATCTTGCTTTAAAATAAATATAAAAAAGGTATTTTCAAAATTATATATATTCTCAAGTTCAAAAATAATAAAATAGACAAAGGAACAGAACAATACAGAAATAGACGTCTGTATATTAATTCAGACGTCTGACATCAATTTCAGACGTCTAAATTAAGATAACAGACGTCTGAGTACTATGTTGTAAATTCTTCTATTTCCATATGAAATAGACGTCTGTCACTTAATAACAGACGTCTGTCATCCTAGACAGACGTCTGAATTAAAAGACAGACGTCTAAATTAACTGTTTAGTGTTTCCTTTGATTTTTTAAAATTCAAAATTATTCAGACATCTGTCACTTTTATCTCAGACATCTGAACTTGACGAACTGAAGCATCTCTTCATATAATATCAAAATCTGAAGAGTTGTCTTCTTCACCAAGAGTTGCACTTCTTCTAATAGTTGCAACTATTGAATTAAAACTATTCAATACTATAAATAGAGATGAAAATCCACTATTTCATATACTAATTCTTTCTATCTTTTCTGATCTTATATTGTTATAATCTCAAGTGATTTTCAATTCTCTACTTCCTATCTTTGCACATTCAAATCATCATATCAAGAAGATTATAGGAAGGGTGTACTACATTGACTATATTCGTGTTATTCAAAGAACACACAAGTCAAGAAACAATTTACCAAATTGTATTTGAAGTCCTATTCGGTTGCTTAGGCGGAAAAGTCCTATTCGGTTGCTTAGGCGGAAAGTCCTGTTCAGTTGCTCAGGCGGTGTAATACCTGTTCCTCCGGGTTAAGTGAGGGTTATTCGAGAAATTCCAGAAGCAGTCTGGGACTGGACGTAGAACGAGAAGTTCGAACCAGTATAAAAATCTCTGGTGTCATTTTTATTACTGCCATTTACTTTTATTTATAATTCCGCACTTGCTAGTCGTAGTTTAACTATATTATCGATCAATATACACTTTCATTTGGTATCAGAGCAAGGTCATCACGTAACTATAACACAGTTATCTGATATTTTAATAATATGGACAATAACACTAGCAACAGTTTTACTGAGGGACAAGCCACTACACGACCACCATTGTTTAACGGATTAAATTATAGTTATTGGTCAACTAGAATGAGAATTTTTATGCAAGCAAGTGGATTTGAAACCTGGAATATTATTCAAACTGAATATCATATCCCTACTACAGAGTATGCTACATGGTCTAATACTCAAAAACTAGATGCTACTGCAAATGCAAAAGCAATGAACATGTTATTTTGTGCTTTAGACAAAAATGAATTCAATCGAGTCAGTATCTGTAAAACTGGATATGAAATATGGAATACTCTTAAGGTTACACACGAAGGAACAAATAAAGTAAAACAAAGCAAGATCTCTATGCTTAAAAACCAATTTCAAAATTTTAGAATGAAACAAGGAGAAATGTAACAACCCGCATATTTATCGGTTTTTCATTTAAATATTTTATTTAAATATTTCATCGTTCGTCGGATTTTGGTCCGAAAAGCTACTTTTTGCAAACAGTCGAATTGGGACTCGAGACCACCTCCATTGAGTCCAAAACGTCGTTTGCGATCTTTTTGAGTGTAAGCTTCGATATGTTTGGAGTTAGGAGAATTTTGCCACTTTTTACTTAGGGCTTTGGGTTGGGTTTCAGCCCAATAACCCCACTTAACCCCCTAGCTCTCTAACTCTTCATCCATTCACTCCCATTTCATTTTCATTTCCTCAAGCAAACTGAAAATGGTGGAGAGGAAGAAAGATTAGAAATTCCAAACCCTTGTTTCTCTTGCAAACTCAAGTCCTAGCTTCAAATTCGAAGAGAACCCATTGGTAAGCTTCATCTTCTTCTTCTCCAACCCGTTCTCCTTTCAATTTCAGAAATTCCTAAACCTAACTTTAGGAATGTTCTTCTTTTTTGAGCATAGATTCAAGCTCATTTGGGTTGTGTTGAAGAGGAGTTGATCTTAGCTTGTTTTAAAAGCTTCTTCTTCTTTGTTTGGGTTCAAAGGTGAGATTTTTATCTCACATCTATGACTATAACCATCTTTGATGTTGGGTATGAATTCCTAACACTATTACATGTTCAATTGCTTTTGGTTTGAATTGCTTTGGCGAACATTTCAATTTTTGATGCTTTTAATTCAAACTTTGCATCTCCTTGCTTTGATTTGTGAACATGTCTTTGGTTGTGAATCGGAGTGCCTATAGGGCCGTATTATCGATTGACAAAAAGCCCCGAAGTCCATTGCTCGATCGGGTGAAAAATGTGGGAGAGTTTGCTCTCCCACTGGGCTGAAAAACAACTTCAGCTCCTCACCAGACGTCTGCAGATATGCTCAGACGTCTGGGGTCTGTTTCAGGAAGTTCCCGAAACTTCCTGCAGACGTCTGAGCATTTACCTCAGACGTCTGGAGCCTGTGAGCTGCTCTATTTTGCACGTTTTTGTCTATTTATCTCGGGATTCCAATTTCTATCGATTCAAGGTAGCCCGATTCGTCGCTATCATTTATTTTCTTCATTGATGACTTCTTCTCGGGATTTTTGAGAATGTCGCTCGACCCGCCTTCCTCTTAGGTCGTTTGGCTTCACGAGGTCGCTTGCCTTCACTAAGGTCGTACCGTTTTATCCGAAAGCCATTTAACCGAAACTTCTTACTTTGATGGTTTTGAGAATTGATTTCCTTGGATTTTATTCACGTCTCCGAATGTGAATTTTTGTGATAGATTGTTCCAACAATCGTTTTATGACTTGTCACTTTAAAGATATGAAGGTTTTAATACTAGTAGTAAATATCAAAACTCTCTCATCAAATCGATTTCAACACTATTTTTAATATCAAAAGTTCGTTTTCTCAAACCAATTTCCAATCTACTAATATATATAAGCCTTTACTTCACTCGAATGAGAAATCGACTTAAACGACTTAGTAAAACGAGTGGTATGAAACGCTTGCGTTCACTTCGTCGGTTAGCTCTTGGACTTGTTCGATTGAACCCTTTTCGTGACAATTTCCTAGTGAAGATTTACAGCTTGTTCGTAAATATTTAAGTTAAGCAAGTGGTTATGGGACATGAAGCTAAACTCATATATTTACTAGCTTGGTGTAATTGACACTTCCTTATGATCATGACGATCATTCTTGTGTTTTAGACTAGCAATGTGCGATGTCTCTTTAATTCGGTTCATCGGACGTTACGCTGTACGACGTCGTTGTTCCGTTTATCGTGATTTGGTTCATCGGACGTTACGCTGTACGACGTCGTTGTTCCATTTTACTGTGTTTTGGTTCATCGGACGTTACGCTGTACGACGTCGTTGTTCCTTTTCTTTTTTTGGTGATTTGGTTCATCGGACGTTACGCTGTACGACGTCGTTGTTCCATTTCGCTACGTGTTGGTTCATCGGATGTTACGCTGTACGACATCGTTGTTCCTTTTCTTTTTTATTGTGTTTTGGTTCATCGGACGTTACGCTGTACGACGTCGTTGTTCCATTTTCCTATGCTTTGGTTCACCGGATGTTACGCTGTACGACATCGTTGTTCCTTTTATTTGTGCTTTGGTTCATCGGACGTTACGTTGTACGACGTCGTTGTTCCTATTTATTTATGTCTCTGGATCATCGGACGTTACGCTGTACGACGTCGTTGCTTCGGATTATTTGATTTCTGGATATTGATTCCTGGAATTTTATGTTTCACTAGCATTTACGATGGGCATTGATATGTATGTCATTTATTGTGGCTTGGTGAATTAAATAGAGAATATGACATTCTTTTTAATCTTTGAGAAGATTCTTGTGATATTGATTAATCTCTTGTTGATATTCAATCACGTACTTATCACAGTACGCTATTATGGTTATGATACGTTTTTGTCATATCTCTTATTCTATATCACTTTATCTGATATTTATAGCTAGACTGATCCGTTTATTATTTTCTTCTTAAATAATACTCGGGTCAGACTGAGATTTACAGGTGCTTCCTCATGACTTCTTATCTGGAGCCATCTTCTGACTTTTGGCTAACTACTCTAGTTTAGTAGTTTTTGTTCGTATACATTTGAGAGTAGACTCCTTGATGTATACATATTCTTTTGGTTAGCACTTGTATCTATTCTTTTGTGTTATTGTGGATCTTATTTGACCACTTCTCTGATGTACACTTTCATGTGTTGTATATTTATTCATATCTATTTCCGCCTCTGTGATATGAATTGTCTGTGACTGATTTACGTTACGTTTATTTCTATATTTGTTTCCGAAGATTATATATAGCCACCGTGTGATAGCTTTGTGTTTGTATCGGTATGTCGGATTTCCTCCTTAAAAGATATGCATCCTATTCTATCTGACATATCGGTGCTCGCACAAAGAAGTTACATGGATGGTCGCTCCTCAACAGCCTTATTCTCCGCGCTAATTGACAGCACTACACCGTAGTGTTCTTGGTTAGCGTGGGTATAGAGGTGGGGCGTCACAAGAAAGTATTAGTGAAATGTATTCTAGATTCCAGGATATTTATCACTCTCTTTTAGCTTTAGAAGTCACTTTTACTGAATCTGATGTTGTATCAAAAATCCTTAACTCTTTAACTGATGAATGGGAACGAAAAGTCTTAGCTATCGAGGAAGCTAATGATATTTCAACCATAAAAACAGAAGAGTTAATAGGAAATCTAATGTCCTATGAAGTAAATTTGCAGGCAAGACGAGCACAAGCACAGGACAAGAAAACTATCGCTTTTCAAGCAGAAAAAGAAGACTCTGAATCAGAAGATGATATGGCATTTATAGCTAAGAATTTCAAAAAGTTTTTAAAATTCAAAAAGAGTAATAAATTTGGAAATAACAAGGGTTTTAATAAGCCATCAAGTTCATCTCTTGAATGCTACGAATGTCACAAGAAGGGCCACATAAAGAAAGATTGTCCTGATCGGAAGAAAGAGAATAATTTCAAAAAGGACAAATATAAAAAGAAACAAGCCTTCTCAGTTACATGGGATGATACAGAATCTTCTTCATCAGACAGTGATAATGATAGTGATTCAGAACAAGCCAATGTTTGTTTTATGGCAACAAATGATGATGTAAGTGATCTAACTTTTGACGATTTAATAGAAATAAACTATGAATTGTTAGATAAACTTAGAATTCTAAAGAGTAAATATAAAGATGCTTTAGGAAAATTAAATAGATCTGAAATAGAGACTGTCATGTTAAAAGATGAAAAGAAAATATTAGAGGAAGAGTTAGTAAAATCTCAAGAATCTTATGTTAATATAACATCTCAATTGACTGATTTAAGCAGTGAAATAGAAAAACAGGAATATGAGAATGTTAAATTAACAAAAGAAAATTATGATTTAAACTCTAATATTAAAACACTTGATATAGAAGTATCAAATCTTAAAACAAAACTGGAAAATATTTCTAAAAATGTTTCTAAATTTAACAGTGGAAGAGAGAATCTCTCTAAAATAATTGAGAATTCTCAAACTTGTTCAAATAAAAAGGGATTAGGATATAAAAAACCAATACAAAAGCATTCTAAAAATAATGGTTCTTTATATACTAATTTTAAGAAAAAGGAATCTATATCTGCTCAAAAATCTTCTTCAAAAATTATTCATCCAAAATCAATTATGATTTGGGTTCCAAAAACTAATAATAATTTGATTAAGAAAAACTACATTAAATCTTTTATTATGTCTGTACATAAGAATGAAAATTTTATTTTTAAAGGGAACTCTAAACCCAACTGGGTTTGGCTTCCTAAGATTTAACCCTTAGGACCCTATAGAGGAAGTGGGTACCAATAGAATTTCAATATTTTTTGCAGGTACCGATTAAGAAAAGAGGAAAATGGATTCTAGACAGTGGTTGCTCAAAACACATGACAGGCAATAAAAATATGTTAACTAACATTATCTACTCAGATGGAGGATCTGTCACTTTTGGAGATAATTCAAAAGGTTACATCATCGGCAAAGGCGATGTGAGCAATGACGGTACATCTAAATTACCTCTTATTACAAATGTCTTATTAGTTAAAAATTTAAAACATAACTTACTTAGTATTAGTCAATTATGTGATAAAGGTTTTAACATAGTATTTTCTGAAAATAAATGCAATATTTTTGATTATAACAAAAATATCATTTTCGAAGGAGTAAGAGATCATAATATTTATATTTTAAATATGAAAATAAATTATAATACAAATATGTGCTTATTAGTCAAAGAAAATGATCCTTGGCTATGGCATAAAAGATTTTGTTATATAAATTTCAAAGCTATTAATAAATTATCCAAAAATAATTTGGTAAAAGGATTACCTAAAATGAATTTTAAGGTAAATAGCATTTGTGATGCTTGTCAACTAGGAAAGCTAACTAAATCTACTTTTAAATCCAAGAAGATCATCTCAACTTTGCAACCTCTTGAATTGTTGCATCTAGACTTATTTGGACCAACTCAGACTCAATCTATTAATCACAATAGATATGTCTTTGTAATAGTTGATGATTTCTCTAGATATACTTGGACTTTATTTATGAAAAACAAAAGTGATACTTTTGAGAATTTCAAAATCTTTGCTAAACGTATTCAAAATATTAAAAATCTAAAAATTAAAAATATTAGAAGTGATCATGAAGGAGAATTTGAAAATGAATTGTTTGAGAAGTTCTGTAATAAAAAGGGAATATTTCATAACTTTTCATTTCCAAGAACGCCTCAACAAAATGGAGTTGTTGAACGTAAAAATAGAACACTTCAAGAATGTGCTAGGACTCTATTGAATGGAACCACTCTTCCAAAACAATTTTGGGCAGAAGCCGTTGCTACTGCTTGTTATGTCCTAAATCGTGTTTCTATTCGACCTTTAACTAAACATACTCCATATGAACTCTTCATCGGTAGAAAACCAAATATATCTTACTTTAAAGTTTTTGGTTCTAAATGTTTCGCTTTAAATACAAAAGATCAATTAGGTAAATTTGATCCAAAATCAGATGAATGTATATTCATCGGATATTCCGAACGAAGCAAAGCATATAGAATCTATAATATAAGAACTAAATCTATTGAAGAAACACTTCATGTTTCATTTGATGAAAATTTCAAAATTAAAACAAATGATGATGAAGACATTTTAATAAATTCAAACTCTACTTTTGACAACATTTCACCTGATAATATCTCTTCTTTAAATCAAATTGAAACTGATTTAAAATCTCCACCAAGAATTTTAAAAGATCATCCAATTCAAAATATAATAGGAGAAATTGATGAAAGAGTTAAAACAAGAAATCAACTAAATCAAATGGGTCATATAGCATTTCTTTCTAATATAGAACCTAAAAATATTAAGGAAGCCTCAACTGATGATTATTGGATTATTGCGATGCAAGAAGAACTAAACCAATTCGAAAGAAATGACGTTTGGGATTTAGTTCCACGACCATCTGATCAATCAATTATTGGCACTAAATGGGTTTTTAAAAATAAAGCTGATGAAAATGGTAATATCACTAGAAATAAAGCTAGATTAGTTGCTCAAGGATATAATCAGGAAGAAGGAATTGACTATGAAGAAACATTTGCTCCTGTCGCAAGATTAGAAGCAATACGAATTCTATTAGCCTATGCTTGTTTTCATGATTTCAAATTATATCAAATGGATGTTAAAAGTGCTTTTTTAAATGGATTTATTAAAGAAAATGTTTATGTTGAACAACCTCCCTTGTTTATACACGAACAATTTCCAGAACATGTTTATAAACTTAAAAAGGCTTTATATGGTTTGAAACAAGCACCTCGTGCTTGGTATGATCGTTTAAAAACTTATTTAATCAATTCTGGTTTTGAAATTGGAAAGGTTGATCAAACTCTTTTTATTAAGAAAAAGAAAAATGATATTTTAATTGTTCAAATTTATGTAGATGATATTATTTTTGGATCAACTAATGATAAATTATGTCAAGAATTTTCTAAAATAATGACAAATGAATTTGAAATGTCTCATATGGGAGAATTAACATATTTTCTTGGACTTCAAATTAAACAAATTAATAATGGTATTTTTATAAATCAAGAAAAATATTGTAATAATTTAATCAAACGCTTTGGTATGGAAAATACCTCTGCCAAACCAACTCCTATGAGTACAACCATACATCTTGAAAAAGATGAAAATGGCAAGAGTGTAGACCAAAAGTTATATCGAAGTATGATTGGATCGTTATTATATTTAACTGCTAGTAGACCCGATATTATGATGAGTGTCTGTTTGTGTGCACGATTTCAAGCCGATCCTAAAGAATCACATATTAGAGCAGTGAAACGTATTTTGCGTTATCTCAACAAAACCAAAGATTTTGGACTATTTTATCCGAAAGAATGTCCTTTTGAATTAGTATCATATAGTGATGCTGATTTTGGAGGAAGTCGGACGGATAGAAAAAGTACAAGTGGGACTTGTCACTTTATTGGACGGTCTCTAGTATCTTGGTTCAGTAAGAAACAAAATTGCGTATCACTTTCTACTTGTGAAGCAGAATATATATCTGCAGCTTTGGCATGTGCTCAAGTAATTTATATGCAACAAACTCTTCAAGATTTTGGTTTTAACTTATCTAAATCTACAATCTTCTGTGATAACTCTAGTGCTATAAATTTATCTAAAAATCCAGTAAATCATTCACGGACAAAACATATTGACATTCGTCATCATTTTCTTCGTGATAATATTGAAAAAGATATAATCAATCTAGAATTTATATCTTCGGAAAATCAATTAGCAGATATTTTTACAAAACCTTTAAATGAAAACATTTTTGTAAAATTGAGACGAGAACTTGGTATTATCTCTCACAACAATTTATGAAGTTTACTTCAGCTATTCTATCTTTATTTAAATTTTTTTACCCACACATATTGTTTCTGGTTAACATTAAATTTTGTCTTCTTTTAATCTTAACCATTTATTTTTTAGCTTTTAGTTGTATATAAATTTCTTTTTACCAAAGAAATTTTTTTTCAGTTTATCTATTTTTTTTACAAAGGTGAAAATACAAATATGTTTTTGAACTTTGCATTATTCTTATATTCCATGGCTGGTTCATCTTCAGATGAGCCCTCCTATACATCTGAGTTTTCTTCAATTAATTTCGAAACTCCTAGTTCTGGGTCTTCCGAACTTCCGACTCCAACTCCAGCTTATATTCCGATATGTCCACCACAAAGTCATCATACGGGATATACGCCGGAAAATAAACGTTCGCGAAGAAATTTATTTCCATCTCCATCTACTAAAGAAAAGATAGATGATTTACATCACTATCAGAGGGAAACACTTGATCTTCAGCGAGAAATGTATTTTGAACAAAAGAGTCATGGAAGACGACTCAGTTTTCTTGAACGATGTGCTGCAAAAATATGTGGTTCATCTCCGATCAACACAAATGCACATATTCTCTCACCTCAACGTCCTCATGTATCCCCAAATTCATGGGAACGTCAACCTCAATGGTCTCCTATTTATCAGTCTGCTGAACAAAATCAACACGAATCATCCAAAGGGAAGTCTCCGAAGTCTCCAAAAACTCCAAAGACTCCTAAATAGATAATATATATGTCTGTATGTTTGTTTTGTTGACTTATTCTTGTATTATGTTCTTATCAATAGAAATAAATAATCTATATTTTTTTTTAAAAAAAAGGCCTAAACTAAAGAAAATCTTTTATCAGACATACAGACGTCTATATTTTTCAACAGACGTCTGTAAAAACAACTACTTTTTCTATCTTCAGACACACAAACGTCTGAGTCATTTTTCACAGACGTCTAAATCTGTCTATACTTTTGCAGTCAACTTTTAGCCGTCTGTTTAAAGATAACAGACGTCTATTATTCATAATAGACGTCTAAACATAAAAAGATCAGACGTCTGAATTTAGTGCAAAATGTTTTTTGCTCTCTGTTTTATTTTAAACCTTCTGAGCCGTCTGTCTATTATATTTAGACGTCTGTCATACATCTTAGACGGCTGTCATAAATTTTTTAGACGTCTGTTCTTCTAGTCTATGTTTTTATTCTACAGACTTTCAGACGACTGTTTAATTTTCAGACGTCTGAAACCCTGTTAAGAAGAAAATCTACATACGTTTTTTTTCAAACGGTTTATTTTTTTCTTCTCGTCTCTCAAACTCGAAACCCTAGTTTTTCATTTTTCAATGGCACCCAAACCTAAGAAACAAAAAGGAGATTCATCTCATCAACCTCCTCACATTCTTCCTTCGGAAGATCAAATTAAAGCTTGGTTATACCACGAACCTCGAAGCATGGCTCGTTACAAGCATTTATGTTCTCTTCAATCATTTCATGGTATCTTTCATAATCTTGATCATTTTCCTTTCTACAAACTTAGGCTCTATACTGATAGATCTCAGATTACAAGCCTTATTGATTTCAAAGATAATCAAGTCAACATTTGCAGACTTAGTGTACTATTATTTCTAGCGAATGTTAACAATCCAAAAATTAGAATTCATCGAGAAAAAGGAACGCTTTGGACAAGCGTTTTTGGAAACATTCTGCAAATAACTCCTTCTGACATTGGACGAATTTTAAAATGTAGCTCGGAAGGGGTCGACATAGATGACTTTAAGTTAGAAGGAGAAGAACTTAAACAAATCGAATATTATCTTTTTGAACCTGAAAAATCCACAGATAGATCAAATCATCTTCGTCCTCGACCTCGACTATTGCTTAGAATGCTAATAAAAACAATTTTTCCCCGACAAGGAAGCCATGAGGTCATTTACGATGATGAAGATAAAGCTCTTCAATCAATTCTATCCAATACTCAAATCAATTGGGCTCAATACTTTTATGATGCTTTTCGCACTTATCATGACTCCAAGAAACGCTCAATTATCTATGCTCCCTATATTACTCGAATTTTAAGTGCCTTCTCTATTCAAAGTCCATCAATTGAATTTGAAAAAATCAAGGTATCCAACATTCGCTTCTTCAGTTTAATGGGATTACCAGAATCTCCTCCAACATTTCCAACATTTAATGATTATAAAGCGGAACAACTTGCTTTACAAAAAGAGAAAGGAAAAGCAAAAGTAAGTAGTTCCGGACATAATGGAAATGAAGACAATACTGAAAAAGAAAAGAATGATGAAGAAAGGGAAAATGAAGAAGAAGATGAAGATGAAGCTTTTGAGCAAGCTTTTATCCAAAGCCCAAATTCGGAAAATTTCGAGATAGAACTAATTTCTGGTACTTCTCGCTCGTATACTAAAAATGAAAAGCTCAAATCCGACATCATTATTTCTCAAAATCAAAAGAAAATTTCTCAACAAATAGCACAAGGCTTTTCTTCCATCAATTCTAGATTCGATTACTTTGATGCCAAAGTCGAAGAGAATGCACGAGAATTGAGAAATATCAAGACAATTCTTCGTCAATTATGGAAAAAGTCTCATGGATCCTCACCTCCTTCTTCTCCTTCTTGGGGAGAATGGTGAATGAAGATGGTTCTCTTTTGGTTTCTCTTTTGGTGTCTCTTTTGATTCAATCTTCTCTCATATATTTTTTTTGGTTCAAACAATGGTGAATGATAAGATTGTATAATTTTATCTGTTTTTTTTTTAAAATTCAACTATGATGTATCCTAAACATTGTTTTGTTTATATCTTGCTTGGTTTGTTTAAACATCTCTTAATTAGTGTGTTATTCACAGTTTTGTTATTATTATTATTATTTTTTTTATCCAAGTCAACCCCAACAATTCTTTTTGTTAATGACAAAGGGGGAGAAATAATTATATTTCTGCTATATAATATGGTCATATTGACAGGGGGAGCAAAAGGTATGATTATAACTAATCGATGAATTATATAGTTGTCATCATCAAAAAGGGGGAGAATGTTGAAACCTGACTTCTTCGATTTTAATGCGACAACTATATATTTCAATCTATATATTATTATGTCAAATATTCTTGCAGGAATCATCAAAAGAAGCTATTATCATCAACAAGATTAAAAGCTCTTTATAAAATCTAGTGAGATATATTTGTACAATCTCTGATATGGTGATGAAACACACACACACACACATATACTTTTGAAAATCTTGCTTTAAAATAAATATAAAAAAGGTATTTTCAAAATTATATATATTCTCAAGTTCAAAAATAATAAAATAGACAAAGGAACAGAACAATACAGAAATAGACGTCTGTATATTAATTCAGACGTCTGACATCAATTTCAGACGTCTAAATTAAGATAACAGACGTCTGAGTACTATGTTGTAAATTCTTCTATTTCCATATGAAATAGACGTCTGTCACTTAATAACAGACGTCTGTCATCCTAGACAGACGTCTGAATTAAAAGACAGACGTCTAAATTAACTGTTTAGTGTTTCCTTTGATTTTTTGAAATTCAAAATTATTCAGACATCTGTCACTTTTATCTCAGACATCTGAACTTGACGAACTGAAGCATCTCTTCATATAATATCAAAATCTGAAGAGTTGTCTTCTTCACCAAGAGTTGCACTTCTTCTAATAGTTGCAACTATTGAATTAAAACTATTCAATACTATAAATAGAGATGAAAATCCACTATTTCATATACTAATTCTTTCTATCTTTTCTGATCTTATATTGTTATAATCTCAAGTGATTTTCAATTCTCTACTTCCTATCTTTGCACATTCAAATCATCATATCAAGAAGATTATAGGAAGGGTGTACTACATTGACTATATTCGTGTTATTCAAAGAACACACAAGTCAAGAAACAATTTACCAAATTGTATTTGAAGTCCTATTCGGTTGCTTAGGCGGAAAAGTCCTATTCGGTTGCTTAGGCGGAAAGTCCTGTTCAGTTGCTCAGGTGGTGTAATACCTGTTCCTCCGGGTTAAGTGAGGGTTATTCGAGAAATTCCAGAAGCAGTCTGGGACTGGACGTAGAACGAGAAGTTCGAACCAGTATAAAAATCTCTGGTGTCATTTTTATTACTGCCATTTACTTTTATTTATAATTCCGCACTTGCTAGTCGTAGTTTAACTATATTATCGATCAATATACACTTTCAGTATCCAGCCAAAAGAGGCAATTAGCCCCATTACCCAGGTTGACGTGTAAGAGCCGTTTGACGCGGGGTAGGGTTGATACGACACCAGACCAGAAGGGTGATGATTTGATTCCGGTGGGGGCATGGAGGGCAAGATGAGGGTTTGAGGGATAGTGGAGAGAGGTAATCCAAGATTTCCAAAGGAAGGAGCCTGGGGTTAGGAACCGCCAGAGCCATTTGGCGAGGAGCGCGATGTTGAAGTCATGAAGGTTAACGATTCCAAGGCCGCCATTTTTCGAGTGCAGGCAAGCGGTCGGCCAGTTCACAAGTCTCTTTATATTACTACCATTCCAGAGAAAGGAACTTCTGATCGAGTCAATTTTTTTGATTACCCAGGAAGGGAGCTTGTACAGCGACATCCAGTATGTGAGAATTGCTGAAAGGACAGATTTAACAAGGACTAGGCGCCCTGCTGAGGACAGGGAGTGAGCTTTCCATGACAGGAGTCTATTTTCGATTTTGGCGATGAGGGGGAACCAATCAGATCTATGTAATTTGGTTGGACGGATTGGGACACCGAGGTAGGAGATGGGGAAGTGTGCAATCTTGCAGTTGAGCAGGCTGGAACAGGTTTGCCCGAGATTGTCAGCGTTTCCGAGCATGATGATGGAGCTTTTACTAAAGTTGATGGACAGGCCGGATATGAGTTCGAATGAGTATAGAGCTACTTTGAGGCAGTGAATGTGGTTGATCATGGGTGATGCGAATAGAATGGTGTCGTCGGCGAATTGAAGGTTGGATATGACTAGATTTGAATTGGGGAGTTTGATGCCCTGAAAGATGTTGTTCGAAATTGCTAACTTGATCATACGGTTGAACACATCAGCCACCAGGACGAAAAGCAAGGGGGAAAGTGGGTCTCCTTGTCGCAGTCCACGGGCCGATTTGATTAGACCCCCCGAGGCCCCATTAATGACTATCGAGGACATGCTAGAGTTGAGAATAGAGTATATCCAGTTGCACCATTTTGTGGGGAAGCCTTTGTGTTCCATGAGCTCCAAGATGAATTGCCAGTTGACTTAGTCAAAAGCTTTTGAGTAGTCTAGTTTGAGTAGCATGCCTGGTGTTGAAGTAGAGTGGCAGAAGGATATGACCTCTTGGGTCGTTGCTACGCAGTCCATGATGTTACGGCCCAAGATGAATGCGGATTGCTCAATTCCAATTAGAGGGGCTATGAAGGTTTGAAGGCGGTTGGCCAGGACCTTGGTTATGATCTTGAAGGTTGTGTTTAGGAGACTAATAGGATGAAAGGACGAAAGGGAAGTGGCGCCGGGGGATTTTGGGAGGAGGATGATATTTGCATAGTTGATGCGGGCCACGGATGATGGGTCGGCATGAAATTCAGAGCACATTTCGATGATGTCGAGTTTGATTATTTCCCAGTAGTGTTTGAAGAAATGAGGCCCGAAACCATCCGGGCCAGGAGCCTTGTCATCAGACATGCTTTTAAGCGCTGCCCAAATTTCTGCTTCAGTGAAGGGTTGGTCAATTTCAGAAGTGACATTATAGAAAAGAATTACAAATCGGGTGATATTACAAATTTATATGATTTACATAAGTCATGAAATTATTTACAAAACTATGAAGTTATTCACATATATACAAGACAAGTTTATACATTTCAAAGATAAGTCTTGAGTAGCTTTGTTAAGATTCTCGGTGACTAAAAGATCAATTATGTGACGAATCGCGGCGTAGAGAACTTCTTTGAGTTTCTTTTCCTTCTTTCTGACCCTATCCGCATCATCGATTGCATCAATATTAGTCTTCAAAGCGTAGTTGAAAGCTCTGTTTGCGCCCCTAAGGATCTTGTTATCCCTTCCTAACTCTGCAACGCGCTTCTGAAAGAAGTATTTATCCTGTTCGAGCTTCTAAACCTTGGCAGCATACTCGTTGATACTCTGAGAATACTTCACTCTTTGTTGCTCATCAAAATACTTAGATATTTCGAACTTAACTCTCTTCCACCAGTTACCCACAACATCCACATCCAAGCCTGGGGAGGGTTAATCATTGAGGAAAACTTTTAAATAGCAAGAGAATTTGACCTCGTGGGTCTGGAGACCGTTGAAGTAGCGCAAGGAACCGGCAAATCAATACTTAAAATCTTGTCTCCTATGATGAATTCTAATGATTCACACTGAGTTTGATTATCCTTCAATTCAATTCTAAATCACTGATCTGTTGGATAAGCTTTGACATCTTATGATCGAAATCGACTGAAGGGTTACACTTTACCTTGTCGCTTCAATGACGAAATCGTTTCATCTTTGTTTTTAATATCAGCCTCGAGAAAGGTAATTTGATCCTTCAGATTACTGGTAATGGTTTTCTAAAGAAAATATCTTTTGTGCCATTTCAAGGCTTCGACATTGCCACCGAAGCGTTCCAGTAAGATATCATCACTAAGTTCACTCCTTCCACTTGATTTTAACAGTTTCTCTCTAAGAGTAGCGATGCGTGATGATAAATCAAAGGGGAGAGAAACTGTAGATAATTGTAGCTCCTATTTAGGTAGAAAGAAAAAAAATAAAGTTAAAATCAAGATGAAAAGTCTCTTTATTATTATAATAATAGATTACAACACAAATAACAACGAAATTGAAAGATACAATAAACAGTTGGTTTACATCTAAAGCTGAGAAACTACTTTTCTAACTTTATCTAACTAGTTAGCGGAAAGGGTAACTGTTAAATCAAAAGGAATATTAACTACTTCAGGTGTGATAACTGGTGGACATTAGTTATAGTCCCACTTCTTGGCTGGAGGACTATCATGACTATAAATTAACTTAGAATGGAACTTCCTGATTTCCTTAAGAAGTTTCTCTTTTTCATAACCAAGGAAGTCAAAGCGAAGATGAGGATATTCCAAGTAGAGTTTTTGTATATCTCTAAGAAAACAATATCTTGCTAATTTCGAAGACTTTAAAATTGATGCCTTTTCAAGATAAAATAATTTTAGTCTAACATATTGGCTTAAATGGTCTCTAGAAACAAGTCGACCTAATGAACAATCACTCTGTAATAATATAATAAAACAAAGCTAAGCAATAAAGAACAAGACTAAAACAAATATTTACAAAATCAATACATTGATACATATTTACAATTACTCATCCGGTTCATACAAAACAGACTTAGAAAATAACTCAGAGACAAATTTATTCTTATCTCTACTATTAATAATGAAAATTCGATGAATAAAATTTCAATCGTGTCTTTTTGAAATTCCGAAAATACCCTACACCCTCCAACGGAATCTTACTGTTGGTTTGCAATCTCCACCACCTTCCCTTTCCCCCACCCATTAACGGAATTTCACTATAAATTTACAGCGGACACCACCAACAAAATTTTGTGAAGTGAAAATATTATGACCGCCAAAGCTATTAGATGCACGTACGTGCGATTTATACTAGTAGTACTTAAGTTTTTTAGGGGGTGATCTTGGGGAATCGATCTGACCAATGGTTAGTTCCAACAAGCTCCAGGGGCGGGTCAGATCTGAATTAATCCAAGTATTTCTTATGAAAAAGTCTAAGTAGACCCACGCTAAATTCCGTACGAAAAATCAATAATTGAATGTCTACACTAAGCCTTATATAAAAAGTTTATTAGAATGTCTCTTTCTTCAATCAGCATCCAAAATAGAGTGATCAACTCCCGGTTCTCTTTTAAGAGAGCGTCATAGCGAAGGCACGCTCTCTTTAATGGAGGGGCGGCTTTTTGGTGCTTAAAAGATGCCAACACCGAGGCACTTTTTCAAGTCTATGATATTTTTCTGAAAGTACAATGCGCTCTTTTATTTGCTTGTCTAGCTTCCTATATAACCTATTTATTTCTGCCTGTTTTCTCTCGAGTTTGGTTTTATAGTGGAGGACAGATTTCTTCCTTACCTAAAATAAATGATTTGCACTATTATTATCTTCGAAGCGAAAGATATTTAAACAGAGAATCTCATACCTGTGGTATCGGGACAAAAGTCGGGAAGCCTGCTCTTTTCCTTTTAGCTCTTCCACATTAACAGGAGCAGGCTCATCCTCTTGAGGAGCAAAAGGCCTGGCAGATTCAGGCGGAACATCTTTTTGGGAAGATGGCTCTTTTTTAGGAGCACTAATATCATCATCGCCATCTTTGTCAGTGTTTTCAGTATGACCCCCTCTATCGCCACCTGAACCTTGGACACCATCGAGGTTATCGTCGTCGTCGTCATTATTATCAACATTATCATCATCATCGTCGTCGTCACCTTCTTCCCTGGCAGCATCATTCTTGTCACCCTCATCCTCAGAGTCAGACACGATTTCGAAAGAGGTGATATCAAAAGAAAGAACTTTGAAGGCATCAATTTCCTCCTCTGCTGCAGCTTTAATTCCCTGCTTCATTTGATTAATCTTGCCCATTACTTAATCAACAAGGGCGGAGTCAAGCTAGGGGAAGCTTAAGTCAGGGCACTTCTTAAAGTTATCAACATAAGCAAGCATCAAAGCCTTTTCGTAGGAATTCAACATAATCTCCCCAAGAGTGGTATTAAGAAACTGGGATACTCGTCGCTTGGCGTCTGTGATAGTATTGACAACAAGTTTAAGTGAAGCTCTATTTCTCTTCAGTTTCTCCTTCAAAGAAGTGTTCTTTGCTGCTATGCGGGCTTTTTCTTCGTCAGATTCACTTATGGATAGCCGCATGGCAAATTATTATCTGCTAGGAGTTGGCAACCCCTTCTTTCTTTCAAAAGAGCGGATTCTGATTAGGCAAGGGAAGATCTTAATCGCTCTAGTTCGGAGGTTGCTTCATCTTTTGTCGCAGACAAAGAAGATAATTAATTCTTAAGAACAGAGATTTCCACTTGAACTTAGAGGATTCAATGGAAGATTTGGATGCATGCTCATGTAGAGTTAACCAACTCTTAGAAATCTGAAAGAGGAAAGTGCAGTGCAAGTTAGAGATTTAGAGAAAACCAGTAACGACAAAGTTAATTGAAGTGAAACTCACCAAAAATTGACAAAAGAAGAAGAAGATGTTGTCTTAGAAGGAGTGTTCTTTAGAGTGGGGGCGTCTTCAAAGCCAGTTGCATTTCTGTGAGAGCAGCCGGAGAGTCAGAAACGTAAATACAAGGAAGAGGATCAATGGCAGAAGGAGTCTGCTCTGGTTTTTCTTTAGTAGCTTCTACAACCAGACTCTCTGGAGCTACATCAAAAGATGAACGTTCCTCCTCCTCTATATCAATAATTTTAGCGACCTTATAAGGAGGTTCCTCTTTAGTCGGTGACATTAACTTCCTTTTAATGGCCTTTTTGGTTTTGGCGAAGGATTGGATAATAGATAGCACACCAAACGTTGTAGGAAGGGAAGCAGCACCACTAATAGGCACTATAACCTGAAAAGCAGCTGTAAAGGACCCAAATAGATTAAAAGTCAGCGAAATAATTCAAAACGCAACCAGGATAGAAAACAATTGATGTGCCTATAACTTAACAGAGTGGTCTGAGCAAATGGGCGGCATAGGAGAAAAATGTTCAGAATCTCCAAAGGAGAGGAAGCGTTTTCCCTTTGATGTATGTTGGATCAAAGGGGGTAGCCCCAAAACCCTTTGACCAGGGAGGAGATGGGAATGCTTCCTCAAGTTTGAAGGTATCAGCAGCTTCAGTCGGTTCCCTATCTTAACAGAAGCCACAATTGAAGACTTCACCGTTCTTTTGTCTGCCTCGTTAAGTTTTATGGTAGGAGAACCTGACATAAAACAAAGATTAGACAAAAGACGTAACAAGATAGAAAGAGAACAACAAAAATTCGAACTTACGAGGAGTGGAAAAAACCCTGCTAATGTTAGAGAAACATCTAACAAAGAAAAACTAGTTTTCCCGGTCTTTAAACTTGTTAACCCCATCCGATATCAGCTTCTCTGGGGAGTTGGCTCTGAAGATCTGATGATTGAGAGTGCTGAGTTTGACTAGTCGGGTCAAGTGGTTCAGAACATCAGCATTTAAGGAAGGGAGTCCAGACTCTAGTGTCATTATCTCTAGAGATAAGAGGTACATGTAGACATTAGGAGACAGCTGGATTGGTGCAATCCCAAGGTAAGAAAGAAATCTGGATAGGAATTCAGAAAATGGCAAAAGTCCTCCGTGCCATATGTGGACGACAGTGTAAGAGAAGAATCCTTTAAAAGGGTTGATGATGGTATTTGTTTCCTTGGGTAGAGTAGCTTCCACGCCAGAAATTCTGAAGTCTTTGAGGATGGCATCAACCTCTTCCTGTGAAGATATCAAGGAATGCTTTGAAATGGCATCGAGTTTCTTTGGAGAGCTCATGATTCTGCCAGGTGAAAATGTTTCGGTCAGAATTTTCAAGTTTATTATGAATGTAGTATTCTTTCAAGAGTTAGTAAAAAACCTACTTAAATAACTTACACAAAAACCAAACACGAAACTTTAAATTTTAAAAAAACGTTTAAGCTAAAAGTCAAGGATATTGAGCTTTCGACAGATTTGAAAGGAAAGAAGACATCAACACTTAGTAAATACCTCTCAACAGTGCCAAAAAGCCTAAATAAGAGTATTACTTGAGCTCTCGACAAGGCCGAATGGAAAAGCCAAAATGTTTGTTCAATTGGTACTTTTCAACAATGTCGAAAGCTCCATAGGAACCAAGTTGTTAAAAGGGAAGTAGTTAAAGTTAACAAAAAAACTTGAACAAAAATATACACCACAAACATTTCATAAACAAGATAACAAACCCTTCGACATTTTCGAAATCTATGACTTAAATTTTCTATGGATATCGTCGAAACCCTATATACTCATTGAGTCGAAAGGTCTAAAGTTAAAATCATGTGCACTTAGAACGTTTTGACAATGTTGAAGAAGAGCAACTCTAGAGGGTTTCGACTTATTAGATATTAAAGGTATCAAAAGGGTCGAAGGGACATTATGGTCATGCAGGCAAACTAATGATAATGGATTACAATCAGCACAAAAGGTTACGACTGAGTCGAAACATTTTGCTTTCGAGAGGGGTGACTACACTCGGCTTTACTATATAACCTTTCGACAAGGTTGATTAAATTCACGCTACAACACCTTTCGACCCCATCAAAAGGGGCTAAGGAAGCAAAACCAATGTTGCCACCGCAGTCCCTTTCGAAGGGGTAGAAAGGTCATTTTATGGCGCCAAATTTTCACCCGTACACTTGAAATTTCCGGTTGAAGAAAATAGATGTGTCTGTCTTCCCCAAACCCGATTGCAAATCCAGGATTTAAAAATTTCTTAAATGAACGAACCAAACCCGTTACGGAAGTGGATCTCAATAAGAATCAACCATTTTCAATGTCAAAATTTGTAAGACGAGAATTCAAATTCTTTCAAAATAGCAAAAACCATAAACGCTGGAATTAAATTCAAAACAAGAAGCAAATCCCATCGATTCATGAAATTGAATCAGGAAAAAAGTCTCTCAGATAAATCAAGTTTTAAAAACTCAAGCAATTTTGAAAAAAATCAAATTAAACATACTTTTTCATAAAATCAAAATTCAAACAGTTTTCAAATTGAAAACCCGATTATGAAATTTGAAGGACTAAAATCCACCATAAGGTTATAAAAAAAAGAGTAAGACAAAGATAAGGAGATAAAGGTTTTATAAGCAGAAATAATCTCAACTTACGGTTGGATTTCGTTAATCTTTGATTCAGGAAAAAGAAGGTTTAAGAACTTTGGAGTTCTTTTACTTGCTCTAGAAATTTCGATTGCAGGTAAATGAGGAAGAAGAGAGAAAGTGCGTACTTATAAGAAAAGTCTTTAAAGAGCTACAAGTCGTTGGATTAGATTTAAATAGACGGCCTAGATTCACGTGGGAAGGCTAAGAGGCGGGAAAGTTCTAGGTTTCGACAAAGTTGATTTGGAAAGTCAAGTGCATCCCTTCGCAAGGGGGGCAAATGTTACTTCAAAAATCCACCTTTCGACTTAGTCAAAACCATTCTAAGCAAAGAATAAAAGAGAGCAAGAGAGAAGAGTTCCAGCTGGACCTTTCGAAGGAGTCGAAGGGATGCTATCGCCAAAGTCTGAAGGTTTTGGAACCTTTCGAAGGTGTCGGAAGGTTTCTACAACTAAGATCCAGTAGGTTCATGCCTTTCGAAGGAGACAAAGGAGTCGAAAGCGCCTTTCCACCTTTAGTAACAACCTTTCAACTAGGTGAATCCATGTGCATGAAGACCTTTTGAAAGAGTCAAGGAAGCACCTTCCAAAGACAATGAAGAACAACACTTTGCATATGCGCAAACCTTTCAAAACCAAAGGTTTCGCCTCCATTTAAACCATGGAAAAGCAAGCATTGTTCTTAACAACCCCTTCGAAAGCTATAATAATCCTTTCGAACCGGTCGAAGCTAATGTGATCCAAGAGGGTTTCGCATCAAATCAAAAATAGGAGCTCAGACGTAACCAACATCATTGAAACCATTAAACAATACCTATCGACAAAGTCGGAAGCACTTACAAGGCAACGCAAAGAAGAGAGGTGTAGCCCTTCCTTTCGACAAAGATGTAGTATACTTAAGTCATTCGGCAGCCACCTTTTGACCAAGTCAGAAGCATCAGGGTCGAAAGGTGCTGACCCGCATCTACAAATAATACCCAAGGGGTCACGTTTTAGGGCCGATTCTTCTCATTCCAAATCTCTGTCATCTAATCAAAAGTGTTGTAACCCTAGTTACTAAATTGATTTGAGGATTTGAAGTAATAAAGTCTTCTTTAGCTTGTTAAAGGGAAGTTTCAAATATTTCAGATTACTTTACTATTTTATAAGCTTTTGTTGGGTTTAATCTTGTGTTACAGGTGTCGCCTACATCGAAAGGTCACTACCGACATAGTCGAAACCCTGCAGATTTAAATAACTTCGGCTACATTCTTCAAGCTTCTTTCCCCTGAGTTTATGCATTCGACAAGGATGAAAGCTTGCCTCAATCTACTAAAACCTTTGATTAAGACAAGGTGCCAAGAGGTTAAGCTATCGACAAGGTCGCCACCTAGTTCCAAATCATTCCCAATTTGAAATTCCCAATCCAAACCAAGGATACTTAAGCCTGTAGCTTTCGACAAGGTCGAAACCTCATCCCTAGATTCCTGGTTCAAATTCTAACACCTAAACCACTAAGCTTCCGACAGGGTCGAAACCTCTGTCCCAGATTCTTGTGAAAAGCCCTAGCTAAACAACAACTAAAGCCTTCAACAAGGTCGAAACCAATAAAGGAAAATCCCATCCGAGGTAATCTCAACCATTTCGAAAGGTGGGCTTTCAAGGGAAAAACCAATCTATTTTAACAGAATCGAAAGGTTAATAAAGGAAGAAGCCTACCCTTTCAACTGAGTCGAAAGGTTAATTTGAAGAACCTTGTACTACAGCAATCCACTAAAAAGGAAATTCAAGGAGGATATACCCATTCCACTCCTTTCTATCTACCTAAGAGATAAATCTAATTCCATTACACTACTTTGGGGTGTTGACAAGATTTCTTGTTAACAGTATCCATTCAATCATAATATATATGATTAATATTTTCAAAATACAAGTTACAAAAAGTACATTTATTATCAATTGGAAAATTATTTCTTTTTAAAGGTTCAATGGTATTTAGCTTCCCATGCATGATTAATCACATATGAATCTTAGCCTTTAGTGGTGCATTTGTTTTCCAAATAAGATCAAAAGTGTTATTAGTAACTCCCAAGAAATTAAGAAATTTATACAAGGAATTAGAAGTGAATCTCTTACTTTTATCCCTTCCCCAATTAATAATATCATTTTCATTGTCAATGTTATATAAATTCAATCTTGGACATAATAAAGAGAATTGTCTTAGAGTTTTACCTTCTAAGATTCTATTAAAACTGAAATTCCAAGAGGGATCATTATCCAGAGAGAAAACATCTTTAATTAAAGCATTTTTGAAGTTGCTAATTTCGAAAATCTCTTTAAATTCAATCCTAAGAGGAATGACTGATATCCAATGATCATGCCAAAAAGTTGTATTATTTCCTAAATGAAAAATCGTATTAGTACAAAGATTTTAAATATCATGGCATTTTAAAATTGATTTCCAAAAATTAGACAATTTGTTGTTAACCGAAGGTGTAATTTGGTATAAATTATTATTGCCATTATAGTAATGTTTAGATATAATTTCTTTCCAAATAGAATTATCATTTATATCCTTAAATTTTCACAACCACTTCCCTAATAAAGACAAATTCATGTTACGTAAATTATTAACACCTAGTCCTTCCTCCTTTTTCAATTTACAAACGGTTTCCCAGTTTACTAAACATTTTAGACTACTATTAGGATTATTGCCGCTCCATAAGAAATCTCTTCTTATTTTATCAATTTTATTGATCACCCATTATGGGAAAAGATGCATAGACATCAATAAATCGGAAGTGCGGAGAAAACAGAATTGATAAGAACTAATCTACCCGCTCTTGATTAAAACCCCCCATTCCAATTAGAAATTCTATTTTTAATTTTATCTATTAGAATTAGCCAATCATCATGCTTAAGTTTAGTTGGTCTAATCAAAAATCTAAGATAATGAATAGAGAAATTCATGGTTTTACATAATTAAGCATATTAGCTACTAAATCTTCAACCTTATCAACGTCATTTAAAACTAAAACCTAACTTTTATCAAAACTAATTTTTAGTCCTGCTTTATACACAATCATATTGCATCCCCTTTTGGTCGTCTTCTGGTTTTGTGGAACTCCAGTATTTATAACATTAATGTTTCTATCATTCACAGACAATTCATTCACTGCAACATTGTACATCTAGCTACTAATTTCAAATTTAACACTACCTTTGTATATGCAGATAACATGAAAGCTAATAGGCAGCTCTTTCTTGACTTACTTCCTTCTCTGATTTCAACAAGCCCTTGGATATGCTTAGGTGACTTTAATTGCATGCAAAGCTCTACTGATAAGATGGGTGGGTTGCCGCTGTCTTTGGGCGATGTGGCTCCTCTTAATAATGCAATCCTTCATTCTCAGCTTCATGAAGTTCCTAAATCAGGTGTTTTTTATACATGGAATAACTGTAGTAGAACTGGTTCTAGAACCTATTGTAAATTAGATCGATCTTACTTTAATTCTGCCGCTTTCAATGCTTGGCCTTCTCTTATTTCCTCTTTCCCTACTCCTTCCCTTTCAGACCATAGCCCTATCATTTTGGATTGGGGGGTGAGAATTGATAAAGGTCCTTCCATATTTAGTTTCTTCAATAGTTGGATTTCTGATCCAGAATTTTTCCCTCTGATTGCTCATATTTGGGCTTCTCCCAAATTTGGCAATCCTATGTACGTTCTGCAATCCAAACTTAAAGATTGTAAAATTGCCATTAAAGTATGGTCTAAAAATAAGTTTGGTTCTGGCAACTTAAGGTCTGCCACTATTAGCTCTGAACTTAATAATAAACATATATTGCTTCAGTCTAACCCCAGTAACTTAATGCTTGCTGAATCTGTGCATGAACTTACCAAAAAGTTGAAACTGGCCATCAAATCTGAGCTCATTATGCTTCGTGAAAAAAATACACAAACATGGGATATTAAAGGAGATAGAAATACTAAAACCTTTCATAATACTTTGAAAATTAAAAGGTCTTCTGCTTTACTCCTCTCTATTAAGGATATGCAGGGTTTTGAAATTAACACTCATGCTGGTATACAGAACTCATTCCTTAAATACTATAAACATCTTTTTGATCACACCGACTCGGTTGATAATCTTAATATCCTTAAAGACTTGCCTTTAAATTCTATCTCCAATGATCAAGCTAGTAATCTAATCAAACTTATTACTCCTGAAGAGATTCATGCTACTATTTTAAATATGAAAACATCTAGTTCTCCTGGACCTGATGGTTTTTCTGCTATGTTCTTTCAAAAATGTTGGCATCTAGTGAACCATGATTTTTGTAAAGCTATTCAACATTTCTTCAAATCCAACACCTTGTTAAATGGTATTAATCATACTAAACTTGCCCTTGTCCCTAAAGTTAGTCTTCCTCAATCTGTCTCCGAATTCAGACCCATTGCTTGTTGCAATGTCATATATAAATGTATTGCTAAAATTATTTTAGCTCGTATGAGAAGTTGCCTTGACTCTGTTATATCTCCTAATCAAAATGGTTTCATACCTGGAATATCTATCACTGATAATATCTTACTTTCTCAAGAACTCATAAAGGGTTACAATAGAAAAAATATCTCTCCTAGATGCTTCTTGAAACTTGATATTCACAAAGCTTATGTTTCTGTGAGATGGGAGGCTATCATTTCAATTATGTCCAAGATGAATTTTCCTCTTCCATTTCTAGCTTGGATATACACTTGTATTTCAACTGTTCACGTGTCTTTATCTCTTAATGGTGAATCCTTTGGATATTTCAAAACTCAGAAGGGAATTAGGCAAGGGGATCCTATCTCCTCTTCTCTTTTCATAATAGTTATGGAAGTCCTCTCTAAACTCATCAATATAGAATGCAATAATAAAAATATTGACTTCCACCCAAAATGTTAAAAACTTCAAATCTCCACTTTAATGTTTGCTGATGATCTTTTACTCTTTACTAAACCAAACAATAAATCCATTTCCAGGGTGTTTTTTATTCTTCAAAATTTCAAGCAGATGACTGGCCTTCACATAAATAAATCTAAATCTCATATAAAAATTGCTGGGGCTACTGAAATCATTTGCCAGAGCATTCTTTCGGTTTCTGGTTTGCAGGTCATGGATCAGAATGCCATGTACCTTGGTGCCCCTATGTGTAAGTCAAGAATTACTAATGCTCAATGCCTGCCTTTATTTGAAAAAATAACAAATAGATTAAATAACTATAATGCTACTAAGATCTCACAAGCTGGTAGACTTGTCATCATTAAAAGCATTGCCATCTCTATGTGTGCTTACTATTTTAGGCTCTTCATCATCCCTTCTAAACTTATTGACATGTTAAATAGGGCTTTTAATCATTTTATATGGCATGGAAACATATACTCCAATAAACTTATTCCAATAGCTTATAAGAAGGTTATATACCCTTTAGATAAAGGGGGATTAGGCATCATTAACCTTAAAAATTGGAACATAGCCACTGCATCTCATCATGTTAACAGATTACTGGGAAATTCTAAGGGGTTGTGGGAAGAGTGGAATAGACTGTACAACCTTAAAAGAGGTAATTTCTGGGTTATGGATGTTAATAAAGATGCTAGTTTCCTTTGGAAAAGAATTATGAAGAATAGAGATCATTACCTCCCTATGGTTCAATGCAGCTCTGACAACTCTTTTTGGTATTCTCCTTGGTGTGCTCCAGGTATGATTTTGGCCCATTTGATCGATTATAACCTCATATTGAACTCTGGTATTCCTCTAAATGCTAATGCTAATGCTTTCATTGATGATGAGGAGCTTTTTCTGCCGCATGTCAGCTCCCCCGCTTTGAACAATCTCTGGTCCTCTGTTGAGGCTTCATTCAAGATTGTGGAGCATTCGGGGCTTAACTGGAAGGGCAAACTTCACAGTACTTCAGTGGTTTATAATACTATAATTCAACAGCAACATTCTCATCCTTTCCCTTGGCATACTCATATATGGAAGAGTGGATCGACCCCTAAGCATAACCTCCTCCTGTGGAAATGCCTGATGAATGCTCTTCACACCCAAGACAATCTAGTCAAAAGACAAATTATCAATCAGTCGGTTTGCATCCTTTGTAACCGTGCTTCTGAAAATGTGGGGCACTTGTTTTTCAATTGCTTATTTTCCTTCCAATTGTGGAAACGGATTCTTCAACATATTACTGAGTGTCCTCCTATCAGAGATTTCTCTCTCGAGTGGGTTCGAATCTTTCAACATTCCAGGTGGGCATCGGCCTCTTCATCTCAATTTCTTCGATTCCTCAAGCTTACCATTGCGGCGATTTGGGAAGAAAGGAATTCTCGTAGATTCTTGCAGACTTCCTCGTCGATTACCGCCCTTTTTTTCAAAATCGTCCAGTGATGTATCGTTGTTTCTTTTTCAGGGTCTTTGGCTGTATTTGCTTTGTAGCCGTTGATCTTTGTTCTTTGTTTTTGTTTTAATAAAATGTGGACTGTCCACGATAAAAACAGGCTGGCTTTGCCAAAAAATTTTTTTTTTAGTCCTGAGAGTATTTCAAAGCTGTATAAAATAAATTTAAGGGTAATGACGTGATTAGGCAAATGAGAAGTAAATAATAAGGTATTGTTCGCAAATTGAAGAATAGAGAGTCCATTACATGAAATTTCACTACCAACTCATCCTAAAGATCCATTTCCAACAGCTTTTTAATTATCATAGCAAAAACATCAGCAGCTAAATTAAACAAGAGAGGAGATAAAGGAATACCCCTTCGTAAGCCACGTTTTGACTATATCTTTTTCCCTAAAATCCCGTTAACCATTATACTAGAATTACCAGTTTTAAGCAATGTCATAATCCAACCAATCCATTTACGACTAAAATCTCTAACCTGTAACATATCAAATAGAAAATCCCAATCAATCGAGTCAAAAGCTTTCGCAAAGTCAAGTTTTAGAAGTGCACATGTAATGTTATTCTTACAACAGTGGTTAATGTACTCTTGAACAACAGCCACCCCATCCGTGATATTTCTATCCTTAATGAAAGTAGTTTGTGAACAATCAATTAAATCATTCATTCTTAAACTAAGTCTATTTGCTAAAACTTTTGAAATAATTTTAACAGAACAATTAACTAAAGAAATTGGTCTAAAATCTTTCAAATTATTAGCACCGATTTTTTTATGTAATAGAATTACATTTGCAAAATTAAATCTTCCTAATTGTAGTTTGCCATTATAAAATTCATTAAAAATGTTAATTAAATCAAACTTTAAAACATTCCAAAATAGTTTGTAAAATAAAATAGGAAAACCATCGGGACCGGGGGCTTTATCACTAGGCATATCATTAATAGCTTTCAAGATCTCCTCTTCAGAAAAAGGATTATTAATGTCATTAAGATTAATTCTAGACCCAATAGGATATAGTTCATTCCATCTAACATTTATACTATACTTGTTTTTATTGCTAAAAATATCCATATAGTAATGAGTAAAGGCCTTATTAAGATCCCTTTGATCTACTAATTCCACATTATTCGCAAAAATAGAATTAATTGTGTTACTATGTTTTCTACCGTTAGCCAAATTATGAAAAAAAATTATATTATTATCACCTTCATTAATCCATTAGATTACAAATCTCTGTTTCCATATGACTTCTTCTTTTTCTAAAATTGAATTGAATTCTTCTTTTAAATTAGCGAGTACATTACGCTCTCCAAGACTTAATTTTCTAGTTTCTTCTATCCTATTAGTTTTAAGCATTTTAGAAAATAAATTGTCTTTTTTTAATTTTAATACTGCCAAATACTATCTTACTCCAATTTTTAAGAAAATTCCTAAGACCTCTAAGTTTTAGAACAAAATTTTTTGCTGAGTTATTCGTATTTCTGACATTATAAAAATTCATTGATATCCATTTATTTATAGCTAGATTAGAGAAGTTAGATTCTAATAACCACATTTTTTCGAATTTAGAAGTTTTATAAACAATTTTATGATGATCACATGTAAGAATGATAGCGCAATGGTCCAAATACGTATAAGGTACACCAGTGACTCTAGAAATAGGAAATTTATCTTCGATTTCGTCACTGATCAAAAATCTATCTAAAAGAGCCATTGAAGGCGACTCCCTAGAATTACTCCAAGTGAATTCTCTATTAGTCGGTGGCAATCCTATCAAATTACTATTAATAATAAATTGGTCAAATTCTTCCATAGAAGAGAAATCACCTTCTCGGGGTGATCGTTCTCCTAAAAAACGCGTAACATTGAAGTCGCCACCCATTATCCAAGATCCGGGAGCGAATGATCCAAATTCTAGACATTCGCTCTACGGAAATCGACGACCAATTTTCGAGTTTAGTCCATAAACATTAGATATATTTACTAAAGAGTTATCGCTAAGGTTAATGAGAATAATATGTTAAGAGTGTTGCTTAGAAATAGTGTGAAGAAGCTTTAAAGAATTATCACACCACCCTATAAGTAAACCCCTAGAAGTTCTAATTGAAGGTAAACATGCCCAATGTCTAGAATGAAAACCACCTAATCTTCTATAAAAACGAATATCAGGACAATCAATTTTTGTTCCTGTAAAAGAGCGATATCAATAGAGTAATATTTAAAAAAATGCTTTACTTTTATCACCTTTATTTAAATCATGAAGACCCATAATATTCTAGCTAATAATCCTCATAAACCAGATGATCTAACCCTCTCTATTTCTCTACTCCTAATGTAAGCAGTATCTAATTTATCATTAGTAAAAACAAAAGTGGTATCCCTGTCTAACTGACATAACTCACTGGTGGATAAACTACATAGAGCATAAGAAGAATAAGTACTACCTAAAACAGAAGCCATACCTGAGCCTGAATTCGTAGTGCCACTCATAGCACTCGAATCAGGTGATTCACCCATAAACGAAGAATGACTGCAATGGACTCTGGCACTACGACGAACAACACCATTTACAGCAACTAATTTCCTATGCCTTCTTCTCTTTGTCGAAGAAGATAAATGTGAAGCTCTATCCACATCTATAAAATCTTTAGTAGACATCCCCTCAAAAGTATCCACAACAATATCCTTTACATGTATAATTGCCATGGATCTCTCATCAACATCAAATCTTGCCTTATCACTATCCATACATACTGCATTCACCATGTTTCCAACCTTGAAATCGTGTAATACAGAACCTAAGAACTCTTCAGCAACATCAATGCATGCTTTAACACCATCAATACACTCGGACATCACCGCGTTTACAATCTCAACATCATGCAAAAATGAATCCATAAACCCCTCAGCAACATCACATCGAGCCATATCACCATCCAAACATCTTGACTTCACAGCATTTCCAACCATACCATCCTTTACAATAGTATCCATCCCATAAACAACTTCAATGTTTAACTGCTTACACAATCCATGCTTTGATTTATCATCACCAAACCCTATTGAAGCTAGAGTGACCGAATTCACATTGTCTACTTCCCTATCAACAACTAAACTCAACCTAAAAATTTTAAGCCCATCATCTTGTATAAATATAGATAGTATCAACAATTAGAAATTTCTGGATTTGATTACCCCCAGACATTTTCAAACATGGAGCAACCAAAGCAGCAAGGTCATTCATGAACCTTAATCACAATACTGATCTGAACATGTCACTGTGCATATCCACATCTCCATCCAAGCATTTGGTTAAAACAATGCTATCCACCACAGAACCCAACCGTATATCAGTGTACATGTTCAAAACATCTATATCCCAGTTTAAAAAAACAACACCTCCATTAGAAAGCACATTATCACAGCCATTCACATCTCTAATTGAACTCTGAACTGAGATATCACTAATTGTTCCTTGAATTTGATCAGAGCAAAAGACAGAGTCATCCAAATCACATAGGCTATCAAAACGATTAGAGGTAACAATCTCCAAGTTCCCTTTTTTTACAAGATTTAGCCTTATATTTTTTGTTCTTAGATTGAACAAAACTATGAACTTCCTCCTACAAAAGATTGGCACCAACATATCTAAAACTCGAAATCACTTCTTGAGTGTTAGAATTCGAATTGAGCATCATAATCTCGTGATCATGTAATAGTGGATCAGAACAAAAAAGATCGGTCTGTTTATCTCTCGTTAACACCAAATTATCATCAATTAGACCACAAGAATACCCATTATATCTATTAGAAATTAACTCATCACCAACTGCCGAATCATTTCCCTCCAAAGAAGAATCGGAGACCGTAAAATAATCTACAGGATCTCCAAATTTCTCTTTATAATTTCTACCAATATTGACCTCATTGATTACACCAAAGTGTTTGAACAAATCTTCCAATATTTCAATCCCTTCATTTCTCTAAATCCAAAGGTGATCCAATAAAATTCTCTTAAGCTTCATACACTTTTATACAAATAGAAAACCATGGTCAGTGATAGAAAGCTTTTTTCAATCACCATAGAATGAATTGCCAAAAAAAGAATTGGATTTCATCGAACAATTATTCTTTTTATGTCCAAAAATATCACGATCGAAACACCTATGGGATCATGACAATCCTTAGCCATATGAGATAAGTCCCCGCGTCGAATGCAGAATCTTTTCCCTCTTTTGGATTCAATCCAGTTCTTGGATGAAGATTTACGGTTGAAAGTTTGAGAGGAAGGAAATGGAGGCTCCTTAACAACTTGCGATACGAATGATTAAATGATGAATTGATATCAAAGAAGGGATTTTAATTGAAAAGATTGGATAAGCAGGGGTGCAAAAATGAAGAAGATGAAGACGAGAAAGAAAAATCAGCGTTCGCCATTTTCTTGAGATTCCAAAAGCCAAAATATTTCACGAGCATGTCTTTTTTTTAGTTTCTTAGGTGATATTTTTTACCAGAGCATGCATAATTAAATAGAAAACAGAATTATTAGCAATTTATTTTAAAGCAGCAATAATTTTTTTTAGCAAGCAATTTATTTTGGCAAGCGAAGCGAAGTAATTATTAACAGCAATTCCTTTCCTTACGATTTTCTGCTTTTGCAACCTGAAAATTTGAAAATGAATAATAAGTTTTATTTAGATCAAGAAGAATTAAATAGAAAATGAAAATTTAACTAAACAAAACAACTCGGCTTTTAAAACAAAATAAAACAATTAACTTCAACTCAACAATTAACAAAACAAAATAACTCAGCCCAAACCTAAATGAATGTTTCTTTTTTTAAGTAAAATTACATTACCCAACCCATAAAGCCAATATCAATTTTCGTTTAATATAAACACACAACACAAACTTGTCTTCACCCAATCCACATAGTTGAAAACAATTTCCAACACAACGCACACGCAACTTCCCCATAACAAATTTCTTATCCAAACATACTTAATTTCCAAATCAAAAGTTTCAAATCACAATTCTTTATTCTCAATTCAAAATCTAGTCAACTAGAAATCAACAACTAGAGATGAGGTTCAGGTTTTGGGTCCTTGCGAGTTTGGGTTTGGGATTTCGAGATTATTTTCAGGCGACTTGTTTAAAGATGAAGGCTACGGAGGTGAATTCGGGTTGCTTGTTCATGGATTTGGGTTTCTTAGGTGGTCGCAGTTTTGGTGATGAGGTGTTGCAGTTTGAAGAGGAAGCAGTTTCGGATATGAAGTGATTGCAGGTTGCTTATGGGTGTACTGGTGTTCAAGTTGTAGTGGGAAATGTGATTGATGTTTGGTGGTAGGAGATTGGTGAACTTCGGTTTGAGGTTGAAGGTTGTTGGTGATAGTGGCGAGAGATGTGATTAAATTCAAGTAGTGGGTTGTAGGATGGTGTATTGGTTCTGGTTGTAGTAGTTTGATGAGTTGCAGAGGCGGTGGTTGATGAAGATTTGAAGTTAAAGGAGATGGAGGTTGAGCAATTATGTGTGTTAGTGGTTGAAGGCGAAGTTGAGATGCAGAGGGTTGTCAGTATTCGATTGGTGGTCGTTGTTCGATGATCATCAAGTACAACAGTAAGGCAGTGAGGTTGTGATGATCTGTGCAGGTTGTTTGTGCAGTAGGGAGGTTGGTGAAGTGGATGTATGTTTGTGCAGGGTTGTTTGTGAAAGAGAAGTGGGGTGTTGAACTGTGATGTTGAGGTGGAAAGAAGTGGGGTGTTGATGAATGCAGTAGTGGATGAAGATGAAGTAGTGGTTTGAGTAGTTGCTTGGCTGGTAGTGGGTGTGAAAATGTAGTGGGTACTGAAACTATGCAAACAGAAACAATTGAAGTAAACTGAAATGGTTTTGTGAATGAAATGGAACAGAAATTTTTATAGCGACTCAATTTGTGAAAACTGAGAATAGTGAATAATATAAGAATGCATAGTAACAGTGTAATAGCAATTGCAATGCACAATGGAAACCAAAAACAAAACACAATTGAACAACACTATTCTCTTTTTTCTTTATTTTTTTTCTAATGAGAAAACAAATAACACAATATGAAGCAACCTCACCACTAAACTAACACAAACTTCACAAAATAAAATGCAATATGAATTTTTTTTATATACGAAAGTCAACACAAAATAAAACAAACCAAAAATAATTCAAAGAGTGGAATTAAAATCAAATTGCAATTCCCCGGCAACGGCCCCAAAAATTTCTATCGAGTAGAAACCGTCATTAAAAAATATTATCGTTATAAAACCACAAGCGCACGGCGTACAATTATAGTACGTATGCGGGTACGGGTCGATCCGTAGGGAAAGAATTAAATTCTAATAATACTCAATCAAATTAGCCCAATGTTTTGAAGTGGTTTTAAACTAAGAAAAATCATAAAAATAAACTAGAGCAAAGGTGAATAAAATTATGTGTTTAAGGAACAATTTAGAGGTAAATCCACTTCCAACCATTCATATAAATAAACACAAAATTAATTTATAATCTCTAATTAAAATATTAAGTAGAAATGATAGATGTGCTTATTATAAGTATGATTTATTTGTGCTATTAATTAGCACAACTTAAATCATCAAACTCTAACACAACATTCAAATCCACTTATCAAAGCTCTTGAAATTGACATGAAATTAAAAATAAAATTTATTTTAAGCATGATCTATTTACTATTAATTAGTAATATAGACCATCAAATTTTGATTTAATTTGACTTTCATTATTAAAATCACCTAGGCAAATGATCAAGTAGTTAATGTTTTAAATGGAGTTAAGCATAGCCTATTTTAGATGTCAACATAGGCTATCAAAATTCAATAAAAATAAAGCTTAAACCACCATCATTCATATTTTTCATTAAGCACATATGAGAGATCACAAATGAAATTATTATGTTAATTTAATATGTTTCATAAGAGCTGCATTACCCCTAAATTGAAGGGGTTTAGCTACTCATATTTGAAAACATGTTAACATAAAATGATTTCAACATAAAAGGAGAGAAAAATGAGAGCTAATTAAAAGAAAAGAGACCTAACTACTTGCATGAAATAAAAAAAACTAATTACAAGAATTAAAACTATGCTACTAACATTAAATAAGAGAAGCATAAACTAAGTAAAAGAGAGAGCATGAAATAAAAAGAGCATCAAAAGAAAGCATAAATAAAAATTACATGAAAGTGAAAACAAGGCTAAGAAGCCATAAAAGAAATTTTTATTTATTTTTGATTTTTTGCTACAATATTGCATGAAAGGGAGAAGATAGTTACATGACACATAAGGGGTATTTATACATGCTTAAACTCTAATTCATATTTTAGGGGACTACCAAAAATACCCTTGAGAAAAAGTAACCTCCAAGTAATCATTAGGGAAATAATTAACCCCCACTAACATGCCTTTAAACCACTATTAACATGTGCATGTGCTTTTAATCATGGACCATATGGTAGTTGGTATGTGGGCTCCTCCATGTTGTATGAATTCATTTATTTCCATTCTCCATTTGCCTTCAACATATGTGCATACATACGTCCATGAAATCTCTTCATATTTTCACTTCATTTCCTATAAATAAAAAAATAAAAATGCGCAAACAAATTTTCTCAAATTAAATCATACACAAAATTACCATTTTACCTCCTAAATGAAGATAAATGATGATTTGAAAACAATTTAAATTTTGGTTTAAACATGTAAAATTTCCTAATATGCTTATTTATTTCAATAAAACTAGATTAAACATGGAAGTAAAAATATACACTTTTATGTGCACATCAACTCTAGCAAAGAAAATACTCTGTTATGGGTGTTATTGGCCAATTATCAATCGAGACGTCGCTGACTATGTAAGATGGTGTGACAAGTGCCAGATATATGAAAAAGTTCCAAGAGCTCCACCGACGGAAATCATACAAATGACCAGCCTATGGCCGTTTGCCAAGTGGGGTATAGATATTATCGGTTCCTTACCGATCTCTAAAGGTGGTGCAAAGTATGCTATCGTCGGAGTTGATTACTTCACCTAATGGGCTAAAGAAGAACCTTTAGTCATGATCACAACCAAGAAAGTAATCAACTCCATTATCCGGAACATCATCTGCCATTTTGGTCTTCCACAAACTATTGTAACAAATAATGAGATACAGTTCGACGTTGCTGAGTTCAAAGACTTTTGTCGAAGCTATCATATTGAAAAGAAGTTTGCAGCAGTCGTTCACCCTCAAGCAAATGGACAGGTTGAAGCTGTGAACAAAATTATAAAGTCCATTCTGAAGAAGCGTTTGGAAAAGGCTAGATGTAAGTGAGTGGATGAACTCCCGACAGTGCTATAGGCTTACAAGACCACCCATAAGTCCACGACTGCTCATACTCCATTCGCCATTGTTTACGGTTTCGAAGCCATCATTCCTGTTGAGCTGGAAGTTCTCATCACGTGACTTACTACGATCCCAGAACAAATAAAGATCTCCTCTGGGAATCTCTCAACTTTATAGATGAGAAGCGCGAGGAAGCCGATTTGAGGGCAGCCGTGCATCGACACCGAGTCGTCCGATACTACGACATTAAAGTCCGACCTAGAACCTTTGAAATCGGCAACCTTGTCTTGAAATGGGTTTTTCCTACCTCTTCGCACATGAATCCAACCTAGGAAGGACCATATGTCATTGAACAAAGGCTTGGAGAGGGAACTTTTAAGCTAGCGACTATTGATGGCATCCCACTCCCAAGGGTGTGGAATAGTGAGCATTTATGATGCTATTTCACTTAGTTTATTATTTTTTCATTCAGTTTTATTTTCTTCTAGAATTGGCTTTAGTATTTGACTTTCTAGATATGTAATAAGACATATTATGTCATTCCTTTCCATTTAGCAAATAAAGTTTCGAACTTCCTTTATATTTATGTTTACTGTAGCATTATGTATTAATTACATTACGAAACTAATTGATGTCGATATGTCCGAACAGTTTCCCAGAGTCTGGAATTAATCAATCATGCTAGTTCCTAATGGAAATAAACAAGATGAGCGTGGTCCGACCGTTTATTTGATAATTCTCCTTCATAACCCGATGGACGAGATACATAATGAGGAATGGATGTGACTCAACCATCCGATGATCAGATAAATCCCATCGAACGATGGGACTGAAATAAAAAAAGAGTGATCGTGATATGATCGATCGCTTGCTAAATCAAACCCCAGATTTGGGTGGCAATTAAGGAAAGTACGATCAGACTGCTCTCCAAAGTGACTCTAAGTCCCCAGGGTGCACATTAGAGTATAAACATAAATCGGGTGTGAACCGACCACCCACGAAATAAATCAAAGTCCCCAGAGTGCAGATTGTAGTATAAACATAAATCGAGTGTGAATCAACCACCCATTAACTAACTCCTTTCCCCAGAGTGTGGATATGAGTATAAACAGATATATCAGTGCGATTCGACCATTCACTATTCCATGAACTCCGGCTTGAAACCGACAGGAGGAGTATAAATTCGCTAAGGATGGAGTTCGTCCATCTGATGTCTAACCCCGTTAACCTAAGACTGAGGGCAGGAGTATAATTACTCAAACCACTGAATTCGATGGCATAACACTAAGGCTTGAGCCTAGCGTTTAATGAGACTCAAGGCCATGACCACATGGAGGCTTTGGGATAGAGTTTGTGGATCGTTATCAGATTTAATGAACAACAAATCATAAGTACATTGAATGGAAAGTAATAGTTCAACTATTTAAATAGCAGTTTACACGAGAGCTCAACTAGAAAACAAAAACTTTTATTTACATGATAAATTTCAAAATTGTGGTACAAGTTTATTCAAAAAACCGTGGGTCGTACCTGCACAACCACGACTAATAAAAGAAAAACAACGAACAAACTGCTATGCAAACTATGTACACACTGAGCCGAAATGATGGCTACTTCTTTGATCTTCTCTCCTTTTTGGATTTTTCCAGAATGGCTCTATCTGAACTTCCACTTATTCTCTTCCTTGATCCCTTACCGCCTTTGATGAGAGAGCATTCGAAGCTTGGAGGGTATTCTCTAGGAATCGACCTACCGGGTGGAATGAATGTAGTGGGATAAGTGTGGCTCATCAATGTCCACCTCGGTAGGCTCAGCTTTGGCCTTTCTCTTCAGTAACTCCTCCTTCTCAATGCGTTCCTTCGGGCTGATCTCATCAGTGCATTGGGAGGTGCGGGTAATCACAACATCATCGGATTCATCTGCTGGCAGCGGATCTTCAGCCTTATCGTTGTTGAGTGCTCCAATGAATTGAGCATCAGGCCTCGGAACATTGGTGGCCACCAGAATCTATATTGATTTCTCTTGTTGCTCCATGGCAGCATCACTTTTAGGAGTTTGGTCAGGACCCATAAGACCTGCAGATTTGTCAAAACAAGGAGAAAAGCCTAAAACCATTCGACATGAAGAACAAAACCTCTCGTAGAGTAGAGAGTAAAGTGGAATACCTGCATCCGGCTGGCTCTCGATTGTCATTGGAGTGCCCCCTTTCCAGAACAGGGGTCAGCACTTTAGATTGTTAACTAGGCTTATTTGGATCGTAGCTCAAGTCTTGCCCCGGGCCAAAAGGAACAAATGCTCCAACCGCTTGAACAAAAGTCACGCGACGACAAGGTCTAGGGTTTCATTTCCATGGAAGATCTCCCGCACCAATTTCTCTTCATCTAAATCACTTTCGCCCAGCTCCCTCTTTTTCATCTCGATGATATACTCCCATGCTTCGGCGAGTGACTCAAGATAACCTTCGCCTAGAAAACTCAAGTCGCGGTGGATGAGGACTTTAGCATTGTATTCGACGATCAATGGATCAAACATGTCCTTAATTTCATTCCGACCAGACTCTTTAGCATATTCTACTCGGGTTTCAATTTGTTCCATCATCTCCTTGCGGCCTTCTTCTCATGCCTCTTCTTTAAGGGCTTCTATTTTGGCGAATTGCTCGTTAATTTTGATTCTTAGGCTCCTGGCTTTAGCAGCCCCTTCGCAGTACCTTTGTGATTCTTCATGAGCCTCAATCTTCCCTTTCTTTCCTAAGAAGATCTTCAAGCTCCTCAATGTGGCGGGCCAAGATATCTTTCTCCTTCTACAAGAAATCCTTTTCCAAAGCAAGTGCGCCACTACAATTGAGGGCAGCATCAAGTTCTTTCTTATGGGCGGCTTCTAAATGACTCACTGCCTCTGATGTTTCCTTGGCACTCTTTTCTACCTCAGCAAGTTTTATTGTCAACTCTGATAGCTCATTATCTTGGTGTTTGATTATGTCTATATCATGGATCACCTCTAGCTTGAGACGATCTATTTCTATTTGCTTGATTGACACTTTGGAGATTTTTTTCTTCTAAGTGGTGGAATGACTCATGCTGCACCAAAACATCATTAACACATGCGAGAGAGCTTGCTTTGGCGTGCCCCAGGATCATATGACTTGTGGGAAGGAATTTAAGCCCGTCAAAATAGATTTTCGGGAAAGTGGCCTTACGTTCGACCAATTTCTCCACTATAGAAGTGTTAGAAGTAGCGGTTGGCAAGGATAGATCTGAAGTGGTAATTGGATGGTTGCTCAATCTACGGTCCCGAGATTGCCTAGAGCTAGAAGAACCAGAGTGATTTTCATGTGTTATGGCAATTTGAGATCCACGGAAGGAAGTCCGATCTCCACTATAAACAGGAAGATTAGGCTGGTTTCCCTGGTGGGATGAATGAGACGGGGACTTATGCTTGGAAGAAGAAGATTCCCTTGAATGATAGATTTTCTCCTGTCTGTCGTGTCTTTCCCTACGCTTGCCAGATTCCGAGCCGTGGCTAGATCCATAATATGTCGAACAATCCCTTAGGCGATCAAAAGCCCGAGACTGAGTCATTGCACTTGTAAAGCCAAATGAGAATATATAGTTAACCATTATGCAAAAGATTGATGAAGAGCTTGTAGTGAAGTGCACGTGATTGTCAGTGTCCTAGTGTTCCCCCTGACAGACCAGTAGCGTAGCCTTGCTTATAGCTGTTTTCTCTCCTCTATCGATATGAAGAATGCCTTCACCACTCCTCGTAGGAGAATTAAGCCCCTCGATATTGATGTTTGGGAAGTCATAGGTCATAATGTCATTGAGAATCTGGAGATTTGAAAATCCTTTCAGTGAAATTTCTAAATGTTGGGAAGATTATTCTTCGTCGATAGAAGTGATGACAAATTCTAGATCCATAGCAGTTTTTCTTCTACGAAGTGTATATGCCTACTTTTTCCTTCTCTTGCTTGGCGTTTAGGATTGCACGCCTTATGATGGTTTGACCACAGGCGCCTTGCCTAAGCCTGCATTAGCATTTCCAGGCTCGTTGGTCTAGGCATCCCTATTCTCACCTTCTTCAATGTCATCCTGTGTCCCTTCGATTGGGGGCACGACAGGATTGTTGATATCCCTTTCTTGCTCTATGGCATTTCTCGATAATGCTGCACTTCCGGTGAGCCCAATGTTGTGACCTTCTTCCAACTGCCTGAATAGAGATAATAACTCATTAGTTACGAGAAGTTCGACGTCAATGTCTTTGACAGGGGTAGCACGAATAACAGAGATCGCTCTTGAAAAATTAATGCCCTCATGACATGGGCGAACACCTGTAGAAATTCAGGATGTTAGTGGATTCAAAATATGACTTGGATAAACGGACTTAAGAATAAAGTGAAGACAACACTTACGTCCTTCCAACCATCGCCTTGTGAAGCCCGGCGGACACCGAACATAGAACCACTCGTGTTTGAAAAGAGAAAATTTATTCCAATCACCCGTTAAGACTTGGAAGTTGGGTGAAGGTTCAAGGAAAACCTAGGAAGGACTTCCTGACCGTTGTTTAAAGTTATAAATGAACCTTATGTCCCCAGGAGTTGGTGGGCCAAATGGAACACTCGTGAATAGTAGAAAATTTCCATAGAGGAAGGCGTAGCTGTTCGGATGAAGTTGAGTGGGAGCTATTCCAAGATATCTTAGCATTTCTCGAATAAAAAAATTTAAGGGCGATACTCATCTGGCCTGACACATGAATTTGTTACATGTTGTGTACCCCTCCGGGGGCAAGTGAGGCCTATCATTTATTAAAGGAACTAGGATGTCTTCGAATGGAATTCCACGCAATGAACATAGCCTGCAAAGGGCAGCCTCACCAATCCGGGAGGCTTGAGAATCTATTGGGTTATCTAAGAGAATAGCGCCTCCTACTGCGTCAGACGTAGGACTTACATCTTCCGCCAGGAGGACGGTAACATTAGATAAAAGATTGACTGACGGGCTAGAAACATCCATTTGTTCGACCTAATGACCAAAAGAAAGCTTACCAAATATAGCCGTAGAGCTTGATTTTGCTTCAGGATCGCTATGCTGCGATGCCAATTCAGAAGGCATTGTAGATAAACGTTCTGAGCGTCTGAACTCCATATTAACTATACTTAGTAGACAATCGAGATTAGAAACAATTACTTGTTTCCCATGCTAAGTGTGAATTGGTGCAGTGTAGTGTACTGTATAATAGAGAAAAGTAACTTTAAATAAGAGAATGAATTTAAATGATGAGACTTTGGATTCTAACCATAGTGACCGTCATCGCTGACTGTCTCAACTGGCGAGGAGATTGATCGGTTGTGAAAGCTTTGGAATTGACTATCGGCATATTAAAGTGTGAAACTGTCATTCAAGTCCATATGATAAGTTTAATTTCATGTTGAAAGTTCCAGAGATTTGATTGTTCGAATCTCAAGTCCGATAATGAATATGCAAGTTCTATTGTTCATTGTCACCATATATTTAAGTTCGTTGAGGTGAATTGGTAGTAATTGTTCAAACAAGTCAGTTTGGATTAAGTTTCAAATTCAGAGATCTTGTGATATAATCCCTATATGCCAAACCCTTTATAATGATCCCTATCCCAAAGCGTTTCAACCAATCCCACTCCTTAACCTAATAGTATCGATCCCTTCCCTTCTACGAATCCCACTGATCCCTCTCTCACAATAAACACTACCAATCCCTTTATTATAGCAAAGCATGTCGATCCCTAATCCCACCAATCCCTTTACTACACCATCTTCCACTAAGCTTCCAATACCAATCCTCCACTAAGTTTCCACACCGATCCCTCTCCCACTTCATCAAGTGAGGGATTGGTATATCCACGCTTCCCATCAAGTTTCCACCAATCCCTCCTCCATTCAACCTGTTATATTCTCTTCCTACATAACTGAATCTTGTGTTGAGTGCTCCCTTCATCTTCCTCTTATCCTTTGCTCTACTGAACCCTACCAAATCCCACTTCTCACCTCTTCCAGATAATCTCGGTTATCAATCTGATAGTAGAAAGTGCAAAAAGGGATTCGAGAAATTGATGGCGGACGTAAAATCCAATATATTGTCATAAAGATAAATTTAGAGACGAAAAACCTACCTAAATGCGTTAAAGATGGGTGATTCAAGGAAAAGTATCGTTCGAATGAAAGTCGAGATGACAGAAGCTAAGTCAAGAGACAAATGATTGGAAGAAGGTCGTGTTTGAATAAGGAAGGAAGGGTTCGGGTTCCTTGGAGTAAAGGAGGGTTCGAAGTAGGGGATATGAATAGAGAATAGTTAGAAATGTTGGCTGTGTGGAGGATGAAAAGAAAGAAATGAAAAGAAAGAAGTGATGGCTTATATATGGAAACTAGGGGTCATCACATGCCTTCAAGTTCATGTGAGTTAGGGAGGGATCAATAAAGAGATATGCCGACCCCTGTGAACCTTAAAAGGAAGAGGAGGGATCGGTTAAACCTATACCAGTCCCTACAAATGTTTTTTTAAAAGAGAGAGAGAAGAAGAAAGAAAGATGGGGGATCAGCCACGAGGATGCCGATCCCCATGAGCAGGTGCGTAGGCGTATAAGGATAGAGAGGAGGTATGCTGATCCATGTAGATATAAGAAATGGATAGGAGGGATCGGTTCAACATATGCCGACCCTGCAAACACTTTTAAAAAAACAATAAATGATAGGGGTCGGCTATAAGTATGTGTGCAAATAAATATGAGCATAGAAGTATTGAAAGCATGTACATACAAAAAGCCAAGAAAATTGGCGGCGACCCATGAGTGTACAAACACGTCCGGTAGCCCGGAACAAAAACGTGTATATAAGCATGCATGTGTATGACCTAAAAGTTCGATTTTTGAAATCAATAGAAATTGAAATCAAATCTAAAACCTTCAAATTCGAGGCTGGACCAGACAGCAAAAGCTTATTATTCTCGTGGAACTAGATTTATATATCAATTGATGGAATATAGCCCTAGATTTATAATAAGGGAAATCGACCAAGCGTCATGACGATCAATGAGAAATTTAGTGCCTTGAAAATATAGTTTGACAAAGGAATGGCAACCATTTAGGAAGCTAGATGGATCCCTTCTCGATGATTCAAAGCACGTCATGTTCATTACAAGACGTACTTTGAGGGGCAAGTGTTATCCGACATTCTAGCCCGGCTATATTAAACTGATTGCATGAGTTAGATTCAACTGCCGTTAAGGCCGATGATTCCAGAGTGTTGATTGTGGGGCCCAAAAGTCAAGTACAGATGGTAATATGAAGTTATGATTAAATGGAATGAATAAATGCGCAACGTAGCATATTCAAAGTATGGGATATGGTTCAATGAATTGGAGGGATCGGCATAGTTTGGCTCCAACAAGAGGGATCGGCATACATCAAAGTACAAGAGCATTTTTGCAGAAAACAATCAATATCTCAAGATCTACAAGTCCAATGTATATGAAATTTGAGGACCAAGATATAAGGACACTAGGGAACCTACCCTAGGGATCGCACATCAAAAGGACAAAATTGGAGGGATCGGTATACATCCCTTGGGAGGGATCGGTAGAAGGCAGCATGCAAGTCATGTTGAGTCAAAGATCAAGCAACAACTCGAGTTCCAATGATCCAAATGACATGAAAATTGGAGGCTAAACATATTTAAGCATAAGGGAGCCACCAAATGGATCACTCCCCAAAATTCGAACAAAGAAGGGATCGGTACTGATCCTTCCTCTTTGGGAACTGGACCCAGCGATCCCTCTAGTGGGCCCATATGGTTTAGAAGGTCCTTCGGGCGAGATTTCAGAGAGATACTTGGTCATCTTAATCTATAAATGCCGGCCTGGTAGGTCATTCGGAGGATCTTTACGCTGCTTGTTACTCTAGACTCCGTTGTATTCAATTACTTGCTATTTTCTACTACTGTAATCAGATTTAATAGTGATTAATAAAGGATAATCTTCAAAGTGGACGTAGGTATACAACGCCGAACCACTATAAATTTTGGTGTCTCTGATTATAGCTTATTCTCTGTTGCTCACCAATTCATTTACTCGGTTTAATTTTGGTTTTCTTCACTTACTTCTCTACAAAAACTATTCTTGGGTGTTTGTGACTATAGTTGCAAACATTTACTAACTATTATTAGAGTACTTTAAAAGTGGTTTGAGGTCCTTATGAATTTTTAAGAATTAATTGTGAATTTTAGAAAAAGATGTTTTTATAATAAAATATGTTCTTTTCCAAGTTTTAAACATTTTACAAACTTGTTATTTTTAAGTAATATTTTGGATAAATGTTTTAAAACCTATTAGAAATATTTTCAAGTTTTTAAAAGTATATACAAATGTTTTCGAAAAGGGGTTAACAAAATTTTAGTGGCTGAATGGTTAATTATTTGATTACTTGTTTTAAAAGTAATTTACTATGCTTAGCACTAAAAGCTAACGAAGTAAGGCATATCTATTTGTGAGATTTATGATTGATGTCGAGTAGGGATGGAGCAATAGAGCTGTAACCTACCAGTTTCCCTCTTGGTCGAGGAATAGTAAGTCAGAAAATGTTAGAAATGTGTTAATTGTATTGGTTTCTTACTTGTTTATGGAAATCATTAATACTATACTTAACAATATAAGCCGACGAGGTAGACTTATCTATTTATGAGATCAAGAATGAAGTGTCTTGGTAAGGCTTTGATGCAACCAGTGCTCTAACTTACATGGCTTCACTATTGGGCGAGGAATAGTTAAGTGGGAATGTCGGAAATGAGTTATGCATACGAACATTAATTTGTATAAGCAACTATTTTGACTAGATAATCGATTTGTCGATTATCGAACTTGACCTAATATTGACTTAAGAATTTATCGAAAGGTATTGCAATTTATACTAATAAGAACCCCCAAGGAGGAGTATTCATACGAAACGCCTGTAGCTTTCGCTTACTTTTGAAAGAATCAGAATTGAGTTAACCGAAAATTCATCAATTGGTTTTGAAGTGTCTAGTATTGGTAAGTGTTTTACTTACCAAATACCACTTCAAAAATTGTATACAAATTCTATGTTTTGGAAGCGGTGGAAGAAGAGAATCTATGTGGATATTCGAGACCTATTCTAGATGCTCGAATCCATGTAGTGATTGGTGATCTGCTCAGGATACGGGAATCCATTTAGGGATTCATGTTTTTTTCAAGTAACGAAGACTCGTGCGAGAGATGCCAAACGTAGCCTTAACAACGGAAATGATAGAAAACAAAGTAGGGGCATAGTTTGGGGTTTCGCAAACCAATGACATGATATATCAACTCCATATCTAGAGTATGCTTATCGTTGTTGCTAGCTGGAATTGATGATATTTGGGATCACGTGTTATGGCGTGGACCAGCTATGTTTTCCTTTGAGGTATATTTTATCTAGATATATACGCTCGGAGGTAGTTTCTGACCCTTATGTAGGAGCTTGGATTCGACGTCAATTGAAGAGATCTCCATGGAAAACCTAATATGCAAACGAGCCTTAGCGGTTTTGATTATACCCTAAATATGTTATGGTGTGATGAATGTAAGCACCATAGTTATTTGATATGATTTATATTCTACACTCTAGATATTATCTATCATATCATTATATTAAACTTAATAAATGGTTGGTTTCTTTTGAGGGGATAACTATTTTGGGAATCCGTATGGTCTCAATAGTAATCGTAACATGTTGAATGTACCTTGGGTTTTCTTATACTAGACTTATGTCTGACCCTTGGTTTTTGTTTTCCTAAATTCCTCGCGTACTCTTTCGACTAGGCTGAGTATGGCAGGTTTTACTTGGATGCTTCAAAGTTCAGAAAACGAGTTGGAGGCTTCCATTATCTATCTATTTCTATTTATGTTGTTTTATATAGTTATGTATATCCCAGCATAGTAAGGACGGCCTGTTATAACTGTCCAGGCCGATGATAGTACTTAGGTTTTTGTAACTTTGAAATTCCTATATTAAGAGTAACCCTTTTGTACTATTCTTTTGATATTATATATTATCCTTCTGCTATGAGATTCGAATGTTGTGTTCTTCCCCTCTTGTTCTATACTTTTTTTTGCCCTAACTTTCTATCTTTTCGACACTTGGGTGTTCGGCACATGAATACCGTGGATGTATTAGTGTAGACCATTGAGGATCGAAAAGTCAGGTTACATTCGGTATTAGAGCCCATGATTAAGCGAACACCTTGGCTTTGGTTGGCTATGCTTAATGTGCACGTAAATGTGCATATATTTACATCCATATTTTATCTCTTTTTATTTAAATAAACATCATATTTGGGCATTTTTACATGTTAAAACCAAAATTCAATTATTTTCAAACCATCATATTTTCATCTTCATTCAAGGGCAAAATGGTCATTTGTGTGCATGTGTTAATTTAAGAATTTTTACTTGGACAATTTTTATGATTTTTATAGGATATTTTGATGCATTTGGAAGTGGGATTCATGATGATATATGCATGCACAAGGAAATACAAAGGAATGAAGAGGAAATAATTCAAGTTCAAGATCATGGAGGACCCCACCCACTTACCTAAATGTACAATTATGAGCCAATGGACAACTAAGTGGAGGTTAAAGCTTCATGCACAACAAATGATGGATTAATTAGTGGCTAATGGTTACTTGGTGGCCACACTTCCTAAAGGGCATTTTGGGAATCACCCTAAAAATGGAATTAGGGTTTTATGCATGTTTAAATAGCCCACTTGTGTACATGAAAAGATCATCTACTCTTTCATTTTACTTAGGAAATTAAGAGATCAAATTGTAAGCTCAATGTTCTATGAAATAAAAATGGCTTCCAAGCCTCTTTCTTCTTTCTTTTCTACATGCTTTTCTTTGTTTTATTGTTAATGTTTATTTCTATGCTCTCTTTTCCTTTAATGTTCATAGCTTAGATTTACATTTATGCAAGTAGTGTAGCTTTAATTTTTATGCAATTAGTTACTAGTTAATCTCTCTTTTTTCCTTTTCTTAGTTTTCATTTCTTTGCTCTTTCATGTTGAAATTTACAAGTGTTGCTTCAATGCCACAAATGAGTAGCTAAACCCTTCAATTTAGGGGTAATGAAGCTCTCAAATATTATGTAATTTCAACATTTTATGATTTATGATCTCATTTGGTTTATGCTTCATGAAGTGAGTTTTGATGCAAGTTTATACAAGTGGGTTTGATAGCTTATATTGCTTATGCAAATGAGCTATTCTTATTCAACATAAACACAAGTTGCATCATTATTTTCTAATCCAATTTTGATTTTGAAATGAAAGTAAAAATTAAATTTGATGATCTATATTACTAGTTACAATAGTAAATAGATCATACTTAAAATAACTTTTACTTTGGCTTCATTTTCATGAGAGTTATAAGAGGTATAATTGTTGTATTATAGTTTGATGGTTTGAGTTATGTTAATTAATAACATAAACAAATCATACTTATGATCAATACAATGATTATTTCGCTTAATATCAAGTTAGAGATCATAAATTCTTTGTTTGTTGATTTACAAAAATATGAGAGTGGATTTGCCTCTAAATTGTCATCTAGTTTAATAGTTTTTAAATCACATTTTAATTCTAGCTTTAGCTTCTTTTTTTTGTAGTTAAAAACTTAATCTCTCTTTGGTTAATTTGATTGAATAGAAATTTAAAATATCACCAATTCCTTGCGGATCAACCCGTACTCGCCACGTACTTCAATAGTACGCCGTGTGCTTGCGGTTATTTTTATTTCTAAATTCGTTCGATGGTTTTCTAAACCGATAGAATTTCCATCGATGAACAAGTTTTTGGCGCCGTTGCTGGGGAGTTGTTTTGATATTGATTTTCTATTCTTCGGATTATTTTCGTTTGATTTTCTTGTGTGTTTGTTGTGCGTGTTGGTTTGCATATTTAAAAAAAAACTATATGTGTTATGTGTAAGTGTGTTTGCATTTTTTTTGTTTGAGTGTTGTTATTGAGTTCTAGTTGTTAGATTATTTCATTATTAAAAAACATTCACACATCTCATTTGAAAAAGAAAGAAAAAAACATTCCATTTCATTTTCAATTTCATTTACAAATTTTCCATTTACATTTTGAATTTTCAATTTGCATTTTCAATTTGCATTTTCAAAACTGCCTATTTACAAAACTGTTCACTGTTTCTGCCCAACATTATACATCTTCTAGTCTGCCATTCCTGTTCACCAAAACTACTGCCTTCTCCTCACATACATCTGCCTCTACAAACATTTGCTGGTAGTCATTCAACTCAGCAATTACCCCCTTCATACCAAACTGCAACTTGCAACGATCACAACAACCCAAACCCGACCACTGCAGTTCCATCCACAAAACAGTAGCAGCAAGTTCAACTCCTCTGATACCGCTTCTCTGATACTACTACATTGACCGTTGCCTACAGATCTGTTGCATTTCCTACAGTTCACGTTGTCTTTCATTGCCCAGTAACCCTTCTTCTCACATCATTAAAGCTCCTTTGCAACAACACTTCACCCCATCACCCCCAACATCCTCCTCATTCACCCTAACCACACTGCCCACTGCTTACATCACTTAGCTGCCATAACCACCATCATAACTCCCCCTTCAAGCATTTCTGCTATGCCAAACTGCACCACTTCGTATGTCACTGCACCACTTCATCCGTCCTTGCTAACTACCTAACCACATTTGCCAAACCATACTTCCCATTCAATTTCTACCATTACTTCATCACAAACTACCCCACACCATAACCACAGTTAGCAGCGCACGCTCCAACAGCCTTCACCTGAAACGTAATCACCATCTCCCCTCTCACCCTGAAAAGAAGAAAAAAAACACAGTAATCCACACATTCTCCCGCACTTCGACCTCAACCACCAACAAACACTACTCCATCCTCTAACCATCCTCACTGCCTTTTAATCCCTCAACCATCACTTCTGGCCGCTGCACTGTTGTTGTGCATCTACCACACATCACCAAAACTTCTACCATCAAACCAACCTGACTATCACTGCCTCCTGAAAGACATCAACCAGAACCCTTATCACACCATCCAACCTCTGCAACTATCACGAGTAGCCACTTCACCCTGCCTGCACAACCCACCAGAAGTATCTCACAAAACATCACAGACCATACCGACAACATATAACCACCACCCGCCAGTGATATGCACCACTACTTCCATTGTCCTACCTATCAACAGCTGCAACAAAATCCACTCAATTACACCTCCACAAACCACTACAACTCCACCACATAACTGCCTCCATCACCTCCGAAACACCATCACTGACAACCTGAATAGTTTTGCCACTCTAGTAAATCACCACCAAATCCTCTACGACTTCACCTCTCCTCCCATCTCAACTAAACAACCGCTGACAGCATCTCCATAACCGCAATTGAATCACGACTTCTTCCTAAAATCACCAACCCCTCAATCAAATCGAACCATCCTTGACCATCACCAAAAATCAAACACCCACCGTTGCGACCTATCACCACCTCGAATCCCCTTTGAACCAGCCCCAAACCAAGTACCAACATCACCTTAAACCCAATCGAATTGCCGAACAAAATCGATTTGGGAATTGCTTACGGGGTTGAGAAATTCGAATGTGGGGAGTTCGATTGGAAATTTAATTTCTATATTTTGTTTTGTTTCGAACTATGAATTTTGAAATCAATTTGGCTGTGAAGCAGCATTTTGTGCATTGTTTTAGTAATTAGTTTGTGGGCCGGGCCCTAAATCTCTACAAGATTTATGCTAAATCCTTTTTTTTTCTTTACCAATTTTTTTTTTGTTTTGTTTTGAATTTGTTTTGTTTTAATTTTGTTTTGTACAATTGTTTTTAGTCCAATTAAAAAAAATTCATTTGCTTTGTTAGGGTTTTATTTCCTTTAAAAAAAAGGAAGAAAAAGAATTCATTTTCATTTGGTAACTTTTTTAATTTCTTTTTAGAAAAAAAATTTTGTTTTTTTTTTTGTTTTTTTTTAAAGTAAAACGTCACTTTTGAGTTTCCTCTCCAAAAAAAAAAGAAATTTTTTTTTAAAAAAAAAGTTCAACTTTGTTTTCACTTGTTTTAGTTTTCGTTTATTTTATTTTCAATTGTTTTGTTTTTCGCTTATTTTGTTTTTCATCTTTGATAAACATACTAAATAATAATAATAATAAAAATTGTTGAATATATCTTGTGTTTCATCTCAGGTTGCCAAAGCAGAAATTCAAAAGGAAGAAGTGCTTGCCCAAATAAACTACTTTGCCTTGCTAAAAAAATTGCCGCTTAAAAAAAATTGCTAATAATCTGCACGCTCTGGTATTGTGCTTTCATCTCTAGTGCATTGTTGGTTGCTTGCATTTGCATTTATATATAAAAAAATTACAAAATCCAAAAACAAAAACAAACTTCATTTTAGTTGCATTGTAAATTCACGTTTAATTTTTTTTTTTGCATCCATCTCATCTTATTTTCTTTTCTAAGGGCAGTACCCCAATTCACGTAAGGTGAGGGATTTCATCATCCTTTCCTTAGCTCACAAACGCATTTCATCGTAGAATTTGACTAATAATAAAGGTTAGACATTCGACTTAAGGGTGTCACGAGCTCATCTAGGGCTTAATTGTATCTTCACAATTGTTTTCTTTGAACAATTTTATTTCTTGGTGTCTAGGCTACGGCAGAGTAATAACCAGTTATAAAAATTACGGTGATACGTAAATATTATACTGGTTGTTCCTCTGAAGGTACTTAAACCTTCGGTTGCATTGCTACGGTGATTCGTGGTGCACCGATAACCCCTGCTCGTTACCTGGCTGAGAAATTTTTTTGTTGATTTAAGACAAAGTGTGATTATACAATTTTGGGTTAGGAGCTACTAAGGACAGAAAACTGTAATTAAGTCCTTTGCATTCATTTAGTTGCATTAGTTCATGCATATATATAAAAAAAAATCAAAAATCCAAAATCCAAAAAAAAATTGTAAATTTTTCTTAACTTAGTTTTTAATTCCACAAAAAAAAATTAAAACCTTGTAAAAAAATTTGAAAATTCAAAAAATATATATATATATATAAAAATTTGAAAAACCAAAAAAAAACAAAAATCAAACTTCTCTTTTGAAAATAAATTTCACTTGGTAAATATTTTTCTTCCTCTAAATTTTTTTTTCGATTTTCAAATCTTCTTTCATTCACTAAACTCGATTCTAACTTCTTTCTCTTCTCGACTTTCACTTGTGCATGAGTACTTGGACTCGTGACACAACAACAAATCGTTGGACTCGCGACCCTTCTACAAACCGTTTAACTCGAACAGACGATCCTCCCGAAATGGCAAACGAAAACGCCTCTCAAACTCTTATGGATAGAATCTTTCCAGATAGAGTTTCTATTCCATCTTGCATCACGTTACCCGCCCCTACGGGTAACCATTTCAAAATTCACTCAAACCATATTGCCACTCTTCCGAAATTTGGCAATTTCGAACACGATGATCCATACATCTTCTTGACTAAATTCGAACAAGTTTGTGCAACCATTAAACTCCAACAACTTTCTGATGACGAAATCAAACTTCGATTAATCCCATTCGCTCTTACAGATTACGTTGAAAAATGGTTGTACAGCTTACCGTCGAACTCGATTAAAACGTGGGAAGAATTCGTAAAAGCTTTCTTAAAAAAGTTCTACCCTTTGGAAAAAACGAGTAGAATCCGAAATGAAATTGTGAACTTTCATCAATTCAAGGGAGAACCATTCGGAAAATATTTAGAAATATTCAAAGAGCTTTTGATAAAATGTCCACACCATAATTTCGAAAAATGGACGATTTGCCAAATTTTATACGATGGACTCGAAAATAGCTCACGTACCATGCTCGAATCAATGTGCCAAGGCAACTTTCTTGCCCAACATCACGACGATGCTTGGCAATTTCTTGAAAACCTTGTCGAAAAATCATCCCAATGGGAACGATCGAACGAAAAATCAGTTTACTCACGATCGAGTGCACACTCGATAGGATCCTCTGTTGCTTTGGAAGCTAAGATCGACGCAATGATTAAAAAATTTGATAACGTTTTCTCATCGAATCAAATGAACCAAACTTCCCAACCGATGTGTTATAAATGAAACGATCCTAATCATATAGCCGATCAGTGTCCCAATTTTGTCGAACAAATCAATGCTTTCAATAAAGCCAAAAATGACCTGTTTTCTCCAACGTACAACCCTGGTTGGAGAAATCATCCGAATTTTGCGTGGAACTAAAACAATCCCAACACAAATACGATTCGTCCCAATTTTCAAGCATTTCCAAATAATGCTTCGAATTCTCCCTTTCAGCCCAACAATTTTCAACCAAACCTTACGGGTCCGTCGCATAATCAACCGCAACAAAATGCTGCTCATCCTCCCCAAGACGATAAACGTTTAACTTCACTTGAGAAAACTCTTGAAACGTTGGCTAAAGCAACCACTCAAAGCCTTCAATCAAACAGCAATTTGCAAAATTTATTGACTTCATATATGCAAAACACGAACCAATCAATTGCAAAACTCGAAATGAAAATGAGTCAATTAGCCACGTCTGTGAGCGAACGTGAACGAGGAACATTCCCAAGCCAACCCATTTCAAATCCCAGAAATCAAAACGCAAATTCAAATCAAGCCCATGTTGTTCAAGATAGCAACGTCACCCAATTGAATGCTATCACAACTCTTCGTTCCGGGAAACAAATCGATAATCAAGTCGTTAATCCAAACGATTTACCAGAAACTTCTCTCGATACTTCTAAAACAACAAATGAATCTGAACAGAACGTGGAGCCAAACATTGAATCGAATGCCAGTCAAAACTCTTCTTCTACTCGAGTAGACCTGCCTACCGAGTATCGTGTCCCATTTCCACATCGTCTTCGACCTAAGAAACACTCGAACCAAATGGAAAAGATGTTGGAAATTTTTAAACAAGTCAAAGTTAACATTCCGCTTCTTGACATCGTTCAGCAAGTCCCAACATACGCGAAATTCCTTAAGGACTTGTGTACCCAAAAGCGACACACTCAAGTGCCCAAAGTCTTCTTAGCCGCCAGTTTGAGTGAAGTCTTGTCCCAATCCATGCCCGTAAAATACAAAGATCCTGGTTGCCCCACGATTTCATGTACAATTGGAGACAAGACGATTAAAAAATGTCCGATAGACTTAGGCGCAAGTGTCAATTTGATTCCATACTCTGTGTACGAACAATTAGGCTTAGGTGAGCTCAAACCTACAAAAGTCACGCTTCAATTTGCCGATCGCTCGATTAAGAAACCCATGGGAGAAATCGAGGACGTGCTCATTCGAGTAGGGCAATACATATTCCCCGTTGATTTTATCGTTCTCGAAACACAACTCGTGACGAATCCCTCAAGTCAAATTCCATTGATTTTAGGCCGGCCATTCTTAGCCACCTCTAATGCCTTAATCAATTGTTGTAACGGTTCGATGAAAATTTCTTTTGGAAACATGACTTTGGATCTCAACATTTTCAATCTTGAAAGCCAATCGAACGAACCTCATGACCAAACGTTGGACGTTAGTGCCATTCACGAAAACCTCGAAAACGAGACAATTGACCTTAGTGACAAACGCGAAGCTGAATATGAAAAATTGTTTCACGAAATTCCCAGCGAAATTGAATACACTCTTCCCTTTGACTCGCTTCCAGTAGAGTCTGAATCTCAACCCAATTCTTTGATCGAAAAACTCCCGAAGTTGGACCTCAAACCACTTCCCGATCACCTTAAGTACGCATACTTAGGTGATAACGAAACGTTACCCGTCATAATTTCTACGACTCTCTCTCTTGACCAAGAAACCTCCTTACTTTCTATTCTTTCGAAAAACAAGGAAGTGATTGGATGGTCGATCTCCGATATAAAGGGGATTAGCCCTGCTATTGTTCAACATCGCATCCATTTAATCGATGATGCCAAGCCTGTTCGTCACGCACAACGAAGGCTTAACCCAAAAATGAAAGATGCGGCGCGTGATGAAATTCTTAAACTTCTCGACAACGGAATCATTTACCCAATCTCCGATAGTTCATGGGTTAGCCCAATTCACGTTGTACCGAAAAAGTCTGGGCTAACCGTTGTCAGGAACGATTCAAACGAACTTATTCCAACTCGTACTCAAATGGGTTGGCGTGTTTGCATTAACTACCGAAAACTAAATGCCGCAACACGAAAAGACCACTTCCCCCTTCCTTTTATCGACCAAATGCTCGAACGTTTAGCCGGCCATGAATTTTACTGCTTCCTCGATGGTTATTCCGGCTATAACCAAATTCCCATCGCTCCCGAAGATCAAGAGAAAACGACTTTGACATGTCCATTCGGTACCTTTGCTTATCGACGTATGCCATTCGGACTTTGTAACGCTCTTGCGACCTTCCAACGATGCATGGTTGGAATCTTTTCTGACATGATTGAGCGCTTTCTCAAAGTTTTTATGGACGATTTCTCAATCTTTGGCGATTCTTTTTCCCAATGTTTACATCATCTCGAGTTGGTTCTAAATTGATGTAAAGAAAAACATTTGACTTTGAATTGGAAAAAATGCCACTTTATGGTCAAACAAGGCATAGTCCTTGGACATATCATCTCAAACAAAGGCATTGAGGTAGATAAAGCAAAAATCGATGTAATTGCAAACCTACCCATTCCCAAAACTGTTAAGGACATTCGATCATTTCTTGGACACGCTGGCTTTTACCGACGCTTTGTGAAAGACTTTAGCAAAATTGCTCGTCCTTTGACGACTCTTCTTGGAAAAGAAGTTCCTTTCGATTTTAGCTCTGATTGTATCTCTTCTTTTGAACATCTTAAGAACGAACTCATTTCTGCCCCAATCATTTGTGCGCCCAATTGGGATCTTCCTTTCGAAATAATGTGTGATGCTTAAAACTTTGCCGTTAGTGCTGTCTTAGGACAACGCATCAATAAGATCCTTCACGTGATTTACTACGCGAGTATGACTTTGAACGACGCTCAACTCAACTACACAACAACCGAAAAAGAGCTTCTAGCTGTCGTTTTTGCTCTCGAAATTTTTTGACAATACTTGATAGGGTCACACATTACTGTATACACGGACCATTCCGCACTTCGATATCTCTTATCTAAAAAGGATGCCAAATCCCACTTGATTCGTTGGATCCTTTTACTTCAAGAATTTGACCTTACAATCAAAGACAAAAAAGGATCCAATAATGTCATAGCCGATCACTTGTCTCGTCTTCCGAACACACCATCTTCTTTGCCGATCAATGAAAACTTCCCCGATGAGCAACTTCTTTCAATTTCTATCGACCCATGGTACGCTGATATAGTGAACTACTTAGTCACTAAAAAAACTCCCTCATCATGGTCCAAACAGGACAAATACAAATTTATGTCCCAAGTGAAATATTTCTATTGGGACGATCCATACTTGTTCAAATATTGTCCCGACCAAATCATCCGACGTTGCATTCCGGATAATGAGATAAGGAGTGTTCTTTCGTTTTGCCACGATCAAGCGTGCGGTGGACATTTCAGTCCTCGAAAAACTGCGAAAAAGGTGCTTCAGTGTGGTTTCTATTGGCCTTCTCTCTTCAAAGACTCATTCAAATTTTGTAAAACTTGCGATCGATGTCAAATGCTTGGACGAATTTCTCGACGAGATACGATGCCTCTAAACCCCATTCTTACGATCGAAATCTTTGATGTATGGGGTATAGACTTTATGGGACCTTTTCCCAATTCTTTTGGAAACTTGTATATCCTTCTCGCTGTCGATTACATTTCAAAATGGGTCGAAGCCATTCCTTGCAAAACCAACGACCAAAAAATTGTTGTGAAATTTCTCAAAGAAAAAATCTTTTCGAGGTTCGGCACACCTCGCACAATAATCAGTGATAACGGAACCCATTTTTGTAACCATTCTTTTGAAACTTTAATAAAAAAATACTCGATCACCCACAAGTTATCCACTCCGTATCATCCTCAGACTTGTGGCCAAGTTGAAGTTTCAAATCGACAAATAAAACAAATCTTGGAAAAAACTGTGAATAAAAATCGAAAAGATTGGTCTCAGAAATTGACCGACGCGCTTTGGGCTTACCGTACTGCTTTTAAAACTAACCTTGGGATGTCCCCATTTCGTTTAGTTTACGGTAAAGCTTGTCATTTACCTGTTGAAATCGAACACAAAGCGTTGTGGGTAATTAAGAACTTAAACTTTGATCTTGGGAAAGCTGGCGAAAACTGAAAACTACAACTCAACGAACTAGAAGAACTTAGGAATGACGCGTATGAAAACGAGAAAATTTACAAAGAAAAAACCAAAGTTTTTCATGACAAGTCAATCCTAAGGAAAACGTTTTCGCCTAACCAAAAAGTTCTTTTATATGACTCAAGACTTCATTTATTCCCTGGGAAACTTAAATCGAGATGGACCGGACCATTTGTGGTACAAACTGTTTTTCCACATGGTGCCATAGAAATAGAAAACCCCAGGGATGGATCGGTTTTCAAAGTCAACGGTCATCGTCTGAAACCTTTCTTGGAATTTCCAAATAACCAAGAGGAGGAGCTCATGATCCTTCATGAGCCAAGCTACGTCTAGTAAGAATGTTAACCCTCTTTTGTAAATATGTACATAGTTTTTCCCCGTTACACTCATTATATCATGCATTGACTGTGGGGACACAGTCAAAATTAAGTGTGGGGGAAGTCTCATTTTCATTTTTTTTAGGTTTCAAGGCATTTTGAATTTTCATTTTTTAAGTTTAAAAAAAATATACAAAATCTCAAAAACATTTTCTTTTTAGCATTTTGATTTATTTTTGAAGAAACACTATGGGATAAGTATAAGTTTTGGTTAATATATTGAAATTTTTGAAAATTTGTTTGTCTTAACAAAAATAAAAATGAAGTTTGATTACAAATAACAATGGTTTAACTAGTATATAGGAAGGTTCATCTATGTTAATTATGAAGTATGTTCTAATTGAAAGTCTTTGTTTAAAAAGTGGTAAATTTAAAGTAAAGGATATAACATTTTTGTCTTCTGAGTTAAATGGTGCTAAGATGATTTTGCAAAACTCTCTCTCTCTCTCTTAAATATATATATATATATATATATGTATGTATATATATATATGTATATATAAATAATAATAACATCCAAAGTATTCACTCTCATTTAAAAGTCCTCACAGTTATGCATGGGTGAATTACTTGGAATCTTTGATTATGTGTTTTCATACTCATTTAAAAGTCCTCACGGTTATGCATGTATGGAACACATTTAAAAAAACAAAGAACAGACTTAATAAAAACCACCTACGGTCGATAGGTGTATGCATGAAAGTGTGTGCACTCGCCATGCTTTGTACTCCCCTCACATAAGCCCGAAAGGCAGTGCATGGGTGGTATATCTGGCCTCAGTTTACCTGAGCTAGGTGTGTAATTTTTTTCTTACAAATAATAAGAGAGCAAGTAATTGAAATCCTAGCACTATTTTTACTTATTTGATTTGATTTGTTATTGAAAAGAAATGAAAATACCACTTTAATAAACTTTGATAATCAACTAAGGATTTATTTCATAGTTACACTTTGTTATCAACCGAAACATTGAGTTAAACTATTGTCTATTTGCTATGATAACTTGATTTTTGTTGGAAGTTTTGATGAGTAAATGACTTAAATTTTCAAGATAATGACCAAGACTTATATTTAACTTCTTTGTGTCGATTTAAGAGTAAATCCGTCATTTGTAAATATTTTCAAGAACTTGCATTCATCCCATTGTAAAAAAATCTTGCATTTTGTAAATATCTTCACTTTGCATTTGGATTTTGTAGGTAGTATCCGCTGAAAACCCTCACGAGACAACACTCGTCCAGTTGGGGACACCCAGAGGTTTAACGGTCTGTTGCATACGCTCAATGCAATCGTGCTCCCTACGAAAACGAATTTATCTTAGTTTTCCTTTATTGGAGGACGAATAAAAAGATAAGTGTGGGGGTATTTGATGTGCACGTAAATGTGCATATATTTACATCCATATTTTATCTCTTTTTATTTAAATAAACATCATATTTGGGCATTTTTACATGTTAAAACTGAAATTCAATTATTTTCAAACCATCATATTTTCATCTTCATTCAAGGGCAAAATGGTCATTTGTGTGCATGTGTTAATTTAAGAATTTTTCCTTGGACAATTTTTATGATTTTTATAGGATATTTTGATGCATTTGGAAGTGGGATTCATGATGATATATGCATGCACAAGGAAATACAAAGGAATGAAGAGGAAATAATTCAAGTTCAAGATCATGGAGGACCCCACCCACTTACCTAAATGTACAATTATGAGCCAATGGACAACTAAGTGGAGGTTAAAGCTTCATGTACAACAAATGATGGATTAATTAGTTGCTAATGGTTACTTGGTGGCCACACTTCCTAAAGGGCATTTTGGGAAGCACCCTAAAAATGGAATTAGGGTTTTATGCATGTTTAAATAGCCTACTTGTGTACATGAAAAGATCATCTACTCTTTCATTTTACTTAGGAAATTAAGATATCAAATTGTAAGCTCAATGTTCTATGAAATAAAAATGGCTTCCAAGCCTCTTTCTTCTTTCTTTTCTACATGCTTTTCTTTGTTTTATTGTTAATGTTTATTTCTATGCTCTCTTTTCCTTTAATGTTCATAGCTTAGATTTACATTTATGCAAGTAGTGTAGCTTTAATTTTTATGCAATTAGTTACTAGTTAATCTCTCTTTTTTCCCTTTGCTTAGTTTTCATTTCATTGCTCTTTCATGTTGAAATTTACAAGTGTTGCTTCAATGCCACAAATGAGTAGCTAAACCCTTCAATTTAGGGGTAATGAAGCTCTCAAATATTATGTGATTTCAACATTTTATGATTTATGATCTCATTTGGTTTATGCTTCATGAAGTGAGTTTTGATGCAAGTTTATACAAGTGGGTTTGATAACTTATATTGCTTATGCAAATGAGCTATTCTTATTCAACATAAACACAAGTTGCATCATTATTTGCTAATCCATTTTTGATTTTGAAATGAAAGTAAAAATGAAATTTGATGATCTATATTACTAGTTACAATAGTAAATAGATCATACTTAAAATAACTTTTACTTTGGCTTCATTTTCATGAGAGTTATAAGAGGTATAATTGTTGTATTATAGTTTGATGGTTTGAGTTATGTTAATTAATAACATAAACAAATCATACTTATGATCAATACAACGATTATTTCGCTTAATATCAAGTTAGAGATCATAAATTCTTTGTTTGTTGATTTACAAAAATATGAGAGTTGATTTGCCTCTAAATTGTAATCTAGTTTAATAGTTTTTAAATCACATTTTAATTCTAGCTTTAGCTTCTTCTTTTTTGTAGTTAAAAACTTCGTATCTCTTTGGTTAATTTGATTGAATAGAAATTTAAAATCTGACCAATTCCTTGCGGATCGACCCGTACTCGCCACATACTTCAATAGTACGTCGTGCGCTTGCGGTTATTTTTATTTCTAAATTCGTTCGACGGTTTTCTAAACTGATAGAATTTCCGTCGACGAACAAGGCTCATTGGAGACAAGGTAAGCGACACCCTAGAATGAGTCGAGTGTATACGAGAGCGTATTTTTATTTTATATAAACCTATACCCCCTTTTTTCTTAAGAATAATATCATTCTTTGAAATAACGGTAGCCTTTCATGTCCTAAATATATTATACTATGTTCAGGTAGTACATCATGAGTACTAGAGCTATCAATGCTTGAGGAGGTAGAGGTAGAGGTGTTCATGGTAGCACCGTCACAAATGGTGGAGATCGAGCACTAAAGAATGTTAGTCGAGGAACCAAGGGTGGATATTATAGAGGAGGTCATGCAAGCCAGGCCTTACGTGAATTTTGCTTTGCTCTACCACGATTATAAAAGGCTATGAGGTAAGAGGTTTAGTTGTATGGAGATGATCATAGAAGTCCAAACTTAAGTCAAATTATGTAATCGAATATTTAGGGATATAGAGCTAGATGACGCGACGAAGCGTCAGTTGGCGCCATGACATCTGACGAACACAGCCATGGATTAGTGGATATCTATCATTGCTGATTTCCAAGGGAATGACATCTCTTGGGCCTAATTTAAGGAGGGATTCGAGATGAAGTTTGTCATGGAAGCCAGGAACACCTTGTTGTTTAGGAGCTTCCTCGACTTGAAGCACGAGGCCATGACAATGCCGAAGTATGATAACCGATTCACTGCCTTATTCGTTTCGGGCCTAACTTGGTAGATACGCCTTTGAAGAGGAATGAGATGTTCATTATAGGTATATGCCCAAAATTCAAGGGTAATGTGACAAATTGCATCATAGGGTCTTGTGTGAATTTGGTGAACATGGGGTTGAGATTTGAGAGCTTAGCACCGAAGCATCTATTACTGCACCAGTTGGGGACAACAAGCGGAAATTCTAGCCACCTAGAGATATTTCTAGTTTAGCTTGTTACAAGTGTGAGAATAAGGGGCATTTCGCGGGGAACTTTACAATAGTTGGGAGAGGACAGGTGGTGAAAGCACCATTAGTAAAGGCACCTATTGCTAAGGTCCCAAAGATAAAGCCACCAATAGCCAAGGCTCAGTTTGTTCCAAGGCAGGGTTATTATAACTACCATCAGCCAGGCCATTTTGCTAGAGAGTGTCCATTACTCTAGAAGGGAGAACAACCTCGAGCTTTTGTACTAGCTACAGCATCTTCCACTTCTGCAGCTGCAAAGAAGAAGCAGGTTCTAGAAGATATTCTATTTATTTTTGGCATTCCTATTCGTGTTTTATTTGTTACTAGCACTTCTCTTAGTTTCATTTCTCGTACTCTGGTTGATAGATAGGAACTCGAGCCATTTATTGCTTTAGATTCTATTTGTGTATTGAACCCTATTGGGGGCTCAGCCAATCTTAGTATGATTTGCTTAGGATTTCCGGTTACGTGTTTTGACTAACCCTTCCCTTTCAATATGTATGTTCTGGGTTTTATGGGTTTTGATGTTCAACTTGGAATGGGCTGGTTGTCACGGTATCATGCATTCTTGAATTATGATAAGTGGACCGTCTTGTTGAGGAAGGAAAGGGGAACTCTGATTGTATCTTTGAAGATCCTAGCTCACTTATGACTTGTTTTCTTTATTCTTTGGATGTGGCGGAGGAGGAGTTGGGTTTGATTATAGTTTTTTAGGAGTTTGAGGATGTCTTTGAAGAAGTGTCGGGTTTCCCACCTCACTCTTAGATAGAATTTCACATTTATGTGGTTAAAGATGCAAAACCTATCGTATTGCTTGTTCGTAGACTTGCCCCAAAGGAGAGGTTGGAGCTGACAAATCAGGTTAGTGATTTGCTGTAGAAGGGCTTGATTTGACCAAGTCCTTCAAGTTAGGGAGCGCGCGTCATCTTTGCTATGAAGGTAGATGGTTCTCTAAGACTATGTGTAGATTATCGTGAGATCAACAAACGAACCGTTAGGAATAAGTATCCTTTTCCTAGGATCAATGACTTGTTCGATAAGCTTCATGTAGCTCGAGTGATTTCTCGGCTTGATCTTGCTACAAGGTTCCGTCAATTGAGGGTGGCAGAGGAGGCTATACCCTTGATTGCTTTTAGATCTAACCAATTTTATGAGTGGTTAGTTATGTCATTCGGCATAACTAATGCTCCAGCATATTTTGTAGACTTAATGAATCGAGTATTTCGAGATGTGTTGAATAAGTTTGTTCTTATTTTTATCGATGATATTCTGATCTACTCCAAAATCGAGGTGGAACATTCATGCCATCTAAGGATTGTTTTAGAAACATTTAGAGAGCATGTATTGAAGGCTATTGTCATTTTTGGCATTCAGAAGTTAGGTTCTTAGGTCATGTTGTTTCAGTGGAAGGTATTTCTGTTGAGCTTGCTAAGGTTGTGGCCGTTCAGGACTGGAAGAGACCAGAAAACGCAAGTGATATTACTAGACTTTTAGGTCTAACGGGTTATTACAGGAGATTCATACAAGATTTCTCGAAGATTGCCACTCACTTAACGAATTTGATGAAGAAAGATGTCAAATTTGTATGGACTGATAAATACGAGCAAGCATTCGTAGAGATAAAGGAAAAGTTGACTAGTGCTCCAGTTCTTACTATGCCAGATGGGGGTGAGGGTTTGATTGTTTACACTAATGTGTGTGGAATAGGCTTAGGTGCTGTGTTAACACAACATTAGAGGGCTATTGCTTATGCGAGTCGGTAGCTCAAACCGCATGAAGCGAGGTATGAAACTCATGACTTGGAGTTGTTAGCAATGATATTTGCATTAAAGATGTGGAGGCATCATTTGCTAGGTGAAAGGTTCAAGTTATATATGGACCATAAATCTTTGAAGTATCATTTTATGCAAAAAGACTTAAACATGAGGCAACAAAGGTGGTTAGATTTTCTTGTGGCCTATGACCTGGATATATTATACACACCGAGGAAAGCTAATGTCGTAGTAGATGCCTTAAGTAGGAAGTATGTTGTTATGGCTAGCATTGAGGTTCATCTGACCTTAATCAGCCATATAGAAGAAAATCAGCTTAGAGATCCTCATATTACTTGAATAACTAAAGCTATAAGTGAGAATGAAGCATCGAAGAGGTGGCCTGGATTTGAAATAGATAACTGTGCTTCAGTGAGGATGAATGGAAGGTTGTGTGTTTAAAAGTTTGATGGGATTAGGTAGAAGTTTCTGAAGGAGAGTCATCATTCAAGGTTAACAATACATCAAGGAATCACTAAGATGTATCAAGATATGAGGCGTACTTTATGGTGGAAAGATATGAAAAGAGATATTTCTATCTTTGTGAGCGGGTATGCTAATTTCCAGCAAGTAAAAGGTAGTCACCAGAAGGCGGCTGGATTGCTTCATCCACTTGAGATTCCTAAGTGGAAATAGGAGCAGATTTCCATAGACTTCATCGACGAATTGCCTAGGTAAAGAAGAGGCAACGAGGGTGTGTGGATTATCATGGATTGATTGACCAAGAGCACACACTTCTTACCTATTAAGACTACAATAACAGATTCTAGTTTAGCTAAGTTATATGTTAAGAAAATCGCCGGATTGCATGGTGTTCCTTGTGAAGTCATGAGTGATGGGGATCCAATATTCACAAGCCAGTTCTGGAAGGCTTTGCATGAGGCCTTATGGAGTGATCTTTGTTTGAGTATTGCTTACCATCTGCAGACTAATGGGCAAACAGAAAGGGTAAACCAAGTGTTGGAAGACTTGCTTCGAGCATGCATTTTAGATTTTGGGGGTTCGTGGGAAGACCAATTACCACTTGTTGAGTTTTCATACAACAACAGTGATCAGGCCAGTATCAGAATGGCACTGTTTTGAAGCATTGTATGAAAGGCCTTGCAAATCTCCATTGTGGGGTAGAACCTGTAGATCATCTCATGCTTAGGCCGAATATGATTCGAGAGGCATCAGATAAGGTCATAGAGATTCAGAAGCGAATCAAGGAAGCGTAGAATTGGCAAAAGAGCTTTGCAGACAAGAGGCGCAGAGACTGGAGTTCTCAATTGGAGACTTTGTGTCTGTAAAGGTTTCTTTGATGGGAAGTGTAGTCCGGTTTAGAAGGGCTGGAAATTGGATCCTCGATATATAGGACTATTCTTGATTCTGGAGAGGATCAGTACAATCACGTATAGAGTCGAGTTACAGATTACGCTATCAGGTGTGCATAATGTATTTCATGTGTCGCATTTGTGTAAGTCAGTGCATGATCCTTAGATAATAATGGAATCATCGCAGCAAGAGGACTTAGAGATTGAGCCAAATTCGACTTTATTTAGACAGCCAGTTCGTATTGTTGATAGAGATATGAAGCGGTTGAGGACTAAGGTTGTGAAGTTATTCAAGGTACAATGGAGCGAGGACGCTCTGGATTGTACGTGGAAAACATAAGATATTTAAGAGAGTCCTATCCGAATTTGTTCATAGACTAGAGATTTCTTATCTTAGTATCGTATGTCTTTTATAGTGTACTCACCGCTTAAGGTGGAGTCACTTACTATGCATTTGGATTGCAGTTAGCTTGTATATAGTTTCAGAAGTATGCTATAAATACACACTTGTTCTTCTATCTTCTTTGATAATCATTCTTATTTTAATTTCGAGGACGAAATATTCTAAGTGGGGTAGAATGTAGCGACCCTGAAATTCGATCACTTCATCTTCGAATATCGAATCGTTTTGAAATATAATTAAATGTTATAAATATGATTTTATAATATTGTTAAAACATCATTTAATTAATAAATAATGATAAGAAACTTGTCTTTGAAATTTGTTTACAAAAATATATTCTTCAAAAAAAAATCGATAATGTAACTGAAAATCGGTTTATCGATAAATAGCTTTTCGATCGATATAAGTTATTCAAACTCTTTTGCACTTGACTAATGATCAAATGGACACATTAGCAACTAATTAGCACACACACCTTTTCATAAATCTTCTAATGTCCTAGAGGCTTTATTAGGATAAGAGATATTATCATGAGTGAGGTAAAATGGTAATTAGCATAAAGGAGAAGTGACATAAAGGAGAAGTGACATAAAGGAGAAGTTATGGGAGGTGACTCTTCCATGGCATGAAGGGGGGGTGAAGGCAAGCTTAAAGAGCACCATTATTAGCCTATAAAAGGAGGGGGCACACCCTTAGTTATCATTCACAAATTCACAAAGCTTAGAGTTGAAATATCAATGTCTTCTTCTTCCTCCTCCTCTTCATAATTTTCTAAAGAAAATAATTTGCAAATCAAATATAAATAAACTAAAATTTAGAGTGAAGCCTTACCACCACTTTAAAATACCTTCTACCTATTTAGATTGCAAAAAAGCAAAGCCATACTCCTTCACCACCTGAAGGCCGTGAGCTTTAAGGGAGGTTTGGAGGGTAGAAAGCAAGTGAAACAAGGAAAGGAAGGGAAAGAAAGGAGGGTGCTAGCTTGGGTTTGGACTTGGGTTCTTTGATCTTAGTTTTTTTTTGGATAAAAGGTGAGCTGACTCACCACTTCGATTGGAAATAGAACTTATATTTGCTTGTGTTTGGTTTTGTTAAAGTTTTATAAATTGACTTGGACATATGTTGAAAACATTTATTTTGATTCTTGCTTTGGAAGCATGTGGCATATGTATGAATTTGAACGAACTTGAACGAACTTGAATGGACTTGTATGACATATCGCATGGTCTTGGAACAAAGCACATAGGTTGTAGTTAAATATTGGTTTGAATATAACTCAGATTTGGAAGTGCACTTATAGCGATAGTTGTTGTAGATGTAGTTGTGAATTGCCTTGATTTTGGCAATTTCTATGGAACTTTGTAGAGAGATCCTTAGAGGTTTCTCACCATATTTATAATATTCTATATGTATGTTTGTTGCTATTAAAATCTTGAATAGTAAAAAGTTAAGTAACATGTCGAAAAACGACCAAAATCGTACTTGTGCAAAACTGCCCCGTTTAAACTTAATTTTTAGACTTAAAAGGTTTGAAAAGATATTTAAATTTAAGTATTTTATTTCATTCATTTTACAAGTGTTTACTAACTATTGTTAGAGTATTTTGAAAGTGGTTTGAGGTCTTTATGGATTTTTAAGAATTAATTATGAATTTTAAAGAAGAGGTTTTTATAATAAAACATATTCTTTTCTAAGATTTAAAGATTTTACAAACTTGTTATTCTTAAGTAATAGTTTGGATAAATGTTTTAAAACCTATTATAAGTATTTTTAAGTATTTTAAAAGTATATAAAACTGTTTTTGAAAAGGAGTTAAGAATTGCTTTGTGGCTAAATGGTTAATTATTTTATTACTTGTTTGAAAAACAATTAACTATGCTTAACACTAAAGCCGACAAAGTAAGGCTTATCTATTTCTAAGAGTTAAGATTGATGTCGAGTAGGGACGAAGCAATAGAGCTCTAACCTACCGATTTTCCTCTTGGCCAAGAAATAGTAAGTCGAAAACGTGTTAATCATGTAGGTTTCTTACTTGTTTATGGAAATAATTAATACTATACTTAACACTAAATGTCGATGAAGTAGACTTATTTATATGTGAGGTTCAAGAATGAAGTATCTAGGTAAGGCTTTGATGAACAAGTGCTCTAACTTACCTTGCTTCACTCTTAGACGAGGAATAGTTAAGTTGGAATATCGGAGACGAGTTAAGCATACGAATATTGATTTGTATAAGCAATTGTTTTGACTAGATAATCGATTAGTCAATTATCAAACTTGGCCTAATATTGACTTAAGAAGTTATCAAAAGGCTTTGCATTTTATACCAATAAGAACCTCCGGGGAGGAGTATTGGTACATAATGCCTTTAGCTTTCGCTTACCTTTGAAAGAACCAAAATTGAGTTAACTAAAAATTCATCAATTGGGTTTGAAGAGTTCGGGATTGGTAAGTGTTCTACTTACCAAATACCACTTCAAAACTGGTATACGAATTCTATGTTTTAGAAGTGGTTGAGAAGGGAATGTATGTGGATATTCGAGATTTGTTCTAGATGCTAGAATCCATGTAGTGATTCGTGATCTGTTCGAGATATGAGAATCCATTTGGAGATTCATGTTCTGTTCGAGTAATGAAGACTCGTGTGAGAGATGCCGAACATAGTCTCGACATCGGAAATAACAAAAAATAGAGTAAGGGCATAGTCTGGGGTTTTGCAAATGGGAATCGATGTTTGAGATATGGGAATCCATATCTAGAGTATGCTTATCGTTGTTGCTAGTGGGAATTGATGATTTTTGGGATCACATGTTAGGGCATGAACCAGCTATATTTTCCTTTGAGGTATATTTTATCTAGAGATATACGATGCTCAGAGGTAGTTTTTGACCCTTGTATAGGAGATTGGATTTGGTGGCGATCGAAGAGATCTCCATGGAAAACCGAATATGCGAACAAACCTTAGCGGTTTTGATTATACCCTAAATATGTTATGGGTGTGGTAAATATAAGCACCAAAACTAATTGATATGATTTGTATTCTACACACCAGACATTATGTATCGTATCACTATATTAAAATTAATAAATGGTTGGTTTCTTTTAAGGGGAAAACTATTACGGGAATCTGTATGGTCTCAATAGTTATGTTTCATGTTGCATGTATCTCAGGTTTTCTCATACCAGACTTCTATCTAATGCATTGTTTTTTTTCCTTAAATTCCTCGCATACTCTTTTGAGTAGGCTGAATATGGCAGGTTTTACCTTGGATGCTTCAGAGTTCTGAAGACGAACTAGAGGCTTTCATTATTTATCTATTTCTATTAATGTTGTTCCATATAGCTATGTTTATATCGGCTGTTTCCTGGAGATTTGACCAGGCAACTGAGTGCTCGGCATTGGTCTCAGCTCGGCATGAAGGACTGCTCGGCATCGAGCAGTACTCGGCGTCCACTAGTGCTCGGCGACAAGAGCGCTTGACATCAACAGGTACTCGGCGTACATGGGTGTTCGGCATCAAGCAGTGCTCGGCATCAAGAGTGGCCGGCATCCAGGAGTGTTCGGCGAAGCACTTGGCACCCATGAGTGTTCGGCGAAGCACTTGGCATCTATGAGTGTTCGGCGAAGCGCACGGCATCCAGTGGGACTCGGCATCCATAGCGTTCGGCATCCGTAGTGCTCGGCAACAACCTATGCTCAGCGTCAGCTAGTGTTCAGCGTCAGTAGAACTCGATAATAGGAGAACTCGGCTACAAGAGCGCTCAGCATCCCATGGTACTCGGCATCCGGAGTACTCGGCATCCAGAGGTACTCGCCGTCAGTAGAACTCGGCGATAGGATAACTCGGCAACGAGAGCGTTCGGCATTCAGAAGGCATTCAGTATGCATAACTACGCAAGGTAATGATATCATTCGGCCTACAAACATTGGTCGGTCAAGAGCTTCGAACAGAGGTACGTTCGGCTTCACTGCAGCCATCCTACACTTCCCATACATCAGACGAACCATTCAGCATAGGAAGGACCGTTCGGCATGGGAAGGATTGTTCGGCATCAAAGCGTTCGACGTTCCTGGTTCGGCATGCAGCGACCACTACACTTGGGCTAGAGCGTTCGGCCATCAGCCCACTTGGGAAGTCCAGCCCATCTATGTCTATAAATAGAGGGGCAGGGTCACAATGAAAGGGATCCTTTTTTGGAGAGAGAACGCTGGGGAGGCTCTGCCATTTTCACAACTCATCTTCTCTACTTAACAACTTCACTCAAGCATTTGATTCACGAATTGTATTTGTAATCAATCATAAAGGAAATCAATAAAGTTGAACAAAGTGGACGTAGGCAATTACGCTGAACCACTATAAATTTGGTGTTCTTACTTTCTGCAGTTAGATTAATATTGTCCCCTCTGTTTAATTTACCTTCATCGCTTATATCTCTTCACAATCTTTCTCAACGAGGTTAGTGACCAATTTTGGCGCTAACACTTTGGTGCTTTCACTGAGAAACGAATTCTCAGACCTCAAGGATCTGCTTTGAAGCTACTGGATTAAACAAATCCCCCGAAGAAGATCCGACTCACTGATAGGACATCCGTTGATTCTACTCAGAGTTCATACCAATAACTCTACAATGGCAAGACCACGTACCAGGTCAGCTTCTCATAATGCGGATGCCCGCGAGACTGCTAGCATGCAACAAGCAGGACCTAGCAATCAACCAGCGATCCCGAGTGCAGGGATTGCCGCTGAAGAACAGACTCCAGTTGTCACCAGAGTAGAGTTCAATGACTTGATGAGAGAACTTAGGGAAAGCAGGAGACAACTAGGAGAACAGATGCAAGCTAATGCCAACCTGATGGCACAACTCACTCAACAGCAGCAACAGAATGCTGGGGGCAATCCCGCTGCTTACTCCTCATCTGACAGCTCAACTTCCTCTGATGAACCTCCCAGGCGCAGACGCCGTAAGACTGATGCTGCGCGAGCAGATGCTGCTAATCAAACAGCTGGAGACCGCGACCAAGCAAGAGCTGGAAGCTTCAGGACCGGGATACAGATGGAAGATAGAGGCCCGGATCATCAGAATGCTAACGATGTCGAACCTCAAGATGCACGATTGGCAGATCGCCAAGAGAGAAGGCATCAGCATGGACAGGCGCATAGAACAGACTCCAACCTTCCGCCTTCCATACAGACACCCGATCTGACAGCCATGATTAGGCAATTGATGAAAGAGAATCAGGGCTTATCAAATGATGACTGGGGAGTGTCAAGAAGTCATACTCCGTTCACGGATGTGGTGTTGCAAGCGGCGTACCCCAGGAAGTTTAGTATGCCTACTATTCCTGCATATGAAGGAAAGACTGACCCCAGACAACATGTAATGAGGTATGAATGGATGATGGATTCAGCCAGAGCAAATGATGCCACCAAGTGTAGGTGCTTTCCGATTACTCTATCTGGGATCGCTACTATGTGGTTCACCCGACTTCCTCCGCGATCCGTATCAAATTTCGAGGAGTTGGCAAAGAAGTTTATTGAGCAGTTCAGGATACACACTACATGCCCGAAGGACGTGATGTCTCTGTCAAGTGTAATCCAAAATCCCGGAGAGTCGCTGAAGGAGTACTTGCAAAGATTCCACGTTGCGGCAACTGAAGTCAGTAATCCCAATGACCATGCAATTCTAATGGCTGTAATGAGAGGTGTAGATCCGGATTCTGAGTTTGGAGACTGGCTGGCAGGAAAACCTCCAGCTACGCTAGAGCGTTTCTACTCCAAGGCACACCAGTTCATAAGAAGAGAGGAAGCTAGGTGGGTACGACGAGATAAGGCACCGGGACCTACCCAAGAGTCAATCAAGAGCAACATTGCTGTGAAGCAATCTGGAGACAATTCGGGAAAGGTCCAAGTCAATGTCCAGAGTAAGCCTGTGCAGCCCAAAGAGTCCGGAGGAAGAAGTCAAGGAAAGAGGAAAGAAGCGGGAAAGTGGAAGTCGAGAATTCCTAGCTACAGCGAGTACACTCCGCTAAACGCCCCACTTGAGAACATCTACCTATCCACCTACAATACTTTTCAATACCGAAAGCTGCGCCCGAAAGAATCAACCGAGGAACAGAAGCGGACTGGAAAATATTGCCGCTTCCATGAAACTTATGGACACAACATGGAAGAGTGCAGACACCTGCATGACGCTATCGAGAAATTGATCAGACAAAAGAAGTTGCAAGAATTTGTAAAGGATCCACAGGAAGGAGGACAGGGGATGTCCAACCCAGGTCGTGCGCTAGCTCCACGTCATCCTGAGGAGCCTGCCCGGGCTGTTGGAAGACTGGTCATAAATACAATTATCGGCGGACCTCATCCCGCAGATAAGAACTGGCAAGAGATGGAACGATATCCAAGCTCCTTGAAGCATGTAGATTTTGAGTGTTGTTCGAACGTAGAGGACGGGGCCCCTGCTAAGCAGCAGCGCGTGATGACAGACGATATTGTGTTCAGGAGCAGAGACGCTGATCAGGTAGAGGCTCCGACCATCGATCCCATGGTCATATCTGCAACGATCGGACCAGCATATGTAAAAAGAATTTTGATTGATTGTGGAAGTTCAGTCAACATCATCTTCAAGAAGGCCTACGATCAGATGAAGCTAGAGACAAAAGACTTGAAACCATCCAAAGCTCGTATCCACGGCTTTAACGGCGCTGCGACTGATGCAGTAGGATATGTCGAGTTACCAGTTGAACTGGGACAAGGCGAGCGTCGGAGGGTACGAATTCTACCCTTTGTAGTTTTGGACGTGGACTCTCCGTATAATGTTTTCTTGGGTCGACCGGCCCTGGCTGAACTTAGGGCGGCATTAGCCCCATGGTGCTTGACTTTGAAGTTTCCGATTGACAAAGGAGTAGGCATTGTTCACGGCGACCAAGCAGCTGGTCGTTTCTGTTATGTGGCCGAGCTCCGAGAGGCCCACCGGAGGGAGAAGGGAAAGGTTGCGGACAACCCCGTCCGCATCCTCAATGCGGATAATTGACAAGTAGTGCCCGAGCCCTGGCTCGGGCATAGTTCTCGGATCTACGGAGATATAGATCCGAGAGACGACGATGAGAAACCCAAGGAAGAGAAGGTGGCACCGGCTGAATTAACAATTGACATTTCAGTTAGCCGTGACGACCCCTCGCGAATACTGAAGATCGGATCACAGCTTGGCCCCACAATGACTGAAGACCTTAGCGACTTCCTCCGGGCGAACCTTGATGTTTTCGCCTGGATGCATTCTGATATGTGTGGGATTTCTCCTGCCATCACGAGCCATATGTTGAACGTAGACCCGAAATACGTCCCAGTCAAGCAAAAAAGGAGAGGAATGGATCCGGAGAGATCCGCCGCTCTTGGAGAGGAGGTGGACAAACTCAAAGCAAATGGGTTCGTCCGCGACGCCCTCTACCCGGAATGGGTCTCTAACCCCGTGTTAGTAAAGAAGGCGAATGGGAAATGGAGGACTTGCGTAGATTATTCCGACTTGAACAAAGCGTGCCCTAAGGACAGTTTCCCGTTGCCTAGGATCGATCAGTTGGTCGATTCCACCGTAGGACACGAGTTACTGTCATTCATGGATGCGTACTCAGGATACAACCAAATCCCAATGCATATCCCGGACCAAGAACACACCAGCTTCGTTACAAAAGTCGGGTTGTATTGCTATGTAGTGATGCCCTTTGGATTGAAGAATGCTGGAGCAACTTACCAACGTCTGGTGAATCGAATGTTCAAAGACCAGCTGGGTAAAACCATGGAAGTCTATGTGGATGACATGCTCGTGAAGTCACGATGGTCAAACGACCACATTCAAGACTTGGCTGAAATGTTCGACATACTCAGGTTTTATGGCATGAAGATCAACCCGTTGAAGTGTTCTTTCGGCGTTGCATCAGGGAAGTTTTTGGGATTCATCGTCAATGCCAGGGGAATCGAAGCCAATCCAGAAAAGATCCAAGCTATTCGAGACGTACAAGCGCCCAGGACTATAAAGCAGGTACAGAGCTTGAACGGAAAAGTAGCTGTGCTGAGTCGATTTATATCCAAGGCAACTGACAAGTGCATCCCGTTCTTCGACATAATAAAGAAAGGAAAGAGAAATTTTGAATGGACGTCTAGCTGTGAGGAAGCATTCCGGAATTTGGTAAGGCATCTGGAGAGCCCACCAATGCTATCCAAACCAGTTGACCATGAGATGTTGTACGTTTACTTGGCTATATCCCCTCATGCGATAAGCGCAGCTTTGGTTCGTGAGGAAGATCGAGTCCAGAAGCCGGTGTATTATGTTAGCAAGCGTTTAACGGGGGCAGAGAGGAATTACCCTAAAATTGAGAAATTGGCTTATTGCTTGGTGATTGCATCACGCAAGCTGCGCCCATACTTTCAAGCACATTCAATCGGTGTTTATACCGATCAACCCCTGAGGCAGGTACTCCAATGACCGGAAACTTCTGGAAGATTGCTAAAATGGAACATCGAGTTGAGCCAATTCGATATCGCGTACTTACCACGGAGAGCCATCCGAGGGCAAGCGTTAGCAGACTTCATCGCTGAATTTACCATACCCATCAAACCGGACGATCACGACATCATTCCCCCCGTTCGATGGAAATTATACACTGACGGTGCATCAAACGACCGTTGCTCCGGCGCGGGAGTAGTTCTTGTAACTCCGGAAAACCGATCGATCTGTTATGCCCTGAAGCTCGATTTCCCGACTACAAATAACGAAGCCGAATATGAAGCACTGATCGCTGGCTTGAAGCTCATCAAAGAACTCGGGATCGAATCAGTCGAAATCTTTTGTGACTCGCAGTTGGTGGTTTACCAAGTACGAGGAGACTACCAAGCAAAGGGACGAAAGCTTGCTCCGTACCTCGTTCAGGTCCAAGAACTACTATCAAATCTTGAGCGTTATGACATTTCACATATCCCGCAAGAACAGAACAAAGAAGCCGACTTATTGGCTAAGTTCGCAAGTACCGACGATGCTCAACAAATGGGATTGTATCCCGTTGAAGTCTTGCATGCCCCGAGCATAGACGAGATGAAAATCGATCGCGTGTTGGAAACAGAAATCGAGAAGGACTCGTGGATAACCCCATTCAAACTGTACCTGACAACTGGGGCTTTACCAGAGAAAAGAAGCGAGAGACGGCAGATCCTTCGAAAGGCCGCGCGATACGTAATGCAGGATGGATCGATGTATCGAAAGGGATTCTCAGTACCATTATTACGATGCATCGCTCATGATGAAACAAAGCGGGTCTTGAGAGAGGTTCACGAAGGAGAATGCGGCGACCATACCGGGGGGCAAACACTGGCAAAGAAGATCCTCCGCTATGGTTATTACTGGCCAACCATAAACCGGGACGCCGCAAACTACGCGAGAAAGTGTGACAAGTGTCAAAGGTATGCAAAAATCCTGAGAGCTCCATCAACGGAACTCACACAAATGGTTAGTCCCTGGCCGTTTGCAATCTGGGGGATCGACATAATCGGCTCTTTGCCTATATCCAAAGGTGGTGCGAAGTACGCGATAGTTGCTGTCGACTATTTCACGAAATGGGCTGAGGCAGAGCCTTTGGCCACGATCACCTCAAAGAAGGTCGTCAACTTCGTTGTACGAAACATTATATGTCGCTTTGGCCTTCCACGCACCATCATCACGGATAACGGGACGCAATTTGAAAGTAGAGAGTTCAAAGAGTTCTGTTCAAAGTATGGCATCGAGAAAAAGTTCGCCGCTGTTGCACACCCGAAGGCCAACGGACAAGTCGAGGCCGTTAACAAAATAATCAAGTCCATACTGAAGAAGCGTCTGGAGAAGGTTGGAGGCAAGTGGGTAGACGAACTCTCGACAACATTATGGGCGTATAGAACTACCCACAAGTCCGCGACCGGCCACACTCCATTCGCCTTGGCATACTGCTCTGAAGCCGTAATACCCGTGGAACTTGAAGTTCCATCGCACCGAGTGACATAATATGATCCCAAGACGAACCAGAACCTCTTGCTGGAATCACTGGACTGCGTCGATGAAAAGCGTGAAGAAGCCGAATTAAGGGCGGCAGCGCACAGACATCGAGTCAAGCGTTACTACGATGGCAGAGTCCGCCCAAGAATCTTTGATGTGGGAGATCTCGTTCTAAAACGAGTCTTTCCGGTACCATCACGCATGAATCCCAGTTGGGAAGGTCCATACGCCATTGAACGGAAGCTTGGAGAAGGAACATTCAAGCTAGCGACCGTTGATGGCGCGACACTCCCCCGAGCATGGAACAGTGAACATTTGCGGCACTATTACATTTAGCATGTTTTCCTTTCTTGTTGTAGGCACTGTTGTTTCCTGCATGTTTCCATTCAATAATGACTTAGTTTCCTTTTAAAGTTGTAATCAAGCAATTTAGTTGATTTTCATTAATAAAGGCTTGAAGCCACATTTTCTATGAAGTTTCTATATCTCTTAATTGGATGATAAATTACATTATCCTGCACGACATACAGACTCGTACGAACGATTCCGAATCTCCGAATCCCCAGAGCGCGGATCGGAGTACTCTAAGTCCCCAGAGCGCGGAATAGAGTATAAACGATTTCAAATCTCCGAATCCCCAGAGCGCGGATCAGAGTACTCTAAGTCCCCAGAGCGCGGACTAGAGTATAAACGATTCCAAAACTCCGAATCCCCAAAGCGCGGATCGGAGTACTCTAAGTCCCCAGAGCGCGGACTAGAGTATAAACGATTCCAAAACTCCGAATCCCCAGAGCGCGGATCGGAGTACTCTAAGTCCCCAGAGCGCGGACTACAGTATAAACAATTCCAAATCTCCGAATCCCCAGAGCGCGGATCGGAGTACTCTAAGTCCCCAGAGCGCGGACTAGAGTATAAACGATTCCAAAACTCCGAATCCCCAGAGCGCGGATCGGAGTACTCTAAGTCCCCAGAGCGTGGACTAGAGCATAAACGATTCCAAATCTCCGAATCCCCAGAGCGCGGATCGGAGTACTCTAAGTCCCCAGAGCGCGGACTAGAGTATAAACGATTCCAAAACTCTGAATCCCCAGAGCGCGGATCGGAGTACTCTAAGTCCCCAGAGCGCGGACTAGAGTATAAACGATTCCAAATCTCCGAATCCCCAGAGCGCGGATCGGAGTACTCTAAGTCCCCAGAGCGCGGACTAGAGTATAAACGATTCCAAATCTCCGAATCCCCAGAGCGCGGATCGGAGTACTCTAAGTCCCCAGAGCGCGGACTAGAGCATAAACGATTCCAAATCTCCGAATCCCCAAAGTGCGGAGCGAAGTACTCTAATTCCCCGGAGCGCAGACTAGAGTATAAACTATTTCAAGCCTCCAAGTCCCCGGGACACAGAGTCAGCAAGAAGTCCAAGTACTCAAAAGATGTGGGACGAGAGGTACGCCATGTCCAAAAATGTTTGAACAGCACAAGAATGGACCGGGAGATAATGCAACTCATAAGAACTTGAGTTATGGCTACAGTTAGTCAACAAACCAAATAAAGACAAGAGAATCATTCAAACAAAAAGAAACTAAAACTTTATTCAATAAGTCCAAAATGGGGATACATGATCACTCCTACAAAATTCAGACCTCTCTATACAAACTACAAGTTGTGGAAGATAAAAACAATTACAAAACTTAAGCAGGAAACTTGTTGAACAAGTGCATCGATTATTTCTTCGACTTCTTCTTCTTGTCTTCCTTTGGTGTTTCCGACGACTCCTCTCCCTCATGCTTTTTCTTGGACTTTTTGCTTGCTAGAGAGACGGAGTCAGGAGTAGGAGACGGGACATCTAGTGGTTTGGACCTGCCCGGGAGAATGATTTTCAAAGGTCTGTTCCGCGGGTCAGTGAGTTCCAGTACTTCAGATTCAACTTTGACTTTGACCTTTTTCTTCTCCTCGTCGGCGAGACGGTCCTTCGTGCTCATCTCTGAAGTATGCTCAGAGGCGCCAGTGATTTTAACTTCATCGCTTCCTTCGGTAGGAGACGAAGTATCAAGTTTGTCATCATCAAGCGCCCCGATCACTTGAGCGTGAGCAACGTCGCTTGTTTTCTCTGCTTCCTCCTTGGCGTCATCGCTCCTCGGAGTTGGCTCGGCATCAGAGCAACCTGCACGAAAATATAAGAAATGGGCATTAGAACGAATAACCATTGCTGAAAAATGACGGGATCTCTTCGACTTCTAGAGAAAGAAGAATTTCCTACCAGGATCCGGTTGGCTATCGGTGGCGCGCGGGGTTTCACCCTCCAGGATAGGTGACAGCACATGAACGCCGAGCCCGGGATCTTCGGGATCATAACTGGCATGCTGCTCGAATGGATCAAGTGTCGACCGACCGGCCGATTGAGCAGCATAAGGAGCGGCGATGTGAGGAGTAGTAGTGTCGGCCTCTGACGGGCCGGCCTCGTGGTTCTTCTCTTTCGAAGGGGAAGAGCCTTTGCCATAAAGAGCCAATGCTGCGGATAAGTCCGATGGCTCATTCCCCCTCAAGAACTCCTTCACCAATGCATCCTCGTCGACCTCTTCGGGGCCCGACTCGACTTTCCTGATCTTTATCAGAGTTTCCCATGCCTCAGCCAGGGATTCGAGGTAGCCGTCCCCCAAGAATGTTAAGTCACGGTGCATAAGGACGCGGGCTCCGTACTCGGCGATCAACGGGTCAAACATACTTTTGACCTCTTCCCTGCTGGCCTCTGCGGCCGCCTCAAGGCGAGAATCAAGCTCCTCCACAGCCATTCTTTTGCCCTCCTCACGGGCCTCATCCTTCATTTTCTCGACCCCGGCAAGTTCGTTGTCGAGCTTTGTCTTCAGGAGTCGGGTAGCAACAATCTCGTCACAATATCGCTGTGATTCTTCCTGAGCAGCTATTTTGTCTTCTTTCTCCTTGGAGAGTTGTTCTTTTAGCTCTTTGACTTGAGTAGCGAGCGCGTCCCTTTCTTTTTGGACAGAGTCTTTTTCTAGGGCAAGGGCGCCGCTGCGCTGAACTGCTTCGTCAAGCTCCTTTTTGTGAGCCACCTCTAAGCGAGTAACTGCCTCAGCAGTATCTTTCGCACCGTGTTCAGCGGCTTCTAGCTTTGACTTATACGAAGCGAGTTCTTCGTCTTGGAGTTTGATGATTTTCTTATCGCTGTCAGCCTCCAGATTCAGACGGTCAATCTCGTGTTGACGCTCGACAGATACTTCCGAGATCTTCTCCACCAAGTGCACGAATGCGTCATGTTGAACATAGACGTCATTGTTGCAGGCAATGGCACTTTGCTTCATGTGCCCAGGAATGTGATGGATGGCTGGGAGGAATTTCAAACCATCAAAACAGATTTTCGGAAACTTGGCCTTAAGGTCGACCATCTTTTCCGCAACAGTTGGGTCCACGGCAGGAATAGGAGGAGGAGGCTTAGAGAATTCCGTTCTTTTACGTTGCTCTCGAACTTGCCTCGTACTCGATGAACTGGAATGTTGTTCTCGAGCAGCATCAGACTGATAACCCTTCTGCAAAGACTTCTCTTTATCCGGCCCAGTTGGAGGAGGAAGATCGCGGGACTGGGAAGATTGAGAGTGTGCTTTCTTGCGGTGAGACGACTCGCGAGGACGATTGTCCCTATCTTCATAATCACCTCGGTCCCTGCGTCTGCCTGAACCGAAATCCCGTCCGGAGTGATGGAATATAGAAGACCCCTGAAGGCGATCAAGTCCGTGTGAGCGACCCATATCACCTGCAAAGAATGGAGATAACAACGAGTTAAGGAGAATTCACGAATTAAAAAGACTTGAAGTATATTATGGAATGCGCATGTGCGTGTGTGTCCTAGTGTTCCCCCCGACAGACCCGTTCGTTTATCTTTGCTAATCGGAGTATTGTCTCCTTGAGCCGGAAGTTGAACTCCTACATTGCCTCTAGCGGGCGAAGAGAATTTGAGAGCTTCAAGATCATCAAATCCGTAATTAAGTAAATCATCGGGGATGGACAAGTTGGACAGACCCCTCAGAGAACTTTCCAGATGCTGCGAAGAAGCCTCTTTCTCAGGAGGGATAGGCGTAGATTTTGAGGTGCCACCAACTTTCTCCTTCTGAACCGTATATTTCAGCTTCTTTTTTCCCTTCGAAGGGGAGGATGATGTCTCAATATCCTGAACTTCGATTGCCGGATTCCAAGCGGGACCCACGTTCTCGCCCTGAGTCGCGGGAGCAACATCCTCTCTACGCTCGCTTTCTCCGTGCGTATCGGAAGTGCGGCGCGACGACGGTCCGGCCTGCTTTTTCCCTTTACCAGACGAAGGCTTGGGAATAGTGACACCTTCTGGAAGGCTGATCCGACGACCAGGGGCTAGCAAGCCAAACCCCGATAGCGATTCATTTGAAATGATAGTCCGGATGTCTCGATCCTCAGCAGGAAGAGCTCTAATGGCTTCAACGGCCTCAGAATATCCTCGGCCTTCCGGACGCGGGTTGATGCCTGAAAAGATGAAATGAAGAGTTAGGAAAAGCATGACTCCAATTAAATACGAATAGCGATTCAGCAGAGAGACTTACTGCCTTCAACCCATCTCCTAGCGAAACCAGACGGGCAGCGCACATAGAACCATTCCTGTTTGTACAGGGCGAATTTACTGCAGGCCCCTGTCAAGATCTGGCACTTGTGGTATGGCTCGAGGAACATAAAGGAAGGGCTATCTTTCCGTCTCTTGAACATATAAATGTATCGGATATCACCGAGGGTTGGAGGTCTGGAGAAGACGGCCATGAAAAGTAAGTAAGTCCCATATAGAAACGCATGACCGTTCGGGTGCAGTTGCGATGGAGCTATGTCTATATACTGCAGCACATCCCGGAGAAATAAATTGAACGGAGGCACGCTGCCCATCCAACACATGAACTTGTTGCAGGCAGTGTACCCGACTGGGGGCAGATGAGGGCGGTCGTGTCTCGAAGGAACTAACACGTCAGCAAAGGGAATACCGTGAATGGAGCATATCCGTCGCATAGCAGCCTCGTTGATCTTCGAGGCTTGAGAATCGATCGGATTGTCCAGTAAGATGGTTGACTCCAGAGCATCAGGCGCCAAGTTATGTGCGGGAGAGGTTGATGGGTTAGAAGTATCTGCGGCTCCTTGCCTCGATGACGGCCCAGGCCTGTCGGATATGGTGGCGGAGCTAGATTTTCTCGACATCCCAAATAAATAACTAAGTGCTTGAGAGAGCTATACTCAAAAAACGTTGAACGTTAGAATTAGCAACACGAGTTTTTCCCCCCACGTGGTGTGTGAACTAGTGAAAACAATTGTGTACAAGCAGTGAGATTTTAAAGATATAATGATTAGCTTCGAATCGCCGCCTTCGAAGACCGTCATCGCTGACCGTCCCAAAAAGCTTGCCTTGAGGCGATTACAGTTCCAGATTCAGGAAACATGTGATTTATGAAGTGTCCGGCGTAAGTCTAATTTGACATTTATATCGTTCGGCATTTAAATGTTGTTCGGCATGCATCTTGGTTCGGTCAAGTCATAGTCAAGTGTTCGGCTAAAGTCCTGGCCCGGCTAAAAGCCTCGCTCGGTTAAAGACATTGTCCAGTCAAAGGTTCTGTTCGGCATGAAAATTGTTCGGCATGTATATGTTTGTTCGGCATATAACTACTGTTCGACATGTCTAAGTCCTGTTCGGTGTATATGTGCGTTCGGCGTGACTAAATCCTGTTCGGTGTATACGTTCGTTCGGCATGTCTAAGTACTGATCGGCACGATAGTTGTTCGGCGATTATGTCGTTCGGCTAAAGGTTATTCAGCGAATGTGTCTATTCGGCATTAGGGTAGTGTTCGGCTTAAGTTCGTTCGGCTAGAGTAGAGCTCCGCCTTAGATCATAACTCCACCCTGCTCCCACTCCATTTACGCCGAACGACAGAGACAGATCGCCCGGCGCAGGTTACGCCGTTCGACCCCCCATCTACCTTTTTCTTCTTCCAATCTTGATCAGCGCAAAGGAGCTAGGCTCAACTCCCGTGCACCGTTCGGCGATTCCAAACGAGCGAACCACTCCCACTAGCCACGCATTCACAACTAAAGGAAATACTCTATTTCCATAAGATGAACCTAAAGTGGAAGTAGTGCAATTGTTAGAGGAAGGATACCTAATTCGACGATCGAAGTTGAGAATGGATTATATAGGCTTTATATCTGATAGGATTGCAAATCTCTAAGAGTGATAATAAAGAAGACGTAAAAGAAAATGGTGGAAGGGCGCCTGGTTATATAGAGGGAGGTAGAAGACGAAGAGGCTATACCCGGTAGAACCGGTCAATACCAGAGCGTTCGGCACACGAGGTACGCTCGGCTTCGAACGTATCGTTCGGCATCCCAACCTTGTTCGTCTTGCACCTCCTTCGCTAACATTCTTGAGGAGGTACCTCCGAGGTAGATTGTACCAGATTCAAAGCGCATCACGTTCGGCCACGCGATACACTTTTGGGGGCAAGTGTTTCCTGGAGATTTGACAAGGCAACTGAGTGCTCGGCATTGGTCTCAGCTCGGCATGAAGGACTGCTCGGCATCGAGCAGTACTCGGCGTCCACTAGTGCTCGGCGACAAGAGCGCTTGACATCAACAGGTACTCGGCGTACATGGGTGTTCGGCATCAAGCAGTGCTCGGCATCAAGAGTGGCCGGCATCCAGGAGTGTTCGGCGAAGCACTTGGCACCCATGAGTGTTCGGCGAAGCACTTGGCATCCATGAGTGTTCGGCGAAGCGCACGGCATCCAGTGGGACTCAGCATCCATAGCGTTCGGCATCCGTAGTGCTCGGCAACAACCTATGCTCAGCGTCAGCTAGTGTTCGGCGTCAGTAGAACTCGGTAATAGGAGAACTCGGCTACAAGAGCGCTCAGCATCCCATGGTACTCGGCATCCGGAGTACTCGGCATCCAGAGGTACTCAGCGTTAGTAGAACTCGGCGATAGGATAACTCGGCAATGAGAGCGTTCGGCATTCAGAAGGCATTCAGTATGCATAACTACGCAAGGTAATGATATCATTCGGCCTATAAACATTGGTCGGTCAAGAGCTTCGAACAGAGGTACGTTCGGCTTCACTGCAGCCATCCTACACTTCCCATACATCAGACGAACCATTCAGCACAGGAAGGACCGTTCGGCATGGGAAGGATTGTTCGGCATCAAAGCGTTCGGCGTTCCTGGTTCGGCATGCAGCGACCACTACACTTAGGCTAGAGCGTTCGTCCATCAGCCCACTTGGGAAGTCCAGCCCATCTATGTCTATAAATAGAGGGGCAGGGTCACAGTGAAAGGGATCCTTTTTTGGAGAGAGAACGCTGGGGAGGCTCTGCCATTTTCACGACTCATCTTCTCTACTTAACAACTTCATTCAAGCATTTGATTCACGAATTGTATTTGTAATCAATCATAAGGAAATCAATAAAGTTGAACAAAGTGGACGTAGGCAATTACGCTGAACCACTATAAATTTGGTGTTCTTACTTTCTGCAGTTAGATTAATATTGTCCCCTCTGTTTAATTTACCTTCATCACTTATATCTCTTCACAATCTTTCTCAACGAGGTTAGTGACCAATTTTGGCGCTAACATCGGCATTGTGAGGACATGCAGTTATAACTTTCCAGGCTAATGACAGTGCTTGGGTTTTGTAACTCATAAATTCCTGTATTCAGAGTAACCCTTTGTACTGTTCTTTTGATATTATATGTTACCATATCGTTGTGAGATTCTGATGTTGTGTTCTTCCTAATCTTGTTCTATTCTATTTTTATTTTACCCTAACTTTCTGTCTTTCCGGCACTTGGGTGTCCGGCACACGAATATTGCTGATGTGCTAGTGGCGACATTCGAGGGTCGAAAAGTTGGGTCGTTACATCCATTGACGGATATTATTTTATGTGTTATTCTAAACCAGGTTATTATGTTCTTAATCACAAACTTTAGTACTTTCCCTGATGTTATATTTGATAATGGTTATGCTTCTACCCATTTGGTAAATTAATCGATAGCTATGATTGCAAACTTTGCTCCGCCCTTAGATATGGGCAACGATCCAATTAAGTCAATTCCCCATACAACAAAGGGCTATGGACTTGAGATTGGGGTTAACTCAGCGGGGAGGGCATATTTGGAATTGTTGAGAATCTCTGACATTTATCAAATCTCTTTACGTAATTCACTACATCGTTATTCATATAAGCTAATAGAAACCGTTCCTCGTGACCTTTTTGGCCAATTTTATGCCATTAGAATAATCTCAATAGAACCCTTCATGGACTTCTCTCAATAATTTTGTCCATTTTTCGGACTAACACATCTTATGTAAAGGAACACCTATCGTTTTTTATAAAGTATCCCATCCATCATAATAAAAGTTAGAGCTTGGTGCCTTATCTTTCTAGCTTCTTTTTATCTTCTGGTAGTTTCCCTACTACCAAGTATTTAACAATAGGCATCATCCAATTGTTTTCATATTGGTTATCTATTTTTGTATGAATGGTTCCCTTTAGGTTTTCACCATCATCACTTCTTGGTTCATTTTCCTTTTTTGATAAAGACTAGGTATATATGTCATTCTTTGATAAGTTCATGATATCAGGGGTAATTCTTCTACCCGATTCTCTTTTCCAATGTTGTGGATAATTCGTTTGAATACATTTCATGACTTTTCAATAATCCATATTGAGGTTATGTAAAGATTGGTTTATGATAATCAATATCTTGGAACTTACATACATTGATGTTAATCTATGTTGAAATCCAATAGTTATTTAGGACATTCCATATTAGTGTTACTTCTTTGTTACTATTTGAGATTTTGAAGATAGGACTTTGGCTATTTCATTTTTGGATGATCTTTCTGAGTTTAGACTGAACTCCATAGCCAACAACATTCTTATGTAAAAGTCAGTGTAGTGTTTAATGATTACTGTGTTGGATAATGATTTAACCTCTAATTGGTTGGACGAATAATTAGTTGTTGCTTAAATTTTTCTTCTTTTTAAGTTAAATAGCAGTTTTTCAATTCAGTTAAAGGTTGTGGATTTGAACTGGAGTGACGTTAGATTATAGAGAACTTAGTTCATCTCAAAGTATTACTTTATTTTGACTTGCTTTGTAGCTAATGACTTCTTATCCAGTTTCTCTCTTTTGCCTTACTCTTTATGGGTGGAATGATCCATATAAAAATCCTTTTTGAATCTACTCCCACAGCTCCACTCATTTCTCTTGAGCTTCTTATTATAGATGCAGGATTATTCTTGGTCATGGTATGGTAATATATATCTATCATTCTACTTTTTTTGATGTTCCTTGATCTTAGGTTGGCGCTCATTTACACAGTCGTCATTACCGCTTTATTTCCCATATGTCGATGACGGTGGTTACTTACTCCTCGAATCTTCCCTTTTTAAAAGTAGAAGTAACATCTTTAAACATTAGTATGCTAGAACTATGGGGCAATCCATTAATGGCATTGGATTTTCCTTTCTCTACATATAAGAATTTGTTATCGATACATGAGATTTGAAGATTAAAATCCTACTTTTATACCAATTTGTCCTTTCGACTGTTCGAAACCATGGTTTTCTATAAGGATTCCTCTGTCTTTCAACTTCTCAAAAACTAGTTGAACAATTAAAGAAATCTGATGCCTCATGTAAGGGATTCTGTATCTATTTTTCAAAATCTGAATTCTGGCCTTTAAATCGCATAAGCTATTTTTGCGATTAGCCACTCTTTTTTGGTCAATATTGGTAATATGCAATTTCTTTTTAGTAAATTTTAAAGTAAAACATCCTTGGCTTAAATTATAGCTATCGTGATAAAACCTACATAATATTGTGCAAATTACTTTTGAAATAGTAATGTGCAAATTTTCTTAAATTAACGGAATATTCAATTGCAATTAAACGCCCAAAATTCTTTCTTTTGGACAAATAGGGTTTAAAAGTGAAAATATTTATCAAAATAAAGGGTGATTTGTATTATCCCACCTTTTTTGGTTGGGTAATTGATTAAAGAAAATCATGGAACTTTGAAGAGTGATTTTTCAAAAAACTAGAGGGCTATAAAAATAAACCTTCTAGAAATTGATCTAATAGGAGGGTGTGGGGATATCTTCGACTTTAGAAGTCATATCAATTACCATGTTGGGAATGGCAAGCTTGGACTATAGAAGTCAATATGCTTAAATCTGCCTTCCTTTCATTTAGTTTCATCACGATCTTTACTTGTTTTTGGCTCTGTCTTACCCTTAATCGTCTTGATTTGGTCAAGATTGGCCTCAATTCTTCTAGCATTGACGATATATCCTTTGGTATGTAACCCCTAGATTCTTCAGCTCAAAGGGCATGATTTTGTAGTAGTAAGTTCCTTAATCTGTTACAAAACCTGTGTCTTCTTCATTTGATTTGAACATAGGGATTTGATTATATTCTGAGTATGCATCCATAAAAGATTACAGCTTATGTCCTTATGTGGCATCAACCAATGAATCTATTCTAGGTAAAGGATAGCAATCTTTGGAGCATGCCTTATTTAGATCAATGTAATCAACATACGGTCTCCCTTTTCCTTTTGACTCTTTAACTTGTATACGATTAGATGACCACTTGGGGTAAAAGACTTTTCTAATGAGTCCAATCTCAAGTAACCTTTAACTAATTCCTTATTAGCCTGAATTTTATCAAACTGCCTTTTCTTTTGTCGAATAGGGAACATATTTGGATCTGTATTTAGAGTCTGGCTCACAATTGTTGGATCTATCTTGACCATGTCCGAGTGAGTTCCGACGAACACATCTTTGCTAAACCTTCCTTCTAACGCCGAAATGTTAAACCAGAAATTGGCTCAACACCCGAGATGTTTAAATAATATAATATTATTTAGAATGGCCCTACAATGCCCATGGACTTTTAGTATGGTTATGAAATTTTTTGAAAGTTCGATTCATATGTCCAAGGGTAAAATAGGCAAGTCACGTAAATGTTTAATAATCCATAGGCGATTCACATAAGTCACGGTCCTTTGTTCACGTGTCAATAGAAATGATAGTCAATATGCAAAATAATATTTAATTTAGACAAGGGATTAAATGGCCTTGTCTTATGTGTAAGTCTAAGTCCGAGTAAAAAATTAGTCATATGCACATCCATAATTCGATAATAGTCAAATATGCATAATTCAAGGAAAATTGGCTATGCAAAATTGTTCAAGTCCTTTGTTCGCACAAGTTTGAAGGATTATAATCGATTCTTGATTTTCTCCAAATTTATTTAGGGTTCGTAATTCTTTAAATTGAGGGCGAGAGAGGGAAGGAAAAAATTCACCCCAATCCAAGAGGTTATGGAGATCTATTTATAGTGGTTGCGGTAGGTGGGATGGCTGACACATGTCCACTAAGCTAGATACTCATTATCCTTTATGCATTGTCAATACTCGTCATCCCCTTTACATTATCAATATTCGACATCCCTTTTGTATTGTCAATGCTCGACATCCCGCATCTAGGTATTTACTCGATAGTCTTCATGATGCTCGGTAATATCTATGGTTGTAGATGCTCGATATCCTTTGCTAATGTTAAAGCCCATCATTCTTGTTGAAGCCCGACATTACTTGTTGCTTAGAAATTCTTTACAACAGTCACTGTTGTAAAGGCTCGAAAATAGCTACTACATTTGAGGCTTGTTTTCCTATAGAGATTCGATATCCTCCACTTGTAGTTAAGTGCTCGATACCCCTTAACAATGCAACATCCTTTATAGATTCAACATCTTTTGGTAATTAAATGTTCGATACCCTCCTTCGGATGTGGGCTACACATCTTCATGCTTGGCACACTTTATGCTTACATACTCGACATGCTTTCTCATTTATAAGCTTGGTATCTTCTAGAAACTTGATATCCTTCTTTAATGTTAGATGTTTAATATTCCCATATTTGGTGATGTTCTTTGTTATAACAGCTCGACATACTCTTAAGCTTGAGATGTCTTATATTTACAAGTTCGACAACATTATCATTTTATAGACTCGATATCACCTCTTTGAAACTACTTTTATGTTTACAGGCTCGATGCCATTTCTTTAGGTTATAAAGTCTTGAAGTCCTTCTTGCCTTTGAATTTGATATCCCTTGTGGCTTTATATCTTCATGTTTGATGCTTGCTAAGTTTATTGACTTGGAAGTTCGATGTATAATCATAGATTTATTAACTCGTCATTCATTTATAAGCTCGATATGCTTTCCTTAGATGCTCGATATACGTATTTGTAGTAACACTATCTTCCATTACTTCCATATACTCTTGTTCATTCTCTTAACATAGTAGTCAGAAAAATATATGAATAACACCCCTCGTTTCATGTGACGTGTTTGAACAGTGTAAGTGATTGCTTTGCTACAAAGAAAATTGATGAGCAAACCTGATGTTATGAAAATATTCTTTATGCTAATCTAACAATCCAAATTAACTTGAAACACTATAGATACCAAACTAATGAAACCCTAATTCTTAATTAAAAGATTTACAGTAACCAAACTCTTCCAAAATTTTATCTCAACCCTACACCCCAAAAAATTCTTATAAATCAAATCAATTCAACCTAGAAGAATAGAAGCACCTAAATCAAGGTAGATCAAGGCGGAGCTATCTATTTGGGAGGCGATTCTCAAGCACAAGCGATAGAAAGAGCATAAACATGAGGTGAGTGGGCACAAATTTAGTAAGATGATTATTGTAGTTAATTTTAAACTATTTCAATTGATTTAGTATGTTAGAGAATCCTAAATTGAATATGTTAAATTTAAATTGCAAAAACCCAAATTTTACTTTGAGACTGGTCGACCTAGAAACCATAGTGGTTGATCGATGTCGGTCGACTGGAGGGTATAAGCAGTCGATCGTTCATAATGAAAATTACAGAACTGAACCTTGGCCTTAGATCCAAAGTTATAAATAAAAAAATATATAAATTGTTAATTATTGGAGGCCTATTTAAGGGCAATTGTACATATGTTTGGACTTGTAGGGAAGCTAGTTCCTAGAAGCAGACGCTAGATCGTGGTGGTGTTGGATGATTATTATTTACACAATTTAGGATCGAGTAATCGATTGGAGGCAATGTATTTTTGCAAATGGCACTCACAGGAGGTTCCAATGGTGGACCTGCAGCTGGCACGAATACTTGATGGAGCAGGTTTGGCACAACGAGAGGTCCATGTATGCATGATTTCTGACGCACGTTGTACAGTTCAAATGGAGGACCCGGAGTGTGCAATAAGAGGCCAACACTACGATCGAGAGGTAGAAACGGATGTAGATGATATGACACACCAACGAGTCGTCATCTTGGGTTCTTCCTCTTAAGGCATACTGAAAGGGGAATCATTTCCCAGTACCCTAGTGGTTGTGATAGTAGTGAGAATTTAGTCCCACAATAGCCTAGTGGCGATGTTTCATTATTAGTAGCCAAGGGGGCAGTGTTTCCATGTTTAGTAGCGGTGTTTGCATGTTCAATAGCCTAGTGGAATTGTTTACATTGAGAAGCTCTAGGAGCGGTGCCGACCATTAGACATGAGATTTGATCCTTAGTTCGATCCATTGTATTAGCCTACATAAATTATAGTGTAGGAATGTATTAGACAAGAAACTTTAGGAAACGCACCCTAGGAATTCATGGACATTTGAATCACACCCTATATCATCTAGAGTAGTATTTGATCATCACATATTAAACTTGTACTCATTCATAGGACTTTTGTCTGACCCTCTCTCTCCTTCCCATTTTCCCCCACTACGGGATGATAGGTTAGTAGTTGATTGGGCATAATACATGGAGAAAGGAGCTTCACTTGGGAGTTCTCACATTCTTGTTGTCCATCATGTAGTTTTTTATTGTATTAAAAGTTTGTAAAACATATGTTGTGCTTTGAAACAGTGTAAATGGCAAATAAAGTATTTTGGAGACTATTTTTCTAAAATGTCTTTTTTTCAGTACTTATATTTTAATTATTTCCGCTGTGAGATCTAAAAGTGTAGAATGTCTTAGAACTTACCCTTATAACCATGCTCTATATTGTTTAGAAAACCTACCAGCTCACATTTCTCGACATGACACGAGTCCAAAAGTCACATAGGATTTAGATAGGTGTGTCGGGAAGTGTAGGTTATTACAAAAGGTAAATATGATTTAAGGTGCGGTTGGGATAAAGAGAGTGAATAGTCACTTCTGGTTCATAAAGAAACATCGAAAATGAGAATTGTAATAATAATATTTGATACTTAATATTGGAATGAGAAATACGATTTCTATTCCAAAATGTATTTTCATATAGAAAATTATTTTCTATGAAATTTATTTCTTTGAGTTTAAGATATTTGATCAAAGAACTCTCCATTGTAAACTAATTGCTATATATGTAACAAATAATCTATATTAAGTAGATGATGGACCTTCAAATTCAGTACTCTATTATAATAATAGCGGAAATAGTGTGAGAGTGCTATGAAACACTTACCGATTATATCAAGTTAGGAAAACTATTTTCATAAATTGTACTGCACATTATTTATAAAATAATGGCTATTTTTGGTATCGAATGAAAAATAGACATAGTTATATTTCAATGTGAATATACAAATATTCGTTGTGGAATAAAACTATAATGTGTATTTGTTTTCACAACAAAAGTGATGCATTGAAAAATACAGAAGTATTTAAAATTATTTACAATTATTTTGAAAATATAGACTAAGACGTAGTTTTGAGAAATATTTATTATATTATTATGAACCTTATGATACTGGTTAATTATATCTCAAACAATTAAGGGTAATGCACCTATTTAGTGGGAGCATTATAGGAGTCGATGAACTCTTCGGATTGATACATACTGATATATGCAATCGCAAGTCTATTAATATCTAAATGGTTCCATGTACTTCGTTATATTCAACAATGAGTTATCATCGACATGGATACGTTTATTTTGTAATGACCCAGAATTTGACCACATTTTTATATGGATATTTAATCAATCTTTAAATTAAAAAAAATTCCAACTTAATGCTATTTTTTTTTTAAATATCTTTTAAAACTTGATCGTAAAATCCGTGATTTACAATATTTATTTGAATGCAATATTGTTTGGATATCGTTGGTTTGATTTTTAACTAAGAAGGAGATTTTCTTACCATGCACACATAGCAACCCCAAAATTGCACGTATAAATAAGATACATATTCGACGAATGATTCAACATATTCTATGTCCAGTATACTTCAAATATTTTGGTTAATTATAATTGTTGGAGTAATATGTTTTGGGTTTCAAATAACATATCCATGTGTTTATCCATCATAGATAGTGATGATGTTACTTCCCTAATCATGCTAAGCTGCACACATCTACAAGTAATGATTCAATTTGGCTATGTTAAGTCACAGGATATGGTTTTGAGGCTATGTTAAGTCACCAAAATATATAGGCTTTAGGTAATATGCAGGCAATGATTTCATTGCTCTGTTAAGTCACAAAAACAGAGATTTAGTTCTCAGTGTATGGTAAAAATCAAAAGATAGGATTAGGTCTTTACTCCTCTATAAAATGAACTGACGTATATCATTTTCCCTATTTTTCTTCTCATTCTTCATTCAGTTCTCATCTCCAGTAGTAGCAGTCTTTTTGAAGGCAAGAACTGTGGGTGACTTCTCATTTTCAATACTCTATTTTGAATTTTGTAAATCACTCGATAATGGAACTAATGATTCAAGTATAAATGAATGTTTAAAATGAAATGTCTATGCTTTGGGAAGTATGACCATAGATCATAACAAGGTATATAGAAACATTAATTCATGTTGCATCTATGACATTCATAGTAAGGTTGAAATTCATACTTTCCCCCTTTAAAAGAAATCATATCATCCTAAACACTCAAATTTAGCCTCGACTATCTAAATGAAAGTTGTTTGTATTCTCCGCTAGTAAATTTAGAAACTAACGGCACTGATTTTCGTTAAGTATCGACGAAGAACTCACCAAAAAACTAGAAGTGGGAAAAATAGCATCGAAACTTTGAAAAAAAAATTCTCTCAACTCGATGCAAATCACTCGACCCTGTCTGCGCCATCGAGTTTGTATTGGAGAAAGAGATTTTTCATGTAATTTTGGCGACAATCCAGGATAATGATTGGCGATCTTCAAAACTAAGGCTCGAGATAGATTTTGATTCGGCCATCGATGCTCGAATTAGAGATTAAATAAGTGATCAGGATGGAGAGATGCGCGTGCGGTGATTTTTTGGTGGAATTCAGCCAAAAAATTGTTGTGACCTGTAGTAGCTTGGACGAATGGAAATGGTAGAGGGAGCGGACAATTAGCAACTAGGTGGAAGAGGACGAGCGCGGGAAAAGAGACTCGATGGTGGAGAGAAGTGGAAAGTTTGTGAAGTGAATTGGTGGTGCACGTGCACACTTGTTGCACGGCCATGGCTGTGCACAGGAAATGTGAAATGAGAGGGAGAAGAAGAAGAGGGGGTTGGGTTAATTTCAATTGTGGGCTCGGTCTATCTAAATAAATAAATAATTTTAAATTTATAAATTAGAAACTTTAAATCTCAATGACGTGTTCGTTTTAAGTTTGGTCGACATGTGGATATTTGCGTTGTGATCGTGTTGACGAGCACTACGCCTTCATGTAATTTGTTGGTTAATGTGGAGCAGTGGGATTTTACGACACATTAAAACCCCTGTTTTTAAATCATGCCGATTCAGTTAGTCGTGTAATTTATTTAATTTCATGTATGGTTACGTTATGATAATGATGTAGCAAGATATTGGTGTTGAGTATGACCCTCATATATAGTGAGTGAGACCCAAAGTTGAAATATGCAAATTAAGTGGCTTAGAAACCCTTTTTCGAACATGGAAATATTAAGTTGGATTTTAAAAGTCCAAATCCTTAAGTGGTTACACTTAGTACTTTTGGAAGATAATTTCATTCTTAACTAATGGTTTTAAAGGATATGGTTAACATTAATTATTTGGCAAATGATTAATTAATGAACTAGTTAAGAAGTTAAAGGGATTATTAACACTTAATCACTAGTTAATGAGGTTAAGTGTACTTAACGTCAATAGATTAAGTTAATTGTTTTACTTTAAGGTTAATACTTGATTAAAATTAATTGGAGAGATTGAAAGTTAATGAATCATTATTCAGGAATAGTTACCCAAAGTTAATTACTATTTAAAAGTAAATTGGTTTTTAAAAGTAATTTATTATTATAATAAAATTGTTAAGATTAATTTATTATTATAATAAAATATAGTTAAAGGTAAGTTAAATTATCAATGTTGTTTAAGGAAATTGATTGATAGTGTTTTTAAAAGATAGTTATTAGAGTATTGTTAAAGTTAATTAATAATATTATTAACGATGCTTTAAAAGCTGTTAACTAAATTTGAAGGTTACACGATAATATTATTACTCTATTAAAGTAATTATCATTATATGAGATATAATATAACCTATTTAAAAGGTTTATTATTATTTTATGGATGGTTTTAAAGTTAATCATTTTATATAAATAGTTGGATATTAATAAAAGGGTTTTATAAATGGATTGGAGGTTTATCAAATGTTTGGCAAATGGATTTGCATTTTAAACAAGGAGGTTTCAAAATGAAATAAGATTTATAAAAAGGATTATAGAAGTTAATTATAACAGGAGTTGGGGTTTGAGTTTCTCGAGGCTGACCCTTTTAAAATGATAGTATGGAACATCTGTTCCACACTTAACACCGAAAGAATAGTGTTGAGAGTTATCCTTATCTTCAATTCAAATAATGTGGTTAAAATCCTTTTAAAGGAAGTTGGAAGTAGAAAACCTTTGCAAATGTCCTGCAAGGATACTTATCTAAATGGGATGAGTATATGGATGTTTTGCTAAATCTGGGAAAAATCAAATAAATGGAAGCGATTTAAGGCTTAGTGAATGATGTGGGAGGTTAAATCTCTAAATTGTGTTGTGTGTTTATTTGATAGTTAAATAATCGACTATCAATATTTGGCGAGTTTTGACTTAGGAGGTGGAATTGTATATTCAAGTTTTCTAGTGAGGACTCGGATACTTACTTCTAAAAGAACCAAGAATGAGTCAACCAGAAATTATTGGTTGTTGGTACACAGAGACCGGAATCGGATTTATATATCTGAAAACCATTCCAAACCAACATGTACGTTCGAGTGGAAGACATCTTGATGGTAATTGAAGACGATGCTCATTGAAGTGCAAGGGCTACTGCTACTAGTCCCGAGGGTGATTCCAAAATGGATGTTGTAGAGTTAGTGCCTTCGATTTCGTTCAAACCTAGAATGAAATTGTATGGATGAATATTGTTGGAATTGCATTGACGCCTGGAGGGTAGTGTTAGCATTGCAAGATGGATTGCTATTCAGAAAGGTAAAACGTAGCCTCAAGCCTCAACAACCGGGAATGACTAAAACAGGGGATATGTAGCAAGGCTATGTTGATCGAACCCACTAGGGTATATTATCACCCTTTTAAATATATACACAATCATCAATGAATTCTTGTACGTAGGAGCGCTCGATTAAAGGTTGCAAAGCAACCGGGGTGATGATATATTCGGCACTATCCAGCAAGGGGTTGGCCTATCCTATATTGGCAGGGGTCTTTAGGTACGACCTCGGTATATTTTCTAAAGGTATACTTTGGCGGGCGGTACCGCAGTGGCCCATTCATTAGTTGGGATCCAATCTCTAATACGTGCCTTACGTTTTCGATTATAGAGCCTATATGTTGGAATGTGAGATGCAAGAATTTCAGCTATTTTATCTATTTACTTTAAACCCTAGACACTAATATAATATCGCTAGATTTTAATATAAAATGTTTTGGTTATCGTAAGGTAAAAACCCGTCCATATTTATGTGCCACGTGGTCTTACGGGATACCCTTGTGTTGAAAAGTTTTCGAATGTAGAAATCAGTTTGGTTGTTACCTGTTATCAAGTTTTACTCACGCTGGTTTACCAAACTTACAAGGGCGTTATTCCATTTAATGCTCGAAGGCTGAGCATATTTCCCAAGTTTAGTTGGATACTTTGGAGCTAGAGAGGAGCTGGATGGTCAAGATGTATACCCGTATTTGCTTTTATCTTCCGCTGTCTATGTTCCATTTGTTGTTCTTCGTTCCCGTCTGTATTTATCAGCAATTGTAAGGACAGACTGTTATAACTATCCAGACTAATATGGATTAGTGTATTTTAATGTTGTGTATATAACAAAGATGTTTCATTTTGATAAAGATCGTTGTTCTATTATGTATTATCTGTTGTGTTGTAAGGTTTTGTGATGTTTAGTTCCTTTGTTCCTTCTATCTATCTTCTATTTTCACCCCTAATGATCGGTATTTCCGGCACTTGAATGTTCAGCATGTAACACAAAGGACTACTTAGTGTCAATTTTCAAGATTCGAAAATCCAGTTCGTTACATATTTGCTACACATGTATTATGTTTATGGTTAACTCATATAATATAAAATGAAAGTAAATAAAATAACCTGCAATAAAATAAAATGATTCGATTTGATCGCATATGTGAGTGTATTGGAAAGAGTTTCGAACGTACTTAAAAATGAATAAAGATTCAACCTCAAAAGTCACTCCTTACTATGATACATAATGATGTATCGATAAGGAGTAATCAAACTTTGTGGATAAAGTATGATTAATTGTTAATGAAGCTAAGTTAACTTCTTTCAATAAGGTCATGTACTTAAGAGTAATACACAAGGTTAAAATTAATATCATCCAAAGAATAGTTTACAAAACCATACGAGATATGGGTTTATAAGAAACTCCTACATATCCTAGGCCAAGGAGTGAGCAAGTTGTGTGAGTCGAAAGACTGCACATAATAATTGTATGCAAGGGATTTGTATGAATCGCCCAAAAGAATTTTGGAAACGATGGTCATTAGATAACTAATTTATATTGTGAACATAAATATATTGTGAACTAATGCAAAATCCGTTTATATAAGGCAATTCATAAAATTCTTATGAATGCCATTCCATTGCACTAAGAAACAACTGTTGTTTCATGAAATACCAACTTTATAGAGAAGGAATTTATTTAAGAAATTATTAGTATAAAATGAATTTGGATACAATCCGATGATAAAACCGATTACAAGGAATGAAATGAAATTGACTGAACCTAATGAACACAATAAATTAGAACATCAAACAAGTATTCTTATACATTAAAGAGAAATTGTGAGTTTCTTGTCAATGTCAAGAATAAATAATCACCAATTGTTTAATTAAACATTAAGAGTATTAACTCTAAGGTGTGGTATGATTCCCAGATCTAAAATAGATTCCAAGTACATTATCAAAATATGATTTTGATGATTATACCCAAAGGGTTACGATCAATTGGCCATAAATGTCTCTTTATGAGAAAGACAAATGCAGTTGGAATATAGTGAGCCACATTGATAAAAATAATACGGTGAATTTCATTTGTTGGATTAACGTATCAAATTCACCGTTCGATGTGCTTAAGTAGGTTCGGATCTTACTTATAATATATCGCCTAGTATGACTTTATGTTTTGGTATATATGTGTTAAAACAGAAAGTTTTGAATTTATACTTAGAATAGTATGTTTGCACATAACAACCAAGCGTCTCGAAGTCATTGAGGACAATATTGAGTTTGTGGGTTTTCGGATATGATCCGAGAAAAAATAATAGATTCTAGAAAGCATCAAAATTGAACAAAATGTTTTGATAGATGTATCAAATAGTTTGATTATCAGTCAAAATGCAGAGAAAGCGGGTGCTCATATGAAAGAACGTTAAAAGGTACAAAGGTATTTCTAAACCATAAGTAAACATCACACCATGGATTGTTAACAATGTACTTGTGTTAAAATCAGGTTTAGTTGTTTTAATACTCAATGTTGGATTTGTAAATAATGTTTTTATAGTAAGTATAAAAGATATTGGGAATGTCCCAAATAATATGCAAGGACACCTTATTAAAATGTTTAATACGGAACATGTAAGATGGATTACTTATGCATTGGCAATTGGAATTAACATACATGTTATATTGTCTACGATATTGTAATTTTTTATGTATTTGAAAGATGAAGAAAATATCAAATCCAAATTGATATCACTAAATGGTTGTTTAAGGTGTGTATTTATGTACTAGAGAATTGTTCATAGAAACAATGAACTCCTTATGAAGGGGTATTCAGACTTAAATTGCATAAGTGATATTGAGTATAATATGTCAATAATAAATTCAAGTTAAGAATTTTTAAGTTGGAAACGTTCCAAACAGAAGAATGGGGTCGATTCACTTAAAAAGTCTAGGTACATCGCATTTAGTAGCGCCTCAATAAAAACAATGTATATAAATATAAATGCACAAATTTTTAACTGAGCTGACGGTGATTCCAAATGTTGCCATAACATTGTTATATGATAACAATGTCACGATATAGTTCTAACAGAACTTAGAGCTCACTAGAAGTCAAGAAACAAACTCTGAATTGTTCTACATGATAAAGGTAGTTTATCAGCATAGGAGGGAGTTAATTGATAGAGTAGATGATTAAAACATATTACCATGCCCGTTCACTGAGGGATTGACTCGATTGGTTTTGAGAAAACTAATTAGAGAAGTTAGAATAAGGTTCCATGACTGAACTTAAGTGCAAATGGGAGATTGATAGAGTTATGGGTATGCCCTAAGGGCAATTTTGTAATTAGCTATATATATCTAACTCGATAACCAATCTTGTACGAAGTAAAATGTGTTTTCTTCTTATTATATACTTGGTATAATGTGTTGTATTAATTAATAAATTTAATTAAAAGTATATTTAATTGGAAATCCATAAATGGTATATTTTGAGATAGTAGCTACAAAGTGTTGTAACCGTGAGTAATTTAAAAATGAAAACAAATATACTATTTTAAATGTTCCAAGTTAAGATGCATCGAGATTAGATATTGATGTATCCACTAAGACTAGAGTACATAACCCTCTCCAAATGTTAGGTAGTATAATACTCATGACTGCTAGGGGCACCAAGGGGTTACGTACTGATAGTTAATGGACAACTATGGAATGACTCACTCGATAGTTTTATGTTGGTTAATATAACTTAAGTCAAACAGAAAATATCGATGGGACTGATTTTCACTGTTCTCTCAACTTGAGACTATTGTAGATCTTCAATATGAAAGCTGTTTATCGGCCAATTTCCTATCAGATTAGAAAATAGCCAAAAAAATATAAATTAAAAACAACCACAAGAACACAACGTACAATTCTAGTACGTGGCGAGTACGGGTCGATCCGCAGGAATTGTATTGATTTTAAAATTTCTATTTAATCAAATTAACCAAAGAGTTTGAAAATTGTTTTAAGATAGAGAAAATGCAAAAACCAACTACTGCAAAAGTGAATGAAAACTATGAGATTAAAAGAAAATTTAGAGACAAATCCACTCTCATCATCACATAAATCAATATAACATGAAATTATGATCTCTCTTTTGGTCAATAGTGAATTTAGTTGATATGTTTATCATAAGTACAGCCTATTTGTGCTATTAATTAGCCCAACATAAACCATCAAACTTTAACATACCCTCTAAACTCACTTAGCAACTCTCATGAAAATGATAATAAACTAAAAATAAAATCTATTTTAAGCATGGCTTATTTACTATTGAATTAGTAACATAAACCATCAAATTTTGATTCTAAATCCACTTCCATAACCAAATCAATTAGTTAGATGATGATGTAAATTGTGTTTATTTTTGTTTAAGCATAGCCTATTTGGTATCAACAACATAGGCTATCAAATTCAAAGCTAAAACAACAAAGTTTAACCACATCAAACATTGTCATTAAGCATAAAAAGAGATAACAAGTTATCAAAATGTTGAATCTACATGATTAAGAGAGCTTCATTGCCCCTAAAGTGAAGGGGTTTAGCTTCTCATATTTGTTATCATTTCAACAAATGTAGAGTTCAACATGAAACAAAAACAAGAGGAAAACGAGAGCAAATTAAAATAAAATGAGAGCTAATCTACCTGCATAAAATAAAACTAACTATTAACATGAAAGGAAAAGAGCATGTAAATAAAAAGAGCAAGAATTAACATTGCGTAAAAATAAATTATATAAAAGAAGAAAATGGCTAAGTAGCCATGAAATAGAAGAGAGTTTATATTTATTTTTGAGCCTAAAACTAAACTAACTAAAGAGGAGGCTAAGAGCTTAATTACACGAACATATGGGGTATTTATACAAGCCTAAAACCCTAATCCATATTTTTGGGGACTACCCAAAATACCCATGAGGAAGTGTGGCTACCAAGTTGTCATTAGCAAGAGCTTAATCCTTCATTAAATGTGCATGTAACTTTTAGCTCCACTAACATGTGCATTAGCTCCTAATTGTAGATCAAGTAAGTGGGTATGTGGGGTCCTCCATGTTGTATGAAATGATTTATTTCCATCTTTATTTGTTTCATTCTCTTGTGCATGCATGAATACATGAAGCCTCTTGTAATTTCCATTTAATTTTTCTACAAATAAAAATAAAATGTGCAAATAAATATTCTCAAAATTAACATATGCACAAAAATGACCATTTTGCCCCTATATGAAGATGAATATATGATGATTTGAAAATAATTGAAATTTTGGTTTAAACATGTTAAAATACCCTATATGCTCATTTATTTAATTAAATTAGATTAAATATGGTAGTAAAAATATGCAGTTTACGTGCACATCAAATACCCTCACACTTATCTTTTTATTCGTCCTCGAATAAACTAAAACTAAGATAAATCTGTTTTTGTAGGAAACACGATTGAATTGAGGCGTATGCAACAAGCCGTTAAACCTCTAGGTGTCCCTAGTAGGACGAGTGTTGTCTCGTGAAGGTTTTCAGCGAATACTACACACAAAATCCAAATGCAAAAATATTCCTAAATGCAAGATTTATTTACAATGATATGGATGTAAGTTTTTGGAAAATATTTACAAATAAAGAATTTACTTTCAAATTGACACGAATAAGTTAAATACACATTCTGGTCATTATCATGAAATTTAAGTCCTTATACTTGTCAAAATTTCCAATAAAAATTAAGTTATCATCACAAATAGACTCTAGTTTGGCTAGTTGTTTCGGATGATAACATAGTGCAACTATGAGATGGATCCTTAGTTGACTATCAAAGTTTTCAAAGTGGTATCTTCATTTCTTTCGAATAACATGTTAAACCAAATAAGTAAAAAATAGTGCTTGGATTTTAATTGCTTACTCTCTCTTATTCAAAAATTTTATTGATATTAACAATATTTACATATGCCTAACTTAGATAAACTGAGGCCAGATATATCACCCATGCACTGCCTTTCGGACTTAGGTGAGGGGAATATAGAGCGTGGCGAGTGAACACACAAGTGTGTACACCTGTCGACTGTAGGCATTATTAATGAAAGAATTTTTATATACATACACCTAACTCAGATAAACTGAGGCCAAATATACTGATCGTGCACTACCTTTCGGGCTTACGTGAAATGGGTACAGAGCATGTCGAGTGTACACACTTGCATGTTAACACATGACTCTAGGTGTTAATAAAATATATACATATATACAAATATATATATATATATAGTTTTTTTGTTATACATATATTTTTTGTTTTTTTTGAAGAGAGAGTTTTGCAAAATCATCTTAGCACCATTTAACTTAGAAGATAAAAAATGTTATATCATTTTCTTTAAATTCACCGCCTTTTTAAACAAAGATTTTCCATTAGAATATACTTCATAATTATCACATGTGAACCTTCCTATATACTAGTTTAACCAGAGTTTCTTGTAATCAAACTTTATTTTTATTTTTGTTGAGATAGATAAATTTTTAGAAATTTCAATTTAATAACCAAAATCATATATTTATCCTATAGTGTTTTTTTTCAAAAGTAAAACAAAATTATAAAATGAAAATTTGTTTTGAGGTTTTTTTAAAATTTTGAGTTTTGGAATGAAAATGCAAAAAAATAATCCATGAAAAATCAAAAATGAAGATGAGACTTCCCCCACACTTGATTTTGACTGTGTCCCTACAGTCAACCGAAGTGAAAAGAGAAAAAATAGAAATATAACCTATATTTATATGAAAATCAAAAGCTTATTATTTACACGACATCAGAAAATATATCGTTAAAACGTAAATGAAACGATCTTCTGAAGACCAATTCATTTGTCTCGACAAGTATGAGAGACACAACTTAAGCACCACCAAACCATAAAATGTTTCAAAGTTGAATGGTGATTTGGAAAAACAAATTTTGTTTTATTAAAAATCGTGCGAGTTGTTTATTTTCGATGATTTTTAGTTCAAGGTTATTTTCACCAAATTGAAATTCAGACTTATCATTGAAAACTTCTTCAGAATTATTGATTTTAAAATCAAAATGGTGATTTAAATCTCCCCCTTCGAAATTTGATAGCTCATCTTCGAAAAGTCCAAAAAAATTATGTTCACAAAAATCATCTTCCTTGGTCGAATTATACACAACTTCATTGCATATATCAAGTTCAAAGTTGCTGTATTCAAATTTTCAAAATCGAAAAAACGAAGATCGAATTTTAAATTTGATTCCACGCTCTCAAAAGAATTGAATCCAACTCAATTACCGCATTTTCAACAAATTCATTAAGATTTTCATTTTCACTTTCAAAAGTTGTTATTTGAAAATCGTTAAATTTGGTAAAAGATGGATTATTATTTGACTCGTCACACGTTGGGATTTGATTTTGTTTCTCACGTTTACTCATATATGTTTCAAACAACAAATTCGTGTAATCTTTATGAATTTCGTCCATTTGCTCAACAAAGTTAAATTTATAATTATTAGTTTGAAATTTTGCAATTTGAACTTGTTGAGAATGAAAATTATCAATCGCATCGTAGTTGAGATTATTTCCATTGCCAAAATCATTTAAACAGTTGTTTCCATTTTGATTTTGAATTTCATTTTGGAGTTCGAAATTGAATTGGCATGGGTTATAATCGAAATCATTTGAATTTTGCAGTGAATTCAAAATTTGATTATTTTGAAATCCTTGACTTGAGTTATTGCACAAATATGAATTACACAAATCACTTATCATTTGATTTTGTTGTATAAAGAGTTCAAGTAAAGACGAAATCGTTTCAATACTATTTTCAAGATTTGATGGTCGGCCATCATTTTGAAAATTTTGTGGTTCAAAATTTGAATTGTTTGTACAATAGTTGTCATTAAAATGTCCATAAGAATTTAGTGTGAAATTATATGGATTATATTAATTTTCACAACTATTGTAAAATTCCGGTAAGTAAGAAAATTCGAACATTTTCAAAATGTTTTTTTTTCATAAAGGAAAAATATTTACCAAGGAGAATTTATTTTTCAAAAGGGAAATTTGATTTTTGTTTTGTTTTTTTGGATTTTCAATTTTATTTTTTTTTGAAAATATTATTTTTTTTGGATTTTTGCTTAACAAAAACTAACTTCAATTTTTTTTTTTGGATTTTTAATTTAGATTGAAAATTTTTCAAAGGATTTAAAAACTAAGTTAAGAAATATTTACAATTTTTTTTAGTTTTGGCTTTTGAATAATTTTTTTTACATATGCATGAACTAATGCAATTAAATGAATGCGAAGGACTTAATTACAAATTTTCTATCCTAAGTAGCTCCTAACCCAAAATTGTATAATCATAGTTTGTCTTAATCCAACAAGATAGTTCTCAGCCAGGTAACGAACATGATTTATCGGTGCACCATAAATCACTGTAGCAATGCGGCCAAAGGTTTAAGTACCTTCAGAGAAACAATAAGTATAATATTTACGAATAACCACAATATTTATAACTGATCATTGCTCTACCGTAGCCTAGACACCAAGAAATTAAATTGTCGAAAGAGGACAACTTGTCAATATACAATTAAGCCCTATGTGAGCTCGTGACACCCTTAAGATGTCTAACCGTTATTTTTAGTCAAGTTCTAAGATGAAATGCAAAACAGAAATTAAACATGTATTCACAATTCAACTATGAATGAATTTTTTTTTAAAATGCAAGCAACCAATAATGCAAATCAAAATAAAAACAAAAGATAAGGGCACGATACCAGAGCGTGCGGAATTATTAGCAAATTTATTTTTAAGCAGCGATTTTTTTTATATATCGCAAGCAAGCAAAGCAATTAATTAGCAAGTAGTTCCTCCTTTTTGATTTTCTACAACCTGAAATTAAAAACATGATATATACATGTTTTTTTTAAATTTTCTTTATATATATCAAAGAAGAAACTAAAACAAAAAAAAAATTATACTAAAACAATTGAAAACACTTGTTGCTTTTTTTTAAAAAAGAATATAATAAAAGAAAACATAAAACAAAGGAAAAACAAAACTAAAAAAATTTGTAAAACAAAGGAAAACCAAAACAAACTCACTTTTTTTATTTTAAGCAAAACAAACCCCTTCACAAAATAAACAAAACAAAACAAAATATATATAATAAACTAAACAACTAAACAAAGAAAATTATACAAAATAACATAACTAAACATAAATACAACCAGGCCCAATAATAAGCCCAATACCCGAATACCCTCCCTAATTCTCAATTCACTCTGTTAAACTGAAACGAACTATTATCAAATGATTTATTTCACCCCCAAATTACCGTAAATAAATAAAAAAAAATTGAAATCCACTGCAAATCGAATTCGCTTTTGTTCGAATATTTGGGTTCGACGGCTCTTATTGAGGAGATTGGATTGGGAATTTGAAGTTTGGGTTCGAGGATTGTTGATTCGAAGCCACAAATTGGATGAGGTAATGTTTGGCGATTTCTAGAGGCTGGAGATTGGATGAGGGAAAATCGTGAATTGGTGTGAGGTCAGTTGGTACGTGGGTGTTTGAGTTGTATGGGGCAGTTTTCTTTGGTGGGAATAGGAAGGTGAGATTTGTACTATCAGGTGATTTGTATGGCAAGTAAGTGTGTTGTTGATTGAGGTTGAACTGGGTGGTGGAATCTGTTGAAGGACAGAGGAAGTTCTGGAAGAGAAGGAGATTGGCAGCAAAGGAGGGTAGTTGAAATTGGTGAAGGGGAATGTCAGTGCATAGTAGTTGACTGTTGATGTGGTTTGTAGTGAGTTAATGGTAGGGGGAGAGGATGAAATGGTTGAGGTTGACGGTGGTTGAGTATGAGCATTGGTGGTTGTGTTGAGGCCTGATGGTGAGTGTTAAAAGGTGCAGTTGTGATGAAAGTGTGCAGGGGGAAGGAGGTTGACTGTGGATGGTGGTTGGTTTATGGTTGTTTCAGTAAGACAAGGCAACGGTTGGGTGATTAAGTTTGAGATGATCAAGAAGTTGTTGAAGTGCACTGGGATATGCACTATGACATGTACTGGGGGTGTTTGATGCACAGTGAAGTATAGTTTGTGAATGCAGATATTAGATGTTGTTGGTGAATGGCAAAAATGTGTTGATACAGTGGACAGTAATGGTTGAATATGAATGGGAAAAATGTGATGATGCGGGTATTTGATGTTTTTGTGAATGGCAGGTTGACAGTGATGATACAATGGGTATTTGAATGTTGGTAGTGGGAAGTTTGACGGTAGGGTTGTAGGATTTGTAGAGGGGTTATAGGAACTATGCACTAATATGGTGGATGGAAAATGGTAGTGTGATAATGTTGGAATGTGTTGCTCCGTGTAGTGGCAGTAGCTAGTTATGGTGATGTTGGCAATAGGCAGTGAGGAGTAGGGGGTGGTATTTGATGTGGTTGGGGTGTGATATGCACAGAATAGTTATGTTATGATAAGAAATGTATGTTAAGAAATGCAGAGAATTATTTGCTGATGGTTTTATATGTAGAAGGGAAGCGATGGTTGAGGGTTGACACAGTTGTATAGATGCAGTGAATGTTGAATATTTGGTGAGGAGTTGAGCAGATAGGTGGTATGGTTTGAGTAGTAGAGGTTGTGATGAGAATGGGGAGTATGTCATGTGGGAGAAGGCACAGTTGTGAATGTGTGCACAGTTGTGATATGTGTGCACAGTTGACAGTATGACAGGGAGTTGAATGTGGGCAATAGTTAATATGGGCAGAGAGCAGAGCTATGTTTGTTTGTGTTGCCAGGGCACGGTTTGGGGCAGTATGTAGCAGTTGAGATGATTTTGCAAGTTAGAGGAGGTGGTTGGTTTCAAGTAGAATGAAGAAGTGGCAGGCAGGTTGGCTTATGGTGTAGCTGTGCACTGGGAGGTTGACAATGTTGCAGAGGACTTGGAATGGTAAGGATGGCTGCTTGTTTAATGACTAGAGAATTGATGGCTAGAGAAGGGAAGTGGGTCAGTGAAATGTGAAGGCAGTTATGGTGGTCAGGGGAAGGCAATAGAACAGTAAAATGAACTGTTTGTAACAGTAGAGTTGACAATGTATAGCAAAATGAATTGTTTGTAAATGTGAAATTGTAAATATAACAAAATATTTTTTGTTTTTGAAATTGTGTAATTTTTTAAATAGAAATGCAATTGCAAAACAAACAAAAAACAAGCACACAAATCAAATCACACAACAAACATATACACATTATTTTTTTAGTGGAAAATAGGCATAAGGACAAATTTTCATAAAATTTTTAACTGAAGGACAACAAGTTTTATTTTTAGCCTGAAGGACAAACTTTGGAAGATAATTAGGCTGAAGGACAATGCTAATACAACTAGCATTTTGTACAATATAAAACTGGATATAATGCTAGTTATAATTAGCATTTTGTACAATGTTTGCACTGTACAAAATGCTAACTATATTTAACATTTTCCTTCAGTCTAATTTTCTTTCAAAGTTTGTCCTTCAGTCCAAAAATGAAACTTTGTGTCCTTCAACCTAAATTTTTTTCAAAGTTTGTCCTTTTGTCTAATTCCCTCATTTTTTTAATGCAAATTAACACACAAAACAAACACACAATAAAATCAAACAAAAATAATTCGAAGAATAGAAATTAAAATCAAATTAGCTCCCCGGCAATGGCGCCAAAAACTTGTTAACGGCCAATTTCCTATCAGATTAGAAAATAGCCGAAAAAATTAAATTAAAAATAACCGCAAGCGCACGGCGTACAATTCTAGTACGTGGCGAGTACGGGTCGATCCGTAGGGAATTGTATTGATTTTAAAATTTCTATTCATTTAATAACCAAAGAGTTTGAAAATTGTTTTAAGCTAGAGAAAATGCAAAAACTAATTACTACAAAAGTGAATGAAAACTATGAGATTAAAAGACAATTTAGAGATAAATCCACTCTCATCATAACATAAATCATCACAACATGAAATTATGATCTCTCTTTTGGTCATTAGTGAATTTAGTTGATATGTTTATCATAAGTATGGCCTATTTGTGCTATTAATTAGCCCAACATAAACCATCAAACTTTAACATACCCTCCAAACCCACTTAGCAACTCACATGAAAATGACAATGAATTTAAAAATAAAATCCATTTTAAGCATGGCTTATTTACTATTGAATTAGTAACATAAACCTTTAAATTTTGATTCTAAATTCACTTCCATTACCAAATCAATTAGTTGGATGATGATGTAAATTGTGTTTATTTTTGTTTAAGCATAGCCTATTTGATGTCAACAACATAGGCTATCAAATTCAAAGCTAAAACAACAAAGTTTAACCACATCAAACATTGTCATTAAGCACAAAAAGAGATCACAAGTTATCAAAATGTTGAATCTACATGATTAAGAGAGCTTCATTACCCTTAAATTGAACGGGTTTATCTTCTCATATTTGTTATCATTTCAACAAATGTAGAGTTCAACATGAAACAAAAACAAGAGGAAAACGAGAGCAAATTAAAATAAAATGAGAGCTAATCTACCTGCATAAAATAAAACTAACTATTAACATGAAAGGAAAAGAGCATGTAAATAAAAAGAGCAAGAATTAACATTGCGTAAAAATAAATTATATAAAAGAAGAAAATGGCTAAGTAGCCATGAAATAGAAGAGAGTTTATATTTATTTTTGAGCCTAAAACTAAACTAACTAAAGAGGAGGCTAAGAGCTTAATTACACGAACATATGGGGTATTTATACAAGCCTAAAACCCTAATCCATATTTTTGGGGACTACCCAAAATACCCATGAGGAAGTGTGGCTACCAAGTTGTCATTAGCAAGAGCTTGATCCTTCATTAAATGTGCATGTAACTTTTAGCTCCACTAACATGTGCATTAGCTCCTAATTGTAGATCAAGTAAGTGGGTATGTGGGGCCCTCCAGGTTGTATGAAATGATTTATTTCCATCTTCATTTATTTCATTCTCTTATGCATGCATGAATACATGAAGCCTCTTGTAATTTCCATCAAATTTTTCTACAAATAAAAATAAAATGTGCAAATAAATATTCTCAAAATTAACATATGCACAAAAATGACCATTTTGCCCCTATATGAAGATGAATATACGATGATTTGAAAACAATTGAAATTTTGGTTTAAACATGTTAAAATACCTTATATGCTCATTTATTTAATTAAATTAGATTAACTATGGTGGTAAAAATATGCACATTTGCATGCACATCAAAAGCTTCACTTTAATTATAGTCAAATCATGGCACGGCGTCCACCGAGTGACTATAATTGGGTCAAATGGAAGTATTGGAAGTGAAGCACTATTCAAGAGAGGATTCAACTCCTCGGTTATATTGGGTAAGTATCACGGTCAACTCAAAGTTAAAGTCTCTAGCATGAGTAGTTCGGTTAATAATAATTGTTATTATTGAACTAAAGATTTTGTTTTCGGACAATAAACTTGAATATAATGATATTGGAATTTTGACCATTATCAAATTTCATAAGTTCAAAGTGATATAGTTTTGATGAAGATAATTGGTGTAAATAAAAGTCACAACCGATCAATGCTTAACAAAGTGAAATTGGATTTTACAAAAACCAAGTAAGTGTTAAATTTGGTTAAAATGTCACACCACCTGCTAAGTGACGTGTGAACATTAATATTTGAATAGTTCTATATTAACCGCTGACCAAATTTACACCTAATGAGCCACACAACCGAAACGACGAATTCTCCTTTAATCAAACAGTTTAATTAGTTTATAATTATTATAAATTAATTAATATTTATGAAATATTAAATATAAAATTATGATTATGATTTAAGGAATAAATATTATTAAATATATTTATAATAGTTAGAAATATATTAACCGGTATACGATATCGATAAGCGATTAAATTGGATTTAATTTAATAATATTTTCTTTGAGCTTAAATGGGTTTTCAGCCCATCATGATGGGTGAAATTATCGACAACAAAATGACATGGGGGCGGCTCAAAATAGGGTTTAGATGCTAGATTTTGGATGGCTTAGATCAAGGGAGAATTAGTATGGGATGAGATCCACTTTTTCCTCCTTTCTATCCACTATATAAGCAAACATAAAGTAATCTGATTAAGACTTTTTGGCTGCCTTTTCCATCATTTCTTATTGGCAGAAATTACTTCATTAGCATTCTATTGTATCAAGTTCTAATAAACTCAAAGTCAATCACTGTCCGATAGTCAAAGGTCACTGATTCAAGGACTAGTAATCTATCGAATCGAAAAAGGTTTCAAAGAGGAGAGTTCATCTTTTCAAGGTGTACTTCAAGACTTTGGTTCTTACGTACGTTTTATAAATTATAATTTATAATTCTTCGAATAATATTTTATTATGTGTGTGTATTATATTGTTAGTTTGGTGATGATTCTTATATGGATTAATGTTGTCACAAATTAGTTTGGTAATATCTATGTATATACTTATAAATAAATAAATAAATCATTTTTTTACATATCAGATTAGTATAGAAGCATCATATACATATTAATTGATATTTTATTAAATTATATACGTGTGTGTCTATATATGTGTGTGTGTGGGGGGGGGGGGTTATATTCAATTACAACATTATACTATGGCTAAAATTGATCATATTATTTTATATATGCAAATTCATTGCAATAGTAATTTTCGACAGAAAAAAATAATTTTACAATTATTTATTATTATTTAAATTATTATACTACATAACTAAATCATATAAAATCAAATACATTATGAAAACTAATTTTTTAATTTTGTAAAATTATTTCAACATCGGATAAGCTCTCCGCCTAAAATTAAAAATTAGAAACATTTGTTTTGTTATTTTTAAAAATTATTATTTAAATCAGTTGAAAATAATAAATTAATTAAAAATAAAATTTAATTGAAAAATCGTGAATTTTTTCCAAACTTCAAAATATCATTTGTGATCTATTACAAATTTAAAAATATAAAAATGGTTTTGAAAATAGTTTTTAATTAATATTTTATGTAATTTTAAATGAATATTAAATTAATATATATTTTAAAATAATAAAATAATAATAAAAATTTTGTGTGCTATACACATGATCTAGAATTTTTTTAATTTTATTACATAATGTTAACAAGAAAACTTATCAACATCCCCAAAGTTATGTGAATGGCAAGTGAAGTCATATAAGATAAGGATGTCAAAGAGATTGCTTCCTTCGAAACCCACCTTTCGACCTGATTGACCAAGTCGAAATAGTTTCGGTGGCTGAATTAAAATGCAGGTAAAGGAAGATGAATTCAACTCGTAACTCTTCTTTTGAATAAGTAGGAAACGACTATTCGTTTAGACATCTTATTCCTTTCGATCATGTTGAAAGGTTCATTCTTTCCCTTTCGACTATGTCAAGGTATGCTTGCCTTATTAAAGCGAAATAGCTGCTTTCGACCTCATTGGTTTTGTCCCTTTTGTTAAGCAACCCCTTCGAAAGGGTTGCACATGAAGTCGAGGATAGACCCCTTTCGAACGAATTCCTTTTTACATGTTCACTCGCCAATTGCAAACTGGATTCCCTTCGAAACACCCCTTTCGACCAGGTCGAAAGGAGCTCCATCCTTTCGAATCAGATCATTGCCTAAGCTTTATTCGGTTTACTCTATATAAGATCAGTCTGGATACTCCTAAGTTCTACAAATTCATCAATGTCGAAACATCATCACCATCTTTATTTTCCATTGTATGATATTGGTTACGATGGTGATGTGTTTCGCATGTCTATATCCAAGTCAATCTTAATGAATTGCATAGACAAAAAGAAGTTAAGAGAATAAGATAGAATCACGTGCAATGGATCATTAGTTTAGCTAATAATCATAATGATCTTCCTCATAATCGAAATCCTCGTTGAATCCACGCATCTTTCCATTATTATTAATCCAAAATGAGTTACAATTATAAGAGCTTTCCCCAAATTGATTTACGGTTTATAAAGGTTTTTTTAGTTGCAAAGAAGTGGAAGGAAAGAAATGAGCTTAGGATTCCAAAATTCGGTCTCCAAAATCGGAACCCTTGGGTCTTATTTATAAATGCAGGTCGGCCCCCTTCTGCGCCTATGCTTTCGACCTAGTTGAAAGGCGATTTTATATTCCGCCTCATTCCTTTCGACAAGGTCGAAAGCCCTCGCCTATCTTCGATACAATCGAAAAGTTTCTCTTTCGAGTCCTTTAACTTATTCTTGCGCTTTCCTTCTTCTTATTCCAGACTTTTCGACCTAGTCGAAAGGGTCTTTTACCAACCTTTCGTCTTTGTTAAATCTTTAGCACTTCTTTTCCCTGCTATCTCTAAAACTGCTTTTGACGTCGTCGAAAGGGCCTCAAATGCGCTTTTCTCTTCGTGTTGCCTTGTTGTCATCAGAAGTAAAGATAGGAGCCTTCGACTTTGTCGATAGGTTGTCCATGAGGGCTTCAAAGACGTTGAAGTATCAATGGTTTCGATGTAGTAGGTAGCTTTCGAATGCATTCCTGTGGATTGATGCTGAACCTTCTCTTGATGTTATTGGCTTCTTCCGGTTCGAAAGGCTTGGCTATGATTTCAAAAGGGTTGTTTGGAATTTACATGAAGCCGAAACCTTTAGTTTTGAAATGTTTGGCGCGCATATGAAAGGTAAATGTTCATTGCCTTCGAAAGCGGTTCCAAGGCCTTCCTTGCGTTTTCTACATATGTGAATCCATCTGCATCGAAAGGTTGAAAGTAGTAGAAGGGTAGTCCTGCTTTTCTTTTTCCTCTATCTCGAAACCTTTCACACTGTTTATCACTTATAAGGGCACCTGGTGCCTGCGACTCCTTCGAAAGCTTTATAAACGCCTTCGAAATGTTCTTTCATGACCTTTGTCGAAACCCATATCTGTCATTTCAGTGGAGCCTTATCTTCTTTCGTATCTTTGTTCTTATATGGATTTTAGGGTTAACATATAATATATATATATATATATATTATAAATATATTTATATATGTATACATAAATATTAAAATAAATATAAAATAATATTTTATTATTATGTATATACTAGTACATGTTTTATTCATTGTTTAAAAAAAATTATTATTTAATATTTAAATAACTTTTTTACATTTTAATTGATATATTATAATAATGTACATTTATATATATATATATATAATTTTATTTATACATGTATATATATGTATATAAATATTATATACTTTTGCATAAAATTATTAAAACAAACTTAATGTGTTAATTTATATATATATATATATATATATATATAAGTAATAGTTTATATACATACATATGGCTGTCAAAGATAAGGGTTACGGCCCGAGCCTTAGCAGAACCCGCCCTGTTAATACGAGTATGGATTTTGCTCTAACTACCCAGGCGCGACCCGGTTACTATTAGAGCCGGGAATGGTTTTATTAAACCTGGCCCGGTTTGAGCCAGGGCCGATTATTAGTTTTCGTAGTATCGAAACATGAGTGTTTTTGTTTACCATTTTATTTGTTTGCATGTAGATGTTCTTGCTTACTTTTGTTGTGAAGTTGACTACATCACCACCCAATTTGTATGTTAACATTGTTTGTGTATAAATTTTATAAAAATTGTAAGTTTAAAATATGATTTTTACATAAAGATTAATAGTTCGGTATATGGGTATTGCCCAACGGGCTTGAAAAGCACGATGGGCCGGGCTCGTGTATTGGTTTTGAAGTACCGTACAGGTTTGGGTCAGGCTCGGGTATTGGTTTTGAATTACACTACAGGTTTGGGCCAGGCTTGGGTTTTGATCATTGTAATCGGGCTCGAGGTCGGGTTTTAATATACCCGAACCGAACCCGGTCCGTTGACAAGCCTATATTCATATATTTGGACAACATATTTTGCACATTGGATTAGCAAACATGCCCGTTGAGATGTAAATTCCAATATTTATATACGGGCATATTATACCTTACACGAGTTAATATGTTACACCCGCACGCACGCGTGCGCACACCACACACACATATATGTATGTATATATGATACAAGTTTTTATATATATAAATTAAATAAAACTATATAATTTATAAATTTAAATAAATAAAAGATTTTATTTAAATAATATTTAGAAATGTTCTAAATGAATTAGACTTTATAGGCCCAATAAAAATATAATTAGGGAATTTGTTTTGAAATTCACCCATAACTTCTGGTGTGGGTTGGCCTAGTTCCAACATACATTACATCCAATACTATAGGCAATAACATCTAATGCAAAGATCTAGACATATGTATTGGCAATAAAATCTAATCAATTTTCCATATGATAGTTAAACAAAATAGTCTATAGCCCCATACATAAAAGCTTGTAGTATAATGGATCATTGATGTTCAAAAATACCTTGCCTATAGTAAAACAATTAACAAGAAAGTATGTAATCTCCATTTGTTATTGACAATTTTAGTAACTGCTTATACATGACTCTAAAAACACCTAGCTTTTAGTAAAAAAAGAGGACTAAATTTAAACAGTAATAACAATTTATTAATTTCCATGACCAAGATGCTCAATGACAACAAAACACAGAACAAAAAATAAGCCTAAATTTTTTTGACTCATCGGCATGGTTTGTACAAATAACAAAACAACAAATAATTCAATATTTTTGTTATAATATTACAAACCCATTAATATCTGGTTATGGTTACTCATATAATAAGAAATTTGATTGTTGTCAATTTCTTATCATCTTTTAAATTCAGTTTCATTCTCCAAATAGCATGATGCCTACAAAACGATCATACAAACCCTATCAGTCTGTATAGAAAACATTTGTTTGCGCACTAACAACCATTTCGATTTCCTTAGAATACATGACAATTTATCAACTGGTAACATCAAGGGTTGAATTAACCTTAGATCTAGACATCATAACACATGTATTGGTTTTAAAAATATAAAGGTTTAGTTAAGGCAAAAGAAAATGAATAACACGAGCAACACGCTTATTTTTCCTAGTTCCATTTCCCACTTCTTTTTTATTCCTATCATATGTAAGAGAAGAAAACACATTACTAATATCATAAATAACTGCCTAGATCAATTATAAAATGAATTTTTAAATCCAGCCAAAATAATCACATTCAAGGAAGTATCCACTTGGTTGGCTTAAACACAACAACATACTGCTTGATAAAGCATTTCCATTCAATTTTTTATATTTAGAAGTGAATATAGGATGCAAATTTTTCAAAATTTCCAAAAAGTTTGGCTTTCATCCACTTGTTCAAGAAAGAATGCGATAGGAAAAGATGGACGAATGACATATGTATGAAAAATATAATTTGTATTCACATGGCAGATATGAAGGCACGTTCGAATATAAATAATCATTTTCATATACGTACACTAAACTACAATGATAAATACAAATTAAGTTAGGTAAGCTACACATAATTATTACTATAAAATATGAATTATTTTTAGCAAAACTAACATTACCCGTAAGTCATGGGCATGTTTTCTCATGTCAACAAACACATACAGCATGTTTATAGCGTAAACCAAAAGTTAACACATGAACTTAACACATAAAAGCTAAAGAATTCTAGTTGAGAATAAAGTAAACGGATAAAAAATTCATATTACTGTTGAAAATCAATCAAATATTGAAACTTATTTTTTGTAAATCTCACTTTAACCCACATAATAAAAAAACCATAGGGTTCGAAAGGATATACGGTGAAAATAAGGAAGCTTTAAAGTTTTCTCAATAAAGGCTATATTATTTATTTAATTTTTATTAACATATCTTTAATAGCTTTTGTTTCCTTCAAAACAAAGGAAGTTGTTTATTGCATGACGGACACAATAACTTTCAAAATTCCATTTATCCATGTTACTGCATAAGTCAACTGAAATTTAATTTAATACTCTTACATCCACAGATAACCTATCACTATGTCAACAATAGTTATAAGTGACTTGCAATGTCACTCTTAAAAAAGCTGAGTTGTTTACATAATAGGTTTCCCACTGTATTTGGAAATACTTTTAAGGATATGCCAAAATGTAGCTTCATTATATGGATTTAGCTAATCCTAACTTTGTAAATTGTATCAAAAGGATTTTAGTTGTATAAAAGTTAATTTTTATTATACATAAACGCTAGTGTTATGATATTTTTGAACAAATCATGGGGTATGGAAATCAAAGTGATGCCAACGCAATGGTAATCGTAGGTGTAATCGGTTCAGGTATTACTAGTAACAATATAAGTTTACTAATAGGCCTTATCACAAGCAAATTATCAATTCTAAAAACAATTAGGTAACAAGTACCGAATACTAAAAAGTATCAAAGTTGAGAATTGGAAGTACATGCTTGCCATGTTGAGAACAGGACCAAGAAGATGTGAAATCTGCTTAATAATTGCTTCAAATGCAAGGAAAACATGATATAGTTTTTTCCATCTTTTTCACCGACTTCTTATTCATGTTGTACTTCTTCAAATATTCAACATCCGCAAAGGAAAGATCCAATTTTGGCCTAATGAGAAGAGGTTGATATTTGTTAATATAAAACAAAATTAATGATGTCTTTTGTTTAGTAGCTAGCAGATATCTTGAATTTTTTTAGTAATTATAATACTAATCATGTTATGTTTATTATGAAAATAAATTAAAATTATCATAAATAGAACCTTTCTTCAATTTTAAGAAATAATTTTTAATTTAAAAAAAGTCAATTTATTTTCAGAACTTATATAAAAAGTAAAATATTTAATAATAAACTTTTCAAAAGTTTACGAAAAAACAAAACGTTCAAAGCTAAACCTAAAGTACCTTGACTACTATGAATCTATTAAGATATTATATTGTCATAATTTGTAATCATATGCATCCTAATATGACAATATCAAAGTCGTTGCAATTAGATTAAATCCTAAACCAAATTATCAAAACTAGCTATTATTTTCGTTAATTTTTTAATCAATAATGAAAGAAATTGAGTATAAAAATATAGTACATGATACCTAAATCAAATTTTTGGTAGTGAGCTGTTGTGGCATTAGGTACAAGAAGGTGGGTCCTTGCGTCCGGTGGGGAGATGTGGTACAAGTGCGACGTTGATATGAGATTAAGTGGTAAGTGAGATGAGGTACAAGCACGTTGATTAGAGAGTAAGTGGTAGATAGTTAGGGTTTCAGATGCGTTGATTTGGGAGTTGGTCCACAGGGAATGATTGCTACGTGAGGTAAAGGGATGAAAACCACATATTCAAGGAACAGTGTGTAGACAAGTTGCTTGTTTTTTTATGCTTAAGAGAATTTGGTTTTGGCTATTAGAGTAGGAAAACCACCCTAACAGTCAGTTTGATTATCACGTTGCTATGAATTAGTCTTACCATTTACATACAGCTCATCCATTATCATCAAAGAATTAGTCTTATCATTTACATATAGCTAACCATTCAAGTATTGCTCATCCATTTACGTACATTATAAAGTTTTTGATTGTGGTACAATATGATACTATGATACTAACATGGTTAGTAGTATAAGCACCAAAGAAAAGGCATGAAAATATATGACTATATATTTGTTTTTTAAAACATTACCATATGATTAAAGAAGTCAAATTTTTTTAAATACACATTGGATGTTCTATTTTATGAGGAATCAAAGTCTAAGGACAAATATAATTCTATTTAGAGCACAAATGGTAAAAGAATTCAAATTTGCTAAGGTACTAACACATGAAGGTAAATGTCGGACTTGTAATATTTGAGACATCAAAATTGAAAGAAATATATATGTATGCACACACATCGGTGGATTATACAAATAAGTAGAGAGACGACACAATTAAGTAAAGAGACATGAGAATTAATGCATAACATCAGTAGATGGAACAAATAAGAAAAGAGACAACACAATTTACTAAAGGGAGATGAGAATTTAATGCATAACAAACATCCGAATACAACACAAACTAAGCAAATCACTAAGGTAACTTAACATGACTAAAACAACAGAAACTAACATGAGAGGAACATAACATAAGGGGAGATGAACATCTACTGCAAACAAAAACACCTTTTTAGCTAAACCGATCATCAATGATCATTTCTCTCTGCCCTCTCTATTACAGCTGCAGCAATTTCATCATCTAAATTATCCAAGATATGAACTGGTGAATGTTGCTCTTTAATGTTACATTTTTTGCAACTTTCAGCTTTAATCGAAATTATTGGTGACACGGGATCGACAACTCTCACTGGAAGACTCTTCTTCAAATTTGATTGTACCATCTTAAAAGATGGAACTACCTTCTCTTGTTGAACTTTAACAGTCTTAGTTTTCTTCGGTTGAGGTGGTGGTACCATATAATGTAATTCAACCTTCACCATACTCGGTGATTCTTAGTATTTCTATAACATCCCCCTACTTGGAGGCCCAAAACTGATGGCTACGGATGTTGTAGTCATCCATAGTTATTAATCCTCGGCAGCTAAATACGGCGACATAAGATACACTGATACACAGAAACACAAGAATATGGAAAAAAATTAAACAGCAAACAAATTCCACATTCCATTTCAAAATATTCCAAATTGATTACATAATCCCAATTCGCAGACCACGTTCAGATAACATATAATTATTACAAAATACGCCAAGAGCGACATATGAAGATGCCACATTGGTTGGTCAAAGTATATAGATGGGCAAGAAAATAAATTTGCATTTACAAACAAAACACACAACGGAAATAAAAGAATTCTAATAACAAGCTTGCCTCCTGTAGATCCTCGGAAGCTTTATTCGTCTAAAAAAACACCTGGAAACTTTAACTCTCAACCTACTTAAAATCAATTGAGTACCCCCGAGTTCAAGGGGAAAACAAAAACTTTGAGTCAGACATAAAGCCTGGTATGAATAATAATTTACCATCTCAAACCATTTAGATGTCTAGTGAGACTACGCCGCTTAGCGGAACGGGTTTTCCCCTCACTAGTATCCTAAAACATTTACAAAATCATATACTGTGCTCATGCATCCACAATGGTTAAAACATAATATTTCAAAACATTATGATGATATGCAAAACAAGTAAATCAATTCTGAATTACCCATCCCCGTTCATTTTGTCTATCTGTCTCAATTATAGTTTCTAGGATTACTATTAACTTGTTAAATGTTTATGGACTATCTATCCAATATCATGGTTTTCATGGGATCACTAAGAACCTATTGATAACTCCAATATCTTATCTCTTATCCTAGTTTTCATGGGCTAACAGAACCTATTGACTGACTGTGAATATCTTAATCCGGATATAGTTTTTATGGGCTAACTACAAACCTACTGGTCCCTGCCAGTATCAAATCATAGTTTTCATGGGCTGACAATGAACCTATTAGCCCCTGTCAATATCATTGGTTATATATAGTTTTCATGGGCTTACTGTAAACCTATTGGCCCCTGCCAATATCTTTACTTTTAAGGTTTTAACATTCCTTAATTTATGTTCACTATTGGGTCAACCTGTCTGGTTATTCTGCCCTTCCTCGACATACATTTATGGGTAAATAACAATGTGAATAATATTTCAAAAATCTTCATTTATGCCATGGTATTTGCTTTTAAAATGAGAATGGGTCATTTTTTTTGAAATCTTAAAACGTCACTTTCGAAACCACTGGATGACCTCCTTCGAAAGCATAGAAAACCTCCTTTCAAAACTCTAAGTATATACATTTCGAAGCTGTATAAATCAACCCTTTTGAAACCAAATCATACCTTTCAAATGTATCAAAACCTTGCTTGCTAATCTCTAGGAAAATATCTTTGAAAGTAAGGAAAGTGCCCCTTTCGAAAGTATTGAGTTTACTCTTTAAAACATCAATTGGGTCAAAAATGGTTATATATGAAAGTATCTCTTTCGAACAAATTATAAAATTGCTCGAAGGAATGGATGGTGTCGGAACCATCTAGTCAAAAGCATAATCCTTTAAAATAAAAACTTTGAAGGATACAGTCGAAACCCCCTTTCGACTCCATTGTCTTCGAAACCCGCAACCCCTTCGAAAGCATTCAGGAAAAAGGCTTAGCTGAAGTTAAAACAAAGGTAACATTTCGACAGCATAGATGGCTTCAATGTAGTCGAAAGGAGAAATTAGCGGTTGGGTTTTGACTTGGTCGAAACCAATTCTTTCAAAAGCTCTTATTTAAGGAGAAAGGTACCCATTCGAAAGCTATTTATAAATTCCCTTTCGAAAGCATGACTTTCGACTATGTTGAAAGCTTTAAGTAAAACAAGGCAGGAATTTAACTTTAGAAAACAAACTAAAGTTTCGACTCTATAGAGTATCGACTCAGTCGAAAGCCCTTCAAAAACTAGGCAGGCGCTTATCTTTTTAAAAGTGAACCTTGGTTTCGACCCTGACGAAAGTACTGCTTTCGACACCGTACCTTCCGCTACTTACCAATTTACTTCATTCCAATTCCATTGATACCATGTGCATTGGTTTCGACTCTAATGGTTTCAACTGGATTGGTGCGGAGGCAAAGAAGTCGAAAGGTGTCTCTGATATAAGTGGAACCACTTTTTCTGAAAACGCTGATTTTTAGCTAAACATGGCAATTACTTTATAACTAACCTACCTGTTGTAATTCCTTGATTGGTTACTTTAGAACTTTTCAAATACTTTACAATTAAAAATTACCGCATTAATTAGATCTAATCAAAGCATTATAACGTTAAACCCTTCCATTTGACAAAACCAATATTTGCAGAAAAGTCCCTCTTTTAAAATAATTTATATTCCTTAATAAATCATCTGGACAAAATCCCCTAAAATCACAGAAAATCTCTTTCATCATAATTCAACGTATTAAAATTTCAAACCCAATTTCTTTCTTAAACATTCGAAATAAATTTTAAACCCAATTATATCATATTTTCCTTAAAAATTCATAATAAATTTCTATAACTTGGAAAATTCTGAAAAATAGAACCTTTCTCCAAAATCATGTTTTACTTAACTTATAAATTTTCCATGGCATTTTAAAAATCAAAACTCTTGATTTTACCCTAAACCGTGGAAATTCATATATGGATGAATTAAAATAAATCAAACATAATATTGTTCAAGCATATCATCATCCTTATCATCATAAAAACGAATTTAATCATAAATCCAGAAACATATAAACAAAGAATAAAATAGAGATGGTATAAAAATTATTATTCATCTTGGATATGATAAGGAATTTGAGATTTGTTGTTGCTTAATCCTCCCTAGCTTTGATCCTTAGTTTAAGATTGTAATCTTTCTCTTTTTCTCTTTGTTAATGGCCGGCTATATGGTTTTTTTTGCATTTATTTTTTATTTAAGAAAAATGAAAGTGAATGCACAATTACAAAAGGTCATAACCGTGTAAAATGAAAAGGTTATTTTGTTAATATGCCCATGTGTAATTTAATTAGTTTAATAACCCAATTAAAGCCCATTCATTTAATTATTAAGCACGACCCGTTATATAATTTATTCAAATCTCAATTCCCTTATCACCATTATTCTATTTAATTTATCTAATTAAATTTCCTGAATAATGTTATCAAAAAAATAGGGATGTTATAGGCTCCCCCCTTAAAGAATTTCATTCTCGAAATTCAGTAAGGACTAAATACTAAACATAATAATCATCTGTAACAACTCCTAACAACCATACTAGTCTAACTGACTAGCAACTATCTATATAAATCTAATATAGACATACCCTCAAAGCAGATCAAGATAAGTATCTCTATCTTATCCTCTGTCTCCTAAGTACAGTCCTTCTTATTGTCGCTCCATTGAACTTTCACCAACCTGACTGTCTTATTCCTTAATCTTTTCTCATCTCTAGCTACAACCCGAACTGGTTGTCTAACGAAAGTCAAATTAGGCTCTACTACTAAGTCTTTCAAACATGTCGTAGGAATAGTAGGCTCTGGATCATGCACATACTTGCGAAGATGAGACACATGAAATACATTATGGACACCTGCCAAACTGCTCGGCAACTCTATTCTGTATGCAAGCTTTCCAACCCTTTCTATAATCTCGAATGGACCTACGTATCTTGGGGACAACTTCCCTGATTTACCAAATCGCACCACACCCTTTATAGGTGATACCTTAATGAAAACCTTATCTCCAATAGAGAATTCTAGGTCCTTACGCCTCTTATCCATGTAACTCTTCTGTCTTGACCGAGCTTCCTTCATCCTTTCTCTGATTAACTCAATCTTCTCTGACGCCTCTCTGACTAAATCTGGGCCTAAGATTAGTTTGTCTCCAGTCTCTAACCAACATGCTAGTGAATTGCATGGTCTTCCATTTAAGGCCTCAAAAGGCGCCATTCCTATACTAGTCTGATAACTATTATTATAGGAAAACTCAACCAAATGTAGGTGATCCTCCTAAGATCCACCAAAGTCCAACACACAAGCTCTCAGTAGATCCTTGAGTGTTGACTCTCTCTGTCTGTCCATCTGTCTGAGGGTGATACACAGTACTCATATTAAGCTTAGTGCCTATCACTTCCTCTAGACTCTTCAAGAATTCACTTGTGAACAAAGCATCTCTGTCACTGACTATACTGCTAGGAACTCCATGTAGTCTAACTATGTACTTCAGGAACAACTTAGCTAAAACAGGTGCCGTTCTGGCTGACTTAACTGGAATGAAATGGGCACTCTTAGTCAATATGTCCACTATAACCCATATACTTTCATTACCTCTAATACTTTCATTACCTCTATTTGACCTTGGCAACCGCCTATAAAATCCATAGATATCGAATCCCATTTCCAAACTGGAATCTCTAAAGGCTGAAGCAACCCACTCGGTTTTTGATGTTCAGCTTTCACCTGTTGACAGTTTGCACACTGCCTAACCCACAAGCCAACATTCCTCTTCATTCCTTCCCAATAGAAGCTCCTTTTCATATCCTGATACATCTTGGTCCCTCCAGGATAAATTCAAACTTGGACCGATGACATTCTCCAAGAACTTCTTCCATCAAGTCCTCCATATTCGGAACACACAACCGTCCCTTCTTTCTCAACCATCCTCTCTGGTCAAGGCTAAAATCCTTTAAATCATCGATCTCAGTTCCAACCTCAAGCTTTTTGATTTTCTCAGCCAACACTGGATTCTCCTTCTGCTTAGAAGCAATTTTCTCAATTAGTACCGGTCGAACTTCTAAACAAGACAACCGGGCGGAACTCTGACTAGAACTAGCAGTCGATCTTAACAGCACATCACAACTAACTAAAGCTTCTAAATCTTTCCACTCTGCCAACATAGCTAACACCACATTCTGATGTTTTCTGCTAAGAGCATCTACCACTTTATTACCTTTCCCTGATGTATACTCTATACCAAAATCATAAGCAGCCAAAAACTCCAGCCATCTCTACTGCCTCATATTCAACTCCTTTTGAGAGAATAAATACCGTAAATACTTATGATTGGTATAAAGCTCAAATCTCTCCCCTAGGAGATAATGTCTTCAAATCTTCAATGCGAAGATCATAGCTGCCAATTCTAAATCATGAGTAGGATATCTAACTTCATGCGGTCTAAGCTGCCTAGATGCGTATGCAATAACTTTATCATTCTACATCAACACTGCTCCTAATCCGGTTCCACATGCATCAGTATATACCACTAATCCCTGGTTTCCATCTAGAACTACTAACACGGGTGCATTGGTTGACAAATGCTTTAACTTAAGGAATGCTTCCTTACATTTGTCGGACCAAACAAATTTCACCTTCTTCCTGGTTAGCTTAGTTAAGGGTGCTGCTATCCGCGAGAAATCCTTAATGAATCTCCGGTAGCAGCCAGCAAGTCCAAGAAAATTCCAGATCTTAGTCACCGTCTCTAGTCTCTTCCAATTATTCACGGCTTCGATCTTATCTTGATTGACTGACAATTTTTTCTCTGAAACCATGTGACCAAGAAATTTTACCTCTTTCTTCCAGAAATGACACTTGGTAAACTTTGCCTTTAGCCGATTCTGCCTCAGCGTCTCAAGTACCACTCTAAGATGAACTTCATGCTCTCTCTTATCCTTAGAGTAGACTAGAATGTCATCTATAAACACCAACACAAACCTATCCAAATACTCTTGGAAAACTCGGTTCATCAAATCAACAAAGAAATCAGGTGCATTTGTTAATCCAAATGGCATCACCAACCACTCATATGAACCATACCTAGTTCGAAATGCTGTCAAAGGAATACTGTCCTCCACCACTCGTAACTGATGGAAATCTGTTGCCAATTCCAACTGGGAAAACACTTGGGCTCCGCTCAACTGATCGAACAGATCATCTATTCTTAGCAAAGTATACTTATTCTTAATTATCCTTTTGTTTAATTTGCGATAGTCGTGCACATCCTTAACAACCCATCTGGTTTCTTTACGAACACCACGATCGCTCCCCAAGGTAAACTACTTGGTCTAATAAAACTACTTCCTTCTAGATCCACTAGTTGCACCTTTAATTCCTTCGTCTCAGTTGGCGTCATCCTGCTAGGTGGTCCACTCATAAGTTCAGCTCCTAGAACAAGATCTATTCTAAAATCAATGGCTCTTTCAGGGGTAGTCCAATGAGTAGCTCAAAGACATCTGCAAACTCTCTTCCTACCCGAACCTGACTTAACTCATTTCCTACTTCCATAGCATTAAGTATAGAACTAACACTCCGGTTAGTATTCTCTACTGAGAATATCACTCGGTTATGACTATCAGGGTATCTCAGTGATATTTCCCTATCTTGGCAAAATATTCTAGCATCATACCTACCTAACCAATCCATACCCAAAATGATTCTGATATCTACGAAATCAATAACAAACAAACTGCATGCAAACTTATCACCTAACAAATCAAGTTCTAACTGGTCACATCTTAACCCTAGAGTTGCATACCCTCCTATTGGATTCGCAACCCTTAAGGAAGTAACAAAGTAGGTGGGTTCTAAACATAATCTATCAACCAAACACTGAGATATAAATGAATGTGATGCACCAGTATCAAAAAGTACTCTAATCGGAATACTCTGAATCAAAAGCGTACTTTCCATCACAGTCTTTCCATTATCAGCTGTGGTAGGCCTAGATGGTCCTATAGCAAAAACTTTCCCTTTGTCCTCCCTAACTGTCTCTGGACACTGATTCTTGTAATGCCCGACTTGATCATAGTTGAAGCACTTCACATTCTTCTTATTTGCGGCTTTCTTCCCATTTCCTGAACAGCATTCATTAGCAAAGTGACCTTTCTTGTCACACTTATAGCAAACTACCTCAGCCTTTGTCTTCTTAGTTGTATCTCCCTTCTGGGCTCCCTTCATTTTAAAGAACTTCCTCTTTTTACCTTGAGAACCCTGAGTTTCCACTGGCTTTTCTTTAGCAAGATCAGCAAGTAACTCCTCATGGCGAATGGCCATCTCCACCATTATATTACAAGGATCACGGACATGTGCCATGGTCATTCTAGCAAGCTCGGGCCTTAATCCTCGAATGAACCTCTCATTCTTTTTAATGTCAGTGTCTATAAAAGCATATCCATATCGAGACAGCTCTTTAAACTTAGTAGCATAATCGACTACTAACATCTCTCCTTGCACTAAATCCATGAACTTCCTCATCAGCTCAGACTTAGCAAACTCAGATACAAACTTCTGTTCAAATCTCGTTTTAAAATCAGCCCAAGTTAACTTCTCTTCCGGAACCCCGGCAGTGACACTATTCCACCAATGTAGTGCTGACACCTGCAACTGTCTAGAGGCCAACCTCCTCTTTTGTCCACCATTCAGGCACAAATCAGTAAATATACGCTCACAATGCAAAAGCCAATTCTGAACCACTAGGACACTCTCCGTTCCTAAGAATGGCTTCCCACCCAAACTGGTGTAATCTCTACTCAGCAAAGCATAATTATTCCCAACTGGAGCCACAGGATTTGCTCCTCCTACATTTCCAACAACACCAGCAGCAGCTCCAGCTAGCATCAAACCAACAAAGAACTGATACATCACCCCCATATCTCCTAGTAGTGGGTCGAGCATTTCCATTTGTTGTGGTGCTTCTTTCACCTAGATTTCCTCTTTCATTTCCTGCTTCCATATCTCCCTTCTCGTAAATCGGCATACGAGCCTTAGTACGATACAAAAAAAACGGTCTAAGAGAGCAGGGGATACATACATATATATAACTATATATAGAAAATACAAGTACTTTACTATAGCATTAACCCAAACCCCAATCTTATTATATGATTCATTGGATTAAGTTTGGAAAATCTTTTGGGTTTAAGTTTCTTTTAAAGTTTCATAAACCTATGCTCTGATACCAACTTGTAACATCCCCCTACTTGGAGGCCCAAAACTAACGGCTACGGATGATGTGGTCATCCATAGTTATTAATCATCGATGACCAAATACGGTGACATTAGATACATTAATACATAGAAACACAAGAATATGGAAAAAAAATTAAACAACAAACAAATTCCACATTCCATTTCAAGATATTCCAAATTGATTACATAATCCCAGTTCGCAGACCACGTTCAGATAACATATAATTACTATAAAATATGCCAAGAGCGACATATGAAAACACTCCCTTGGTTGATCAGAGTACATAGATAGGTAAGAAAACAAATTTGCCTTTACAATAAAACACACAGTGGAAATAAAAGAACTCTAATAACAAGCTTGTCTCTCGCACGTCCTCGGAAGCTTTATTCGTCTAAAAGAACACCTGGAAACCTTAACTCTCAACCTACTCAAAATCAATTGTGTACCCGAGAGTTCAAGGGGAAAACAAAAACTCCGAGTCAGACATAAAGCTTGGTATGAATAATAATTTACCATCTCAAACCATTTAGATATCTAGTGAGACCACGCCGCTTAGCGGAACGGGTTTTCCCCTCACTAGTATCTTAAAACATTTACAAACCATATACTATGCTCCTGTATCCACAATGGTTAAAACATAGTATTCCAAAACATTATGATGATATGCAAAACAAGTAAATCAGTTCTGGATTACCCATCCCCATTCATTTTGACTACTTGCTTCAATTATAGTTTCTAGGATTACTATTAACTAGTTCAATGTTTATGACTATCTGTCTAATATCATAGTTTTCAAGGGATCACTAAGAACCTATTGGTAAGTCCAATATTTTATCTCTTATCCTAGTTTTCATGGGCTAACTAGGAACCTATTGACTGACTGTCAATATCTTAATGTGGATATAGTTTTTATGGGCTAACTACAAACCTACTGGCCCCTGCTAGTATCAAATCATAGTTTTCATAGGCTGACTACGAACCTATTGGCTCCTGCCAATATCATTGGTTATATACAGTTTTCATGGGCTTACTGTAAACCTATTGGCCCCTACCAATATCTTTAGTTTTCATGGGCTTATTGTAAACCTATTGGCCCCATTGGTTGGTCAAAGTATATAGATAGGCAAGAAAACAAATTTGCATTTACAAACAAAACACACAGCGGAAATAAAAGAAATCTAATAACAAGCTTGCCTCCTGTAGATCCTTGGAAGCTTTATTCGTCTAAAAGAAAACCTGGAAACCTTAACTCTCAACCTACTCAAAATCAATTGAGTACCCGAGAGTTCAAGGTGAAAACAAAAACTTTGAGTCAGACATAAAGCCTGGTATGAATAATAATTTACCATCTCAAACCATTTAGATGTCTAGTGAGACCACGCCGCTTAGCGGAACGGGTTTTCCCCTCACTAGTATCCTAAAACTTTTACAAAATCATATACTGTGCTCATGCATCCACAATGGTTAAAACATAATATTTCAAAACATTATGATGATATGAAAAACAAGTAAATCAATTCTGGATTACCCATCCCCGTTCATTTTGACTATCTGTCTCAATTATAGTTTCTAGGATTACTATTAACTTGTTAAATGTTTATGGACTATCTATCCAATATCATAGTTTTCATGGGATCACTAAGAACCTATTGATAACTCTAATATCTTATCTCTTATCCTAGTTTTCATGGGCTAACTAGGAACCTATTGAGTGACTGTCAATATCTTAATCTGAATATAGTTTTTATGGGCTAACTACAAACCTACTGGCCCCTGCCAGTATCAAATCATAGTTTTCATGGGCTGACTACGAACCTATTGGCTCCTACCAATATCATTGGTTATATACAGTTTTCATGGGCTTACTGTAAACCTATTGGCCCATGCCAATATCTTTAGTTTTAAGGTTTTAACATTCCTTAATTTATGTTCACTACTGGGTCAACCCATCTAGTTATTCTGCCCTCCCCCAACTTACATTTATGGGTTAATAACAGTGTGAATAATATTTCCAAATCTTTTTTTATGCCATGGATTTCCTTTTAAAATGAGAATGGGTCATTTGTTTTGAAATCTTAAATCATCACTTTCGAAACCACTGGATGACCTCCTTCGAAAACATAGAAAACCTCCTTTCAAAACTCTAAGTACATACCTTTCAAAGCTGTATAAATCAATCCTTTCAAAACCAAATCATACCTTTCGAATGTATCAAAACCTTGCTTACTAATCTTTAGGAAAATAGATTTGAATCTAATGAAAGTAACCCTTTCGAAAGTATTGGGTTTACTCTTTAAAACATCAATTAGGTCAAAAATGGTTATATACAAAAGTATCTCTTTTCAAACCAATTAGAAAATTGCTCGGAGGAATAATGGATGGTATCGGAACCATCTAGTCGAAAGCATAATCCTTTAAAATAAAAACTTTGAAGGATAGAGTCGAAACCCCCTTTCGACTCCATTGCCTTCGAAACCCCCAAACCCTTCAAAAGCATTCTGGAAAAAGGCTTAGCTCAAGTTAAAACAGAGGTAACCCTTCGACAGCATAGATAGCTTCAATGCAGTTGAAAGGAGAAATTAGCGACTGGGTTTTGACTTGGTCGAAACCGATTCTTTCAAAAGCTCTAATTTAAGGAGAAAGGTACCCCTTCGAAAGCTATTTATAAAGTCCCTTTCGAAAGCATGACTTTCGACTATGTCGAAAGCTTTAAGTAAAACAAGGCAGGAATTTAACTTTAGAAAACAAACTAAGGTTCCGACTCTATAGGGTATCGACTCAGTTGAAAGCCCTTCAAAAACTAGGCAGGCGCTTATCTTTTTAAAAGTGAACCTTGGTTTCGACCCTGATGAAAGCAATGCTTTCGACACCCTACCTTCCGCTACTTACCAATTCCATTGATACCATGTGCATTGGTTTCGACTCTAATGGTTTCAACTGGATTGGTGCGGAGGCAAAGAAGTCGAAAGGTGTCTCCGATATAAGTGGAACTACCTTTTTCTGAAAACGCTGATTTTTAGCTAAACATGGCAACTACCTTATAACTAACCTGCCTATTGTAATTCCTTGATTGGTTACTTTAGAACTTTTCAAATACTTTACAATTAAAAACTACCGCATTAATTAGATCTAAATCAAAGCATTATAACGTTAAACCCTTCCATATGACAAAACCAAAATTCGCAAAAAAGTCCCTCTTTTAAAATAATTTATTTTCCTTAATAAATCATCTGGGAAAATCTCCAAAAATCACAGAAAATATTTTTCATCATATAATTCAACATATTAAAATTTTGAACCCAATTTCATCCTGAAACATTCGAAATAAATTTTAAACCCAATTATATCATATTTTCCTTAAAAATTCATAATAAAATTTCCATTACTTGGAAAATTCTAAAAAATAGAACCCATCTCCAAAATCATGTTTTACTTAACATATAAATTTTCCATGGCATTTTGAAAATCAAAACTCTCGGTTTTACCTTAAACCGTGCAAATTCATATATGGATGGATTAAAATAAATCAAAAAATTATATTGTTCAAGCATATCATCATCCTTTTGATCATAAAAATGAATTTAATCATAAATCCAGAAACATATAAACATATAATAAAATAGAGATGGTATAAAAATTATTATTCACGTTAGATATGATAAGGAATTTGAGATTTGTTGTTGCTTAATCCTCCCTTGCTTTGATCCTTAGTTTAAGATTGTAATCTTCCTCTTTTCCTCTTTGTTAATGGCCGGCTATAAGGTTTTTTTTTGCGTTTATTTTTTATTTGAGAAAAACGAACGTGAATGGACAATTGCAAAAGGTCATAACCGTGTAAAATGAAAAGATCATTTTACTAATATGCCCATGTGTAATTTAATTAGTTTAATAACCTAATTAAAGCCCATTCATTTAATTATTAAGCACGGCCCGTTATATAATTTATTCAAATCTCAATTCCCTTATCACCATTATTCTATTTAATTTATCTAATTAAATTTCCTGAATAATGTTATCAAAAAATAAGGATGTTATAATTTCCCCTTGGATGTTTCTTTCTTCTAGAACGTTGCTATGCTCTGCAATGTCACTGAACATAAAGATGGGTGTTAGTGATGATTTTTGTCTCACAACACCCAAAATGGACGTAACGTAATTTTACTGCTAATTACTTCGGTGATTAAGAATAAACAAATTTAGATGATACTAAATTTTCCTTTAGGAAGTAATTATGTTGCCGTAGAATTATACAATTATGAAGTTGCACTTTAACTATTTGTTAAAATGTCAAATTAAACCTTGATAAACAAATAAGAATAGGGATGAATCTGATATAATGAATGTAAGTAACAATGCATCAAAATAAAAGACATAGGAATTTTACGTGGTTTGGATTCCTTTGAATCCTACGTCCACGGGCCAAGTCTTTGTTTATATATTTCTCCCTGGTACAAGTGTTTGATGGAAAAGATACAATTTTCTGAATTCCCCCTAAAAATAGAAGGAAAAATCCCCCCTTTACAATCCAGACAATCGCTTATTTATAGTGTAGAAGGTGTATGCGGATCACCACGATCCTTCTTTTTCCATTGTTTTTCCGCCTTTGGATAATGTCATGTGCCATCTATCTACATTGTTTGTTTGATGCATGTGGAATGGTGATGTGTCCTAGGCGGGAAACACTGGTTTGACCTGTTGAATTCTGGGTTTTGGAGGGAAGCTTGAAATTGAGGCGGGTACAATTGAAATTGTGGGGGAAGACTTCAAATTTGAATGGGCTTTGCATATGAGTCCTTGTAAGGGGAGCGATCTGCACTGCCCCCTTTCTCTCTAGGGTGAGCTATGTTGCCTTTATTATTTTTGTTTTGGCGAAGTAGTGAGCTGTTCCTTTGTTCTGCCTTGAGCGTTGTTAGGGGTTATGAGGCTTATCCACATTGTCTAGGGCGCTTTGTTTGCATTATACTGCACTGAGATGATTGTAGCTAACTTACCCTAATTTGCTGTGTTGATTTTGACAATATGCTGGGGGTGAGTTGGGTTGAATTTCCTGGTTTGACCTACTAAGTCCAATGTTGGCCTGCTCTTGGCATGAGGATGTGCAGGCTACCAGGATTGGATGCTTACTCCTTTGCTATTCTCTAACTATCGTAGAGCTGCAGTGGAGTGACATTTTGGGTAACCTTATGTGTAGCCCTTGGAATGGTTTTATTTCCTCATAGTACTGCTTAAGGAGTTCTCCATGACTGTAGGGTGGATCTGCTTGAAAGAAGCAATGCATAAGCTCTTAAGATTAATAGTTGGACTTAATGGATCTTTCGGACGCAGAGCAGTTTTACTCTACTGCCATTCTCTCTGTGCATTCGCGTTTGTTATGTCTGATGGCGGCCCATGCTTCACCACTCCATTCTGATCGCGACGCAGTATTTTGAAGCAAACCCGATATATTTTTAGCCTAATTTATAAGTGCAGTACTTCATCTCGATGTAACTTCGTGCTCTTTAGCTGTAGTTCATTTAGTTGGGTCAAGCATTGTGACTCCAAGCTAGCTCTAATACTTTGTGGTCATTCTTGGTGGCAGTATTAAGGCTTTACTTAAATAACTGAGATTGGTTTCTTGTGGTTTATTGCAATTTCTACCTCTTCATGTCTAGTATCAACCAGATCGTTTCAATTTACCTCTCTCTTTATCTATGCTTTAATTGTGAGGGCGGTTCTCCCTATTTTGTGCCTTATTCATCTTGGCTTTAACATAGTTTGAGAGTAATGGGTGTAACACTTGCCCCCCAAGTTTGCTGTGATTGTAGATCTATGTAGACTTATCTTTTCTCATACTTGGCCTTTGCATCCCATCACTTCTGTCTATTCTTTCCTTTCCTTTCCCAGAGGAAAAGGTCTAAATAACCATTTTTGCACTTAGTGCTATTGTGCTTATGTCACTCTCTCGTCGGGCCATTCTTTGAGCCGTTGTCAAATCACCTTTTTTGTTTTCCTAGGAAAATCTATCTCGATCTTGGTAATTATTGTTTAAGCTGTTAATTGATTTATGTTTCGCAAATTCCATCATCATTCCAATTGTGGAGCTAGCATTCAAATTGAGGTATGTATATATTTCTAATTTCTCTTCTTGTTCTATTTTACGTATTTATTCAAGGGAAAAGAAAGAAAGAAACGAAAACATCATTATATGTTAAATCGATCATGTTCCTGTGTTTGGATTTTCTTTTAAATTGAAGTAAGAATTCTGTTTTTCTTCTTGTTAGACCCCTTTGTTTTAGCATACCCTTTTCTCTTTTTTAATTAATATTGGGATTTCGATATGGCTTCTTCTTCTTCCCTTTTGTTTTTTCCATCTAAAATTACTCGCCTAATAAATGTTAAGGGTATTATAAATCAATTTGGGTTTATAGGTTATAAAGTTAGGGTTCCTGAACCTCGCGAACGTATCAATTCTCCTTCAAATGGGTTTACTTCCCTTACACTCGAACATACATGGTATGAACTTTATCTTTCCTCATATCCAGTCCTTCGTCAATGGTTGGACGCCATTGAACTTATGCATGTCCAACTCGCCCCTCTTTCTTATTCTCTTGTGATTGCCACCTTTATTCTTTATACAAATAAGTTCTTACCCCTACTTATGAGAAGCTTCGATTTTCGTCAGCATTGGGCTAAAAAGGTGGTTCTTACGGGGTTCGCCAAAAGACTCGAAGTTGATTTGTACTTCTTTATTTTAAACTTGGATAAATTTCCTTCTTCTTTTCCTCAACATCCCACTAAACTAGTTTTTTCTTAGGAAGATACCAAATCATATGAGTCGCGTAGGGGTCGTATCTTAGTGTTAGGAACTTAGGTGAAGAAGAGATAATAATAAAGAAGTTTTTTTACTAAAGAGATGTTGAAAAAGCACAGTTTTCTACGTTTAAGCCACACATTTTCTCGTACCATTTTCAAGCCTTCTCAAACTTTGGCCAAATCTAAGGGTGTAATTTGTTTATAATAGATCTTATATTTATTATTCTCATGATTTTGGCCTTCGTAGGGAACTTCTTTAGATCTTGATATTTTATTCCTTTTATATGCAGGTGATATGGATAGAGATGTTTTGAAGGCACTCCATAGCAAACCAACAAAGAAGCATGTTCAGAAAAAAAAGCACGATGATGATACATATTCTGATCAGGACCCTAAGATGTTGACCACTTCTGCTTCCCCTCCTTCTTCAATTGTCCCTATCGTTTCTACTCACCGGCTCTTCCTATCTCTCCTCTGTAGAGCCTTCCTGCCCTCAACGCTCAATTTTTGTCTCTTCTCGAAGGGGTCTTATCTGAACTTGCTAAGAGGGTAGGGAAGATTTTGCTGGATAACTTGTCCAGCATTGCTACGTCTCCTCCTTCTCTTCTTCTCTTCTACTCCCTGAGATTTCTTCTTCTGATCTTATGTCTGAGATGGAAAAGTCCTGGTCCTATATAAACCTTTTTTTAGTGGCTATTTTACCTACTTCTTATCTATCATTGTTTTCTTTCCCATCTCTTCTTTTAGCTTGGAGTCTTGACAATTAAGGCCTGAAACAAGTAGGAAGGTGACTAGGTCGTCATCCATGGCCAGGTTGCTACACCTGAAGTGAGACTTGCTTCACCAAATCTGATAAGGCCAACCTTGCTTCTGAAAAAGCTCAGATTGCTCTTAAAAAGGCCAAAATGGAGGATACTTTTAAGGCATTTCGGGAGGAACTAAGAGGGAGGCCAAATCTGCGGCAAATGCCTTGGCCTTGAAAGTCTGAGAACTAAAAGAGAAAGAGGAGGAACTTAACGAGAGTACATCCATCATAGCCTACAAGCTGTATGCCTTAGCTCGGCATCGGCTTAATGCTGAGGTCAAGCTTGATTTCTTAGGGGACCGGGCTTTGATTGATAAGGTTTACGCCTACTGTCGAGCTCAATGGGCAGATGAGGTTGCTGTAGAGAATGCCACTCCTTCCATCTTTTTACAACTAAACAAGGAGGAAGAGGAAGTGACCAAAGAAGATAAGGGGTCTAAGGGTGCTGAAGGGTCTGAGAAAACCAAGTTTATTCCAAATCCTCATGTAGATATTTAGTTTTTGTGTGTGAATTCTAAGACTTATTTTAGTATGCAATGAAAACTTTTTACTGTTTTTGTCATATCATTTCTTTTACTGCTATTTTGCATTGTTATTGTCTTATGAATGATCATGTCATCTTTATTCCTTTATTTCTTTTAGTTTTATAAAGAAGTTATGTTTACTAAACTTTTAAGGGAAAGCGAGATCAGGCTCAAAACTCAAACCCTAGACCGTCTCGGTCTTACTGGTGTGACTATCAATAGGCACGAGAAAGAATTAGATGAGTCTTTTTCGAAACTTAGGGATGAGACCTAGGGGTTACTTTCCAAGATAGATTAAATAGTCAAAGAGAAGGATGCCCTCGGTGATTTTGTACTACGTCAGTGGAGATATACTTTAGAAAGTGGTTCCTTTTCACTTAACAAACCTCACTTGAATTGGTTTAGATGTTGGCTTAGGGATTTACCTACTACCTTTATTTGTTATTACTCTTTTGTACATAGGTTGATGTAGTTAATAATAGATGTTCCTATTTGATTTTCATTTGGCACATTCCAATTTTTTTTGAATTGAATTTTACTCATTGCTTATTAGGTTGGTCCCCCAAGCCTTTATCTCACTTTAATGAAGCCTATGATCCCCATATTCCTTCTTCCTTCATCATTTATGGTCGGGAAGACATTGATGTACCTGAATTTGAGGTTTTGATCATAGCTCCATCTACAACCATAGAAGATGAGAACATCCGCTTAAATAACTACCAATGAAAGACTTAAGAAAGGTTTGAAGAAGCTCGATATGGAGCTTAAGGAGGCAAAATATGCATTGAACAACCAACATCGACATAACACCGCGTTGCATACTGGTTAACACTGCTGAATTAAAGTTAGGTGAGATGCGACATGCAATGAAAGATAGGGAGAAACCATATAGGATCGTTTATGAAGTGGAGATTGAGAAATTGAATAAAATTATAGAAGATCTATCTGCTCAACTTGCCTGCCGTATTAAGGAAACAGAGGGTACCGAAGAAGGAAAAGTGGCAGAGAGGTTCTGTTCGGATTCGGTTCCTGCTTCTCCGGCATGCGTGACTCCCTCATTGGCAAATGAGATAAAAACGAGGAGGGTGGGATGGAAGACTGATGCACTTATATACTTCGACAAGTTCACTATGAATACTAGAAAAACTAAGGCTCGACTAATTGATACCTTAGAAAATATGAGGAAGGAGGTCGTACTCAGAATATACGACCTTGAGGATTCTTTAAGTGCAGCTTAGGATAGGATTGCCTCCCTTTTAGAGAACCTTAGATGAGAAAAGGTTAATGATAAGACTATTCGAGCTCTTCTACATCGTTCCATGGGCATTTTTGAGTATTTTTACCCTACACTTGAGTTGAATTTTCTTCATAACACTCCAGGCTTAAAGGTGGCTGTAGATGGTTTGATGGACCCTTGGGTTGGTGCTTGCTACAACCCTCAAAAGACTTTTCCCTTCAGTTCATCCCTACCTTTGGCTAGCGCTTCTTAGGTATTTTTAGTGTAGTACCTTAGGAACTCGTGACTACAAATGACTTAGTAACTTTTTATTATCGTATATTTTCCTTGGGATGTATGTATGTTATGTGATATTAAGCATTTGCGAATTTTGTGAATTTTCTTATGAGCATTCTTTCTTGATTGCTCTTTCCTTTAATTTTGCTTTGCATGAACTCGTTTGCTTTTCAACCTGCTTCTTTTAATCAAGACTTGGAGGTGGCTATTTTGGAAAAGAAGCTTATTTTTGCTTTGGCTAGAGTTTCAAAATTGAAAGGTTTATTGAAAGGTGCCGAAAGCGCATATGAGCCCATACACATGGCTGAAATTAAATCTTTGGAATGCAAATTTGAAGAATTAGATGAACAGATTGCAAAGCGGAATAGTGCCAAAGATGCACCCACCTTAGCCTTGATCTAGGCGCTACTTCTAGATCAGGTGCTGCCCCCACAACCTCTTTTGGGGTCGATCGGGATGATGTTCTAAAATGGAAAAATGATTTGAAAAATTATTATGAGACCAAGTTTAATGAGTTAGAGGATCATTATGAGAAGGAGTTGGGAACTTCTGGAAACTGCATTTGTAATAACCCGCTTTTCCGTACAATTCAAGCTGATAATAAACCACACATGTCGAACCCAAATCGAATGGAAAGACGGATGGTTAAGGAAAAGAAAGAAGAAAAAAGAAGAGAAGAGAAGAGAAGAAGAAGAGAAAAGTAACTAAAATAACACAGAATCTCACAATCGCAGCGGAACAAAATATAATATAATATCGATGATTTTTACAAAAGAGAAACTCTTATATACATACGTCCATCAGAGTACAACAACAATCATAATCATCAGCCTGGACAGCTATAACAACCTATCCTCACAAATGCTGATGATTTTAATTAAAAAATAGTGGAAAAATAACCATATACGTGAATACGTCTTTGAGACTCCAGCTCGTCTCCTGAAGCTCCAAACCATTCAAACTAAATCTATACTATGCTCGGTTTGACCCAAGCATTATAATAAAATAACACCAGACTCAGTCTGGAAAACCAGCATAAGAAAACACACCCAACTGGAGTTTTAAAATTATCGAAACCTTTCAAAAGGTATCTCGTAAGACCACGCCGCACATAAACATGGATGGGTTTTTTACCTTACGATAACCAAAACATTTCATATGAAATCCTCTGATATTATAATAGTGTCTAATACACAAGTAATTATTAACCATAGCCGAAATTGTTACATTAATTAAATTCCAGCACACTAGGTTCTACTACCAAAACCGAAGGCTCGTATTGGATAATGGATTCCAACTATGAAAGGGTAAGGGTCTACCAACCGAATCAGTACACATCTAGATGACATGTATGGGAGGATACATGTAACGACCCACTATTTTGGACCATTCAAATCGACAATAATCCACACATGTCTGACTTGAATAATTCAAAATAACAGATTGTAATAAAATTTGGAGCAAATAAAATCAAATACAGAATCACAGACACAGAATATCAGAATAACTCGCAGCGGAAATTAAAATACCATAGTAGTTCATAAAGCTACTATAACAAAATCTCAAACAAAATACATAATATCAGTCTGAAAAAAACATATACAATAGAAATCTCAAATACATAGAAGTTTATAAATACCAGAGCTGAAATAGAACAACTGAAACTGAAATGGAATAGATAACTAGACAAGCAGAATCTCCAGCGATTCCTAGCTCCAGAAAAGAAATCCAAAGCTAAGCTGTAAATACTCAGGCTGACCCGAGCGTATAGTAAAACACAAAACACTCGAGTCAGGACATACATACTTATATAATGTAAACCAACTCAAGTGAACTATAGTAGTAATGCACAATAACTTAAAGGATGCTTGGGATCGCTTATCCTCTAAGGATTAGTTAAACCATAAATTAAATACATCCCGTAGTTAAAATTTCAAAATAGTCATTTATATTTTTGAAATCAAATATCATTTCAAAATTCAATATCATTCAAAGATCCATTTCAAATATCACAATATCATACCCTTTCCAAACTACATTCATTTTATTTAAAATACGATTTCAACACACATTTCAAAATAGTTTATATTTCAACAAATTACTTCATTTTAAATCATAAAATGAAGTTAACATATTTAATAATTAAATTATTAAATTTTCAAAATTTAAATCTTTCAAAGTTCATTTATTCACTTAAACTTATCAAAATAATGAAAATTCACCATTCGCAGCATTTGGAAAATGCTATAGAAAGTTACCTTCAAAACAGTTCAATTTTACAAAAGGCAGCATTAAAAATACTGTTATAGGGTTACATTAGTTCAATTAAAACCTTAGTTAAATTCCACCATTATAGCACTTACAAAGTACTATAATACCCCTTTATTAATATTTAGCCATTTAGTTCATTTATATCAACTACAGCATTTATAATTGTTGTAGTATCCTTTACCATAGAAATAATAGCATTTTAGAAATGCAGTTAATTAAAATTCAGGGTTTTTAATACAGTTTCACAAAAAATTATATTTTAATATAAATCATTTTTAATTTATAAAATCATAATTTCTCACTTTTAGAACAATCATTTAAATACCCGTATATTCATGATTTTATAAAGTTAAATTTCTATTCAAAAGTCAATATTTAATAATAATTCACATATTAAATTCACACATTAAATTTCAATTCTTTATAATTAAATTTTAACGTAACACTTAAGTTTAAATCTCCCATATAACTTATTTTCATTTCATTTACTTACCTTCAAAAATTCACTTTTAAACAAAATTCATAAATTCCAATTTAAGTTATATTTCAAAATTTAACTTAAACATTTATTCATTCAACATTTTAACTTATTCAAAAATCCATTTAAATTCAAGATATCCTAAATTTATCATATTTCCTATTAAATTTAAATTCCATTTCATCACCAAATTAGGATTTCCAAAAATACTTACATTTCAAATTTCTAACTTTACCAGTTATTTATTTCACTTATAAATTCTCAGAAAATCAATAATACTTTACAAAAATCATTTTTAATTAAGTTTAAATCAAAATATTATAATATTTATATTTCTAAAATATTTTAGAAATCTTAGAAAAACATATTTTAACCATGGGTCTGTATATCATTTACTAGCCTAGGTAAAGTAATACGGATACTACAACATTTCAATCTAAAATTTACAAATGAAAAATCCGAGTTTAACCATTTCAAACCCGCAATCCCAAGTAAGAATGAAATGAAAACCGCTCAGGCCTATCATTTCAGCCTATAACGATTTTCTCCTATTCTAAAGTCCGTTCGGGTATGTATCATTTCAACCCATAGTGATCCTAGTCTACAGGGAACTTGCAATGGTGATAACAGATATAAATAACAGAATAGCATGAAATAACAGTGACATATGATATAACAAGTATAATAACAGTATGAATATCATGTGATAATAATATAGCAGTTATAACAGGATGATATAAGTTACAGATTCAAGTGATGTCAGTTTATCAACTATATAAGTACATATTAGTCTGGTGAGATTTACTCACTTGTTAAAAGCTGGAGATTGAAACCGAAGCACACGATACTGACGTAACGAAGGCACGACAACACTACCATGATTTGAGAGTGGGGAGCCAAAGCTATATGACTTGATAACAACACAAAACAAGACAAGTATAAATATGATTTCAATACAAATTATCAAAAGAAACAATTTAGAAATGAACAAATACGATTCAAATGCTTTTACCATTGCCACAACCATCATGTGCTCAGCCAAAGGGTGGATATGGTCAGGTTTTGAGCATGGTTTGGATCAGGTATGGTCTGGAAAAGGTGCGGCTACAAGGTGATGAAGGTGAGTGGAAGTTACAAGGTGTTGAAGGCAATGGAATACCAAAGGGTTTCAAGGCAAAATGTGGCTTTTGTTGCACCATAGAGTTCGGCCCCTTGCTGATGTGGCTCGGCCATGGTATGTGGTGGTCAGGTGGTGGCTGGAGTGTGGGCCAGAGGTGGTGGAAGGTCAGGTTGTGGCGGTTGAAGGTGGTGGTCGTGGTTGAACATGAAGGTGATGGTGCAAATGGTGATTGGCTAGCATTGTTTCAAGATGTTTTACAATAGTTTTTTTGTGGGGTTTTGGTCCATGGAAGGCCATGGCCTGATCATGGCAGAGGGGGAGGAGGCTGAAGAGGCTGAGGAAGGTGGTGGAACAGGTCGGAGAGGGTGGTGGTGGAGTGTGGCCGAACAAATGCAAGATGAAGGCAAAGCAAAGTCACTTGAAAATCAATGGAAGAGGTGGAAAAAAAAATGGAAAGGAAGACATTACCCAAAGTTTTCTTTCAGATCTGAAAGTATGGATGAGAAGGTGTTAGAATACGTGAAAAACGAGGAAATGCAGCTGAGAAAAGAAAAGATATACGGCCCAAAAAAAAGATGTATTGATTAAAATGAAACGGTGGAATACAAAAGGACTAGGAATAACAAAAGTCACAAACTCTACATATTTCCATATTTTCTTTTTGTAAGTTTAAATATCTGGAAATACATATAATTTCATTTAAAATTACAAAATATAACAAATATACAAAATATAAATAAATAAATATTAATTATATATGATTAAAATAAGAAAATAGTACAAAATGAAAACTAGTCTAGAAAATTTGAAAATAAACAGAATAAACTTTGGAAGATTTATATGGACTTAGAAAATATTTATAAATAAAGATAATAACATAAAATAAAAATGCATTCACAAAAATAAATAAATAAATTTTAATTAAATATAATTTAAATGAAGAAAATAGCAGAAAAATAGAAACTTGCCTTTTAAAAATAGGAAATAAATGCAATAAATTTTGGAACAATTTTATTATCACTTTAAAAATATTAGAAGACAAAAATATACATAAAGTAACATATTAACACATATTAAAATTAAATATGACAAAGAAAATATAATTTATATAATTTAAAATAGACAAAATTGTTAAATAAATGAAATTGCACACAATATTGAAATATACATAACTTTCACAATTTAATTCCGTTTCCAACGAAATGAAAAGCAGTATTCATGTTATTGTATCTATTTTCATAATAAACGATAAAATTTAAGATTTTAAATAATTAAAATTTGAAGTTTAAAAGCCAAAGATTGAACAGTTTGAACAGAAATTCACTTTTTAGTAAAATAACCAATTTATACTAGTTTGAAATTATAGTTCACATAATAATTAACATTTATTTTTAAAAATGAAATGTTTGAAATCAAACAAGTTTAAAAATAGTTTCAAAATAAAATAAAGTCAAATTTTAAAATAAAGGCCAAAATCTAGGGTTGTTACACTCTCCCCCACTCAAATCTTTTCGTCCTCGAAAAGAAAGGAAGCTGGGAACAACTAGAAAGAACAATAGGTTGGAAGACATCCCGAAAGAAGGTAGGGAAAAAGTCGCTAGGAGGGAAGGCAGGTTGAAAGACAAGGATGAACCATTATTTAAAACATTTTAAAATCGGTAGATGGGAAAATAAATGATCAGAATATCCTTTATATAGTACTTTATCAAAATACTTTTATAACTCGATGTCTTAACAAGTTTATCCTCGATCCTGCAGACTCTGGCAGTGCGTTGATCAGGCGCAAAGCTAGAATTCTCCAGGTACTTAGTAGACTTGTTTCAACACCTAGTGAAAATACTGGAAAACTTAAAAAAAACAGATATGGAAAGTACAATCCAAACAAAAAAAACAAACAAAACCTTTGTCTAACCATGGATCGCAGATACACAAAGGTTACGCCTGGATCCCCCAGGAAACATCCGTATCCGTAAGCTTTCTCAGCCCTACGAATTGCGCCATGATGACTAGTAGACCGCAGATACACAATGGTTACGCCTGAATCCCCCAGGAAACATCCGTATCCGTAAGCTTTCTCAGCCCTGCGGATTTCGCTACTAATACGACCTACATAGATCACATGATACACAATGGTTACGCCTGAATCCCCCAGGAAACATCCGTACCCCTGGGCCATCCACCCAGGTGAATTACGCTATGCAGTCGCGCTCGTAAGACCATGGGTAACGCCATGGAATTTGATGGACACTCGAGTATCATATCCGGAAAACCAAAAATCAGAGAAATATTGATAGAATGAATCCACAATGTGGCCACAAAGCGGATATCAAGCAGAAGGCACTTTCCATATCTTTACTTCGAAAATATGTATCATATAGTACCTTTTCAAATCACTTTCAAATATCGTACTTATATAAAGTCCATTATATATAAGATTTCATTTTCAAATCAAATACTTTCCAAAATCAATAGTATATCAAATCACACTTATATAGACTTCAATTATATAAGATTTCACTTTTCAAATTGAGTACCTTTTCAAATCCATAGTTTTCAAATCAACATCATACTTATACAAACCAAATTTTTTATATAATTTCGATAACTCCCAAATCAAGTATTTAGTAACATAAGGTTCTCAAATTTCAATTTGTTTCAATATCAGTTCAGTTTCAAAATCATATACAATTCCACCAATTTTTTTCTTCTCAAATTAAATATCTTCAGTTCCAAAGTTTCCAAAATAATAAATTTAGAAAATAAATCCAAATTTCCAAACCAATATAATTTAAGTCAAACAATTTATTTCCAACATCAATAGTTTTCAACATCATCTTATATTTACATAAAGTCCATCTTATATAAGGATAAAAAAATTTCAAAAATCAATTTCGCTGCATGAAGAATCATATGAGATTGAACATCTTTGCTTTATAAAAGATTTTAATTTAGAATAGTTTTGTATATAAAATAGTTTGTAAAATAGTGTGCATATAAAATAGTTTTGAAAAAAAAATAGTTTTGTATATAAAATAGTTTTTTTGGAAAATGGTTTTAAATAAAATAGTTTTGTATGTAAAATAGAATAAAATAGTTTGTTTAAGAAGAATAAAAGGAAAAATAGTTTTGAAAAATGGTTTTAAATTGATAGTAGTTTTGCATAAAAGAAAATTTCCAATTAAATTACAAATATATCCAACCCAACAACTTCCAATTTCAGGGTCAAGTATATCAATGATATTAGAATATAAGATGTACATATGTCATCATTTTGCAAAATCACATTCGATCGCTCGCTCAATCACACAAGTTCGCTTTCGAACTAGTATTGTCCATTCGACTTCCCTAATGCGGATTTCGATATGGTTTCTCGACTAGAAACCATCAGTCTCCTTGCATAGCCATATACTATGATAGAGAATTCTAGAATCAAGCCCAAAATCCACATCAAATATCCTCCATCAAGAATCAAATGAAAAATCCTAACACGAAATGGTGTAATTCACCTCGAACTTGTGTACTTAAACTTGGATCAATTAAATTATGCGAATAAAACAGCATACGTACAACTTGTGTATCTATTCCAACTTGTTCAATATATAGTTTTATAAAGATGTTACCCAGTTAAAACATTTAAACTAAATTTTATTCAAAATATTTTGAAGACCAAATTCTTTTCAAAACATTTCAAATCTAAATTTCATATTAGAAAATTCAAAATAGCCTTATTCGTTTACTTAACAAAACAGATTCAACTTATTTAAATCATATTACTACATACTTTAACATACATACCAAACTTATATACTTTATACTTTTCAAAATTACTTAGCTTTGAAAAGTTAACCTTGATTTGGAAGTGCTCGAACCTTCAAAATAGTTGAAGAAATCATATTTCAATCCAAGAGTTGGAAATCACAATTAAATCAGTAAATCAATTCCAAAAATAGGGTTATATCAAATCAAATCCAAAACTCAAGGACTGAACACCGGCTCATTTCAAATTGTTCAAATATATATACATATATCTTTCGAATATCACATCACACTTCGGAATTTGAAATCAAAATTGGTTTCGCAAATCAATCGCATAGCAAAGCTACCGAAGTGGCCTCTCCCCCACTCAGAAACTTTAAAATCAATGTCGATGATGCATGCATTCATCACCGAAATTATTTTCCAGCGACATAAGTGGGTTATGGACTTCTATTTTCTCAAACTTCTTTTGAAATTTCTTCAAAATCATTTGAAACTCATTAAATCATTTGAAACATTTCATATTCGGAAAATACTTTCAAATCATATTATTTATTATTTCAAAATCTTAAAACCAGTTCCAAAATGCCGGAGTTCAATCACTTAAATTCAGATTCAAAACCTTCAGTTATAAATCATTTTATATGAAACCATTTCTTATAAAATTTTCACAATTTCAAATCCTTTCGAAACTTCAAATTCTTGTTTTAAAAGGGTATATAATCTTTATCGAAAACATTTCACTTAATATATAAAATATGGTCATCCTTATCAAAATAACAACTACGATGAATACAAAAATTTCAAAAGACAATCAACCACAAATTTTCCAATGGATGATTCAAGGATGGATTTCAAAACAAAACAGAGATTCAAATTTAGAGGAACTCTAATCAAATAGAATTCTGATTCAAAGATAAGCTCAAACGAAGATAAGATGATTAAATTACCAAATAGAAGATGGATAAGCTCATATAAATAGCGGACGACCTTAACCGGTCAACCGTGACTTCAGGAATAATCGATGCGAAAATCTAAGGCAAATCGACCTTTAATCGCCAGAGATAGAATCCAGGTATAGCATAAGACAGAAAATATCGTGAACCGAGGATACAGAAATCTCCAGTGAATCAATGCCAATTATAAGGGAGTTTCACCCTTTTATAAATCATTCAAAGATTGGCGGAATCGTCGCTTTATAAAGGTCATTCTAAGTAGGGTTACGGAATGCTCCAAAAATCAAAAGAGTACAATTAGGGGAGACATGAATGGATTTCAGAACAAGTGGGAGCGTTCCAAAATTCAAAGGAATCTTATTCGATAAGAATCCAAACCAAGATTAGAGATATATAACCTATATCGATACAAAAGAATTCCCATTCAAAATTTGGAAAGACTCGAATTCATAACATACGAAAACAGAAGCATAAATATCTTTAGTTGGACAACTTCAGCTAAGCAAAAGATACAACAGAGTTTACTCAAAGCAACCTAACAAACTACTGATTTTGTCATACCCAAAATAGATTCCTATCAACAATGGATCTAGATCAGTCAAGAGAGAAGTTCAGAATTTTAGAGGATCCTAATCAAAGAAATTACTAACAAGGTGGATACGAAAGAAATGAAGCTTAGGAAATATTTTACTTTCAAAGCAAGAAAATTTATATCAAATAATCTTTGAAAATTCTTTAAAAATCATTTGAAAATCATTTTATACTTCGAAAATATGTTCTCTCACAAAGAAATGATTTTGAGATTGATTTCACTCATTCTAGGGTATTTCTACCCTATCTCTAATGAGTTTTTGCTCCGTAGGCTAAGGTTTGCCTAAAACCAAAGCTCTGATACCAAATGTAACGACCCACTACTTTGGACCATTCAAATCGATAATAATCCACACATGTCTGACTTGAATAATTCAAAATAATAGATTGTAATAAAATTTGGAGCAAATAAAATCAAATACAAAATCACAGACACAGAATATCAGAATAACTCGTAGCGGAAATTAAAATACCATAGTAGTTCATGAAGCTACTATAACAAAATCTCAAACAAAATACATAATATCAGTCTGAAAAAAACATATACAATAGAAATCTCAAATACATAGAAGTTTATAAATACCAGAGCTGAAATTGAAAAACTGAAACTGAAAGGGAATAGATAACTAGACAAGTAGAATCTCCAGCGATTCCTAGCTCCAGAAAAGAAATCCAAAGCTAAGCTGTAAATACGCAGGCTGACCCGAGCGTAAAGTAAAACACAAAACACTCGAGTCAGGACATACATACTTATATAATGTAAACCAACTCAAGTGAACTGTAGTAGTAATGCACAATAACTTAAAGGATGCTTGGGATCGCTCATCCTTTAAGGGATCAGTTAAACCATAAATTAAATACATCCCGTAGTTAAAATTTCAAAATTGTCATTTATATTTTTGAAATCAAATATCATTTCAAAATTCAATATCATTCAAAGATCCATTTCAAATATCACAATATCATACCCTTTCCAAACTACATTCATTTTATTTAAAATACCATTTCAACACACATTTCAAAATAGTTTATATTTCAACAAATTACTTCATTTTAAATCATAAAATGAAGTTAATATATTTAATAATTAAATTATTAAATTTTCAAAATTTAAATCTTTCAAAGTTCATTTATTCACTTAAACTTATCAAAATAATGAAAATTCACCTTTCGCAGCATTTGGAAAATGCTATAGAAAGTTACCTTCAAAACAGTTCAATTTTACAAAAGACAGCATTAAAAATACTGTAATAGGGATACATTAGTTCAATTAAAACCTTGGTTAAATTCCACCATTATAGCACTTACAAAGTACTACAATACCCCTTTATTAATATTTAGCCGTTTAGTTCATTTATATCAACTACAACATTTACAATTGCTGTAGTATCCTTTACAATAGAAATAATAGCATTTTAGAAATGCAGTTAATTAAAATTCAGGGTTTTTAATACAGTTTCACAAACAATTATATTTTATATAAATCATTTTTAATTTATAAAATCATAATTTCTCACTTTTAGAACAATCATTTAAATACCCGTATATTCATGATTTTATAAAGTTAAATTTCTATTCAAAAGTCAATATTTAATAATAATTCACATATTAAATTCACACATTAAATTTCAATTCTTTATAATAAAATTTTAACTTAACACTTAAGTTTAAATCTCCCATATAACTTATTTTCATTTCATTTACTTACCTTCACAAATTCACTTTTAAACAAAATTCATAAATTCCAATTTAAGTATTTCAAAATTTAACTTAAACATTTATTCATTCAACATTTTAACTTATTCAAAAATCCATTTAAATTCAAGATATCCTAAATTTATCATATTTCCTATTAAATTTAAATTCCATTTCATCACCAAATTAGGATTTCCAAAAATACTTACATTTCAAATTTCTAACTTTACCAGTTATTTATTTCACTTATAAATTCTTAGAAAATCAATAATACTTTACAAAAATTATTTTTAATTAAGTTTAAATCAAAATATTATAATATTTATATTTCTAAAATATTTTAGAAATCTTAGAAAAACATATTTTAACCATGGGTCTGTATATCATTTACTAGCCTAGGTAAAGTAATACGGATACTACAACATTTCAATCTAAAATTTACAAATGAAAAATCCGAGTTTAACCATTTCAAACCCGCAATCCCAAGTAAGAATGAAATGAAAACCGCTCAGGCCTATCATTTCAGCCTATAACGATTTTCTCCTATTATAAAGTCCGTTCGGGTATGTATCATTTCAACCCATAGTGATCCTAGTCTACAGGGAACTTGCAATGGTGATAACAGATATAAATAACAGAATAGCATGAAATAACAGTGACATATGATATAACAAGTGTAATAACAGTATGAATATCATGTGATAATAATATAGCAGTTATAACAGGATGATATAAGTTACAGATTCAAGTGATGTCAGTTTATCAACTATATAAGTACATATTAGTCTGGTGAGATTTACTCACTTGTTAAAAGCTGGAGATTGAAACCGAAGCACACGATACTGACGTAACGAAGGCACGACAACACTACCACGATTTGAGAGTGAGGAGCCAAAGCTATATGACTTGATAACAACACAAAACAAGACAAGTATAAATATGATTTCAATACAAATTATCAAAAGAAACAATTTAGAAATGAACAAATACGATTCAAATGCTTTTACCATTGCCACAACCATCATGTGCTCAGCCAAAGGGTGGATATGGTCAGGTTTTGAGCATGGTTTGGATCAGGTATGGTCTGGAAAAGGTGCGGCTACAAGGTGATGGAGTGGAAGTTACAAGGTGTTGAAGGCAATGGAATACCAAAGGGTTTCAAGGCAAAATGTGGCTTTTGTTGCACCATAGAGTTCGGCCCCTTGCTGATGTGGCTCGGCCATGGTATGTGGTGGTCAGGTGGTGGCTGGAGTGTGGGCCAGAGGTGGTGGAAGGTCAGGTTGTGGCGGCTGAAGGTGGTGGCCGTGGTTGAACATGAAGGTGATGGTGCAAATGGTGATTGGCTAGCATTGTTTCAAGATGTTTTACAATAGTTTTTTGTGGGGTTTTGGTCCATGGAAGGCCACGGCCTGATCATGGCAGAGGGGGAGGAGGCTGAAGAGGCTGAGGAAGGTGGTGGAACAGGTCGGAGAGGGTGGTGGTGGAGTGTGGCCGAACAAATGCAAGATGAAGGCAAAGCAAAGTCACTTGAAAATCAATGGAAGAGGTGGAAAAAAAAATGGAAAGGAAGACATTGCCCAAAGTTTTCTTTCAGATCTGAAAGTATGGATGAGAAGGTGTTAGAATACGTGAAAAATGAGGAAATGCAGCTGAGAAAAGAAAAGATATACGGCCCAAAAAAAAAGATGTATTGATTAAAATGAAACGGTGGAATACAAAAGGACTAGGAATAACAAAAGTCACAAACTGTACATATTTCCATATTTTCTTTTTGTAAGTTTAAATATCTGGAAATACATATAATTTCAGTTAAAATTCGAAAATATAACAAATATACAAAATATAAATAAATAAATATTAATTATATATGATTAAAATTAGAAAATAATACAAAATGAAAACTAGTCTAGAAAATTTGAAAATAAACAGAATAAACTTTGGAAGATTTATATGGACTTAGAAAATATTTATGAATAAATATAATAACATAAAATAAAAATGCATTCACAAAAATAAATAAATAAATTTTAATTAAATATAATTTAAATGAAGAAAGTAGCAGAAAAATAGAAACTAGCCTTTTAAAAATAGAAAATAAATGCAATAAATTTTGGAAATTTTTTATTATCACTTTAAAAATATTAGAAGAAAAAAATATACATAAATTAACATATTAACACATATTAAAATAAAATATGACAAAGAAAATATAATTTATATAATTTAAAATAGACAAAATTGTTAAATAAATCAAATTGCACACAATATTTTTTTTTTGAGATCATGGGGAACCTTAAGATCATGGTATTCATTGATACTCATTTAAGTAAACCCCACGCCGTGTGTCTACCCCGCTTTTATTTAGTCATCGCACACGGATGCGTAACGTTGAAACTCCCACTGATGGTTTGGCGCTGGGATTCGAACCTGCCCGGACACAGTCCTTTGGTTCCCATCTCCCAGCTCCCAAACCAACCGAGCTACGAACGGCGGGTAAATTGCACACAATATTGAAATATACATAACTTTCACAATTTAATTCCATTTCGAACGAAATGAAAAGCAGTATTCATGTTATTGTATCTATTTTCATAATAAAAGATAAAATTTAAGATTTTAAATAATTAAAATTTGAAGTTTAAAAGCCAAAGATTGAACAGTTTGAACAGAAATTCACTTTTCAGTAAAATAACCAATTTATACTAGTTTGAAATTATAGTTCACATAATAATTAACATTTATTTTTAAAAATGAAATGTTTGAAATCAAACAAGTTTAAAAATAGTTTCAAAATAAAATAAAGTCAAAATTTAAAATATAGGCCAAAAATCTAGGGTTGTTACACTACAACACGTTGCACCTCTACTACTTAAGACCGGCACTACCCCCTTCTCGAGTAGCACCGAATATGATCACCTCTTGGTTGCAATCAACAACCATAAAATGGGATCCCGAAGCATACATGAATATCACTCTAGATTTGGAATGATTATACCCTACTTGGGTGCGAACCACTTAGCCCTACCGCATGTCATTGCTTTATTCATTTCCCGGGTGTGAGGCACGAAGAGGCTATGCTCTTACCATTCCTTCCTAGCAAACTATTTTGGAATGCTAATATTGCCCTCAAGGCAACTAATTCAATACCAGCATTCTTCCATATAAGTTTGTTCTAGGACTGAATGAAACGCTTGATAACTCCGTCTCCAATTCCATCATCTTCAAGATGTCTTTACTTCGAATGCTTGAGTTGGATTGAAGTGGTTTTTGGGTAACATATCCAATCCTGGTCTCTTCGAAACAACATTCGACAGATTTCGGTAAACTCAACCATGGTTTATTAGGAAATAAACAGCCAAAGATAAGATCGAAGATCACCTCCTAACCATTAGTGGACGGATTTTCTTATCATTGTCCTAGAAGAACGAATCGAGATTTACACGCACAGTATAGCATCATCGGATGTGACTGTGCCATATAACTCACGTGTTTCTCCTAAATATTTCCAAAGTTACATTAGGGTCTAAATTCGATAGTCGGTTATTTAACTATCGAATAACAAACATTCAATCCGGGATTTAATTCCATAGGAAAACCAACATTTGGTTAAGCACCAAGCAACACTAAGCCTCCTTAATTAATCTTTCATTATTTAAAACCATCTTGTAAATGCTTGGATCCAAATACTTTTACAAAGATATATTCACAAACCCTTTTATTTTCAATAATAAGAAACTTCCATATACTTATCTCATCGGTATAAGTATATTTAACAAACTCTGAGGAAGATCCCTTTTTTACCAAATTCTAAAATCATTTATAAACTCCATTTTAAATCTCTAAAACCATTTATAAACCATTTATAAATTATTTCTCAAGTCATTTCTAAACCCTTTTAGGAAACCATGCAATTATTTATAAACTCACTTTATAAATCTATAAACCCATTTCTAAAATTCGTTTATAAATATCCATCTATTTACAAACCTCTTTACTCGTATAATATTCCCTATTAAATCTTCAAACAAATTTATAAGCCCTTCTTACAAAAATCCAAGTTCGTTTACAAAACTCTATTTATGAATCTCAAAAACATCATAAAGAAATAATTATTATTAACTCTTAAACCTCTTAAAAATAATAATCAATAATTCAAACCATTATGGATAAAGCAATCGTTGATCTTTACCATATAAGAAATAATAATACATTACCAAAAGATTATTAATAATCATTATTGTTAATTTCAAAACCATATTAGTAATTTAAATAATTATCCTTTCAAAATTATTTAAATATTTATAAACAACTTTAAGCAATATTAACATGAATAACCAACTTTAAAACATAATATTTTTTTTTGATAAATATCCATTCTTAAATCTTCAACCTAATCATTTCCAAATTTGTAAGATTACATTTAAGAATCCCTTTCCATTTTATAAGACTTCCTTTCATAAAACCCATTTATTTATGAACTCTATTTATAACACTATTTTCTTTATGAATCTCAGTTATTCAATAATCTCATTTAAAAACATCAATCACCATCCGTTTTAATGTTACTTCCATATGGATAAATTCCTTTTATAATTTTCTTTCTATTTATAAAAATATCGTTTAACATTTTGTAACATCCCCTACTTGAAGGCCCAAAACTACCGGCTACGGATGCTACAGTTATCCATAGTTATTAATCCTCAGCGACCAAATACGATAATGTTAGATAAATTGATATACCAGAAACACATGGCTATGGAAAAAGTTTAAAATTTCAAAAAAAATTTCACATTCCATTCCAAAAACCATTTCAACATTTTTTTACATAATCCCACAACATTAACCACGTTCATAAAAATATACTTACTACAATATACTCCAAGAGCGACATATGAAGATGCCCCCTTAGTGATCAGAGTGTATAATAGGCAATAAACAACTTTGACTGAACAAAACAACACAGTGGAATCGCATGAGAAAGAACTCAAATAACTAAATGCCTTCTACACGACTCCGGAAGCTTATTCGTCTTAAGAGGTACCTAAAAACCTCAAATTTCAAGCTACTCAAAATCAATTGAGTACCTGAGGGTTTAAGGGAAAAACATAAACTTCGAGTCAGACATAAAGCTTGGTATGAATAATAATATACCATCTCAAATCATTTAGATATCTAGTGAGACCACGCCGCTTAGCGAAACGGGTTTCCCCTTACTAATATCTTAAAAACCTTTATAAACCATTTTCTATGCCCATGCATCCACAATGTTTGATTAAATTCAAAACATTATTATATGATGATATGCAAAACAATTGAATAAATTTTTGATTACCCATCCCCATTCATTTTGACTATCTATCATAATTGTAGTTTCTAGGATTACTATTGACCTATTAGTTTTCATGGGCGGACTAATAACCAGTTAAACATTTAAGGACTCCCTATCCAATTATATAGTTTTCATGGGATCACTATGACCCTATTGGTAACTCCAATATCATTTCTTTTATCCTAGTTTTCATAGGCTGACTAGGAACCTATTGACTAACTGTCAGTATCAATATCTTTTCTTTTATCCTAGTTTATATGGGCTGACTAAGAACCTATTGACTAACTGTCAATATCAATATTTTTTCTTTTGTCCTAGTTTTTATGAGCTGACTAGGAACCTATTAACTAACTGTCAATATCTTTCTTTTTCCCTAGTTTTCATGGGCTAACTAGGAACCTATTGACAATCTGTCAATATTGCATTTTCTTATGTGGACATAGTTTTAATGGGATAACTATGAACCTATCTAACTGACATCTTCCGTTTTACATAATTTTCATAGGCTAACTATGAACCTATTGGCCTCTGCCAATATTCTTAATTTATATTCACTACTGGGTCAACCTAGCTGGTCATTCTGCCCTTTCCCAAGGTACCGTCATGGGTTTATTACTATGTGAATATACATATATGAAGAAGCAAATAATATAATTTGGTTAACTCTTTTAACACATTAAGACTTCTTCATAAATTCCACTTCAAAATACTTTGTTTATTAATATGCCATAGTTTTTCTTTTAAATGAGATTGGGTTATTTATTTTGAAAACTATACTCTCGAAACCTTGCTTTCGACCTCACTGGATAGCCTCCTTCGAAAGCATATATCTCTTTTCAAAACATTAGGCTTCTATCTTTAAAAACACTTTAAAATCCTTCTTTCGAAACCTTTTGAATATAATAAAGTGTTACTTATTAATTATTAGAAGCATAGCTTCGAAACCATCGGAAGTATCTCTTCCTAAAGCATTGAAAGTCCCCCTTTCGACATCATTGGTTTACCTTTAAAAATATCATTTGGGTCCAAGTAAATATATAAACGAAAGTTTCTCTTTTGAAACCATCCCTTTCGATAGAGTCGAAAGCATACATTTTAAAATATTGAAGGATAGCTTCGAAACCCCTTTCGAAACCATTGCCTTCGAAACCATCATTTTTGATGGCATTTAGAAAGCGGCTTAATATGGCTTTAAAAGAAACAATACCTTTCGACAGCATTGATGACTTTAATACACTCGAAAGGCAAAAGAATCGGCGGTAGGGCTTCGACTAGGTCGGAACCCCTTCTTTTGAAAGCATTGATTTATAATTAAAGGAACTCCTTCGAAACCCCTTTTTCTTTTCAAACAAACATGGCAACCCCTTCGAAAGCCATTATAAAAATCCTTTCAAAAATATACGTATCGACTAAGTCGAAAGCTTAGTAAAACAAAGGTAGGCGCTTATCTTTTTAAAACAAACTAAGGTAACGACCCCGTTGGAAGCTATACTTTCGACACCATACCTTTCGCACTTCTCCAATCCACTACATATCACCTAGATGATACCATGTGTATTGAATTTAGCTTAATGGGGTTTCGACATTGTCAAAGGCAAAAGGTAAAGGGCGAAAGGTACTCTGAATAGAGGCGAAACATGTTTTTATGGGTTAAATACTAAATTAAGCAACTTATATAAACTAACCTACCTATATGTAAATTTCTTATTGGTTGTCTTAACTTTTCCCATGCTTTTCAAAACTAACTGTCTTTTTATTTTGGATAAGTATCAAACTTAAACTTTTGCAGATAAAACCTTCCTTTTAATTTACACGTAAATCATTTTGATCCACTTCTCAAAATAATTTATTTTGTATATCAGTTCACTTAAGAAAAATCCCCAAAAATCACAGAAATTTACTTTGATCATGTTATTTGACATATCAAAATTTTAGACCCAAATTCTTAATATATTTTTCTGAAATAAATTATCAACCCAACATGCTATATCTTCATTCAAAAATTCATAATAATCTTTCCATATCTTGGAAAATCATCAAACTTAAAACCCAACTCTAAAATCATGTTTTGCATAATATAAAATTTTCTCATAGCATTTAAACTTCAATATCACACGGTTTTGGTCTAAAATCGTATGAACCATAATTTAAACAATCTTGTTTAAATTTAAACAAACCATAATTCAAACATATCATCATCAAACATTATATATATGGATTAAAACTTAAATCCGAAACATAGATTCAACAAATAGAGATGGCGATTATTATTCACCTTAATTTTTGATAAGGAAAGTGGATTGAGATGAGTTTGGTTCCGCTTTTTAATTCATTAACTTTTTCCTTTTGAATTTCCTCTTCTTTTCTTCCAATTAATGGCCGACCTTTCTCTTCTTTTTTTCTTACGTTTTCTTTTGTGAGAAAATGAATATGAGTGTGAATGGCTTAAGGGTAAACATATATATATATATATAAAGGTAAGATTAGGTGTAGTTAAATCTCATTATACCCTTACATAATTTAATTAGTATACAAACCATTCTTTTAAACTCATTTCTTATTAACAAGCACGGTCGCCTAAATTTTTTCAAATCTCAATCCCCTTATCGCTTAATATTTTCATTATTCTATTTAATTTTTCTAATTAAATATCCTGAATAATGTTATTAAAATTAGGTATTTTACAGGCTCCCCTCCTTAAAGAATTTCGTCCCTAAAATTCAATAAGGACTAAATACTAATCATACCAATCATCTATAACAACTCCTAACAACCATACTAGTTTATCTGACTAGCGATCATCTATATAAATCTAATATAGACATACCATTTAAAATAGATTAGGATAAGTATCTTGAATCTTGTCTTTTATCTTCCAAGTACAGTCCATTTCGTTGTCGCTCCACTGAACTTTCACCAACTTGACTGGCTTGGACCTCAATCTTTTCTCATCTCTCGCCACAACCCGAATTGGTTGTCTAACAATTGTCAAATTAGGCTCTACTACCAACTCATCCAACCTTGTTGGAGGAATAGTAGTCTCTGGATCATGAACATACTTGCGAAGATGAGACACATGAAATACATTGTGGACACCTGCCATATTGCTCGGTAATTCTACTCTGTACGCGAGCTTTCTAGTCCTATCTATAATCTGGAATGGACCAACATATTTCGGTGCCAGCTTCCCTGACTTTCCGAATCGTATCACTCTCTTCATTGGTGACACCTTAATTAAAACCCTATCTCCAACTGATAACTCTAGGTCTTTACTCCTTATATCTGCGTAACTCTTATGTCTGGACTGAGCTTCCTTCTCCGATCTCAGATCAACTCAATCTTCTCTGATGCCTCTCTAGCCATATCTGGACCTAAGACTAATCTGTCTCCAATCTCTAACCAACATGCTGGCGATTTGCATGGCTTTCCATACAAAGCTTCAAAAGGCGTCATTCCTATACTAGTCTGTTAACTATTATTATAGGAAAATTCAATCAAATGCAGGTGATCTTCCCAAGATCCACCAAAGTCTAGCACACAAGCTCTTAAAAAATCTTCGAGTACCTTATTGACTCTCTTAGTCAGCCCATCTGTCTATGGGCGATATGTTCTCATCTTGAGCTTGGTACCTAATACTCTCTATAGACTTCTCCAAAATTTGATAATGAATAATGCATCTTTGTTGCTGACTATGCCACTAGGAATTCCATGAAGTCTAACTATGTTCTTCATGAACAACTTCGCCAAAACAGGTGTTGTCCTGGTTGACTTCACTGGAATGAAATGGGCGCCCTTGGTCAATCTGTCCATTATGACCCATATGCTTTCATTTTCTCTGTTTGACCTTGGCAACCCGTCTATGAAATCCATGGATATAGAATCCCACCTCCAAACTGGAATCTCTAAAGGCTGAAGCAACCCGCTCAGCTTTTGGTGTTCGGCTTTCACTTGTTGACAGTTAGCACATTGTCTAGCCCACAAGCAAACATCCCTCTTCATGCCTTCCCAATATATGCTCCTCTTTATATCTTGATACATCTTGGTTCCCTAGTATGAATCGTAAATTTGGATCGATGACACTCATCTAGTACTTCTCTTCTTAAGTTCTCTACATTTGGAACACATAAGCGTCCTTTCTTTTCAACCATCCCCTCTGGTCGATGCCAAAAATTTATGATCATCGATCTCAAATCCCATATTAAGTCTTCTAATCTTCTCGGCTGATTATGGTTCCTCTTTCTATTTAGAAGCTATCCTCTCGATCAACACTGGTCGAACCTCTAAATAGGCCAACATAGCGATACTCTGACTAGAACCATCAGTCGATCTCGACTATATAGTACACATAGTCAAAGCTTCTAAATCTTTCCATTCTGCCAACATAGCTAACACCACATTCTGATGTTTCCTGCTAATGGCATCCACTACCTTATTTCCTTTCCCGGGAGTATATTCTATACCAAAATCGTAAGCTGCTAGAAACTCCAGCCACCTCTACTGTCGCATATTCAACTCTTTCTGAGAGGATAAATATCTTAAGGACTTATAATAAGTGTATAGCTCAAATATCTCTCTTAAGATCCACTAGCTGCACCGTCAATTCTTTCATATCGGTCGGTGTCATCCTGCCAGGTGGTCTACTGATAGGTTCAGCTCCTAGCACAAGATTTATCCAAAACTCAACAGCTCATTTCGGAGGTAGTCCAGTGATTGGCTCAAAAACATCAGCAAACTCTCTTGCAACTCGAACCTGACTTAGCTTTTCCGCTGCTTCCAAGGCACTTAACACAGCACAAACACTTCGGTCAAAATTTTCTACTGAGAAGATGACTCAGTTATGACTATCTGGGTGTTTTACTAATATTTCCCCATCCTGGAAAAATATCCTAGCCTTATATCTACCTAACCAATCCATACACAAAATGATTCCGAAATCTACGAAATCACAAACATACAGACTACATGCAAACATATGACCTAACAAATAAAATTCTAACTGGTCGCATCTCATTCCTAGAGTTGCACACCCTCTTATTGGATTCGCACCCATAACGAAGAAATAGGGTAAATGGGTTCTAAGCATAACCTATTAACCAAATTCTGGGATATAAATGAATGTGATGCATTGGTATCAAATAGTATCCTAACTGGAATACTTTGAATCAAAAATGTACCTTCCATCACAGTCTTTCCCTTATCTGCTAGTGTTGGTCTGGAAGAAGACGGTGGTCCAATAGCAAAAACCTTTCCATTTTCTGCCCTAATTGGCTCTGGACACTGGTTCTTGTAATGCCCAATTTGATCGTAGTAGTAGCACTTAACATGCTTCTTATCCACGGCCTTTTTCAGCCTCTGCCTGACCGGCACTCGTTCGCAAAATGTCCTTTCTTGTCACATTTGTAGCAGACTAGTTCAGCTTTAGAATTCTTGGCTGAATCTCCCTTTTGGGCTCCTTTCGTTTTGAGAACTTCCTCTTCTTTCCCTGAGGACCCTGGGATTCAATTGGCTTCTCTCTAGCACAAATAGCAAGCATCTCTTCATGGCGAATGGCCATCTCAACCACCACATTACAAGGATCATGGATATGAGTCAGGGTCGCCCTAGCAAGCTCGGGCCTCAATCCCCGAATGAACCTTTCATTTCTTCAAATGTCGGTGTCTATAGTAGCGTATCCATAGCGAGATAGCTCATCAAATCTATTTGCATACTCGATAACTGACATATCTCCCTGAGCTAAATCCATAAATCTCCTCATCAATGCTGATTTAGCAACCTTAGAAATAAAAATCTTTTCGAATCTCCTTCAAAAATCAGCCCAAGTCCTCTCTTTTTCCGGAACTTCGGTAGTCACACCATTCCACCAGTGAAGTGCTGACCCTCACAACTGTATAGAGGCCAACCTTCTCTTCTGCTCATCATTAAAACCCAAATAAGAGAAAATCCTTTCACAATGTAACAGCCAATTCTCCACTTCTATAGCATCTTCCATTCCCATAAACGGCTTTCCACCCAAACTGGTGTAGTCTCGATTTAGCATGGCATAATTATTCCCAACTGGAACCACAGGATTTGATCCTCCAATATTTCCAGCCACTCCAGCAGCTCCTGCTTGCATCTAGTTAGCAAGGAACTGATACAACATCCCCGCATCTACTGGTGGATTCCCAGTACTCACATTAGCTTCCTCATTTTGATTAGCGTTAGCCTATCAACCTTGGTTCCTCCAGGTGTTAGGTTGAGCATTACCATCAGTTATCGTGCTTCCTCCACCTAGATTTCTTCTTTCGTTTCCTACTTCCATATCTTCTTTCTCATAAATCTGCATACAAGCCTTAGTAAGATACAGAAGAATAGTCTAAGAGAGAGAAGACTACGTACTTATATATATATGCCTATATACATCACATACAAGTACGTTACAATCGCGTTAACCCAAACCCTGATCAAATTTCTGATTCATTGGATTATGTTTTGAAAATCTTTTAGGTTTTAATTACTTAAATTTACATAAACCTAAGCTCTGATACCAACTTGTAACATTCCCTACTTGGAGGCCCAGAACTAACGGCTGCGGATGTTGCAGTTATCCATAGTTATTAATCCTCGGTGACCAAATACGGTAATGTTAGATAAATTGATATACCAGAAACACATCGATATGGAAAAGGTTTAAAATTTCAAAACAACTTTCACATTCCATTCCAAAAACCATTTCAACATTCTTTACATAATCCCACAAAGTTAACCACGTTTATAAAAATGTACTTATTACAATATACTCCAATAGCGACATATGAAGATGCCCCTTGGTGATTAGAGTGTATAATAGGCAATAAACAAATTTGCCTTAACAAAACAACACGGCGGAATCACATGAGAAAGAACTTAAATAACTAATTGCCTCCTGCACGACTTCCGAAGCTTATTCATCTTAAGAGGTACCTAAAAACCTCATATCTCAAGCTACTCGAAATCAGTTGAGTACTTGAGAGTTTAAGGGAAAAACATAAACTTCGAGTCGGACATAAAACCTGGTATGAATAATGATATACCATCTCAAATCATTTAGACATCTAGTGAGACCATGCCACTTAGCGGAATGAGTTTCCCCTTGCTAATATCTTAAAAACCTTTATAAACCATTTTCTGTGCCCCTGCATCCATAATGGTTAATTCAATTCAAAACATTATTATGTGATGATATGCAAAATAATTGAATAAATTTTGGACTACCCATCCCCATTCATTTTGACTATCCACCATAATTATAGTTTCTAGAATTACTATTAACCTAATAATTTTCATGGGCTGACTAATAACTGGATAAACATTTAAGGACTCCCTGTCCAATTATATAGTTTTCATGAGATCAGTATGAACCTATTGGTAACTCCAATATCATTTCTTTTATCTTAGTTTTCATGGGCAGACTACGAACATATTGACTAACTGCCAGTGTCAATATCTTTTCATTTATCCTAGTTTTCATGGATTGACTAGGAACTTATTGACTAACTGTCAATATCAATATCTTTTCTTTTATCCTAGTTTTTATGGGTTGATTAGGAACCTATTGACTAACTGTCAATATGTTTCATTTTCCCAAGTTTTCATGGGCTAATTAGGAACCTATTGACTATCTATCAATATTGCATTTTCTTATCCGGACATATTTTCATGGGTTAACTATAAACTATCTAACTGACATATTCCATTTTACATAGTTTTCATGGGCTAACTATGAACCTATTAGCCCCTGCCAAAATCCTTAATTTATATTCACAACTGGGCCAACCTAGCTGGTCATTCTACCCTTCCCCAAGATACCGTTATGTGTTTATAACTATGTGAATATATACATATATGAAGAAGCAAACAATAAAATTTGGTTAACTCCTTTAACACATTAAGACTTCTTCATAAATTCCATTTCAAAATACATTGTTTATTAATATGCTATAGTTTTGCTTTTAAATGAGATTGGGTTATTTATTTTGAAAACTATACTTTCAAAACCTTCGAAACCTTGCTGTCGACCTCACTGGATAGCCTCCTTCGAAAGCATATATCTCTTTTTAAAACATTAGGCTTCTACCTTTAAAAACACTTTAAAATCCTTCTTTCGAAACCTTTCGAATTTAATAAAGTGTTACTTATTAATTATTATAAGCATAGCTTCGAAACCATCAGAAGTATCTCTTCCGAAAGCATTGAAAGTCCCCCTATCGACATCATCGGTTTACCTTTAAAAATATCATTTGGGGCCAAGTAAATATATAAACGAAAGTTTCTCTTTCGAAACCATTCTTTATCATATAAAAATATTGAGGAATTTATGATGGCGTCGAAACCATCCCTTTCGACAGATTCGAAAGCATACATTTTAAAATATTGAAGGATAGCTTCAAAACCCCTTTCGAAACCATTGCCTTCGAAACCCATAACAATTTATAAAGCGACTTGATATTGCTTTGAAACAAACAATACCTTTCGACGGCATTGATGACTTCAATACACTCGAAAGGCAAAAGAATCGGCGGTAGGGCTTCGACTAGGTCGGAATTCTTTCTTCCAAAAGCATTAATTTATAATTAAAGGAACTCCTTTGAAACCCCTTTTTCTTTTAAAAGAAACATGGCAACCCCTTTAAAAGCCATTATATAACTCCTTTCGAAAACATACATATCGACTATGTCGAAAGCTTAGTAAAACAAAGGCAGGCGCTTATCTTTTTAAAACAAACTGAGGTAACGACCCCATCGAAAGCTATGCTTTTGACATCATACCTTTCGCCCTTTTCCATTCCACTACATATCACCTAGATGATCATGTTTATTAAATTTAGCTTAATGGGGTTTCGACATAGCCGAAGGCGAAAGGTAAGGGGCAAAAAGTACTCTGAATAGAAGCGAAACTTGTTTTCCTGGGTTAAATACTAAATTAAGCAATTTATATAAACTAACCTACCTACATGTAAATTTCTTATTGGTTGCCTTAACTTTTCCTATGCTTTTCAAAACTAACCGCCTTTTTATTTTAGATAAGTATCAAACTTAAACTTTTGCAGATAAAACCTTCCTTTTAATTTACACGTAATCAATTTGATCCTCTTCTCAAAATAATTTATTTTGTATATCAAATCACTTAAGACAAATCCCCAAAAATCACAGAAATTTATTTTGATCATGTTCTCTAATATATCAAAATTTCAGACCCAAATTCTTAATTTATTTTTCTGAAATAATCATTAACCCAATGTGTTATATCTTCATTCAAAAATTCATAATAATCTTTCCATAGCTTGGAAAATTATCAAACTAAAATCCCAACTTTAAAATCATGTTTTGCATAACATAAAAAAATTTCATAGCATTTAAACATCAATATCACACGGTTTTGGTCTAAAACCATATGAACCATAATTTAAACAATCTTGTTTAAATTTAAACAAACCATAATTCAAACATATCATCATCAAACATTATATATATGGATTCAAACTTAAATCTGAAATATAGATTCAACAAATAGAGATGGCATCTATTATTCACCTTAATCTTTGATAAGGAAAGTGGATTGAGATGAGTTTGATTCCCCTTTTTAATTCTTTAACTTTTTCCTTTTGAATTTCCTCTTCTTTTCTTCCAATTAATGGCCAGCCTTTCTCTTCTTTTTTTCTTACGTTTTTCTTTTGTGAGAAAATGAATATGAGTGTGAATAGCTTAAGGGTAAATAAATAAATAAATATATTTATATATATAAAGGTAAGTTAGGTGTAGTTAAATCATATTATACCCTTACATAATTTAATTAGTACATAAACCATTCTTTTAAACTCATTCTTATTAACAAGCATGGTCAACTAAATTTTTCCAAATCTTAATCCCCTTATCACTTAATATTTTCATTATTCTATTTAATTTATCTAATTAAATATCCCGAATAATGTTATTAAAATTAGGGGTGTTACACATTCCAAATTTATCCTTGCCTTCAATTTCCAAAATAGAGTCAACTATTTCTAAAATATCATTCTGAATCTTATAGTAAATACACCGTTTGATTTATTCTCTAATTTATTAACTGATAACAGTTCCCTTTAATTTATAAAACCTATTAATAAATCTATACTTTTGTTTTCAAGATACAATTCTACAAATCTTCACTTCATTTGTAAAATATTACATTTATAAATAATCACACTTACAAAATCTCACATTTGAAATTAATCTTTCATATATGTACACATATACATATATCTATATTACTTTGTATAAAATGGTTAATAAATATTAATGTCAAGATATCAAGATATTTCTATTTTCCTTTAAACATACCCCTTTATTATAAAAGACAGACTTACTTTGAGATTTTAAAAATCTATATTTGGAGTTTGAAAATCTCTATTCAAAATATTTTATGAAACTATTAATATAATATCTAAAATCATACTTTCATTTTAGAAAAATTATTTAATCCTACAAAATTTCCAAAACCACCTTGAAATCCCTTTTGTAACAACCCGCATATTTATTGATTTTATATTTAAATATTTTATTTAAATATTTTATCGTTAATCGGATTTTGGTCCGAAAAACTACTTTTTGCATACGATCAAATTAGGACTCGAGACCACTTCCATTGAGTTCAAAATGACGTTTGCGACCTTTTTGAGTGTAAACTTCGATATGTTTGGAGTTAGTGGAATTCTCGCTACTTTTTCCCGCTTGTGACTTTGGTTTGGACTGCACCTTCTTTAGCTCAGCCCAACCCTCTTCCCTTCATAACTTCACTCTTTGCTAAAACATCTAAGCTTCATCAAAAATGGAGGAGGGAATGGGAAATTAAAACTCCAAACTCAAATTCAATTGCAAATCCAACATTCAACTCCAAATTCAAGTAGAAGATATTGGATTCAAGCTTTGGATTGCTTCTCCTTGCTTTCAAGCTTCATCTTCATCCATTTTAGTGAAAAGGTGAGATTTTTAATCTCACATCTTACCTATAACTGTCATTGGATTGTTGGGAATGATTTCCTATCACTTTAGCATGCATATTTGCTTTTGGTTTGGATTGGATTGGCGAAAAACTCCAAATTTTAGTGTTTTGGTGAATTTCCTGGGCTTAGGTCGTTCTGCCTGTGCTAGGTCGTCGCGTGGAAAAGTCGCAGTGTGTCGTTAGCTCGCTCCGGCTTTAGGTCGCTCGCTATTGCTTCTGGCGTTAGGTCGCGGCAAAGATAGGTCGTAGGTCGCTCGGCTTGTTCGAACCACTTAGGTCGTGAGACCTTAGGTCGCTCGGTCCTGCTTCAATCCCTTGGTCGCGTCTAATTTAGGTCGTTGGACCTTACCTCCTTTAGGTCGCTCGCCTTCTGCATAAGTTAGGTCGCTCGGCCGATTCACGCGCTAGGTCGATTGGCATTGTGCCATTAGGTCGGCCATGCTAGCTCGTTTCACCTAGGTCGCTCGCCTTTAGGTCGCAGACTTTAGGTCGCTTGGCCTCACTTGCCCCGTTAAGTCGCTCGACCTTACCACATCATTTAGGTAGCAACCTCCATTAGGTCGCGTGGCCTATTTGCTTGCATAGTTAGGTCGCTCGGCTCGTCTTCGCGATAGGTCGCATATTTATTAGGTCGCTCTGCCATTCCAGTTTGGTCGCAACCTCCACTAGGTCGCTCCAGTTAGGTCGCTCGGCCACTTATGTTAGGTCGTGAGTCTTCCTTAGGTCGCACCTTCTTGGTCGTGTGTTACTCCTTAAGCCGTTAGCTCCTAGGTCGCTCGACCTTAAAATGTTAGGTCGCTCTCCTTTCAACCCTTAGGTCGTTCGACCTATTTAACTTTAGGTCGTTCCTTTTCACTTTAACTTGGCCACGTTAGGTCGCATGGGAACTTCCACTGATGCATTTTGAGCTGATTTCCTTGGATTTTATTCACATCTTCGAATGTGAATTTCTGTGATTGATTGTTCTACAATCATTTTTGTGTTTCGTCACTTTAAAATATGAAGGTTTCAATACTAGTAGTAAATATCAAAACTCTTTTATCAAAGCGATTTCAACACTATTTTATTACAAAACTCCTTTTCTTAAAACCGTTTTCCAATCTATTAGTATATACAAGCCTTTACTTCACTCGGATGAGAAATCGAATTAAACGACTTAGTAAAACGAGTGGTATGAAACGCTCGCGTTCACTTCGTCGGTTAGCTCTTGGACTTATTCGATTGAACCCTTTTGTGACAATTTTCTAGTGAAGATTCACAGCTTGTTCGTAAATATTTAAGTTAAGCAAGTGGTTATGGGACATGAAGCTAAACTCATATATTTACTAGCTTGGTGTGATTGACACTTCTTGATGATCATGATGATCATTTTTATGATTTAGACTAGCAATTGTGCGATGTCTCTTTGTCTACGAGGGAGACTAAACCTCGTTTGTGTGATGTTTCACCATCACATATGTGGGGTAGCGCCCCATGGTCTTCGGGTCATTCATGTGTTAAAATTTAATGGGTAGCTTCCATGAGATAGCTTCTCATTCATGTGTTACACGTGTTGGTGAGTTTTCATGCTCCCGTTCTTGTGATAGGCCTCTCCCTTTTTATGTGATTTCTGGATTTCGTGTGTTGATTTCTGGAATTTATGCTTCACCAATTTTCATGATTTTCATTGATATGATATCAATTTTTGTGCATTGGTGAATTTGTGTGTCATTGACTTGTTATGAATACAAGTTTAGGGTATGATACCCTATTTTATCTTTGAGAAGATTCTTTTGATATTGATTAATCTCTTGTTGATTTTCAATTACATACTTATAGTAATATGCCACTATGGTTATTACATGTTCATGTCATGTCTTTTACTTTATACCATATCATCTAATATTTATAGCTAGACTGATCCGTTTATTATTTTCTTATAAATAATACTCGGGTCAAACCGAGATGTTACAGGTGCTTCTGCTTGACTTCTCTTCGGGATTATTCTGACTTTTGGCTTACTACATAGATTAGTAGTTTTGGGATGTACACATTTGTGATATAGACACTTTGTTGTGTACTTATTTTTTTGTATAGCACGTGTTGCTATTCTTTTGTATTCTCGTGGATCTTTCTGACCACTACTCTGATGTACACTTTCATGTGTTATATATATATATATTCATATTTTTTTCCGCCTTTGTGATATGGATGTCTGTGACTGATTTATGTTATGTTTATTTCTATGTTTGTTTCTGAAGATCATTTATAGCCACTATGTGATAGCTTTGGGTTTGTATCGGTATGTTCGGACTTCCTCCTTAAACGAAGTTCATTCTATTCTATCTTACATATCGGTGCTCGCTCAAAGAAGTTACATGGATGGTCGCTCCTCAACAGCCTTATTCTCCGCGCTAGTTGACAGCATTACACCGTAGTGTTCTTGGCTAGCGTAGGTATAGAGGTGGGGCGTCACACCTTTTTAAAGAAAATCACTATTTTATAGTATTTTAAAATACCAAAATTGAGGCCCGGTGCTACTAAATCACTAATTAAGCAAAATCATATCCATGTCATCAATATGACATTCAACAAATCGTTTATCACCATATATATGAAAATAAAATCAATGGTGTGAGGAATCCTGTTGAATCCCTCCAACCTGTCCTCTACATCACATACAGTATATAATCATAAAAATATAAATCTACAGCTTCGAGGCAGGATTCGTGTACAAGGGTCATCTGCTCTTACACGGGAATGTAATAGGATCTCATCCGCTCCAATAGGCGGGAATATATCCAATCCAACTAATAATAATTAGTAAATTATCCAAACAGTCAATAACTATCAAAAATAAATATCCAACATCCAATAGATAAATTTTATCGACTAAAAATATTTTTGATTAACCAAAAAGGTGAGACTAACTCACATTGATTTTATAGTTGCCAGAACATTCCGTTTTGAATTAAAATTTACCAAACGTCCAATTTTAATCCAAAATTCAAACTAGCACTGAATTCATCCAATCCAACTCCATAGCGTAGCCTTTGTCGATACGACCGCAACGCGACTCATCTCGTTCAATTTGGACCTCGTATGGATTCGATATGGGTTAGTGAACTTTTAAATAAATTAAACCATAATTAACTTAGAAAAATCAAGGTTTTAAAAATTAAACTTTCTTCCTTCTTTCCTCATTGTTCACGTATTAGGCAACACGACCTTTTTTTTTAAAATGATCGTCGATCCATACACGTCCGCCAACCGCTCCTCCTACGTGCGCCGCCCAATGCACCTCGCCATTCGCCCTACCTCCCGTCGTCATGCCGAACAAGCCAAAATCGACCCCTTAAGTCATGATGAACGCGACTAATTTCTAGCCTTCACAACTCAAATCAACACGATCCAGCCATTCACTTCATCCCCCACACTATAACGAATGATTTCCTAGTTGGGACCCTTGCTTGAATCGGCCCCTAGCGGCACCAGATGATGATGGTCGTACGATCGAGGTGGTTTTGAAATTGAAAAACACGAATTTTTTTCTGATGTAAACCGGCAATATAAATAAGGGGAAGGGTATGGCACAATGTGGGCAAGGTACAGGCAAGCATGGTGAATAAAGGGTATATATATATATTTAAATTTAAAATATTCTTCTATAAACATCCGAAAATTTCGAACTCCAATAGAAGTGTGCCGCTTGGCGTTCTATATGTTATACCCCTATTCTGAATGTAATGGAACTAGTCTCGAGACACAATTCGATAATATGCAAAAGATAGGTTTTTCAAACCCAATTATTTTAATTTAAATTTCTTTAATTAATTTCTAAGCGTTCCGAACTCGCACGACCAAACGATACGTCCGATTGCTACGAAATTCGATGGCATATAATAATTCACTATTGCGGTTCCGATAAAACAGGTTTCATTAAAATCCAAGACGGTACTCCGGAAGGCTATTTGTACACATAAATTAAAACGAGCAATTTCTAAAATCAATTAAATCACTTTTAAATCAAATTTAATAGTTTACTATCTTACTTCTTATTTAAATACAATTTAAATCAACTTTTGAAATCGTTTTCATTCACATTAAATTCAAAATTAAAATATTTAAACAATTTCAAATATTAAATTTAACAATTTAATTACCCAATAAATCGCTATATTTGAAATTCAAGTTATTTAACTTATAAATACAACTTTTCAATATTTAAAATAAATTAAATATTCTAAATTCAAATGACTAAAATTCTAGGTCGTTACATTCTCCCCCTCCCCCTCTCCCGCCACATAAAAAATAATTTCGTCCCCGAAATTACCAAGTAAGAAAAATGCCACAAACCTATTAACTTTTCAAAAACAATCGGTTGATGGATTTCCAAATTCATTTAAAGCTTTTTAATTTTCGAAATCAATCGGTTAAAACTTCTTATAAAAAAAATTCTAAGTCTTCAAATTCATCCATAGATATTACGAAATATTATTCCAAAAATCAACTAATATTATTTCAAGTTATAAACCAAAAATCAAATTTTAGTTATCAAAATTTTTCGAAAATTTTCTAATGCCTTAAATTTCCAAAAAAATTCGCCAGGGTCTCCTTTGCGGCTAGATCGTAAAAATTTACAATATATTACCATAAATATACATCTCATCTTCAAGGATGAGACATCCCGTAGGGAAAAATATAAAAATACGATATGTAATCTGAGATATGTACCTTTTATTATATTAGCAAGCATATATAATCAATATAATGCGAAAGTGAGCTCCAATGCAAAGCATACACCATCCACACCTACTAAACACTCAACAAACAATGAGAAAAAATATATGGAAAGTAATATCAGTATATATAACATAGACTAATGCAATAACTACATGCAAATGTAGCAAAGGTAACAAAAGAAACCATCAAACAATTAATATTTGTTCAGTTAATTCATATCCATATCAATTTACATTTTACAATGTCAACATTAAATTTATGAAAGATCGTATGATGTACATATATTATCTGTACGCAAATCATACCTGATCGCTCACTCGATCACACAATTTCACTTCCGAACTAGTGTCGTTCACACGACCACTCTAGTGCAGACTTAAATTCGATTCCTTGATTAGAAACTGTTATTCTCCTTGCATAGCCATATACTATGATAGAGAATATCAGAATCAATCAAAAATCCATATCCGGTGTTCGCCGTCAAGAATCGAGTGAAAAATCCTAACTGAGATCGGTGTAAATCACCTCGAAATCATATGCCCGATCTAGATCAAACAATTATGCGAATAAAACATTATACGTACAACTTACGTATTTATTTCAATTTACTTCCATTCAATTAATTTATATTCAATTATTAACATTCACTTTAATTACATTCAATCTCAAGGTAACAACAATTCACTTACATTCACTTATTTACATCCAATTTATCATATCCAACTCATTCATGCCAATTAAAGTACATTCCATATAAATGTGCATTCCATTAATCTGTATTAAATTAATTTTCATTCAATCCATTTGCATTCAATTGATTTACATCAAATATAATTATTCTCATTGATTTTTCTCACACCCATCTATTCACATTCGTTTAATCTGAATTCAATTTAAACCAAATTCCATTATTCATATTAATTTCACTTACATTCCATTCATTAACATTCACTTATTAATATTCACTTTAAATTCAATTTATGTTTAACAACATTTCATTCCATATTAAATTCATTTCTGGATCATTTTATATAATCATTTCATTTTAACCTTTTCTAAGTTAAATTTTATGTTATCCCTTTTTTTCATTTAGTATATTTTTCAATACAAATATTATTTATGAACCATTCCACCAAAATTTTGCTTAAGTTCTTTATAAACATTTTATACCACATTTTAATGTTTATTTTCACTTTACAATTCAAGTTCATATTTATTTCTAGCAAACAACATTTCAAAACATATTCAATTCACTAATTCATTTCATTAGCTTAATTCAATTCATTCTACAACTTAAGTGGAATTTCATTTTATAACTCAAGTTCATTTCCATTTTATTAATTCATCACCAATCGAATTAAATTTCAATTTCACTTAACTTTGCTTAGTTAAATTTCATTTCAAAATTCATTTATTTAACTTAACTTAAGTTAAATTTATTTACCTATCTCAATTTATGATTTTCATTTAACCCTTTACTCAATTATTTAACTTAACTTAAGTTAAATTTTATTTTGATATCTCGATTCCAAATTTCTTTTCTTAACATTTATATTCAACAAATTTAAATTTTGTTTTAACTTACTAATTTTCAAAATCTATAAGATACAAAACTTATCTCTTATCTAACCATCTTCCAAGTTCAAAAACTTATTATCTTAATTTCTCAAAACATTTAGGTAGAAATATTCAGGATTTTAAACAACTGGTTTTATTTTAAATTATTTTGAAATCATACATATACATAACTTCTTTATATATTAAATTACACCTCTAGAATCTAAAACAAATTTGTTTTATCAAAACAAAAACTTTAATGGTAGCAATTCCTCACTTAGAAACTCGAAAATGAACGTCAATGATGCTACAGTCATCACCAGAATCATTTTCCAGTGACTGAGGTGAGTTCAGTGCTTTCTATTTCTTTTAAATTCCATTTAAATATTCTAAACCAAAATATTTTCAAAATAATACTATTATTATTTTTCTAAAACCTTTCGAATAATAATTTCCAAAATCAATGAGATTTAAATTCTCAAAATTTTTGTTTTATATCCAATTTTTATTAACAAATCATATTTGTAAATATACTCAGACAATTTCCTTTACTTTTCATTTATAAATCACCTTTATAAATCATATTTATAAAATATCACTTCTTATGAAATTCTATTTCACAGATGTTGATTATTTCAGTACAATCAATTCTCTATAATTCCTATTTACACATGTTTATCTTTGTTTAAATTACGATAATAACAACTTTTATTAAAACAACAAAAAACAAATGATAGTAATCAAATATTATCATTCTCTAACAACCAAACGATCCATATATAACTGTAATAATTTCTGAAAATTATTCCTTTATATAAAATATATAATTTAGGTAAAATTATTTTATTTACCCAGTTTTCAAAACAATACTATGTCGGTTTGCCTTATTTAAGCGTTTAGAAACCCCTATCGATATTGTGGTGTCCCACGTACCGACCAGAATTCATAAGCCACTCAATAAATAAATTAACACAACATAAAACATTTTTATAATCACTAACAAATACGCGCTCGTAGATATACACTCAAACTCATCCTAGGGTCTCGCTTACCCTATCTCAAATGAGTAAATTCCCACCAAAGCCTAGCTGTTCACTCAACCTAAGCTCTAATACCACGTGTAATAACCCGCTTTTCTGTACAATTCAAGCTGACAATAAACCACACATGTCCAACCCAAATCGAACGGAAAGACGAATAGTTAAGGGAAAGAAAGAGGAATAATGAAGAGAAGAGAAGAAAAAGAGAAAAGAAACTAAAACAACACAGAATCTCACAATCGCAGCGGAACAAAATATAATATAATATCAATAAAGTAACGAACCGTAATTTTAACTATTTCAAATTATTAAATTTAATATAATTTTTGAATTAAAATGGTTAAAAATAAAACTTAATGATTTATTAATGTAATTTATTGATATGAACTTAGATAAAATTTTAAATAACAAAATTCGATATGAAAAAAAACGATTAACTAAAATTTAAATATTAAAATATTAATATTTATAAGCTGAATAAACAAAATTTTCTAATATTGGAGATATCTGGATATATAAATTTTGAAAACCATAATAAATTTTGGAATGTGAATATGTAAATATATATGTGCATATGTACTTCACCATTTCAAACTTATGATAAAATATCTATATACAAATATATACAAGCTCCATTTTGATGACAAAAATATATATAAGTTTATATATATATATATGTTTATAAATATATTGTATATGTAAATAAATATATATACATGAATGTATAAACTTCATAATGCCAAATTTCAAACTTATGACCATGTATATATAGGTATATGTTTATAAAAAATAGTGCACATGGAAATATATATATATATATATATATATATATATATATATATGCAAGTATGATAGGATAAATATGTATATTGTATATGTATGCATATATATATATATATATGTATGTATGTATATATGGTGAGAATATGTGTATATATCTATACATATATGCATGTATATATATACATAGGAAACATCATCATAACAAACATCAATTCAAGCCAACAAAATTTCAAAATCAAGCCATATTAAATCAAATCGCACACAAAAGATCAAATCATCTTACAAAATCAAATCAGCCCCAAATGAAATCACATCAGCCTACATGAAAAAAGAAAAAAAAAGATGAGAAAAAATGAAACCCTGTACAATACTACAGCCACCATATAGCCTCACTTTTCTTTTCAGTCTGTATATACGAGTATGGTGGCACGTCCGTTGGACGTGTACCAAGAAGGAAGTGAGAAAATTTTGTGTGCGCTATAGTTATGGTAGTGATATATATACACACAGAGACACATACGTACATATGTATACAGATATATATGTGTGTGTATGTGTGTGTGTACAATTGTAGTAGTGTACAGCTATATTAATTTTGATCTAATTATATAGGCTAGCCAGCATCGAATGAAAAGTTTGAAGCAGCCAGGAAGTAGATGATGCAGCGAGGAAATGCAATAAAATGAACATTCATTTGTTGATGCATTATTTGAAAAAGAACATAGCCAAACAAACAATGCATCTTTTAAACAATATTCATTGGGAATACTATTAACAATATTCAATATCTCTCATGGCCTATAGTGATGAGTTTCAGTCCTTTTTAAAAAAAAGGACAAATCTAAGTAGAAGTTGCTTCTTATAACTTGGGTTTAACACTTTGAAAGACACAGTTAAATCAATAAAAATAAAAAGAAGTACATCATTATTTATACAGCAATATTGATGAGTCTAGAACATTTTATGTTTACAACATAGTGATGTGACATCAAAGAGGACAAAGATTTGAATAACCATGGTAAGGGGAAGTCGTAGTTGAAGGGTTCGCCATTATTGAGTCATAAGCAGTCAGTGGTGACAATACCCTCTAGATTTAAGAACAATCGTTTAATCCAGGAAATCGGTAAAGACGATAGTTCTATCAACTGCAGTATTATGATATTATTTTAAAGAATGTACAACAGCCTGACACCCTTGATCTTGGAGTAATTGTGCAAAAACAGCTGTAAGTGAAATGAAATAAAGGACATGAAAAAACTGATAGATTTTGTTGAAAAAGCAATTAAATCATCTGAATATCAAAAAAAGAGTTGCATACAGAGCAAGTGACAAAAAAATGCCCCTATAGAGGATAGAAACAGACTGCACTCTTCAATAACCCAATGTGTACACGTGGTATCTATTTGATCTACATTGTATTGCATATATTATCATACATCAGAGAAGAGATGACCAACATGACAAAATACATGTACAATATTCCCAAACAATAACTTTTCTGATCAACAATAAATTATACGTAACAAATAAATAGTATCAAAGCCATATTTTGACAACTTTCAATACTATGTTCAAAACTCCCATAAAAAACATTACAAATTAAAAACTCGTAATAATTTGTGTCAAAATATCATTACTGAATATGATGAGTCAAAAATCAACATTGAAAAATTAGCGACCAACTATTGGCTGGAAATTGCCAAGTATCAAGCAAGCTTATTGCAAACGTTTTTTATAAACACTTACCAATCAAACAAAATACAAATCACATAGCTATCATGTGTCATAGGAAATGCATGTCTTCATCTAGTTGCTAGATCCGTAATTAACGTGGTTGATCCATAAGGAACTATAGCTTTACTGAATGTGTCATACGTCTTGTAAAGGACCCCTATGATACAAATATGATCTATAATGAAAAGGTAAATTTTATTAAATCATAAGAACAAACAGACAAAGCAGTTTCACAAATAGCTTTTGAGCACACACGTAGTTGAAGAAAAAATATTGAACGTAACATGAGCAAAGAAAGGTAAGAAGCGAGCTGCTATTGATTTGCTCGTTCTATTTTTTCTCCTTTTTTAATTATTAGTACTATTATTTTTATAAGTAAACCGCATAAAAAATCTCTTAAATAAATAACTTGTATGATTTCTGATGAAAACATCGTCAGCACAATTCAGGACAATCTATATGTTCCTAGCACTTAGCACATGCTTAATTTAACTCAATTCAGTTTAAAATTTGGTTGCCTCTTATTGTTCTTGGAAATTCATAACAATCTATCAAGTAGTGTGGAAAAGTTTAAGAAAAATTATTGAATGTAACATGAGAAAAAAAAGGTAGGAAGGTTACTCATATGCTAAACAATGCTAAGAATGATTTTGCCCCAGATGGTAATTCAGAAGCCCCCTATCAGCCAAATCTAAGTTTCTAATATTTATACCATCAATAATTTTGCATTCCACCAACAAAACACATAAATACAATTTCGACCACTAATATTCCGTCATACGACTTCATTCTTAAGCCCATAACCATCAAGAATCATCGCCCAATGGCATATATAATTGAACAAAAAGCAAAGATCCACACAGGAGGAAGAGATTTTTTGTACCAGAGCTCAAGTAAGAGATTATTAATTAGATCAGTACAATGTGTTCAAGAAAGTTGTTTATGCCAAATACTGTCAACTGGTGAGATATTGTTCTTATAAGTTGCTTGTTATAGTTAGCGAAGTATGAATAATCATATTCCCAAGGAAAAGTGAAGATAGAGTCATCCTTACCCATCAAGTGGATGGACAATGCCATGATAGTCTTCTCCAAAAGATAATTCATTTATTTTATGGCTTATCGGGTTTAACAGAAAATGGAAGTAGTAAGTAAACTAAAGCGAGAAAGCAGGCAATATAGCTACAAAGGTTTTGAATGATTAATCTCAAAAAATTAAAGAAAAACTATAAAAAGATCATGAATTATAGTTGTTGAATGATATGCATATTTTGGTACGATATAGCTTATGACATATTTAAGAGAGTTATAAGAAAAACCAAAGAGAGAAAAACCAAGTTGTAACCTATACAGCTAAATTTGAACTAAAACTGTAAATGAACTAATGCGGTACCTCTACATTGATAGTTGGTTCCATACTATCATACTCATGTATCCTGGTTCCATATCATTGATATTTATTAGTGCTACACCCTTGTCAGTTGAATGAAGCCATAGTTAATAATCATATAAGTTTCTTTATTTTTTCAGCAATGTAGCAGAATACTGTAAACATAAAGAACATAGATCATATAGATTACACAAAAAATGCAGATGATATTTTTTTAGCTAAAGATATTAATATCACAAATTAATAGTGAGTTATATCATACGGAAATGTCCATCTGACTTGGTTCTATTTTAACAAGTATTAAATCCCCATTATTATTCAGCATTCTCGGCAAATTAAATTTGATTACAATAATGAAATCTCCGATCCGGAAACCTATGATTTACTATCGCAAAGTTGAATAGAGTCAAGCATGTTTCCTAGTTTAGGTGTGGGTTATCAAGTGAGACTACTTAAATTCAGTACTATATGAAAGTTTGAGAGGAAAATTTTTGTTTTAGAAAGTAAATTACTTTAAATGAGCTGTCCAAAGGCAGTTTAGTGGTAAGTCGTGGAGTTAAAAGACACGTTAATTATTGGCATTTGCATTAGAATAGTCATAAAGACCCGGACATGGAAATAATGACCATTGCTAACTTTGAATGACAACCAAATACTTTTAATATTTAAAAATAATTGTACAATTTGAAACAATATTATTAATTTTAGTACTATAAAGAGCAGATTTGAAGAAAAGCGCACCAATAAGTTTTTATTTAAAAAAGGAAAGAGAAATAGACGATACATGTCACAACAATATGTACAAATGCAAAGTTGATCTATTTGGTTTGATAGCCAAAACCAATAAAATAAATATCATTCGGGCACATAATACCATCAACAGAAGCACATTATTTACCTAATTTCATGCATGACTACTATGTTATACCTTTGCAAAGGCTCGAATATCCTTCCAGGATTCTTTTCCGAAATAAAAAAAGCAACTAATCAAACACTACAATTCCTACATGGCCAAGTTACCCTTTCCCAATCTTAGTTGGTGCTATCATGCTCTTAGATATACTCATGAATGATATGTGAAGGGCACGAACCTATGTTAAAAGGTCAACAGTAAAATCAATTGCATGTGAACATACACAAATCACAATGGATAAGTAAAAACAGAGCTTTATTTTCAAACAGTATACAAAGCAAGTCCTCAGAGGAGCATAATGATATCCTTGTTGTTGCAAATTATGATGGGAATGTCAAATACATTTGCTTGAGTTTGTGCAAGATTAAAAATCATATATACTTTGAAGTGAGTGCAGTATTAAATTAATTTTTTGTCAAGCGTTGCAAACTTGCAGTGATATATTATTTTTTCTTTTCCCTTGATATAATGTAATTAGCCTTATAATTAAACATCTAAAGAGAGTAGAAAACCAACAAATTAACATTGTCGAATTTGAATTATATTTGTTAAAATTAATAAAGAAAAAGATCATCACCTTGCTTGTTCTATTGTGACTTTACTCAATCGAAATAATCATTCTTCTCCACTTCATTTAATTTTCATTTTCTTTCAAATTATAATGAGCACCTGACAATGAAAGAAGTGAGAAAATTTATGAATCAAGCTTCATGATACTTTTCATTTCAAGATTAATCTTAATAATAGAATTTGATAATAATAGCAATGATCCAACATAACACTATCTAATGCTAGTTTAAACAATACTAATTTAATTTTGGTGACAGAACAACATACCTTTCCTTTTCAACTTTGACTAACGGGAAGAAGTAGATGAGGGAGGGGACTTGTCCATAAACATCTCTCTGCCTATTTTTTTCTTTCTTAGATTTTACTCAAAATTTAGAATAAGTTCTTATAGGTACATGCATTTCAATATGATGGAATACGGAAAGGGCTCCATGCATGAAGAATAATGTCAGCATTTATTCGATGGGTAAAATGTTGATTATAGCCCCTACTATCATTTTATATGCATATTAAATTGCATTGGACTTCTCACTACTTAATATTTATGAAAGTTTGCAGATGATAAAAGCAAAAGTGAAGTTGCTCAATGTTCAAATTTCTTAAAAGTCTAATGCTTCAGGGCTTCATGTGATAAAAATATTTGTTTTGTTTGCTACTAACCATTGTCAAACTTAGCATGAAAAAACTATTGAAAGAAAGTGAATACCTGGTTTTGAGTTGGAATGGAAATCTAGTATCCTAAATGTCTAGACATAATTGCCAGTCCCAGAACAAATCGATCCTCTTTTCATTGTCAGATGTTCCTAAACCAAATAAAATCAACAATATAATAAACCAAAAATAACTGTAAAAAACATCCAATCCATGTAGCATAGATCCATATCATAATTTGAAAACCCAAAACATTGTCTAGATAATTATTTTATTTCCTTACAAATTTCATAATATTAACATTAACAAAGGATCTGATTATTTGGGAACTTTTAAATCGAAAAAAGTTTGGCCAGAGAAATCAAACAATTGTCAGTATTTTCTATTTTAAACGTAAAACAATTAGACACAGAGATGGTGCAAAATAATTTTCGAAAATCAATATCTAAAGTTAGCAGTTGAGTAACCAAATCTTTGAGATTCGGTAGGAGCAAATTTACTACGAACATCAAAACTGAAAGTATAAAAAGATGAACTGATAAAAAAAACTAAAAAATAGGGCTTCTTAGAGTGTCGTGGTTGAAATCTGGCTATCAATGTTTGCTAAAAGAGGAGCCGAATCTTTTTAATGCTTTTACATAGCGGATCACTTCATGGTATTTAGTTCTTTATATTGATTTTCCCTTTTCAAAAATCGTTGTTTAAACTAAACTTCAGGGAGAAGTGCATTGTTAAAAAGGTTGAGGTAATGGTGCGTAGCCAATTTAGTACCATCATTTAATTACAAATATTATACAATTAGACATGGGCAGATTAAATAGTAAATAAGTTCCACAATTCCAGAAGAGACTTGTCGGTAAAGGTAATGAAATCCAATAATAAGTTGCTGGTATCAAAAAACCTGTACGTTAAAAATTGGTATGCTAGTTTTGCTTCATCCACTACTTTATCTACTATATTCTTCCAAAAAATATACAATTAAATGTCCCAATTGCAGATAAAAGAAATCACAGCTAAATTGTTATTCAAATTGCAATAAGTAGGACTTTCATACCGTCAATTCTATTATAACTTGTCGTTGATACGTATAATTTTTCATAACAAATAAAGTTTTGAATCTATTTTGCAAGAAAAAGTATTTAAAATTAATTTTTCTTTAAAATAAAATTCTAAAATTACAATTAGAAGCCTTTTTTACTATGTACAGCAATAGGTAAAATGTAAAAGTATAATTTGAGAAAATGTACTTCATAAATAACTACAAACATATTTTACATAGCTTTTTGCACCTTCTGATACAAAACACAAAATAATTTCACTTTCTTGGTTGCATGAACAAATCATGCTTTAAGTTTGATAAAACAGAAGTTTAAACAAAAATAAAAGCAAAAAATTTATCCAGGAGTTTAATTTAAAAATAAAATTTTGAAACTAACTTAATATATGTATATATATATACATAATTTAAAAGCTTTTAAATTTCAAAATTTAAAAACAACTCTAATATAAGTTAGATGACAAAACGTACAATAATATATTTCTTGTAAATCTATGAAAGTTGATACCGTTATAAGAAAAACACAAACATATATGCACTTCTAGAGGCTGAAAATAAATTGGTCTCATTTTTTTTCATTTTTAATGTCCCAATTGCAGTTAAAAGAAATCAAAGGTAAATTGTTATTCAAATTGCAATAAGTAGGACTTTCATTGTAACTACCCGTAAATTTTAGTGGTTTTATTTATATATTTAATTGGAATTTTGTGAAATTGTAAATAATAATATTTTGAAATAAAAATTTAATATTTGGAATACGCCTATTTTAACATAGCAACTGGTAAATTTTCATCTGATAATATTAAAGTTTATTTTCTTGTGAAATTCTATTTCAATTTAAGTCAGTTAATTATTGACGAAAATAAAATGTTTTCCAAACTTGAATATTTTTATACAATAAAGTTCTAAATCATCTTCTGAGTAAAACATCAGTCTTCGTTTCATCAAATTTGGACTTTTCTAGCTCCATTTATCTTATTTTCGACTGAATAGCAACATTTTCGGTACCGATTATCGACTTTTGATCGGATGATCGTACCACCAATATTTGTAAACCGTTTTGATCGTCTCATCGTGCTGATCTCAGCGGTATATTTATTTCTTTATTTTGAGGTCCGGTACGCGACGGAAATGGTAAACGATTCGTTGTAACGGTACCATAATTTCTGACTTTACTCCTTCCTTCAGTTCAAATTTCTAGCGTGCTCTCCAAACCATAATAAATTGCTTTACTTATTTTTCCAGCTGAATCTTTGCGGTACCGTTGTTCCTACATTAAACCTCTGAACAATTCAACCTATTTCTATTCTTACCCTACCGTTTCTCCTTCAATAAATTAAATATATTACTAAAAGTACAAGTTAAAATATATATGAGCAGGCTTCACATTTTCTCAGATCTGAAGCTTTCATCTTCCTCCAATTCCATCTTTTTCTTCTCGTTAAAACCTGAGACAACTCATCACGCATGCCCAGACCCGAGCACATCCCCTTCCTTCCCCACTGCTCTCCCTCACCTGCTCCTCCAACAACCACAACCGAGAACTACTCCGCTTCACCACTCCAAAGCAACCTCCGCCCTGATCTCTACCGAAGCCCTGCCAACCAAGCGCAGGTACTAGCGGTACGTCCTCTCTCCTCCACCCTTCCTCCTCGCGACCCCCAGATCTGGCCGAACTCCACAACTGTCGTTTCACCCATACCCGCTCCGCCATCCGAGGCAACATCCCTCCGCCTCCTTCCTTCACAGCATAGTATGCATTTAAGGTACTATATATATAAATCTTGTATAATATTATATAGTTATATAGATTTGTTTATTATATATATAAGTTGCATATCCTTGTTGTACACATATGGTTTACTTTAGTCTGTTTTATGTCAGGATTCGTATATTTTCGTATAGCATATATATTGTTAAGTTGTATTATATGTATAGTTATGATTTAATACGTTAGTTTATAATATTATATAAGTAAGTTATATACGAGTTTTATATTACTATATATGTATATAAAATTATTTTAGTACTGCAGAACATGTTGTGGTATATATAAATTTTATATATATTGAATAAGTTGTACTCGCATGTATATATTATTTATATATATAAAGTTTCAAAAAAATATAAGTTGTTTAGTATATGTTATATATATTAAGTGATGCAAGTTGTATATAAATATATTCTAAGTATAAATTGCTAGCACAGTTTCATTTGCTGTTATATATAAATGGTTATATGATTTTTTTTTTGCTTACATATATGTAAATCTATACTTGTATAGTGCTGGAGCTTTTAATCTTACTTTGGGTGCTAAAGCATTTATGTATATATAATTTTGTTTTAAGTTTTGTTCGTTATTAGATAATATGTCGAGTCATTTATATATGTTGGTTGTACATTTTTCCCTGTTGATTTTATACAGCTATATGTCCTATTTATACATAAAGATCTACATTGGTATAGAGTATGTTGATATATTAAGTAATTTGTACAGTTATATAAAACTGAGTTGTATTTATAGATTATTTATAACAGATCTGAAAGTAAATTTAAGCGTGTCTAAAGTATTTTATATATTATATAAGATTTATGTACATTAGTTTATATTGGTCATAGTTTTATAGGTCTTTTGAGTCTGCATATATATGTTAGTATGTATTGGGTATATAAGGTGTTATATTATATAAATTATTATATATATACACTAGTTTATATGAATTTTATATATTAGTGGACAAGTTTTGGTAATCAGTGGAATTTCTATAACACTGTATGCATATTTTATATAGATATTTAGAAATATAATATGCATATACATGAGTATTAATTTGAGAAATAATACATATTTTAATTTTGATAATGTGTGATTTTTAAGTATATTTTAAAGATTTTTTTTAATCTTATTTTCATATGAGTTAATAGTAGACCTTAAATTTCAAATATATATATATTTTGTTCTCATCAAATTCCTATTCACCAGCCCGTTCATCAAATTCGTGCCAACCTAGCTTTGCTTTGAAATTTATGTTGGATTCGAAATTCATCTCGTTCTCGTTCATCTCTAGCCTCGAAAGGTGAGCAATCACTCACGATTAATGTTCTTATATTTATTAAATTTGATTTCAATTGAAATGTCAATTGAAATATGCTGATGTTAGTTATTTACATTGTTATATATGTCATTATCTGTATCTGTTCACCTGTGACATCTGACACCATTATTTGTTATTTATATTGTTGATATATGCCTGTTGCTGTTGTTATTTTATTATCATATATGTTATCACTCTACAAGTTCCCTAATAGTATAGAATCACTATGGGTTGAAATGATACATACCTGAATGATCTGTAGAATAGGAGAAAATCGTTATGGGTTGAAATGATAAACCCAAGCGATTTTCATTGAATTGAATTTGGGATTGCGGGTTGAAAAGATACATACCCGTATATATATTTTAAATTGCGGATTGAAATGATAAATATCCGTATCACTTGACCATAGGATAGAAAATTATATACAGGCACCGTTGGTCTATATATAAATGTTTTGAAAATGATTTCTATGGTTTTGAAAAGAAATATATGGTTTTGATAAATATTGATTTTAAAGATTTATTAAAGTTGATTTAATAAAGTTGATAAATAATATGTTTAAGTATTTATTTAATAGATATATTTTCAAATATAGAATTTATAATGATTTGAAATTGATTGAAATTATATTTATTTAAGAATTATACTTAAATAAGTTTGATTTGAAATGTATTGAATTTGAAATTTAAAGAAGTGATTTACAACTTGAAATTTGAAAGGGTGACTTAAATGGATATTTCAAACGTATAAATATTTAAATGAGATATTTTGTTTATTTAAATTGTAAATTGAAATTGTATTCAAATGTTATAGAAATGTTAAGTTAATATTTCAAACTAAATAATTGTAAAGTGAATTTGATATGTATATAAATTTATCGAATTTAGTTTTGAAATGTTGAATAGTTAAAGCTTTGAAATATATTAAAATTGAAATGGCTTATTTTATGGTTCAGATATGTATTTGAAATCGATAATTTGAAATGGTTTATTTAGAAGCTGAATCGAGTTGAAACTGATGATTTGAGATTTGATTAAATTAAATTTTTGGAATTCGAGTTAATTTGAATCGATTTGTGAAATTTGAAGAACTATCTTATTTTATAAAGAAATTTTAAATTATATTTAAAACTATTGATACTTTACTTTATAAATTATTTGGTTTTATTTAAATGAGATATTATTGAATTGTTTTGGAAATGGAAATGATATATTATTGAATTGGGTTTTGAAATGGAAATAATACATTGATAATTTGGGTTTGAAATAGTAATGATATTTTGGTTTTGAAGTATAAACTATTTTTGAAATGACCACGGGGTTATAATAACGATTGGTTGGCAAAGAGACCGGGATTGGATATGGACATACTCTCTGTCGATACCGAAAACCACTTTGACAACCGTGTACGCGGTGGAGATTCCAGAATGAAGTAGGATGGTGGCGACGTTCTTAAGGTATGTTACGTGGACCCAACTCCCGTGAGTTGGCATAAGGTGGCTAAAACAGGAGCGATCTCGGACCAGTGAGGTAGCACCTCTTCTCGGACACATTTCTTCGATATTATACTCTTATTTGTGATTGATTAGATGGCCATCCTCCGATTTGGGAGTGTTGTTCGAGGTGGAACGGTAGTGGCTGCTATGCGTATCCATCAGTCCGTGTGTGTAATTGGTATATCTACCCTGGCATTGCCTAGTTGTGCCGTGTCACCTACCATATCGAGCTTTACTACGATTATGATTTTAAGATCCGACCGCGTTAAGGTTCTCCATCCTCTTAACGCTATTTTCTATATGATTATACTTTACTGATTAGACACTACTGTATATAATAGATAGTTTAACGGATCCTTAGGGGATGGTTATCCCAAACATCCTTTAAGTTACTTGTATTTCAGTTGATATTTCACTTGAGTTGGATTTATTTATATAAGAATGTTAATCCTGACTCGAGTGTTTTGTGTTTTGCTTTACGCTCGGGTCAGACTGAGTGATACAGCATTGGAGACTCACCTTTGAAGTTGAAGCTTCGCTTGCAGATCCAGCTATCTATCGATCCTGCTTTCAGTTATTCAGTTGATTCCAGTGATGTATTCAGATCTTGTATTTGATTATTGTATTGAGACATCTATTGTATTCGAGACTTCTGTTGTATCTTGTCTAACTCTGTTATATTTATATAGTAGCTTCATGAACTACTATCCTTTAGTTTCCGCTGCATTATTATATTACTCTGTGTCTGTGATCTGTAATTATTTTATTTACTGTATATGATGAGTTTTGCCAAATTTTATTTACAATCCATTGTTTTGAATTATTCAAGTCCGGCATGTGTGGATTTATTGTCGATTTGAATGGTCCAAAATACTGGGTCGTTACATTCATACCGTCAATTCTATTATAACTTGTCGTTGATACGTATAATTTTTCATAACAAATAAAGTTTTGAATCTATTTTGCAATAAAAAGTATTTAAAATTAAACTTTCTTTAAAATAAAATTCTAAAATTACAATTAAAAGCCTTTTTTACTATGTACAGCAGTAGGTAAAATGTAAAAGTCTAATTTGACAGGAAAGACAAAGTTTGGAAAATAAAGGTTGCAAAGAAAACACAGGAAAAAAAAGTACTTGGAGAATATAAAATTGAACAGCTAAATTGTTATTCAAATTGCAATAAGTAGGACTTTCATACCGTCAATTCTATTATAACTTGTCGTTTGATACGTATAATTTTTCAGAACAAATAAAGTTTTGAATCTATTTTGTAAGAAAAAGTATTTAAAATTAAACTTTCTTTAAAATAAAATTCTAAAATTACAACTAAAAGCCTTTTTTACTATGTAAATCAGTAGGTAAAAAGTAAAATTCTAATTTGATAGGAAAGACAAAGTTTGGAAAATAAAGGTTGCAAAGAAAAAACAGGGAAAAAATAAATAGTACTTGGAGAAAATGAAATTGAAAAGTGGCTAAGTTGAATCAGCAATGAAACGCATTTTTATCAAAACAACAATTTTGAATATTCAATGTTGATATTTGTAAAAACATATCGTAAATATAAAAATTAAATAAGACAATATGTCATGAAGCATCAAAATTTTAAAATTCAAAGCACAAAACTTTAAACTATTATGTAATAGATAAGTATGCAAAATAATAAGCCTTTTCAATTTCCTTCAAAAAGCATTTTCCAATGCATAAAATGCTGTTTGGAAAAAAGAAGTGTTTTAAAAAGATGAAAAAGTTGATGATAACGAAGGTACAGCTGTTAGCATTGCAAAATGATAAAAGATAAAGTGGTAAATGAGATTACAGATGCATTATTATACAAATCATCATCATCATCATAATATTAAGGAAATACAGTCTAAGAAAATAATAATCATATAGGTAAATATTATTCAGTATTTGGATAACCTAAACATAATCAATATATTTATAAGTGGTGCAGAAACAACGTTATAAAAATTTGCGCAAATTACAACAAAAATAGGATAAAAAAATTCTGTGAAACAGTAAATTTAATAAACAAACACAGTCAACGAAAGAGAAGTATTATGTTAACAGCTTGTCTAATTGAAATGGAGGGGATGAATGTTGGTTTTGGATTTCCCTTACAACTATGAATTTATCCAACAGACATAACAATTGATCACCGAAGCAATGGTACTGTAAACTAAAAAAAAGGTCTAAAAACAAAACTTTTACTTAATACGCAACAAAATTAAGCTAAAAAAACCACAACTCTCAACAATACTGCTTATCAGAGTATATGAAGGGCAGTTTTGTTAATTGGAAAAAGGCTTCAGTAGGGAAGTAAAGCATAATGACATTCAAAATTAGATTTTTAACCTTGAATCGATCAGTAAACCCTAATTGCAATCTACAACATGATGTCATTGAATTTCGTGTAAATTAATGACTCGAACAGGGGTTAAAGGAGAACAAATCGATTTAACAAAGGTAGCATACCATCAAACATCAGTGGAAAAAAACTAATATTAATTTTCATAAATACATAATTTACAAACGAACATTACCTTCATCCCTTAGCTATTCAACTGTCAGAATGTAGTCGCTATCTTTACAACTTCTTGCAGTCGAAGCCGTCTCATTTTCTAAACTCGTCGCTGCAATGTTCTAGCTCCTCAATCGGTTAAAGCTGAAGAAATCGAGTTAGGTTGAAGAGAGAGTGGTTGCGGTTTGGAGGATTGTGGTTGGGTTGAAATGGAGGCATGATTAGAAGACATGTATACGAACTGAAGCGTAGTGGGCAGTGGAAAAATCGAATATGTCCTTAATGCCCCGTATTATAAAATGATGTGAAAAAGGACAATTTCGTCAGTTCGAAAAAGGCTTCACTAGGGGTAGTATTTGCTTTATACATAAGATATGTACTTAACCATGTTTTGTTGACGCATATAAAAGAAAAAAAATGTATAAGTTCTATCATGAAAAAAAAGATTAAAAGAAGATAGAGATCATTAAGCTGGAAAATCAAAACAAGCAGAGTGTTCATCCCTAGTTAACAGTGAGTAAACATTTTTCCTCTTGTTTACAGGTTATTATTCATATGTATATATAATAATGGACATGGATGAATCTTTGTTGTGGTAAGTGTATGTATATATGTAACTCTGTGTGTGCATGGGGTTGTATATGTATGATAACATAGGTAGACCAACCTACAACTCAAAAAGGAAGATACTATACTTCTTCTTCCTCTTCTCTGTTCATATTCTATTTGACAAACAATATGCTTCAACTTTAAAAATCTATATCTCAAAATCCCTTTAGTTTTAAAACTTGATATCGCAACCAAAGTGATTTGTTTTTAAGTATAGAACACTGTAAAAATTTATTTCATTGAAGTTTATTGAACATGGAGGAAGAACGCTCCAAATTACAGTAAGTAAGTTAGTATGGCAAAAATTTGAATATCATAATTTTAAGAATGGAAGATATAGATGGGTTAGCATTGAAAAACTCAATTTTTAGAGGTGGTTTGGTAATTTTTAAGGGAGTGTGGAGGTAGAAATGGGGGGGTGAACCGAATTGGGGGATTTGTCAAATCACAGCGACATGGTTGATGTCGTGCCTCGGCGTTGGGCGTGGAGGAGTGTTGGGGAACGGCGCACATGAGAAAAATGGAACGGGGATTTTTAGGGGGCTATGGAGGCTAGACGAGGTTGAAGTAGGGTTTTAGGAGTTTTGGGTTTGGTTCTCGGGTTGATGGAAATGGCGACGTCCAGAGGAAGAAGGAGGGGTGCGCGCCTGGGGGAAAAGGAGGAGGTTGTGGCGAACATGTGGGCGAAGTCTGGTGGGTGATAGAGGATCGTGGAGGCGAGGGGAGGTGATCAGGTGATAGGCCTTTGGTTTCCAGGTTTGGGTGGATGTTCGAGTTTTCGAACGTGGGTTGTGTCATGGTTTCCGAGCGTGAAGTCGAGGTGAGATGGTCGAGGGTGATGCGCGAAGGGAATCGGTGGCGTTGATGATCGGGGTTGATGCATATGTGCACATGCGCGTGCATGTTTTCGTGCATCCAGGAAAATGGAAGAAAAGAGAGGGGAGGAAAGAACAAGGGAAAGAAAGGAGGAGAAGAAGTTGGGCTAGGTTGTTTTATTGGGCCAGTGAACGTGGGTTGTGCTAAGAAATAAAGTAAATAAAAATTTTATATTTAAAAATCTATAAAAGAAAATTCTATTTCTCTTTCATCTTGAATCCAATCGATGCACAGATTCTTGCATTGTGTCCCTATCGCCTAGTACTACCATCTGAACAAATATAGTCAAGTTTTCCGTAATGTAAAAATTTACCGATTTAATCGATTCAAGTAAATAAATAAGTAATGTCTTATTTAATTTATTATACGTTAAATTACCAATTTATTATTAAATGTATTGTGTAATCTTTAATTTACTAATAATAAATCATTTTATAAATTTCTCGTTAAATTAGAAATTTGGACATAAAAATATAGTTTTGACGCAGATAAATTGAAACTAGATCAGTCCTGGTTTGTAAATTAATTTAATTGTAAATTGTTGATTGAGTTAATGATATATGCTTTGACTGATATTTTTTCGAATATAGATTTCAATTATCTATTGTCTGTTCCATTAAGTAGCCAAACAAATTAAAGTAGTTAGAATAAAACGTTGACACCCTTTATTGAAAGTAAATCAACTTGTACTGATCACTATTCCGAATTTCGAAAAACGTAATGATTACAAGCGAATCAATTTCAATTAGACTGGGATCGGATATCAGCATTATCCAAAAACTACCTCAATCCAATAACCACTACAATTTCGGTTATTTTAATAAGTATTTGTATTTAGACACTATTATAATATCACTGGATTTTCTATAAAATGTTTGGTTATCGTAAGGGAAAACCCAGTCATATTTATGTGTGACGCGGTCTTAGGAGATACCTTTGTTTCAAAGGATTTGTGATAACAGTAATAATTCAAATTGAATGTGTTTACTCACGCTGCTTTTCCAGACTGACTCGGGTGTTATTTTATTATAATGCTCAGGTCAGACCGAGTATTACAAATTCAGGTTAGAGTGCGATGGAGCTCAGGAGATGAACTGGATGACAGAGATGTATTACACGTACTTGATTATATTCTACTGTGTATTGTAGGTTGTATATTCGGCACTTTTGAGGACAGGTTATTATAATTGTCTAGATTTCTATGTTGATGGTTGTACTCTGATAATTTATATGTATTTTAACAGTTACGGTTTTCTTGTATCAAAAAATCTGTTATTGTATATTATATTTTGTTCCGCTAGGATTGTGAGATTCTGTGTTGTTGTTTATATTTCTCTTATCTTTTTCTTCTTCACCCCTAATGATTCGGTATTTCTGGCACTCGACTACTCGGCATGCTATACAATGAACGTATTCATGTCAATTTTCGAGGGTCGAAAATTCCCGGTCGTTACAGTTGGTATCGGAGCCGAAGTTTAAGTGAGAACCTTGGTTTTGGTGGGGATTACTCATTAGAGATAGGATCAGTAGTACCCTAGAATGAGTCTGAGTGTATATACGTATAAGAGAGCGTAATTGTTAGTAATATAAAAATATTTTGATATTAATAAATGAAATGATTGTAACTTGGATTTTATATAGAATATAAAAGAATGAATTTTATAAACTGATAAAATCAGTCGTTACTGTTGATGATGATTGGATGTTATCTCTTTGTTGATTGATTGTTCGATTAATATGGATGTGCATACTATCGCTTATTGATTGATGGGTCATGCTTGGCCAGTTTATGGGCATCGACTATTGACTGTTGATTTGAGCATTTGACTATCGTTGGAAAATTTTTTGTTTTTGAAAAATATTTAATCAATTGAGAAACTACATGTTTAACATGGATTTTGAAGTGAATACATATTTGAATTTCCCCTTATATCATTTTAAAGAGTAATGGATACCATTTGAAAGTGATATATGAAATAGGGTTTATCTAGACATGATTAATAAATAAATAAAAAAGTTATTCAGACTGAAAATTTGTGAGTTTGGACTCCGGGAGTTTTTGAAATTGGTTTTAAGATTCGGAAAATATATAATAGTATAATTTGAAATTATTTTCCAAATAGAACTGTTATAAATGGTTTCAAAGTGATTCAAAAAAAGGATTTTCAAAAGATCTGAAAAAAAATGAAGTCTGGAACTGACTTCAATCGCTAGAAAATAAATTTTGGTGATGACTACAGCATCATCGGCATTCATTTTTGAGTTTCAAAGTGGGGGAGTCCACTTTTAGTAGCTTTGCTACTCGTTTGTTTAATGAAACTGATTTGATTCAGATCCCTGAATATGATTTGATATTCGAAAAAATATGTATATATTTATTTCAAACGATTTAGAATAAAAACAGGTGTTCAGTTCTCGAATTTTTGGATTGAATGATATTATGAACGCTTGTACCCTATGCATTGGGATTGATTGATTGATTATGCATCTTGTTGAGATGATTGATTGCCGATTTCCAATTTCGAATTGGAATTTGATTTTTCCGACTATTCTGAATAGTCGAACACTTCCAAATTGAGAATTAATTTGTAAAGCTAAGCATTTTCGAAAAATATAAAAGTATTTTGGAAAGTATATAAAGTTTAGTTTTGAAAATTATAAAATAAAGGTAAATAGAAGTTAGACAAGTTTTAAAATGTTAAATATTTGGATAAGTAAAATAAATAAGATTATTTTGTATTATACAAAGAGGAAATTGGTTTTGGGACTACTTTAAATGAAATTGAGTTTTAAGAAATGCTTTGGACTTCATAAGTACTTATAAAACCTTATTTATTTGCAAAATGATTTTGAAGGCAAATTTTAATTATGTACAAATATGAAATCTAGTTTTGAAAAGTTTTATAATGAAATTGTTTGAGAATTGTTTATGAAAAATAATTTATAATAATAATAATAAAATAAATAAATAAATAAAAATTTATAAGGTCATCTATATATAAAGGATTTTTTGTAAAGTATTTGATTTTGAAAAGAAATTGTTGTTTTAAAACGTAGTTACTTACCAAGTGATTTTAGGAAGGAAGTTGATTTTATATGGATATGACTACGAAATATGAAATTGAAATAAAATTTTGAAACTATTGATTTGAAATTATGAAACTTTGAATTTGAATGATATCTGATTTGAGGAAAATGATTGTTGAAATCATATATGAATTTGAAGCTGAACCGATATTTGAAAGTGATTGATTTCGAGAACCTTTGATTGTAAAAGAAAAAGAAAAAAATTGATTTGGAAGTTTTCGAACTTATATAAAATGAATTGTATAAGTATGAAGTTAATTCGAAAACTATTGACTTTGAAAGGTACTCGATCTGAAAAGCGATGATCTTATATATAACGGAATTTATATAAGTATGATTTTGAAGTGATGATTTGAAAAGGTATCATGTATAGTATGATATACATTTTGAAATTGTAGATATGGGAAGTACCTTCTGCTTGATTATCCGCTTTGTGGCCACATTGTGGATACATTTTGTTGATTCTTTGACTTGATCCCAGATGGACTTGGGTAGATCCAGAAATGGGTCCTAATCGATATAGGTTGTCCGGACATAATACTCATGAGTTTCCTTCGACTCCGCTACATAGCGAAATTCGCAGGGTTGTGAAGGGTTACGGTTACGGATGTTTCCTAGGGGACCTAGGCGAAACCATTGTGTAACTGCGATGTATAGTCGTTTTCGGTGTAATCCGCCTTGGTAGAGCGATTGCCCTGAGGTACGGATGTTTCCTAGGGGAACCAGGCAAAACCATTGTGTATCTGCGATCCACATGGCGTAATTCGAGGGGGCAGATGATTGCCTTGAGTCTATGGGTGATAGCGACGTAACCACCAGTGTTACTGTTAAGTGGACTACGATCCATATGATTGTTTTGCATAGCATAATTCGTAGAGCAGTGATTGCTCATAGGTACATATGTTACCTGGGGGATCCAGGCGAAACCATTGTGTATCTGCGATCTATGGTTGTTCTGGATGTCATGGCGTAAGACGTAGGGCAGGGACTGCCTAAAGTCACCTGATGTTGCGTCGCTCTGTCCTCTCGACTTAGCGAGAGAGCGACCTTAGGGACTGCTTTCCATGACGATCCCGTTCGTTTGATTTCGGTGATTGGATTGTACTTTCCATATCTGTTTTAAAGTTTTCCAAGTATTTTCACTAGGTGTTGAAATGGGTTTACTAAGTACTTAGAGATTTCTAGTCTTGCGCCTGATCAACGTATTACTAGATTCTGTAAGAATGCGGATAAACTTGTTGAATCATTGAGTAATCAAAAGTATTTTCGATATAGAAGTATTTCATTATAAAAGAAAATTTTACAAAGAAAATTTTTCAAGCATTTAAAATTTGAGTATAAAAACCACTCGAATTATATATTGGTGTAATTAAGAAACCAATAGAATAAATATGTAAGTTGTATATAAACCATTCTAATTGCATTTACTATTTTGATTCAGATTGAATACACGATTTTAAGGTAATTCATATCTATCCGATTTAGGATTGTTCACTCGATTCTCAACGACGAACACTGATACGGATTTTTGATACGAATATGAAGTTCTCTATCATAGTTTATTACTATGTAAGGAGGATGGAAATTTCTAATCAAGAAATCAGATTAAAGTCCGTAATAGAGTAGTCAGGTTAACAATACTAGCTCGAAAAATAAAGTTGCGTATTCAAATAAGAGATCGAAATTGTTATACGTACGAATGGTATATATATATATATAGTACAGATTCTAATAAAATGATTGTATGTTATGGTTGCTAGCTATTATTGTTTCTTGCTTAGGATTGCTATACTGTTTGGTTGCATGTAGTTTGACATCATCCCTATTAGTTGCATTACATTTATGAGTTGCACATAGTTGTATTAATGATTCATATGTTTTATAAGTTGATTATTTTGAGAAAATATATCGTATGTTAAATTTCTTACTTCGTTTGTAACGACCCTGAATTTTTGACAATTGAAATCAGGATATTTAATCGATTTTAAATATCTGGAAGTCAGTTTGATTTGAAATTCAAATACGAGAATGAATTTGGAAATTTAATTTTTGAATTTAATTATATGAAATTGGGTAAAATTTTGAAATTGGAATTTCAAGCTGGTAAAAAATACTTTCAAGGCTTAGAAAATCCATATTGATTTTTCTGAAGATAATAGAAGCTTCAGAATTGAATTTGGAGATGCTTTGTTCAGTTTTGGAATTTTGTTGTTTAAATTGAATTTAAAAATAGCGTTCTGGGGCACAGTCTCGGAATTCGACGGAACCAGTTCCATTGGATCCGTAATATTGTATTATTATCGAATTTTAATTTTCGTAGTGTTCGGAGTTGTGGTGTGGTCGTACGATAAGCAAACGCGCTGAAAAATATATCGAAATTTAATATTATAACTGGTCCAAAAAGCTATCTTTTCCATACGATCGAATTTGGACTCGAAACCTTTTCCATTGCGTTCGGAATAGGCGTATAACATTACGAACGCCTAGCGGCACGCCTCGATAGGATATCGAAATTTTGAGTTGCAAATTCGTGACGAATTTGAATTTGAATGGGACATTTATACTAGTCAACCATCAACTGATATTATTTCACATCACTGTTTTTCTTTCACTTCGTGTTACTGTAGTAGAGACGTTCAAAACACGCTTCCTCACTTTTTTATTTGCCAGTCGAACATTTCACAGTGAAGAAGGAAATGTAATCAACTTCAAAAATTCATTTCTCTTGATATACTTGATAATAAAATTCGAAACCACCCTAAAAAAATCTCGTTTTCGTGTAAGATTCATTATAGTTGTAACGACCCGTAAATTTCAACTGTTTTAATAACGTAATTAGTTGAAATTTTGTGAAATTTTAAACGATAAAATTTTGAAATAAAAATTTGATATTTGGAATGCGTCTAGTTAAACATAGCAACTGGTAAAATTTTCATCCGAAAATACGAAAGTTTATTTCGCGCGTAAATTCACTTCAATTTAATCAGTTAAAAAGCGATGAAAATAAAATGTTTCTGAAACCTAAATATTTTTACATAGAAAAATTCTAAACCATCTTCTGAGCAAGATGTCAGTTTGTCGTTTTTCCAAATTCGGACATCTTTGGCTCCGTCGATCTTATTTTCTTGCGTTTTCTTGCATTTTCCGCCAGTAGAAAATTCGAATTTTTATAATTCAATCATACCACTGATATCTGTATATCGTTTTGATCGTTTCGTCGCGCTGATCTCTGCAGTATATTCGGTTGTCCATTTCGAAATTTGAAACTCGACGAAATCTGTAAAACGTCGGACCGTATCGGTAACCAGCGTGTCCATTGGTTTCCTATACTCTTTATTCCTACCGTGCAAATCAATACCAGTCAGCCATTGATATTCCCAGAATTTAAATGTGACCATCACTATTCCCGGTGCCAATTTATTTTATGCCTGTTCGTTCGTTTTCTTGGTGCACTAATGTCCTTCCCATATGAACCGTTAGTTCTTCGTATTTTTCTTTTTCTTCACTGCCTCAGATCTGCTCATGCTTTTATAAAAGAAAAAAATATATATTATAATGTTCGTATAATTGCTTCCTATTAAACCCAGTCTCCTTCTTCTTTGAGGTTCTGCCCGGCCTCGTCACCTTCTCGAACCCATAGCTGAATGCCACCCTCCTTCTCCATCATCCGCCCATCACCATTTTGCTCTGACCCACCATCTCTACCTTGGCCATAACCACCACAACCTTATAGCTTTCCCTAACCTTGCTCCCACCTCGCTCCGAACACGCCAACAGCCAACCCAAGCAACCCCATGCAAACAGCATCGCATCCCCCTCCTAGCCGACCACCAGGCTCTGCCCCTCCGCCTTCCCATACCCATGCCTCCACCCTTCGTTGAGTTAACCCACCAACCGAGTCACCACTGGCCCGCCGAACAGCCGAGCCTTCTAGGCAGCCCTCCCCTCCGAGCTCCTCCTCTCTCCTCTCGTTTTCCAGTGCCTTCCCTCCTCCTCTGGCCCGCAGCACGTCAGCACTTAGTCCCTTCCACGTGTAACACCTTAGCAGTCTCGCCTCCGCCACCCAGCCTCAAGCCGAGACGCCTTGTTGCCGTAGCAAATCTTCCTTCCATCATTAGTTTTTATATAGGTATAAATTTTGCCTTGTTTGATTTATCTTGATTTTTCTCTGTTATATTTATATATATGCGGCTATAGTTATACACTGGTTCTGGATTGTATAAGTTTAGCTTATATATATTTTATACATATACAGTGTATATATTACAGAAGGAAACAATTGATGTATAATGTTATGTTTTTTTTAGTGAATAATATTATATATAAGTATCTTACATTTTATAAGTGTATATATATTGTTTGCATAACTAAGATTTGTAGGTTAGTCTGTTTATAGCCAGACTTCATACGACCTGTAGGTAGTATAGTATATGTATTTATTTAGTAAAATATGCTTTATTAACCTGTAGATGTGAATATGGCTTGTCATACGCCTGCAACTGTTAAGTACTTTCAAGTATAACAATATATATGTCAAGTTTTCATATTTTTCGCATGATTTTTACTGTTTGAAATTCATCTGACACATGATATATATAAAGTAAACTTTTATGTTGTATAGGCTTTGTATAAGTATATTTTTATCTGTTGTGCTTACAAATTTCATATAGGATAGCTTGTTTAAGTCTAAATTTAAAAAAAAAACAGTTAACCAATGTTTGCAGTAGGAAAGTATAGATATAGTATATATAGATCGGTTATTTGAGGTGTTATATGAGTTCGTATATATACAGTACAGTTTCAGTGTGTTAATATTGTTTTACAAGCTGTTTTGTTTCTTTGATCTACACACTACTGTTATAAAACGAAAGATATATATTAGTAAATAATATGTTTAAAATGTATAGTTTATGTTGATTGCTGTTGGATTTATATGTTAATAAGGTTTGTATATAAGGTTATTAGTATATATATTAGTGAATATATGCCCTTGTTTTGCTGTTCTCAACAGTGCTAAGTTATATATGATATGTGTATGTAAATAATATTGATTTTTAAGTACAAACATGATACGTTGATATGTATATATATATACGTATATGTGTTTTGGATAAATGGTTTAAAAGTGATTGGTTTATGCGGGTAATTTGAATTCTTAATGAACATACATTATATAGGTAAGTATTTTGTATTTTAATAAATAAATAAAAATATATATATATTTTAAATTAAATTATGAAGATACATTTGTCTTGTTCTATATCTTTATTTAAAACAAGATTATTGAAATACATATACATTTAATTTAATATGTATAGTTTTACATATGAGTCCACTTATACCCATTTATCTTCATCGACCCAATTCTGATTTGATTTCGTCTATTCCTGGTCATCAGCCTTGATCATCGAAGTCGTTCTTGGATTCGTAACTTGATTCCAATATCTGTATCTGTGTTCGTACCCGTGTCATCTCTTGTTCTCTCTAGCCTCGAAAGGTGAGCACTCACTCACGATTAACGTTCTTTTATTTATTAAATTTGATTTCAATTGAAACGACAATTGAAATATGCTGCTGCCAGTTATTTACACTGTTATATGTATGCCATTACCTGTATCAGTTCACCTGTGACATCTGACACCATTATCTGTTAATTATTTATGCAATAATAATACAGTTTGGCTGAAATTGACTGATTGTTGATGTTTATATTGGACGTTAAATTGTTAATGTTAAAATGATAAATAGTATGAAATTGAACTTGATATAGGATAATTAATTGTTAAATTGGATTAACTGACATTTATATAATATGACCCCTTAACTGTTGAATTTATTGACACGTAGGATTTGTTTAATTACATCTTGAATCACTGAATGTATGTTGTTAAATTGATGATGTATGAAATTGTAAATAGTTGACAAGTGAAAACTGTAATGTAATAATCTTTAATCTACATGAAATGATAGTGTAGATTCTAGAGATAATTTTATTAATTCGTACAAATAACAATGCGAATTAATACGGTTATTTCGGGATTATTTGAATTAATTATTGGATTGTTATTGATTGTTGTTATTGCTTGTTTATTTACTTTGACACCATCCCAGTTATCACACTGCAAGTTCCCTTTACTATGCTTTGATTTTTAATTGAATTGGAATCGGGTTGAAATGATAAATACCCAAAAATTGAACTTTGACCTAGGATAGGAAATTAAATAAAACCCGATTGGTCAATAATTTGATTTAAAATAAAACGAAGATCTTATTTGAATAAATAATATGGTTTTGAAAAGAAGTTGAAATTTGAATTTTAATGAAGAGAAAAATGTTAATATTTAATAATCTGAAACAAAATATTAACAATGTAATTTATGAAAGAATGTTGTTTAATTTGAGAAATGATTGAATTAAGTTGAAATTATAATTAAGTTTGAAATTATTAAAGTTTGAAATGATTTAATAATTAAGTTTGAAATTATAATTAAGTTTGAAATTATTAAACTTTGAAATTATTTAATAATTAAGTTTTGAATTATTTAATAATGAATTATTTAATGATTAAATAAAATTGAATTCTTAATAAGAAAAATTGAACTTTTGAATAAGAGAATTTTACTTCGTAAATAATTGAAATTGAGTTTCTTTATTAATTAAGTTTTGGAAAATTATTTAAGTAAGTAAATAAGTGAAATGGAATTTCTTTAACAAGAAATGAAAATGTGATATTTTTGGAATTAATGTAAGACTTGTAATTGAAAGAATTGATTTGACAAATTGAATTTAATTCAAAATTTTAAGTTTGATTTAATGAAGTTGAATTTGAATAATGGATTTAATGAATTGGAAATTTAATAGAAATTGTTTGAATGGCAAATTTACTTAACGTATATTAAATGAAATCGATTAATGTATTTAAATTGATTTGAATGTTAAATTAAATTAATTTAAATGATTTTGAAATGAAACTGATATTCGAACTTGAATCAATATTTGAATTGAAATTGAATTATAAGACTTTGAAATGGTAATTATGAAGTTTTGAAACGTAAATATTGGAAATTGATTTAGAAAGACAAATGAAATGTTGGTTTACGAATTGAAATTGAAATTGAATTTGATTTGGTTTTGAAATAAATAAACGACCAATCGGTGTAATAATTACGGAAGTTATTAAAGAGACCGGAATTTGGTTATGGATATACTCTCTATCTAAACCGAAAACCACTTTAATAACTATACGCGGAGTGATGATCCAGAATGAAGTGGTTGGATTGATGTACGTGATGACTGAAGAAAGAGAACGATAATGGATAGCCTTGACACTTGTGTCAAATTGGAAATGACTAAAACAGGAGCTGTGCCAGGCCAATGGAGGATTAGCTACCTCAAGTGGACACACTTCTTCGAACTACTTATACTTGTTGTCGATTGGTGCACCCTTGATTTTGGGAGTGTTGTTTCACGGTGTTGCGGGCGCTGCGGCGTTGCGTTCTCACCAGTCCGGATCAGGCGAACGATAGTATCACTACCTTGGGTATTGCCTCATGTGCCTTGTCATACATGTATTCCATTTATGCGCGACCACTACGAATTTGTTTTGTACCTTGAGTATATGGATTGCCCTCTGGTGACTTCCGGTTTTGGGGAAACTACGGTCTTGTATATGCTTGTGGGAATAAAAATGTGTTAAGGGTGGAATGGGCCATGACTTAACGCTATTTTGATATCTTTATATTACTGATAGACATTATCTACTTATCGTACACTACTACATAGTAGATAGTTTAACGGATCCTTAAAGGATGGTTATTCCAAACATCCTTTGAGTTACTTGTATTTCAATTGCTATTTCACTTGAGTTGGATTTATTAATATAAGAATGTTAATCCTGACTCGAGTGTCTTGTGTTTTTGCTTTACGCTCGGGTCAGACTGAGTGGTTCAGCTTTCGAGACTCACCTTTGGAGTTGGAGCTTCGCTTGGAGATCCAGCTATCTATCCAGCTTTCAGATATTCGATGATTCCAGTGATGTATTCTGATTTGTATCTGATGTATCGTGTAACTCTTCCGTTGTATCTGGTTTAACTCTGATGTATCGTATTACTCTTCTGTTGTAAACTCTGATGTATTTTATATATTCATATAGTAGCTTCATGAACTACTATCTCTTTTATTTCCACTGCACTTATTACTCTGTGTCTGTGATCTGTGATTATTTATTTACTGTATATGTTCAGTTTTGCCAAATTTAAATTAACAACGCGGTATTTTGAGCAATTCAACTCCGGCATGAGTGTCTTCCTATACACTTATAATGGATGCGAATGGTTTAAAATTCTGGGTCGTTACAGTTGGTATCAGAGCTTTGGTAGCTCTAGGAAAAACTTAACATATAAAGTAAATGTATTTACAGAATCACTCTCATTCGAGTTTCAATCTCTTCCTTTCGACTCGATTTCTTTGAATTTTGGAACATTCCCTCGGTTCCGAAATTCATTCGTGTCCCTCACTATTCGTCTTCTTTTAATTCTGAAGCACCCCATAACTCCATTTTGAATGATATCTATAATAGATCGGCGGTCTCGCCAATCTTCGAATGATTCGTAAAGGAGCAAAACTCCTTTATAATAGGCATCGATTTACCGGAGATTTCTGTATCCTCGGTTCACGATGTTATCTATCTCCTGCTATACCTGAATTCTATTTCTTGAGATCGAATGTCGATTTACCTCGAAATTCCACATCGATCCTATTCTTGAAGTTACGGACGACTCGGTTAAGGTTGCCCGTGAATTAAATAAACTCATCCATCTCCCAATTGTGGTAATTGAATTATCTTATCTTCTGTTTCGAACTTATTTTCGAATCAAATTCTCTTTGGTTTGAGTCAACAAATTTGAATCCCTATCTTTGCTTTGAAATCTATTCCTGTATCGTCGAGCAAAGAAATGTACTTGTAAACTAATATATAAATGTTTTAATATATATTGTAACTCAAACAACAAAGTATATATTATTTTCAAATTTGGAAAATGAAATAAATTTGTTTGATTATATTGTGAAAATATAAGTAAAAATTTTCTGGAATTTAATAGGTTAATTAAATTGTTGTTTGGAATGATAATATTTGATTATCATTTATTGTTCTAAATAAATTTATAAATACGGTTTATAAATTGATTTGGAATTTGAAATGAATTTAATTCAAAAATTTGAGAATTTAGTTTCCGGTGATTTCGAACTTTGGTTTTAAAATTTTAAAGTATATATTATTGGAAGTATTTTCGAATAGAAATCGTTTTCAAAGAATTTTAAAATGTTGAAATCAGTGCTCTTCTCTTTGTCGCTGGAAAATAATTTCGGTGATGGCGGCCGCATCATCGACATTCATTTTCGAGTTTCGAAGTGGAGAAACCATCCTGTAGCTTTGCTATGGTTTGTTTTGAAAAATATTTTGATTTGAATTTCTTCAGTATATTTTGATTTATATATATTTATGTATCTTATTATTTAAATTGATTTGATATAAATATATTATATATATCTCTAAATTGTTTAAAGTTAATCGGAAATCTAATTCTTAAATTTTGTTAAAGGATGATTTTAATTATAAATAAAACCAAAATTTGGAATAAATATTTAAACTTGAATAATTGAATTTGGAAAATTTTATTTGTATATTGTTCAACTGCATTCTAATACAACTTACCTAAATCATTCAGAAGTTGAATATGTAATTGGATAATATATAATATAAATTGAATTTATAAATAAAATTTGAGTGGTTATAATTAATGTTATACACTTAAATTTCAATTATAAAATGTTAATAGAGATAAATAAAATAATAAGATAATTGAAAAATAAATTTTGTTTTGAAGGTAAATTAATAAATTGAAATTATATCAACTTATGAAAATACCTTGAATTTAAAAGAAATTAGTGAATATAAATTTATTTAAATCAAAACTTTTATGTTTTAAATTAATTTATATGGGTTAAATATATATGATAAGATATATTGAGTAGAATTAATTTAATAATAATTTGGAATAAAGAAGAATTTAAAATTGTTGAAGAAAATATGATTATAATAAAAGACTATTCAAATTTATGGTTTTAGAAATTGTAAATTTAGGATAATTGGATAGTAAGATAATGAATTTAGAAATAATTGAGATTGATTTTAGGGAAACCAAATGGATTAGATCAATTATTGAATATCAATTAATTTAAATTTGAATTTATATGGTTTAAATTAATTGTTATTTTGTATTTCAAATCTGTTTTTCTTTCTGGTTGTTTCTATTCTCCTACCTCGTTCCTTTTCGGGGACGAAAAGTTTTGAGTGGGGGAGAGTGTAACGACCCGTAAATTTCAACTGTTTTAATAACGTAATTAGTTGAAATTTTGTGAAATTTTAAACGATAAAATTTTGAAATAAAAATTTGATATTTGGAATGCGTCTAGTTAAACATAGCAACTGGTAAAATTTTCGTCCGAAAATACGAAAGTTTATTTCGCGCGTAAATTCACTTCAATTTAATCAGTTAAAAAGCGATGAAAATAAAATGTTTCTGAAACCTAAATATTTTTAGATAGAAAAATTCTAAACCATCTTCTGAGCAAGATGTCAGTTTGTCGTTTTTCCAAATTCGGACATCTTTGGCTCCGTCGATCTTATTTTCTTGCGTTTTCTTGCATTTTCCGCCAGTAGAAAATTCGAATTTTTATAATTCAATCATACCACTGATATCTGTATATCGTTTTGATCGTTTCGTCACGCTGATCTCTGCAGTATATTCGGTTGTCCATTTCGAAATTTGAAACTCGACGAAATCTGTAAAACGTCGGACCGTATCGGTAACCAGCGTGTCCATTGGTTTCCTATACTCTTTATTCCTACCGTGCAAATCAATACCAGTCAGCCATTGATATTCCCAGAATTTAAATGTGACCATCACTATTCCCGGTGCCAATTTATTTTATGCCTGTTCGTTCGTTTTCTTGGTGCACTAATGTCCTTCCCATATGAACCGTTAGTTCTTCGTATTTTTCTTTTTCTTCACTGCCTCAGATCTGCTCATGCTTTTATAAAAGAAAAAAATATATATTATAATGTTCGTATAATTGCTTCCTATTAAACCCAGTCTCCTTCTTCTTTGAGGTTCTGCCCGACCTCGTCACCTTCTCGAACCCATAGCTGAATGCCACCCTCCTTCTCCATCATCCGCCCATCACCATTTTGCTCTGACCCACCATCTCTACCTTGGCCATAACCACCACAACCTTATAGCTTTCCCTAACCTTGCTCCCACCTCGCTCCGAACACGCCAACAGCCAACCCAAGCAACCCCATGCAAACAGCATCGCATCCCCCTCCTAGCCGACCACCAGGCTCTGCCCCTCCGCCTTCCCATACCCATGCCTCCACCCTTCGTTGAGTTAACCCACCAACCGAGTCACCACTGGCCCGCCGAACAGCCGAGCCTTCTAGGCAGCCCTCCCCTCCGAGCTCCTCCCCTCTCCTCTCGTTTTCCAGTGCCTTCCCTCCTCCTCTGGCCCGCAGCACGTCAGCACTTAGTCCCTTCCACGTGTAACACCTTAGTAGTCTCGCCTCCGCCACCCAGCCTCAAGCCGAGACGCCTTGTTGCCGTAGCAAATCTTCCTTCCATCATTAGTTTTTATATAGGTATAAATTTTGCCTTGTTTGATTTATCTTGATTTTTCTCTGTTATATTTATATATATGCGGCTATAGTTATACACTGGTTCTGGATTGTATAAGTTTAGCTTATATATATTTTATACATATACAGTGTATATATTACAGAAGGAAACAATTGATGTATAATGTTATGTTTTTTTTAGTGAATAATATTATATATAAGTATCTTACATTTTATAAGTGTATATATATTGTTTGCATAACTAAGATTTGTAGGTTAGTCTGTTTATAGCCAGACTTCATACGACCTGTAGGTAGTATAGTATATGTATTTATTTAGTAAAATATGCTTTATTAACCTGTAGATGTGAATATGGCTTGTCATACGCCTGCAACTGTTAAGTACTTTCAAGTATAACAATATATATGTCAAGTTTTCATATTTTTCGCATGATTTTTACTGTTTGAAATTCATCTGACACATGATATATATAAAGTAAACTTTTATGTTGTATAGGCTTTGTATAAGTATATTTTTATCTGTTGTGCTTACAAATTTCATATAGGATAGTTTGTTTAAGTCTAAATTTAAAAAAAAAACAGTTAACCAATGTTTGCAGTAGGAAAGTATAGATATAGTATATATAGATCGGTTATTTGAGGTGTTATATGAGTTCGTATATATACAGTACAGTTTCAGTGTGTTAATATTGTTTTACAAGCTGTTTTGTTTCTTTGATCTACACACTACTGTTATAAAACGAAAGATATATATTAGTAAATAATATGTTTAAAATGTATAGTTTATGTTGATTGCTGTTGGATTTATATGTTAATAAGGTTTGTATATAAGGTTATTAGTATATATATTAGTGAATATATGCCCTTGTTTTGCTGTTCTCAACAGTGCTAAGTTATATATGATATGTGTATGTAAATAATATTGATTTTTAAGTACAAACATGATACGTTGATATGTATATATATATACGTATATGTGTTTTGGATAAATGGTTTAAAAGTGATTGGTTTATGCGGGTAATTTGAATTCTTAATGAACATACATTATATAGGTAAGTATTTTGTATTTTAATAAATAAATAAAAATATATATATATTTTAAATTAAATTATGAAGATACATTTGTCTTGTTCTATATCTTTATTTAAAACAAGATTATTGAAATACATATACATTTAATTTAATATGTATAGTTTTACATATGAGTCCACTTATACCCATTTATCTTCATCGACCCAATTCTGATTTGATTTCGTCTATTCCTGGTCATCAGCCTTGATCATCGAAGTCGTTCTTGGATTCGTAACTTGATTCCAATATCTGTATCTGTGTTCGTACCCGTGTCATCTCTTGTTCTCTCTAGCCTCGAAAGGTGAGCACTCACTCACGATTAACGTTCTTTTATTTATTAAATTTGATTTCAATTGAAACGACAATTGAAATATGCTGCTGCCAGTTATTTACACTGTTATATGTATGCCATTACCTGTATCAGTTCACCTGTGACATCTGACACCATTATCTGTTAATTATTTATGCAATAATAATACAGTTTGGCTGAAATTGATTGATTGTTGATGTTTATATTGGACGTTAAATTGTTAATGTTAAAATGATAAATAGTATGAAATTGAACTTGATATAGGATAATTAATTGTTAAATTGGATTAACTGACATTTATATAATATGACCCCTTAACTGTTGAATTTATTGACACGTAGGATTTGTTTAATTACATCTTGAATCACTGAATGTATGTTGTTAAATTGATGATGTATGAAATTGTAAATAGTTGACAAGTGAAAACTGTAATGTAATAATCTTTAATCTACATGAAATGATAGTGTAGATTCTAGAGATAATTTTATTAATTCGTACAAATAACAATGCGAATTAATATGGTTATTTCGGGATTATTTGAATTAATTATTGGATTGTTATTGATTGTTGTTATTGCTTGTTTATTTACTTTGACACCATCCCAGTTATCACACTGCAAGTTCCCTTTACTATGCTTTGATTTTTAATTGAATTGGAATCGGGTTGAAATGATAAATACCCAAAAATTGAACTTTGACCTAGGATAGGAAATTAAATAAAACCCGATTGGTCAATAATTTGATTTAAAATAAAACGAAGATCTTATTTGAATAAATAATATGGTTTTGAAAAGAAGTTGAAATTTGAATTTTAATGAAGAGAAAAATGTTAATATTTAATAATCTGAAACAAAATATTAACAATGTAATTTATGAAAGAATGTTGTTTAATTTGAGAAATGATTGAATTAAGTTGAAATTATAATTAAGTTTGAAATTATTAAAGTTTGAAATGATTTAATAATTAAGTTTGAAATTATAATTAAGTTTGAAATTATTAAACTTTGAAATTATTTAATAATTAAGTTTTGAATTATTTAATAATGAATTATTTAATGATTAAATAAAATTGAATTCTTAATAAGAAAAATTGAACTTTTGAATAAGTGAATTTTACTTCGTAAATAATTGAAATTGAGTTTCTTTATTAATTAAGTTTTGGAAAATTATTTAAGTAAGTAAATAAGTGAAATGGAATTTCTTTAACAAGAAATGAAAATGTGATATTTTTGGAATTAATGTAAGACTTGTAATTAAAAGAATTGATTTGACAAATTGAATTTAATTCAAAATTTTAAGTTTGATTTAATGAAGTTGAATTTGAATAATGGATTTAATGAATTGGAAATTTAATAGAAATTGTTTGAATGGCAAATTTACTTAACGTATATTAAATGAAATCGATTAATGTATTTAAATTGATTTGAATGTTAAATTAAATTAATTTAAATGATTTTGAAATGAAACTGATATTCGAACTTGAATCAATATTTGAATTGAAATTGAATTATAAGACTTTGAAATGGTAATTATGAAGTTTTGAAACGTAAATATTGGAAATTGATTTAGAAAGACAAATGAAATGTTGGTTTACGAATTGAAATTGAAATTGAATTTGATTTGGTTTTGAAATAAATAAACGACCAATCGGTGTAATAATTACGGAAGTTATTAAAGAGACCGGAATTTGGTTATGGATATACTCTCTATCTAAACCGAAAACCACTTTAATAACTATACGCGGAGTGATGATCCAGAATGAAGTGGTTGGATTGATGTACGTGATGACTGAAGAAAGAGAACGATAATGGATAGCCTTGACACTTGTGTCAAATTGGAAATGACTAAAACAGGAGCTGTGCCAGGCCAATGGAGGATTAGCTACCTCAAGTGGACACACTTCTTCGAACTACTTATACTTGTTGTCGATTGGTGCACCCTTGATTTTGGGAGTGTTGTTTCACGGTGTTGCGGGCGCTGCGGCGTTGCGTTCTCACCAGTCCGGATCAGGCGAACGGTAGTATCACTACCTTGGGTATTGCCTCATGTGCCTTGTCATACATGTATTCCATTTATGCGCGACCACTACGAATTTGTTTTGTACCTTGAGTATATGGATTGCCCTCTGGTGACTTCCGGTTTTGGGGAAACTACGGTCTTGTATATGCTTGTGGGAATAAAAATGTGTTAAGGGTGGAATGGGCCATGACTTAACGCTATTTTGATATCTTTATATTACTGATAGACATTATCTACTTATCGTACACTACTACATAGTAGATAGTTTAACGGATCCTTAAAGGATGGTTATTCCAAACATCCTTTGAGTTACTTGTATTTCAATTGCTATTTCACTTGAGTTGGATTTATTAATATAAGAATGTTAATCCTGACTCGAGTGTCTTGTGTTTTTGCTTTACGCTCGGGTCAGACTGAGTGGTTCAGCTTTCGAGACTCACCTTTGGAGTTGGAGCTTCGCTTGGAGATCCAGCTATCTATCCAGCTTTCAGATATTCGATGATTCCAGTGATGTATTCTGATTTGTATCTGATGTATCGTGTAACTCTTCCGTTGTATCTGGTTTAACTCTGATGTATCGTATTACTCTTCTGTTGTAAACTCTGATGTATTTTATATATTCATATAGTAGCTTCATGAACTACTATCTCTTTTATTTCCGCTGCACTTATTACTCTGTGTCTGTGATCTGTGATTATTTATTTACTGTATATGTTCAGTTTTGCCAAATTTAAATTAACAACGCGGTATTTTGAGCAATTCAACTCCGGCATGAGTGTCTTCCTATACACTTATAATGGATGCGAATGGTTTAAAATTCTGGGTCGTTACAATAGTATATATGATTTAGGGGGCGGCTGCGTTCTTTTTTTTAGCTCGACAGAAATGTCGTGAGCGAGTCTCGACTAGGATTTGGGATTAGGCTCGTTTTAGGCCGAGTTAGGGTTCGAGGGGGGTTCTATGGTGTTCGTTGTCGCGAAGCGCACCGCCAGGCCCATTTTGGTGGCATGCGATCGTGTACAGGGGGAACAAATTCCACTGTAGCAGTACGAGGCCGGTGGTTGTCACGATTCTCGTAGAGGGTCTGGGATCGCGTGGTCGAGCGTTATACAGAAGGTATTTTACAGTTTTTTTCTTCAATTCAAAATTTTATAAATATATATATTTACAGTGGAAAATATATGTGTAGTTTACTTCAAATTTTATTAGTATATGCATGCAGAAAATTGCTTACAGTAAGGTTATCTGTGAATAAACAGAAATATATAAGTGGATTTTTGGTTCCAAATATTTTTTTATGAGGATTTATAAAGAAAAAAATGAAATAAATATTTTCAGTTACTAGGTTAATTTAAAATTTTGTAGTATAGCGATAAATTTTGTAATAAACTTATTTAATTATTTCGTCACTTAAAAGTAATTTATTAAAGGGAAAATTTATTAAAATCTCAAATTATTGGTTTAAACTAATTATTAGTTAAGTCAAATTATAAAATGAAATTGATTATTCGATTATTTCGAATATTAATAAAATGTATAAAATTATTTATACAAGGTCAATATCTGAAAGAAAACAAGCCGGAAATAGAAATGAGTTGGAATGGACTGAAAATAAAAAGCTAAGGTGAGATCTTCTCACTCAAAATAAAATTGAATTGCAGTTATTGATTGATTGCCTGATTGTGATAGTATATATAATAGTATATAGCAATATATATATATATTGGAATATATATATTGGAGTTGTTGATTTCCCGCATTATATAGCGGATGAGACCCTATTGCGCCGCATAATAGCGGATGATATTTTATAAATCCCATATACCGTGATATTCCACCTCGAAATGGAATTGGTATTGTGCTAACATCTGTGGATGCAGGGCAACAGGTTGGAGGGATCCAACTGGATTCCTCAAATATTTGAATTTGTTTCAATGTTGTGTGTTGATTTAATCATAATCTGTGTGTGATTATATGTGATTGGAATTGTTGAAGGCTAAATTTAGCCGAAGGTATTTTTGGTATCGTTGGATACCAGAAATAAATAAATTTGGATTTTGGAAATTTAAGTGGAAAACTTTAAGTAAATTTATTTTTAAGAGTTGAATAAATTTAAAAGAAAGTATTTAACAGAAAAAAAAATTGATTTTTGGAAATCTTATCGAATTATTTCCAAATTATGGAAGAAAAATATTAATTAATGAGTTTTGAATAATATCGTTTAAAAGTTGAAGAATTTATTGAAAATGGAATTTTAAATAGTTTGGAAAGAATAAAGGAATTTATTAAAAAGGTGATAAATTTCTAGAAATCAATTTGATAAATGATTGGGTATTTAGAAATAAATCTTTGGGAAATCGATATGAAAATTTATTTGGTGTCGAATTAAAATGGATTTTGTGTTGTAGAAAAAATTTGGAAATCGATTTGTAAAATGATTTGGTATTTGGAAATGAACTTAGAAATCAAATTGTAATTGATTTGGTGTTGAAATAAAATTAGAAATCAATTTGGAATTTGATTTTGGGGTTAAAAGTGAATATTTGGGAATATATTCCGCGTAAGGAAATTGATTTGAAATTTATTTTCAAAAGTTGAAAGGTGAAAAGTGATTTGAAATTTGTTTTCAAAGTGTTGAAGTGTGGAAAAAAAAAATATCTTGTGAAGATATTTTGAAATTAAATGATTTGGGAAAATTATTTAAATCTGATGATTGTTGTGAATGTTGTTGATAGTTAAATCACCGATTATCAATATTGCCTTTGAAATAGCACTTGAATTTATTTTTAAAACAAACGTTTACTATTCGGTTTAGCCGGGAAAGGACCTTTGTGTCAGATAACCCATTCCGAATAATGATACGACGTGTATGAATTGCAATTGAAGACCGGTATGAAGACCGGGTATTTTCGAAAATGAAAGGACAACCTGTCGAATGTCTTTGCACCGAATTGCTCTGGTATAGAGTTTATATCACTCTTCTTGTGATGGGAAGTCCGGACGTGATTAGAAATTACCCGGATTGCAAGGGCTTCTTTGGAAGTGCCTTCGGTACTGTTCGAACCCGGAACAAACTTGTATGGTTACATGTCTGACATTACATTTTGAGATATAAAGCTGATTTCTTTCAAATACATTTCTATTGGTGGCTGAGAATTTATTCTCTTAGCTTAACACCATTCTCTGAGACGTACGAGCTCAGAGGTTATGTAGTTGAAGGTTATCAGCGATATATTCCCAATTTGGTAATGTGACATGCTGAGTGCTGTTGTGTGTTGATCATTGGTTGATCATTTGTTGATCAAAGCATGGCTTCTGTGAGAAGTGCAGCTTTGTTGACGAGACTTCGTCAGACCTCACACCCCGGAAATAGTTGAAACAGGAATGATGCGGCAAGGTTATGAGGGTCGCGCCCTTTAGGGTATGTCATTTCCTTCTGTAAAAGGGTGGTATCAGGTATGGAGCCCTGATATTTAACCTATGTGGTTGCTCCAATCTCATTTCTTTGTGGTTGTTGCTTTGTGATCGAGGCACCTCGGATAAAGGTCCTAAAGGACCGGGGGTGGCATATCTCAGGTTTACTACTCGGGAAGGGGGTAACCGGCCTTGTGTTGGCAGAGAGCCAGGTGGTTCTCGGGGCGTCCCGCCAGAGGCGTTCCCATGTGGCAGTAGGAAGTTCCTTAGCCTGACCATTTGTTGGAAATCCAATTCCCAATACGAACCTTGTACGGTATTAGTTGTAGAACCTGCCATTTACTTATGGTGGTCACCACTGTTTAGATGGTAGCTATAGTAGGCATAGTTCGAAATGTCTATGTTGGCTAAGATTAATATTATACTTTTGAAATGTTTTCCACACTAGACATTAATAATAATATAAACTGATTTTTCGTAGCAAGCATCTTTGACTATCATAAGGAGAAATCTCCTCCAATTCTGTGTTTGCATTGTGTGTGTTGCGGGAGGTCTTATGGTAGTTTCATTTTCCAAAAACATTGCGAATTAATTTTATTTTCTTTGTGAAAATAACTGTTTTACGATCTCACACCAGTCACCATGACCGACTTGGAGTTTATTGTTCCTTTCTAAACTCTGGGTGCCCATAATTTTCCACACGGGCAGCCTAGAGTTATGTTATCAGGATATTCTGGATATTCTGGAGCTTTGGAGGCAAGCTGGATGGCGAGACGTACACCCGTACTTATTTATTTATTCCGATGTGTATTCTGTATGAGGACAAGTTTATATAACTGTCCATTGTTGTATTGAGTTGTATATTGACTCTCATTGTTGTATTGTATAAACTGATATAGTTCTTGTTTAAAAGACTAGTGATTATCTATTATATATTGTTCCGCTGCGAATGTGAGATTCTGATATTGTTTCTGTTTCTGTTTTCTGTTCTTTCTTTTCTTCTGTCTTCTTCTACCTCTTCTTTTTAACCCTAATGGTTCGGTTTTCCGGCATTCGATTGCGCGGCATTTGATACAGTGGACGTATTAATGTCGACTTTCGAGCATCGAAAGATCCTAACCGTTACGTGTGGTATCAGAGCATTTGGTTAAGCGATAACCTTGGCTCTGTTGGGTGATACTCATTAGAGATAGAGTCAGTAGTACTCTAGAATGAGTTTGAGTGTAATAATACGCGTATTTGTTAGTGAATATAAAATTGTTTTATATTGTGATGATTGGTTTGTTGAGTGGTATATGGATTCTGGTCGGTATAGTCTGTACAACTCTATCGATAGGGATCTCTAAACACTCGTACAGAACAATTCGGCATGATATTGTTTTAAAATCGGGTAAATGAAATAATTTTACCCAAAACTATTTTCGTAGATAAAGGAAATAATCTTGTAAATTATTATAGTATATATGACTGCTTGGTTGTTTGGAAGTGATAACATTAAATTATTATCATTAAAGTTGAAAAGGAAATTGAAATCGTAACTCCAAAGTTAAGGAATAAAAATCCATATACAAATGGAATTTGTAAATATAAATTGTAAATGTGATTTGTAATTTGAAATGGAATTTCAGAGAAATGTTTTGAAAAGAATTTGGAAATTTTGGAGATTTGGAAAAGTTTAAATTCCTTTTGAGTTTGGAAATGAATTTCAAAGGTTTTAGAAAAGTGTTTTGAAGGGATGAAAGCTCTAAACTCTTTTAGGTCGTTGGAAAATAATTCTGATGATGATCGCGACATCACCGGTGTTCATTTTCGGGTTTCCAGGAGAGGAATTGCTGCCAAATTGTTTAAATGGAAGTTGTTTGGGAAAATTTGGGTTTGGTTTTGGAAATTCAAAAGATAATTTGAACTGGTTTCAAAAATGGTTTTGAAAGGTTGAAAAGACTCTGGAATCCTATTTAAAATAATTATGGGAATAATAAATGAGTTGATAACTTATACAATTTGAATTTTGATAGAATAAATTTAACTTAAAGGATGGAGTTAAATTAAAGTAAGTATAAGTGAATCAATTAAATAAAGTGAATTTGAAAAAGGTCTAAGGAGGCTAAGTGAAATGATTACTTAAAGGAAATTTATTAAGTTAAAAATAAATTTGGGGTAGTAACAAATGAATTTGAATTGAATTTGAATTATGGAAATAAAATTGTGAATAAATAAATAAATTTGCAATTGCAAGTAAATGAAAGTGAATTGAATGTTGAAATTCATTTCGAATTTGTAAGTAAATAGAATTGAATTGAATTGGAATTGGATTTGAGTTGTGATAAATTAAGCGAAGTATTAAAGTAAATTAGTAAGTGAAACTAATTGAAGAAAAGACCAAATGGATATGGTTTGAAATGAATTCAATATTTATAAATAAAGGGTAAATTAAATTCATGTGGAGTTTGAAATCCAATTTAAATATAAGTGGTTGTAAACTAAAATGGTGAATTGAAATTGAATTGTGTTTGGGAATGAACAAAAGAATAAAACTGGAATTGAAACTGAAATATTGATAACCAATTTGAATTGTGTGAAATCATAATGGTTTTGAATGGAACTAGTTAGTTAAATAAAATGAAATGTAAGTGAATGGATTTGAATTTTAAATGCAATGAAAGTGTAACGACCCGTATTTTCACGGATCGAAACATCGTAAAATAGTTGACCTTTGGTTGCATTGCTGTTAAGTCGTTTCATATTTTAGCAGAATTTTTCTTAAGTCTTAAATCGTAGCCGACTTAGGAGGTTTGGACGAGTTAAGAAATAAGTCTGGACGAGTTAATGACTAAGGGGTAGGTCGGCGACGACCTAAGGAAGATAGGGGAGTGGTTTAAGTCGGTTGACAGTTTGGGACGACCTAAGGAATTAACCGGGTTAAGGAAGTTAAGTCATAGGGTGGCTTAGGTCGAGTGACCGACTTAAGGGAGTAGCCTATCTAAGAAGTTGACCGACTTCTAGTATTGACCGACTTAGGATAGTAAACGACTTAAGGTAGTGGATGACCTAAGAGATAGGTCGGCAGCGATCTAAGGAAATTAAGTCGTGACCGAGTTAAGTGTTAAGTCGGCTGACCAAGTTAATGACTTAGGAGTTTGGCGATAGGATGTGAGCGACCTAAGTCTAGCAGTTAAGTTGTAACTCAGTTGAGTCGTGGCCGAGTTAAGGAGATAGAGAGATGAGTCGTATACCCAGTTAGGTTGTAACCGACCTAGGGGTTAGCTGCTTAGTTATAAGTCGTAGAGACTTGGGTTGTTGAGTCGGAGAGAGGCTTAAGTCGCAGGATCACTAAGTCGTAGTCTGCTAAGTCGTTAGGTCGTTTAGGGGCGCATGTGTTGAGTCGGAGCTTTTGTTAGGTCGTAAGTCGTATGGCATGTTAGATCGGAGACTGTTATGTCGCGCAGAGTGAAGTTCTGGTAGGTCGTGAGTGCTAAGTCGTAAGTCGGAGGTAGTTAAGTCGGCAACGACTTATAGGGGCGGACGACTTAGTGAATTTTCAGCTATAAATAGGAAGGGTCTTTCTCACTTTTTGGGATCCGGATTTCGAAGCGACAAAGTGCTGCCATTTTGAGAGCTCGACTTTTACACTTCTTCATTTCTTTTCTCCACTCTAATCTAGTGATTCCATCCATCCAAGTTGAAGATCAAATTGAAGATTCAAGAGCTTAGATTGAAGATCTTCATCCTTTGAAGTGAGATTTCTTCGTTTGAAGCGGATTCGTGATAGATCAAGCTTGATCCTTCGCTGTCCAGATCTGAAGCGTGTTGATTTGGGTTTTTTTAGGTGATTTGGTGAGTGGTGATTATCTCTCACACGGATCCAAAGGAGTATATCGGATTGTTGACTCGATTTGGTGTTAAAATAGTGATTTCCATGCATTTTCTTCATCCTAAGTGTAGATCCATATAGATCCATTGTTCATGATGATGTTACATCCATTTTATCATATGTTAACCTATGCAAGTTCATTCATCAAGTTTGTAGAGATATAATTCATGTTTTCATGCTTATTGGTCTTTCAACTCTTTAATTACGAAAATGCCATTATTGTGATAATTGTCTACTTAGATCTTGTTTGAATGCTTGATTGTTTGGATTAATGTTTGACTTGGTTGATTGCTATGAATTAGATGATTGATGATTTGCTTTAGACCGAAGATGATTCAAAAGCTAAGGGAAAGGCTCTTGAATTGGGAAAGCTGCTCGTGGCATATGTAGCGGGATGATGAAGCTCTTATGCATAGATTTGATGATGTGTTGTTGAGATGAGACTTTGCGAGGATGTGATGAAGCGAAGTATGATATGAGATAGTCTTGGTCTAATCCAGACGGGATCATTCCAAGCACGTTGGTAACTCGGTGATATGATTCGAGTTAAGGGTAATGGATGCTTGAGAGGCGCTTGAGCTAGTATGGACATAGTCGTCAAGGAGGATGACTAGGAGGCTTGGATAGCATCGTTGTTGAAGGTTCTAGCATGCTCTAAGCAAGAGTACGTTTGGGCAGATTCGATAGTCCCAACGGCCAACTGTTGATGGTCGAGTACTTTGGGCAGATTCGATAGTCCTAGGCACGGGCTGCGACGATGTGCGGGAGTTATGTCTAGAACCGGGGTTTCCATTAGCCCTTGACGGACGGCTGAAAGAATGTGCCGGTCATTCAATTAACGGTGATATCGAAGCAACGATAACAGTGATAGCCAGAGTCATGGATGTTTGGTTGTATCGTCATTCGGTCTCAAGAGCAGTGTTTTCTGGGTGCTTATCTGATCTTGGTTTAGGCCTTGGGGGTTTGTGCTTGGAAAACATCGCCCTTGACTCGAGTGATAATTTCTTTACTTTACATTGTTTGCTCTGCTATATTTGCTTCTGCTTAGTGTGTGTTTGGGGGCTATCACTATAGAATGAGGTTGGAGTGGGAGGGTTGTATTCCTATTCCTTTTCCTTTATGCTCTTTTGGTATGTTGTTAGTTAATTTACTGCTCACTAAGACTGTTGTCTGACTCAAGGCTTTATGTTTTTAATTCTTATTGCCTTGGGCTGTTCGTCCATTTTTGGGACGGGCAGACTAGGTATGTCACATACCGAATTTTTCGACTTTCGAAAATCCGACATCGATACTCACTTTATCGACTGCCGAGAAATCGAACGCCGGAAACTCCAATAGTGAGGGTTTTAGAAAAAGAAAATAGAAGAAAAGATAGAAGAAGAAGAAAAGAACAACAATAGAAACAGAAACAATATCAGAATCTCACATATCGCAGCGGAACAATATATAATAAATAATCACTAGTCTTTTAAAACAAAGAACTATATCATTTTATACATACATCAATCAACAGAGTCAATATACAACTCAATACAACAATGGACAGTTTTATACTTGTCCTCATACATAATACACAGCGGAATAAATACTATCAGATACAAATACTACGTCTCGTCATCCAGCTTATCTCCAAAGCTCCAGAATATCCAGAATATCCTGATAATCTAACTCTAGACTGCCCGTGTGGAAATTGGTGGGCACCCAGAGTTTAGAAGGGAAACAATAAACTCCGAGTCAGTCATGGTGACTGGTGTGAGATCGTAAAACAGTTATTTATCTTTAAAATAAGCAACAGAAAATTTTTAAAGTCAATTCGCAATGCTTTTGGAAAATGAAACTACCATAAGACCTCCCGCCACACACACAATGCAAACGCAGACTTGGAGGAGATTTCTTCTTATGATAGTCAAAGATTCTTACTACGCAAAAATCAAATTCTTTTTGATATTATTATTAGTGCATAGTGGAAAACATTTCGAAAGTAGAATATAAATCTTAGCCAGCATAGGTACCATTATATTATGCCTGCTATAGCTGCCTCCTGAGGAGACAGGTTATACAATTGAAATCGTAAAGGCTCGTATTGTTTCTTTGGATTTCCAACAAATGGTCAAGCTAAGGAACTTCCTATCCACGATGGGTACGTCCCTGGAATAGACGACCCGAGAACCTAACCGGATCTCTGCCAACACAAGGCCGGGTTACCTCTGCAAAAATAGGTAACTACTGACACGCATATGCCATCCCCCGATCGTCACCGATCTTCCCGAGGATCCCCGATTCGCAACAAACCACATAGATAATAATAATGCAGTAACCACAGAGGTTAAGTATCTGGGCTCCATACCATGATACCACCTTTATCCAGAAGGAATGACATACACTAAGGGGCGCTACTCCCTAGAACCTTGCCGCATCCTTCCTGTTTCGACCATTTCCAGGGTGTGAGGCTCGATGAAGTCTCGTCCACAAAGCTACGCTTTCTCAAAAAGCCCTGCTTCGGGTCAAACAAAATGATCAACCTATGATCACAAAGATATAAGATCAAACAAATGATCATATCACAAATGATCAAACACTGATCATTTCACAGCAACACTCAGTATGCCACGTTACCAAATTGGGATATATCGCTGATAAATTTCAACTACATAACCTCTGAGCTCGTACGTCTCAGAGAAGGGTGTTAAGCTAAAAGAATAAATTCTCCGCCACCAACAGAAATGTATTTGAAAGAAATCAGCTTTATATCTCAAATTGTAACGTCAGACACACAATCCATACAAGTCTGTTCCGGGATCGAACAGAACCGAAGGCACTTCTCACGAAGCCCTTGCAATTCCGGATAAATTTCTAATCACGTCCGGATTTCCCGTCACTAAGGGTGATAAAAACCTATAAACCGGAGATCAGCCGATGTAGAGTAACTCGACGGTAATCCTTCCGTTTTCAAAAATATCCGGTCTTCAACACCGGTCTTCGAATGCAATTCATAACGACGTATCACATATTCGGAATGGGTTATACGACCCCATGGTCCTTTCCCGGCTAACCCGAATAGTGAGCGCTTATTTAAAAATAAGTGTGGCATTCAAATTCATCCAATTTACAACAAATACCTATCTAAAGGTAATTATTGATAGTCGGTTATTTAACTATCAATAAAGATGCGCAACATCATCAGATTCCAAATAATTTTCCAAATTATTTCATCTTCAAAAATATCTTTTACTAGATATAAAATTTCCACACTTCAAAAATAAATCAACGTTTATTTTTCCAAACAGTTTCCCTTTCCTTTATAAATTCCATAGTGAATTTATATTTTCAAAATATCTACTGATATACGATTTTCAAATCGATTTCAATATTCAACTTCATTTTATCTTTAAGAAGATAAAATCTCAAAACGTTTCATTTCATTTTGGAAAACATTTCCATACTTATCTAATAATAAGTATTTCACAAATCTTTTATTTTCAACACTTGGAAAATATCCGATATACTTAAATCAAATTAAGTATATATTCATTCTTTAAGGAAATCATTTATTATAACAACATTCATTTGAGTCAAAACGAATGTTACGTAAAACATCGCTACGACGACTCAAAATCACTAGTATAGGGATTCGGATTTAGATAGATATATAAATCCCAATACTACATAAAAACATTTTCTTTCGAAAATCATTTACTATAACAACAGTGTTATAGTCCATCATTTCCTTATTTCTCGAAAACGTCTATTTCAACAATGAATGTTGAAATCTATGATTTCGATATTTAACACGTTTTAAAACATCTTTTAAAACAATTACTTCATTTTATAATATCGTTTCTCCAGAACATATCCATTTTACTTAAAAATATATTCACTGTCCAAAATCGTGAATATAATTCACTTAACCAAATTTCAATCATCTCTACACATTTTATTTCAATAAAGATTCGCTATCCAAAATCGCGAATATATCTTCTTTGATGACCTCCTACATTTAATTTATCAAACTCCATTGATTTTGAATTTATAAAACAACGTTTATAAATCCTATTTCTATATTTTTTTAACAACTTTGACTTATAAAATCTTCTTTTTTTATTAACTTCGATCAATATTCCCTTTAAAGGCAAAAATCCAGTTTATAAGTAATTTCTTATAATCATTCATTCTACAACTTCATACTTTATAAATCTATAAATTTCATATCTTTACAATTTATAATTCTATACATTTCATATCTTCACATTTTATAATTATAAATTTCATATCACTTATAATTTATAATTATAAATTTCATATCACTTATAAAATCTTCTTTTAAAATTCCAATAACTTTAATTGATAAATATCAATTTGATACATCTTTTATATACGTTGGTTTAATAATTCAAAAATCTCAACTTAAACCATTTTATAAATTTCTTAACTCTTTATTTCAAAAGAGATTACTTTTTTGTTAAAATTCACAAAATCTTAAGTTTTATAACTTTAAAGTTTTAACGTTTATTTATTTAAAGTAAATCAATTCAACAATTTAAATAAAAGTATATTTTTCAAAGATCACTTTTAAAATCAACATCGTTATTTTTAAATTTCAAAATTTGAATCCAATGATGCAACGCATCAATTAGTCCATCACAACATCAAACATCATATATCATCATATGATAACAGAATATATATCAACATCTGTAAATAAATAAATACAGTTGAGGAATCCAGTTGGATCCCTCCAACCTGTTTCCCTGCATCCAAAGACGTTAGCACAATACCATTCCACTTCGAGGTGGAATATCGCGGTATATGGGTTTTTATAAAAATCCGCTTACTAACGGCGCAATAGGGTCTCATCCGCTATACGAGGCGGGAAATCATCAATCCAATATATACATATGCCAATATGTATATATTGCTATATATAGATATATCATATTATATCTAATAGCACATTCAATAGCAATCAAAACAAATCAATCAATAACTGCAATAATTCCACTTTAAATTTTGAGTGAGAAGATCTCACCTTAGCTTTTATTTTGCCATCCTATTTCCAGTCTCGTTTGTTTTCTCCATTTTTAAACCTTGTAACAAACAATTATATAATTTAATTAAATTCGAACAAATCGAATGATAAATTCCCATTTAATAGCTTTATTAAATTTAAACAAAAAATTAAATTCCTTAAACCCAATTTTCTCTTATAAATTTAAGTAACTAAAAATTTTGATTTTCAAACTAATACTTTAAATTTAAAACAACACTGTTTTGAAATTTAACAAATTTAAAACTTAATGTCTGCAGTTATATTTTTACAAACCAGACAAAACTCCTGCTTTAAACTCTATATATATATTTTATTATTTTTCTCAACTGAAGATGTAAAAAAATAGGCTATATGGTGAGTTATTTAAAATTTTATTTCCTGTACATATACATTTTCAAAAAATCATTTTAAAACATCTCACTGCAGATTTAATTTTATAAAAATTCATTTTATCATTTTCTTTTCCCATTTTTTTCTTTCTGTATATTAAAACTTTATTTACATATATATATATATTTGCATTTATATATTCATTGAATTTGAAAAAGAAAGTAAATTCTACCTTACAAAGTTCATGAACCCAGGCTCGCCTCTGTGAACTTCACTTGCCCAAATCGATTGCTTCCATCCCCGAACTGCAGCCGCGCTCGCGATGCCCAGATTCCAGTTGCCACGATAACACGTCGAAGCCCCAACAGCGGCGACTCCACCGCCTGCCATGCCTGCCTTCGCGATGACTTCGCACTTCCTCGCGCCTCGCCCTAAACCTGATCGCGACAAATCGCCCCTGCCGTCGAACGCGATTTGAGATTGATTACAGTCGATCAACGCTTGGCTTCGTGCTTGCGAGCTCCACCCTCATTGCCTCCCAGTCGCAAAACCCATCGCCTCGAAGTTCGCCGCCGCATTCGAGAAATCGCCAGCCACTGCCCCGTGCTCGAGCGCCTCCACCTCCACTCGAGCAACTCACGACGCGACCCACTTCGCCCTCAAATCTTCCCATGGCCAGAGTTGCCTTCGATTGCTCGCGCGTATGCGATAGAATGAAAAACTCGGCCAGTTTGGGGAAGGATGAGCATCGCTCGATTGTTATTTGGATAGGGGAAAATTAAGAGGACGAACTGATTTATTCGTTCGATTTAAGAGAGTGGTCAGGGCATTTTCATTTCCTTTGAACGAACGAAAATGTTTTCGTTTTGATTTTGAGCAGAGCAAAAGAGAAGGAACGAACTATTATTTAAAATCGAAGATCGCATGTTCTCCACGATTCTCCCCGGGATGCTCGGCACGTTTTTTGGCGTAAACAACGGGAAGACAATGTGCTGAGTTGACCAAATATTTAAATTAAAAATGAATTTGAATTTGATTTTATTCTGATGCGTTTGCATATCGTACGGTCACGTATTGACTCTGAAAAATACGAAAATTGAAATTCGGTAATAATTCAATATTACGGACCCAATGGAACTGGTTTCGTCGAATTCCGAGACTGTGCCTCGGACGGCTATTTTTAAATTCGATTCGAACAATATAATTTCAAAACTGAACAAATTGTTTCCAAACTCAATTCTGAAGTTTCAATTATCTTCAGTATTATAAATACGAATTTTAAAAGCTTTCGAAATATTTTTCTTCAGCTGAAATTTGAAGATATAAATTTTTGTTCAACTTTCAATAGATTAAATTTTATAATTTAATCGCCAAATTCAAAGTTATATTCGGGATTCAAATTAAATCATCGTTCAAATATTTAAAATTAATTAAATATTCTCAATTTAATTTGGTCAAAATTCCGGGTCGTTACAAGGTAGCAGGTGACAGGTGCTGTTCCATTCTCACGATGCTGATATCGAAGACGAGCTAGAGGGTTGCATATTATTTTCTTATATGTACTGGATGTTCCGCTGCTTTGTATAACTCTGAGTGTTATGTAGTGAGGCTTGATGGATTGGCTATTTGGATGCTTGTATTCAACTATTATGAAGTTTTTATATGATGGCATTTTATTCTGTAAAGCTTCACTATGTATATGTTCTATTGTATTTTGTCCATGCGCTGTGAGTAATACGATAGATTCTGTTGTTTTAATTTACCTTGACAATCGTCCATGGTAGCCTGGCACACTTTACAGCGCACTATCTCTAGATTCGGTGCAGGGGTCATGGGCGGTCGTCACATTTGGTATCAGAGCATTGGTTAATCGATTTTACCCAACGCTCGCTGACGTAACTACGTATGAGAGATGTAATTGTATTTTGATGGATGATTACTATATATAATATAGTAGTTTAGTTGAGTTTGAGTCCTTTGTGCAGTTGTTTCTCTAGATGTTCTGATCATTTCTTTTTATAGATATTGAGAATGAGTCGAAGAGGGAGACCAGCTGCTAGGGAAGGCCGTGCTACTGAGGGGACTGCTGATTATGCAGCTATGTTCGAAGCTATGATGACTTCGATCATGAGAAGGATACCAGTTCCGAGGGCAGCAGTAGATGTTGGAGTTCAAGTCCAAACTCCGAAACCAGTGGATTTTGCTAAGTTGTGCAATGACTATACTGCTCTTGGAGGGAAGGTTTTCTTGGGAACAGAATCTACTATCGAAGTCCAGAGATGGATAGATGCTTGTAGAAGGATCTTTGGTGATTTGGGAATTGATGATGCAACTAAGAGGAAGTTGGCATCATGGCAGCTTCAAGGGAGAGCCTCTAATTGGTGGAATTCTATTACCATCAATACTCCGGAGGAAGAGATTACTTGGGAGCAATTCCAAGTCAGATTTGAGGCTAAGTTCATTTCTACAGCGCAGAAGTCTGTTCTGTTCAAGAAGTTCGTGGAGCTCAAGCAAGGTGGAAGACCAGTTCTTGAGTATGTTTCTGAGTTTGAAGCTTTGTCCAAGTATGCTCGGTCATATATTGAATCTGCATATCAGAAGAATGAGAAGTTTGTGACAGGCTTGGACAGTTATCTTGGGAGACAGTTGGTGGATCATTTGGACGATTCATTTGAGAAGCTTGTGGAGAAGGCTCTCAGGCATGAGAGTCTGTTTCCTAAGGAAGGGTCTGTTGTTGCTGTGACCAGGGAAGAGTCTAAACCCCAACAGGGTGGAAACAAGAAGAGGAAGCAGCAGCAGCAGAAGGGTAAGGATGGCCAGAAGAAGCCGAAGGGCGAAGTGACCTGCTACAACTGTCAACAGAAAGGCCATCTCTCCAGGGATTGCAAGAATCTGAAAGCGCCGGCGAAGTGTCACAACTGTGACAAGCCGGGGCATTTCAGGAAGAATTGTCCAGAACCGAGGAGGGACAAGCAGATTGTGCAAGCTTATGCTTTGGGAGCTGTTCCGTCGTCTTCGAAAGCTCCTACCGCTGAAGAGAAAGGAAAGAGTGTGGTGGTTCAAGGTACTCTTTTCCTATGTGGTGTTCCAGTTAGAGTCCTGTTTGATACTGGAGCGTCGCATTCGTTTGTTTGTAATGAACTCGTAGGCCGGTTAGATTTGAAGCTGGATATTGTTGATAGGCCATTGGTTGTGACTAATCCAGTTGGGGGTTCGTCTTGTTTGTGTATGTTATGTCGTGGTCTGATTGTGTCGAGTCATGGTTGCTCTTTTGTTTGTGATTGTTTTGTTCTGAACTTTGCGGGGTTCGGAATTATTTTGGGTATGGACTGGCTTAGGAGGTATGCGGCAAAGGTTGATTGCGAGAGGTTGGAAGTGACAGTCGAGAATGTGGAGGGGCGAAAGGTTGTGATACGATGTAAGCATGAAGAAGGCGTCTTCATGAGCTTCATGTATTCGCTGGTTGTTCCACGGGATGGACTGTCATTAGTGCCAATCGCGAATGGATTCGAGGATGTCTTTGACGAAGTCAAAGGGTTGCCGCCGCATAGAGAGATCGAGTTTCGTATAGATCTTGTTGAAGGAGCCAGACCTGTTGTGATGCCTCTTAGGCGGATGGCGCCTAGGGAACAGCAAGAGTTGAGGGTGCAAGTTGATGACCTTTTACAGAAAGGATTCATTCGGCGTAGTGTGTCCGAGTGGGGTGCACCAGTTGTGTTTGCAACCAAGGCAGATGGGTCGTTGAGATTGTGTGTGGATTATCGTGAGCTGAATAAGGTGACTAAGAAGAACAAGTATCCATTGCCGATAATAGATGACTTGTTTGATCAGCTTCACGAGGCCAAGGTGTTTTCTCAGATGGATTTGGCAACGGGATTTCACCAGTTGAGAGTAGCTAAGGATAGTGTGATGAAGACTGCTTTTCGGACACCATCTGGTTTCTTTGAGTGGCTGGTAATGCCGTTTGGATTGACTAACGCGCCAGCATATTTTGTGGATCTTATGAATAGAGTGTTCAGAGATCAGTTGAACAAGTTCGTACTTGTGTTCATGGATGATATTCTGATTTATTCCAGAACTGAGGAAGAGCACAAGACGCACTTGCGTATTGTTTTGGAAATCTTGCGGAAACATCAGCTGAAGGCTAAGTTTTCGAAGTGTCACTTCTGGAAGAGTGAAGTGAGGTTCTTAGGCCATGTGATTTCTGGAAGTGGAATAGCGGTTGATCCCGCTAAAGTGGCAGCAATCCAGGATTGGATTAGACCTAAGAATGCATCTGATGTGAGAAGTTTTCTTGGATTAGCAGGATATTATCGACGGTTTATCAAAGACTTCTCCAAGGTAGCTGCACCATTAACAGGATTGACGAAAAAGAACCTAGTGTTCAGATGGGATGATAAGTGTGAGCAAGCTTTTGGAATCCTGAAAGAACGATTGACGAGTGCTCCTGTTTTGACTATTCCTAGTGGGAACACTACAAGAAAATGTGCTTTTCTCAGCACTAATTGTCAGCGTTTCTCCCGTAATTGCTGACAATAGTGTTTTGAAAAATAAAAATGAAAGTGCGAACGCTGTTTAAAATAACCCGCTTCATTTTCAGATTTATTTCATTACGCGGTTACTTTGCCTCCCTTCCTTTCTTCCTTATCACCTTCTCTTCACGCAAAGTGAGAAGTCAACAGGATCTCAAATCCTCGCTAATTTCACCCGCACCCCAAATCTTATATCCTCCCTTAATTTAAACCTAATTAAAATTTGAAATATACATCAAATGTTCATGAAATCTATCATGAATTTTGTTTGTCCCCTTCACCTACAGTATCCAATTCAATTGAGCCCTAAGACCCCTTAAATCCGTCCTTGGCAAACATTAGAACATGGCCCTAATTTCTCGTTCACTCAATAACTAAAAGCGTCTATCACTGAAGAATTCTTGGTTGATTGCCTTTAAAAACCCAATGTGAGGTAATTTATTTAACCTTTAGATGTATCATTTGAAATTACTGTTTTTTTGTTATTATTATGTAAGTCATTGTGTTTTAATTGCAATCAATATATTTATGCTATGATACCTACTATGATAAATGATTTATTTTAGGTAATTTATTTCAGGTAATTGAGATATCTGTTAAGATAAATTGAGATATCCACTAAGCTATATGACTCAATTTAGTTAATTATATCTACCAACTGTTACATAATAATCTGCCCATGGAATGAACCTACTGTAGGTTAAATGACCATGGAAAAGAAAAAGAAAATCCTAGAGTACGTGTTTGTTTTAATTTGGAAGTATACTTATGCATCAAATGGAATTTCGTTTGTGCATATTTAATAATTTGAATAGGTGTTATGTGTGTTTAAATTACAGTTGCAAATATTACACCAAGCGAAATGATCCAAAATATGGGGGAAAATAGGACAAATTATCACCCCCCTCCACTTTCTGTATTCTGTGCTAATTAAGTATGTAAACAAAAAAAATGAAAAAAAAATATGTCTGTAATGCATGATTAACTTGGTAATTTACTCCAACTTATAGTGCAAAAGTTAAATTATAAGTATTTATAGTCATTATGTTCCTTCCAATTAGTACACAAAGACACACTTCAAAACTATGGCGATTCTAGAGTTTTCTTAATCTTTATTCATAGCACAACATAAAAGTAGAAATAAGGTCTAGTTTAGGGTTATATTAGCATCATTCACTCCCTTTTGAACCATTGTTCTAATGGAAATTAATGAGCGCATAGGCTAAGGAATAGGTGGGTTGATTGCTGATGCATGGACCCTTGTGGAAGATGCATGTGTTGAAACTCAGGTGCTCTTAGATTTTTAGGAAATGGCAATGACATTCAGTTTTCCTACTTGTGTTACTCATTGACTTTGAAATTGTATTTTATCAGAATCACAGGTTTATATGGTGAACATGTGACAGTGGAGCCTAAAACACAAGTTCTATCTGATCTTGCTCTTCGATTTGGAAAAGCTGATGAAGAATCAATGGTAATTACTACTACATTTTTATTTTTAAACATTTTTCTTTGCAATATAAATAGTGCTATAGAATATCAAAATGCGCACATGCACACATAGTGTGTGTATATTCACTAGCGATTCAAATTACATGCATTTGTGTGTGCTAGTAATAACTTGAATGTTCTCTTCTGAACCACAACACCTTTTCTAATTATTATGATCTCTTACACAGTCCAACCTTTTGGAGTTTCACTTTTGATTGCTGGTCATGATGAAAATGGACCAAGTTTGTAAGTTTATCTCTTTCTTTTTTGTTTTTTTGTCTTCTTTATTTTTATGTTTATAAAGTTATGCCATTCTGACTATAATGTACTCATAAGACTTCTATCATTCATATATAATAAATAAATAAAGCTGAAAGCAATATTCAAAAGTTGGTTTCTTGGTCTTTAATGATCATTGTGTTCTAAAAAAAATGAAACATAAGATGTCTCTAATTCTACCTGTAATACAGTGAACTTCTTGCTATATAGGATAGCTGATTTATTTGTTCAACTTTATCTTTTTTGTATGATGGGTAATCTCTCTTTTTTACTATGGTTGTCTTTTTATGTTTGTATATGTTTGATGGTCCTTTCTTCTATTATGCATAGGTGGTTTCTGTGTTGCTTTTCTTGTTGGCTTTTTTGATGCTTTTATGAGACTGTATATGATTCAGTACAAAAACATATGCAATCTTTAGGGTCATTGTGCTGCTATTCTACTTTGTATTCATTAAAACTTTCAGTTCTATCCTTGCTAACTGAGTTTTGGGTGATAATCCGATATATTATTACTATTAGGGAAATTGTTCTAATGAGATGTTTTGAACTCTAAACAATGATAATCTTTAACATCCTAATCAATGTAACATTATTTTCAAGGAAAAGAAAATCCATGTAATGTTGTCAGGTTAATTACTAACGTATAATGCACGTTATATGACACACAAACAAAATTTCTAACATTACAAAATTTTGAATTGTTTCGGGAACTTTTAATTGTTTAAAATTACATTCAAATCGATGATTAAAATGGAAGAGGGAAGAAAATCAGCACCTTTTTTAGTTTGTGATTATAAGAGGATTAAAAGTTTGAATAATTCAAAACTTTCTGTAGATGATACATAACATATAAAGAAAAAACTATCATGTTCAAAAAATTAAAGTAAAAAGAAGAAGAGATCTAAGAAAATATACTTAGTATTTAAAATATAGTTTTAAAGGAGTTAGCATTTCTGAATTTAACTAAAGATTTATGAAATTAACCTATATGATAAGAACATTATATCTACAAAAAATTAGCAAACTTTGAGATTTAAAAACAAACATTATATTATGAATATTATGTAATTTATACAAATAAAGAACACAAAATGTTAGGTGTTCCAAATAAGATACATTTATGTAGTTTTGGTGATCTTCTCTACCTGGTATTTTCAACATTGTTAAACGTCTGATAGATTTTTATTGTACTTGATTTGAGGGATTTTGATTCAAATTTTTGATCACGTTATCAATTTTTTATGTTGATGTGATTTTATTATTTGTTATATTTTATAATCCAAATTTTATTTATTATCTGGAAGGCTACATTTATAATATATAAAAGGCTTCAAGTTCAGATAAGAATAATAGGATGTAGTACATAATAACGTCATTTTTTTTACAGAAATAAAACACAGGAATAGTTTAGATAATTGGAAACATATAGAAAACATAAAAAAAAGTAATAATACATATACATGATGAAACTTACCTTCTTACCCCTATCAAATACAAAGAACAAATTTTAATAAAAGAGCATACCTGTTTTTAAACAAAATATCTTTTTATGTAATAATAATGTCTTATCTTGATATGTATTAAATGAACCTCGGGTGTTTAATGGACACAGCGTATTAAATGAGATAGAAGATGTGGGTCTAGCACAGCGTATTAAGGCAGAAAACTTACGACATAAACATGGTGAAGTAGAGGTCAGAATCCGTGGAGCTGAGAGATTTAGGCCAATGCTCTGTTAGTTAAAGCTTGAAAAATCAGGGGGTCTGAAGCCATCGACAGAGATCACAACATGTTAGCTGAAGCTTGTCGGCTTGGCTACAGTTTCTAAGCAATATTTGAGTATAACCATGGCAAAACAGTGTTGATGCATAGAGATATAAAGCAAAAGTATGGAACAGAGGGAGAAACTAGGATTATCAAGTTAGAAGCAAAAGTAGACAGTACAAAGAAACTACTTTTGCAATGGATAAAGGTAAGGTATTTTTTATGTTATTAACATTTTATAACTTTTAAATGGCACAAAAACATTTGCATATGTTAGTTTTGAAATTATGTCGTGTTATCATTATTGTAGATTGAGATGGAAAAACAAGATGTTGGGCATGATGATTTAAGCGGCATTTTAGGGTAGCTTAAGGGCATGACTGTCTACATGGGTGCTGAAATTGGCAGGTTTTAACTTTTACTTACTATCTTTTCATTATTCATTATATTTATTGTTTACTCCAGCTGATATGTTAAAGCAAATGGTAGATATATGCATGCAAATTTCGCATGTCAATACTCTGGTATGTTATAAAAGCAACTTCCCATGCTGGTATATTAGTTCTATTTCTATTGTTTTGACAGTCAGACTAAGTAAATAATTTTTTTTATTTGAAGAAACCACAACATCGTCATCAAAACTAGGTTCTTTAAACAAAACATAACACCGCCAAATAGTACATATATTATTTATGTTCTCTCCCAAATCCTCATCAGTAGATGACCCAACTCCATATAAGAACACTCATATTATCATAAAGCTTCTCTTCAACCTTTTGTTTCTTTAGATTCCTTTACCATCTTCACTACGGGTGGATGCAACACAATAGCACCATATGCTCCAACTCTGCAAAGAAGTACACCATATGCTCCAACAGTTTATCAGACATTATAGCCTTAATGAAGCGGACAAGAAACACATACGGCGTCGAGACAATTAAAGTCCATTCATGTTTGTTTAGAATCAATTTCTCCATGCCTAGAATCTGCTCTTGGTTGTAAGCTCGATCGGATATGGTAATGATATCCTCAACCTGAGGAGCCCAAATCTTCTCATACTCGGAAGCAATTAGCATTGAGCTAATACCTACAAGCTGTAGTTCTCTTCTAATAACCTTCACCATTGATAGATACTTATCGATGATGTAAAAAGTGAGATAGAGTGTCTCTGGCATCAGTCCAAACTTCCAATGCACTTCTATTAACCAATCTTCCAATATCGCCCTCATCTTCTCATTGATCTCGACTCGTGTGTCCATGTAGTGGCAAGGCATGAATGCATTCTTTGCATTCTTGTAAAAATTGTAAAGATCCTAAACATAGTCCACAACATCCAATTGATCCCCTACATCTGATGCATCAATGCTAGTGTTGTTCCTCCTACTCGATTTCTTTCTCCCGATGGACGACGCTGGACTCAGACTCTGTGTACGTTTATATTCAGTTATGGTTCCAGATTACTGTATGGGTTTATAGCTAAAATAGTACACTTTTATTGCAGTGACATGGAAGATAAGCTGTTCTTTTTCGCAGTTTAGGGCATCATCTAGGCCTAGCTGCTGCGTTTCGCTATCGACATTTTACAATGAGACGATTGTACCGTGTCCTACTTGTAGTTGTGCATGTCAAGATACTTCACACTGTCCTAGGTAGTTTTTCTTTGTTGTGGTAAACAAAAAAGAAAAAAAATAAATAAAAATAAATCTTAACTGTGTACTTATTGTGTTTTCCTTTTACAGCGCTGATCAAGTGCCAAGTTCACTACAAACGTTTAGTGATTATGAAGGAACAAACCCATTTATTACATGCACACAACACATGTGTCCTACAAAAATACACTGGCATGTGAAAACAAGCTATAAGGGTTATTGGAGGGTGAAAGTGACTATTTCAAACTATAACATGGTTAGGAACTACAGTGACTGGAATCTGGTGATACAACACCCTAACTTGAGGAGTATTATAACTGTTTTTAGTTTTAATTATAAGTCAATTAATCCTTATGGTCATATCAGTAAGTAGTCTACTTCTTCATATTCATATATACAGTACTCTACTTTAGCAATGGAAATAAATTTATTTTATTGTTATATTTTGATGCTTCAGATGATACAGGGATGTTTTGGGGAGTAAAGTATTACAACGATATGTTGCTTCAAGCAGGAGAATTTGGCAATGTGCAAAGTGAGTTTTTGTTGCACAAAGATGCAGGTATGTTCACGTTTTAAGGTGGATGGGCTTTTCCCAGAAGTATATTATTCATATGGTGAGTACAGAGTTAACTATTCATGCCGTCGTCTTGAAGGTTATGTGCCCACGTCGACGTCTCATTTGCAGTGTTGTTTTCCAGGTCCAAAGGTTGAGAAAAAGTGACCATGAGTTGAGGCTGTTTACAGAAATATACAAACGTGAATCAACTGATTCCAGGTATTGCTATCACATTATTTCTGAAATATATAGTTATTCATCCTATACGTTTTGATGAAAAATAATAATTCGATCATAACTCTCATAGATGGGTTACATTTTGTGGTGTTATTGTTTTGTATGAGACTATAAATGTTTTTATCAAGAAATGTTGCATTACTGCCTTAGCTCCTTAGAGAGTGTGTGTGTGTAGTTATCACCAAAGTTTTCATTATCATTACCTATACACACAATATAACTGTTATAGCTAATATGTTGTGGAAATCCTAGCCTCGGTACTCCCAGTAAGAGCACTAAAATAGCCGTGGAAACAAAATACATTATTTATTGTAAAAGTACATGAAGGAAACTTCCCCTTACCTTATCAATCGATGTAAATAAAAATGATTAATTTATCAATCATGTATGTATTTTTAACTTGCTTGCAATTTCATTCCAATTTAATAACCAAATTAATTTATTTTTATAATAACTAATAGGTTTATAAAAGTTAACTAAGTCATGAAAATCAACTAAGTTAACTAAGTCTATAATAACTAAATAAATTCATAAAAATTAATTAAGTTCAACCATAAAACATGACTGTTAGATATAGAAGTTCAACATGTATTTATTCTCATTTGAGTTTGCACTACAAGAATAATTGTTGTTAATTGCATGGGGTTACAACGTGGTATTACAACCTACTGTTGTTATTCTTATGAATCATAGGACTATACGAGCAAAACGAAATATAGACGTTGTGAATAAAAATAATAACACAAAGTATTGGATTGGCAGTGTGAAGGCAGCAATTTGATGGCAAGGAAAAACCGCAATTGTGTGTATTGTTTGTAGCAATTGAAAGTATTGGAAGTGTGCGGGGTGATGAAGTTTGTATGTATTGTTTGTGCACGGTGGTTGTTTTGTTTTGTTGGAGGAATAGTGATGTATGGTTATGAACTTGGGAGATGACAGTGATATGGTTCAGGGTATTCAGGCAGTGATGATGAATGGGCAGTGATGTAATGGAAATGTGGAATTGATCTGTTGTGGGTTGTGGGATGTATTGTGTTTGAAGTTTTTGTGCACTGAAGTTATATGTACTAAAGTATTGAAGCAATATTATGAGTATTATGAGTTATGCGCATTGAAGTTTGTAGGGCAGTGGGCAAGTGAAACAGTGGTTGGACTGGGTAGACAGTCCGGTGAATGGACTTAAGGAGGGCGGTGAAGTGATGAATGTCATAGTGCTTAACAGTGGATGATGATAGTGTAACAGTGAAGAGATTGGCTGTTGAGTGTTAACAGTGGAAATGGTATGTCAGTGGGAGGTTAGAGTCAGTTTGTATAGGTTGACGATGAAGGAAGGATGTGCAGTTTGGGGTGAATTGTGTATGTGGATGTGCAGAAGCAGATGAAGGTGTGGTGGTTGGAGATGGTAACAGAAGACAGTTTGATGGAGTGGTGGAAAATGAGTTTATAGTGGCGGAAATGTGTTTGTGTTGAAGGCAAGTATAAAGATGTGCAGAAATGGTTTCTGGATCTATGTATGCATAGAGGAGAAGTATGTATGCACTAGGATTTGATGTTGATCAGGAGGTGTGTGCAAATGTAAGTGATGTAATGGCTGAAGGGTGGTGGTTGAGATGTTTTGTGAAGGGTAATTTGGGTGGTTACTGTAAGTATGTATGCAGTGATAACTTTGTTGCGGCAGTGGGAGTATGGAGATGAGTTGTAGTTATATGGGAGATGGATATGTTGTGAAGTTTAATATGTTGATGTATGTTGACAGGTTAATGGAATTGGTAGATGTGCAGTTGGTTGTCTTGTGAAGTTTGGGTAGGATGTAGGGAGACTATGACTGTGTGTATGGTTGTGAAGGCAGTTAGAAGTGTGGTATGAGGTGAGGTGGTTTGTTTGTGCAACAAAGGATGGTTTAGCATAGTTATGTAATAGCATTGATAATGGGGATGTAGTGTGGTAGCAGTGCAGTATATAGATAGAGAGGATTGATGTTGTATGAGGTGCAGTTTGATGGTGGGGTTGTAACTGCTTTGTGCAGTTGTGTGCAGTGCATTAGAAGAAGAGTATTAGGATGATGTTTGAGTGGGTTAGGTGACAGAGTAAGGCAGAAAAATGTGGTATGTGGTAAGGCAGAAGTAAGACAGAAGGCTGAAAAATGTAAATTTGTAAACAGACCACTTCATACGCCGATAATATGAAGCTTGATTTTACTCCAAGTAAATTACCGAGTTTGTTTATTATTTTTTACTCTACTTCACTTGTAAATGCTACTTGATTTTATGGCATGTTGTATACTTTGTATTAGTCAAATCGCCTACTGAAATAGTGTGATGAATATTTAGTGTTTGCATTATGAATCCGATTTAACTTTGTGTACACTTTTTTGATGAATTGATTCTCAAGCATTACTTTTGCTTTACAGGTAGATAGATGACTAAGATGACTAAGATTCTCAAGCATTACTTTGTGCACGTTTTGTTGTTGGCATTTGGTGCGGACTTACTTTATTGATATTATATTTTTGTTTAACATATACCTTATCTTTGTTTAACAATATTATGATAACTTGGTTTACTGTGTTATTTTTGTTTATGGATATTATTGAAATTTCATTTATAGATGTTTTTTGTATATTAATATTGTTTTAGCTAGTTTATTTAACAGATTATTATTCATTAGAACATGTTATATATACCGGTTGCTTGATTATACTCAAAATGTAGTTCTAGAATATACAAATATAGTGGAATGTTAATGCTGTAAAAATCATATAAATAGAAGACAGCATCTATTTTAATGCTATCAATGAAGAAACAACAGCGTTTAATTCGTGTTGTAATTATCATTAAATAGTGAGTAACAGCGTTTATTAAACGCTGTTGTAAACTGTAGTAAAACATCATCCCAACTGTAAAAACATAACACAGCATGCATTAAACGCTGTAATAAAAATATTAACAGCCAAAATAAAACGCTGTCAAAAGAATAATTTCCACAGCGTTTAAAATTAAGCTGTTGTAAGTTCTCTTTATACGAAAGCTTGTCGTTATACAACGTTTGTTCTAACGCTGTTGTGTCATATAACAACATTTAATAAACGCTGTGGTATCAAATTTTTTACAGCGTTTTCTATTTTGCTGTTAAAACTTTTGCATCTACGACAGCATGTCGTTATACAGCGTTTATAATAACGCTGTCGTATCATATAACAGCGTTTTTGAAACGCTGTCAAAAGCTGTTTCTGGTGTAGTGGAATGACGAGATGGTGGTTTACATCGACGCATGTGGTACTGGACTTGGGGCAGTGCTGATGCAGAAGGATAAAGTTGTTGCGTATGCCAGTCGACAACTGAAGCCGCATGAAAGGAATTACCCGACTCATGATTTGGAGTTAGCGGCGATTGTTTTTGCTCTGAAGATGTGGAGACATTATCTACTGGGAGTTCGATTCGAGTTGTTTACAGATCATAAGTCGTTGAAGTATCTTTTCTCCCAAAAGGATTTGAATCTTCGGCAGCAACATTGGCTAGAGTTTTTGGCATCATATGATTTTGGTATAGCTTATACTCCGGGAAAAGGTAACGCAGTGGCAGACGCGTTAAGTCGAAGACATGCAGGATTGGGAGCCATGTTTTCAGAATGGAAGAGTCTCAAGTATTTGGCTGGATTTGACTTCAGGCCTAGATGTGAATTGGAACCTGAGATGTTGGCAAACTTATCGATAAGACCCACTCTCGTGGAAAGGATTGGCGAGAGCCAAAAGCGAGATGATAAGCTTGTTAAGGTTATCCGTGATTTGGAATCTGGATTGGATCCAAAAAAGGATAAAGGATTTGAGGTCGATCGAGAGGGTTGGCTTCGAAAGCAAGGACGACTAGTTGTTCCCGATATAGATGAATTGAGGAGTGAAGTTCTGAAGGAAAGTCACCACTCAAAGTTGACAATTCATCCGGGTGGAAATAAGATGTATCGGGATATGAAGAGAACCTACTATTGGGAAGGTATGAAGAAGGATGTTGGAAATTTTATTTCCAAGTGTATGAACTGCCAGTTGGTAAAAGCTGAACAGAAGAAACCAAGTGGATTACTTCAGCCATTAGAAGTTCCTACATGGAAGTGGGAGCAGATATCGATGGATTTTATTGATGGATTACCTAGAACAAGAACGGGAAATGAAGGGATTTGGGTCATCGTAGATCGTTTGACTAAGAGTGCACGATTCATTCCTGTTCGATCAACTAGGACTGCATCAAAGTTGGCTGAGTTGTATGTTAAGTGGATAGTTCGATTCCATGGTATTCCGAAGAGTATAGTGAGCGATCGAGACCCATTGTTCACTAGTGGATTTTGGAAGAGCTTCCAGGAAGTTTTGGGAACCGAGTTGTGTTTGAGTACAGCTTATCACCCTCAAACAGATGGTCAGACCGAGAGAGTCAACCGAGTTTTGGAAGATCTTCTTAGAGCATGTGTTTTGGACTTCGGAGGATCATGGGAAGATCACCTTCATTTGGTGGAGTTTGCGCACAACAACAGTTACCAGTCAAGCATTGGTATGGCACCGTATGAGGCATTGTATGGAAGACCGTGTAACTCTCCGACGTGTTGGATAGAAACTGGAGAAAAGTTGATACTTGGGCCAGAGATGATTCGTCAGACTTCGGATTGCATAGAGATCATTCAGCAATGAATGAAGGCAGCCCAAGACCGTCAGAAGAGTTATGCCGATAAGCGTCGAAAGGATTTGGAATTCGACGTAGGAGATATGGTTTTTGTGAAGATTTCTCCACTGAAGAATGTTATCCGATTCGGGAAGAAAGGAAAATTGACTCCGAGATTTGTTGGACCATTCCCGATCATCGAGCGAATTGGAAAGCTCGCCTATAGACTGGAGTTACCTGAGAAGATGTCGAGTGTACACGATGTTTTTCACGTATCATATCTACGGAAGTATGTGCACGACTCGAGTATGGTGGTTTCTGCTGATAGCTGTGAAGATTTTGAAGTCGATCCAGTCGATAGAAGACCTCGTAAGCCACTTCGTGTTGTTGAAACCGACACGAAACAGCTTAGGAGGAAGGTAGTTAAGTTGCTCAAGATACAATGGAGTGATGATGATAACGACTGTACGTGGGAGGTGGAAGAGAGGATGAAGGCAGCTCATCCTGAACTCTTCAAGGTATGGCCCTAAAGTGTCGTGTCATCTCACAATATTGTAACTTGTTCTAAGTGTTAGAATTTTGTACGCTAAGCTAGAATTGGATGCATGGTTTGTTGATTGCTATGGATGATAGGCGTGCAGAATAGTCTTTGATTGCTTTGTTTGTTTGGAATTTCGGGGACGAAATTCCTAAGGGGGAGAGAATGTAACGACCCGTATTTTCACGGATCGAAACATCGTAAAATAGTTTACCTTTGGTTGCATTGCTGTTAAGTCGTTTCAGATTTTAGCAGAATTTCTCTTAAGTCTTAAATCGTAGCCGACTTAGGAGGTTTGGACGAGTTAAGAAATAAGTCTGGACGAGTTAATGACTAAGGGGTAGGTCGGCGACGACCTAAGGAAGATAGGGGAGTGGTTTAAGTCGGTTGACAGTTTGGGACGACCTAAGGAATTAACCGGGTTAAGGAAGTTAAGTCATAGGGTGGCTTAGGTCGAGTGACCGACTTAAGGGAGTAGCCTATCTAAGAAGTTGGCCGACTTATAGTATTGACCGACTTAGGATAGTAAACGACTTAAGGTAGTGGATGACCTAAGAGATAGGTCGGCAGCGATCTAAGGAAATTAAGTCGTGACCGAGTTAAGTGTTAAGTCAGCTGACCGAGTTAACGACTTAGGAGTTTGGCGATAGGATGTGAGCGACCTAAGTCTAGCAGTTAAGTTGTAACTCAGTTGAGTCGTGGCTGAGTTAAGGAGACAGAGAGATGAGTCGTATACCCAGTTAGGTTGTAACCGACCTAGGGGTTAGCTGCTTAGTTATAAGTCGTAGAGACTTGGGTTGTTGAGTCGGAGAGAGGCTTAAGTCGCAGGATCACTAAGTCGTAGTCTGCTAAGTCGTTAGTTCGTTTAGGGGCGCATGTGTTGAGTCGGAGCTTTTGTTAGGTCGTAAGTCGTATGGCCTATTAGATCGGAGACTGTTATGTCGCGCAGAGTGAAGTTCTGGTAGGTCGTGAGTGCTAAGTCGTAAGTCGGAGGTAGTTAAGTCGGCAACGACTTATAGGGGCGGACGACTTAGTGAATTTTCAGCTATAAATAGGAAGGGTTTTTCTCACTTTTTGGGATCCGGATTTCGAAGCGACGAAGTGCTGCCATTTTGAGAGCTCGACTTCTACACTTCTTCACTTCTTTTCTCCACTCTAATCTAGTGATTCCATCCATCCAAGTTGAAGATCAAATTGAAGATTCAAGAGCTTAGATTGAAGATCTTCATCCTTTGAAGTGAGATTTCTTCGTTTGAAGCGGATTCGTGATAGATCAAGCTTGATCCTTCGCTGTCCAGATCTGAAGCGTGTTGATTTGGGTTTGTTTAGGTAATTTGGTGAGTGGTGATTATCTCTCACACGGATCCAAAGGAGTATATCGGATTGTTGACTCGATTTGGTGTTAAAATAGTGATTTCCATGCATTTTCTTCATCCTAAGTGTAGATCCATATAGATCCATTGTTCATGATGATGTTACATCCATTTTATCATATGTTAACCTATGAAAGTTCATTCATCAAGTTTGTAGAGATATAATTCATGTTTTCATGCTTATTGGTCTTTCAACTCTTTAATTACGAAAATGCCATTATTGTGATAATTGTCTACTTAGATCTTGTTTGAATGCTTGATTGTTTGGATTAATGTTTGACTTGGTTGATTGCTATGAATTAGATGATTGATGATTTTCTTTAGACCGAAGATGATTCAAAAGCTAAGGGAAAGGCTCTTGAATTGGGAAAGCTGCTCGTGGCATATGTAGCGGGATGATGAAGCTCTTATGCATAGATTTGATGATGTGTTGTTGAGATGAGACTTTGCGAGGATGTGATGAAGCGAAGTATGATATGAGATAGTCTTGGTCTAATCCAGACGGGATCATTCCAAGCACGTTGGTAACTCGGTGATATGATTCGAGTTAAGGGTAATGGATGCTTGAGAGGCGCTTGAGCTAGTATGGACATAGTCGTCAAGGAGGATGACTAGGAGGCTTGGATAGCATCGTTGTTGAAGGTTCTAGCATGCTCTAAGCAAGAGTACGTTTGGGCAGATTCGATAGTCCCAACGGCCAACTGTTGATGGTCGAGTACTCTGGGCAGATTCGATAGTCCTAGGCACGGGCTGCGACGACGTGCGGGAGTTATGTCTAGAACCGGGGTTTCCATTAGCCCTTGACGGACGGCTGAAAGAATGTGCCGGTCATTCAATTAACGGTGATATCGAAGCAACGATAACAGTGATAGCCAGAGTCATGGATGTTTGGTTGTATCGTCATTCGGTCTCAAGAGCAGTGTTTTCTGGGTGCTTATCTGATCTTGGTTTAGGCCTTGGGGGTTTGTGCTTGGAAAACATTGCCCTTGACTCGAGTGATAATTTCTTTACTTTACATTGTTTGCTCTGCTATATTTGCTTCTGCTTAGTGTGTGTCTGGGGGCTATCACTGTAGAATGAGGTTGGAGTGGGAGGGTTGTATTCCTATTCCTTTTCCTTTATGCTCTTTTGGTATGTTGTTAGTTAATTTACTGCTCACTAAGACTGTTGTCTGACTCAAGGCTTTATGTTTTTAATTCTTATTGCCTTGGGCTGTTCGTCCATTTTTGGGACGGGCAGACTAGGTAGCAGGTGGCAGGTGCTGTTCCCTTCTCACGATGCTGATATCGAAGACGAGCTAGAGGGTTGCATATTATTTTCTTATATGTACTGGATGTTCCGCTGCTTTGTATAACTCTGAGTGTTATGTAGTGAGGCTTGATGTATTGGCTATTTGGATGCTTGTATTCAACTATTATGAAGTTTTTATATGATGGCATTTTATTCTGTAAAGCTTCACTATGTATATGTTCTATTGTATTTTGTCCATGCGCTGTGAGTAATACGATAGATTCTGTTGTTTTAATTTACCTTGACAATCGTCCATGGTCGCCTGGCACACTTTACAGCGCACTATCTCTAGATTCGGTGCAGGGGTCATGGGCGATCGTCACAGAAAGTGTGTTGTGACCCATTGAAATTGAATAGAAATGATGTGTGGTTTAGTTGTAAGCAACTAAATTTGAATTGAAACCATATAAATTGCTAATGGAAATTGTTTTGGATGTATTGCTTATGAAATCTATGAAAACTATGTGTTACTATTGAAATTAAGTGAAATGTTAATAGATTTCCTATATATGTCACTTACGTGTTTAAATGAGTAAGTACAGGTTTTTGGAAGCCGTTTGGCTGCATTTTGGGTTGCGCAAATGCTAATAAATAAGCCGCTTTGCTTAAAATGCTAAAAAGGTACGCCTACGCAATAAAAATAGGAAATATGAACTATTTTTCTGCTTTTCCGACCGTGTGGGTCGATGTATATATATTTATATCCCTTGTCAAATTGCAAAAGCTCCTCCGTACAAGGGAGACTCTGCCAAAATTTTCCGAAAATTTTGGGAGTTAGAAAAAATTTGGAAATTTTTGTTAATGATAAGTCGATTTTCAAATTGTAATGGAAACGTAGGAATTGAACTAGAAAATGAAAACCATTGTTTTGGTTGAAGTTGAAAGCTTTGGAAAAAGTGAATATTGAGTTTTCACTAAGTGAATTTTTGAAGATAAAATGAATTCAACTAGAATTGAAATTGTAATTGAATTCAAATGGGATTGAAAATGCAAAGTTGAATGGAAATGAATATATAACTTTGTTAGTGAAGTGAAAATAAATATAAGTATGTAAATACTTATATTGAACTTAAGAAATGGATAATGGAATTCTTAAGTAAAATTTAGAATTGAGAAATTTTTTAAGTAAATGGGTATTTGGAATCCAATAAGTGAATTTGGACATTGTTGTTAAATAAAGTATACAGGGATTATAAGGCTATAAGAAAATGGAATTGGATTTTGATTTCGAAGATAAGGTATGTATTTAAAATTTCAGTATGAAATTTGATGGGTTTCTGATTTTGCCACTTGGCATTTTGTTTTCTATTGGAATTTGAGAGTCCGTAGGGACATTTTGTAGTCGTACCGAGCTAGCCGCGCAAGGGAGACGCTGGTAAAATTTTTCGAAAATTTAGAGAGTTAGAAAATTTTTGAGAAATTTTGGAATAATTTACAATCTGAATTTAAATTTGAATTGTGAAGCAAAATAAAGTTGTTTGAAAACTATGATAGTGTTTGGAAAGTTAGTTGAAGTGATAACGAATCTTTAATAAAAAGATTTGTTTTGAAAATTTGATAAAACTGTTTGGTTTTGGTAAAATGATAAACGGGTATTGGAGCATTCTTCTTGACTTGTAATTTCGGGACGAAATTCTTTTAAGGGGGGAAGATTGTAACGACCCTGAATTTTTGACAATTGAAATCAGGATATTTAATCGATTTTAAATATCTGGAAGTCAGTTTGATTTGAAATTCAAATACCAGAATGAATTTGGCAATTTAATTTGTGAATTTAATTGTATGAAATTGGGTAAAATTTTGAAATTGGAATTTCAAGCTGGTTAAAAATATTTTCAAGGCTTAGAAAATTCATATTGATTTTTTTGAAGATAATAGAAGCTTCAAAATTGAATTTGGAGATGCTTTGTTCAGTTTTGGAATTTTGTTGTTTAAATTGAATTTAAAAATAGCGTTCCGGGGCACAGTCTCGGAATTCGACGAAACTAGTTCCATTGGATCCGTAATATTGTATTATTATCGGATTTCAATTTTCGTAGTGTTCGGAGTTGTGGTGTGGTCGTACGATAAGCAAACGCGCTGAAAAATATATCGAAATTTAATATTATAACTGGTCTAAAAGGCTATCTTTTCCATACAATCGAATTTGGACTCGAAACCTTTTCCATTGCATTCGGAATAGGCGTATAACATTACAAACGCCTAGCGGCACGCCTCGATAGGATATCGAAATTTTGAGTTGCAAATTCGTGACAAATTTGAATTTGAATAGGATATTTATACTAGTCAACCATCAGCTGATATTATTTCACATCGCTGTTTTTCTTTCACTTCGTGTTACTGTAGCAGAGACATTCAAAACACACTTCCTCACCTTTTTATTTACCAGCCGAACATTTCATAGTGAAGAAGGAAATGTAATCAACTTCAAAAATTCATTTCTCATGATATACTTGATAATAAAATTCGAAACCACCCTCAAAAAAATCCCGTTTTCGTGTAAGCTTCATTATAGTATATATGATTTAGGGGGCGGCTGCGTTCTTTTTTTTGAGCTCGACAGAAATGTCGTGAGCGAGTCTCAACTAGGGTTTGGGATTAGGCTCGTTTTAGGCCGAGTTAGGGTTCGAGGGGGGTTCTATGGTGTTCGTCGTCGCGTAGCGCACCGCCAGGCCCATATTGGTGGCATGCGATCGTGTATAGGGGGAACGAATTCCACTATAGCAGTACGAGGCCGGTGGTTGTCGCGATTTTCGTAGAGGGTCTGGGATCGCGTGGTCGAGCGTTATACAGAAGGTATTTTACAGTTTTTCTCTTCAATTCAAAATTTTATAAATATATATATTTACAGTGGAAAATATATGTGCAGTTTACTTCAAATTTTTTCTAGTATATGCATGCAGAAAATTGTTTACAGTAAGGTTATCTGTGAATAAACAGAAATATATAAGTGTATTTTTGGTTCCAAATATTTTTTTATGAGGATTTATAAAGAAAAAAAAATGAAATAAATATTTTCAGTTACAAGGTTAATTTAAAATTTTGTAGTTTAGCGATAAATTTTATAATAAATTTAATTAATTATTTCATCACTTAAAAGTAATTTATTAAAGGGAAAATTTATTGAAATCTCAAATTATTGGTTTAAACTAATTATTAGTTAAGTCAAATTATAAAATGAAATTGATTATTCAATTATTTCGAATATTAATAAAATGTATAAAATTATTTATACAAGGTCAATATCTGAAAGAAAACAAGTCGAAAATGGAAATGAGTTGGAATGGACTGAAAATAAAAAGCTAAGGTGAGATCTTCTCACTCAAAATAAAATTGAATTGCAGTTGTTGATTAATTGCCTGATTGTGATAGTATATATAATAGTATATAGCAATATATATATATATATATATTGGAATATATATATATATATTGGAGTTGTTAATTTCCCGCATTATATAGCGGATGAGACCCTATTACGCCGCATAATAGCGGATGATATTTTATAAATCCCATATACCGCGATATTCCTCCTCGAAGTGGAATTGGTATTGTGCTAACATCTGTGGATGCAGGGCAACAGGTTGGAGGGATCCAACTGGATTCCTCAAATATTTGAATTTGTTTCAATGCTGTGTGTTGATTTAATCATAATCTGTGTGTGATTATATGTGATTGGAATTGTTGAAGGCTAAATTTAGCCGAAGGTATTTTTGGTATCGTTGGATACCAGAAATAAATAAATTTGGATTTTGGAAATTTAAGTGGAAAACTTTAAGTAAATTTATTTTTAAGAGTTGAATAAATTTAAAAGAAAGTATTTAACAGAAAAAAAATTGATTTTTGGAAATCTTATCGAATTATTTCCAAATTATGGAAGAAAAATATTAATTAATGAGTTTTGAATAATATCGTTTAAAAGTTGAAGAATTTATTGAAAATGGAATTTTAAATAGTTTGGAAAGAATAAAGGAATTTATTAAAAAGGTGATAAATTTCTAGAAATCAATTTGATAAATGATTGGGTATTTGAAAATAAATCTTTGGGAAATCGATATGAAAATTTATTTGTTGTTGAATTAAAATGGATTTTGTGTTGAAGAAAAAATTTGGAAATCGATTTGTAAAATGATTTGGTATTTGGAAATGAACTTAGAAATCAATTTGTAATTGATTTGGTGTTGAAATAAAATTAGAAATCAATTTGGAATTTGATTTTGGGGTTAAAAGTGAATATTTGGGAATATATTCTGCGTAAGGAAATTGATTTGAAATTTATTTTCAAAAGTTGAAAGGTGAAAAGTGATTTGAAATTTGTTTTCAAAGTGTTGAAGTGTGGAAAAAAATATATATCTTGTGAAGATATTTTGAAATTAAATGATTTGGGAAAATTATTTAAATCTGATGATTGTTGTGAATGTTGTTAATAGTTAAATCACCGACTATCAATATTGCCTTTGAAATGGCACTTGAATTTGTTTTTAAAACAAACGCTTATTATTCGGTTTAGTCGGGAAAGGACCTTTGTGTCAGATAACCCATTCCGAATAATAATACGACGTGTATGAATTGCAATTGAAGACCGGTGTGAAGACCGGGTATTTTCCAAAATGAAAGGACAACATGTCGAATGTCTCTGCACCGAATTGCTCCGGTATAGAGATTTATATCACTATTCTTGTGATGGGAAGTCCAGACGTGATTAGAAATTACCCATATTGCAAGGGCTTCTTTGGAAGTGCCTTCGGTTCTGTTCGAACCCGGAACAGACTTGTATGGTTACATGTCTGACATTACATTTTGAGATATAAAGCTGATTTCTTTCAAATACATTTCCGTTGGTGGCGGAGAATTTATTCTCTTAGCTTAACTCTCTTCTCTGAGACGTACAAGCTCAGAGGTTATGTAGTTGAAGGTTATCAGCGATATATTCCCAATTTGGTAATGTGACATGTTGAGTGCTGCTGTGTGTTGATCATTTGTTGATCAAAGCATGGCTTTTATGAGAAGTGTAGCTTTGTGGACGAGACTTCGTCAGACCTCACACCACGGAAATGGTCGAAACAGGAATGATGCGGCAAGGTTATGAGGGTCACGCCCTTTAGGGTATGTCATTTCCTTCTGGAAAAGGGTGGTATCAGGTATGGAGCCCTGATATTTAACCTATGTGGTTGCTCCAATCTCATTTCTTTGTGGTTATTGCTTTGTGATCGAGGCGCCTCGGATAAAGGTCCCAAAGGACCGGGGGTGGCATATCTCAGGTTTATTACCCGGGAAGGGGGTAACCGGCCTTGTGTTGGCAAAGAGCCAGGTGGTTCTTGGGGCGTCCCGCCAGAGGCATTCCCATGTGGCAGTAGGAAGTTCCTTAGCCTGACCATTTGTTGGAAATCCAATTCCCAATACGAACCTTGTACGGTATTAGTTGTAGAACCTGTCATTTACTTATGGTGGTCACCACTGTTTAGATAGTAGCTATAGTAGCCATAGTTCGAAATGTCTATGCTGACTAAGATTAATATTATACTTTCGAAATGTTTTCCACACTAGACATTAATAATAATATCAACTGATTTTTCGTAGTAAGCATCTTTGACTATCATAAGGAGAAATCTCCTTCAATTCTGCGTTTGCATTGTGTGTGTGGCGGGAGGCCTTATGGTAGTTTCATTTTCCAAAAGCATTGCGAATTAATTTTATTTTCTTTGTGAAAATAACTGTTTTACGATCTCACACCAGTCACCATGACTGAATCGGAGTTTATTGTTCCCTTTCTAAACTCTGGGTGCCCATAATTTTCCACACGGGCAGCCTAGAGTTATGTTATCAGGATATTCTAGATATTCTGGAGCTTTGGAGGCAAGTTGGATGGCGAGACGTACACCCGTACTTATTTATTTATTCCGATGTGTATTCTGTATGAGGACAAGTTTATATAACTGTCCATTGTTGTATTGAGTTGTATATTGACTCTCATTGTTGTATTGTATAAACTGATATAGTTCTTGTTTAAAAGACTAGTGATTATCTATTATATATTGTTCCGCTGCGAATGTGAGATTCTGATATTGTTTCTGTTTTTGTTTTCTGTTCTTTCTTTTCTTCTGTCTTCTTCTACCTCTTCTTTTTAACCCTAATGGTTCGGTTTTCCAACATTCGATTGCGCGGCATTTGATACAGTGGACGTATTAATGTCGACTTTCGAGCGTCGAAAGATCCTAATCGTTACATCGTTCCTTTTCGAGGACGAAAAGTTTTTAGTGGGGGAGATTGTAATGAACCATAATTTTAACTATTTAAAATTATTAAATTTAATACAAATTTTGAATTAAATGGTTAAAAATAAAATTTAATGATTTATTAATGTAATTTATTGATATGAACTTAGATAAAATTTTAAATAAGAAAATTCGATATGAAAAAAAATGATTAACTAAAATTTAAATATTGAAATATTAATTTTTATAAGCCGAATAAATAATATTTTCTGATATTGGAGATATCTGGATATATAAATTTTGAAAACCATAATAAATTTGAAATGTGAATATGATAAATATATATGTGCATTTGTACTTCACCATTTCAAACTTATGATAAAAATTCTATATATCTATATACAAATATATACAAGCTCCATTTTAATGACAAAAATATATATAAGTTTACATATACGTATATAGGTTTATAAAAATATTGTATATGTAAATAAATATATATACATGAATGTATAAACTTCATAATGGCAAATTTCAAACTTATGACTATGTATATACGGGTGTATGTTTATAAAAAATAGTGCATATGGAAATATATATATATATACGCAAGTATGATAGGATAAATATGTATATTGTATATGTATGCATATATATATATAAATGTATATATGGTGAGAATATGTGTATGCAAGTGTATATATCTATACATATATGTATGTATATATATACATAGGAAACATCATCATGACAAAAATCAATTTAAGCCAACAAAATTTCAAAATTGAGCCATATTAAATCAAATCACACACAAAAGATCAAATCATCTTACAAAATCAAATCAGCCCCAAATGAAATCACATCAGCCTACATGAAAAAAGATAAAAAAAGATGAGAAAATGAAATCCTATACAACACTACAGCCACCATATAGCCTCACTGTTTCTTTTCAGTCTATATATATATATATGTGTGTGTGTGTGTACTTAACCATGTTTTGTTGACACATATAAAAGAAAAAAATGTATAAGTTCTGCCATAAAAAAAATTAAAAGAAGATAGAGATCTTAAGCTGGAAAATCAAAACAAGCAGAGTGTTCATCCCTGGTTAACAGTTAGTAAACATTTTTCCTCTTGTTTATAGGTTATTATTCATATGTATATATAATAATGGACATGGATGAATCTTTGTTGTAGTAAGTGTATGTATATATGTAACTGTGTGTACATGGGCTTGTATATGTATGATAACATAGGTAGACCAACCTGCAACTCAAAAAGGAAGATATTGTACTTCTTCTTCCTCTTCTCTGTTCATATTCTATTTGATAAAACAGTATGCTTCAACTTTAAAAATCTATGTCTCAAAATCTCTTTAGTTTTAAAACTTGATATCAGAACCAAAGTGATTTTTTTAAGTATAGAACACTGTAAAATTTATTTCATTGAAGTTTATTGAACATAGAGGAAGAACACTCCAAATTACAGTAAGTAAGTTAGTATGGAAAAAATTCGAATATCATAATTTTAAGAATGGAAGATATAGCTTGGGTTAGTCATTGAAAAACTCGATTTTTAGAGGTGGTTTGGTAATTTTTAAGGGAGTGTGGAGGTAGAAATGGAGGGATGAACAGAATTGGAGGATTTGTCAAATCACGGCGACGTGGTTGATGTCGTGCCTCGGCGTTGGACGTGGAGGAGTGTTGGGGAACGGCGCACATGAGAAAAATGGAACGATGATTTGTAGGGGGCTATGGAGGCTAGATGAGGTTGAAGTAGGGTTTTACGAGCTTTGAGTTTGGTTGTCGGGTTGATGGAAATGGCGACGTCCAGAGGAAGAAGGAGGGGTGCGCGTCTGGGGAAAGAGGAGGAGGAGGTTGTGGCGAACATGTGGGCGAGTCGGGTGGGTGATGGAGGATCGTGGAGGTGAGGCGAGGCTATTAGGTGATAGGCCTTTGGTTTCATGGTTTGGGTGGATGTTCGAGTTTTCGAACGTGGGTGGTGTTGTGGTTTCCAGGCATGAAGTCGTGGTGAGATGGTCGAGGGTGATGTGCGAAGGGAATCAGTGGCATGATTCGATGATCGGGGTTGATGTATACGTGCACATGCACGTGTACATTTTCGTGCATCCAGGCAAATGGAAGAAAAGAGAGGGAAGGAAAGAACAGGGAAAGAAAGGAGGAGAAGAAGTTGGGTCGGGTTGTTCTATTGAGCCAGTGAACGTGGGCTGAGTTAAGAAATAAAGTAAATAAATTTTTATATTTAAAAATCTATAAAAGAAAAATCTATTTCTCTTTCATCTTGAATCCAATCGATGCACAGATTCTTGCATCGTGTCCCTATCGCCTAGTATTCCATCTGAACAAATATGGTCAAGTTTTCTGCAATGTAAAAATTTACCGATTTAATCGATTTAAGTAAATAAATAAGTAATGTATTATTTAATTTATTGTACATTAAATTACCAATTTATTATTAAATGTATTGCCTAATCTTAAATTTAATGATAATAAATCATTTTATAAATTTCTCGATTAACTAGAAATTTGGACATAAAAATATTGTTTTGACGCAGATAAATTGAAACTAGATCAGTCCAGGTTTGTAAATTAATTTAATTGTAAATTGTTGGTTGAATTAATGATCTATGCTTTGACTGATATTCTTCCGAATATTGATTTCAATTATCTATTGTCTGTGCCATTAAGTAGCCAAACAAATTAAAGTAGTTAGAATAAAACATTTACACCCTTTATTGAAAGTAAATCAACCTGTACTGATCACTATTCCGAATTTCGGAAAACGTAATGATTACAAGCGAATCAATTTCGATGAGACCGGGATCGGGTATATCCATTATTCGAAAGCCACCTCAATCCAAAAACCACTACAATTTCAATTATTTTAATAAGTATTTGTATTTAGACACTATTATAATATCACTGGATTTTCTATAAAATGTTTGGTTATCATAAGGGAAAACCCATCATGTTTATGTGTGACGCAGTTTTACAAGATACCTTTGTTTCAAAGGATTTCTGATAAGTTTAATAATTCAAATTGAGTGTGTTTAGTCACGCTGGTTTTCCAGACTGACTCGGATGTTATTTTATTATAATGCTTGGGTCAGACCGAGTATTACAGATTCAGGTTAGAGTGCTATGGAGCTCAGGAGACGAACTGGATGACAAAGACGTATTACACGTACTTGATTATATTCCGTTGTGTATTGCAGGCTGTATTTTCAGCACTTTTGAGGACAAGTTATTATAACTGTCCAAATTTCTATGTTGATGGTTGTACTCTGATAATTTGTATGTATGTTAACAGTTACAGTTTTCTTGTATAAAGAAACGTGTTATTGTATATTATATTTTGTTCCGCTGCGATTGTGAGATTCTATGTTGTTGTTTCTAATTCTCCTATCTTTTTCTTCTTCACCCCTAATGAATCGGTATTTCCGGCACTCGATTACTCGGAATGCTATACAGTGAATGTATTCATGTCGATTTTCGAGAGTCAAAAATCCCCAGTCGTTACAAATGATCTTTACAAAAGAGAAACTGTTATGTACATTCATCCATCAGAGTACAACAACAATCATAATCATCAGCCTGGGCAGTTATAACAATCTGTCCTCACAAATGCTGATGATTTCAATAACAACACAGCGGAAAAATAACCATATATGTGAATATGTCTCTAAGACTCCAGCTCGTCTCCTGAAGCTCCAAAGCATTCCAACTAAATCTGTAATATGCTCGGTCTGACCTGAGCATTATAATAAAATAAAACCCAAGTCAGTCAGGAAAAATAGCGTGAGAAAACACACCCAACTTGATTTTTAAAGTTATCGAAACCTTTCAAAAATCAAATGTATCTCGTAAGACCACGCCACACATAAATACGGCCGGGTTTTTACCTGACGATAACCAAAATATTTCATATGAAATCCTCTAATGTTATAATCATGTCTAATGTACAAGTACTTATTAATCATAGCCGAAATTATTACATTAATTAAATTCCAGCATACTAGGTTCTACAACCAAAACCGAAGGCTCGTATTGGATAATGGATTCCAACTCTGAAAGGGCAAGGGTCTACCCATCGAATCCGTACACCTCTAGATAAAATGTACGAGAGGCTACAACACGTTGCACCTCTGCTACTCAGGACCGGCACTACCCCCTTCTCGAGTAGCACCGAATATGATCACCCCTTGGTTGCAATCAACAACCACATGATGGGATCCCAAAGCATACATGAATATCGCTCTAGATTTGGGATGATCATACCCTACTTGGGTGCAACCCACATAGCCCTACCACATGTCACTGCTTTATTCATTTCCCGGGTGTGAGGCTCGAAGAGGCTACGCTCTTACCAATTCCTCCTGGCAAACAATCTTGGAATGCTAATATTGCCCTCCAGGCAACCAATGCAATACCAGCATTCATCCATACAAGTTCATTCTTGGACTGAACGAAATGCTTGAGAACTCCGTTTCCAATTCCATCATCTTCAAGATGTCTTTACTTCAAACGCTTGAGTTGGATCGAAGTGTTTTCCAGATAACATATCCATTTTCGGTCTATTCAAAACAACATTCGATAGTTTTCGATAAACTCAACCTCAGTTCTTTAGCAAATAAACAGCCAAAGATAAGATCAGAGATCACCTCCTAACCGTTAGTGGATTGATTTCCTTATCATTGTCCTAGAAGAACGAAACGAGATTTACACACATAGCACAACATCATCGGAGGTGACTATGCCATATAACTCATGTGTTTCTCCTAAATATTTCCAAAGTTACATTTGGTTCCAAATTCGATAGTCGGTTATTTAAATATCAAATAACAAACATTCAATCAGGGATTTAGTTCCATATGAAAACCAACATTTGATTAAGCACCAAGCAAAACTAAGCCTCCCTAACTAATCTTTCATTAATTAAAACCATCTTGTAAATGCTTGTATCCAAATACTTTTACAAAAATACATTCACAAACCCTTTTATTTTCAGTATTAAAAATATATCCATATACTTATCTCATCAGTATAAGTATATTTACCAAACTCTAAGGAAAATCTCTTTTTTATTAAATTCTAAAATCATTTATAAAATCCATTCTAAATTTCTAAAACCATTTATAAACCATTTGTAAATTATTTCACAGGTCATTTCTAAACCCTTTTAGGAAACCATGCAATTATTTATAAACTCTCTTTATAAATCTATAAACCCATTTCTAAAATTCACTTATAAATATCCATCTATTTACAAACCTTTGACCTTGTATATAATCTTCCCTTTTAAATCTTCAAACCAATATATAAGCCCTTCTTATAAAAATCCAAGTTCGTTTACAAAACTCAATTTATGAATTTTGAAAACATCATAAATAAATAATTATTATTAACTTTTAAACCTCTTAAAAAATAATCAATAATTCAAGCCATTATGGATAAAGCAATCGTTAATCTTTACCATAAAAAAAATACCAAAAGATTATTAATAATCATTATTATTATTTTCAAAACCATATTAATAATTTAAATAATTAAATTTTCAAATTATTTAAATATTTATAAACAACTTTAAGCAATATTAACATGAATAACCAACATTAAAACATAATATATTTCCTTGATAAATATCCATTCTTAAATCTTCAACCCAGTCATTTCCATATTTATAAAACTACATTTAAGAATCTCTTTCCATTTTATAAAAACTTCCTTTCATAAAACCAATTTATTTATGAACTCTATTTATAACTCTATTTTCTTTATGAATCTCACTCATTCATAAATCTCATTTAAAAACATCAATCACCATCCGTTTTAATGTTACTTCCATATGGATAACTTCCTTTCTATTTATAAAAATATCGTTTAACATTCCAAATTTATTCTTGCCTTTAATTTCCAAAATATAGTCAACTATTTCTAAAATATCATTCCGAATCTTCTAATAAATCCACCGTTTGATTTATTATCCAAGTTATTAAACGATAATAGTTCCCTTTTATTTATAAAACATGTTTATAAGTCTATACTTTTATTATCAAGATACGATTCTACAAATCTTCACTTCATTTGTAAAATATTACTTTTATAAATAACCACACTTACAAAATCTCACATTTGTAATTAATCTTTCATATATATACACATATACATATACATATACATACATACATATATATATATATATATATATATTACTTTGTATAAAATGGTTAATAAATATTAATGTCAAGATATTTCTATTTTCCTTTAAACATACCCCTTTATTATAAAAGATGAACTTTGAGATTTTAAAATTCAATATTTGCGGTTCGAAAATCTATATTTAAAATATTTTATAAAACTATTAATTTATAATAACTAAAATCATACTTTCATTTTAGAAAAATTATTAAAACCTATAAAATTTTCAAAATCACCTTGAAATCCCTTTTCAAATCAAATCACTATTTTATAGTATTTTAAAATACCAAAATGATGCCCGGTGCTACTAAAGCACTAATTAAGCAAAATCATATACATGTCATCAATGTGGCATTCAACAAATCATATATCACCATATATATGAAAATAAAATCAACAGAGTGAGGAATCCCGTTGGATCCCTCTAACCTATCCCCCTACATCACATACAGTATATAATCATAAAAATATAAATCAACTGCTTTGAGGTGGGATTCGTATACAAGGGTCATCCGCTCTTACACAGAAACGTAATAGGGTCTCATCCGCTCCAATAGGCGGGAATATATCCAATCCAACTAACAATAATTAGTAAATTATCCAAACAGTCAATAACTATCAAAAATAAATATCCAACATCCAATAGATTGTTTTTATCGACTAAAAATATTTCTGATTAACCGAAAAGGTGAGATTAACTCACATTGGTTTTATAGTTGCCAGAACGTTCCGTATTGAATTAAAATTGAACGAACGTCCAATTTTAATCCAACATTCCAACTAGCTCCGAATTCGTCCAATCTAACTCCATAGCGTATCCTTCGTCGATACAATCACAACGCGACTCGTCTCGTTCAATTTGGACCTCGTATGGATTCGATATAATGAACTTTTAAATTCTAAACCATAATTAACTTAGAAAAATCAAGGTTTTAAATATTAAACCTTCTTCCTTATTTCCTCATCGTTCATGATATCAGGAAACGGGCCTTTCTCCCTTTTTTTTAAACGATCACAGATCCATCCATGTCCGCTGACCGCCCCTCCTGCTTGTGCCGCCCTACACCACCTCGTCGTTCGCCCTGCCACCCGTCGTCACGCCGAACGAGCCCCCTTAAGCCACGACAAACACGACTAATTTCTAGCCTCCACAACTCAAAACAACATGATCCAGCCGTTCACTTCATCCCCCATACCATGACGAACGATTTCCCAGTTGGGACCTTTGCCTGAATCGGCCCCTAGCGGCACCAAATGATGATGGTCGTACGATCGAGGTGGTTTTGAAATTGAAAAATGCGACTTTTTTTATGTAAACACGACAATATAGGGGAAGGGTATGGAACAAGGTGGGCAAGGTATGGGGAAGCATGGTGAATAAAGGGTATATATATATTTAAATTAAAAATATTCTTCTATAAACGTCCGAAAATTTTGAACTCCAAACGAAGCATGCCGCCTGGCGTTCTATATGTTATACCTATATTCCGAACACAATGGAACTAGTCTCAAGATCTAATTCGATCATATGCAGAAGATAGCTTTTCAAACCTAATTATTTTAATTTAAATTCCTTTAATTAATTTCTATGCGTTCCGAACTCGCACGACCAAACGATACATCCGATCGCTATGAAATTCGATGGCATATAATAATTCACTATTGTGGATCCGATAAAACTGGTTTCGTCAAAATTTGAGACTATGTACCGGAAGCCTATTTTTACACATAAATTAAAACGAGCAATTTCTAAAATCAATTAAATCACTTTTAAATCAAATTTAATAGTTTACTATCTTCCTTCTTATTTAAATAGAATTTAAATGAACTTTTGAAATCGTTTTCATTCACATTAAATTCAAGATTCAATTATTTAAACAATTTCAAATATTAAATTTAACAATTTAATTACCCAACAAATCACTATATTTGTAATTCAAGTTATTTAACTTATAAAAACAACTTTCCAATATTTAAAATAAATTAAATATTCTAAATTTAAATAACTAAAATTCTGGGTCATTACAGCATCTCTCCTTATCTTTCTACTGCGTAAGAGATTTTTCATCCTTTTTCTAGAATTACTGAGAAAACGGGGGATCGGCTTTTAGGTAAGATTGGACGAACTAGGAGGGTGGCTATGGGGCGCGTGAATGCCTTTGAGAATAAGACATTCAGGCTTGAGTGCGAACCTCGCCTGTAGGCTGTTGCAGTTTCTCGTAGGGGGTTAGATAGGGCTTCCTTGTTGGAAAAGTTTACAATATGAAGATAGGGAAAGTTAAGGTAGAGATTAGTATGAAGCGTGCAATTGACGTTTTTACTCACTTCTCGCCAGGGTTTGATCTAACCTTCTTATACAATTGGGCAGATTATGAATTTAATCTGTAGGACTTTGGGGACAATTGGGCGGCGCCAGTTACGATCCTCGTTCCGCTTACGGCTGCGCTGCCCCCAGTCATCGGTTGTCATTACTGAACTGAATGACCCACCTCCTATCTTCCAACTTGAGGGCAACTCTCCTCAACATTTCGCACTACATTCTCGCAGGCCATATAACCAAAGAAGGAATATAACTAGTTCTTCCTTCGAGGCAAAGTCAAACTTGTAATGTGGTTCCATTTAATCGGAGTGCGTTGTTTTTCTTTTGCACCTTTTAAGGCGTTCGTAGAAATATCGACCGTGTACATATGCGCGCAATATTTAGTATATACTAGAAGGACTTAAATAAATATATGAAAATTCTTGTTTTTGATGCTTAATTGGCAAGCTTTGAGTAGTTTTTGAAATTATACATGATCGGTAGGCTATTGTACACTCCATTGTTTTTCTTTGCTATTTTCTGAATTAACTTCCTGTGTAGTTCGCTTCCTGAACTTGATTTTTAGCATGCATGTTTTGTTGCATGCTTGGTATGACTTGCCCCACCGTTGAGGTGTAGTTATATTCGTGCACTTCACATAGTCCACTCCGCTCTTTAGTGGCAGACCGATGTTGATTATGAAGTCAAGTCGTGTGTGTACAACATTTTTAAATCATGTGCATGGTTTTTATAACTAGTTCAGACTGTCTAATATCCTTATTCAGTGTGGTTATGTTAACAGTATTAACATAGGGAGGTTTCTATACTGATTTGGGACGTCCAATATCCCTACGTCTAGTTCAGTAGTTTGGCTGAAAACCCAAGCTGCATTTATGCAGTTTTGTTTTAATAACTGGTTCGGGCCGTCGAATATCCCCACATCCAGTGTGGCCATATTAACATAATTAACATGGAGGGTTTTTTATACTGGTTCGAACCGTCTAATATTCCTACGTCCAATTATTTAGCTATGTTAGAGAGATTAACACAGAACGATATTTAAACTGGTTTAGGCCATCTAAAATCCCTACGTCCAGTTCATTGTATTAGTATTTTTCATCATAATTACAATCTTTATTACATAAATAATATAGATCGTTCGGAATGAGGACTAGGATCCCCGGTGCAGTATTGAACACTTTTCCTTTGCAGTTATAGTTGATGCCTCAACTTTAGTTCCTCCAACGGATTGTATCCACCATGCCTCCGATCTTGGCTATGTCTCTGATATAGGTCTTTATTCTGGTTAACCAGAGAAGCATAAAAAATCTCGACACTACCGGCAGGATTCGATTTCAACTGAGGATGGTAACAAATCTTCCAAATCGGTGTGCATCTCATCACTTCAGCTCGCTGTTTGGCCCAGAGGACGATCAATATTGAAGGGCTCAGCAATTTAGTCTCCGGATTTCTGGACAGGATGTGCAAACATCCTTAACAACATGACTGTAGTAGGAGTGTTTTTTAGATCCTTTAGGCACAGTAATAGGGATTTTAGGATTCTAACTCTAGATTTCATCCTATAATTGGAATCACTATCCAAATCAACAAATACCTTTATGCTTTGGTCTAGGCTGCGATCATTGCTTGATAAAGGAGGATAATAATCAACTGGTAATAGCCCTTCAACTTGATTCCATGCAACACCATAGATTGAGTTTGTCTCTCAAATAGTAATGGGATAATGTTAGATAGGTTGGATTTAATCCGTGGGTTGACTTCACCGTTCTCATTTTTGAGAGTGCCATTATCGCTTTCCCGCTGCGTAGTCAACACAGTTGGTGAGTGATGGCGGTGAACCGTAGACGGTGGAGGGTATGTTAGCCTAAGAGTAGTATTTTGAGTTATCGTCTTCTTTAACCTCTTCCTTCGTAGGTTTAACTAGTTAATGAAGGATTGGGTTCTGATTAGGTTGGGATCAATGTTCGCTCCAACTGAGGTTTCCATCTCAGTTTGAATTTGTAAGGTTATGGGTGGCATCTCCGAGGATTTTTGAAATCAGGAATAACCATTCTTGAGTAGGAAGAATAAGAAAACTAGAAGCGGAGGTTCAGGCCCTTCTTCTAGCGCCAAAATGTTAGTGAGATTTTTTGTCTCACAACACCCAAAGTGGACATAAAGTCATTTTAGTGCTGATTACTTCGGTGGTTAAGAATCAAAATATTCAGGTGATACTAAATTTGCCTTTAGGGAATAATTATGTTGCTATAAACTTACACAATTATGAAGTTGCACTTTAGCTGTTTATTAAAATATCAAATCAAACCTTGATAAATAAATAAGAATAAGGATGAATCTAATGTAATGAATGTAAGTAACAATGCATGAAAATAAAAGACACGAGAATTTTACGTGGTTCCGATCCCTTTGAATCCTACGTCCATGGGCCAAGTCTTTGTTTATATATTTCTCCCTGGTACAAGTGTTTGATGGAAAAGATACAATTTTATGAATTCCCCTAAAAAAAGAAGAAAAAGAAATCCCTCTTTCCATTCCGGGCCATCGCCTATTTATAGTGTAGAAGGTGTACGCAGATCACCACAATCCTTCTTTTGTTATTATGCTTCCACCTTTGGATCATACCATGTGTCAACTATCCGCATTGTCTGTTTAATATATGTGAATTGTTGATGTGTCCTTGGCGGGAAACTCTGGTTTAAGCGGTTGAATTATGGGTTTTGGAGGGAAGCTTGAAATTGAGGTGGAACATTTTTGAAATTGTGGCGGAAGACTTCAAATTTGAACGGGCTTTGCATATGAGTCCTTGTAAGGGGAGCGATCTGCAACACCCCCTTTCTCTCCAGGGTGAGCTATGTTGCCTTTATCATTTTTGTTTTCGCAAAGTAGTGAGCAGCGCCTTTGTTTTGCCTTGAGTTGTTGGGTTTTGTGAGGCTGATCCATGCTGTATGGGGTGCTCTGTTTGCATGATACTGCACTGAGATGATTGTAGCCGAACCGCCTTGCCCTAATTTGCTGTGTTGAATTTGACATTGTGCTAGGTTAAGTTGGGTTGAGTTGCCTGGTTTGAACTGTTGTGCTAGTCCAATGTTGGCATGCTCTTGCTTTGGACTACTCTTGGCATGAGGATGTGCAGGCTACTGGGATTGGATGCTTACTCCTTTGCTTTTTTCTAACCAGCGTAGAGCTGCAGTGGAGTGATGTTTGGGGTAACCTTATGTGCAACTCTTGGAATGCTTTTGGTTTCTCATGGTACTGCTTAAGAAGTCCTCCATGATTGTAGGGCAGATCTGTGCTTGAAAGAGTTAGCAATGCATAAGCTCTTAAGATTAATAATTGGACTTAGCGGGTCTTTTGGATGTAGAGCAGTTTTCCTCTGCTGCCATTCTCATTGTGGTTTCGTGTTTGTTACGTTCTGATGATGACGCATGCATCACCACTCCTCCTGATGGCGGCGCAGTACGTTGGTGCATACCTGAAATATTTTTGGGTTGATTTATGAGCACAGTACTTCATCACGTTGTAACTTCATGCTCTTTAGCTGTAGTTCTTTTAGTTGCGCCAAGCATTATGACTGCAGGCTAGCTCTTATACTTTGTGGTCATTCTTGGCGGAAGTACTAGGGCTTTACTTAAATAACCAAGCGTAGTTTCTTGTGGTTCGTTGCAATTTCTAACCTTTTCTTGTGCAGCATCAACCAAATCGTTTCAACTTTGTTATCTCTTTATCTCTACTTCTATTCTGAGGGCAGTTCTTTCAGTTTTGCGCCTTATTCAGCCTAGCTTTAACATGATGGGTGTAACAATGGGCAATAAATGAATGACCAAACTCTATAACATAAAACTCTAATTAGTATGAATACCCACTTCATGATTATGGTTGAACTTCTTTGCAATTGCAATGTAGTAAATAATATTTCCAAAGAAATGGAAATTTAGTTCATACCATCATTTGGACGTTGTTGCAAACAGTTGATGTGCATACACATAGCTGATGTAGGTGATTAAAATAACAATATTCTACATGATGTTAAGGATGTTAAGGCAGTGAATTGTATAAGAATATAGGAAGCAAAGCAATGAGAAAAAGAAAAAAATATAACGAACATGACAAATTTGAAAGAAGGAGAAAATGACCTTTGATGTATGTTTTTTAACTTGCACGGAAGAAGAAGGATGAAGGATGAATATAAATAGACAACAATATATGGGGAGGACAATGGTTTGAACTTAATTTGCTCATGACCGCTGTTAATGGTGTAGTGAGATATGTAGCACTATTTATTGCTCGTGAAAGTAGTAGGAGGGCACGTGGTAATTGGATTTATGAAAACACGTTTTCCAAAATAAATGAAACTATAAGAAATAGTTGTCATAGTTTCAACATTCTGATGTCTTTTACTACTTTACATCTCACCACTCTTTATTCCTGCTTATATTTTTTGTTAAAACCGATGCTTTTTGTTATATAGATGAAAATTTTATCCATTTGCAAAAGGCTTCATTAGGATAGTACATTTTTTTACAAAAATGCTACTATGACAAGAAAAGGATTTTGTTATCATAGTAATATAAGCATAATGACAAACATAGAAAATTTTCTAGACTGAAGGACATTAAGTTTATTTTTCTGACCGGATAATGATAGTTATAACTAGCATTTTGTATAATATAAAACTGAATATAATGCTAGTTATAACTAGCATTTTGTATAGTGTAAAACTTGAATATAATCTTAAATGTTACTAGCATTTGTTTTTCTGCCTAAAAATAAAATTTGATGTTATTCAGTTTAATTTTTGTTTAAAGTTTGTCATTTTTTTATAAGTGGAAAATAGGCACAAGGATAAATTTTCATAAAAATTTTGGCTGAAGGACAACAAGTTTCATTTTTAGGCTGAAGGACAAACTTTGAAAGGTAATTAGGCTGAAGGACAATGCTAAATACAACTAGCATTTTGTACAATGTAAAACTGGATATAATGCTAGTTATAATTAGCATTTTGTACAATGTTTGCACTGTACAAAATGCTACTATATTTAGCATTGTCCTTCAGTCTAATTTTCTTTCAAAGTTTGTCCTTCAGTCCAAAAATGAAACTTTGTGTCCTTCAGCCTAAATTTTTTTCAAAGTTTGTCCTTATGCCTACTTCCCTCTTTTTATAATTCCTCATTTATCAAATTTCCAGCAGAAACAAAATTTTAGAATGTAAATTATCAAATTGCCCTCCTAAATTACTTCAGATGACATTCTTGCGTTTTGATCGAAAGTTCGTTTTGCGACAGTAGCGCAAAATCCTTTTTCTATTTTATAGATAAGATCTATAACAAAAGTTAAATCTGTATAAAAAGTAATGTCTGAAAACTTTATCATACGCAATGTATATGTTCACACACAAAGTATAAAATTACATCAATCTAAAAAGAATATCAATCTCTAGGTTCTCATAAAAGGGCTTTTAACAAAATCAAACGCCTTCGCATTTACATTATTTCCACCGGAGAACAAAATTACGCAGGGATGAAGTAAAATGACAAATAAATACACGCGTCCGCCTATTATTGGATGCTTCTATTCATGCTGACAAAGGTACGCGTGTAATGTGCTATAAACTCTTTGATTTCTTTTATTAACCACCGTATCTAACCACCCTCCTTCACAACAACTTTTTTTCAGAACATCATCCACAACTTCCAATTTTTAATCACAGGCCCCGTCTCCTTGTCTCTTTTCTCTCTTCGAAAGCAAGTTCTATTAATTTTCCAGCAAATTATCATCTGAAAAGATCGAGCTTTAAAGAAGATTGAAATCGTAATTGTGAAATAATAGTATAATAATGGCGCAGGCGGTAGAGGAATGGTATAAACAGATGCCCATAATAACAAGATCATATCTCACTGCTGCTGTTGTTACCACTCTTGGTTGCTCTCTCGAGGTTCCGTTTTTTCCCCATGAATTTTTTTCCCCGTTGTTTATTATTGCAGATAATTGGAGCTAGGATTCGGTTGCCTTCCTAATTACATCAGTATTTTACTGATTATAATCAGAACCTGTAATTTTGATATGCAGTATCTTTTATCGTCTTTTATGATTACGCAATCACCTTTCCTTCAACAATCCCCAATTGTCGCGTGCCTGTGTGCAAGTTTCCGATTAAATTTAGCTGATAATTTCGTTATGATTACATAAAAGATGATGTCTACTTGATTCAAAACAATATTTCATTAACAATATGAAATTATAAATTTTACTTAAATGAGAGAGCAAACTCATTCATCTCTTCTTCATTTTCTATATTGTTTGCTGGAAATCAACGTCTTGAATTGGCATGTAAGGCCTTAACCAAGCTAATTGATCATGTTTGGTACTAATAAGACTCCACTTTAATCCTAAAGTTCTACAAGATGTAATTTTGGCCATGTAGATCATGTTCATTAATAAATTCGATTATTACTTGCATCAAAATTTCTTTCGCATATTTTAGCTAATTACATATATACGATATTAATGTTTAACATAGTTTTCTGGCGGAGGATGTGGAAGACTTATTGATAATTATTACTTGTTTTGTAGATTATAACTCCATATAATTTGTATCTTAACCCGAAGCTTGTAGTTCAGCAATGGGAGGTCTGGCGCCTCATCACAAATTTCTTGTACTTCCGGAGAATGGGTAAGATTATAGTTTAATTTGATAATTATTTTACATGGATAGGTCTGATGCTTTACATTAATTCATTGCATGTTAGTTATGTCTACATTACTGGTAATGACACGAAGTTTTGAAAATTACAAGGGTCTGTTGGCTTGCTTATAACTGCAACAATATACTTGGGTGTATTTTGAATTGTATAACTCTACAAAATTTAGGAGTGTAACATAGGGATGTTGCATAAGGGGTGCATCTTAAGTTCTTAACCTGAAGCTTGAAGCTCTGAGCTATGAACGAGATAGTAAAACCTTGTTTATATTTGTCATAAGACTACCACACTCATTGCCAATAAGAAACTTGTTTAAAATTGTATGGAAAATAAATTTTTGAGAAATATGACTAAAATCTTATGAGAATATAATAATGATTGCAAGTATACAAAAATTACATTTTAACAGATGGCTTAGTTGGTGTAATTGATGGTGTTCTGTGACTTTTTGTTGGTTAGGGGAAAAAATGTACTGCAATTAAAGTGTTATAAGCATTAACAATAGCCTAACTCACTCGGTTGGGAGCTTGTTTTCACTGATTCTGACTGGTTTTGTGTCGCTCCCCTGGTGTACGGTGGCTTGAATAATTAAGCAAAGGCCCAGAGGTTGGGAATTCTGTTATGGCTGTACTATAATAATTTTTTTTTTGAAATAAGAGCAGTATTTTGTTCAAGCATAACACGTCTCAGAGATTCAAACCAATAAACTTTAAAACCTATGTCTAGAGCACCATACCACCATCTAGTTTAGCTAGTGGTCCTTATAGACAGTGCTATAATATCATACATATTATATTACTGAATTTCTTGTGTGATGATTATCTTTCATTATAACTGTATAACATCCGTAGATCTCTATTGTTTGTTCCTCTGTATTAGAAGTAAGCCACCCACATAAGATGGGCCGTGGCTATATTGACCAAAAATAGATTTGTCTCATTGGATAAAGCTGCATGCTATATCGTTATTTGGTAGAAGGAAGATGTAAACTGTGACATGGCATGTTAATAAAATTAACGCTATCATTTGTACTTTAATAAGTGGTGTGAATAATAGAACACTTCACAAAATATTTGTCGTGGAAAGAGTACAAGAAGGTGCTCTCCCCTGATATTCCAAGACTGTCATGCTGTGTTCTAATTTAGACAATTTTTTTTGAAATATTTGTCTTATTATTGAATTTAATTCTTTTATTTTTTTGAATACCAACGAAAGTATTTTTTTTCTTAGCAGACCTTGATTTCCTGTTCCACATGTTTTTCCTTGCTCGATATTGCAAACTTCTTGAAGAGAACTCATTTAGAGGACGGACTGCAGATTTTTTCTACATGCTGTTGTACGGAGCCACCGTTTTAACTGGTATTGTTCTCATTGGTGGAATGATACCATTTTTATCTGACAAGTTTGCAAGTGTTATATTCCTCAGCAACTCGTTGACATTTATGATGGTTAGTCATTAATATTTATTGCATGTTTAATCAGTTGGGGGTTATTAAACATATAATTCAAATTTGGTTTGTGTTTATTTTTCAGGTTTATGTTTGGAGCAAACATAACCCTTTTATCCCCATGAGTTTCTTAGGTCTTTTCACCTTCACCGCAGCTTATCTACCATGGGTGAGTATTCAATTAACCTTCATGCAATCACAGAAATTTACTTAAAACATTTTTTAGGGTGTGCTTGAACTTTATTATATTTTATTTGCATTGGCACAATCCAAGCATCGTCCTATCTATCAAAAGTTTGAACTGTATCCAACTGAGTTTGGTGTCTTTTTTCTTTTCTTTCCTTTTTTGTTAAAAAGAAAAAGGAAAAAAAGAAAAAGAAAAGGTGTGAATTTGAGTGGAGCCAACTAATGTGATTTCATATATAGCTCATTAATCAAAGTATTTTGCTAAAAACATGCATACACTTTGGAGTAAAAACTAAATTAGTTTCCATTGGATCCTCTTAATTTATAAATGTTCTTGAGTTGATACCGAGTGAGCTGGCTGTAAGGGTAGATTTCACCATGCAAGGTCTCTCAGTTTAACATCGAATTAAACTTGCACCCTTAACATGAGAGCAGTGACCAATGCATAGATTTCACTTCAACTACAATAATTTGATTCGTTTCTTGATCAATCTACCAGTTTCCATATTTACTCTTATTCCTGCATAATTTCATGATCTGCCGTATTTCTAAAATCGTCTGCTGCATGTTTTTTTAAAATTTTCGTACTTCAGTATATATGTTGGGTATTTCTGTTGGAAAAAGACAATTCAAATAGTTGGGTGGTGTTAATTTGGTGCTCTTTTTAATTAGTTGGTTGCATAAAGTGATTGCACTACATTGTTTTCCGTGGAAATTAGGTTGGCTTCTCATTCTAGGATAATAAGTTTTAAAGGACGTCACTTATGAATAATTAGTTTTAAGGACAATCTACAGAACAATGGTAAATTCATTTATCTTTTTAAATTATACAGAAAATCGATAAATTTATTTATCATTATTTCTGTATAACTGAAAATTATAACTTCATTTATCTTTTTTCTATAAATTGTCCTTAAAACTAATTTTTCTAAAGTGTCTTTAAAACTTATTAATCTGCACAAAAAAGCCATTTGATATATTTGATACTATCTTCTTTTCCATGCAATATGCAATGACTTTTTGTCCATAAATATATAAGCATTAATGGTTTAAATCAGAAGATCATGCAATATGCAATTGTGGTTTCAAAAATAGACCCTGACCTTGTAAGTTGAACTGCTTCATGTTGTTTTCTGTCTTTATCCTTAACTCTCAAGTATGAACTACTGTTAGAAGCTTTAATGAAGTAACATACTTAATCAATTTCTTGTTCTTTCAGGTACTTCTGGGATTTTCTGTTGCTTTAGGAACCAGTGCATGGGTCGATGTTCTGGTAACTTGATAATTTTGCCTTAACTTAATAAAACTTGTGTTGTACTAGTCTAATAAGCACAAGGCACACTGAGCCATTCAGTTTAGATATAAATCACTTTATTTTTGGGTCTCTTTAGAATTTGAGCCACATCAGCTACCCACCCAGCACACACATCAGTACTAGGTTTTAATTGTTCTGTAAACTGTAAAGAGCAGAATGCAAAATTGTTTTGCTGAAGTATATCAATTTGATACCAGTCCGCTGTCCTATACGTCAGTGACTTCTTATTATATACGGATATCTTTTTAATTATCATAAGCAGTTTTGTAACATTTTTTTGGTTTTATTGAATCATAAAACGGCAGGGTATGATAGCCGGCCATTCTTATTACTACCTTGAAGATGTGTATCCACGTATCTCTGGTCGTCGCCTCTTGAGGACTCCTGCTTTTATTAAATCTATATTTGCTGATGAGACTGTTGTTGTTACAAGACAAGAAAATGCAAGATTTGCCCCGCCACCAGCACAAGATATTCACCACGATTGATCTTCTCTTTTAACTTTTTTGCACCGTGCACCCTGCTCTTTAATATAAGAAAAAGCTGAGTTGAATTAGATACACATACATGTATATAAATCAAACTTTTACATCACCTATAAACTATGTTATATTTTTGTACTGATATCATTTGAAATAATGCCAGTAGAAATTTGCTGATGCTTATAAATTATATTGCTCCTTCCTCGGTTAATTGAAGGCTTCAATGTGTGATATAGGATGATCAAGAGCATCCACTAATGGGTTAAAAAGTTAAGTCCAAAAGCAACCAGTATTACTGTAAAATTAACATTACGGTCATGCTTTTTTTGTGTGGCTAAATATAATTTAGGCCATCGATTTTTTGGATGTGCAAGTTAATGATTTGCAAGATTGGGCTCAAATACATATTGATTGATGGTCTCTTTCAACGGACTGATCCATCGTGATACCATAAAGTAGTAGTTTAACAGGCTTTAGAAATGCAGAGATGGTTTGGAAATGCTTCAGATTTGACAAAGTAAATGATTCTGAATTTAAAACATCTCATGGATTGAGCAAGCCCATGTTCCCAGGCCTGAATGAGTACTATGCCAAACCTGAGTCCAACCTTTGTTTGAGCTTCGTTTCAGCCGAGGTCTCCTTCGCTTGATTACCCACTGGACCAGCAGCAATTTGTTTCAATCTTAACTTCTGACCCGAGATCATGCCCCTATTCCTTAGTTTGATCATTTGCTTAGCAGATGCTGACTTGGATCAAGCCACGCTTCACTCAAGATTGACTCCAGTGACTTGTAGTGCACTTTGAAAAATGCCAAGTGTTATACTATTCAAAGCAGCACGTGTGCAGTCACCAGCTCTGGTGGAGGCTCCCCACCAGTTCAACTACTGCTCTCACATCTCTAGCTACTAACGATCTCATGTTGTGGGTTTTCTCCCCCACGATAGATTATGATGAAAAGACGTTGAAAAGACACGAGTATACCGAGAAATGATTAAACAACTAAAATAAAGAGAAGAGAAGGTTAAAAATGACTAGAAGAAACGAGGAAAAAAGTAGGAAACTTAGCTAAGTATAGAAATCGATCTAGTACCGATCAGAATTCATTATTTGGTACCGGACATATTGCTATTAGACTATAAAATCGACGCGATAGTCATAACTTGGTCCATATCCTATCTTCCTTTTCTTATTCCTTTACTTGATATCGATATCATATGACAACTCTTAAAATTTTGGTTAGTGTCAAGTTCGATACCAATTAGAACATCACCAAATCATAACAACAATTTTGTAGTCAACAACTAGCTAAATCCCACCATCTCTTCTCCTTGAAACATTGCTTCTTCAAGTACCGTAATTTGACCGATGATTAAAAGAATTTAGCTTTTAACGCTTAGAAATTCAAAAATAATAATAATAATTAAAGATCGGTTTAATAGAACACTCAAAAATATCAACATTTAAAGAAAATAAGAATATGGCTTGAGACCATTCCGCTGAGTTCGAAATGTCATTTAAAAGTTTTTTGAGTGTAAGCTTAGATATGTTTGAGATTGGAGATTTGAGTTAGATATTGAAAATCGATTCTATAAATAACTTATAAAGCAAACTTATGCATCCAAGTGAATTAGGAATTGAGTCCCTTTCCATTGCATGTATAGTCTTTTGAGTATAAACATTGATATGCTTAGAGTTAGGGGCTTTAAGTTATGAACCAAATGAATTTTCAATGGAAGGTTGAGTTAATGGGCCTTGTCTTAAGCCCAATATTGCATACATAAGTAATAACATAGACTCTCCCTCTCTCTCCTCGTTCACTTTATGTAATAGTTCAAGAAGCTCTCTCCTCGTTCACTTTATGTAACAGTTCAAGAAGCTTTCAGCTCTTAAAACTAAGCTTTATTGCCTTAGAATCATCCAAATTCATTCAAATAAATTCCTATAAACCATAATAAAATCACCATCATTCTAGTTAGTTGATTTTAAAAAAACTCTTTTCATCTCAAGAGATTTAGAGAAGAAAGTGTTAAATTTTTGCCAGAAGCTTTGAAGATGAAGGTCGGAGCTTCTTACTGTTTATTGCTTGGTTTTGGTGAGTGAAATTGAATCTCTATGCTTGTATTTACTTAAATATATATACTTTAAAAATATATTATCATGAAGTAAATTACCTGAGTTATGATATGGATCTAGGGTATAATATATTATTTTCAAGATATGAAAATACGTATGAGGTTAGCTTATTGACAAAATATACTCTTCTCATCTGGAAAAGTTAGCAAGCATTAAAATTGATTAGTGAATTGATATGGATGGTAGGGAGCATGTTAATAGTATAGAATATGCCTACATAATTAGCTTGTTGATTTGAAGCTTGAAACATGTTTTTGAGAAATTTAGTAAGTACTAAACTTATTAGTAAGTTGATATGAATGGTAACGAGTATTGTTATACCATAATTTTTACTCAGTAATATTACTTTCTTAAACCATATCAACAATGCTTTATATGAATCTTTCCATACAAGTTAAACATCAACTGGTATATTGTATATACTTTCACATAACACTCCTCGATGCAATAAGCTGAAGAATAAACCTATATGCCAAAGCATAAACAATATTTGAGAGGAACAGAGGTTCAACTGACCAAAAACTAAAGAACCAGGCCTTCAGAGAGGCACCGACCGAAAGCAAATCCCAAGACAAGTCTCTAAAGTCGAAGGATTTCTACAAAGCTATCATGGTCAATGACTCAGATGGCCTAAAAATATGTACAATACACATGGATAGCCATATCCATGAATGATATATAAGATGGCAAGTCATCAATCTGCATCAATTTGTAAGCAGCAAAATGATAACAGATGGCTAAATCCTAGTATTACAAGCAAGCTCGCTCAGCAATCTGATAGAAAGCTCTCCACCGATAGCAACATAACAAGATGCCTATCAATAAGCGCTGATCCCAATGCATGAAGGGGATTCTTTTTGGCTATGCATAATTCAAGTACTAAGAAAATTGTACTTTCCTAAATTAAAGCTCAAATCCAATACTCGTTAACGACGGGCTGGGCTAATTCAACATTGCAACAGCCTCTCGGCTATATAGTAAGGAATTTAACAAGGAAATGACAATGGACGTATGGATTTAACCCAAGCCACTATAACTCTCGGTGTCTTTACTTTCTACCTTTATTTTTATTTTACTCACTGCACTAAGTTTCATCTCAGTCTAATACATATTCCTCTCGGTATCAACTCATAGAACATCAATCCGACTTCCATCGTTTATACAAAACCTTCGGCAACCAATCTATTAAAGCATTCAAAAAGAAATTCGACCGAAGCTTGTCATTTGATCGTCAGGGTGTTGGTGTGTGACGAAAAATCCAACCAACATTTTTGATGTTAGAAGGAGGGCCCGAACCTCCGTCCTCAGTTTCTCTCTTGAAAACCTGCAATTTTCACCTTTCATCTATGTCAAACTCATGCAACGAAAGTAATACTACAGAGTCCGACTTGGAATTACCCATAAAACTTCAAATTTAACTCATTGAAAAAGACATAATAAGTGTATCATTGCCTTTATCTCAGAAAGAGATAAAGGTGGAAAATATGACTTTGTCTATGAACTTCAGGCTCTCCAAATTAGGCATTTTTGGGATATCTTCATCAATCACTTCAAGAATCGGCTCAGCTTCTTAAGATGGTCAAGGTCATGAATGATGAATTTAGCGATCTAAGTACCAAATTAATGGCATACGAAGTCCCAGCTCAGCCTACCAAAAGACCTCTTCCTACTACTCCCATCAATGAACCCTGAAAAAAGCTTTAAAATGACAGCATTCTTATCCCACTCAATGAAAGCTTGTCTTAGATCTTTCAGAAGACTATTAAAAGAATTTCTACCCAAATTACCCACCATCAAAAAGAGAAAGTCCGAAAAGTGAACAATATTGCATTTATCATCTTGCAAATGGACATAAGAGGAACGAATGCCATATCTATCTTATGCCATCGAGAATATGATTAAAAATGGGGAACTTTCTGAGCTTATTAAGAAGTAATTTTCATACTTTGGTTTGGTACAGTGTCTGATCTCATTGTCTTTTTCTTTCCAAGAAATATCTTATGTCAAACTCTAGTCTTTTGGTGAACGAATGTAACTTTTTATATTTCGGCCAATACGAGACTTATTTTTGAAGATCTAGACTCAAAACTAGAACAGAGCATTAAGTTCCTCCAGATAATTTTTATACTTTCCAAAAGATGGTTATTCGATTTAAGCGCCTCAATATCCCTCAGTTTATGTGAAGATTTTCTCAAATAGGCCTTCGATATTCTTGGATTTCTTAATACCATCCTTTGACAATGGCCTCTTCTACCATGTTTATACTTAAGGGGAATATATTTGACTTCTTATACTGGTCTTTTGTATTCTTGAATTTCTAAGTATCATCCTTCGACAATGGCCTCTTCTACCAAGTTTATACTTGGAGAGCATATATTGAACGTCTTATACTGGCCTTCGATATTCTTGGATTTTTAGAAATTGCCTTTAGTAATTGCCTTATCTATCGAGCATATAAGAAGGGGAAATATTAAAGTATATTCACTAAACCTTTAGGTATTATCATTACATAATTTTAAACCATACGGGCATTGTCTCATCTTATAACCTCCATTCTTTTCTCTTTATGGTTAGCCATGGTCTTTGTTTCATGTAAATATTACAGAACTTCTTGTAAAATGAGAGTCTAAATCTTGATTACAAGTTGTACACTGATATGACCTTAATCCATAGAGTTTAAAAAAAAATGTTTTAAAGGCACTGCACATGAGTACTATTTGCAGAACATTTTCAAAATGAAAAAGCAAAACAAAAGTACAACTTCTCCACTTCCACTGAGCGAGTATTTCTTCAAAAACAAAACTCTTTCTCCTTTTGACGCAGTGTGATAGCGAAAAGTGCATTATTCCACCAAAACCTACTACATAGTAAATACAAATTATTTAAAAGGTTAATCCACACCATAAGTGGATATCTTTCATAATCATAACAACTTCATAAGTATTTCCATGACCCTTACCTATTTACTCAGTCATAATATCGGTTGGGTGACTTCGACGAAGAGAGGGAAGACCTCTGGAGGGATCTGTTCCCCACATACCCCCACAAAAATGCGCTCTGGCAACACTCTTACCACCACTTGTAAGAGACGGTCATATCACTTGGGTTTTATAAAATGGCTGACAATGCTTACAAGAGAGAGTCATGGTCAAGTAGTACCATGCATTACGAGATTACCATGGTTGAGTAGTACCATGCATTAAGATAGATCCATGGTCAAGTGGAACCATGCATTAAGATATAGCCCTGGTAAAGTAGTACCATGCATTAAGAGAAATCTTGAGGATAATTCCTAGGTACTAGCGGGTAGATTCCTCATCAAAATAGAAAAGTCTTATGTAGCAGTCCTAAGCCTCTGGAAACATTGGGTAGACTCCCAATTCAGGCCATAGAATTAGAAACAAACATTCAAGAAAAGGCTCAGTGAGACCCAAGACCGTATTAGAATACATTTAAGATGTCAAATTGTGAATGTCATAAATCTACCTAAATAGGTAGCGACAATATCCAAAACCTTATTAGGTTATATTATCATAAAACGGCTAAGACACCAAACACCATAAGACATATTCAAACAAACGTGGTAATACCCAAAACCTTACCAATTCAACTTTTCATAAACATAACAAAATACCAAGGGCATAGAGCAGCCTAAGATAACGTGGCAGTCTCGTTTGGACTCAATATAATCGGTTATAACACCTTTGAACCGAGTTGCTGTAAAATAAACGATGCGATACATATAAATTCTCAGTACAATTAACTAGAGAAAAACTTAGTTTCCTTAATGGCTACTATTAGAATTTAAAAAAAATGACAAAGACAATACAATGCTAAAAGGACGAGAGTTCCTTCGTATTATGCGATATATAAATATACATCTAATATCATCACACCAAAGCAGTAAAAATATATTCCAAAAGGCATCACATGTAGGCAAAAGACAGAAGCCTAAAACAAATTATAAACTAAAGTTGTTACAAAGCACCTATGTGCTTGTACTCAAAAGTATATACAAATTTACTCTCCAACTACGGCCTTTCCTCGGTCCTCTACATCCTCTTGTACACTTAGGGGAGAGCATCCTAAAACATTGACCTCCCCAAGGACTCGAACAATAACATTCGGCTCACCCTTCGAGAACCCAACGTAATCGAGTAAGGAGTCAAAGCTAAAGTAATACAGTGGCTTAAGTTATGTGCTATTCTCATTGTACGATCGAGCTTCCCTTCATCTGAAATAAAAGTAAGTGTTAATATCCTAGATATTGATCTTGATGACAACAACTATATAAATATAAGTACCGATGTTTTCCGAAGTTGTATAATATTTTACAAGATATTATACAGGTTTATACAAGTATAGAATAATCGAGTTTGTAGACTGATCAGTAAAAAGACTAGAGATTAAGGTTTAAAGATGATAAAGATATTTGAAGACTCATGAGTTTAAAGACAAAGACATGAAGAGTTCAAGACTATAGTTTATAATTAATAAACATTAGATTAATTTGTTAAAGTCCTTGAATAACAACTTTTTTTCCTTTGAATACTCTCTTATCAAAGTATTTATTTATCAAAATATTTATTTTATTTTCAAAACATATTTCTATAAATATTTTACAAGTGTTTTATATATTAAAGTATTTAAAAACTATGTTTAAATGATTTTACCACATGTTATGATCCAGATGTTTGGAGCTTCCTTATTAGTTTGTGACGTCATCTAGTAGTTTTGATTTTTTTCTTTAGTTTTTTAGGTACTCCTAACACCTTAATATCAGGCGGTGGCCATGCCGGAGCTCGATATCGGGGTGTGATGGGTGGTGGCCTTGTCGGAACTCATCTTAGGAGTACCTGAGGTTTGATATATGTACTTAGTTTTTGTTACCTGCCAGGCATGTTGGCAGCACCTTATGTCCGTGATATATATATTCACATGTGTGCTCTTCTCTATTCGTAGAGGATCACACATTTTTCTCAAAAAAAAATGATTTTACCACATGTTAGAATTTTATAACACTTTAAATGTATTATTGTTTTTCAAAATAAACAAGGGTATGTCGACATACCCTACCTATGTATGCCGATATTTGTACCGTTAAAGTGGTACCTTTTGAATTTTGAATAGTTGTGATTTTTGGTTAGATCTTTTCGTGAATAGACACATCCCTTCAAACACTATATAAAAGGGATTGGAAAATGAATTTTAAAAGCTACTTTCTCTATAATCTTCTTACTCCAAATTCTCATTATATATTTCGCAAATTCCACTTTCTATGCTCTTCAAATTCACCAAAATTCAATCTCTACTTTACTATATTCATTCTCTACAATCTACTCACCGATTTGAAAGTATTCTCCCATTAATTCAAAGTTTAAAGTGCTATCAAAGGGCTATAAGACATTCTGTATCCAAAGTACAACTATTTGTATTTGGAATCAACAACTCTCTACTACTATTTGTGTGGATGTGCTTGTTACCTGTTCAAATCAAGTGGGTGTGTTTGTTGTCCATTTAAATTAAGTAGGTAATCTTATTGTCCGATTAAATCAAGAGAGTCTACCCTGAGCTTGAAAAGTCAGGAGGGCGTATCTTATTGCCTTGAAATCAAGATTGTATTTTGGTTTGCTTGCTAGTTGACTAAATTACAAGGAAATCTGTACAAACACTATACAAGACTTGACGTAGGATTGGTTAATCAAACCAATATAAAAATTCTAGTGTCATGTCTCTTACTTTTACTTTATTTTTATTACATTTATATATATCTGTGATTGTCTGTTAATATATATTTGTGTTTGAATTTAAAAAAATAATTTAGAAAAGTTCCACATAAGTTATAAAACACTATTCCCCCCTTTAGTGTTAAAGTAACCTTAAGATCCATTTACATTACTCTACTACATCATTTCCACATTTGGTATCAGAGCGTTGGGTTTTAAAAAACTCGTTATTTGATTTTTGAAAAGTATAAACGGCTAGTAACACTGATAGTACACTTTTTAATACTTTTTAGAAGGACAATCAACTGCTAGACCCCTACTATTTAATGGTAGTATTTACTTACTGGTCCTGTAGGATGAAATTTTATTTACAATCTAATGGTTTAGATATTTGGAACATTACACAGAGCGATTATACCGAACCCCAAATTGAATACTCATAATGGACACTAGACCAAAAGACACAAGCACTTAATAACTCTATAACCATGAACATTTTTTTTGCTCATTAGATAAAAATGAATTTAATCGAGTTTCTATTTGTAAGACTGCTTATGAAATGTGGAGAACATTGCATGTTACACATGAGGGCAATAGTAAAATAAAACAAACTAAGATTTCCATGCTGACTAACCAATTTTAACTTTTTAAAATGAAATGGAATAAGTTTATTTCTCACATGTATTCTAGATTTCAAGATATAGTTCATACATTAGGTAAAAATTTCTCAAAAGAGGATCAAATTAGAAAAATCCTTAATTCACTCTCTTTTGAATGGGATCAAAAGACATTGGCAATATATGAAGCCAATGATATTTGTTTATTGAAAATTGAAGAATTAATTAGCAATCTAATGTCCTATGAAGCACAGTTGCAGGGTAGAAAGGAAAACAAGGCGGCCGAAAGATTGCATTCAACTCAACAACTGAAAATCATGATTCAGATGGCGATGATAATGATGAGAAGATTGCTCTTATGTCTAGAAATTTTAGAAAATTTCCGAAGTACAGAAAAATGAACAACTTTCGTAAAATAACAAAAATTCCGGAACCAGAAATGATTTTGAGTGGTACAATTGTGGTGAATCTGGCCGTCTACAAAGAGACTGCCTATAACAAAAGACAACAAAGAATTCACCAAACAACAATTAATTAAAAAAAAGAAAGGGCTTACAATGCAACTTTGGACCATTTTGATACAAGATCCTATGACAACGAACTAGACACTAAAAATATCAACATGTGTTTTACGGTGATAGAAGATTAATCAGATCCAACAAAGGAAACAACAAAATTAGCACTTTTTACATTTCAGATTTCAATTTTTAATTTTTTTAGAAATTACTTAATATATATAGTAATAAGTATATATGAATATAAATGTATATAATATGATATGTGTGTGTGTGTATAATATTTCCTTAAAATTTAAAATTTGAAAACTTTGGCATATATGTCGACATGTGCCACCTAGGTATATCGATATATATAGTAGAATATGAGGAATGTTTTCAAACTTTTAAACTTCCCTCTCTTTGCAGTAAATTCCAAATTTGTAAAGCCATTCTTTTACCTGTCACATGACAATTCAACTTCTATTTATTCACTCCTTACCTCATCTTCTACACACACATTTTATTTCAAAATCAAATATATTCTTCACTCTCTTTACTCGAAAACAAACCAAAAATGTCTTCCTTAAGACAACCCTTTTCATCTAAAGCTATTAAGCTTACTAAAACAATCAGAAGTCAACTTTTCAATGATCAAGAGTCCATTGAAACATATATTGAGTATGCTACTCATGGCAGAGTATTTTCAGGAAGGTTTACAAATTTTAATGATTTTATTCTTATGGTTTACAAGATCATGCTTTAGAAAATGATATTATTGGTCTAACTGATTTATCTTAAAATGATTTTGAATGTTATCCCGATTTGGTTAAAATGTTTTATGCTAATTTGAATTGAAAGTTTTACCAAGGAGAAGAAGGTCAAATTTAAAGTAGTGTCAAAGATACTACTATTGTTTTCGATTGTGAAATTCTTAGCCAAATTCTTGGTTGTAAAAGTAGTGGAAACGACCTCTCCTCTTTTGAAACAGATTATGGTAATATAGAAGTAATGCATGACTTGTTTTCAAATGATGAAGAGTATGTTATAAAGGAAAAAAATCTTAGGCCAAAAGCAAGATTAATGAGTCTTATTTTACAATAAAGTATTACATCTAGGACGGGCAATTACAATAACTCCACAAATTTTCAAATTTCCTTTTGTTATTTCTGAAAAATATGATATCAATTGGGGTTAAGTGATTTGGGATGACTTTGTTCAAAAGAAAATTTCTAGACATGAAAAAACACTTTATCATGGTGTGTAACTCATTAGAATTTTCAACTATTCGTATTGATTTAAGAGTTGAAATTTTTTTTCCTCATAAAATTTTCGACAAAACAAACCTCTCTCTCATGCACATCCCTTCTAATTTGAACCCTATGAGTCTCTTACCAAAAAAGAAGAGTGATTAGCAAGAGAGGAAGAACAAGAAAATCTTCAAGTAGAAGAAAGTGAAGATATGGAAATAGACGAGGAGGAAAACTAGAAGAAGAAGAGGAGGAGGAAATGGATACATCTCTTGAAAGCTATGAGAAACCATCTTGATATTCAAACAAAGAGATACTTAGGAATCAAGATAAGCTTCTTAATAATCGAAAGAAGCTTAAGTGCTCCTTTAGTAAGAAGGTCACTAGCCTCTCAAAAAAAGTCAACAAACACTTTAGGAAGATAATGAGAAAGCTTGGTGGAAATTCTTCAACTTCATCATCATCATTTTAGATCTATTTAGCTGTCTTTGTATTTTCTAGTTTTTGCTTATGTTATTTTCATGTAATTTTCATTATATTTATGTATCTCTCTATCTTATTTATGAAATTTGCTTAGAGACTTCATTTATTTTGTTAAATATGTTATTTTGTTTTTTGGAATCATAAAACTAAAACAAAATAAAATACAAACAAAAATTAAAATAAAAACATGCAAATTTCTGCATGTATATCGACATAGTTTTCCTATGTATGTCGACATACCTTGTTTTTTTTCTATAATTTCAAATAAATAGTTATTTTTTGGAGGAATTAGTTACTAGTCCGACTTTTCACTTTTATAAAATGATTTTTTTCTAAAAAACTCAGAAAACAACTCATCTTCTTATCCTATTCCTTTCTACACATTTCTTTTCATAAAAAAGAATTCAAACATCAATTCTTCAAAACAAAAACTAAGTGATAATCTAGAAGAGACTCTTCAATCATTCATGAATGCTTTTTGCTTCATTCTGCACAATCAACGACACTTGGAGTTGAGTCCAATAATGATTAAAGAACAGGAAAAAAAATCTATTCTCTTCGACGTTTTATTTCTAGTTTCGCCGAAGAAGTTCAAAGCAAAGCCTCAGAATGCTTGAACTCTAAAGAGAAAGTGGATAATGAAGACTGGGAAGTTATTAACACCGATCCTATCTTTGGATTTGAAGGATGGGTTGAAGTTCCCAAGAAAATCTAGGTTTTAGTTTGTAATTTTAATTTGTATTTATAATATGTTTTCATATACATTTTAGTCTGCAAAATTAGCCATGGTTATTATCTATATGTAATTAATTGTATAAAATGTGTATGAATTGTGTCGTATGGTTAAAACATATGTAATTATAATTGTGTACATATATAGTTATTTCTCAGAAATTTTATAGTTAATATTGATTTTGATTCCATACAACATTATCACATTTCATAGTATTTAATATATGTCATATTTATAGGGAGTTTATTTTTCTTTGCTCATTTTTGTTGATGGAAAAGGGGGAGAAAAATATAAAATATAATATATGCATATAATAAGGGGGAGTTATTCAAAATAGGGGGAGTTAACCAATTTAAGGGGAGTTGCATTATATTTTATAATAAGTATATTTACATAGTTGTCATCATCAAAAAGAGGGAGATTGATAATACCACATATATTGATTTTGATGGACATATAAATATAGGTGCTAATGTTTTCCCAAGTTGTATAGAATATTTTACAGGATATTATACAAGTTTATATAGGTACAGGATAATCGAGTTTGAAGACTGATCAATAAAAAAACTAGAGGTCAAGGTTCAAAGATGATAAAGATATTTGAAGACTCATGAGTTTAAAAACATGAAGAGTTTAAGACTGTAGTTTATAGTTAACATATATCAGATTAATTTGTTAAAGTCCATAAATAGCAATTTTCTTTTCTTTGCATACTCTCTTATCAAAGTATTTATTTATTTATCAAAATATTTATTTTATTTAAAAAATATATTTCTACAAATATTTTATAATATTTTTATATTATAGTATTTAAATACTATTTTTAAAAGATTTTACAAAATATTTGAATTTTATAACACTTTAAATGTATTATTGTTTTTCAAAATAACAAGGGTATGTCGACATACCCTAGCTATGTATGTCGATATATGTACCATTAAAGCGTGCCTTTTGAATTTTTGAATAATTGTGCTTTTTGGTTACATCTCTTCATGAATAGACACGTCCCTTCAAACACTATATAGAGGGTACTGGAAAATGAATTTTAAGAACAACTTTCTCTATATTCTTCTTACTATAAATTCTCGTTACATATTTCACAAAATCCACTTTCTCTACTCTTAAAATTTACTCAAATTCAATATCTACTTTACTATATTCATTCTCTACAATCCACTCACTGATTTGAAAGTATTCTCTCATCAATTCAAGGTTCAAGGTGCTATCGAAGGGCTATAGGATATTCTATATCCAAAGTACAACTATTTGTATTTGGAATCAACAACTCTTTACTACTATTTGTATGGGTGTACTTATTGCCCGTTCAAATCAAGTGAGTGCGCTTATTGCTCGTTCAAATCAAGTGAGTGTGCTTGTTGCCCATTTAAATCAAATGGGTGATCCTGTTGTCCGATTAAATCAAGAGAGTCTACCCTGAGCTTGGAAAGTTTGTATAGTGTTTCTTCTTGCCTTGAAATCAAGATTGTATTTTGGTTTGCTTGTTATCTGATTAAGGTAGACGTTGGAAAGGAAATTTGTACAAACATTGTACAGGACTGGATGTTGGGTTGGTTAATCCATACCAGTATAAAACTCCTAATGTCATCTCTCTAACTTATACTTTATTTTTACTACATACATACATACATACATACATACATACATACATATATATATATATGACTGCCTATTAATATATATATATATCTGTGTTGATTATTTATTTTTGAATTTAAATCTTAAAATAATTTAGAAAAGTTCTATATAAATTATAAAACACTATTCACCCCCGTCTAGTGTTAAATTAGCCTTAAGATCCATTCATATTAGTATAATTTATACTATACCATTTCCCATAGAAAGGTCCAAGAGAAGCTCGTAAGCCACCAATGACTCGAGCACATATTCATATTAACCCTCGAGCCTAAGATAGGATCCACCATCTGATTCGTTTGATTTTTGGCTTCGACGACAGCCTTATTTATCAGTTTTTCAAAATGATTTTCAAGGAGATCATATTTCTTATGAAACCATTCTTTCCTATATTGTTTAAAGAGAAACACTCTTCCATCGCTAAGCTAGACCATAAAGTCCTCTGAGCTTGCATTAGAAGTTAAAAATGAACTCCCTTCAGTTCGCTTTGATTTTTGAACGGGGTTATGGCCTTGTGTAACAACCATAATTTTATGAGAACGAGGAAGTTTAAACAAGCTCATACCTCAACCTCTTCCTCTTCCTTGAGAAGAGGGATGTATCCATTGTAACCGCTTGAAGATTCTCTTTATTTTGAATCGTCTTAAGCTTAATGTTCGAAAGCTCTTTGTTAGCTTTATCCAATCGTTGTTTGACGTCGGATATTGAATCAAACAAATCTGACACTAATTTCTTTGAGGCCCTATCCATAAGAGTAACCGCTTCCAGAATAGACTTAGGGCATTTCTCTAAGTTTTCCACCTTTAATTTAAGTGCCTCATTTTCGGTAGCAATTCCCAAAGCAACTGTAACAACCAGCACCCTAGTGGGCCCAAATTTTCGCTAAATCGAAAATCCAAGTCCACCAAAGTACGGATCACTGGTTTGGTATCCTGCAAATAAAAAAATGAATGCATATCAGAGCACTAACGATATAACTTACAGTGGAATAATAAAATATAATAAATCACATAGTCAGTGACCAAAATTTGACACTTTCAGTGTCTACTGTCCTTCTCATTGTAGAGCATAGATAAGGAACATGACCTTTCACTATTCCTGCCTTGTACGAGTACCCGTCCATCTAAGCTATCCTGTAGGTTGTAATGAGGAGAGGGTTAGAATAATGTTCTGGTGATTGGTAAATTATACACTTTATACATAACACTAGCTTATGTCGATTGTCTTCCATTTCATGTTCTGTCTTTTAGTTTTACTTAGTCGCTTCGACTTCACATATGCGTATGATACATCCCATCTACCCATAGTAGATTATAACTATGTACATATATATAAATATAAGTACCATGATCCCACGTTGGACCTAGATACTATCCCCACTAGTATCTCTATATCAGCACCCTATAAGGATCCATCATCCTTTCCGTATCAGGATCGCATCGCCGCACATACTGAGGAACTTCCATAGTGCCTAATAATGGTTTTACAATAATTTAGCCATACTCTAACTTGCATTTTTAGGGATTTTCTTATCTGCTTCCCAGTTGTAGACTCAGCTCTATGAACTATAAATATGGTGGATTCAGTCCCACCGGCCGTGGACTCAACTCCATGGACCACCCCATGGACGATTTGATAGATCTCCTTAATAGGATTAACTAGCCTTGCCTCCTAACATACAAACTAAAAAACAACGCAGCGATGCATGCCCCAATGTGGTTCGTACACTAGTAGGTAGTGTAGCCCGTTAGGTGTAACTATCATCTTTATCATTGACCGCTAAGGACTGTTGACGTTCTTGACTTATTTACAACTCTACTCCTTTATTTGGTGCCAACACATGCTGAAATAGTGTCGTTCGTCCTCATCATCCGATTTAGATTGCCTATTGCAATCAAGGCAATACCCAACTTCCTATTATTGAAGTAGACTCCTCTATCTATTGGGGTATTCCTTTATCTATACGCAAGCGTATACTCTTTACGGGTTCTATGGTTAGATATGTCTTACATCAGTATAATGTGCACACAACTTCTGGTAGTCCCTTGCGATAGGAAGATTTCTATTGTTTAACACTAACGACATCGCACTCCAATCCATACTAATGACTAATTTCATTCTATTCATACAATTATTTATTAGCTTCAATAGTTCACACCCATCATAAACGCATACTTGAGGCTACATATATGTAATATATATATATATATATATATGTATATAAATATCTTTTTTAATCATTTTGCCTTTACAATTTACTATTGACCATATATCCTTACTTCGTTATGCATTTATATCTTGCTTACTTTAGGGTTGTTGACTGCTTTCTTTTTAAAAGATTTATAATGTCTTTTCTACCCCGTTACCCTTTTTCACCATTTTATATTTCTATTCTCCTTTTACTCTTTTATTTTTTCTTGCCTATGCTTACATTTCTTTTTATTTAATTCGCACCTTTATTGATATTTCATGTCTTTTCTTTTAGAATGTTCTTATCATGTTTATATCTCTTTATTTAACACTTTGGGATCTTTTGCACTTTTATGCATTGGAATTACATCTATGCCATGAAAATGTTAACACTGTAAATTTCTATATGTTATCCAAAAGGAAAGTTTGTGTGGTGTTTGGAATTACAAGGAATTATCTTTTCGTAGTTATTGAAATATAGTACAAAATACGATATTTTATACATCTCTTTCTATTTAGGTGCATCCTAGTCATTTCAAACCGTGCACTTTTATTTATTTTAGACTTGATAATGTATAGAAATTCACGTTGCAACATACAAAATTCCAACAAATTAAAATACTGCTTAAACCCCTAAAATCTTACTGCGATTTCTTATTTTACATTCTAATTTTTCAATATCCATTTTAAATAACAAATCTGGAATCACTATATTGTTTATAAGTTAACGGTCTTTTATTATTCAATAATAAATTTAGGGATTGTAATACCTAAATATTTTCTAGATTTACATTCATATAACATATAGATATATGAAATTAAAAATTACAAAATATGTAGGCAGAGTTTATAATTTCATTGCATGTGTATAGGTTTAGCCTATAACTCCAATTTACGTTTCAGGCATATAGGAATAGATCTACAATGATATAAATCTAATAATTTACAAAATTATATAGTTATTCTCACTTACTTTTAGTTTTTCAAATCTCCAAATCTAATCCCTGTTATTCCACTTTGACTCCCTTTTTTCATATTTGGATTCATACACCGCAAGTATACATAGATTTATCAAAGATCTAGATTAGAAAAGAGATTTGGATTTAATTTGTATTTAAGATCCGAATTTACAATTTACCTCAGCTTTGACGATTTGATTTGACCCTTTCCCCCTTCTTTATCACCTTCTACAATTCTCCAATTGTATGTATACATATAACTAGAACTAATTTAAGAATTTAGAAATTTATGCAGAAGAGAAAGTGGCAAAGCTTTCACGTCCATTAGAAAATATGAGTTTGGAAGTGGGGGTCTAGGTTTATATTTATAGGGTTTTAAATCAATGCAAGGCGTTCGATTAAACTATTTTAAATCCGGGTCGTTTGGCTAAAGATTTACTGTCAATTCAACACTGACAGCGGCCGACCGTATAAGCCTTGGGTCGATCGCTACCAGTTGACCTGGGGACATATTAGGTTAACCATTCTTATTGTTTTACGGTGAATTGTTCTGCTATGTTGATTCATTTGGTTTTATTCCTTGTTTAACCAATTCTTATAATTTGTTTCCTTTTACACTTTACTTAACGTCTAAGCTACCATTAAGTTTAACTGTTTGAATTAACGTTAGTTAATTATTATTTTTTTCCTTAATTATATATATATATAATTATTTCTGATTTTGAAACTTCAAACGTCAATAACTTTTTCATTTGAACTCTGATCAGAAAACTTTATATATGAAAATTGATCAGAAAATTGCCACGAATCTAATAATGTAAATAGCCAAATTCAGATGTTTTTAAAAATTCTATTCTTCATCACTATTATTCATTCATTAAATTTCTTTAATTAATTATCGTAATATCATGGGTGGTTACAACATCATCGTTCAAAGCTAACTTAGATTGAAAGAATTCTACCCAACCCTTCACCGCAGTAAGTTCCATGTTGAGCACTTACACTTCGACAACTTTGTCATCATAAGCCTTTTGAATAGAGTCACAATCTTGTTTACTGCTTAAAATATTTAAGCATAACATCTTCTGAAATAATTGAATAAAATATAAAGTCGAAGAAATAAAATTTCATTTCACCATAAAAGATACAAATGATGGAAGAAAAAGAAACATACATAATTCAAAAGATCCTAAGTACTAAATTTCTCCTTTCGACTTAACGTAATCTTAAGACCCCTAGACCGAATGTCGACTAAATTTCCTAGGGTCTAGCCATATTAGAAAAAGAAACAATCTTCCCACCCAACCTTTAGTATTGAAATTTCTAAGGGTGAAGAACCCCAAATTCTAGCTTAGGAGCAACTCTTGGAACATGTTGAGAAACATTTTTCGAAATGGATTCACTTTCAGCTAATTTTCCTTCGATGATAGCCAAAGGAGAGGGTGATGCTTTTAAACCCTAGAACAACCTTCTGGGTGACATTTAGCTCCCAACTATATAATCTACAAGTAATTCAAACCTTTTATATTTCAAAACCCTATCTCTCGGATGCTGCTTTGTTAACTTCAAAAACTCGTGAAAAACCTCTTTTCGGTCTTGAATGAGAACCTAAGCCAATCAATCAAATTTAAAATACGACTAGTTAGTCTAAAGCCCTTATGCTTAAGAGACTTGATAGGTTTAACACAATACTTATCATGAGAATATTTTACTCCTTCGAGACAATTAGCCAAACTACTGTTGCATATTCTACTAGCATGAAGATGATTTTTAACAGTACCGATAGTTTCAATAACTGATAATTTTTTGTCTTACAACGATTCCATAAAAATTTGTAAGGTGAGATAGAAGCGGAACTCACCTTCATTGGTTAGTCTAAAAAAATACATTTCAAATCATAGAATGAAAACAAAACGTTATCAATAAAAGTAAAATCATTCAAGTCATCCACACATCAAAAGATAAAATGTCATGGTACATAATAAAATAATTACTATTCATGAATTCAAGATAGTTCATCATTAATTTGGTTAGTATTATCAAGAGAAGAAACATCATTGTCTACCTTATGATGATTTCTCTTGGCCTTGGCCTCCTTGTACTGTTGGCCGAAGCTTGTCTATATCACTAAAGCATTCACCTTAAGGAAATCAAAGAAAAACGAGTGACCTTTTTTTGGCTATCGGCATAAGCTTCAAAAAGTAATTCAAAGGCCTTTAAGCCAGCCATTTTCTCGACTTTTTCTAGGTCAAAAGATCTTCAATATCTCTCTTAGCCTCGACCAATTCAACATCCGTTTGAACTAAAAATGGTACAAGCACCCAATAGATTAAGTAGAGAATAAAAAGTAAAAAAAATGAAAAAAATAGAAAAGAGCACACAACAGTTTATAGTCATTCGGCTAATCTTGGCCTACTTCCACTTAATGAATTTTATTGCTCATATTTTGACTTGGAGGTGGAAGTTCTCACGGGTCGGTACAACTCCGATAGAGATTACAGGAAATTAGAGAAAGGAGAGTAAGAGCCCAAAGATCCTAAAATATGAGCCCTACCCCTCTATTTATAGAGGTAGGAAGCCTAAAATCTCGTCCATAAGATCTTCACATAGTTTTCCATGCCTTAGACCATTTCTCCACTAAAGTAGAAGGCCACCTCTTTAACTTATATGGGTCGATATGGCTCTAAGGGCTTTGATCGATACGACTCCAAGGAGTTGGGTCGGTACGACTCCATAAGATTACCAATCTGGTCATCTTGAACTCTTTCCTTTGGCTCGTCTTGTGGTTAGCTTCGTGATTCCATAGTTGTTTGCACCAACGTTAGCTTGTTTTGGAGTCCGAATGATGGATTCGTGGAAGAACAGCGTTGCTGATTCAAGAGCTCGTAGAGATCGATAGAGAATTGCATTGGATTAAAGAAACAACACTTGGAATAGGCTTCCAGTATCAAATAGGATAGGTAGGCATATGTTGAGATTGTTTGGGTGAGGTTGGCTAGATCGGTACCGACCCATGGTGTTGGATCGGTACCGATCCAACACATTTTGGATTTTCAGGTGTTGGACTTTTGTGGTGGACTCGTGTTTTGTTGTGACCTTGGTTGTACTTGAGTTTTGGACTTCGCGGTCATTTCTCCAGGCGTCTTGCCTTGATAACTTCGAAGTTTGATTTGTCAAATTCGTCTACATACTGCCTGGTCAAAAGGCGGGATACCACTTTCTCCTCAAAGCATGCCTTGCGAATGGAAGGTGTACTTTGCTCAAAAACAAATGTTGGTGTCGATGAGATGTTAGTAGTTGAATTTCCTGGTTATCAACCGATCAAGCCATTGCGAATCATCATGTTCCTTTAGATTCTCTTGTTAATTACGAGTCATTCCAAACCCATCATAGCCTAAGACTCTAGACTCCGCCTAAGTGTTGTCTATACATCATCACAATTCCGATTTCATTTGGATTTATTACATCACATATCAAAACCGTCCCATGTTCATCCTGCATTTTTCAATTCTATTCTAATTACAAGGCATTCAAATCCTTTTATCAAAATCAAATCTATTTTCATTCTTAGGTTCAATCTTCTCGGATCGTTTTATATTCAGTTTAATGCACGATCTCTTTGGATCAGTAATCAAATTCATGGCCGTTCAGTACCGATAGTTAGATTCACGATCACTCCGGATCGTCAATCAAATTCATGGTCGTGCCGTTCATGATCGATTGTTAAATTCGTGACCTCTTCGAATCGTTAATCAAATTCATGGCGGTTCAGGGTCGATAGTTAAATCTGCAATCTCTTCGAATTGTTAATCAAACTTATAGCTGTTCAGGGCCGATAATCAAATTCATGGCCGTTCGGGACCGATAATCAAATCCGCGATCTCTTTGGATTGTTTCTTCAAATCCATGGTCTCTTTGGACCCTTGTTGAGCCTTATCCGCTCGCTCTCCGGTGAGAGGACTCAATGACAAGCAAGTCCATCCGATCACACTTCGACAAGGTGACTTACTTCTTTCACTTTGATCCCGTCTTTCGAAACACGACTTAAAGTGATTAATATCGTACAAGTCCAACCGCTCATGCTATGGAGATGGGACTTACACCTTGCTATTATGTCCTATCTCTTTGGACGGGACTTTAAAGAGACTAATATCGGTCATCACATTCAATGTGGATTATAAAATCCTAATCAACTCTAGGTGGTCATCAATCTCCATTGGTCTTTCCTAATCAGTTTTGGTCATCACTCATGGAGTCTAAGGTAGGGCATCTTGTAGATATCCAATCCCATTAAGGTCACCTTCAAACTTCCAACTCAGAGCGTGCCTAAGGACTACTTGGGATCCTGTACATGTGTAAGCGACTTAAGGTGGTATTGTAGCATTTATTGAGAACCAAAGGAGAGAATTCGAACCTGACCCTAAGCCGTCCCAAACTTGGAGTTATCATCCAATTGAGGTCCTTGATTCATAACTTCATCCGTTCCTACCGGGAAATTCTGACACATACTCCTCTGACAGCACATTCGTATTCCGATTCAATTTCATACACTCTGCATCATCTCCAGGACACGTATCATTCCTTCCTAGGCCAGGACGACCCATGCCCTCGACCCATTGTGGGTTGGTACTGACCTGTGCCTGTAGTTTGGTACTGACCCGTATGTTTTGCTCGGGGTTTATCCTGGGTCGTCCTACTCCACTTCCAACTACCTACGCTTCGGCTTTTGGTCTTTGATTCTTATTTGCAGCAACTACGGCTATTCACATCTGTCTCATTCTCCTAAAGAAATTCTCCATCATCTCTTCCTGGCGAGCAATCTTCCTTTCCTGCAATCCGTTTATTATAGTTTCCACCTCGTCCCTGGTTCTGTAGATTGTTTGGCGTTAGCTCCCAAGGATGCCTTTTTGACTGCCCCCCTTGTTGATTTCCTCCAATAACAGCCCTTCTAGTTAATTGTCTAGTCATTATAAATATTTTTCAAATCCCAAATCAATGAATTTGTCACATCCCCTATCTTGAGGCCTGAAGCTAAGCGCTACAGAAGCTGCAGTCATCCATAGTATTAACTTCCGGTAACAAAATACGGTAATGTAAATGGTATCCTTAATATCAGAAGCACATGAATATGAAATAAAAATCAACACAGATTTAAAAAATACTTTTCTGATTACATTTCAAATCAATATTTCATATTCAGATACATAATCCCAAAACAATTCCTAAGTTTTGATCAGATATAATTATTACATATTATGCCAAGAGCGACATATGAAGATGCCCCCTTGGATGATTAGAGTACCAAATAGACATATTAGTCATAATACATAACAGCGGAAATAAAACTAAATATCTCCTAACTTTTCCTCCTGCACGTCTTCGAAAGCTTACTCGTCCAACCTACTAAACCTATAAAACCTTAACTCTCAATCTACTCAAATTAATTTTGAGCACCCGAGAGTTTAAGGGGAAATCATAAACTTCTAGTCAGACATAAAGCCTGGTGTGAATAATACTATTACATCTCGGTTTTTTGATATTAAGTGAGACCACGCTGCTTAGCGGAACGGGTTTCCCCTCACTAATATCCCTTTAAAAACATATCTTTTTGCAAATCAGAATCCTACAATCAAACTGATTAAAGCAATAATAGCAATATCATATATGCACATAAATTAGGTAATCAATGGACTATCTGTCCGAACAATGTAGTTTTGTTTGGCTAACTACTAACTATTGGCTGACTCGGGCCTACCAGACAAAATAAATAATCTAACTTCTGTTAGACACACTCCTGGATGGTCTGTCCTTAACTTACTTCTCCTAGGGTCAACTGATCCTAATGGTTTTGTGGGCTCACCAATAACCTATCTTTCTCTGTATATTCCTTTCTATGTGTAACATCATTTTAGTCTTACCTGTAGCTCTACACACTGGATTTTTGGACTGATATTAGCTAGGGGCTATAGCTAAAGTATATGGCATGACCCTATACCAGTCCCATCTGGTATTCTAATATCTGAGTCATTTACTTAGGGTTACCTACCCATCAAATTTTGCTTGAAAACATTTCTTTCAAATTGATTTAAGCCTTTAAATCATACTTAAACAAGTAAAGTATACTTTTTGCTTTACTCAAATATCTTTGCCATGATATATGCTTTACACAAACAATGTTAATGAAAACCTAAACCAAAAGGGTTATCTATCCCTTTAAAACAAGTTAAATCCCTTCTTTAAATTATAAAACATTAGGTTTTAAATCCAAGATATCACCTTCGAAACCCTTATTTAAAAACTTTAAACAGCCCCATTCGAATCCATTGAAAGTACCCCTTTCGAAATAGGTTAACTACTTTACCTTGAAACACTAGGCTGAAAAGCCAATACATAACTTTCGAAACTTTAAAAATAGACCTTTCGAAATCATTGAAGGTGTCCCTTCGAAAGCTTTATAAAACCTTAGGCATCCTCTTTTCAAAACACTTTAAACTAGCCTTTTGAAAGCGTTGGAAATCTTCCATTCAAATACTAAGAGTGGACCTTTCAAAAAAATTGGGGAATCTCCCCTTCGAAACCTTCATTTCATGCCTTTCGAAAGCATTAAATCCTTTTCTCAAAACAAACCTTTCGAAAGCATTGGGTTCAAGTAAAAGTTTGTGGAACATAGCTTCGAAACTATTTAAAACTATGTCTTTCGAAACCTTTGGTTTAACTTTCAGTATATCTAAGGGTCTTAAAAGAACTGGGTCGAAAGCATTATTCCTAAGTAAAATAAAGAGGGTGATTTCGAAATTTACCCTTTCGAAAGCATGAAGAAGCGACTTCAAAGTTTAAGGCAAAAGAACCCTTTCGAAGGCATTGATTCGAAAGGTTGAATGCGACAGTAGGGTTTTCGACCCCTTCGAAAGCTTGTTTTAAAAACAAAAGGCGGCAACCTATTCAAAAGCCTTTTCTTTATATAAATAGAAACAAGTTGGTTAAGTCGAAAGCAAACTCCAACCCCTTCGAAAGCCTTATTTGTAATCAAAATAGTTCCAAGTTTAAAAGAGCTACTTCTACCCCTTCAAAAGTATGTTTCGACTCTATTCCTTTCGCCTAACTCCAATCCACTACATACCAAGGCATTGATACCATGTGTATTGGTTTTGACTTGGTTGAAGGCGGATGTATGGTGTCGAAAGATGGCTGCTATAAGTGGCGAAGCTGTAACCCTTTACAAATCTGATTTTTTACTTTTAAAGGTAATATCTTTCCAACTAACTTGCCTTATTTTTCAAGCTATAATTGGTTGCCAATTCTTTTACAAAAATCTTTTCTAAAGTGCTGCCGAATTCAGTAATTATCAATTTTGAAACATTTAACAAATTGCCCCCTCTCCTTTTCTAAACATATAAAACATTTAAGTTCCATACCCTAAATAATTTTATATCTTTAATAAAATACTTAGGAAAATTCTCCAAAAGTTCCCATAAATCACTTTTAATATGTTTTCTATGCTATTTAAATTTCTGACCCAAAGCTAACATATAATAGCCAAAAATAATATAAAACCAATTTAACCATTTTCTTTACTGGAAAATTCATAATAAATCCACAACCACTTAGAAAATTATGAAACTTGAAACCCATCTCTAAAATAATGTTTTCGACCTTATATAAAAAACGCAAGCCATTTGGATGTCATTTAATAGGTTTTTCAAATCAAATCTTATCATAAAATCTATATGAAACAACATAAATCATTAACAAGCATATATATGCATTTAAACAATGAAAACATGGCATTTTTCTTGCAAAATAAATTCTGATCTTATCTAGAAACCGAAAGCAGTAAAAATGAGATGTAATCTATTATTACCTTAGCTTGTTGTTAAGGAGTTTGAGATTTGCCCTTGAATTGATTTAATTAAGCTTCCTTCTTCAATTCTTGCTTATCTTCCTTTTTTTCTTCTAATGGTGGCCGGCTTCTCTATATTTAGTTTTGTAACAACCCGAAATTTAAGCTATAGTTATTAATTAACGAATTAATTAAATAATAAAATAACTTTGTGAAATTATCAGAATTGGACCACAGGAGTTGCACCATTGTGTCCGTGGTAATTTTCCGATCAATTTCCATATATAGATTGTTAAAATTGGAGCTAGAACGAAGAAGTTACGGAATAAAGAAAAAACGAGAATATATATATATATATATATATATATATATGCAAGGTTGACCCTAGGGTCGATCCTCACCATGGCTAGGTCGATCTATAGGTCGACCCTAGCAAGTGGTAGGTCGACACCCAGGTCGACCCGCGTGCATTCATTTGCCGGCTTCGTGCAGTTCGATTTCAACACGTCATTTTGCTATTTTTACTCCATCCCGTGCGTCCATGCTTCCATCCGACGATTCCCATCGAGCCTATGACGTGGTTGCACCAGATTTAATCTCCAAATCCAACGGTCTGAGATCCACAAGTGACACTATAAATAAGGCTCTAGGCCTAACTATTTTTCTCATTCAGATTTTCTCCATCTAGGTTCATTGCCTGAGGCTGGACCCTAAAAGGAATATTTTTCCGAGGAGTAGGTCTTTTTAATTAAAATATTTTATACCCCTCAAGTGGATCCGGGAAGGCCAAAGGAAAGAGCTAAGGACCACATGTGAGTGTTTAAGTAATTATTTTAGATTTTTAAGTAATTTAAAATAATAGGGTTTCCAATGGTTTTAGTTTTTCTACAATTTTGGGATAACCTTTATGCAAGTTTATTTATAGTTTAATTTTAAGTAAATTTTAGACTTGTTTTCCAGTCTATTTTCTTTTAGCTATTCTATTCAGTTATTTGCAATTATTTACTGTTAATTATAGCTTTCCCAATTATTTACAGTTATTTACGGTATTTACAGTTATTTACGTTTTATTTACATCTATTCTACGTTGGGATTTATTTTGTAAATGTTGGTTTCTTTTTATTCCCTTTTACGCGAATAAAACAAATAAAAGAGAATAATTCGCTAATATGGACTAAAATATAAGAACACTAAATTTACAAAAATTGGATGTAAAATAAGAAGAACTGTAATAAATTGGACATAGACCGAAATAGGCAAATTTAAGACATTTGCAAACATAGTTATAACATGTAATTATAATTAAAAAGAGAAAATAGTATAATAGCAGAAGTAGCTTATTTTTAAACTTAGGCCTTGGGTTAAGTAAATAAGAAAAGTTATAATACACAGGTTATAATTAGAGACAAAACAGAAAAGGCTTATTTTAAAGACTTATACTACGTTAATAAGCAAAGATAGAAGTAGGACCCGTACCGGCAGCATTTCCCTTAGGACACGCTTATGCTGTTTAGGGTAGATAAGTGGTCAATAATTAGAAGTTCAAATCAGGGGATTTGGACAAGGAGTGCAACTAGATTTTGTTTGTTAGGACCCGTATCGGCAGCATTCCCCTTCAGTCAGGAACTGGTGGTCTCACAACACACGGAGGTGAGGCTGGGCATGCTTATGCTGTTTAGGGTAGGTAAGAGATCAAAAGAGGGAGCAACAGATAGTGCGGGCCGAATGGTGGCCGAGCGTGCGGCCTCGGTGCAGGGATATAAGTCGCTATTGAGTTCCAAGTGCTAAACATGCGTCTTTTACTGTGGGACCCACAGGATGGGACTAGCCCGCAGTAGGTACAACAGAGATAGAAGGCCGATCAAAGGGTAGAATTAGCACTTCAGCCTAATTAAAGTAGGATTGGGATTTCAGCCTAATCAAAGCAGTTTTAGAAAAGTGCAAACAATCCTATCGAACTATCTAAGCAAAGCAAACAGTTAAATCGTATTTTATTCCAGCTTTATCTTTTCCTCTATTTCCTTTTATACTAGAACTGTTGCAAAGCCTATTATCTTTACCTTGCTTAAGAATACTAGCAATTACTTTCATTCACCAGACTTTTAGTCTGACCCACTCCTCTATTTCCACTTTTCCCCCATAGGCCAGCAGAGGCACAGACAATAGATTTTGGATTTTCTTGGAGATTCAGCTGCGGAGTTTTTCTTCATGTATTCTTCTTCTTCTTTTCAGTTTTATTTTCATGTACTGGCACTTGTTGAGAGGGATGGTTTTAGGTATGTACTCTGATATTGTGACTAAGATGATGTTTTCCATAAGACATATGTATTTGGTATTTTGGGACTTATTTTGGTTATGACTTATTTTATGAAGTTTTATTTTTAATAAGTTATTGTTTTTAAATGTTTCCTTTGTTTTATTTATTTTGTCTTGTGAATCTTAGTCTCTGTAAGTTTTTAGCTATACCTAAAACGCACCATATTCTTTAGTTTGCCCTTTTTGGGTATATTAAGGGGTGTGGGGTGTTTCAAGTTTTGTTTGTGAATGTTGTAAATGAAAATGTAACAAGGGTTTAGGGTATAAGAAAATAATTTATTCCTATTTTGCCCTTAGCTTATTACCCTTACTTGTTTCATTTTAATTCTCTTTGGATTATAGGTTAATTAAGGCCCGCCTACCTTAAATTATTCAAATCTCAATCCCTTAACCACTTTAATCTTTACATTATTCTATTTAATTTATCTAATTAAATCTCCTGAATAATGTTATTTAAAATTAAGGGTGTTACGGACTCCCCTCCTTAAAGAATTTCATCCTCGAAATTATGATATGGTACTCATAACAGTCAATCATAAAGGTAAAACATACCATGAAACAAGTCAGGATAAGTATCTCTAATCCTGCTCTCAGTTTCCCATGTGCAGTCTCTCTCATCGTCACCCCACTAGACTTTGACTAATCTGACTGTCTTGTTCCTTAGTCTCTTCTCATTTCTCGCGACTATACGAACTGGCTTTCTAACTATAATCAAATTCGATTGCACTACTAAGTCATCTAACACAGTCGGTGCTATAGTAGTCTCTGGATCTTGAATGCACTTCCCTAGATGAGATATATGAAAAACATTGTGGACTCCTGCCAAACTACTTGATAACTCCACTCTATATGCAAGTTTCCCTATCCTTTCTATAATAGGAAATGGTCCAATGAATCTTGTAACAACCCGTATATTAGGACCATTTAAATTGACAATAATCCACACATGTCAACTTAAATAATACAAAACACGAATCATTATGGGATTATAAATACATAAATGTAAATGAGAATCAATACAACATCACAGACACAGAACAGTCACAGAATAATGCAGCGGAAAATACATCGTCATAATAGCAGTTCATGAAGCCACTACATAATATACAACAATGTCTTAACATCAAGTGACTAATACAAAAAATGTCCAACAGACTAGGACATCAATACAGGAATAGAAATAGACTGATAAAGATAAATGCTAAGCCTTCAGCATCTTCAACCAACCTTGATCAGCAAACTGGATAGCTTCAGACTAACTCGAGCATATACAAAAGAAACAATCGAGTCAGGACTCAAAATCTTATACAATAAAATCAAGTGCAAGGGAATAGTTCATAACTTAAAGATGGATAAAATAACATCTCTAAGGATCCGATAAACTATCTATATATACAATAGAATACGATAGATAGATAATGTCTAATCAGTAAAGTACGATATTAAAATAGTGTTAAGGCGTTACCATAATCCCCTTAACACATTTTATTCCCAAGAGCATATACAAGACCGTAGTTTCCCCAAAACCGAAAGTCACCAGAGGGCAATCCATATACTAAAGGTACAAACCAAAACGTAGTGGTCGTGAATAGGATAATCAGTATGACAAGGTACATGAGGCGATAGCAACTAGGATACTAGTAGTTGCGTGATCCGGACTGATGTTGAGCATAGCAGCTACTACCTCAACACCGCGAAACAACACTCCCAATCAAGGGGTGCACCCAAATCGAATCACAAAAGTAATAGATATGGTATCGAAGAAGTGCGTCCGCTAGAGGTGGCGAACCTCAATGGCCCGGCACGGCTCCTGTTTTAGTCATGTCAGGGGTTATCCAATATCGTTCTCTTTCTTCAGTCAACGCGTTCACCAAACCATCCACTTCGTTCTGGATCAACACTTCGCGTGTAATAGTTATTAAAGTGGTTTTCGGTATCGACAGAGAGTATGTCCATATCCGATCCCGGTCTCTTTAATAACTACGTATTTATTACCCGATGGTCATTTAAGTTAAAGTTTAAACAAATCAAAGTCCAAAAGTCAAGCTGCAAATTTGACTTCCAAAATTTGACATTTCACGATTCAATTTATTTCGGATATTAAAACCTCTTCCCAAATGCAATCTTTTAGTTCATCATTTGAGTTAACAATATAATTAAGTATTCAAATTCAATTTAATAAATCTCACTTATTAAATTTAGTTAATACTCCAATTAATTCGGTTTAATGGCAAATTTTAGTTCACATCATTAAACCAAATTCTATTCATTTCAATTCGTATTTACATTCATCGATACATTAACCATAATCATAAATTTGATTAAATCAATTTTATTAAATTAAAATCATTTTAAATTTAAACTATCACTAAATTAAATCCATAAAACTTTAGTTAGTTTCGTATTCCACTTAAGTCAAATTTTCTAAATCTCAAACTCAATTTATGTCAAGTTTCAAATCTATTTAATTAAAACCGATTTTAAATCTAAATCTAACAACCTAATAAATTTTCAAACTATTAAATTCTAACTTCCTTGTTTTTAAATCTCATTTCAAATAAATTTGCCAATTCATTTTATTCAATTAAATAGGTTTATTAATCTGTTTCAATTAAACTTCATTAATTTATTCCTTATTAATTTGTTTCGATTTAATCCATAAATCAAATCCATTAAGTTCGTTACTAAATTTCCAAACAAATTGTTAAGTTCATTCCTTAATTTCAAATAGATTTCAATTTCAAAATAATTTTTGTTGACCAATCGGGTTTCTTTTTTTTAATTGTCTATCCTAGGCCAAGTTGTTTAAGTGGGTATTTATCATTTCAACCTGATATCATTCAATATAAAACAAAGCATAGCAAAGGGAACTTGCAGTGTGATAACTGGGATGGTGTCAAAGTAAATAAACAAGCAATAGCAAACATACATAACAATTTAACAATTTATTCAAATAATCCCGAAATAATCATATTAACTCACATTTGTTATTATGCAAATTAATACAATTATTCCTAGAATCCACACTATTATTTCCTGCGGATTAAAGATTATTACATTATGATTTTTACTTGGTGTCCGTTATCAAATTTCTACATCAATCGTACATATCAATTTTAATGTCACTATTATTTACCCTAATTAACATCATATTACAGTTCAACATGTTTAATCAAATTAAACAATACATGGAGATTGAGTCATGAATAAAATATTCACCTGGCGTGGTTAGAGATTGGGCGACGAAGCACGAAGATGGATGGATAGGAGACGCTAACAAGCACGACGCAAAACGTACGCAACTGCAATCAACAAGAGGATTATTCAGCAATGGTTTTATACAAGGTATATATATATCGATTGTATATATATGTAAACCATACCGAAAATAACAAAGCTAGATAGATTCAAACAAGTTGGTTGAAGGCTAGGACCCTGAAGCGGTTGCTGGAAACACACACAGTAACACTATGAGTACAGTATATATAATATATATACTGTAACCCATATATTATATAAATAAAACAGTTTACATATACAAAGCAAGCAACAGTTTATATAAAAAAATGACAAGGTTTGTTGGAGCCTTCAACTACCCGAAGCGAGTAGTGAGCAATCAAGCGGCGGTTGGTGGCTGTGGGTCGTGGGTATGGATGCGGAATGCGGTGGTTGCGTGCACGTGTGGGGCGGAGTCCGGGTGGGTCGACGTGGCTGCATGGGATGGTGGCGCGCATGGCGCGGGTGGGTTGGAGGTGGACGACGCGGGCTAGGCTGCCGGTGGGTGGACTGGGCTGATGGGTTCGGAGGCTGCTGGTTGGGCTGGTGGTGGCAGAGGCCTGGCGGAGGGGAGTGGGACGGGCGGAGGAGGGGACTGGGGGCTGGGGACGGTGGGTGGTGGCGAAGGCGGAGGCTGGTGGTCTTGGCCTATGGCGTAGGCGAGTGGAGGCAGGTGGCGTGCGGCTGGGTGGGTACGGGGCAGGGCGGAGGAGCTGGGGCGGAGGTCTGCTGGCGGTTGGGGACTGGGCGGAGCTGGTGGCCGGGGACGGCAGGGCGGAGGGGCGGAGCTGGACGCGGGCGAAGGCATGGGGTGGTTGGCTGTTGGCGTGGAAGAAGGCGGGCAGTGGGGAGGCGGGCGGAGTTGCCGGGGCGGCGGGCTGAGTTGCCAGGCAGAGTGGGTTGCCGGGGAGTGGGCTGAGTGGCCGGGGCGAAACAGGGCGGAGGGGAGTGGGATAGGGTGGCTGCATGGGTTTTCATGTGGAGGGGGAGAGTTTTACAGAAGTTTCTTTTCAAAAAAAATAAAATAGAGAAGAAGAAGGAGGAAGGAAGTGCAGAGACGTACCAGAGAAAGTAGTGAAATGAGCTGAGTAATAAATGCGAGAGGGTTGCAGAGATATATACAGAGATGTTTAGAGTGTGCATACGTCAGTCCAATGATGATTTCAAAGTGGAGGTTGTTGGATTTCCAAGACAGCTGAATAGACTTCTTGTATTTTGAACGTTGGGAGGTTGGGTACCAGTTTGTGTGGCGTAACGGACCAGTTTGTACTCCGTTAACCAATTAATAACTTGCAACGCCGAACTCCGATTGACACAAACAAATCTACCGTTTTGATCAGCGCGGCGAGACGGACACAACGGTTTAAAGATATTGATGGGTTGACATTGTTTGCTAAGTGGTAAATCTTATTGAACTATTTTCTCGAGCGACAATTTAACTAGCAATTAAAAGCGGAATTTGACGAAACGAAATGCGCCGTCATGATCAGAATATTTTTCTTATGCAACATTGTGAAAAATATTTGAGTTCGGACGTTAGAAAATTTACACATAAAATTTAAACTAATATGTAAATTCGGCGAGCGAAATTTACTTCAATATTTTTTGACGAAATTTGGCGTACGCCTATGTCTATCTAGACGCATTCCAAATATGAAGTTTGAATAGCAACGGAAGTTTGTGAAAATTTGAAATTTCTATTACGGAGAATGCAGCAAAACACCGAAGAATAAGATCGATGGAGCTAAAGATATCCGAATTTTGAAAAACGAAAAATGACGCCTTTGTCAGAAAATGATTTAGAATTTTTATATGTAAAAATATTTAGGTTCGGAAGATAAAATTTTTCACGTTTTTTTTAAAATGAACTGATGTGCAGTAAAACGCGCACGAAATTTACTGCGGTATTTTCCGACGAAACTTTACCCATATCTACAATCATCAAGACGCAATTTAGAAACAAAGTTTGGACGTTGATTGAAATCGTATGTAAGTTTCACATTTTATATTAAAATAACGGTTCTAAAATTTTTAAAATTGGGTCGGAATTTCAGGGTCGTTACATTCTCCCCTACTCAAAACTTTTCGTCCTCGAAAAGGAACAAAGTAAAGAGTGGAAGAACAGATAATAGAGATACAATGGATTCAGAATAGATTATTGAATATAGTAATGAGTATAGAATGGAATTTACCTTCAACAAACAATTCTGGATTAGAATCTCGGATACTCTCCTCGGTTTCCCAAGTGCAATCACGATCATCGGGACTCCATTGGACTTTGACTAGGCTAACCGACTTCCTTCTAAGTTGCTTTGTATCCCTATCAACAATACGAAGTGGTCTCCTCTCTATAGTCAAATCCGGCTCAATATCAACCTCATCTAACTGAGCAATAGGGATGGTCATGGATGGATCATGTACAACCTTCCGAAGATGGGAAACGTGGAATACGTTGTGCACACCCTCAAATTTCTCCGGCAATGCAACTCTGTCGGCTAGTGTACCAATTCTCTCAGTGATAGTGAATGGTCCAACAAATCTAGGAGCGAGCTTCCCTCTACGACCAAATCGAATAACATTCTTCAAGGGTGATACCTTAAGGAATACCTTATCCCCAACATGGAATTCTAAATCTCTTCTACGCCTATCAGCATAGCTCTTCTGCCTATCCTGTGCGGTCTTCATCTTTCTTCTAATTTCATTAACCTTCTCGGATGCTTCTATAATCATGTCTGGGCCAAGAATTAATCGATCACCAGGCTCAATCCAACAAGCTGGCGATTTGCATGGTCGCCCATATAAAGCTTCGAACGGTGCCATATCGATACTTGCCTAAATATAAAGGTGGTTAAATTTCAATTCAAATTTATTTATTCAAATTGAATTTTTTTTTGATTTACTTGATAACTGTTATTATAAGTGAATTCAACCAAATGGAGATGGTCTTCCCAAGATCCACCGAAATCAATAATGCAGGCTCGGAGCAGATCCTCCAAAATCTGATTCACCCTTTCAGTTTGACCATCTGTTTGAGGATGATAAGATGTGCTCAGATTCAGTTTAGTGCCCAAGACGTCCTGAAATGCCTTCCAGAATTTACTAGTGAATAAAGGGTCTCTATCGCACAAAATACTAGACGGAACTCCATGAAGTCTAACAATCTCTCTCATATATATCTCGGCCAAACTCAAAGCAGTACAAGTGGTCTTAACAGGAATAAAGTGAGCAGATTTGGCCAATCTATCAACAATCACCCATATACTCTCGTTACCTTTTCTGGTCCTCGGTAATCCATCAATGAAGTCCATAGAAATCTGATCCCATTTCCAACACGGAATCTCTAGGGGTTGAAGTAATCCTGCCGTCTTCTGGTGATCGGCCTTAACTTGTTGGCAAGTGGTGCATCTACTGACATATATAGAAATATCCCTCTTCATCCCACTCCACTAATATAAACATTTCATATTTCGGTACATCTTAGTGACACCAGGATGAAATGAAAGTGATGACTGATGGTTTTCTCTAAGCACTTCTTGTCTCAACCCATCGATATTAGGAACACAAATACGGTTGTCAATCCTCAGAACTCCATTACCATCTATCTGTGCTCCCACTTTACTGTCGGTATTTCCAACTCTACCAAGAACTAACTCCTTCATGCGATAGAGCAAGGTGTCCTCATATTGCTTAGCTTTGATGCGATCCACAAGAGATGGGGAGATAACAAGCTGAAATAGCATGCCTTCTACAAGATTACAACATGACAATGCTTTGCTATGGCTCAAAGCATCAGCTACAACATTTGCTTTCCCAGGAGTATAATTGATGTTGAGATCATATGCAGCTAAGAATTCGAGCCATCGGACTTGTCTCTGGTTCAAATCCTTCTGAGAAAAGATATATCTCAAGGACTTATGATCAGTGAATAATTCAAATTTAATTCCCAAAAGATGATGCCTCCACAGTTTCAAAGCAAATACAACTGCAAGAAGCTCTAGATCATGAGTTGCATAGTTTACTTCATGGATCTTCAACTGGCGGCCAGCATAAGCAATAACCTTTCCGTTTTGCATAAGAACAGCGCCTAAACCTTCTTGGCAAGCATCTGTATAGACAGTTAATTCTTCACTTCCATCGATTACCGCAAGAACTGGAGCTGAAGTTAACTTACACTTCAACTTATTAAAAGCTGATTCACACTTCTCACTCCAAATAAACTTGACATCCTTTCGAGTTAAAGCAGTAAGTGGGGCAGAAATCCGGGCAAAGTGCTCAATAAATCTACGATAATAACCGGCCAAGCCCAAGAAGCTACGGATATCAGTAGGAGTTTTGGGAGTCTCCCAATCCTGTAGATAAATTTCCAAATTAGACAGGAATAAGAGGGATTGAGTAGAAATAGCGAATAGGATAGAACTTACATTGATTACGGCGATCTTAGCTGGATCGACCGAAATCCCATTTTCAGAAACTATGTGGCCCAGGAATCTCACTTCGTCTCGCCAGAAGTGGCATTTAGAGAATTTGGCCTTAAGCTGATGATTTCGGAGAGTTTCCAGAACATAAGCAAGATGTATCTCATGCTCCTTCTTGTCTTTGGAGAAGACGAGAATATCATCAATGAAAACAAGAACAAACTTGTTAAGAACATCGCGGAAGACTCGATTCATCAAGTCGATGAAATAGGCAGGTGCGTTGGTCAAACCGAAGGGCATAACCAACCATTCATAGAATCCGTTTTCGGTACGGAAAGCTGTTTTATGAATACTATCTTCTGCTACCCTGAGTTGGTGGAACCCAGTGGCAAGATCAAGTTGGGAGAAAACTTTAGCTCCATGGAGCTGATCGAATAAATCATTGATGCGAGGCATCGGATAGCGGTTCTTGAGAGTGCGTTTGTTCAGCTCCCTGTAATCAACACACATGCGAAGAGACCCATCCGACTTGGTGACAAATACAACTACGGCGCCCCATTCAGAACAACTTCTCCTAATCAAACCTCTAGCAAATAGATCATCAATTTGAGTTTTAAGGTCAGCTTTCTCTTTAGGAGCCATTCTTCTGTGAGGGAGAACTACGGGAGTAGCTCCAGGAATAAGGTCAATGCGGAAATCGATTTCCCGTTTAGGCGGTAGGGAGTTGACCTCTCCAAATACATCGTGAAATTTCTGAACAATAGGGGTAGTACTAAGATCATCTGGGTGAGCATCAAGAGAGAATATGAAGCTTTCGACATATTTCTGCGGTGATTTGCATTCAATGACAAGCGGTAGGCCCTTGTCATTGACTAGAGAAACAGAACGGGCCTTGAAAGAAATAACAGCATCGAATTTCCTTAACCAATCAGCACCTAACAAGATGTCAAATGCTGCGAAGCCAAGTACATAAAAATCCCAAGTGAATCGATGTCTTCCATACAAGAGCACAACCTCTTTACAAATTCTACTGAGGTTGGCAAGTCCTCCAATAGGGTTGGAGACGCATAAGGAAGTAGTAGCAAGAGTAGGTTCTAAGTTGAGCTTATTGCAAAGATCAATAGATATGAAGCTATGAGAAGCACCAGTATCGAATAATACCCTAATAGGTAAATCATGTAATGAAAAAGTACTTCGTAAGTTACCTTGGTCATCCTGAGCAGGCGGTGTAGGAGTGGTGATAGCAAATACTCCAGATGGTGTGCCACGCTTATACAGTGGGCAGTCTTTCTTGAAATGACCCGGCTGGAGGCAGACATAGCATAAATCTTTCCTAGTCGTAGAAGGTGGTGGAACAGCAGCTCCGGTAGATGGACAACTATTAGCATAATGGCCCTTCTTATCGCATTTGAAGCAAGTGATATTAGCAAGGTCGATTGGGCTTTTATGAGCATATCCCAATCCTGTAGTCTTCCGCCAAGCTTTCTTTTGTTGATCAAAGTTCATCTTCCTCTTCCCGGGCTGGCTAGAGGAGGGCTGAGTGGGAGTGGCCTTGGCAGTAGGTCCCTTAGGCTTTGCCTCATATCTAAGAGCATAGTCAACAAGCTCTGTGAAGGTGCAGTGAGTGTGGCCAGTAAGCAAGTCATAATACTCTGGTCTAGCTCCCAAAATGAACTTCTCGTTCTTTAGAAGCGGTGTATCAATCAATCCCGGGCCGAACTTGGAGAGTTCGTTGAATTTCCTCTCATACTCCAAAAAGGTCATATTGCCTTGCTTAAGATCCATGAAAGCTCTATAAAGTTGGGTTTTCCCAGCAGCTGGCATCCATTGTGCCGAGAAAGTATCTCTAATCAAAAGATAGACAAGATGAATAACATTCCAAAGATTAAAAGAAGAATTTAGACTACGAAATCCAAATAATTTTATACCTAAACTGGGCCCAAGTGATGGTGTTCTCCTCGATACGAGAAGTAACTGATTCCCACCAATCTTGCGCGGCATCCTGAAGTTGCCAGGCAGCAAGCTGATGCTCCTGAGCATCAGTGATCTCTAGACCAGAAAATATCTTCTCTAAGCCTTTAAGCCATTGCTGAGCCTCAATAATGTTCTCGGATCCAGAAAACTTAATACTCCCAGTTGTGTATACTCTTTACTAAGAATGGTGAATTTGACAGGAGCTGGAGCGACAGGTGCAGCCTGAGCAGGACCATGGCCCCTTCCTCCCCTATTGTTTCCTCTGGTACCCATCCTGAAATACCAAAGAGATTGTTAAAACCAAGGATAGAAATCATAGAATTTTAAGGAAAGTCTAATCAACGAATCAAAGAAGTTTGAAATGGAAGGATTTGGATATTGAATCGATTCTCCTCATTCTGGGGTATTGCTACCCTATCTCTAATGAGTTTATATATAATCCCAAACTAAGGTTTTTAGGGAAACCGAAGCTCTGATACCAACTGTAACAACCCGTATATTTGGACCATTTAAATTGACGATAATCCACACATGTCAACTTAAATAATAAAAAACACGAATCATTATGGGATTATAAATACATAAATGTAAATGAGAATCAATACAACATCACAGACACAGAACAGTCACAGAATAATGCAGCGGAAAATACATCGTCATAATAGCAGTTCATGAAGCCACTACATAATATACAACAATGTCTTAACATCAAGTGACTAATACAAAAAATGTCCAACAGACTAGGACATCAATACAGGAATAGAAATAGACTGATAAAGATAAATGCTAAGCCTTCAGCATCTTCAACCAACCTTGATCAGCAAACTGGATAGCTTCAGACTGACCCGAGCATATACAAAAGAAACACTCGAGTCAGGACTCAAAATCTTATACAATAAAATCAAGTGCAAGGGAATAGTTCATAACTTAAAGATGGATAAAATAACATCTCTAAGGATCTGATAAACTATCTATATATACAATAGAATACGATAGATAGATAATGTCTAATTAGTAAAGTACGATATTAAAATAGTGTTAAGGCGTTACCATAATCCCCTTAACACATTTTATTCCCAAGAGCATATACAAGATCGTAGTTTCCCCAAAACCGGAAGTCACCAGAGGGCAATCCATATATTAAAGGTACAAACCAAAACGTAGTGGTCGCGAATAGGATAATCAGTATGACAAGGTACATGAGGCGATACCAACTAGGATACTAGTAGTTGCGTGATCCGGACTGATGTTGAGCATAGCAGCTACTACCTCAACACCGCGAAACAACACTCCCAATCAAGGGGTGCACCCAAATCGAATCACAAAAGTAATAGATATGGTATCGAAGAAGTGCGTCCGCTAGAGGTGGCGAACCTCAATGGCCCGGTGCGGCTCCTGTTTTAGTCATGTCAGGGGTCATCCAATATCGTTCTCTTTCTTTAGTCAACGCGTTCACCAAACCATCCACTTTGTTCTGGATCAACACTTCGCGTGTAATAGTTATTAAAGTGGTTTTCGGTATCGACAGAGAGTATGTCCATATCCGATCCCGGTCTCTTTAATAACTACGTATTTATTACCCGATGGTCATTTAAGTTAAAGTTTAAACAAATCAAAGTCCAAAAGTCAAGCTGCAAATTTGACTTCCAAAATTTGACATTTCACGATTCAATTTATTTCGGATATTAAAACCTCTTCCCAAATGCAATCTTTTAGTTCATCATTTGAGTTAACAATATAATTAAGTATTCAAATTCAATTTAATAAATCTCACTTATTAAATTTAGTTAATACTCCAATTAATTCGGTTTAATGGCAAATTTTAGTTCACATCATTTAAACCAAATTCTATTCATTTCAATTCGTATTTACATTCATCGATACATTAACCATAATCATAAATTTGATTAAATCAATTTTATTAAATTTAAAATCATTTTAAATTTAAACTATCACTAAATTAAATCCATAAAACTTTAGTTAGTTTCGTATTCCACTTAAGTCAAATTTTCTAAATCTCAAACTCAATTTATGTCAAGTTTCAAATCTATTTAATTAAAACCGATTTTAAATCTAAATCTAACAACCTAATAAATTTTCAAATTATTAAATTCTAACTTCCTTGTTTTTAAATCTCATTTCAAATAAATTTGCCAATTCATTTTATTCAATGAAATAGGTTTATTAATCCGTTTCAATTAAACTTCATTAATTTATTCCTTATTAATTTGTTTCGATTTAATCCATAAATCAAATCCATTAAGTTCGTTACTAAATTTCCAAACAAATTGTTAAGTTCATTCCTTAATTTCAAATAGATTTCAATTTCAAAATAATTTTTGTTGACCAATCGGGTTTCTTATTTTTAATTGTCTATCCTAGGCCAAGTTGTTTAAGTGGGTATTTATCATTTCAACCCGATATCATTCAATATAAAACAGAGCATAGCAAAGGGAACTTGCAGTGTGATAACTGGGATGGTGTCAAAGTAAATAAACAAGCAATAGCAAACATACATAACAATTTAACAATTTATTCAAATAATCCCGAAATAATCATATTAACTCACATTTGTTATTATGCAAATTAATACAATTATTCCTAGAATCCACACTATTATTTCCTGCGAATTAAAGATTATTACATTATGATTTTTACTTGGTGTCCGTTATCAAATTTCTACATCAATCGTACATATCAATTTTAATGTCACTATTATTTACCCTAATTAACATCATATTACAGTTCAACATGTTTAATCAAATTAAACAATACATGGAGATTGAGTCGTGAATAAAATATTCACCTGGCGTGGTTAGAGATTGGACGACGAAGCACGAAGATGGATGGATAGGAGACGCTAACAAGCACGACGCAAAACGTACGCAACTACAATCAACAAGAGGATTATTCAGCAATGGTTTTATACAAGGTATATATATATCGATTGTATATATATGTAAACCATACCGAAAATAACAAAGCTAAATATATTCAAACAAGCTGGTTGAAGGCTAGGACCCTAAAGCGGTTGCTGGAAACACACACAGTAACACTGTGAGTACTAGGTATATAATATATATACTGTAACCCATATATATTATATAAATAAAATAGTTTACATATACAAAGCAAGCAACAGTTTATATAAAAAAAAATGACAAGGTTTGTTGGAGCCTTCAACTACCCGAAGCGAGCAGTGAGCAATCAGGCAGCGGTTGGTGGCTGTGGGTCGTGGGTATGGATGCGGAATGCGGTGGTTGCGTGCACGTGTGGGGCAGAAGCCGGGTGGGTCGACGTGGCTGCATGGGATGGTGGCGCGCATGGCGCGGGTGGGTTGGAGGTGGACGAGGCGGGCTAGGCTGTCGGAGGCTGCTGGTTGGGCTGGTGGAAGGCAGTGGGCAGGCGGTTGGGCTGGTGGTGGCAGAGGCCTGACGGAGGGGAGTGGGACGGGCGGAGGAGGGGACTGGGGGCTGGGGACGGTGGGTGGTGGCGAAAGCGGAGGCTGGTGGTCTTGGCCTGTGGCGTAGGCGAGTGGAGGCAGGTGGCGTGCGGCTGGGTGGGTACGGGGCAGGGCGGAGGAGCTGGGGCGGAGGTCTGCTAGCGGTTGGGGACTGGGCGGAGCTGGTGGCCGGGGACGGCAGGGCGGAGGGGCGGAGCTGGACGCGGACGAAGGCATGGTGCGGAGGGCCGGTTGGCTGGTGGCGTAGGCGAAGGCGGGCAGTGGGGAGGCGGGCGGAGTTGCTGGGGCGACGGGCTGAGTTGCCGGGCGGAGTGGGTTACCGGGGAGTGGGCTGAGTGGCCGGGGCGAAACAGGACGGAGGGGAGTGGGATAGGGTGGCTGGTGGCTGCATGGGTTTTCATGTGGAGGGGGAGAGTTTTACAGAAGTTTCTTTTCAAAAAAAAAATAGAGAAGAAGAAGGAGGAAGGAAGTGCAGAGACGTACCAGAGAAAGTAGTGAAATGAGCTGAGTAATAAATGTGAGAGGGTTGCAGAGATATATACAGAGATGTTTAGAGTGTGCATACGTCAGTGCAATGATGATTTCAAAGTGGAGGCTGTTGGATTTCCAAGACAGCTGAATAGACTTCTTGTATTTTGAACGTTGGGAGGTTGGGTACCGGTTTGTGTGGCGTAACGGACCAGTTTGTACTCCATTAACCAATTAATAACTTGCAACGCCGAACTCCGATTGACACAAACAAATATACCGTTTTGATCAGCGCGGCGAGGCGGACACAACGGTATAAAGATATTGATGGTTTGACATTGTTTGCGAAGTGGTAAATCTTATTGAACTATTTTCTCGAGCGACAATTTAACTAGAAATTAAAAGCGGAATTTGACGAAACGAAATACGCCGTCATGATCAGAATATTTTTCTAGCAACATTGTGAAAAATATTTGAGTTCGGACGATAGAAAATTTACACATAAAATTTAAACTAATATGTAAATTCGGCGAGCGAAATTTACTTCAATATTTTTTGACGAAATTTGGCGTACGCCTATGTCTATCTAGACGCATTCCAAATATGAAGTTTGAATAGCAACGTAAGTTGTTTGTGAAAATTTGAAATTTCTATTACGGAGAATGCAGCAAAACACCGAAGAATAAGATCGACGGAGCTAAAGATATCCGAATTTTGAAAAACGAAAAATGACGCCTTTGTCAGAAAATGATTTAGAATTTTTCTATGTAAAAATATTTAGGTTCGGAAGATAAAAATTTTCACGTTTTTTTAAAATGAACTGATGTGCAGTAAAACGCGCACGAAATTTACTGCGGTATTTTCCGACGAAACTTTACCCATATCTACAATCATCAAGGTGCAATTTAGAAACAAAGTTTGGACGTTGATTGAAATCGTATGTAAGTTTCACATTTTATATTAAAATAACGGTTCTAAAATTTTTAAAATTGGGTCGGAATTTCAGGGTCGTTACAAATCTCGGCGCCAATTTTCCTGATTTCCCAAATCGAATTACACCTTTCGTCGGTGATATCCTGACGAAAACACGATCTCCAACTGAGAACTCTAAGTATTTCCGTCTTCTACCAGCATAGCTTTTCTACCTAAACCGAGCTTCCTTCATTTTAGCTTGAATTAACTCAATCTTTTCTGCAGCTTCCCTAACCAAATCTAGACCAAGAACTAATCGATCTCCGGTCTCTAACCAACAAACGAGAGATTTGCATGGCCTTCCATACAAAGCTTCAAACGGTGCCATCCTTATGCTAGCTCGATAATTGTTGCTATACGAAAACTCGACTAAGTATAGGTGGTCTTCCTATGATCCTCCAAAGTCTAGCACACAAGCTCTTAACAAATCTTCTAAGACTTTGTTAACTCTTTCCATTTGCCCATCTCTCTGCGGATGGTAAGTGGTACTCATTTTGAGCTTGGTGCCCAAATTCTCCTGTAGACTCTTCTAGAACTTGCTAGTGAATAAGGAATCTCTATCACTTACTATACCACTAGGAATTCCATGCAGTCTAACCATATTCTTCATAAACAACTTAGCTAAAACAGGTGCCGTCTTGGTTGACTTAACTGGAATGACATGGGCACTCTAGGTTAATCTGTCCACTATACCCATATGCTTTCATTTTCCCTATTCGACCTTGACAACCCATCTATAAAGTCCATTGAGATAGAATCTCATTTCCATACTGGAACATCTAAACGTAGAAGTAACCCACTTTTTGATGATCGGCTTTTACCTGTTGACAGTTCAAACACTACTTCACACATAAGCCTACATCCCTCTTCATGCCTTCGCAGAAGAAACTTCTTTTCATGTCCTCATACATCTTAGTTCCTCCCGGATGAATGGTGAATTTTGAATGATGGCATTCTCCAAGAACTTCCTTCCTAATGTTTCCCACATTCGGAACACATAGCCTGCCTTTCTTCCTTGACCACCCATTCTGGTCAAGACCGAAATCTTTCGGGTCATCGCTCTCTATTCCATCACTGAATTTTCTGATCCGTTCAACTAATAATGGGTCCTCCGTCTTCTTAGAAGCAATCTTTTCGATCATCACCAGTCGTACTTCTAAACATGACAACATAGAAGTTTCCTTACTAGACCTAGCTTCGAATCTCTACTGTATTCTGCATGTAGTAAATGCTTCTAAATCTTTCCACTCAGCCATCATCGCCAATACCGCATTCTTATGTTTTCTGCTAAGTGCATCCGCAACCTTGTTTTTTTCCTAGTGTGTACTTAATACCAAAGTCATAAGCGGCTAAAAACTCTAACCACCTCTGCTGTCGCATATTCAACTCCTTCCGAGAGAATAAATACCTCAGTGACTTATGATCCGTATACAACTCGAATCTTTCTCCCAAAAGGTAATGTCTCTGCACCTTCAATGCAAAAATTACCGCAACTAATTCCAAATCGTGTGTTGGATATCTAACCTCATGGGGTTTGAGATATCGAGAAGCATAGACAATCACTTTACCTCTTTGCATTAACACAGCTCCTAACCCTATTTCACATGCATCCGTGTACACCATTAAGTCCCGATTTCCCTCTGGAACAACTAGCATAGGTGCATTAGTCAGTAAGTGTTTTAATCTCTGGAATGATTCCTCACACTTATCGGTCCAAATGAACTTCACATCCTTCCGCCTTAGCTTGGTCATCGGTGCTGCTATCCATGAAAAATCCTTTATCAATCTCCGATAATAACCAGCTAATCCAAGAAAACTCTTTATCTCAGTCACTGTCTTGGGTCTCTTCCAATTATCCATCGCCTCAATCTTAGCCGGATCTACAAACAACCCTTTCTCTGAGACTACATGACCAAGAAACTTCACTTCCTTCTTCCAGGAATGACACTTCGAAAATTTTGCCTTCGGCTGATGCAGCCTCAATGTCTCAAACTCCACTCTAAGATAAACTTCATGCTCTCTTTCATCTTTAGAGTATACCAAAATATCATCTATGAATACCAATACGAACCTATCCAAGTGCTCTTGGAAAACTCGGTTCATCAAATCTACAAAGAATGCTGTTGCATTAGTTAATCCGGATGGCATTACTAACCATTCGTACGATCCATATCTGGTTCTAGACGCCGTCAAATGAATACTATCCTCAGCCACTCTAAGCCGATGGAACCCTGTTGTCAAATCCAACCGGGAAAATACTTTGGCTCCACTCAACTGGTCGAACAAACCGTCAATTCTAGGTAACATATATCGATTCTTTATCATCTTCTCATTCAACTTATGATAATCGACACATAACCTTAACGATCCGTCCAGTTTCCTCGCAAACACTGCTGCTGCTCCCATGGCTAATTGCTTGGTCTGATAAAAATTTTGCCTTCTAAATCCACCAACTGCACCTTTAGCTCCCTCATCTTAGTAGGTGTCATTCTGCTTGGCAGTCTACTCACTGGTTCTGCTCCTGGTACTAAATCTATTCGAAACTCAATAGCTCGTTTTGGTGGTAGTCCTACTACGGGTTCAAAGGCATCTACAAATTCTCTAACAATGAAAACTTGATTCAACTCGTCTTCTGCCTCCACAACACCCAACAAAGCATTATCCTCAAAACTAGGGCTTTCTACGGAGTATATTACCCGATCGGTACAGTCAGGGTGTCTGAGTGATATTTTCCTATCATGGCAAAATATCCTAGCATCATATTTACTTAACCAATCCATACCCAAAATAATTTCGAACCCTATGAAATCAACCACATGCAAACTGCAAACAAATGTAAGACCTAACAATTCAAACTCTAGGTGGTCACATATCATCCCAAGGGTCGCGTAACCTCCTATCGAATTCGCAACCCTTAAGGAAGTAACTAGGTATGAGGGTTCTAGGTTAAGCTTATCTACAAAACAACGAGATATACAAGAATGTGATGCACTAGTATCAAGTAGAACTCTAACTGATAAACCACAAATCAAAAGCGTACCTCCCAACGCAGCTTTTCCTTTCTCCTCTGTTGTTGGCCTCGAGGTAGCTGGTTCCAATGCAAACATCTTGCCTTTTCCATCCTTGGCTGGCTCCTTGCACTGGTTCTTATAATGTCCAATTCGATTGCAGTTGAAACATCTCGCTCCTTTCATGTCAGCAGCTTTCTTCCCTTTGCATGTCCGGCACTCATGAGCATAGTGTCCCTTCTTATCACACTTATAATAGATAACTTCCGCCTTTGCCTTCTTGGCAGCCCCACTCTTCTGAGCTCCCTTCTTATGGAAAAACTTCCTCTTATGGTTATGCCTTCCTTCTGCTCCCTTTGCCTTGTTTCCTTCAAGAAAAGCAAGCATATCTTCCTGCCTCAAAGCCATCTCAACAACTACATCGCACAGATCTCTAATATGCGATAATGTGGCCTTAGCAAGCTTAGGCTTGAACCCGCGGATAAACTTCTCATTCCTTTTAATAACTGTATCAACCGTAGTATATTCGTAGCTTGATAGCTCCTCAATCTGGTTGCATATTCAAGCACTGTCATATCTCCCTACTCCAACTCAGCAAACTTCCTAAGCAGAGTTGACTTAGCAATCTCCGACATAAATATTTCTTCAAACCACCTTCTGAACTCAGCCCAAGTCATGGTCTCCTCATTTACTCTAACCGTAACACCGTTCCACCAGTACAGTGCTGCTCCCTGTAATTGTCTAGAAGCAAGCCTTCTTTTATGCTCATCATTGAGCCCCAAATCAATAAAAATCCTCTCGCATGAAGTAACCAATTCTCCACTTCAATTGCATCCTCAGTTCTGATAAACGGTTTTCCTCCCAGCCTAGCATAATCTCTACTCAATACAGCATAGTTATTAACCACTGGAGCTCCCTGATTTCCTCCTTCAGCATTTCCTCCAACTAAACCCGCAGTAACTCCAACTTGCATCTTGTTAACAAAGATCTAATACATAGCTCCCATATCTACTTGCAGCATTCTAGCACCCACATTAGCACCTTAGGCCTGACCTGGATTCCTTCTAGTGTTTGATCTAGCATTCCCATAAGTTGTGTTGCTTTCCCCACCAATGTTAACTCTTCCACTTATAGCATCCATATCTTACGTCCGTAAAATCTAAATTCTAGTCTTTGTAAGATACAGAAGAATAACCTAAGGGAGATGAGAGAATAGAGATAAAGCGTATACTTATATATAGCAAATATAAGTACGTTACTATAGCGTTATCCCATACCCCAAACTTCTCTCTAATTCCTTAGGATTATGTTTTACAAATCATTTTAGGTTTGAAATTTCTTTTAATTTTTTGATAAACCTATGCTCTGATACCAAGTTGTCACATCCCCTGTCTTGAGGCCCGAAGCTAAGCGCCGCAGATGCTGAAGTCATCCATAGTATTAACTTTAAGTGATAAAATACGGTAATGTTAATGGTATCCATAATATCAGAAGCACATGAATATGAAATAAAAATCAACACAGATTTAAAACTACTTTTTTGATTACATTTAAAATCAATATTTCATATTCAAATACATAATCCTAAAACGATTCCCAGGTTTCGATCTAATATAATTATTAAAAATTACACCAAGAGCGACATATAAAGATGCCCCCTTGGATGATCAAAGTACTAAATAGACATATCAGTCATAATACATCATAGTGAAATAAAACTAAATAGGTCCTAACTTTGCCTTCTACACGCCTTCAGAAGTTTACTCGTCCAACCTAATAAACCTGTAAAACATTAACTCTCAATCTACTCATATTTATTTTGAGCACCCGAGAGTTTAAGGGGAAAACATAAACTTCGAGTTAGACATAAAGCCTGGTGTGAATAATACTATTACATCTCGGTTTTCAAATATTAAGTGAGACCATGCCGCTTAGCGGAATGGGTTTCCCCTCACTAATATCCCTTTAAAAACATATCTTTTTGCAAATCAGAATCCTACAATCAAGCTGATTAAAGCAATAATAGCAATATCATATATGCACATAAATAAGGTAATCAATGGACTATCTGTCCAAACAATGTAGTTTTGTTTGGATAATTACTAACCATTGGCTGACTCGGCCCTACCAAACAAAATAAATAATCTAACTTCTGTTAGACACACTCCTAGATGGTCTGTCCTTAACTTACTTCTCCCGGGGTTAACTGATCCTAATGGTTTTGCGGGCTCACCAATAACCTATCTTTCTCTGTATATTCCTTTCTATGTGTAACATCATTTTAGTCTTACCCGTGACAAAGCCCTACACATTGGAATTTTGTACTTATATTAGCTAGGGGCTATAGCTAAAGCATAGGGCGCGACCCTATACAAGTCCTATCTAGTATTCTAATATCTGAGTCATTTACTTAGGGTTAACTACCCATCAAATTTTGCTTGAAAACATTTCTTTCAAATTGATTTAACCCTTTAAATCATACTTAAACAAGGAAAGTATACTTTTTTTCTTTACCCAAATATCTTTGCCATGATATATGCTTTATACAAACAATGTTGATGAAAACCTAAACCAGGTTTTCTATCCCTTTAAAACAAGTTAAAGCACTTCTTTAACTTATAAAACATTAGGTTTTAAATCCAAAATATCACCTTCGAAACCCTTGTTTAAAAACTTTAAATAGTCCCTTTCGAATCCATTGAAAGTACCCCTTTCAAAATAGGTTAACTACTTTACCTTGAAAGACTAGGCCGAAAGGCCAAAACGTACCTTTCGAAACCTTTAAAAATAGACATTTCGAAATCATTAAAGGTGTCCCTTCGAAAGCTTTATAAAACCTTAGACATCCTTTTTTCAAAACACTTTAAACTTGCCTTTCAAAAGCATTGGAACCTTCCATTCAAATACTAAGAGTAGACCTTTCAAAAACATTGGGGAATCTCCCCTTCAAAACCTTCATTTTATACCTTTCGAAAGCATTAAATCCTTTTCTTAAAATAAACCTTTCAAAAGCATTCGGTTCAAGTAAAATTTTGTGGAACATAGCTTTGAAACCATTTAAAACCACTCCTTTCGAAACCTTTAGGTTTAACTTTCAATATATCTAAGGGTCTTAAAAGAATTGGGGCGAAGCATTGCTTTTAAAAGCATTATTCCTAACTAAAAGAAAGTGGATGGTTTCAAAATCAACCCTTTTGAAAGCATGGAGAAGCAACTTCAAAGTTTAAGGCAAAAGAACCCTTTCGAAGGCATTGATTCGAAAGGTTGAATGCGGCAGCAGGAGTTTCGACCCCTTCAAAAACTTGTTTTAAAAACAAAAGGCAGCGACCTATTCGAAAGCCCTTCCTTTATATAAATAGAAGCAAGTTGGTTAAGTCCAAAGCAAATTCCAACCCCTTCGAAAGCCTTATTTGTAATCAAAATAGTTCCAAGTTTAAAAGAGCTACTTCTACCCCTTCAAAAGCATGTTTCGACTCTATACCTTCCGTCTAACTCCAATCCACTATATACCAAGGCATTGATACCATGTGTATTGGTTTTGACTTGGTTGGAGGCGGATGTATGGTGTCAAAAGATGGCTGCTATAAGTGGCGAAGTAGTAATCCTTTACAAATCTGATTTTTAACTTTTAAAGGTAATATCTTTCCAACTAACTTGCCTTATTTATCAACTTATAATTGGTTTCCAATTTTTTTTACAAAATCCTTTTCTAAAGTGCTGCCGAATTCAGTAATTATCAATTTTAAAACATTTAACAAATTTCCCCTTCTTCTTTTATAAACATATAAAACTAAGTCCCATACCTTAAACAATTTTATATCTTTAATAAAATACTTAGGAAAATTCTCCAAAAGTTCCCATAAATCACTTCTAATATATTTTCTAACATATTTAAATTTCTGACCCAAAGCTAACATATGAGCTGAAAATAATATAAACCCAATTTAACCATTTTCTTTACTAGAAAATTCATAATTAATCCACAACAACTTAGAAAATTATGACACTTGAAACACAACTCTAAAATAATGTTTCTGACCTTATATCAAACACGCAAGCCATTTGGATGTCATTTAATAGGTTTTTCAAATCAAATCTTTTCATTAAATCAATATGAAACAACATAAATCATCAACAAGCGTATATATCAATTTAAACAATCAAAACATGGCATTTTTCTTGCAAAATAAATTCAGATTTTATCTAGAAACGCAAAGCAATAAAAATGAGATGTAATCCATTATTCACCTTAGCTTGTTGTTAAGTAGTTTGAGGTTTGCCCTTGAATTGATTTGATTAAGCTTCCTTCTTGAATTCTTGCTTATCTTCCTTTTGTTTTCTTCTAATGGTAGCTGGCCAAGCTCCTCTATATTTAGTTTTGTTTGTGAATGTTGTAAATGAAAATGGAATAAGGGTTTAGGGTATAAGAATATAACATGTTCTTATTTTGCCCTTATCTTATTACCCTTACTTGTTTCATTTTAATTCTCTTTGGCTTATAGGTTAATTAAGGCACGACTACCTTAAATTATTCAAATCTCAATCCCTTAACCACTTTAATCTTTACATTATTCTATTTTATTTATCTACTTAAATCTCCTGAATGATGCTATTTAAAATTAGAGGTGTTACAGAATTATAGTGATTTCTCGGTGAAAGCATCAAAATGTTTGAACCAAAAATGGCACAAATACACAATAGATAAAGTATGGAACAAAAGGTAAAGAAAATAAATGAAAAATGAGTAGAAAAGAGCATGCAACATTTTATAGTGGTTTAGCTAATCTTGGCCTACGTCCACTTAATGATTTTTATTGCTTATATTTTGACTTAGAGGTGGAAGTTCTTACGGGTTGATAAAACTCCGATAGAGATTACAAGTAATTAGAGAAAGGAGAGTAAGAGCCCAAAGATCATGAAAAATGAGCCATACCCTTTTATTTATAGAGGTAGAAAGCCTAAAATCTCACCTAGAAGATCTCTACATACTTTTCCATGCCTTAGACTGTTTCTCCACCATAGTAGGATGCCAACTCATCAACTTATATGGGTTGGTATGGCTCCAAGGGCTTGGGTCGGTACGACTCCAAGGGATTGGGTCAACACGACTCCGTAAGATTACCAATCTAGTCGTCATGAATTCTTCGCTTTGGCTCATCTTGTGGTTAGCTTCGTGATTCCATAGTTGTTTGCACCAATATTAGCTTGTTTCGGAGTCCGAATGATGGAGTCATGGAAGAACAGAGTTGCTAATTCAAGAGTCTTCCAGTATCAAATAGGATAGGTAGGCAGAAGTTGAGATGGTTTCAGTGAGGTTGGCTGGATTGGTACCGACCCATGGTGTTGGATCGGTACCGATCCAACACTTGTTGGATTTTCAGGTGTTAGACTTTTGAGGTGGACTCGTGTTTGTGTTATGATCTTGGTTGTACTTGAGTTTTGAGCTTCACGGTCATTTCTCTAGACGTCTTGCCTTGATAACTTCAAAGTTTGATCCATCGTATTTGCATGTTTACTGGTTGATCAAAAGGTAGAATTGCAACTTCCTTCTTGGCTAGGTCCTCTTTTATATTCTTCAGATTGGCCTCAAGGTTGGCCACTTCATTTCAATGCAAGGTATCCCTATCCTCAGCGTTCTTAGAAACCTCTTCTACGTTTTTTCCAACCCTTTAGCAGTATTTCCAAATGGTGACAATCTCTTCCTTAGCCACTTTGGCCCCTTGAACAGACTCTTTAAATTTCTCAAATTCATGACTGAGAACAACTAGCTCAGCCACAGTCTATAATAACAATAAATTAGTGAATTTTCAAAATAAAAAATAACAACATAAGATTAATAAAATGAAATTTCTCATACCCTAATACTTTCTTGAAGGCATATTCAAGAACCTTCTCAAAGAAATATAAAGAGTCATGCATTTCAACCTTGGTGTCATTAACGATTGAAGAGTTATAAGTCTCCTTTGCTACCTTAACTATTTAGCGATATTTGGAGTGGATAAAGGAAGGTCTGGAGCGGTAAAGGCAATGCCAAGCGGTTGAGAAGAGCTGTCACCAGGTAATTCGGATGGTTCATCCTCTATCATGCCCTTCTTTCATTTCTTTGTTATATTAGTAACCTCCTTGGAAGCCGGTTTTGGTTTAGACGGCTTCCCATCTGTAGGCTTCTTCTTAAGCATGAAGAGGCCTAGCTTTGATTTATTCGAAGGGTCCATACCTACAATACAATAAAGAAGATAAATGAATAACAATACACCTAGGAACTAAATAAAAAACATAAAAATAGTCCATTCCAAAAGCAAAAAACTATAAGAAAATATTATAAAAAAAGCTTGGCCCGAGATCTACCCTAAGTTCCTTTTAAGGGGAACTTGCATGATCGCGGGTATGGGAACTATCCCTCTCATTTGAACTTTCAATTACTACAAATTTTGGGGAAACTTTAACCTATGATTTCGAGAACACCTTAAACATGGCATTAGGGGAAATCAAGCGACGAGATTTCAGGTGAGCTTCCATTAAAACTCGGTGATATTGTCATTGATATTCTGAAAGGTCCAAAACATTATGAAAATAAGACACAAATTCTTTAGTGTTATGCATTCTCTCAACCGTCCCTAATAACTAATGAATACAAAGTTAGATCAGAGTCTTAATTGACAAGAGAAATTATTCAAACATAAGCCTAACTTACTAGCTTCTGGAAAGGTGGTGACAATCTGAGGATTGCTAGTCCCGACGAAGAACCATATTTCCATAACTATTTTACTGATAAGATTAACTAATTACTACGTCTTTCATATTTTTAAATAGTACATAGGCACAAAACGATCCATTTTGAAATTTTTAAGTCGAACAAGAAGTTTATATGAACCATAGATATCTCCATATATCCCTTCTGTCGATACAAGATTCTCAATGCCAAGAGGGTGTTATATGAGATAAAAGAAAGCTGATATGGATTAAGACCATATAATTCATGCAAATCAACAAAGAAGGTACAAGAGGCAAAGAAATCCCCTTCAACAAATATTCAATAGCCCATGGGAAGTCCCCCTCCTAAGGAGCATACTAAACATCATCGAGAATTGGGCATATAGCTTCTACTTCCAGAATGTCAAAGTCATGAAGTATTATGTCTAATACATCTTGTGTATCAACAAGGAAAGACATATTTTGGTCTAAGAAGACATAATGCATCCATGCTTTAGTTTAAACCAAACAAAGGAAATCGAAATCCTAACTTTATGGTCGAGTATCAAAAGCGAACAAATATAACATGGAAACTATATTGAGAAGTTAAGCACCCTACTTGCAACAGGGCCAAAATTATGCTATAAATTCGAACAAAAACGGGATTTCTAACAATTAATAAATCCCTATAACAATTCAAAATACCCCTCTAATTTCCACTATGTGTTCAAAGAAATATCCTGTGACGACCCGGAATTTTGAATATTTGAAATTGGAATATTTAATCGATTTTAAATATTTAAAAGTTAATTTTAACTTGAATTTCAAATATCACTATTTATTGGGTAATTTATTTATTAAATTAAATAATTTGAAGTTGGGTAAAATGTCGAATCTGGAGTTTTAAGCTTGTTAAAAATAATTTAAAGGCTTGTAAAATTTATATTGATAGTACTGAAGATAGTAAAAGAGTTAAACTTGAATTTGGAAGTGCTTTGTTCAGTTTTAAAAATATATCGTTTAAATTGACAATTTAAAAATAGCCTTCCGAGGCACAGTCTCAGAATTCGACGAAACCAGTTCCAGTGGATCCGTAATAGTGTATTATTTTCAGATTTCAATTTTCATAGTGATTGGAGTTGTTGTGTGAGCGTACGATATATATAAACGCGCTGAAATTTATATCGAAAATTTAATATAATAACTGGATTCAAAAAGCTATATTCTCCATACGATCGAGTTAGGACTCGAAACCTTTTCCATTGCGTTCGTAATAGGGGTATAACATTATGGACGCCAAGCGGCACACCTCGATAGGAGGTCAAGATTTTGAGTTACGGTTATCGAGTCAATTTGGATTTGAATTTGAATTAATATATATATTTATATCCTGGTCAAACATCAGTTAAAATTCCTTCACATCAGTTGTATTTCTATTCACTTCGTGTTACTGTAGCAAGACATCTTCCTCACGCAACTATCTCTTCTTTTCCCCTCCTCATTTTTTTATAGAACAGCCGAGCTTCATTTAATTTCAAAAACTAAAAAGCAAAAGGGGCGAATGCCTGTAATTCCCCTTTCTTCTTAAACGAATTCTTTCGTTCCTCTTCAATTGCGTATTTCTTCCCAAATCAAAATTTAATAAGGCCGAATGAAATCACCTCATACAGGCCTATCCCTCTCTCGTTCAAGATCTATTTGAAGCTTATCTAATCGCGAGGCGATCTGGGGTGCGAGCAGGCGCATCGGTTGGGAAACTCACGGCATGGGGTTGTAGGCACGGCGGCATGGAATTCAAAGGCGCCTGGACACGCGTACACGCGATGACGATCGGTGTGGGGGCACGTGCTCATGCGGGCCGGCACCGTTGAATCGAGCTGTGGCAGCAAGGGCAGGTCGTGATCGATCGATGAGTTTGGGCGTGAGTCGGGGTAGTGCGGCATAGTCTCTGGCTTGACAGTGAGGTATTTTTCTCTTAGATTTATTTATATATATGTATAATTATATATACAGAAAAAATGGTTACAGTAAGGAAGAATACTGTGTGTTTATAGTAGTGTAAAAGAAAAAATCAATAAGCAGAAAATAATATATATGGACTAGATTTAGAAAATGGAAATTTTTATGGTAATAAAGATTATTATTTTGGTATTGTTGGGCTATTTTCTCACCACCGAGCCAAGTCTCCCACCGGACCAAGCCTTCCACCGGACCAAGTCTCCCACCGGACCAAGCCTCCCACCGGACCAAGTCTCCCACCGGATCAAGCCTCCCACCGGATCAAGTCTCCCACCGGATCAAGCCTCCCACCGGACCAAGTCTCCCACCGGACCAAGCCTCCCACCGAACCAACCGTCTCCAGGCTTCGCCGAACCGACTATAACCAAGACGTACCAGGCCAGATCACGTCAGCCCAGGCCCATCAGCAACTACACACATCCTAGACCCCTACCCCCAGCCTCACTCTATAAATAGAGGGGCAGGGGTACAACAATGGGGACAAGTTTGAGAGCTCAAGCACGGAGAGAACTTTCAAACAACTTTCTTTTACTTGTATCAAAGCTTTGTACTTGTAATCAGAAGAAGAGAAGAGAAATAACATATAAAGTGGACGTAGGCACATTCTGGCTGAACCACTATAAATCTGCGTGTCTTTTTACAGTTTAGCCCCTGCTTTTCATATATTTGCATAAATCACTCAAATCACTAAGAATAACATAAGATCTACTAAATCATACAACTTTGAGGTGTTTGTCCATTTTTTGTGCAAACATTTTTGGTGCTTTCATTGAGAGATAGAAGCTCGAAGCTTCAGCTTCATCCACTTAACAGTTTTCCTAACAGCATCATCCGCCACTTGGAAAACATGCCTCCCAAACAGAGAAAAGATGTTAGCAAAGGAAAAAACATCGCATCCAGCAGTCTTCCAGATCCAGCTATCACGAATCAAGTAAATCGTCCTCCTCCAGCAACAGTAACAAATGAAGAACATGCTAACCCAACTACTCCTGCCACAGAACAGCCTGCAGCAATTACTAGAGCAGATCTGGACAGAGTTGTGGTTGAAGTAACTAACCGCTTCACATCCCAGCAGGAAGCCTTGGTGGACCATCTCATGTCACGCTTAAGGGACGCTGAAGAATCCAACCGCAACACTGAATCATGGGGCGAGTCCCAGTCTGGAGGATCTCAGAGACAACAAAGATCTTCCTTCTTCGAAGGAGCTAACGGCAGAAGTAGCCATGGTAGGAGCCGAGACCGAGCACAGCCCGAAGTTAGGCCTGAGGAAGCGTTTGGTACCGAGCCCAATGGGGAAGGTACCGGGCGAAGGTCAACTGTAGCTGAGCCTGTCATGCTACCTAACCACAGAAACGCCAGTGAACAGGGCCGAGCTAGAGTCCAGCCCGAAGTTGGACCCGAGGAAGTGCTTAGATCAGAACCCAACAGGGGGAGATCAAGGCAAGAGCCAACTGTAGCTGACCCAAGCATGCTCCCAGAAGACCAAAGGCAGCCACTGGAAAATATGAGAAATGATAGACGATACTATCCCTACAGGTCATCTGGACGGAATCAATCCCACAAAACAGAACCAAACTCATTTCTATCTGCTCCAAGTTCTGATGAAAGGATGGCACGCTTATTCAGAGAGTGTGTCCAACGGGAGCAAAGAGATCGAGGGATAGGCGCTAGGGTAACCAGCCCTTTCGCCCGCAATATCGAAATTGCTATCACCCCCCGAGAATGGAAGATGCCAATGGAACCCTACAAAGGAACCTCCGATCCCGTTGTACACTTACAGAGGTACACGCAGCATATGCTCATGAGTGGAGCAACAGAGGGAGTACTGTGCAAATGCTTTCCGCTCTTCTTAGTAGATCTGGCTACCTCCTGGTTCTGTCATCTACCCCAAGGATCCATCAGCTCGTGGGAAATGTTGAAAGAAAAATTTATCAGTCAGTTCCGCATTCATGTGGAGCAACCTAAGGACGCTTATTCCTTATCCAGCGTCAAACAGAAACCTGGAGAAAAGCTGCAGCAATACCTAACCAGATTCAACGCCGCAGCAGCCGCAGTTTAAGATGCCGATGAGAAGCTTATCCTAATGGCCCTCTGCAGTGGTGTGCATCCGGACACTAAATTTGCTAGAAGATTGACAAAAGAAAAACCAGCTACTTTACCCGATTTCTTCCATGAAGCCGGGAAATACATGAGGCTTGAGGATGCTGCCGTTGAGGGGCAGTCAGGACAGCAAAATAAGACGACCCATGGCAACGCCCTTGCTGTGGCGAGGGACGTTCGAAGAAATGATTTCCAGAGACAATGCTGGGGGCAAGAAGGGAGAAAAGCGCCTATATCGGCCAGGACTAAGATTCGACACTTACACCCCTTTGAACGAGACCGTCGAAAATATCTTCCTTGCCACCCAAGGCGAAGTTAGATACAAGCGCCCACCATACAAGAAAGAAGCAGATAACGCACAGAAGTCTGGAAAATTCTGCCGCTTCCACGAATCTCACGGACATGATACCAACGAATGCCATCATCTCCGAGATCTGATTGAGGAACACATCAGGAGGAAGAAACTGGAACGTTATGTAAAGAGTCAAGACAGGACCCCAGCTCCTGCCAGTGAAAACCCAAGGCTACCCTCACCGGGGACCGACAGGGGAAACCACAACGCTAGCAGCTCTAGTCAAGAGAAGATAGTGGTCCATACCATCTCAGGAGGTCCGCACATCGCAGACAGAAGTTGGAGAGAGATGGAAAGATATGGGAAGTCGCTTAGAGACAATAAAGACTGTGTCAATACGGTTATAGAAGAGCGCCACCCAAAGCGGAAAGAAAGTGATGACATCACATTCAGTAAGCGTGACCTAGAAGGAAGACAGTACCCTCACATGGATCCCATGGTTATCTTTGCCCGACTCGGTCCCGCCGAAGTTTACCGAATCCTAGTAGACACTGGAAGCTCTGTAAATATCCTGTTCAAACACGCATTCGACAAAATGAAGCTATCAATGAAGGATGTATCTCCCTGCGATAAACCACTACACGGTTTCACTGGAGATGCGAAGATGCCCCTCGGGCAGCTAGACCTCTTTGTTGAGATTGGAAGCCATCCCCGCTCCGTTGTATGGAAACAGACGTTTGTGCTAATAGAAAACCATTCGGCCTACAACGCCTTCTTAGGAAGACCAGCCTTGTCTGACTTCCAAATTGTCCTAGCCCCATGGTGCCTGAAAATGAAATTTCCAACAGACAATGGGGTAGGGGAAGTGGAAGGAGACCAGGATATTGCACGAGACTGCTATGTAACCGAACTTCGCAACAACCACAGGAAGGATAAAGGGAAAGGTGTAGAGATTGCCCTCTGCACAAAAAGCCTTGAAGCATAGCAACTAAAGAAAGCCCCTCCTCTTCGATACACCAGCGACCCTTTCAATGAATTAGACCCTAGGGACAAAGAGGAGGAGGCCACCGCCGAGCCTGCAGAGGCTATGGAGTTTATATCTGTAGACAAGCACGACTCAAGTAGGCTACTGAAAATTGGGTCCCAGCTGAAAGCTGAATTGAAGGAACAACTCATCGATTTTCTCCGCCACAACTTGGACGTATTCGCATGATCACACGCTGACATGACCGGAATCTCCCCCGACATAGCCTGCCACGTATTAAACATTGATCCTACCAAGGCGCCTGTAAAACAAAAAAAGAGAAGCATGGGGGCAGAACGATCAGTAGCCCTCGATGAAGAAGTAAAGAATCTACTCGCCAATGACTTCATACGAGAAGCTTTTTACCCAGAATGGATCGCCAACCCGGTACTAGTAAAGAAGGCTAATGGGAAGTGGCGGACCTGCATTGATTTCTCCAACCTAAACGACGCCTGCCCAAAGGATTGCTTCCCGCTTCCCAGAATCGACCAACTTGTAGATAGCACAGCCGGGCACGAACTCCTATCTTTTATGGATGCATACTCAGGATATAACCAAATTCCTATGCATGCTCCCGACCAAGACCACACTAGTTTCATCACCGACCGAGGTTTATACTGCTACAAAGTGATGCCTTTCGGACTTAAAAATGCAGGAGCCACCTACCAGCGCCTCGTCAACAAGATGTTTGCAGGGCTAATAGGACAAACTATGGAAGTATATGTGGATGACATGCTGGTAAAGTCAAGGAAGGCCAAAGATCACGTAAGCCACCTAGGCGAGATGTTTCAAGTACTTCGGCAATATGGAATGAAGTTGAATCCACTAAAATGCTCCTTCGGCGTGTCGTCAGGGAAGTTCTTAGGATTCGTCGTTCATGCCAGAGGGATAGAAGCAAACCCTGAACAAGTCCGAGCGCTAAGGGATATCAAGATACCTTCCACCCGAAAGGAAATGCAAAGCCTAAATGGAAAAGTGGCCGCCCTAAGCCGATTCATCTCCAAGGCAACGGACAAGTGCGTCCCCTTTTTCGAAGCCCTAAAGAAAGATAAAGGAAAGTTCGAGTGGACTGACGAATGCCTGACCGCTTTCCTTCACTTAATAGAACACCTCCAGAAACCACCGGTGCTCTCAACTCCAACCGAAGGAGAAGAATTATACCTATACCTCGCTGTGTCATCCCACGCCCTAAGCGCTGCCTTGGTAAGGGAAGACAACCGCACGCAACAACCAGTTTACTTCGTCAGCAAAAGGTTTACTGGGGCAGAAGTTAGATATCCTAAGCTTGAGAAGTTAGCATACTGTTTACTAATCACATCACGAAAACCGCGTCACTACTTCCAGTCCCATTCCATCAGAGTTCTGACCGATCAACCATTGAGGCAGGTACTCCATCGTCCTGACACTTCTGGGCGACTACTTAAATGGTGCATTGAGCTAAGTCAGTATGATATCACCTATCACCCTCGCACCGCCATCAAGGGACAAGCCATGGCTGATTTCATTGCAGAATTCACTACCAACGAGGATAGGGAGCAATTGGAAATAACAGAAGATATCAAGTGGAATCTCTTTGTGGACGGTGCATCTAACGAACAAGGCTCGGGGGCAGGCGTGGTAATAATCACTCCCAATAACGATTGGAATGCGCTGCCACCAATAACGATGCAGAATATGAAGCAGTGATAGATGGACTAGAAATTGCCATAGAAATCGGAGCCAATTCTTTGTGTCTTCACAGCGATTCTCAGCTTATTGTTAATCAAATACTAGGAGAATTCCAAGCTCGAGAAGAACGAATCATAGCATATCTAAAGAAGACCAAGTTACTTCTCAGCCGATTGGACCACTACTTAGTCAAACACATCCCTCGGGAGGAGAACCGAGAGGCCGACGAATTAGCAAAGCAAGCAAGTGTGAGAGACATCACCATCTTCGGGACAGTAACCATCTCAAAGCAACTGGCCCCGAGTTTTGAGCAAGTGAATCTGATAGCTGCAATCGAAGAAGCAACTTGGATGACTCCCATCCGAGACTACCTACAAAGTGGCACTCTACCCAACGGGCGTAACGAAGTCAAGAAAATCTTGAGGAGAGCATCCCGCTACACAATACAAGAAGACATCCTCTATCGGCGTGGATTCTCTAACCCGTTATTAAGGTGTGTCGCTGGGAGAGAAGCCAAGGAAATCTTATCCAACATCCATCTGGGAAGCTGTGGAGATCACACCGGAGGGCAAACATTAGCAAAAAAGGTACTCCGATACGGATATTTCTGGCCCACCTTAAGCAAGGACGCCTTAGATTTCGTCAAGAAGTGTGACAGATGCCAAAAATTTGCTAAGATCCCTCGGCTACCAACAACCGAGATTACTCAGATGACCAGCCCTTGGCCCTTCGCAATATGGGGAATTGACTTAATCGGCGAGCTACCAATGGGCCGAGGCGGGGCCAAATATGCTATAGTGGCAGTTGATTATTTCACCAAATGGGTGGAAGCGGAACCTCTAAATAAAGTATCTTCAGCAAAAGTTATTAACTTCTTGATCAAAAATGTCCTATGCAGGTACGGAGTCCCACTTAAAATCATATCAGACAATGGACTTCAGTTTGACAGCGAGGAATTCGCCAACTGGTGCCAAGAACACAGAATTCATAAAAGCTTCTCATCCGTAGCATATCCCCAGGCAAACGGACAAGTCGAAGCAGTCAACAAAATTCTGAAAGGTCTGATCAAAAAGAAGCTCGAAAAGTCAAAGGGCGCTTGGGTGGATGAACTCCCTACGGCACTCTGGGCCTACCGCACATCTTTCAGAACATCAACAGGGCACACTCCTTTCTCTTTGGCATACGGATCGGAGGCTATGCTCCCAGTCGAAACCATTGTGCCTTCCCACCGTAGGATCCACTATAACCCAGAAGAGAATGAAGAGCTCCTCAACGTGTCTTTAGATCTGGTCGAGGAGAGAAGAAATGATGCAGTCCTTAAAGCAGCAGCCCACAAACAAAAAGTGGCGGCACACTACAACTCCAAAGTCAAGCATCGTACCTTACAGGAAGGGGATCTTGTCCTCAAGCGAATCTTCCCTCGCCCCGGAGCACTAGACCCAATCTGGGATGGACCATATGTAATTCATAAAGATCTCCACAACGGAGCCTATATTTTGTCAACAGTGGACGGAGAGGTGTTCCAGAGGGCATGGAACATCCAACACCTCCGTCGATACTTTTCTTAACTTGTATTACCCATATGAAGTGAATTAACAAAGAGAATCAGTGGACGTAGGCATTTTCGTGCCGAACCACTTTAAAAAACCTTGTCTCTTTTTTAACTCGTTCCTTTGTATCTTGGCTGCTTGTTAACTTTATCCTTTTCTGTTGAACAAAATCCTGAGTATATAGCATTTCTATTCAAAGCACTCCACAACGCAACTTCACCTGGACAAGACCTAGCAGGTACTATGCGAATCTATGCCCTCGCCAATGAGACACCTTTGCTCCGGCATCCCTCTGCTGCGGGTTAACTCATTGCTCGCGACGGCCCTCAAAGCCAACTGTAATGAGCCGATTATAAGCCACCGAGAAGGCCGACTATAGCCGAGGCAGCTCATTACGGCGTTAGGCTCGCCGGCAATTGTGAACCGACTATAAGCCCCAACATAAGGTGTGGCCAGCCAGGGGCAGTTCACAGTTGACGATCGGCACCCACGCTAGCCGGCCACAGTAAGTCGAATAATACCCACGATTACGGGCCATAATGGCCCGGGTAGTTACTGTGCGCGATCTCGGCTCCGATGTGTCTTAAGTGCGGCTGTGGTAAAAAAGAATTAACTCCCCGCGGAGGCATAAGATGGGTGACAAATGTCTCCAAGACCCACAGCTAGGGAAAGTGACTACAAAACCCGTTTGCCACGAACTTAAGCACATCGAAGGCCTTCCGTGATTGGAAGTTTTACCTTTTCACGTATTTCAATTTTACTTAAAAAGATTTTTCCCTATCCTCTATAACAATCCCTAAAGTACAGGATACAGAGTAGGAGATACTCGCCAATGGGTGTAGGAACTCACAGTGGCAGGACATTCGACTACATTCCATGCTCGGTCATACAAGATATTCAAGACTGCCATCTACGATTAAAACATGAAAGGCGGTATTTACTTCTTTTGTGTACAAATACATGACTATAATTTGTTCACACCACACGCTAATATTGCAAGTCATGAAATTATGATTTAGGACCAGAATCTGACATCAAACACAATTCAATTACAAGAATATACATAGCTATATTTCTCATACGACATGTCAAAATGGCAACAAACATTCAAAAGACGACAAAATCAGCTTAAGTTAAAGAATTACACGTAAAAAATAAGACTATTTATTACAAGTGGCAAAATATTACAACCTAAAGGCTACGTTACTATTTTTCGACTAACATATACAACACTGAAAGAGTTTTTCCAGGTATAATCACGGGGCCGGCTGCAGTGGAGCTTTATCCTTGCCCTGTTGACCCCCTGTCCAGTCAGAAAAAGGACTCATTAGCAATAAGCAACCAAGTTGATGGAAAAACTAAAAAGGGAGACTAACCAGCGCCTGCTTCCTAACTATCCTGATCGTCATCCTCTACCTGCACGCCTACCTCCTCAGCGGCAAGCAACCGCATACCTTCCTTCACCGCCACCTTCTCCTCCTTGGCAAACTGAGCAGTGACCGCATCCATGCTGAAGACCATGCCACCATCTTTATCCACATCGGCCTTAGCTTCCTCCAGAGCCCGAAGATAGATCTTAGCCATGACCCTAGGATAATCATCCATCCAAGATAGGTTGCCCTGCTTCCAAGTTCGGAAGTACATGTCCTGAAGCATTTCATCCATCATCCCCTCATTCTCCTCAAACTCCCTCATCCGGGCCTCGGAAGCCGACAACCTTCCCACAGCAGCTTCTCTCTCCAAACGGTATCTCGAGCAGTCAGCCTGAAGGGATTTCCGCATCGCCTCCATCTCCTCCTTCAGCCTAACCTGAGCGAGCTCTGCGGCTTCAAGTTTCCCCGACAGCTCCTCTACCCGCTCAAGATCCGCCCTCCGAACCTCATCCACTGTCGAGATGGCCATATTTATCTGTTCCTTGCAGGCGGCCTCCATCTTCCGCAGTTCCGCCTTACTAGCCTCCTCCATAGCCTTCCTCAGCCGCCCGGAGGTAGCCTCATGCTGGGAAATCTGAATGGCTTGATCAGCAAGCTGTTTCGCCTGGTCCGAAACCATCAACTGTAATCGGATGTTGGCACTCCCAATTTCCTCTCCAGCCTTAACCAGCCGGGCATGATGCCCCATCAGCTTCTTAGTCTCCTCCGCCACCCGATCAATATTAGCCTTGGCCTCGTCTCCCATGGTAACTATCCGAGTAGTAAGAAGATCAAGATCTAAAGACTTAGCCTCATCGAGCACCCGTACCATGGGATTGCGGGGAAGAAGGTGCTCGCCAGTAACCTCATCAAAAGTAACATCATGGGAACTTGGATCCAGATCAGGATGACCCGCAAATGGATTACGAGCCAAGTCAGGACGGTCGATATGAGTAACAGAAGGGTTTCCGGACGGGTGCGGAGAAGGTGCAAACTCGCTATCCTCCTCCGTGATATCATGAAGAGGCTGAGCCGGGAACTGAGGACCAGGCGAAGGTTCGGATAAAGGACGACTCCTCTTTCTCTGCTGAATACCCTCTTCGATAACCCCGAGAAGAGGACGGTAGCCGACTACATCCCCGGAGCGGTGGGTCGAAGGCTTCGGCTTGACAGAAGTTTTGGAAAGCTTGTACTGTTCAAGCTTGTGCCGAAAATCTGAGGCTTTGGCCGTTTTACCTGCTCCTGATATGAAGAGAAAGTGTCACAAGCATATATTGTTCTATACTTCGAGAAAACACAGCAAATTAAAAGGAAATAAGAAAGGAAACACGTCTGTGGTTGTACAAACCCTGGGGAGGAGTAGGATACTGCAATAAGTCCTGGATTTCATTCCAGGACGGGAGCGGGTCATAAAACATTCCTAAGTCCCTATCACAAATGGAGCCCGCAGGAATCAAAAGTTCACCTTGAGTCGTCGGAGCCACCTTGGCTGGAATAGTCTGAGGAGGCTCGCTTGCGCCAGTTCTAGCCTTGTCGGTTTTCCCAGTTTTCTCTACCAAAGCCGGATCTTCGTCCAGCCCCTCGAAAGCCTGGTGGAACGCATCATCCGTCCACTCCTGAATCTCACCCGCCTGCCCAGGAAGCAAGGCCCCGATGCCATCACCACCTTTATCACCTTCCCGACCATCTCCACCCTCACCTCTTTCCTCCTCTATATCTTCCTCCTCCTGGGTAAGTGGACAGTTGCTGGGGGAGGGACCGTCCGACTTCTTGAGTTTCTTACCTCCGACGGCTGGAGGTTTCGTGAAAGGTTTCCTCTTGCTACTCTCTACCGTAACACCTTCCTTGGTCTGAGCAGCCGCCCTCTCCTCCACCGTTTCCCTCAGCTTAACTACTGACTGCTGTGGAAGGATTAAGTTATACTCCAGAAGAATCGCATTTCTGATCAAGAAGGCAGATGATCTATATTTCCCGAGAATAGCTTCTATCTCAGCCGCCGTCTGAACCAGGCGGTCAGTTTCCACAACCGCAAAGCCACCTGTCGCTAGCAAAAATGAGGAAGTATGAGAAGAAGCATCGCAATTGTAATGGAAATTATAAGTAAAAGCATCAACTTACATCCCGAAGTAAAGCGCCAAATTGAAACAGAGTCGTCCCTAACAAAGAACCATTCCTTCTTGAACATGCTGAATTTGGAATACAGATCCAAGACCGGCTTGAAGGTCACAGCTGACTCCAAGCTAATGTATGGGGACCCCTTCTTATAGCCCCAGTGTTTCAAATCTCGGATTTTGGCCAATATCTCAGGAAAATATCTCGGCTATCTCGGGCGATATTTAAAACACTTATAACTAAATAGGCTGCCAAATCTCGGATTTTGGCTGATATCTCGGATTTTTCATCTCGGCCATCTCGGGGAGATTTAAAAGCCTGTATAGCCCCTCAGGTTATATAGATACCGGATCTCTTGGTTGGAAGGAGCACGACCATACTTCCTCTGGAAAATGACGAAGAGGCTCACCAGTATAGCATAGGAGTTGGGTTGAAGCTGGAACGGGGCCACCTTAAGGTATGTGAGGAAGCTGGCTATCCAAGCGTTCAGAGGAGGGATGGCACCACACATGCAGTGGTATCTGCTATAGGCGAAGTACCCTTCAGGAGGATCATACGGCATAACGTCTCTCCCAGGCAATAGCAAGCGCGCCCTATCGATTCCAAAAGACTGGGAAATGACGTCAAGTTGCTCCTCCTTGAGGGAGCTAGGAAAGCAATCAGGCGGGGAGTTCAGAAGTTCCTGAGGGCCGTACCCGTCCACTAGTGATCTCGGGATTGGTCCGTGACGTTCTGGATTCGGCTGAGCTGGGGGCACGGCAGAGGAACTTCCTTCGCCCCCGGATTTCTTTTTGTCTGATCGAGTTTCCGCCTTACGAGACATTATCTGCAAACACAAAGAAGAATGTCGTTAGACCAAAGGAAGTAAAGAAGCAAGTGTGTGCAGCCTAGAGTTTCACTCATAAATACTCAAATTCCCATTGTCATACGGCAAGGTGAAGGTTAAAGGTTCATTCGGCATTCACATATGAAAGTCCCATTCGGTATTCGTTTCATTCGGATATAGACAAGTATATGACTTCATTCGGTAGAAGTCCCATCCGGTATCAGTTTCATTCGAATATAAACAAGTATGTGACTTCATTCGGCACTCGGAGTCCCCGTGTCCATTCGGTAAAAAACACATTCGGCAGGAAAGGAGAAGAACGATACCTGATTCGGTGAAAAGAAGTTCTTTGGTTCGGCTAAACACTTTGATTCGGCAATACTCCTGATTCGGCAAGAAGAATTGGCTCGGCTGTCGTGTTTGGTAGGAAGTAACGAAAGCATGATGCCCCTACTTATAAGCAAACAAAGGCGACCGGACCAACAGACTCGGCATATGGACCGGATAAGAATGACCGAGCTAAAACAAAGCGAGGCATACGCTGGCGTATGCCCCGCTTTGGGGGGCAAATGTTGGGCTATTTTCTCACCACCGAGCCAAGTCTCCCACCGGACCAAGCCTTCCACCGGACCAAGTCTCCCACCGGACCAAGCCTCCCACCGGACCAAGTCTCCCACCGGATCAAGCCTCCCACCGGACCAAGTCTCCCACCGGATCAAGCCTCCCACCGGACCAAGTCTCCCACCGGACCAAGCCTCCCACCGAACCAACCGTCTCCAGGCTTCGCCGAACCGACTATAACCAAGACGTACCAGGCCAGATCACGTCAGCCCAGGCCCATCAGCAACTACACACATCCTAGACCCCTACCCCCAGCCTCACTCTATAAATAGAGGGGCAGGGGTACAACAATGGGGACAAGTTTGAGAGCTCAAGCACGGAGAGAACTTTCAAACAACTTTCTTTTACTTGTATCAAAGCTTTGTACTTGTAATCAGAAGAAGAGAAGAGAAATAACATATAAAGTGGACGTAGGCACATTCTGGCTAAACCACTATAAATCCGCGTGTCTTTTTATAGTTTAGCCCCTGCTTTTCATATATTTGCATAAATCACTCAAATCACTAAGAATAACATAAGATCTACTAAATCATACAACTTTGAGGTGTTTGTCCATTTTTTGTGCACACAGGTATATATCTATATAGATTTTGGTATCTATATATATATACACACTATATTTATAAGGTTATGTATTATCAAAAAAATAAATAAATAAATAAACATATTTCAATTTACTAGTTTGTTTTAAATTAATTTATTAAGGTGATATATTTTGTTTAATTAACTTATTTTAGTTACTAAAAGGTCTTTAAAAAAAGAAGTTAGTTTAAAATTTAATTATTTGTTTAAATTAAATCATTAGTTAAAAATTAAATTATTAGCTTAAATTAAAGTCATTAAAATGGAAAATTAATTGCTCGATTAGTTCAGATATTAATAAAGATCATCTAATATTTATTCAAGGTTAAAATCGAGAAAACAAGCTGGTTTGGATTGGATTGCAAACAAAAATTAAAGGTGAGTTAATCTCACTCATCTGGATTATTATTTAAATTTAAATAGTTAAATTTAAATCTTTGGTTGAATGATTAAATTGATTGGATGTGGTATATTATATATAGTATATATATATTGGAGTGATTGATTTCCCGCATTATATAGCGGATGAGACCTTATGCGCCGCATAATAGCGGATGATATTATTTAAACCCATATACCGCGATATTCCACCTCGAAGTGGAATTGGTACTGTGCTAACATCTGTGGATGCAGGGAAACAGGTTGGAGGGATCCAACTGGATTCCTCAAAATTATTTAGATTGTTCAATATTCTGTGATATGGTTTATGTGATAATCTGTGATAGATTATATTGGTAATTAAAATGATGGATGCTATGGTTTGATTGAATATATTTGGATATACCGAGTTATCAAAAATGTATAGAGTTGGATTTTGAAAGAAAATAAAAAGAGAGAATTTGAGTAAAATGATTATAGAGAATTTGGTATAAATTAAAGAATGAATGGGAAAAGGATAAAAGTGGATTTTAAAATTGTTAATAAATAAATTCCAAGAATGGGAAAGGAGATTTTTTGAATAAATGGGAATAAGTGAAATTTAAAACTTAAGAGGTATTAATTAAAGGAATAAAGGATTATTTTTAAATTCAGAATTTAAATGGTTTAGGATGAAATAAAAGGAATTTTTATGAAATTGGTATTTCCAGTTTAAAATCATAATAAGGAGTTAAATCCAGAATTTATGAAATTTATGGATTTTGGAATAAAATTTAGTAGGTAAAGGAATTTATTTTAAAATGGAGTAAATTTTGGAAATCAATTTGAAAATTTATTAAGTGTTTGAAACTGGGATCTTAAAAGGAAGATGAGACTATGGAATTTATAAACTGGGTTTATAAAGTGAAGTAATATATCAGTGGATATTTGGAAGAATAAATTCACGGTGGGAATTTATTAAAGAAATGGGTAAATTTGTTTAAAAAAAATAAATAGTGATTTATTTTTAAAGATGTGAAAGAGAAGTGTATTTCCCTGGATAGCCAAGTACGTTTCCAAAGCAAACTTTTAAGTATGAGTTAAAGGGTTTAAAGTTGTTTTTAAAGTATGTTTTAGAAAATTTATTATTTTTAAATGTTTAAAGTTTAAAAGTAAGTATTTCTCAAATTTAATTTAGTAGTAATTATTTAAAGGTAACTTGGTCTTGTGTTTTAAAAGGATAAAAATGTAGTTTTATATTTTATAAAGTAGTTTTATTTTAAATATTCTTAAAGTATATATTTTTGAATAAAGTATTAAAGTAGTTTTTAATTTAAACATTTAAAGTATATTTTTAATAAAGTGTTTTTAAGTTATTTTTAAAATCTAAAGTATTTGTACTTGGTGATTTCAGTGGAAATAGAAATTATTTGGGGAATTTATTCCATGAGAGAAAGACGGTTTGAAACCGTTTTCAAAGGGTTGAAAATGGAAATATATCTTGCGAAGATATTTGTGAGGTAAATAAATAATTTGGAAAATTATTTATTGTTTGATGGATGTTTGTGAATGTTAATTGATAGTTAAATCACCGACTATCAATATTGGCCAATGCGTTGATCGTTTCGAAGAGACCGGGATCAGGATTTATTTTCCGAAAACCACTTCGATCCGGTTTGTACGTTTTCGTGGGGAAAACGAGTTTGGAATCGAAGATGGAGCAGTGAAGTGCAAGGGATAATTGCTACTAATCCGGAGGGTGATTCCAAAATGGATGTAGTAGGAGTAGTGCCTTCGGTTCCGTTCGAACCCGGAATGGACTTGTATGGATGAATGCTTTCGGAACATCGTCAGGTGGACGGTGGGCATTCTAAGTGAAATGTTCTAAAAAGGTAACGCTTAGCCTTGAACCTCATCAACCGGGAATGACTGAAAATCAGGGGTTATGCAGCAAGGCTAAGTGGGTAGCGCCCATTAGGGTGAGGTCATCCCTGTCTAGATGTCCCTTTTTATTTCGGTTGTGTGGTGCGGTTGCTGATCCCAACCGCGGGGTGATCTTACTCGGAATTATCTAGTAAGGGGTAGCTCCGGTCTTGTGTTGCAGGGGATCGGGCGTAGTCCTTGGTACGGTGATCTAGACCAGGTACTGTGACAGGTGGTACTCCAGTGCCTAGTCATTAGTTGGAAATCCATTCTCCCTACGTTCCTTTAAAGTTTTGTTTGTATACCTATTAGCTGGAATTTAATAGATGTAACAATTTCGGCTATTTGAATAAGTATTTGTATATAGACACTATTATAATATCAGAGGATTTTGATAAAAAGTGTTTTGGCTATCGTAAGGTAAAAACCCGACATGTTTATTTGTGGCGTGGTCTTACGAGATGCTTTTGATTTCAAAGGATTTTGAAACTTTAATAATCAATTTTAGTGTGGTTTTCTCACGCTGGTTTTCCAGACTGACTCGGGTGTTATTTTATTATAATGCTCGGGTCAGATCGAGTATTACAGATACAGGATAGGATGCTGTGGAGCTCAGGAGACGAGCTGGATGGTGAGACGTATCACCCGTATTTGTTGTATTCCATTGTGTATCATAAGTGTTATAGTCATCTTGTGAGGACAAGTTATTATAACTGTCCTGAATTGTGATGGTGATTGTATTGTACTCTGATGTTGTATTCTGATATGTATGTATAAACAGATATAGTTTCTTTATGTAAAGATCAGTTATTATCTATTATATTTCATTCCACTGCGATGTAAGATTATGTTGTGTTGTTTTCTTTTCTTCTACTTCCTTCTTCTTCTAGTCCTGATGGTCTGATTTTTCCGGCATAGAAAAATCGGGTCATCACATATCCTATAAACCATCTTGGGGGATAAAATGCGACTGATTAATTCCTAAATAATAATTATGAATCAACTGTTAATTCGTTATAAAGCAAAAATCATCAAACTATTGGCTTTGATTTACATGAAAACCATAGAAGAATGCCAAAAATAATGTAAGGGTGATTATGAAAGTAAAAGTGCAATTCAATAAGGACACGAGATAATCCTTGTGATTAAAAATGCATAAAGAAGTAAAGGACTTTCTAATTTTGCTGAAGAAGCAATGAAATTCTTTAGTTTTCCTATGAGCTCCAATGGCAGCAAGAAGATGTGGTAAAGATAAAATGAATAAAAAAGAAGAAAAGGTATTATAGACCTTACCATCCAACCCAATAAAATAAGTATAATGAAAATCTCAAATACACGATCAAAGCAGGTATTTAAAAAATAATATATGGGTTCCACACTCAATGGTGGCAACTAAACACGAGGGTTGCGCTCATTGCGAGACTTAACCCAACACCTTACGGCACGAGCTGATGACAGCCATGCACCACCTGTGTCCGCGTTCCCGAAGGCATCCCTCTCTTTCAAGAGGATTCACGACATGTCAAGCCCTGGTAAGGTTCTTCGCTTTGCATCGAATTAAACCACATGCTCCACCGCTTGTGTGGCCCCCCGTCAATTCCTTTGAGTTTCATTCTCGCGAACGTACTCCCCAGGCGGGACGGGAAGGAATAAAGCGAGCAAATCCACTAATTCGTTATCCTCAAATCAGTCTTTCCCGGGGCATTGTTCCAACAAATACATAATTGTAGGAGTAAAGTAGTGATATAATTCACAGAAGCAAACCGCAAGGAGTTAATAAAATAAGAAAAAGTGTGTAATGCACTTTTTTACATTTTCGTTCTAGGATGAAATTAAACAAAAGGATTTGCAAATAAAAGTGCTAATGCCACAACGAGCCCATAAATGGTTAAAGCTTCCATAAAAGCTAGACTAAGTAATAAGGTGCCTCTTATTTTTCCTTCCGCTTCCGGTTGTCTCGCAATACCTTCTACGGCTTGGCCTGCAGCAGTAAAAGAGAATGCACTTTTCAGAATGCCTAACCAAACAACACCATGTGACAGTCATATTAAATGCATAAAAGACACGTCACTACGCCAATGAGTATCTGTCTTCAGTTCACAATCAACTTAGCCTTACAGCGCTCAATCAACTAATCCTTCAGGTACGTTATCTACAACGTCTTACGTCAATTAATATACTTAGCCTTATGGCACTAAATCAACTACACCTTACAATATGTTATCTATAACATGACAATCAATCTACTTAGCCTTATCGCATTCAATCAACCAAGCCTTATGGTATGTTATCTATAACATCTTATGACAATCAATCTACTTAACCTTATGACACTCTATTGACTATGCCTTACAGCATGTTATCTATTGCATCTTATGACAATCAATCTACTTGTCCTTACGACATTCCATAAACTAAGCCTTATGACATGTTATCTACAACGTGTTATAACTTAGCGTAACGACACTCAATCAACTACGCCCTATGGTACGTTACCTACAATGTATAACAATCAATCTACTTAGCCTTACTGCAATCAATCAACTATGCCTTACGGTATGTTATCTACAATGTTTTACGGTAATCAATCTATTTAGCCTTATGGCTATCTATAATGTCTTGTGACAATCAATCTACTTAGACTTACGACAGTCAGTCAACTATGCCTTTCGATATGTTACCTACAACGTCTTACGGAAATTAATCTACTTAGACTTACGACACTTAATCAACTATGCCTTATGGTACGTTGCCTTCAATGTCTTACGACAATCAATTTACCTAGCCTTATGACACTCAATCAACTAAGCCTTATAGTATGTTATCTAAAACGTCTTACGACAATCAATCTACTTAGCATACGACAACCAATCGACTACACCTTACAGTATATTACCTACGTCTCACGAAAATCATTCTACTTAGCCTTACAAAACTCACGACAATCCCTTATTGTACGTTACCTACAATGTCTTACAAAAATCAGTCTACTTAGCCCTACAACATCTTACAGTACGTTGTCTATAACGTCTTATGGCAACCAATATACTTAGCCTTCGTCACTCAATCAATATGTCTTACAATATGTTGTCTATAATGTCTTATGACAACCAATATACTTAGCCTTACATCACTCAATCAACTAAGCCTTATGGTATGTTATCTACAACGTCTTATGATAATCAATCTACTTAGCCTTACGGTACTCAATCAACTATGACTTATGGTACATTGCCTACAATGTCTTACAGTAATCAATATACTTAGCCTTACGGCACTCAATCAATTAAGCCTTACGGTACATTGTCAACAATGTCTTATGACTACCAGTCTACTTAGCCACTACATCACTCCATTGACTATGCCTTTGGCAACAAATCCCTAAAAAAATGGGTTAAGATTTCTGAACTCTCGCTAAAGGTTAAGATTAGACTTCTAAACCCTCACTAAAGGTTGAGGTTAGACTTCCAAACCCTAACTAAAGGTTGAGGTTAGATTTCCAAATTATCCTTCGCCTTTTATGACACTCTACTATACATTGCCTTTGACATTCAAATACTTTAGTTTTTGAGCTACTACTATACATAACCTTAGGCATATAAACCCTCACTGAAGGAGGTTAAATCTCCAAACTCTCACTAAACAATGAGGAAATCTTCCAAACCCTCACTAAAGGATGAAGTTAGATTCCCAAATTATATTTTCCTTTTATGGCACCCTACTATACATAGCCTTTAGCACTAAAATACTTTAGCTTTTCAACTACTACTAACACATAGCCTTCGACATTCAAATACTTTAGCTTTCAGCCACTACTATACGTAACCTTCACATTCAAATACTTCTGCCTTTTACGGCACCTTACTAAACATAGCCTTTGGTATATAATTATTTTTGCCTTTGCAACACCTTACTTTACATAGCCTTCAACACACCATTACTTTATCCTTTGCAGCACATTACTATACATGACCTTAAGCATACAACTACATTTACCTTTACAGAACGTTACTGTACACTTTATTCGGCACAAATTGTAACAACACCGGTCGAGATTACATAGAATCTAAATTTAAATTATGATTTAATTAATTAATTGAATGAATTTGGGGAATTTGTAAATTATTGTATTTCCAAATTAAAATGGATTTGGAGTTTAATAAATTTGAAATTTAACGAATTTTCTTTTTATGCTATTTAACAGTTATTTTTATTTACATAAGAATAATTTTGAAGAAAATGAATAAATAAATCGTATGAAAACAATTTCATTGGTTGAAATATGTTTTCTATATTAATGGTTCATTTTATTAAAAATACGAAGAATGACTTTTTATTTTTTAAGTTGTAGTTAATTTTGACAAAATATTTCAGTATTAATGAAAAGTGAGATTTTTCCATGTTATTTATATTATGGAAATTTTAGAAATATATGTTAGTTAAATTAGAACATTGTTTTTATTAAATTAGTATTTATAAAGTGTTAAAATGAAACACAAAAAATTAGCAACACTTTGGTCTTGAAAGAATTAGCGACACTTGGCTAATGGATCCACATTCTTTACCTACTTAGTCCAAAACAAAAGAAGTAGAAATGAGAAAATGTACGTATATCATTTCTCACTTCTCATTTCTATCTTCAAACCAGAACCTCAAATATACTCTAAGTACAAAAACCACAGTCAACAAATTTGCAAATCAAAGAGTGAAATCAAAGGGCTTTCAATCTATTTTAGTGTGTTTTGATAAAACATAATCTCCTCTATCAATCTATGCATCAATTTAATGATTTATTCCAGTTTTGATTTCTGAAATTGATCATTCCCATCCAACCTTTGTTCATAGCGTAGGTTAATATTGTCATAGGAGGGAATAGGAGACTCTAAGCTCTTATCTTCCATTCTGGGTTTGTTTAGGTGAGTTTATCTCACAATTTCTAGCCTTAGATAAATGGTTTTTGCTGTTATATGATTATGGTTGAATTTAAAGTGTATATGATCTCAATATGTTGGTGGATTCATTATCTAATTGAATTGAATTTGCTGTTTACTAAGAACCACCATATGAAATAATGAATTTCATCCAATTATACATGTTTGTATGCATGCATGTCTTCCTATTCAGTACCTTAGATTGTTAGAGAAGCAATATAGGAAGAACGAGAGAAAACGGATCGACGAAAGGGCACCAGAATCGCTAGGATGTCAGCCCAAGCGAGCCAACCGATGAGCCGATTGGTCGAACTGGTGCACGAGTTATAGCCTGAACTTGACACCCAGGCTACATTCTAGTATTTCCCGATCGACCCGTTTGTCACTTATTTGCCCAATTGATTTCCAAAAGTTGATTGCTTAATTTTAATACTGCATTTCATGTCAATTTCATTGATATTTTTCGGATTCATGATTTATGGATTGTTAAATTCATTTTGATGTTTTATACCATAGAGATTTTTCTATGGACCTTAGGAGAATTAGACACTTTTGATGCACGTTTTCACCCTGGATTTAGAAATGATTGATTTCTAAATCCAATTGTTTCATACAAGACTATTTATGTACCAATATAATATATATATATATGTATATATTCATAAAAAGAATTTTAGTAATATATATACTATCTATTTTCATATGCAATGGTATTAGAAATGTTTTGGAACGATAGTTTGAAAAGCTTACTTATATATATATTTCCATTATAAAAAACATTTTAAAAGTGGTTTTAAAGAGAAGTATTTTCAAAAAATTGCAGGTTATCGATCGAATGAGAAATTGAATTAAACGGTTAAATATAATGAATGGTATGGAACGCTTGCGTTTGCTTTACCGATTAACTCCTGGACTTGTTCGACAAAACCATTATTACACACGAGTTGAATTTACTATTGTATAGTAAATGTTTGGGTAAACACATGTGGTATGGGACTCATGGTCATTATCTATTCAATTGCTATATAAAAGCATTTAACACATTTCGACAAGTTTATGACTCGCCTTTGATGTTTATAGGACTTGTTCCTATTAGATGTTTATAGATTTTGTACCTATCTTGATGTTTATAGGACCTTTTCCTATTCGATGTTGATAGGTTTCGTACCTATCTTGGAGTTCATAGGTTTTATACCTATTTCGATGTTTATAGGTCTCGTACCTATCTTGATGTTTATAGACTTATATGTCTATCTTGGAGTTACATGCATGTAGGTGAATTTATTTTACCAATCTTGGAGTTTGACGCCTCCCCTTATTTATGAGATTTCTGGATTTCTATTTGTGAGATTTCTAGATTAACATTGTTGAGTTATCACCAAATCATTTCGGGGATTTTTCTTTTAATAGGCTCTCTTGAGTTTTAGTATTTAGTGATTTGAAGTTATTGATGCATGTTTGATATTTATTGATATATGACTATATTTGAGATCTAGTTCACTTTATATATCATTCATTTTTGCTAACTCATTTATCTTCGTCTAGAATGACTCGTTTATTATTTTTATAATATTCGGGTCAGACCGAGATGTTTCTAGTCCTCCAACTTGATACTTTAGAGTGGATGCCCTATTAGTTAGGTAGTGGTTACTTCTGTCATCTATGTATGTATGTATGTATGTATGCGTGTATGTATGTCTATGTGATGTTATGTTGTATCTTATGTCAAGCTAGACTCCTTTGGTGTACATATACATATTTTGAGATGTAGCACCTTGTGTATGTGTAGTCTACATCATGTATCTATTTTGGGTCGTTTCAGACTTGTATCTATTTGTTTCCATCGTGTCTAATCTATGATTCTAATATGTTGTTCTGGATTTACTATAGCCACCGTTGTTTTGTTTTAAGCTTGAATTGTATACATCGATTTCACTTGATTAAAGAAAATGTATAACATATTAATCGATGCATCGATGCTCACTTAAAGTAAAATTCACGGATGGTCACTCCTAAATAGCCCTATTCTCTGCACTAGTTAACAATATTACTTTGTAATATTCTTTCTTAGTGTGGGTCTCGAGGTGGGGTGTCACAGCTTGGTAACAAAGCTGAGTTCAGGACAAATTATGATATTACAGATACAAATCGTGGATTAGGGAAGTCTTAGGAATCTTCCCTTAGATTTTCATGATGTATATTCCTTAGTGTCTATCTTTGGAATTCCCAGTATCGAATCATATGATTCTTGAATAATCTTTTATCTTATCTTATTCCTTTCAGAATCGTAGACGGCTGGCGGTAGACCTCCTACTCGTTCTACTACGGGAAAATCCAATGGCCCTTCATAGGAAGGAGTGTTTATGTCCGCCGAGCAGATTATGGAACTCATTAGGAATACTCAGCCTACCAAACCTCCTTCGAATTCTTCTTCTCGCAAGTCGAGTTTTGCATGTAGGTGCAGCAACTTTGCACATCTTGGTGGCAAGCCCTTTAGAGGTTTTGAGAGTGTGATTGAGCTGCAGTCATGGCTTAGGACATGCGAGCGGATCTATTCTCGCATGGGTCTTGATGATCAACAGAGGGTTCAGGTAACTTCTAGTCAGATCCAAGAGTGAGCTCTTGATTGGTATGAGCTTTTTATAGCGGAGGTGGATGAGTCTACTCTTTCTTGGTAGTAGTTTAGAGGACGATTTGAGTTGAAATTCGTTCTCGAATCGGAGAAAGCCTCCTCGGCTAAGAGGTTTATTGAGTTGAAGCAAGGAAAGTCTTCTATAGTAGAGTATGTATCGACCTTCGAAGCCCTTTCCTAATATGTGGTCGAGCACATAAGTACTCCACTAAAGTAGAATCAAAGATTTATGGATGATCTGAAGAAGCATCTTAAGAAGGCGTTGATGTTGTATTTCAAGGTTTCATTTGAGGAGTTAGTTTATTCAGTTTTTAAGCTTGAAGCCGTCGAAAAGGATAGTAGTGAGGAAGACGTAGCGGAGAAGAAGAGCTTTCATCCGAAGAAGAAGAAACCATTCAACAAGTCGAAGACCTTTCATCCTAATAAGAAGATCAAGAAGCAAGGTTCTAGTTCCACTCTATCACAGCCAACTAAAGGAGAGTGCTTCAACTGTGGTTCTAAGGAGCATTTCACTAAGGATTGTCCTAAAGCTCCTATTTGTCATTATTGCAAGAAGTAATATCATCTTGTAGCATCTTGTCCCCGAGCAGCTAAAGGCCTCATTTTTGGGAAGCTTAGTGTTTATGCAAGCTTCTGGTCGAACTTCTCAGTGTCGAGGTATATCTCCTTCTATTCTTGAAGGTGTTATTGTTTTTTATAATCTTACTATTTGAGTTCTCTTCGATATGGTTGCATCTCACTCATTCATATCAAAGGAACTATTTAATGCTCTATCTTTAGATGTTGTGTGCTTAGTGTCTTCACTGAGAATTGTGAACCAGATTGGAGGGTCCGCAACCTTCAGTATGCTTTGTAGAGATGTTGAGATTATCTTATGCAGCCATTCTTTTCGTGTCGATCTTCATGTGATGCATTTTCGATTTGGAATGATTTTGGTAAAGAATTAGCTTAATCGTTATGAAGCCCATATCCTATGTCCTGAAAGAACTATTCACATTCGACATCCAGAATCTGTTGAGCGGATTACTATTATTCTTCAAGATGTTGATTTTGATTTGGAAGATCCTTATTTTCTCTTGAGGCTCGGGAAGACGATGACATTTCCTTAATTCTTATTGTTTATGATTATCTTGATATTTTTGAACCTGTTTTGGGGTTGCCTCCTAAGTGGGTGATTGATTTTCGAATTGATATTATCCCTGGTTCTCGTCCAGTTAGTTGTCCTCTCTATCGAATGCCCGTGAAGGAGAATGAAGAGTTGAGGAAGTAGTTTTCGGATTTGGAAGCAAAGAAGTTTATCCAGTATAGTTCTTCTCCTTGGGCAGCTTCTGTCATGTTTGTGAAGAAAGCTGTTCTTAGTCTTTGCGTAGATTATCGCAAGCTTAATGAGCTTACCATTAAAAACAAGTATCCCCTGCCTAGGATCGATGATCTTTTTGATCATCTTTGCGGTGCTAAGGTCTTTTCCCGATTAGACTTAGCGACCAGTTTTCATCAGCTTCATGTAGCAAAGGGTAGTATTCCTCTGACTTCATTCCGTACCATGAGTGGCTCACTACACCACAAATAGGATTTTGGCGCAACCGTAGGCAGGGCATTTGATACGGCTATAAGCCGTATCAAATATAGATACGGCTTATAGCTGTATCTATATTATTTAATACAGCTGTAAGCCGTATTAAAATTTGATACGGCTTATAGCCGTATCAAAATCTGTGCCTCTTTTCGTGGGAAAATTTTCTCCAAAACGCACACCCTCTCCCTCCTTTTTTTTATTTCCAGATTTTCTTTTTTCCCCGTACGCTTACTTAGGAGTTAAATCGCCAAAGCTTCCACCTCGATCGCCAGAGCTTCCACCTCGATCGCCAAAGATTTGACGTCGTCCATCAGAGCCTTCCACATCTTCCACCCCTTCCACCTGCAGGTAAGGAGCCATCGCTAAATTCCATTGTTTTATGTTATGAAATTTCGTGGTTAATTTTGTCAAGGAGTCATTTCTCATGTGCTTCAATTATGAATTCATGTCTGTACTCAATCGATAAAGAATAATAAATGGGAAGAACAAACGTAGTTTACACTTTGGAATCAAGCGGCTGCCTCATATTACATCAACTTGCTTCTTAATAAGTCTACTAGCTTATGGGCTAAATGGAACTTGCATTTTAGTATGAAAAATAAGAATTTTTGGATAATGGATATACCTCAGGATGCTAGCTGTTTTTGGCATAATATCCTTAAGCCTAGGAGCAAGATTCTTTCCATGATCAGAAGTAACAAGATGGGATCCTTTTGGCACTCCCGAGTGGTAATGGTGTAATTCTATCTAGTATAACTGAATATGGCTTGCGGTCGAATTTTGGTATTCCTGATGCTGTTATTGCTAATGACTATATACACTTTATCATTGTTGTTTTGCCTCATGTTAGTTCTGCCAGTGTTAGAGCATTGTAGAATTCAAAATATTTCTCCCCTTCTGTTAATATGAACATTCAATGGAATAATAAGAGCAAACATTCTATTTCTTTGTACTCAATCCTTTCTCTGTGTAGAATGTTATTTTGGTTAGAGAATTGCCAGGCTGTACTCTTGCTTCAGATTAATGATCCATACACCAATGACCAAGCTATAATTATTTGACTTATACACATATATGTCGTTTGCATTTCTAATACAAGTTTTAATGTTAGAAAATTAATATAATATCAGTTTACTTTAAGTACTTAGAGAAAGCAAGAAGTATACTAGAAATGTCCACTTAAAAAAAAGTTTCGCTCAGGCACCTATTTTACTTATTCTAGTTCAGTATCTTTACATGATATTACATTCATTTTTGTTGAACATTTAGCGTTAGCTTATTTTGCAACACTCTTTTACTTTGATAGCGCATAGTTTTGTCTAGAACATATATTAAAATCTTAAAAATATACCCAAATTATGTTAACTGAAGCATACAACTTTATGAACCTCAATATGACAATGTGGCAGTTTGCATAGTGTATTGTTGTTTATATGTTAGTAAATATGTTGTACTGACATTGTATATGGTTTTGACATTGTTGTATAAGTGGATAAAATTATTGTTAATGGCGCAAGCCAAGTATCAGGAGAGGGGTAATGCATAGACATTACTCCGGTGCTACAAAATAGCGCCGTTGTAATGACAAATTTTTTTGGAAACAGTTTGGTGCTAATGTTGTATATTGTTCTGACATTGTTGTATAAGTGGATAAAATTGTTGTTAATGGCACAAGCCAAGTATCAGAAGAGGGGTAATGCATAGACATTACTCCGGTGCTACAAAATGGCGCCGTTGTAATGGCAATTTTTTTGGTAACAGTTTGGTGCTAATGTTTAAAATAAACCCTATATTTTGAGTTATATTTATTGAAATTTAAATAGTCCATATTTTTATTGAAATTTATTGAAATTCCAATCAAAATAGCTTAAAAATATCATATTTTTAAATGGATATCTTAGAATTACGAAGTTTGCTAATCATAGAGATTAAAGAAGAAAAACAACCCGTTCGTATACTGTTGCATACACCACTTTTTTTATTGTTGTTTTGTGTGAGTGTAGCTAAGTTTTGTGTAAGTGGGATATATGCATGAATTAAATGAACCTGCAGGGTGCCTAACTATGACCTATTTAACATCTTTCTAATGCAGTTTCATGAACTTTGCATTCATTCCATCTGGTCCCGGGATTTTGTCGTCATGAACCAAGAGAACAACCTTTTTAATTTCTTTCATAGTGATTTCTGAATTTAATTTTTTTTGTCCTGCTTCATTAATAACTAAAATGCTTTGAAATTATAGAAAAGTTCACTGTATTATGTAATTGCTGCTTGGTCCAACTCCTTAGCCTTGCATATTAAATTTCTATTAGCATTAGTGAGAACTTGTATGTTGTTACTCTGTCTTTTAAAAGACATTTTGGAGAAATTTTTTACAGAGTTTGTATCACTTTGCTACAACCAGTAGACCTTTGATTTTCCATGAAACTCCAAAATTTTATTTGTTGTTCATCATGGTAAATTTAGAGAAATTAAAGAACAAAAATAACGTGAATGACGAGCCATTTATTCTTGCATCAGAAGCGATACAAGTTTTCTACTCCAAAGATTTAAAAAATAACGGATGGTCTGTGGTCTTGCATACACCAAAACGGTTGACTACAAATATAGATGACATTGAGTTCCCTATCGTCTATCAATCAGCTTTTGAAGACAATGAAAAATTAGAAGACCTTACCAAATCCATATGTTAACTTATTAGTATTCGTACATCACATGATTGTGTGTCTGTATATTTTTAATTGCACGATTGTCTGTATGTATGTTTTGAATATTTTATACATTCCAATGCAATTTCAGGTGTTGTCACTTAATAATTTTGTATGTGCAAGTGTGTTATGTTATGGAGTGTTGACATTGATACATTGATACATCTATAATTATTATCGTGACTTATTAAAATAATTAGTAATATTATATTTTGCAGAAAACTATGTCAGAAAATCCACCATCTTCACATTCGTCATGTTCAAAGGCGAAGAAAGTTGATCAAAACTTACTTGGTATTCCGGTCTCAGATAACGCTGGAAAAATCACTACTATGCTTGGTAAACTAGTAAGAGCTCATGTGCCGATATCATATATAAGTTGGAATAAAGTACCTGCAATATACAAGGACAACGTTTGGAACGAATTGATGGTAAGTATCCTTATCTGTTTGACAACAACTATTTCATTCAATAGCCTTATGGTTTCAACTCTTTGCACAACATTTAATTTAATATATTTTTTGCAGAAAATATATGAGCTCGATCCGCTTTCAAAGGAAATGTTTTTAAAGAGAATGGCCGAGGCTTTTAGGAGATACAAGAAAAACTTGAGAGTAGTTTATTATGACACTTTCAACAATGACGAAGAACGGTTGAAAAATTGCCCACCTACAGTTGCTCAAGAAGATTGGACAGAGTTCGTAAAAAATGAAGCAACGCCTGAAGCGAGCGGAAGAAGGGAGGTAGGCAAAAAGAACAGAGCATTGCTCAGTTATGCTCATCATGCAGGACGTAAAAGTCACGCTAAAATAGAACAAGAAATGGTAAATTATATTCATTTTCATTCAAATGATTTACACATTGTGATTGGATATTCATGTCGTTGCATCAACTTGTATTGCAGATCGTTGCTAGTCCATCAACAAATATCAGTCGTCATCAAGTATGGGAGAAGACACACAGGAAAAAAGATGGTAGCATATCAGATGCCACTTCTTCATACTTTGTAAGTTAAACAAATATTAACTTGCATATTCTTTAAAATTCCTTATTCATGAAAGTATTATCATATTACAGGATCAAATTGCGAAAGCGAAGGAAAAGATCACTGATAGTGATGAAGAAAAATTGACAGTGGATGAAGACATCTTATCACAAGTGCTTGGTAAGGATGCAAGGGGTAGGAGCCGCGGTGTTGGGACCGTTATACCAAAGACTAAAGTTAAGGCTTGTGCCATTGCACAGAAACGACTCCGACATGTTCATGGCGAGCAGGATGAGTTGAAAATGAGGGTGGGAAGTTTGGAGAGTACGGTGGGAAATTTGTCTGGGCAAATGGAGGTTTTGATCAACATGATGGGAAATATTGAACAGGCAATTCGTGCACCGGTCAATTCTTCTGATGGAGGACGCGCCACACAATTCAATGCTCCTGAATTCATTGCTTCGCAGTTCCAGGATTCGACCAATGTTACGAACAATCAAAAATGTGAAATCCTCAACTCTGATTTAGAATTAATAGGAACAGGTATTTTTAACATTTAAACATTTATGACATAATAAGTAGAAAACTTAAATAATAATAAATATTCCCTTTTATTGAACAGGTACTATATGCCGAGATTCTACATTGTCCAACATCCATGTGAAATCTGTACCATCCACACACGAAACAGTGGTGTTGGACAGTATACTGCTACCAGATGAGAGAACCAGCAAAATGAATCATCAATTTGCAGAGACCTTTGTTGATGTTGAAGTGGGTGGATATGTGTGCCATCCGAAGTGTCTTATTCGATATCTCTAGATGATGGAGCAGGTATATATGCAATTTCTTTAATTGATTTTAATTAGTTTTCAAACACTAGTTATAAATTAAATAACAATTTAGATTTTAAAGAGTATCTTAAAAAAACAAAATCTCATATTGACTTTTTTAAGAACAAAATATAAATTAAGTTTTAAGTAATTTTATAATTAATTATTTTTAAATTACATTGGGTAATTATTCTAAATTAATTATATTAATTAATTAATCCTTAATAAATTAATCCTAACCTCTTAATTAAATTAAGATCTCAATTAACTTAAGATAAACCATTTATCGTAATTATTATTTTTATAAAATAAGAAAGCAATTCAGCTCAAGAGTCAATAAACCACATGAGTTACAAATGATACATGGAATGAAAAAATAAACTTAGATGCAGGTCAATAGAATGAAAATAAAATAAATTTTGTGCATCTTATTTGTGTTATATGTGTGTTATTTGTCTGACACAAGAAAAGCAAACATATAGTAATAAAATTCTTAGTAATTAAATAATAAAACATGATTAATTAATCGTTAATTGGAGTTATAGATCAAACAATTGCAAACTATGAATGCAGTAATATAAACAATAGTTTCAAGCTATAAATACAATGATAATACTTATCCCAGTCCTGCCACAACCAACTCGTCTCTTACTAGCATTTTTGCTTTTGTAATATTATAAATTTATAGTACTTAACTTGTGATGATCTATTTTGATAAATAGTCCGTCCAGTTCAAACTCTGAGAAGCAGCTATATATAGACACATGGTTACATCTGGATCATTCGCCGATATAGCTCTAACACTGTGGATCCACATAAAGTTTATACTTTACACTGTTGGCTTATTCAGTCTCATGACCTCCAAATTATTTCTTTATAGTGAAGGTCCCCAGATATTGCTCTGCTCTCTGAATTATTTGCTGGAAAATAACAGCTCATGTTACTTCTGATCGCTTTCCATTTTTGTTTCTGTCAAAGTAACCAGAAAAATACACAACTTTCCTTTTTTAAAAGATGTAGTACTGTTTTTTTCCCTGAAGTCACAGTGCATTTTGATGTTCTGCCTGATGCATTTCATTATATTCAGCTGTAAACGTCTTACTGTATTATTACGTCGAAAAAAATCAAAAAGGGAAATGTAAAATTAATCAAATGGACCAAAACTAACCAGTTATACAACACAATACATTTCAACAAAAATGAGAAGATGTCATGAAATTCACAAGATAAAGATTCAACATTTAACTGTTTAAGTATGGAGCCACCTTCAATAGTAAATTCTAATATTAATTAGTAAAAAAGAAATAGTCTAATGATAATGTATAAATCTTCACAAAATAATATCCTTCTTTTTTATTGTTAATTACTAAAAAGTGCATGGAGGTATAACGATTATCGGGAAAACTATTTGTTTTTTAATGGATCGTGTGACATACATTGTGGCCACAACAAAGTCGAGGTAATCTTAGGCAAATAATGGTGCATGTTAGGTGATTTTTGATGTAAGAATAAAACTTGTCTTATTTTCTTCATGCGGCATTGAGGAAACTTCGTGTTTCTTGATTTCTCTATTACCTGCTCTCGAAATGTCCATTTTCTTTAGATCTGCTTCAACTTTGTCTCTAAAAAAACTACTGAGCTACTTTACCTTGATTTGAAATTTCAATGAGTAGTTTCAATAACTTTTGACTGACATTCACAATTTTGTTGCTACTTCCCATGTTTGGAACTTCATTACGATGAGTTTTGCTATCATTAATAGTAGATCTGGAGCAAAATTTGCTTTTTTACCATATCCCGATGCAACATATAAGTGTTCGTTCACATTGCAATGCATTTTGTTCTTGCTTGCTATTTGAATTGCTTGGTTTACTTTTCCATCTATGTGAATTTGCAGCTTTTGATAGGAGTTATACACCATTATTTCACTTCTTGCAAAAATTTAAATGCTATTTTTAACTTCATGATAGTTGCACCTGTCACAAAGTATGAATTGGTTTTAGGCAGGTTGAATCCAGCTTGGGATTATTGGTTAATTAATTCGATAAAAACAGTAGGTTGCAATTTTAAGCAACAATACTTCATAACTAGAGACAACATTTCGTCCAACTGTATTTCTAATGAAGAGTCATTATATCAGGAGTTTGGATCATGTATTGCATACTGTGTACTATTTAACTTGTACTTTGTATTTGAAATCCTATTATACTCATCCTAGATGATACAGCGAATGAGGTCTATGAGTTCCATGACAACAGCAACGGTTGTTCATAATATAGAGTGATATTTATAAGCTATTAATTCATCTCAATTCAGTACTCACGGACTACAAAATTCATCTAAGAATCGAAATTGTTGATTGATGTGAAGCATCAGGGCATAATAAAGTAATTAGATGTCTTGGTTCTAGTTTCTGCTTTATATATTATAGAAATTTCAGGCAGTTTCTGATTCTGATACTTGAATTCTAAATGCTATGTTGAGGAGAAAGGTATTAAACATTGTTGTAATTAAGGAAATTAAAGATTGTACTAAAATTCAACAGTGCTAATAGGAATTATAAGCAAAATGATTTTGGGTAACCATAGGTAAAAGAAATTGATGGGATGGAAAATGGTGTTAGGATTCTGCTTTTATAAGCAAAATGATTTTGGGTGCCGAGACAATGTGCTTACTTAAAAAGATTTTGATACATGTGTGGTCTTGGTAGCTAAAGCCATTTCACTTACAAGTTTATAGCATTATTGCCTAACTATAGTTTTACTTTATTAATAAATATTAACATGGATAGAATATCTATGTTTGTGTGGATTTCTTGACTGAACAATTTTCTGGTACTTAACAATTTTTATAAATTTGTATCATGACTTTCAATTTTCTGGTACTTAACAATTTTTCATTATCTTTTATATCCATCAAGTTTCAGCAAATATACTTCTCAAACTGTCATTAGCGTTTATTTTTTTGGTACGACACAAACTTCTCAAACTGTCTTTTGTACTACTATAATTTATACCCATTTTTATGTTTGTAGGTTGAATCAGGAATGATCTTTTTGCAATCTTTGGTGCTAGCTAATTTTATTTGGTTTAGCAAGAAGTGTAGCAAGAGACATGGAGTAATTCATTTGCAAAAGGTTTAGCCAGAGACACTGTTATAAATGTTATACTCTAGGTTCTATTGAACATCTTAAGGTTTTGTATTGATATTGTGACTTGTGTAGCTCTTGTTTTGAGCTTAACTTCATATTTGTACTAAATGCTAGTATGTACTATTTTTCGTGTTATGTAATGATATTGTTAAGTTATTATGCACTGCAATGCGGATTATTGAATCATTTGAATGTGCACTGCCTATAATATTATTAGTTTTCTAATATCATTTGAGTGCGGAATTTTATATATGTATGTGTAATTGAGTACTTAGATACGGCTACTGGCCGTATCTAATGGGACAATTAGATACGGCTACTGGCCGTATCTAATGGGACAATTAGATACGGCTTAAGGCCGTATCTAATTGATACATTAGATACGCTATTAGCCTTATCTAATTGATACATTAGATAAGGCTAATAGCGTATCTAATGTATCAATTAGATACGGCCTTAAGCCGTATCTAATTGTCCCATTAGATACGGTCAGTAGCCGTATCTAATTGTCCCATTAGATACGGCCAGTAGCCGTATCAAAGTAATAAGCTCGCCAAATTTTGATACGGCTAAAAGCCGTATCTAATTCGATTAGATACGGCTTTTAGCCGTATCAAAATAGCGTTTATGGTGTAGTGGCTCATTATGCCCTTCGGATTAATGAATACTCCAGCTTATTTTGTTGATCTCATGAATCATGTTTTTCAAGAATTTCTCGATCGATTAATTCTTATATTCATCGATGGTATTCTTGTTTATTCTAAATCTGAGGAAGAACATGTGGAGCATCTTAGGATTGTTTTGGAGACATTTAGAAAGAATCAGTTGAAAGCTAAATTTTTTAAGTGCCACATTTGGAAAAGGAAAGTGAAGTTCTTGGGGCATGTAGTTTTCAAAGAAGGTATTTCTATTGATCCATCGAAGATTGAAGCTATTCAGAATTGGAAGAGGCCTGAGAATATATCAGAGGTTCATAGTTTTCTTGGATTGGCAGGTTATTATCGTCGATTCATAAAGGACTTTTCCAAGATCGTCTTACATCTCACTTCATTGACTAGAAAATGAGTTAAGTATATTTGGTTGGAAATGTGTGAAGCTTCTTTCAGAAGTTGAAGTAACTCCTTTCCAACGCTCTTATTCTTATGGTTTCGAATGGAAATCAAGACCTTGTGGTGTACATGTATGCTAGTAGGTTTGGATTGGGTGCTGACTTATGTAGCGAGACCGTGTTGTTGCTTTTTCTTCGAGGCAGTTGAAGCCGAATGAAGCGAGATACGCCACTCATGATTTGGAGCTTGCGGCCATAGCCTTTGCTTTAAAGATTTGGTGTCAATATTTGTTGGGTGAGAAATTTGTGCTTTATACCAATCATAAATCATTGAAGTACTTATTCACTCAGAAGAAGCTTAATATGCGACAAAAAGATGGCTCGAATTCCTCGCTTCCTACGATATTGATATTTAGTACACTCCAGGGAAGGGGAATCGAGTAGCGGATGCACTTAGTCATAAGCAGTAAGCTGTTGTTTCTTTGATGTTAGCCGCGTGGAAGGATCATGAGATTTTATCTTCTTGTGAGATTAGAGATTATATCCCAGATTCTAGTTCTTCCATGTTGTTGTTTAGCTTGGAGGCTCGTCCTTGTCTTTTGGATTGGACCACGAAAGCCCAGAAGCGTGATTCTAATTTATCTCATCTTTTTCAATAGTGTAGTGGTGTTTCCCGAAGTAATGAGTTGAAGGATTTTATTATTGATGCTCATGGTTGTCTTCATAGGAAAGGTAGGCTCGTAGTTCCCGATGTTGGTGATCTTAGGAGAGATATTCTTAAGGAGTGTCATTGCTCCAAGTATGCTATTCATCATGGTAGTAGTAAGATGCATGTCGATATGAAGCGTCTTTATAATTGGGAAGGTATGAAGCAGGATGTGGTGGAGTTTGTGAAGCGTTGCTTGACTTGTCAGCTTCCTAAAGCCGAGCATCAACGCCCTAGTGGTCTTTTGCAACTATTGGAGGTCATGATGTGGAATTGGGACTAGGTATTATGAGCTTACTTTCATAAGTTCATATTTTAATCCTCTTTTGTGTCAATCTTGTAATGATCGTAATCTTATTCTTCCTTTTTAGGTTTCTATGGATTTCATTGGTGATCTTCCTCGTTCGAGGGCTGACCGTGATAGCTTGTGGGTGATTGTTGATCGTTTGACCAAATCATCCTACTTTATTCCTATTAAGTCCAACCGGACTGCTTCTCAGCATGCTAAGATCTATGTAAAGGAGATTGTAAGACTTCATGGCATCCCTAGTGCCATTATTTGTGACCAGGATCCCTTGTTTACAAGCAGGTTATGAAAGAGTCTCCAGAAAGCTTTGGGTTCGAAGCATAATTTCAGCAATGCCTATCAACCCAAACAAATGGGCAGATAGAGCAAGTGAATAAGATATTGGAAGACTTACTTCATGCTTGTATGCTTACTTCGGTGGGAGTTGGGATGATCATATCTACCTTGTTGAGTTTGCTTACAAAACTGTTAACCTAAAAAAATGGGTCAACACCTTGGATTGAGTGTGAAAGCACCACCCTTGTTCTTACAGAGCAATAATATAGAGAATAAATGTAAAAGATCACAATAAAAAGAAAACAAGAAGATTTTTATAGTGGTTCGGCTATTAACGAAGCCTACGTCCACTTTATAATTTTTATTATAGACTGATTACTGTTACAAGGAGTGTTTGATTACAAAACTCTTGATTGTCCTTAGCTAGATTGAATCTCCGAAGTTAGAATCCACTAGAGAATCATAGTGGACTCCTCTGAAGATTGTTGTGAGGGAGGTGAAGAGTGAGGAAAGCTTCCAGTAGAGTTTCAGCAACCAGTCCAGAGGATCCCCTTTATGTTGCAGGCAAGATGGTATTTATAGAGGTTGGAGAGTTTCTGGGCCAAGCCCGTTCACTAGATGCTTGCAGATGATCACACGAAGGAACAGTGGAAGTACTGCCATGACCCGAGCCAAATGCATGGATCACTAGCGATCCATAATCTGTGGATCGCTAGCAGTCCATAGAATATGCCCAAAGGCGAACCAATTCCTTAGCACTTCCCTATCCTCTATTCCATTTGAGTCGCAGCGATCTTATGATGATGTATGGATCGCTGGCGAGGGTATGGATCCCTGGCGATCCATACACTTAGCCTATTTTTGGATTTTGGTGTCTGGAGATCTTCGTTGTCTTGCATCGACGTTGTTTGCGAACTCCCGAGTTGATGTTATGGATCGCTAGCAATCCATTGGCCATGGATCGCTAGTGATCCATGTCCTTAGAGTATTTTTCTTCCTTTTTTCCAACTTCTTCTGACTCCTTGTTCTATTCCTTTCGGTTGACCTTGGAGCTATTCTGACTCGATCGGGTTGTTACGACTTCTGTTGGATTCTGCTGGGTTAAAAACCCGGATAACAACAACAGTTTTCAGTCTAGTATCGGCATGGCTCCTTTTGAGGCCCTTTACGGAAGGCCATGACGATCACCTTCTTGTTGGCTTGAGTCTGGGGAGAAGCTTATTTTAAGCCTCGACTCTATTCGTGAAGCTTCTGAGAAGATTGATCTCATTCGATAGAGAATGAAAGAGGCACAGAGCAAGAAGAAATCCTATGCAGATGGTTTTAGAATGTTGATTTCCAGAAGTTGATTGCTTAATTTTAATATTGCATTTCATATCAATTTCATTGATATTTTCTAGATTCAAGCTTATGAATTGTTGAATTCATTTTGATGTTTTATACCATAGAGATTTTTCTTTGGATCTAGGGAGAATTACACACTTTTGATGCACGTTTTCAACTCAGATTTACAAATGATTGATTTCTAAATCCAATCGTTTTATACAAGATTATTTATGTACCAATCTAATTTTTGTGTATATATATATAAGTATATATTCATACGAAGAATTTTAGTAATATATATACACACATTATATATTTTCATATGCAATGGTTTTAGAAATGTCTTGGAACGATAGGTTGAAAAGCTTACTTATATATATATATATTTCCATTACAATATTTTAAAAGTGGTTTTAAAAGAGAAATATTTTCATAAAATTGCACGTTATCGATCAAATGAGAAATTGATTTAAACGGTTAAATAAAACTAGTGGTATGGAACACTCGCGTTTGTTTTACCGATTAACTCCTAGATTTGTTCGACCGAACTATTGTTACACACAAATGGAGTTTACTATTGTATAGTAAACATTTGGGTAAACCCATGTGGTATGGGACACATGGTCGTTATCTATTCGATTGCTATATAAAAGTATTTAACAATTTTCGACGAGTTTATGATTCACCTTTGATGTTTATAGGACTTGTTCCTACTTGATGTTTATAGGTTTTGTACTTATCTTGATGTTTATAGGACTTGTTCCTATTCGATGTTTATAGGTTTCATACCTATCTTGGAGTTTATAGGTTTCATACATATTTCGATGATTATAGGTCTGGTACTTATCTTAATGTTTATAGACTTATACATCTATCTTCGAGTTACATGCATGTAGGTTAATTTATTTCATCAACCTTGGAGTTTGACGCCCCCCTTATTTATAAGATTTCTGGATTTCTATTGGTGAGATTTTTCAATTTAACGTTGTTGAATTATCACCAAATCATTTCGTGGATTTTTGCTTTTAATAAGCTATCTTGAGTTTTAGTATTTGGTGATTTGAAGTATTGATGCGTGTTTGATATTTATCGATATATGACTATATTTGAGATCTAGATCACTTTTCTATCATTCATTTTTGCTAACTCATTTTGTCTTAATCTAGACTGACCCGTTTGTTATTTTTATAATACTTGGGTCAGACCGAGATGTTTCAGATCCTCCAGCTTGATGCTTTAGATTAGATGCTTTATTATTTAGTAGTGGTTACTTTTACCATATGTGTGTGTGTATGATGTTATGTTGTATCTTATGTCGAGCTAGACTCCTTTTGTGTACATATTCATATTTTGGGATGTAGCACCTTGTATACGTGTAGTCTACATCGTATATCTATTTTGGCTCGATTCAGACTTGTATCTATTTGTATACCGCTGTGTATGATCTATTATTATGTGATCTGTATTTATTATATGTTGTTTTGGATTTATTATAGCCATCATAGTTTTGTTTTAAGCCTGAATTGTATACGTCGATCCCACTTGATTAAAGAAAATGCCTAACATATTAATCGAGGTATCGATGCTCGCTTAAAGTAAAATTCATGGGTGTCGCTCCTAAACAGCCCTATTCTCTGCACTAGCCGACAATATTACTTTGTAATATTCTTTGTTAGTGTGGGTCTTAAGGTGGAGCATCACACAGATCCTCTCTGCATAATAATACCATTAAATATTGATCAAGCTTAATATTTATGGAAAACTGATACATGCCAAAGAAAGAATGAGGCAACTAAGTACAATAAAATTGTCCAACCCTTCTTACAAAAACCAAAGCCCAATGCATACCCATTATACGGAGTGAACTTTAAGGAGGCATGTGTTATACCACAATTTTTGCTTAATGATATTACTTTCTTAAACCATATCAACAATGCTCTGTTTAAATGTTTCCGTAAAAACTAAATATAAGTATGTATATTATATATACTTTCGCGTATCACTCCTCTACATAATAAGCCAAAGAATAAACCTATACGCCAAAGTATAAACAATATTTGAGAGGAACGGAGGTTCACCTGACCAAAAGCCAAATAATTAGAGTCTTAAAGAGGCACCAACCAAAAGTAAATCCCAAGACAAGGCTCCAAAGCTGAAGGATTTCTACAAAGCTATCATGCTCAATGGCTTAGATGGCCTAAAAGTATCTACAATACACATGGATTCCCACATTTGTAAATGATATATAAGATGACTTGTCATCAATCCGCATTAATTATTAAGCAGCCAGTTGACAACACATGGCCAAATCCTAGTCCTACAAGCAAGCCCAATCAGCAATCTGGTGGAAGGCTTTCCACCAATAGCAACACAACAGGATGCCTACAAATAAGAGCTAATACCAATGCATGCAGGGGCTTCTTTTTGGCTCCTACATAATTCAGATACTAAGCAAATTATGATTTCCTATATTAGAGCTAAAATACTCACTAATGGTAGAATATGCTAATTCAATATTGTAATAGCCTTTGGACTGTATATTATGACTCTAACAAGGAAAGGACAGTGGACTATACTAGATGAACTAAAATAACATTCATTTTCACATTTCAAGAAATGCCAAATTAATATATCCATACACATATATAATTCTAAGTTCATATATCATTCGTTTTTATAGTTCATCAACTTTTGTTGTTACTACCATTATTGTCGTTGAAGGAGTTCGACATGCTACCTAACCTCGACGCCTCTTTAATAAGCAGTGCCAAAGTAATAGTGTTGACATTAATGTAAGTTATGATGGACGAAACCGAAGAATCATGAATGACATGAATACCATTAGCGCCAATGACATTCAGCGCTTTTGTAACGACCCGCCATTTTGGACCATTCGCATCCATTATAAGTGTATAGGTAGACACTCATGCCGGAATTGAATTTCTAAAAATACCGCGTTGTTAATTTAAATTGGCAAAACTGAACATATACAGTAAATAAATAATCATAGATCACAGACACAGAGTAATAAATGCAGCGGAAATAAAAGAGATAGTAGTTCATGAAGCTACTATATAAATGTATAAGTTACATCAGAGTTTACAACCGAAGAGCAATACGATACATCAGATACAAATCAGAATACATCACTGGAATCATCGAATACTGAAAGCAGAATAGATGGTTGGATCTTCAAGCAAAGCTCAAACTCCAAAGGTGAGTCTCGAATACTGGTACACTCAGTCTGACCCGAGTGTAAAGCAAAACACAAAACACTCGAGTCAGGATTAACATTCTTATATTAATAAATCCAACTCAAGTGAAATAGCAATTTGAAATACAAGTAACTCAAAGGATGTTTGGAATAACCATCCTTTAAGGATCCGTTAAACTATCTACTAGGTAGTAGTGTACGATAAGTAGATAATGTCTATCATTAATAATAAGATATCAAAATAGCTTTAAGTCATGGCCCATTCCACCCTTAACACATTTTTATTCCCAAAAGCATATACAAGACCGTAGTTTCCCCAAAACCGGAAGTCACCAGAGGGCAATCCATATACTAAAGGTACAAAACAGATTCATAGTGGTCGCGTATACAGAATACAAGTATGACAAGGCACATGAGGCAATACCCAAGGTAGTGATACTACCGTTTGCCTGATCCGGACTGGTGAGAACGCAACGCCGCAGCGCCCGCAACACCGTGAAACAACACTCCCAAAATCAAGGGTGCACCAATCGACAACAAGTAATGAATAGTTCGAAGAAGTGTGTCCACTTGAGGTAGCTAATCCTCCATTGGCCCGGCACGGCTCCTGTTTTAGTCATTTCCAATTTGACACAAGTGTCAAGGCTATCCATTATCGTTCTCTTTCTTCAGTCATCACGAACATCATTCCAACCACTTCATTCTGGATCATCACTCCGCGTATAGTTATTAAAGTGGTTTCCGGTTTAGATAGAGAGTATATCCATAACTGATTCCGGTCTCTTTAATAACTTCCGTAATTATTACACCGATTGGTCATTTAATAAATTTCAAAACCAAATCAATTACAATTTCAATTAGAATTTGTAAACCAACATTTCATTTGTCTTTCTAAATCAATTTCCATTATTTACGTTTCAAAACTTCCACATTCATAATTTCAAAATCTTATAATTCAATTTCAATTTCTATTTAAAACACTTCAAATATTGATTCAAGTTCGTATATCAGTTTCATTTCGAAATCATTTAAATTAACTTAATTCAACATTCAAATCAATTTATCTATTTCATTCCATATTAAATAATTTATCATCCAAAACAATTTCTATTAAATTTCCAATACACTAAATCCATTATTTAAATTCAACTTCATTATATCAAACTTACAAATTTAATTAAATTAAATTCATCAAATCAAATTCTTTAAATTTCAAGTCTTACATTAATTTCAAAAATCACATTTTCATTTCTTGATAAAGAAATTCAATTTCACTTATTTACTTTCTTAAATAAATTTCCAAAACTTACTTAATAAAGAAAACTCAATTTCAATTATTTACGACGTAAAATTCACTTATTCAAAAGTTCAATTTTTCTTATTAAAGAATTTCAATTCAATTTAATCATTAAATAATTTAATCTTATTTAAGTATTAAATAATTCAAAACTTAATTATTAAATAATTTCAAAGTTTAATAAATTCAAACTTAATTATAATTTCAAACTTAATTATTTAATCATTTCAAACTTAATTCAATCATTTCTCAAATCAAACAACATTCTTTCATCAGTTTCGTTTTTAATATTTTGTTTCAGATTTTTTTAATATTAACATTTTCCTTTCATTAAAAATTCAAATTTCAACTTCATTTCAAACCATATTATTTATTCAAATAAAATCTTCGTTTTATTTTTAAATCAAATTATTGACCAATCGGGTTTTATTTAATTCTCTATCCTAGGTCCAAGTTAAATTTGGGTATTTATCATTTCAACCCGATTCCAATTCAATTCAAAATCAAAGCATAACAAGGGAACTTGCAGTGTGATAACTGGGATGGTGTCAAAGTAAATAAACAAGCAATAAAAACAAACAATAACAATTCAATAATCAATTCAAATAATCCCGAAATAACCGTATTAATTCGCCTTGTTATTTGTACGAATTAATATAATTATTTCTAGAATCTACACTATCATTTCATGTAGATTAAAGATTATTACACTAATATTTATATGGTTCTTCACTTGTCATCTATTTACAATTTCATACATCATCAATTTAACAACATACATTCAGTGGTTCAAAGTGTAATTAAACAAATCCTACGTGTCAATAAGTTTAACAGTTAAAGGGGGTCATATTATACAAATGTCATTTAATCAAATTTAACACATATATCAGATCTAACTATCCTACGTCAATTTCAATTTCAAATTATTTATCACTTACATCATTAACAATGTAACGTCCAATATAAACATCAAACAATCAATCATTTAACAACCAAACTGGATTATCATTGCATATATAACAGATACTGGGGTCAGATGTCACAAGTGAAACTGATACAGGTAATAACAGTGTAAATATGAAACAACAGCATATTTCAATTGTCGTTTCAATTGAAATCAAATTTAATAAATAAAAGAACGTTAATCGTGAGTGAGTGCTCACCTTTCGAGGCTAGAGAGGTTCGACCAATGAAATGGGTCACGAATCCAAAGCGACACTAGATGGACACGATTCGGTGAAGAAAACAGGCACGACGGACAAAGCTGATAAATGAAAATCGATGAGAACTAATCAGAATCAGTTTTTATATAAACTGAAACAAAATATATATTAAAATTTTCTCTAAAACCCAATTTTTTTTTAAAATGCGCACTTAACTAAGATATATATTATCTTTAAAATCAATATTTAAAATAAAATTTATACAAACTTTACACAGTTACAACCCAAAACAGATCACCGTTTATAACTACTTACTTATCTATTGTTGGCAGAATATAAATCTGTATATAAAGCTTACATATGTATAATACTTTGAAATCATCCATATATACTAATATTTTATTGTTCGCAGCAACACTCGTACAATATAGCCTTTAAAACAAGCATACTAGTTTATCAACGGCTTTTTAATATAGTATGCAATACTGCTCCTCTTTATAATGTATCACATTAATTTTATACTTTAAACATATATACTATTTTAAAATCGACATACAATAATTTATTTATAATCTAGAATACTATACATATATATATATATACACACACACATTGTAAACAAAATACTATATATATATACACACACAATGTAAACAAAATACTATATATATAAACACGTTTTGTTTTGTTTTTTTTATAAACACAGTATATCAGTACATAAACATATATTATACAAAACCGGAAAAATATATTTTCAAACTGATCAAACTGTACAGTGTATAGATAAATAAACTAACACTAACACTACTAACATAAAATCTTACTTTTTTTAAACTAGTACTTTGAATAAAACTAGTACAGCAAATCCCTTTTAATAATCATCTGTGCAAACTTCTACAAATTAACAATCCTATAGTTATTATATTATATATACTAGCCTAAGTAACCTATTATTTATAAACTAATATAGACTTTATAGCTATATAAATACAATAGATCAAAAAAAACTACAACATGCTATATGTACTTACGTATATATATAAATAAACATACTAAACACACATTATAAATGTAACTTACTAAATCATAGGATAGAAGATGGCAAGGCAAGCGGAAGGAACTGAGGACGAGTGCACGCATTGGTTGCGAACGGAGGAGGGGGAAAAAGAAAGGCCTCGGCTGGCTTTAGGCTCGGCTACAAGGAGTGTGGGGCGGAGCTTCGACCAGAGGTCAGGGGAGACGGCGGTTGATCTCGAGCTCGGCACTGGTGGTAGGAGGAAGGCCGGAGTTAAGTCGATTGGTGGAAGCGAGCTCGAGTGGCTGAAGAGGCCAAGGCCGGTTGTAGGCGGTTGATGAGACAGCCGAGGCCGGAGGGAATGGCAAACGTGGTCGGAGGGTAGGAGAAGACTCGGCCTGGGAGCTGCTATTGACATAAGCGTGTGGTGCTTGTCGGGATTCGTTCTCGATGGTGGGTTGTCACGGCCGGAGGAGATGTGGTCGAGGGTTCGCTTGGTGGTGCGGGGTAGGCAAAGCTGCACGTGGGCGGTTGACATTGGTGAGAGGAAAGGTTGATGGTGGAAGAAGGCATGAGGAGGAGTTTGGCACTGCGTGATTTGGTGGTCGGGTTCTGGAAGTGGGTTCGGTGAGATGTGAAGAAATAAAAAGGAAGGGGAAGATGTAATTGTCTAGGTGCAGATAGTTGTTTGGGTACTGATTTGAACGAATAGAAGATTTGCAGAGGAAGTGAACAGTTTTTCTTTTTCTTTTAAGGCTTAAATTATTTTATTTCCAACTGGAACAGAAAGTGTTCAGCATACAATATTGGATACGGGGAATAGGGATAGCCACTATATTTTCTTCAAGTCAGATAACAGTAAATGTTTCGAAATTTGAACCGTGCTGCCCATTTCCCAAATTACAACTACTATTTGCCAACTACCCAATTTATTACCAGCTGACAGCTGGTTGACATTATTAAGCTCTTCAATTCACGTGGGTAAGAAACCAGAAGATTTTAAACCGGTACCGATACGGTTCAATGTTTTCAGATTCCGCCGTCCACCGGACGTCGAAATACACATATGAATATACCGTGGAGATCAGTACGACGAGACGATCAAAACAGCATACGGATATCAGTGGTACGATCGGATTATAAAAATTCGAATTTTTCTACTGGCGGAAAATGCAAGAAAAACGCTGAAAAATAAGATCGACGGAGCCAAAGATGTCCAAATTTGGAAAAACGACAAACTGACATCTTGCTCAGAATATGGTTTAGAATTTTTCTATGTAAAAATATTTGGGTTTCGGAAAATTTTTATTTTCATCGCTTTTTAACTGATTAAATTGAAGTAATTTACGCGCGAAATAAATTTTCATATTTTCGAACGAAAATTTACCAGTTGCTATGTTTAACTAGACGTATTCCAAATATTAAATTTTTATTTCAAAATTTTATCGTTTAAAATTTCACAAAATTTCAACTAATTACGTTATTAAAACAGTTGAAATTTACGGGTCGTTACACTCTCCCCCACTCAAAACTTTTCGTCCCCGAAAAGGAACGAGGTAGGAGAATAGAAACAACCAGAAAGAAAACAGATTTGAAATACAAAATAACAATTAATTTTAACCATATAAATTCAAATTTAAATTAATTGATATTCAATAATTTATTTAATCCATTTGATTTCACTAAAATCAATCTCAACTATTTCTAAATTCATTATTCTTATTGTCCCATTATCTTAAATTTACAATTTCTAAAACCATAAATTTGAATAATCTTTATTATAATCATATTTTATTTTCAACAATTTAAATTCTTCTTTATTCTAAATTACTGTTAAATTTATTCTACTTAATATATCTACTCACATATATTTAACCCATATAAATTAATTTAAAACATAAAAGTTTCGATTTAAATTAATTTACATCTAGTAATTTCTTTTAAATTCAAGGTATTTTCATATGTTGATCAAATTTCAATTTATTAATTCTTTCAAAACAAATTTATTAATTCTTTCAAAACAAATTTATTTCATTATTAACTGAGTTTACTTATTATCCTATCTAACTCTATTAACATCTTAATAATCAAAATTTAGTGTATAACATTTATTATAAACACTCAAATTTTATTTATAAATTCAATTTATCTTATACATTATCCAATTACATATTCAACTTCTGAATGATTTAGGTAAGTTGTATTAGAATGCAGTTGAACAATATACAAATAAAATTTTCCCAATTCAATTATTCGAGTTTAATTATTTATTCCAAATTTTGGTTTTATTTATAATTAAAATCATCCTTTAACAAAATTTAAGAATTAGATTTCCGATTAACTCTAAACAATTTAGGGATATATATAATATATTTATATCAAATCAAATTAAATTTTAAAATAAGATACCTATATATATGTGAATCAAAATATACTGAAGAAATTCAAATCAAAATATATATTATTATTTTTGTTTTCAAAACAAAACCATAGCAAAGCTACAAAATGGTTTCTCCACTTCGAAACTCGAAAATGAATGTCGATGATGCGGCCGCCATCACCGAAATTATTTTCCAGCGACAAAGAGAAGAGTACTGATTTCAACATTTAAAATTCTTTGAAATGATTTCAATTTGAAAATATTTAAAACTTTACACCTAAAACTTTCAAATCAAAGTTGGAAATCACCGGAAATTAAATTCTCAAATTCTGATTTAAATTCATTTGAATTCCAAATTAAAATTTTAAACCATGTTCTATAATTTCATTAATTTATCATATTAGAATAATCAATGGTTTTCCAAACAATAGATGAAAATCAAATATTATCATTTTTGACAACAGATTCATTAACAATTTAATTTCATAATATAATCTTACAAAACTTTATTTTATTTACCAAAGTTGAAAACGAAATTGTGTCAGTTTGCTCTGCTCAAGTGTTTTGGAAATCCTATCGATAGCGTTGATCAGACGAATCGATCGGAAACCCAAATCAACATCAGCAACTCAAACAACACAATATATAAAACATTTTTATATAAATTTACAAATACACTTCCTCGCACGACGATACAAGAATGGATTCAAAGCAAGGATAGAGATTCAAATTTGATGGACTCAAATCAAAGAGAATTCTGATTCGAAGACAAATTCGAAAGAAAAGATAAGATGATTCAATAACAGAATCGGGAGATGGTAAGTTTATTAAATTCACGGGTAACCTTAACCGGGTTGTCCGTAACTTCAAAATAAGATCGGTGTAGAATTCCAAGGTAAATCGACATTCGATCTCAAGAAATAGAATTCAGGTATAGCAGGAGATAGATAGCATCGTAAACCGAGGATACAGAAATCTCCGGTAAATCAATGCCTATTATAAAGTAGTTTACTCCTTTAAGAATCATTCTAAGATTGGCGAGACCGCCGATCTATTATAGATATCATTCAAAATGGAGTTATGGGGTGCTCCAGAATTGAAAGAAGACGAATAGTGAGGGACACGAATGAATTTTTGGAACCGCAAGGAACGTTAGAAAATTCAAAGGAATCGAGTCAAAAGGAAGAGATTGAAACTCGAATGAGAGTGATTCTGTAAATACATTTACCCTATATGTTAAGTTTTGCCTAGAGCTACCAAAGCTCTGATACCAACTGTAACGACCCGCCATTTTGGACCATTCACATCCATTATAAGTGTATAGGTAGACACTCATGCCGGAATTGAATTGCTCAAAATACCGCGTTGTTAATTTAAATTGGCAAAACTGAACATATACAGTAAATAAATAATCACAGATCACAGACACAGAGTAATAAATGCAGCGGAAATAAAAGAGATAGTAGTTCATGAAGCTACTATATAAATGTATAAGTTACATCAGAGTTTACAACCGAAGAGCAATACGATACATCAGATACAAATCAGAATACATCACTGGAATCATCGAATACTGAAAGCAGAATAGATGGTTGGATCTTCAAGCAAAGCTCAAACTCCAAAGGTGAGTCTCGAATACTGGTACACTCTGTCTGACCCGAGTGTAAAGCAAAACACAAAACACTCGAGTCAGGATTAACATTCTTATATTAATAAATCCAACTCAAGTGAAATAGCAATTTGAAATACAAGTAACTCAATGGATGTTTGGAATAACCATCCTTTAAGGATCCGTTAAACTATCTACTAGGTAGTAGTGTACGATAAGTAGATAATGTCTATCAGTAATAATAAGATATCAAAATAGCTTTAAGTCATGGCCCATTCCACCCTTAACACATTTTTATTCCCAAAAGCATATACAAGACCGTAGTTTCCCCAAAACCGGAAGTCACCAGAGGGCAATCCATATACTAAAGGTACAAAACAGATTCATAGTGGTCGCGTATATAGAATACAAGTATGACAAGGCACATGAGGCAATACCCAAGGTAGTGATACTACCGTTTGCCTGATCCGGACTGGTGAGAACGCAACGCCGCAGCGCCCGCAACACCGTGAAACAACACTCCCAAAATCAAGGGTGCACCAATCGACAACAAGTAATGAATAGTTCGAAGAAGTGTGTCCACTTGAGGTAGCTAATCCTCCATTGGCCCGGCACGGCTCCTGTTTTAGTCATTTCCAATTTGACACAAGTGTCAAGGCTATCCATTATCGTTCTCTTTCTTCAGTCATCACGAACATCATTCCAACCACTTCATTCTGGATCATCACTCCGCGTATAGTTATTAAAGTGGTTTCCGGTTTAGATAGAGAGTATATCCATAACCGATTCCGGTCTCTTTAATAACTTCCGTAATTATTATACCGATTGGTCATTTAATAAATTTCAAAACCAAATCAATTACAATTTCAATTAGAATTTGTAAACCAACATTTCATTTGTCTTTCTAAATCAATTTCCATTATTTACGTTTCAAAACTTCCACATTCATAATTTCAAAATCTTATAATTCAATTTCAATTTCTATTTAAAACACTTCAAATATTGATTCAAGTTCGTATATCAGTTTCATTCCGAAATCATTTAAATTAACTTAATTCAACATTCAAATCAATTTATCTATTTCATTCCATATTAAATAATTTATCATCCAAAACAATTTCTATTAAATTTCCAATACACTAAATCCATTATTTAAATTCAACTTCATTATATCAAACTTACAAATTTAATTAAATTAAATTCATCAAATCAAATTCTTTAAATTTCAAGTCTTACATTAATTTCAAAAATCACATTTTCATTTCTTGATAAAGAAATTCAATTTCACTTATTTACTTTCTTAAATAAATTTCCAAAACTTACTTAATAAAGAAAACTCAATTTCAATTATTTACGACGTAAAATTCACTTATTCAAAAGTTCAATTTTTCTTATTAAAGAATTTCAATTCAATTTAATCATTAAATAATTTAATCTTATTTAAGTATTAAATAATTCAAAACTTAATTATTAAATAATTTCAAAGTTTAATAAATTCAAACATAATTATAATTTCAAACTTAATTATTTAATCATTTCAAACTTAATTCAATCATTTCTCAAATCAAACAACATTCATTCATCAATTTCGTTTTTAATATTTTGTTTCAGATTTTTTTAATATTAACATTTTCCTTTCATTAAAAATTCAAATTTCAACTTCATTTCAAACCATATTATTTATTCAAATAAAATCTTCATTTTATTTTTAAATCAAATTATTGACCAATCGGGTTTTATTTAATTCTCTATCCTAGGTCCAAGTTAAATTTGGGTATTTATCATTTCAACCCGATTCCAATTCAATTCAAAATCAAAGCATAACAAGGGAACTTGCAGTGTGATAACTGGGATGGTGTCAAAGTAAATAAACAAGCAATAACAACAAACAATAACAATCCAATAATCAAATCAAATAATCCCAAAATAACCGTATTAATTCGCATTGTTATTTGTACGAATTAATATAATTATTTCTAGAATCTACACTATCATTTCATGTAGATTAAAGATTATTACACTAATATTTATACGGTTCTTCACTTGTCATCTATTTACAATTTCATACATCATCAATTTAACAACATACATTCAGTGGTTCAAAGTGTAATTAAACAAATCCTACGTGTCAATAAGTTTAACAGTTAAAGGGGGTCATATTATACAAATGTCATTTAATCAAATTTAACACATATATCAGATCTAACTATCCTACGTCAATTTCAATTTCAAATTATTTATCACTTACATCATTAACAATGTAACGTCCAATATAAACATCAAACAATCAATCATTTAACAACCAAACTGGATTATCATTGCATATATAACAGATAATGGGGTCAGATGTCACAAGTGAAACTGATACAGGTAATAACAGTGTAAATATGAAACAGCAGCATATTTCAATTGTCGTTTCAATTGAAATCAAATTTAATAAATAAAAGAACGTTAATCGTGAGTGAGTGCTCACCTTTCGAGGCTAGAGAGGTTCGACCAATGAAATGAGTCACGAATCCAAAGCGACACTAGATGGACATGATTTGGTGAAGAAAACAGGCACGACGGACAAAGCTGATAAATGAAAATCGATGAGAACTAATCAGAATCAGTTTTGATATAAACTGAAACAAAATATATATTAAAATTTTCTCTAAAACCCACTTTTTTTTTAAAATGCGCACTTAACTAAGATATATATTATCTTTAAAATCAATATTTAAAATAAAATTTATACAAACTTTACACAGTTACAACCCAAAACAGATCACCGTTTATAACTACTTACTTATCTATTGTTGGCAGAATATAAATCTGTATATAAATCTTACATATGTATAATACTTTGAAATCATCCATATATACTAATATTTTATTGTTCGCAGCAACACTCGTACAATATAGCCTTTAAAACAAGCATACTAGTTTATCAACGGCTTTTTAATATAGTATGCAATACTGCTCCTCTTTATAATGTATCACATTAATTTTATACTTTAAACATATATACTATTTTAAAATCGACATACAATAATTTATTTATAATCTAGAATACTATACATATATATATACACACACACATTGTAAACAAAATACTATATATATAAACACGTTTTGTTTTGTTTTGTTTTGTTTTTTTTATAAACACAGTATATCAGTACATAAACATATATTATACAAAACCGGAAAAATATATTTTCAAACTGATCAAACTGTACAGTGTATAGATTAATAAACTAACACTAACACTACTAACATAAAATCTTACTTTTTTTAAACTAGTACTTTGAATAAAACTAGTACAGCAAATCCCGTTTAATAATTATCTGTGCAAACTTCTACAAATTAACAATCCTATAGTTATTATATTATATATACTAGCCTAAGTAACCTATTATTTATAAACTAATATAGACTTTATAGCTATATAAATACAATAGATCAAAAAAAACTACAGCATGCTATATGTACTTACGTATATATATAAATAAACATACTAAACACACATTATAAATGTAACTTACTAAATCATAGGATAGAAGATGGCAAGGCAAGCGGAAGGAACTGAGGACGAGTGCACGCATTGGTTGCGAACGGAGGAGGGGGAAAAAGAAAGGCCTCGGCTGGCTTTAGGCTCGGCTACAAGGAGTGTGGGGCGGAGCTTCGACCAGAGGTCAGGGGAGACGGCGGTTGATCTCGAGCTCGGCACTGGTGGTAGGAGGAAGGCCGGAGTTAAGTCGATTGGTGGAAGCGAGCTCGAGTGGCTGAAGAGGCCAAGGCCTGTTGTAGGCGGTTGATGGGACAGCCGAGGCCGGAGGGAATGGCAAACGTGGTCGGAGGGTAGGAGAAGACTCGGCCTGGGAGCTGCTATTGACATAAGCGTGCGGTGCTTGTCGGGATTCGTTCTCGATGGTGGGTTGTCACGGCCGGAGGAGATGTGGTCGAGGGTTCGCTTGGTGGTGCGGGGTAGGCAAAGCTGCACGTGGACGGTTGACATTGGTGAGAGGAAAGGTTGATGGTGGAAGAAGGCATGAGGAGGAGTTTGGCACTGCATGATTTGGTGGTCGGGTTCTGGAAGTGGGTTCGGTGAGATGTGAAGAAATAAAAAGGAAGGGGAAGATGTAATTGTCTAGGTGCAGATAGTTGTTTGGGTACTGATTTGAACGAATAGAAGATTTGCAGAGGAAGTGAACAGTTTTTCTTTTTCTTTTAAGGCTTAAATTGTTTTATTTCCAACTGGAACAGAAAGTGTTCAGCATACAATATTGGATACGGGGAATAGGGATAGCCACTATATTTTCTTCAAGTCAGATAACAGTAAATGTTTCGAAATATGAACCGTGCTGCCCATTTCCCAAATTACAACTACTATTTGCCAACTACCCAATTTATTACCAGCTGACAGCTGGTTGACATTATTAAGCTCTTCAATTCACGTGGGTAAGAAACCAGAAGATTTTAAACCGGTACGGATACGGTTCAATGTTTTCAGATTCCGCCGTCCACCGGACGTCGAAATACACATATGAATATACCGTGGAGATCAGTACGACGAGACGATCAAAACAGCATACGGATATCAGTGGTACGATCGGATTATAAAAATTCGAATTTTTCTACTGGTGGAAAATGCAAGAAAAACGCTGAAAAATAAGATCGACGGAGCCAAAGATGTCCGAATTTGGAAAAACGACAAACTGACATCTTGCTCAGAAGATGGTTTAGAATTTTTCTATGTAAAAATATTTGGGTTTCGGAAACATTTTATTTTCATCGCTTTTTAACTGATTAAATTGAAGTAATTTACGCGCGAAATAAATTTTCATATTTTCGGACGAAAATTTACCAGTTGCTATGTTTAACTAGACGTATTCCAAATATTAAATTTTTATTTCAAAATTTTATCGTTTAAAATTTCACAAAATTTCAACTAATTACGTTATTAAAACAGTTGAAATTTACGGATCGTTACAGCTTTAGAGCATTAACGTTGCCTTTCATGATGTAGAACCACTCTTTGTTCATGTCCATTACCATCATTATTTTCGGAGACATGCAATCAATGATACACCAATGGCGCCAATGATCAACATTGAGAACATAAGGATAGATCAGCGTCGAAGAGCTAGGATGATGTGCTTCATCAATAAAGGAATGTATGCAACATCGCATGTAACCAAAGAGGAAAAGGTATCGAATAGGACCAAAATCATAAGCCAAGAATGAATGTCAATGAAACACATACCACGTCTCATTGATGCAGTACTCTAGTGATGCCTCTACTCACCTATTGTAACCAAGACAAGCTCATCGTCGACAACCATGAAAGATATTAGCATTGCACTAAAGCAGCGCCGCGCTTCGCAGCACTTCGGGGATATCACTTTATGATGACGCCAAGGATCAACAACGCGGACAGTAAACTAAGCGAAGCCGCTTTATATCAATACAACACTATATCGACGTTTTTCCTCATCAACGTTTCACACCGCTTCCAACTGGTGTCGTCAATAATCAATTAAGAAGGCTTCAACGCATGAATTATTGACGCTGAAACCCATCACCGTCAAGATGGCACTGAAGTTCCACTATTGTCGTCATCATGCAAGCTAAGCACATAATGGCACCAAAGTCGCCAAAGTTGCTGCCAAGGCTATTGCCGAAGCTTACCAACGCCGTACGCCATGCTGCTCTTTCCCTTATAAATATGGACCTATGGATGTTGTTTAGGGCAGTTCATTCTCTCCACTCTTCTTACATTTTACATTTTGTAACCCTAAATCAATTTGGGGATTTTTTCTGATTGTAGCACTTAAACTTTATACACATAAGGGATTGAACTATGTTATAGCATATTAACTTGATTTGAACTTGTGACTTGCATATTAATTTGATTTGGAATCGTGACTTGTACTATTACGTGCATATTGATTTGTAGACTTGCGTATTAACCTACATATTGACTTAGACCATATACGATGTTTGACATGACTTTGGTAACTATATAAAAGTTATTATATACGCATACTTCATCCTAATGACTTCAACTAGCTTCGACAAAACTTCTCTTTAATTAAGTATACTTTCTACACACTTTTGAGGTTAACAAATAAATTCGTTAACATTTTGGCGCTAGAAGGAAAGGTTGAACCTCCGTCTCCGTTGAAATCTTAAGCGGAACTACCCCAGCCCACATATTTAGGGCTTAAAGGACTTGCCCAACCAAGCATATCCCAAACTAACCTACCTCTGATCTTAACACCAATTAATTGCATCGACTAAGTTTTACTTACTCATGCCAATTAACTATGATAAGATGTCTAAACAAGGATCCTCCGAGCCTCGAACAACTAGGCCTACTTACCCATTCACTAACAATCCCCGCCTTCATGAAGAACAAGCATTAAGAGTCAAAGAACTACAAATCATAGAAAATAAGAGAAGACAAGTATCATTTTACAACCTAGACAAATTGAGCTTGAATTCGATTGATCTAGGGCCATCATCGATCTTTGCTCTAGGAAGACAGTGCAAGAAGGATGATATCTTCTTGAAAATAGAAAAGAGATTCAACTCAAAGCCAAGGGGACCATTTCGGAAGAGAAATATCAAAACTTTTTGATCTATTCACTAGGAGGTGGGAAAATTATCTAAACCACTCTCAAGGATTAAATGAAACTCGAGACTCTTTATAAAGAAAGCTAGTTACAGAAGTTAAGGAGCCTGTCATGCATAAGAAAGCCAATAGGAATTCTAAAGGATCAACTTTCAATACGACTTCCCAAGAACTTCTCTCTTACCACATCTTATGAGAATATATATCTTTTGACTAAAGATAAGCTCAACCATTGGCCTTTGCAAAAGAAGCAACCAAAGAATGAAAGGAATCTCAAAGGATTATATTTTCATTACCATCGCTCTAACGACCATGACACTAATCACAACCGAAGCTTGGAGAGAATAATCAACAATCTCATAGGACAAGGAAAGCTCGATGAATTTGTAAAAAAATATTGAATGAATCAGTAATAAAGAAAGAGTTTCTTACCAAAATAAGTTTATCTACATGGTTGAGGAGTAAAACTCTCCAAAAATAATGGAAAGCCTAAACCACTACCTAAGATGGTAGTAAGGGACTAAAGCCTTTGTCCCCTGATAAGATGGCCTTGACAAAGCACCTCCTAGTGGGAGGATGGAATAAGCTTTTAATGCCGTCATTAATGGCCTCACTAAAGCATCGAACAAGCCTTTAGTGCCATCATCAAAGGCCTCACTGAAGCGCCTCCTAGAGGGAGGTTGGAGTAAGCCTTTAGTGCCATTATCAAAGGCCTTTATAAAGCATCGAACAAGCCTTCAGTGTCGTCATCAAAGGCCTCACTGGAGCGCCTCCTAGAGGGAGGATGGATAAACCTTTGGCCTATCCAAAGCACCGAATCAGCCTTTAGTGTCATCATCAAAGGCCTCACTAATGCACCTCCTAGAGGGAGGTCAGGTAAGTCTTTGGTCCTGCTCAAGATAGCTAACCAAACACACTGGACAGTAGACCTAAATCATCACCTAAGGCAGTGATAAGGGGTCTGAGCCAAGTAGTGCTCCAAATCAATCAATCTTCTAGAGGAAGATCTATCAAAATCCAAGCCAAGTAGTGCTCAAATTAAATTAATATTTTAGAGGAAGATCTACCAAAATCCAAGTCAAGTAGCGTTCAAATCAATCAAATCTTATAGAGGGAGGTCCATCAAATATGAGTCATATATGATCCCCAACCAATGCAATTTTCACCTACTAGATAAGGATTTCTAGTATCTATTATTATTGCCAGACAATGATTTCTGAACTTATATTATTATTGATTGATAAAGGTGTAACATCCCCCTACTTGGAGGCCCAAAACTAACGGCTGCGGATGCTGTAGTCATCCACAGTTATTAATCCTCGGCGACCAAATACGGCGGTGTTAGATTCATTGATACACAGAAACACGTGAATATGGAAAATATTTAAAACTTCAAATAAGATCACATTCAATTTCAACTTGTTTCCAATTCATTACATAATCCCACAATCGTAAACCACGTTCAAAGAAAGTATATTTATTACAACATACGCCAAGAGCGACATATGAAGATGCCCCCTTAGATGATCAGAGTATATACATGCAATATAACAACTTTGCCATTACAACAACATAGCGGAATCAAATAAAAGGGATCTCTAAATATCCATTATGCCTCCTGCATGTCTTCGGAAGCTTTATTCGTCTAATGAGGTACCTGAAAACCTAAAATCTCAAACTACTCAAAATCAATTGAGTACCCAAGAGTTTAAGGGGAAAACATAAACTTCGAATCAGACATGAAGCCTGGTATGAATAATAATCTAACATCTCAAACCATTTAGATATTTAGTGAAACCACACCGCTTAGCGGAACGGGTTTTGCCCTCACTAGTATCTTAAAACCTTTATAGACCATATACTGTGCTCCTGCATCCACAATAGTTAAAAACATAGTCATTTCAAAATATTATGATGATATGCATACAAGTTAAAACATTCTGGATTTCCCATCCTCTGATTAATTGACTCCCTGTCATGTTTATGGTTTCTAGGGTCACTATTAACCTATTAGTTTTCATGGGCTTACTAATAACCTTTTATATAATATATGGACTCCCTATCCTATTTCATAGTTTTCATGGGTGCACCATGAACCTATTGGCCCTTCCCAATTAACTTAATTAATTCATGGGTTCCCCCAAACCTATTAGTGACTCCAATAACTTCTCTCTTATCCTAGTTTTCATGGGTTGACTAGGAACCAGTTGACAACTGTCAATAACTTAATCTTCATGGGTGCACCAAAAACCAATTGGCCCTTGCCAACCACTCTTTATAACATAGTTTTCATGGGATCACTATGAACCTATTAGTAACTCCAATAACTTCCTAATCATAGTTTTCATGGGCGCACTATGAACCTGTCTCCCTAACAACTTCTATAATTAGGCATCCTATATTTTGGTGTCCCTGACCTCCTGGAAGCAACTCTACTCATTAAGGAGTTTAATCAATTTATTCACTACTGGGTCAACCTAGCTGGTTCTTCTGCCCTTTATCCCCAAAATGCAGTTATGGGTCCATTTTAATGTGAATATATTTATATTCGAAGAAGCAACCATAATAACATAACAATACCACTCCTGCGGGTTTAATATCCTTAAAATCATTTTTTATATTAAAACTGAGTTAATCCCTTTAGCCTAATATTTCATCAAGGAAATTTTCTTCGTAAACTTTATACTTAACCATTTCAAAACTCCTTTATATTAAGGACAAATTTTCAAACAGCGCCTAGGGAAAAAACAAATTACAAAAGTAGGCAGCAAGTCCAAGAAAACTTCTAATCTCGGTCACCGTCTCTGGTCCCTTCCAATTATTAACAGCTTCGATCTTATCTGGATCGACTGACAACCGCTTCTCTGAAACCACGTGACCAAGAAACTTAACCTCTTTCTTCCAAAAATGGCACTTAGAAAACTTCGCCTATAGCTAATTCTGCCTCAACGTCCCAAGCACAACTCTAAGATGATCTTCATGCTCTCTTTCATCCTTAGAGTATACCAAAATGTCATCTATAAACACCAACACGAATCTGTCCAAATACTCTCGAAAGACTCGGTTCATCAAATCCACGAAAAAAGCAGGTGCGTTCGTCAACCTGAATGGCATTACTAACCACTCGTACGAATCATACCTAGTTTGAAATGTTGTCAAAGGAATACTGTCCTCCGCCACTCTTAACTGATGGAAGCCTATTGCCAAATCCAACTGGGAAACACTCTGGCTCCACTCAACTGATCAAACAGATAAACTATTCTCGGCAAAGGATACTTATTCTTTATCGTCCTCTTATTCAACTTACGATAGTCGATGCACATCCTTAACAACCCATCTGGTTTCTTCACGAACATCGCGGTTGCTTCCCAATGCGAACTGCTTGGTCTAATAAAGTTCCTTCCTTCTAGATCCACTAGCCGCACCTTGAGTTCCTTCATCTCAGTCGGTGTCATCCTTCTAGATGGTCTACTAACTGGTTCAGCTCCTGGCACAAGATCTATACGAAACTCAACAGCTTGTTTCGGTGGTAGTCCTGTGATCGGCTCAAAGACATCTGCAAACTCTCTTTCTACACGAGCCTAACTTATATCTTCTTCCACTTTCATTGCACTTATTAAAGCACAACTACTTCAGTTAGAATTCTCTACCGAGAATATAATTCGGTTATGGCTATCAGCGTGTCTCAATGATATCTCCCCATCCTAGCAAAATATCCTGGCCTCATACCTTTTTAACCAATCCATACCCAAAATGATTTCAAAATCTACGAAATCGAAAACATACAGACTGCATGAAAACTTATGACCTAACAAATCAAGTTCTAACTGTTCACATCTCATCCCTAGAGTTTCGTACCCTCCTATTGGATTCGCAACCCTTAAGGAAGTAACAAGGTATGTGGGTTCTATGCATAACCTATCAACCAAATACTGTGATATAAATGAATGTGATGCACCGTATTAAGTAGTACCCTAACTGGTGTACTCTGAATCAAAAGCGTACCTTCCATCATAGTTTTCCCTTAATATGCGGCAGTAGGCCTAGAAGAAGATGGTAGTCCAATAGCAAAAACCTTCCCTTTGTCCGCCCTGACTGGCTCGGGACACTGGTTCTTATAATGCCCAGATTGGTCACAGTGGAAGCATCTCACATTCTTCTTTTCTACAGGCTTCTTTCCCTTGCCTGACCGACACTCGTTAGCATAATGACCCTTCTTGTCACACTTTAATCACACTAAATCAGCCTTTGCCTTCTTGGCAGCATCTCATTTATATGCTCCCTTCTTCTTAAGGAACCTCCTCTTCTTTCCCTGAAGACCCTGGGAGTCAACTGGCTTCTCTCTAGCACAACTAGCTACATCTCTTCATGTCAAATGGCCATCTCCACCACCACATTACAAGGATCACAGATATGGGTCATGGTCATTCTAGCAAGCTCGGGCCTTAATCCCCGAATAAACCTCTCATTCCTTCTTATGTCAGTGCCTATAGTGGCATATCCATATCGAGACAGCTCGTCAAACTTAGTAGCATACTCGATTAATAACATCTCTCCCTGAACTAAATCCATGAACTTCCTCATCAATGCCGACTCAGCAACCTCACATAAAAACTTCTGCTCAAATCTCCTTCTGAAATCAGCCCATGTCAGCTTTTCCTCCGGAACCCCGGTAGTCATACTATTCCACCAGTGAAGCGCTGCCCTTTGCCACTGCGTAGAGACTAGCCTTCTCTTTTCCCATCATCCAAACCTAGATCAATAAAGATTCTCTCACAGTGCAATAACCAATTCTCAACTTCAATAGCATCATCCGTTCCAACAAATGGCTTTCCACCTAGACTAGTGTAGTCTTTGCTCAACTTAGCATAATTATTCCCAGCTGGAGCTACATGATTAGCTCCTCCAACATTTCTAGCAACGCCAGCAGGAACTCTTGCTTGCATAAGATTAACCAAGAACTGATACATCATCCCTAGATCTACTGGCGGATAGCCAGCACCCACATTGGCTTCAGCATTTTGGTTAGCATTAGCCTATCGACCTTGGTTCCTCCGAGTATTAGGTCGAGCATTTCCATTGGTTGTGGTGCTTCCTCCATCGAGATTTCCTCTTCCATTTCCTGCTTTCATATCTTTTTTTCTTGTAAATCTGCATACGAGTCGTAGTAAGATACAGAAGAACGGTCTAAGAGAGAGGGGAATACATAATTATATATACAAATATATCAAATACAAGTACATCACCATAGCGTTAACCTAAACCCCGATCTTATTTCTGATTCATTGGATTATGTTTCAAAAAAAAAGCTTTTAGGTTTAACTTTTCTTTTAAGTTCTCATAAACCTATGCTATGATACCAACTTGTAACATCCCCCTACTAGGAGGCCCAAAACTAACGGATACGGATGTTGCAGTCATCCATAGTTATTAATCCTCAATGACCAAATACGGCGGTGTTAGATTCATTGATACACAGAAACACATGAATATGGAAAAAAATTAAAACTTCAAACAAGATCACATTCCATTTCAACTCATTTCCAATTCATTACATAATCCCACAATCATAAACCACGTTCAGAGAAAATATATTTATTACAACATACGCCAAGAGCGACATATGAAGATGCCCCCTTGGTTGATCAGGGTATATACAGGCAATATAACAACTTTTCCATTACAACAACACAGTGGAATCAAATAAAAGGGATCTCTAAATATCTATTATGCCTCCTGCACGTCTTGGGAAGCTTTATTCGTCTAATGAGGTACCTGAAAAACCTCAACTCTCAAACAACTCAAAATCAATTGAGTACCCGAGAGTTTAAGGGGAAAACATAAACTTCGAGTCAGACATAAAGCCTGGTATGAGTAATAATCTAACATCTCAAACCATTTAGATATCTAGTGAGACCATGCTGCTTAGCGGAACGGGTTTTCCCCTCACTACTTAAAAGTTTTAGAAAACCATATACTTTTCACCTGCATCCATAATGGTTAAAAACATAGTCATTTCAAAATATTATGATGATATTAATACAAGTTAAAACATTCTGGATTTACCATCCTCTGATTAATTGACTCCCTGTAATGTTTATAGTTTCCAAGGTCACTATTAACCTATTAGTTTTCATGGGCTTACTAATAACCTTTTATATACTATATGGACTCCCTGTCCTATTTCATAGTTTTCATGGGTGCACTATGAACCTTCTGGCTCTTGCCAATTAACTTAATTAATTTGTGGGTTCCCCCGAACCTATTAGTGACTCTAATAACTTCTCTCTTATCCAAGTTTTCATGGGTTTACTAGGAACCTATTGACAACTGTCAATAACATAATCCGGATACAGTTTTCATGGGTGCACTACAAACCAATTGACCCTTGCCAACCACTCTTTATAACATAGTTTTCATGTGATCACTATGAACCTATTGGTAACTCCAATAAGTTCCTAATCATAGTTTTCATGGGTGTACTATGAACCTGTCTCCCTGACAACTTCTATATTTAGGCATCCTATATTCTTGTCTCCCTGGCCTCCTGGATGCAACTCTACTCATTCAGGAGTTTAATCAATTTATTCACTACTGGGTCAAACTAGCTGGTTCTTCTACCCTTTATTCCCAAAATGCAGTTATGGGTCCATTTTAATATGAATATATTTATATTCAAAGAAGCAACCATAATAACATAACAATACCACTCCTGTGGGTTTAATATCCTTGAAATCATTTTTTTATATTAAAACTGGGTTAATCCCTTTAACCTAATATTTTATCAAGGAAAGCTACTTCATAAACTTCATACTTAACCATTTCAAAACTCCTTTATATCAAGGACAAATTTTCAAACAGCGCCTGGGGAAATAAAAAATTACAAAAGTAGGCCTCATAGAAAAATTATTGCAAAAATAGGCCTCATTTTAATAGCGGAAATATGGATTGCGCAAGCTATTTTTTTATACAGAATGCTTGCACATTCCGTATTTGCGCAAGCTCTATGTTTATAGCTTGCACAATCCATATTTGCGCATGTTATATATCTAATGCTTGCGCAAATTTGGAATGTGCAAGCATTATTTCGGGCATCAAAATTCCAGCAAGCACAGATCTGATATTCACTTTATCAAAAACCTTCCTTCTTCCCAAAATCCTCCCAAATTCCATCCCCAACCCATTTTTTCTCAAAACCAAACTTCCCAAATTCACAGACTCTTCTTCCTTTTTACCAAAAAAGTTAATAGTTTATGTTGTTCAAAATGTTGTTAAAATTTTTAATTTTTATTGTTGTTGAAAATTAATAGGTAGTGTTGTTAGTGTTGATAAGTACTAGGTAATGGTGTTGTTACTGTTGAAATATTAGGTAATGCTTAATGAAATTGGAAAACCTAGTTGTAAATTGGAAACCCTAATTGATATGTTAATGTTTTATTGTTTATTTTGAAGGTAGACATGATTGTTTGGGAGATTGACGATGAAACGTTGATGAAACATTATGATGTACTTGAAGCGCAAATCAGTGTTGCAAGCTCAAGTCATATTGAAGTTGATTTGATCATGTTCCGGAGACACAGTTAGAAACAATACTGTGTAAATTCCATTCTGGACCATCAACCTTACACTCTCGTTTACACGAATTTATTTCTAGCGAAAGAACCGGTCATCAAATTCGCGTTGATGGAAATATGCTGATGCCTCTACATCCTGTTGGTCCATCCATACCACGGGGGAAACGACCATATCCAAATTGTTACTGTGGAGATATGTGCGTAGTGGTCGTCTGCGGAAAGTAAATGAATGTCGGGCGAAGATTTTTCGGCTGTAGTTCGTACAAACATAGACTGAATCCTCGTGAAGTTGATTGTTGTAAGTATTTTAAATGGATCGATTAACCAGTGTGTGAAAGGGGACTCGAGTATGCCTACAAATTGCAAACCGAAATCAGGCATCTCAGAAAGGTGAATGAAGAACTAAGGAAAACCAGCGGGAGGCCATGATTTTGGTAGTTATTTGGGCCTAGGAGAATGTTGTCAATTTTTGGTTTTCGTTGAACTGTTGTATGTTGAATATGAATTTTCGGATTTTTTGTTTTTGTTTTAACCCGTATTGTGTGCTAGCTAATCAGTTGGATAAACATTGAAGTTATTTTGGGTTTAAATGTAACGTAGAACTATAGTCTTGATTTTGTTGGTGAAATATATTGGTTATGTTATTATATTGATTTGCTTACTTCCTTTTGCTTGAAGATTGATTTGACTGCTTTTGGTTGAAGATTGCCTACAGAAACAAAATCTTCTTGGGGAAATAAGGTATTAATTCAACAAATTTTTGTTCAGCATTTTGTCACAAAATCAAGATTTTGAATGTAGTCTTGCAATTGATTTTGTCGATAATGTCAACGGTTCCAACTATATTTTACTATGATGGAAAATTGTTGGTTAATGATGAAGGTAAACCTAGATATGTTGGTGGAAAGCGAAAAGTATCGAAAATTAAAACCATTGTAGTTTTGTAGAGCTTAAACAACAGGCATTTGAAGTGAAAAAAGTCAATCATGTACGGTATGATCTAAAATTAGCAGTGAAATGGGATAGAGATGATGGTTCATCCGCTATTGATTTGTAAGATGACAATGATTTGAACTCTATGTTTTCGGTTGGAATGAGAGTGATAGAAATATATGTGGTGAAAGTAGAACATGTTAATGTGGTAGAAACACATCCGTCCGTAATTTCTGTGGATGAGCATGTACCCACCACACAGTTACAAGAAACACAATGGTCGGCATATCCTTCTTATCTGACAAGTCATCAAGGCAGGGAGTTTACAAATTTATTGCATAGGTACAGTGGAATGGTTGGAGTATCTTCAAGTCAAGAACAAAATATGATGCATAACTCTATACATCCAAATCAATCACACGCATTGGGAAAGTGAGTAATATTATACTCTAACACTTGCATTTTGACTCACGTTCATGAATTTACTCTTATGGTTTTTTTGTATTCAAAGTGTCGAAATAAATGCAGGGGAAGAAGCATTATTTGGTTGTGCCGACGACAACGATGATGTCATGTTGATATTGCAAACGAGAACGGAGTTCAATTGGATAGCATGCAAGTAGCTTGTGTAGATGATGTAGATAGAACTTAGATCAATCAAATGGAAGTTAACAATGATGCAATCATATATGCAGACATTGAGCAGGCTGATGATGAAAATGTCGAAGATGAACAAATCACATATGAAGTGTCTTTAGCCGATGATTTATGCACTGCAACAATGATGGTGAAATCGATTATGAAAAATTATCAATTAGACATAGAAGTGTTTGAAAGAGAATGTTCTGAAAAAGGACCACGAGTTGGGTTTATTTTTGAAAGTAAGCAGAAGCTTGTTGAATAGTTATGTGAATAGGCGATCAAATGTTAAGTTTCTTTTCAAGTTCTGAAATTGCGTGCAAATCAATACACGGTTCATTGTGATGTGGATGAAACATGTCCTTGGCGAGTGCATGCTAGCCTATCGGTGAGAAAATCTCAAAATTGGAAAATAACAACATATGGCGGCGATCACACTTGTTTAAATGCAACCGTCAACTCAAACCATCGACAGGCAACATCAAAGTTTATATGTAGCAAAATACTTCCATTGATTAAAGCTGAAACAAATATGACTGCAAGAACAATTCAAGAGACAATGTCAAATATGTTTCATATTAAAGTGAATTATTCTCGAGTGTGGCACGAACTACAGAAAGAAGTTGCAATGATTTATGGAGATTGGGAATCGTCACACGCGGAATTGCCAAAATATCTTCGAGCCCTGCAACATACCAACCCTGGAACCGTACATGATGTTATTCATAGTCGTGGTATTTCTGATCGTGCTTTTTGGGCTTTCGGACTTCTATTGATATTCAACCACTGTCGACCTATATTGTTGTTCGAACCGGCTAAATGTCCATCGGATTGGAAGATAGCCGATCGAATTTTTAAATTAAAATTAACCGTAAGTGCACGGTGTACAATATTAGTACGTGGCGAGTATGGGTCGATTCGCAGGGAATTATTTAGATTTTTAAATTTCTATTCAATCAAATTAAACCAAGAGTTGTGAGATGTTTTTAAGCTAGAAAAATTCAAGAAACTAACAAAAATTAAAAGTGATAAAAATAGGAGAGTAGAAGGCAATTTAGAGGCAATGTCCTTCTCAAGATAACATAGTTCAACAAAATGAAATTATGATATCTCTTTTTTGGTTATTAGTAAATTAGTTGATGTGCTAATCATAAGTATGTAATATTTGTGCTATTAATTAGCCCAATATAAACCATCAAACTATAACACAACCACTAAATCACTTTTAACTCTCATGAAAATTGACAATGAACTTAAAAATAAAATCTATTCTAAGTATGGCCTATTAAATATTGATTAGAAATATAGACCACCAAATTTTGATTTTAAAATCACTTCATTACCAACATCATATGTAGATGAAGAGGTAATTTGTGTTTGTTGTTTGTTTAAGCATAGGCTCTTTGGTGTCAACAATATAGGCTATTAAATTCAAAGCTAAAACAACAGGTTAACCCATTCAAACATTTCCATTAAGCAAAAAAAGAGAACATAAATGATCAAAATGTTGAAGCTACATGATTAAGAGAGCTTCATTACCCCTAAATTGAAGGGGTTTAGCCTCTCATATTTGTTATCATATCAACAATTGTAACATTCAACATGAAATAAAAAAAAGAGAAAAAAAGAGGAAAGTAACAAGAGAGCAAATTACAATGAAATAAAAACTAATCTACTTGCATAAGAAATGAAACTACACTACCAACATGAAAGGAAATAAACAAGAAAAGAGAAGAGCGTGGATTAAAATTGCATAAAAAAATTACATAAAAGAAATAGCTAAGTAGCGATGAAAAGAAAGAAAAGTGAGCTTTGTTTTATTTTTTATCCAAAACTAAGGAGGCTACGAGAAGAGAGGAGTTACATGAACATATGAGGTATTTATGCATGTTTGGAAACCCTAATCATCTTTTTAGGAACTACCCAAACTACCCCTCTAGGAAGTGTGGCCACCAAGTTATCATTAGCATCAAATAATCATCCACTAAGTATGCATGTAACTTTAATGGCCTTTTAGCATGTGCATTAGCTCCTAATGGTAGATCAAGATAAGTGGGTAGGTGGGTCCTCATGTTTCATGAAATGAATTATTTCCATCTTCATTTGTTTCTCTTCACTCTTATGCATGCATATATCTTCACGAAACCACTTGCATTTGGATCCAAATTCCTACAAAAAATCATAAAAATGTCCAAGTAATTTTTCTCAAATTAATATATGCACAAAAATGACCATTTTGCCCCTATATGAAGATGAATATGTGACGATTTGAAAATAATTTGAATTTTGGTTTAAACATGTCAAAACACCCTATATGACCATTTATTTAATTAAATTCGATAAAATATGGAAGTATTTATATGCGCATTTACATGCACATCAAATACCCCCACATCTATCTTTTTATTCGTCCTCGAATAAACTAAAAACTAAGATAAATTCATTTTTGTAGGAAGCATGATTGCATTGAGCGTATACAATATACAATATGCCGTTAAACCTCTAGATATCCCTAGTAGGTTGAGTGTTGTCTCGTGAGGGTTTTCAACGGATACTACCCACAAAATCCAAATGCAAAGTGAAAAATCCTAAATGCAAGATTTATTTACAAAGATATGGATGAAAATTTTCGAAAATATTTACAAATGAAAATTTTACTTTTGAATCAACAAGAATAAGTTAAATATAAGTTTTGGTCATTATCTCAAAAATTTAAGTCCTTTTACTCGTCAAAACTTTCAACTAAAATTAAGTTATCATAACAAATAGACTATAGTTTGACTCGTTGTTTCGGTTAATAACATAGTGTAACTATGAAATGGATCCTTAGTTGATTTTCAAAGTTTATCAAAGTGGTATTTTTATTTCTTTTGAATAACAAGTTAAATCAAACAAGTCAAAATGGTGTTTAGATTTCAAATGCTTACTCTCTCTATTTTTGAAATTTTTATTAATATTAACAATATTTACATATGCCTAACTCAGATAAACTGAGGCCAGATATTGTTAACCGGTTATTTGACCCGGTAACGAGAGGCTCGGCACAGAGTTCCCATTCGGCATTCAGCCTCGACCGGCATTCAGCCTCGTTCGGCATTCATGGTTCGGCACACAGATGTTACTTGTTTTGGGCCGAGGTATCTTGCCACTAGGCCCACCAGGGAAGTCCAACCCATCTTCGTCTATAAATAGAGAGGCAGGGGCACAGTGAAATGGACCTTTTTTCGAGAACACTAGGGAGACTCTGCCGCTTTCAAGACTCATCCTTTTTACTTAGTAATTGCATTCAAGTAATTGGTGTACGGATTGTATCTGTAATCGATTATCAAGTAAAGCAATAAAGATTAACTTCAAAGTGGACGTAGGCAATTACGCCGAACCACTATAAATCTGGTGTTCTTATTTTCCGCATTTAACTTATCATATTGCTCTCTGTTCACATTTACTTTCTTCATTTATCTCTCTACACAATCTTTCTCAACGAGGTTAGTGACCAATTTTGGTGCTTTCATTGAGAGTTGAATTCTTAGCTTGATTGGATCTCATCGTTTACTAGTGGATTTCCATATTCGCGAGATAGATCCAGTAGTTTACTAGGAAACTTCCTATTCTACTCAGATTTGAAAGAAATCTAAAGGAAGCTGATAGCCGTAGTCAGAGAAACCAAGTCTACGCAAGACCGCTCCAGAAAAAGTCCATGCCGATCCACTCCAGCTCCAGGCCGAGCCACTCCAGCTCCATGCCGAGCCGCTCCAGCTACATGCCGAACGACTCAGTGTATGCCGAGCAGAACCATGCCGAACGACTCAGTATATGCCGAGCAGAACCATGCCGAACGACGCAGTGTATGCCGAGCAGAACAATGCCGAACGACGCAGTGTATGCCGAGCAGAACCATGCCGAACGACCCAGTGTATGCCGAGCAGAACCATGCCGAACGACGCAGTGTATGCCGAGCAGAACCATGCCGAACGACCCAGTGTATGCCGAGCAGAACTATGCCGAACGACGCAGTGTATGCCGAGCAGAACCATGCCGAACGACCTAGTGTATGCCGAGCAGAACCATGCCGAACGACGCAGTGTATGCCGAGCAGAACCATGCCGAACGACCCAGTGTATGCCGAGCAGAACCATGCCGAACGACCCAGTGTATGCCGAGCAGAACCATGCCGAACGACCCAGTGTATGCCGAGCAGAACCATGCCGAACGACCCAGTGTATGCCGAGCAGAACCATGCCGAACGACCCAGTGTATGCCGAGCAGAACCATGCCGAACGACCCAGTGTATGCCGAGCAGAACCATGCCGAACGACCCAGTGTATGCCGAGCAGAACCATGCCGAACGACGCAGTGTATGCCGAGCAGAACCATGCCGAACGACGCAGTGTATGCCGAGCAGAACCATGCCGAACGACCTAGTGTATGCCGAGCAGAACCATGCCGAACGACGCAGTGTATGCCGAGCAGAACCATGCCGAACGACGCAGTGTATGCCGAGCAGAACCATGCCGAACGACCCAGTGTATGCCGAGCAGAACCATGCCGAACGACCCAGTGTATGCCGAGCAGAACCATGCCGAACGACCCAGTGTATGCCGAGCAGAACCATGCCGAACGACCCAGTGTATGCCGAGCAGAACCATGCCGAACGACCCAGTGTATGCCGAGCAAAACCATGCCGAACGACACAGTGTATGCCGAGCGGAACCATGCCGAACGACCCAGTGTATGCCGAGCGGGACCATGCCGAACGACCCAGTGTATGCCGAGCGGGACCATGCCGAACGACCCAGTCTATGCCGAGCGGGACCATGCCGAACGACCCAGTGTATGCCGAGCGGGACCATGCCGAACGACCCAGTGTATGCCGAGCCGAACCATGCCGAACGACCCAGTGTATGCCGAGTGGGAGTATGCCGAGCGGGAGTATGCTGATTGATCCATGCACTGTATACTGATCTCTCTCTCAAAAAACAATTTGACCGGTCCTTATTCCAAAAAAATATGGATCGGGTATGACCCCTATTTTAAAAAAAATCGGGTACGACCCAAACTTCCGAAAAAGAGGCTAAAAACTCAACTTAATAAAGGAACATTCTATCCACTTTCTTGACATCCCATGATCGACCATGGCATAGAGGATCTAGCGGCAGCTTATGAACGACATCAAGGGAACGGACAAGCAACCTCTATTCAAACGGTACTCCCAAAGGTTGGAGAACATAGATGATATGACTCTAGCAAATGCCAAGATGACTCCAAGCACCATTCTTCGCTGACCCAGCACTTCGAATTTAGTGACTCCAAGAAAACTAATGTTTGGCTCTAAGCAATTTATTCCAAATACTAACAAGGGTATCATACTGATCGCGTTTGAGGAAAGTCGACCTCCAGATATATTTTGGCAACTAGTTAGCTGAAGAGCCTCCTACGACTATGGATCGTTTTCTTTTACAAAATGAATCAGAACTAAAGTGAGGAGGAGTGGAGCATACTAGGAAAAATAACAATGCAGGCCTGTCGGCTAAGGACATTGATTCTAGTAGACAAAACAAGATCTCAAAATTCGACTCATATGCTCTTTGATAGATTCAATCGATAGCCTCTACTTGGAAGCTCACGACTCAAATTGGTACTGGAAACCAACCTCGAGAGAGCCCATCAAAGTCCAGAGAAAATCGGAGGAATGTTGTATATTCCAAGATGCACACTGATCCTGACACTGGCGATTACAAACACCTCCGAGGTGTGATCGAAAAGCTTTTTCGGAAAAGAAAGCTTTAGTAGTACATGCAAGCCTCATAGAAGGGCGAGCCAGGAACTGCGGATGCCCATCAATAAAGGACAATAATTAATAATTGAACCGTTGGCAGTCGGCATCCCACTAGAAGGGGCTAGGGGCAGAGTTGAACAGCAAGCACACGATGCTGCTCCACTTATCAATGAGATTTATCCCAAACTTCTTTGGATTATTTTCTATTTCAATTTGAAATGTGCTTTGAATTGCAACAGACTTAAACTAAACTTCTTCCAAAATGATGCAGGTGACCAAGTACTCAAAGTTGGCTTCCAACCAATCCACGCAGACCTTAATCGGATTTGTGGAGTTTCATCAAGACGAGCATGATTCGTTCGCTCATCATCAACCATGTGCCTTTGATTTGGGGCCAAGGACTAGAGATTGAAAAGCTCATCACGGTCAGAGCCCAATACAAAGCCAACATAACCGACCATCCATCCATCGACCTCCATATTTGACTTGGAGACCTAAACAAGGCTTCAAATGAATATGGCCCAATCATCCACTCCAATCGAGTCATAGAACAAAGTTAGACAAAATACAGATACCCCTCATGAAGCTCAGTGACGCCGGGATCCGTCTAAAGTGGACGTGATTTGATCATCTACACATAAAATCCTACCCTGAACACGAAAGGTTGTTCGAAAGCCCAACTTGAAGTAGCTATGGTAGACTGCCTACTCATTAACCATCGCTCTAAATACATGGACGTGACTGCACCGTGAAACATATGCAACTTACTTTGTCTACCCAGTAATCCATCATCCTCGTTTTCTAGAAAGATATACGAAGCAAATTGTGTGAGACTTGATTATCCAACCCCAGCATGGATGTGATCCAACCATCTATCATATACCTCCTTCCTTGACTTGATTGGAAGAGCTATAATCACCAAGCGGATGAGAATCATTCTTCTATTTTTCAAGTTTCCTCCTTGATGTTGGGGGCAAAGTCCCATTCCACGAGCAAACGCGGTTCGACCGTTCATTCGACGACATTACCCTCGATACGGTAAATGAAATACAAATCAAACGGGTGGAAATACGACTACTATCAACAAAAAATCTCTAAAGTCCCCAAAGTGCGGACTTGAGTACTCTAAGTCCTCAGAGTACGGACTAGAGTATAAACGACTTAAAATCTCCAAGTTCCTAGAGTGCGGACTAGAGTACTCTAAGTCCCCAGAGTGCGGACTAGAGTATAAACGACTAAAAGTCTCCAAGTTCCCAGAGTGCGGACTGGAGTACTCTAAGTCCCCAGAGTACGGACCAGAGTATAAACGACTTAAAATCTCCAAGTTCCCAGAGTGCGGACTGGAGTACTCCAAGTCCCTAGAGTGCGGACTAGAGTATAAACGACTTAAAATCTCCAAGTTCCCAGAGTGCGGACTGGAGTACTCTGAGTCCCCAGAGCGCGGACTAGAGTATAAACGACTTGAGGAAAATCTCTAAATCCCTGAAGCGGACTAGAGTACTATGAGTCCCCAGAGCGCGGACTAGAGTATAAACGACTTCAGAAAAATCTCTATGTCCCTGAAGCGGACTAGAGTACTCTGAGTCCCCAGAGCGCGGACTAGAGTATAAACGACTTGAGGAAAATCTCTAAGTCCCTGAAGCGGACTAGAGTACTCTGAGTCCCCAGAGCGCGGACTAGAGTATAAACGACTTCAGAAAATTCTCTAAGTCCCTGAAGCGGACTAGAGTACTCTGAGTCCCCAGAGCGCGGACTAGAGTATAAATGACTTGAGGAAAATCTCTAAGTCCCTTAAGCGGACTAGAGTACTCTGAGTCCCCAGAGCGCGGACTAGAGTATAAATGACTTCAGAAAAATCTCTATGTCCCTGAAGCGGACTAGAGTATTCTGAGTCCCCAGAGCGCGGACTAGAGTATAAACGACTTGAGAAAAATCTCTAAGCCCCTGAAGCGGACTAGAGTACTCTGAGTCCCCAGAGAGCGGACTAGAGTATAAACGACTTCAGAAAAATCTCTATGTCCCTGAAGCGGACTAGAGTACTCTGAATCCCCAGAGCGCGGACTAGAGTATAAACGACTTGAGAAAAATCTCTACGTCCCTGAAGCGGACTAGAGTACTCTGAGTCCCCAGAGCACGGACTAGAGTATAAATGACTTGATAAAAATCTCTACGTCCTGAACTGTGGACTAGAGCATAAACCATTCGACAAATCTCTACGTTCCCGGAGCATGGACCGAAGCATGAACACAAATTGGGCACGAGCCGACCAGGGGAAGAATAACTCTAAGTCACTAGAATGCAGAGTGGCGTATAAACTTTAATAAATAGATGAGTGGATTCCTACCATTCTCTATTCTGCAAACTTCGGCCTAAAATCGACGGGAGGAGTGTAAACTCGCTAGGGATGGAGTTCGACCATCCGACTTGTGGCCTGGCCAAATCAATGTATGAAGCAAGAGTACAAATCACTAAAAGCTGAATACGACAGCTCATTGTAGCTCTAATTTGGCGTTCTTTACAACTTAAGGCAACAACTGCAAGGAAACCTTAATACAAAGCCAATCAGAACGGCATCCAAAGCTACGAACGACTGACTATATCATACCTCAGATCGATGATCAATATCGATCCACACCAAGCACATACGAATGTGATTCGAATGTCCCTTGAAAATTTTTGACCACCAGAGTGTGGAAAGGAGAGTAAACCATGAAGACTTGGTCATTAATTCTCCAGCACCCTTTTTCGATCCATCAGGAGGAGTATGAAACTGGATGAGCATGACCCGACTGCTCTTGAGGCAACTTTACCCCAAGATCTGATTACAAAGCATGAACCAAAGTGGACATGGCTGACCGTCCAATATCCAGCTTACACCCATAAACTGACGACGCATCGGAGTATTACCCTTGGAATGAAAAACCACAATACAATCCAGGATAGGCGAGACTCAGCCTTTCATCAACTGACCTGATCCCACAATTCAAGGGGAAAGAGAGTAAAGCTAAAGAGGGCATGGTTAGCCTTCCTACTTATTGGTATATACCCTAGGCTTGGGGGCACGAGTGAGAAGTAGGATGAGTGTGAACCGACTATTCACCGATCAACTCTATGTCTTTGGAGTTTAGGTGGGAATATAAACATAGCTAGGGCGAGACTCAACCGTCCACGCAGCACATTTGTCAACCCGAGACTGGGAGCAGAAGCGTGATCATCCAAAGACTAGCTACTATAGCTCAATATTGAAACTTATATATAGTGCTTACAGTTACTCGAGGCTACGACCAAAAGAATGCCTAGAGATAGAATCATTAAATCAATGCCAAAGCTCGTGGGCAACTGACTGTCACTCCAACCCGAAGGGCGAGTGAAGGATCATGAATGCATTGAATAGAAAATGTGTTACTCGAATGTACAAGCAAATTCAAACTCATAACAAGATCCAGCTATGCAGTTGCACGCTACTCGAGGCTGACCCCTACTCGACATTTCCTTCAACGTGCTTTTAAGCCTGATCTTTGGCCATTTGCAGATAATCAATTAGAGCATTCAGAGCCCTTCATCATTAGACTTAACAACTCATGACAAGACTCTATGGTTCGACCAGAGTAACCATCAACGTCTATGCCTACCAGCCATTACGACAGGGCATACAATAACCTGAGATGTCTAAAAGACTACATAAATAGAATATCGAACTAAGTCAATTCGATATCACTTGTTTTCTTCGAAGGGCTATCCAAGGACGGAAATTAGCATACCTCATACCCGAATTCACTGCATCAGATGACTACTCGACGAGTAGTAGAGAGCTTACCAACAGATGAAAAATGTACGCGGATGGAGCATCCAGTGATCAGTGTTTTTGCGCAGAAGTCATGTTAATGACTCTTGAGGAACGATCAATCTGCTACGTCCTGAAACTGGATTTCCCTGTAATGAACAACGATGCTTAGTATGAAGCCTCAACCACTAGCCTCAAACTTTCTAGAGGACTTGGAGTGGAAATTTTATATACCTTTTGTGATTCCTGATTAGTAGTATACAAAGTTAAGGAAGTTGATCTTGCTAGGGTGCATTGTCTTGCTCCTTATCTCGACCAGGTCCAAGAGCTACTAGCCGACTTCGCATATTACAACATTACACACATCCTCAGCGATTGAAATGAAAAGATTCAAGTCACTGGCCATGTTGGCTAGTTTCAGGAACGTGCAACGGACATACTTTGTTTCGATTGAAATACTTAATATTCCAAGCATTGACGGATAGAGATCGGTTAGATCTTGGAGACAGAGCCAGAAAAGGGGTCATGGTTGACTCTTATCAAAGACTATCTATAATGAGAAATTCTTACTGAATGAAGGAATGGAAAACGACAGATCCTCCTAAAAGCTTCATGCCAAATCATCCAAGAAGAAGTCATGTGTAGAAAGTAGTTTATCCATTCCCATGCTTTGGTATATCACCCATAATGATATCAAATGAGTCTTAAGCAAAGTATATGAAGAAGAACGCGACAAGTACATCAGGGGGCAAACCCTAACAAAGAAAATACTCCGCTACGGGTATTACTGGCCAACTATCAATCAAGATGCGGTTGATCATGCTAGACAATGCGATGAGTGCAAGATGTTTGCAAAAAAATCTGGGAACCCCGCCGATGGAAATTACTTTAATGGCTGGTTCGTAGCCATTTGCCACTTGAGGGCATTGACATCATCATCTTCTTTCCGATCCTAAAGGTGGCGTGGAATACGCCATCATAGCGGTTGATTACTTTACCAAATAGGCAGATGAAGAACTATTAACCACGACCAAGATGAAGATAATAATCAACTTCATTGTCCTTAATGTCATCTGTCCTTATGACCTTCCATGATCCATTATAATTGGTTGAAGCTATGAACAAAATCATCATAAAGTCTATTCTGAAGAGAGGTTTGGAAAAGACTAGAGGTAAATGGGTGTATGAATTCTCAACAGCATTATGGGCTTGTAGAACTACCCATGAGTTCGCGACTGGCCATACTCCATTCGCCCTTACTTATGGCTCCAAGGCCATCATCTATGTAGAACTTGAAGTCCCCTCTCATCGAGTGGCTGATGACAACCAATATTACAAAAAAAAAATATAAACAAGGAATTGCAATTGAATTGCAATTAAACTAGAAGGAATTGGTGATAACTCATGAAAATATAAAACGCATCCAGGAGCCAATGGCAAGAACATGCACCAGAATGTGCACGTTTATAGTCATAAAATTCGACTTCTTGAAATCAACAGAATTTGGATTTTCACATAGGGTTATTAAGAAAAGACTGGATTAGATAGCCGAAGTTTGCTAGCCCTAAAATACCAGACACAGATGGCCACTGATGAACTACAATCCTGAATTTATACTATTGGAAATCGACCAAACGTTGGGACGACCAAAGAAGGATACGGCACTTTAGGAGGATAAAATTGAAGAATAATGACTATTAAGAAAATATGATGGATTTCTTTCTAGAGACTCTAACTTGCTTCGATTCAAAGCACGTCATGTATGCAACAAGACTTACTTTGGGGGGAAAAGTGTTAACCGATTATTTGACCCGGTAATGAGAGGCTCGGCACAGAGTTCCCATTCGGCATTCAGCCTCGATCGGCATTCAACCTCGTTCGGCATTCATGGTTCGGCACACAGATGTTACTTGTTTTGGGCCGAGGTATCTTGCCACTAGGCCCACCAGGGAAGTCCAACCCATCCTCGTCTATAAATAGAGAGGTAGGGGCACAGTGAAATGGACCTTTTTTCGAGAACACTGGGGAGACTCTGCCGCTTTCAAGACTCATCCTTTTTACTTAGCAATTGCATTCAAGTAATTGGTGTACGGATTGTATTTGTAATCGATTATGAAGTAAAGAAATAAAGATTAACTTCAAAGTGGACGTAGGCAATTACACCGAATCACTATAAATCTGGTGTTCTTATTTTGTGCATTTAACTTATCATATTGCTCTCTGTTCACATTTACTTTCTTCATTTATCTCTCTACACAATCTTTCTCAACGAGGTTAGCGACCAATTTTGGTGCTAACAGATATATTACCCATGCACTGCCTTGCGGGTTATGTGAGGGGAATACAGAGCGTGGCGAGTGAACACACAAGTGTGAACACCTATCGACTGTAGGCATTATTAAAGAAAGAATTTTTATTTACATACACCTAACTCAGATAAACTGAGGCCAGATACGATCGTGCACTACCTTTTGGGCTTACGTGAGAAGAGTATAGAGCATGGCGAGTGTACACACTTGCGTGTGAACACATGACTCTAGGTATTAAAGAAAATATATACATATATACAAATATATTTATTTGTTTTTTTTAATATTTTTTTGTTCTTTTTTTTAAAGAGAGAGTTTTGCAAAATCATCTTAGCACCATTTAACTTAGAAGATAAAAAATTGTTATAGCCTTTACTTTAAATTCACTACTTTTTTAAACAAAGATATTCAATTAGGATATACTTCATAATTATCGCTCATGACTCTTCCTATATACTAGTTAAATCATCGTTACTTGGAATCAAACTTATTTTTTTTGTTAAGGCAAATAAATTTTCAAAAATTTCAATTTAATAACCAAAACTATATATTTATCCCATAGTGTTTCTTTAAAAATAAATCAAAATGCTAAAAAGAAAATTTGTTTTGGGATTTTATTTTGTTTTTTTTAATTTTTGAGTTTTGGAAAGAAAATAAACCATGAAAAATTAAAAATAAAGATGAGACTCCCCCCATACTTGATTTTGACTGTGTCCCCACAGTCAACCCAAGTGGAAGGAGAAAAATAAAATAAAAATGCGACCTATATTTACATGAAAAGATTATTTACAAGACATCAGAAAATATGCTGTTAAAGAATAAATGAAACGGTCTTCCAAAGACCAATTCATTTGTCTCATCAAGTATGCAAGACACAACTTAAGCTTGGAAAACCAAACCGTAAAAGATTTCAAATTTGAACGTTGATTTGGAAAAACGAATGTCGTTTTATTAAAAATCGAAGGAGTTGTTTTATTTTCGATGATTTTCGGGGTAGATAGAAAAATTGGTTGAACTTTACATTTATTTTCACCAATTTGGAATTCAAACTCATCATTGACAAATTCTTCAAAATTATTGATTTCAAAATCAATATGGTGATTCAAATCTTTCCATTCAGAATTCAACAACTCATCTTCGAAAAGTCCAATAGGTTCGTGTTCATTAAATTTGTCTTCCATTGTTGGATTATCAACAACTCCATTGCGTATATCATTTTCAAAATCCAAAGTTGTTGTATTCAAATTTTCAAAATCAAACAAAGGAAGATCGAATTTCAAATCGAGTTTCTCACCCTCAAAAGAATTAAAATTCAATTCAATTACCGATTTTTCAACAACTTCATTAAGATAGTCGTTTTCAATTTCAAAAGTTGTTATTTGAAAATCCTCAATTGTGGTAAGAGATGGATTATTATTTGACTCGTCACATGTTGGGATTTGATTTGTTTCTCATGTTGTTTCATATAAGTTTCAAACAACAAATCTGTGTGATCATTGTAAATTTCGTCCATTTGCTCAACAAAACCAAATTTATAATTATTAACTTGAGAATGTTCGATTTGAACTTGTTAAGAATGAAAATTATCAACCGCATCGTAGTTGAGAATATTGCCATTGCCAAAATCATTTAAAAAGTTGTTTCCGTTTTTGTTTCGATTTTGAAATTCATTTTGGAGTTCGAAATTGCATTGGCATGGGTTATACTCGAAATCATTTGAATTTTGAAGTGAACTCAAATTTTGATTATCTTGAAATCCTTGAATTGAATTATCGCACAAATATGAATCACATAACTCATTTATCCTTTGATTTTGTTCTATAGAGAGTTCAAGTAGGGAAACTCAAACATTTCCAAGAATGTTTTTTTTGGATTCTTTTTTATTTTATTTATAAAGGAAAGCTATTTACTAAAAGGAGTTTATTTTTGAAAAGTGAAATTTGATTTTTTGTTTCTTGAATATTCAATTTTTTTTATTTTTGAAAAGGTTTTATATTTTTTTGGATTTTTTGCTTTTCTAAAAAAACTAACTCAATTTTTTTTTTGAATTTTTGATTTCTGATTTAAAAATTTCAAAATATTTTAAAACTAAGTTAAGAAATATTTACAATTTTTTTAGTTTTGGCTTTTGATTTTTTTTTATGTATGAACTAATGCAACTAAATGAATGCAAGGTTTTAATTACAAATTATCTATCCTAAGTAGCTCCTAACCCAAAATTGTATAATCACACTTTGTCTTAATCCAACAAGATAGTTCTCAGCCAGGTAACTGGCAGGAGTTATCGGTGCACCACGAATCACCGCAGCAATGCAGCCGAAAGTTTAAGTACCTTTACAGAAACAACCACTATAATATTTACGAATCACCATAATATTTATAACTGATTATTGCTATGCCGTAGCCTAGACACCAAGAAATTAACTTGTTCAAAGAAGACAACTTGTCAATATACAATTAAGCGTTATCGATGTCTAACCGTTATTATTAGTCAAAATTCTAGGATGAAATGCAAAGCTGAAATTAAACGTGTATTAACAATGCAACTACAAATGGATTTTTTGTTTTTGAATTTTTTTTTAAAAATGCAGGCAACCAACAATGCAAAATAAAAATAAGGGAAAATAGCACAATACCAGAGCGTGTAGAATTATTAGCAATTTTATTTTTAGGCGGTAATTTTTTTATATAAGAAAGCAAAGCAATTTATTTTGGCAAGCGGTTCTTCCTTTGAATTTCTGCTTCTGCAACGTGAAAATAAAAACAAGATATATACAATTTTTTTTCTTTTTTTAAAACTAGGATGGAACTTAAAACAAATTGAAACAAAACTAATTCAACAAAACAAAACTAATTTAAAATTAATTTCTTTTAAGGAAGAACTAAAACAAAACCAACAAAACAAAACAAGAGAGAACAAATAAAACAAAAAGAAACTTGTTATTTGAAAATAAAAGAGAAACACAAGAAAATAAAAGAGAACACAAGAAAACAAAAGAGAACACAAGAAAACAAAAGAAAGGAACCAACTTTATATATACGAGTATATATGCACGTCCAGATGGACCTGCATTTGATCGCTGCACCATATTTTTTTTTTCATTTTGTCCTTAATATGGAGTTTATTCTTTTTATTTGTAACATGTAGGTTCCTTTCCTGACCAAAGAACCAAAGCACATGCACAAATTGTGAAATTAGCCATACCGGAAAAAAAAGATCTATTGATCATGGATGTCATTTAATAAACATGTATTGTACGATAAAAATCTACTTAACCGGAAACTTGAATTTTTTCTACCAATTAGCTTTAAAGGTACGCACCAAATGTAATGCAGGCTCTCTTAGAATCAATGGATTCTACTCATGTTTCGTCACATCATTTAACATTCTTCCTTTAAAGATTTTAGGTTTGGTTTGAATATTACTATGTTTTTTGGATATGAGTCATTAGTTAATGCATGTCTATAAGCATGTGGATCCATAAGTGAGATTAGGTGTCATATTTCTCTTCACGTTCTTATTGCTCTCCTTCTAATCACCAAAAACAAAACAAAAACACATAATTAATACAAATTTTCTTAAACCGGTCTTATTGGAAAAAAGAAGGGATTATTTTTATGGTTTCTTGAACAAGTTTGACAGTTTGAGGGCATAAGGGACAACAATGTTGCATTTGGCTCCCATTTCAAACTATTAATTTAGTAGTCAAATCAATTACATCTAGTTATGAATAAAATGTAATATATAAAAGTAACATAACCTATAATGATTTAAACTCTAATCAGTGAACAAAAAATAAAAAAACGATAGACCCAAGTTAGAATTTTTATAACAAAACCACCAATTTCATAAGTATCTATTTGTAAACATGAGATATGCATATGTAGTAAAGTTTAAAACATCAAGCAAATGTTGCTTAAACTGAAGGACATTAACACTGTAGCTATTTAAAAAAAACAAAGATAATAAAAACAGCGCGGGGATTATTATAACTATTTCAAACATTCCCGTGGATTTGTTTTCGAAGATTCTTCTATTATCTTGGCTGAATAGGAAGATGACCCAACAACCAAACTTAGTTTACACGACTTCATGCTTATTATTTTTTATTCCTATGAATAGTAGAGAACAGGCTTGAGTTGAAAGCAGGTTGCATGAGCAGGTAACATGAAGCATAGATGAACATTATATATGCCTCAAACAAATGGCTGAAAGCAGTGAACAAAAGTGCTGCAATAATGCGTATTGGTATTTTGGAACTATTTTACACTACTGAAATTATGAATATTTGAGGCAAACAAGTAGAGGCAAAATATAACTTATGCCCCTACTAATAATCAATTACGGGCAAAAAAAAACTAACGGCTCTAATAATGTCAGTACAGTCACATGAAACCGTCTTTATTATTATTCCAAGAAATTATCTTAATTTGAAAAATCAACTGGACACGTCACTATGCATATTAGGGGCAAAAGGATATTAACTCTCCGATTAAAATAAAAATTGCCTATTCAAACGCCTCCACTTCTTTTCTTCTCAGATTAAAATTAAATTAAAAAATACGGCTGGTGGAAAGTGGCGATAGATCAGCAATGGAGTTCGTGCTTTTCATTTTCCTCCTTCCCCGCCAAATTCATATCATATCGTCGTTCATTTGCAATCACTCCGGAGACAAAACCCTAGATAGCATATCAACAGGTGCTTTTTAAGGTAAAATTTTACCTTTATTTTTTAATCCTATTCGTAATTGAAATTTGTTTTTTCACCGTACAGTTATTTCATCAAAGATTTTTACTGATTAATTTTTTTTTTCCATTGTTTGATGTTTTCCTAAATTTCCATGTAGATTTGTAGTGGTTAAAGTGGTTAAAATTGATTGTTGATGCACAAATCAGAAGAAAAAAAAAATCGATAATGGGGCATCTTAACTGTTGTAGTGTATTCATGTAGGCGGTAGGGACAGCTCGGTAGGGGATAGGCGTTATAATTCGGGGTAAATTATGGTTTTTTACAGTTTATAGTAAGAAGAAGACGAGTAACAAACGAATTTACTTTACACATTGGAGTAGCAAGAAGAATACCATCCTACTCTTTTGGTTCCTTATCCCAGTAGGAAATAGGGCAAACTTCCAGCTTGCTCTGTAGACGCAGATAAAAATATACTTTCAGATCATAACCTTTAAAAAATACAACCTGTGCTCTCTTTGTTTGCAAATGTTTATTATGAAATCAAAATGTATCTACTGTCAAGAAGTTACTTTTTTATCACTTTGTTAGAAAAGGCCTATTATAAAATCAAATCCTGACTTTGTAGTAAGCAGGTTCTCTTTTCTTCTATAGATGGAACATATATAATCAGAAAAAAGCTCCATGGCATGCTTTGAGTGTACGATACTATCCGATTGAATATTTTTGATCTTATCTTTGATGTAGTAGTAGTCATTATTTGTTAGTGCACAGTACTTGTATAGTCTGGTTTATGTAACTAAAGTTTTGAGGATTATCTCAGTTTTGTTTGAAATGTAAACACTTACTCCTATATTGATTGAACTAGACAAAAGTTTTTTTAATTATTTGGTTCAATCTTAATTACAATTACTGGCTACTTGCAGTGGCATTAGGGTTTGCATGTCTGTCTACCTTTTTTAGCTGCTTGTGTAAAAATTCATTATATAATGTCTATTTGAGAACTAATGAGTAAAATCTCATGTTACTTATTATATGCTTTTAGTAAAACAACATAGTAAAACCTCATGGTATTATATGCTTTTAGTACGGTGTAGTTCAATGCTCGGAAAGTTCAAGATGTATGAATTTGACGCCGTCGTGGATTAAATTATTAAAAAAAAAGGAAAGAATAGATACCTAAAATCATATTATAGAAATTTAAATTCTTTTGGATAATTGGAGAAATTAGGCCATAAAACTTTTTGTATTTACCGATTTCGTATTATTTTTTTTTGTATTCTTGATATACAGTCATGGCTAAAAAAAGTTTCCTAACAAACCATTATATAGAGTTGAAATTGGTCTGACTTTTCATCATTTTAAAGAGATGAAATGATTTAATGAAAAATTAGGGATAATTTATTCATATTGTTCCATATTAATTTTCCAGTAAAATAATCTTGTGTGTTAATTTGAATTTACAGTTGACTAACATTAGGGAAAATCATGTGTTAGTTTAAAAAGTATTAATGGTTTTGTGGGCATATCATACATTGTTGTGCATCTACGTTGGGGAGCGGTTTGTATCACTGCGTAAGTGCTCAGTGAGGAGGTGAATAACAGCTGCTAATTTTGTTATTGGATTATTTATTTCAAATCGTCACTTTTGTGCATATACAAACATACCATACACTTCATCTATCTTCTTCTACAAGTTCCTGCATTTAATATAAACACCCAATAAAAACTTTTAACTTCAAAATCAAGAGGTTGAAAACTTAGTTACAACTCAAGCCTACTTTTTTTGTACTCATGAATTTGTAAAACTTTGTTTGCGCATATGAACCAAGTTTACAAACTTGGCTAGCATTTGCAAACTCAGTTTGCATTAGTTTGGAAAACTGAGCCTGTAGACTCAATTTTGCAAATTAAGCATCGAATCTCGGTTTGCAAAACTGAGTCTGCGAACTCTGTTTGCAGAACTGAGTGCAAACTCAGTTTTGCAAGTTTGAGTTTCAAACTCAGTTTTGCAAAAACCGAATGTTGCAAAATCGAGCATGCACTTGCACAGTCGGTTTGCAAACCAAGTTTGAACTCGTTTGCTAAATCAAGTTTGAACCTAGTTGTAAGTGCAAATTTAGTTTGTATTTGCAGTCACGTTTGCAAAGTCAGTTGGAGCACAGTTCGATACATTTTTGCTCAGCTTATATATTTCTTGCTCGCTTCCATATGCAATAAATATTGTTTAACATGACAATCATATTCATGTTAAACATAAATGAACCCTCAAAAAATACATATTAAACATAAATGTATAAAAATCCAACTATTTCGAGGGAACAATAATAAACTAAGAAACCAGCAACTGAAACCAAGATTTTTCACTTTAAATAACTAGGAACACACACATTTTATGTGAATAAATATAGAGTTCTCAAAAAGAGAAGAAGAAAGTTTAAGGTAGCATGGGCATCATAGACCAAGGTCTTTGACAAAGCTAAACCAACTGTTTCTGGAAATCTACCTTAACTTGCTATAATCAGGACCGGGTATGCATGTTTTTATTTTCTTAGTGACCTAATTATAATTATGTACCAAATTAGATGCAAGTATAGAAGCTTTTGATTATGAATCAGGTTTGAGAAGAGTGTTACGTCACCTTAACCTGCTTTTATGTTTCCTTCAATTTTAAGCCCATCATTCATTATTGTTAGTTAAAAGAATTTTTTAAAGTGTTATTTAGTTTTGCTAAAATAGAATGTTGTTAACATTTCAATCATCTTTTAACATAATATGAAGGTAATGAAATATTAACATAAACCCTATGATTAAGGTTGATTATGTTATATATTAGTAACGGTTGCTTCTATCACATTGCTAGTACTACTCAAGCTAAGTCAAACTCTCCCTCATGAATGATAAAAAAGACAAAGGATAACATGTATCTCTTTTGTTATTTAGTTTTGCTAAAATAGAATGTTGTTTACATTCCAATCCTCTTTTAAAGAAATTCATTTTTGTACAGTTGAAGCATAATTTTGAGGAATATGAATGAAGATTATTTTTCTTCATGGTACATGTTTTCATAAGAGAAAAATACTTGAAAATGCGTTAGCGCATGAGTGAGCAATAATTTGGCTGTAAAAAATTATGACTGGCTACATAAAGTGACCCTTAGCTTTCATTTGTTATCAATGCAAACTTAGAAGAAGATTTATCATGAATAAAACAAAAATTCATAGGTCAGTTATCATTGAACTAAATTATATGTAGCCATATACATCAAAAGATAAATTTCTGTTTTGTATTATATGAGGAAGAATAATTTATCATCAAATTATTATTAGCCCTTAATTTTATGCTGCTAAATATCTTTCAGCATTGGAAGAATACTTACAAATTTACTGCAAAATAAAACTTTTAAAAGCCATTAAAACTACAGTACAATGTGAGATTATCCCAAATAGAGTGAATATATATAACTTTCAAATATTTGACATTTATTGCACTTTTATTAACTTGTAGGTAGTTATTATTGGCCATATACGTACATCTAGCCTAGTAGGAACTATATTAACTATTCAAAACAAAACGGTATAACTGCAAAATCAATGCATTCATACCATATTAGTCTGATATTTAAGTATATTTATTATCAAATTGATTACAGACACTCACATTTAACTACAATTATGGGGCCAAAGACTCATAAATACTATGATTCGGTTTAGAATAATTGAGGCCAAAGAGTCTTAAATACTATGTTTACAACAGCTCGGCATAAGAAATATAGAGTGAAATGATCAAAAGTGTTCTATTTCTATATTAACAAAACCTAACTTGAAATATCTATATAGGTAATATATGGGAAATAGTTACTTGATAAGCCTTGAATGTATAAGTATTCATTTGAACGTGTTCTCCTATTTGCAATAGTTATTTCTTTTGCTTGTGCACGTTTAGCACGCTGACTAAGCCGCCGTTTTTCTCTTTGTTGTTCCATTAAATGGTAAAGATAAACTACTCTTTGTTGTTCCATTAAATGGTAAAGATAAACTAAAGGCAGAATAAATAATGATAAAGGTATTGGACTTATTTGTGAAAGGATTTGCATAAGAATATGGGAAAGGTTTAAGGGATGATAAAGTAGCAAGTGAAAGGAGAGTCTACTGTCAAGTATGTATATATGAATAAAGTATAGGTTAGATAATTTGCTACAATTTCAGAAAATGAGTAGGTGTACGTTGTTGAACGGGTAAAGATCCAAGATTTGTGTACTACAGGTATTTTGAAACGGGTAGTGCTACTTGGGTTAGCTTATTGTTTTTTGCACCTTGTAAACTGACATGTCTACTCACGACAGAGATGCTCACGCATTTATTGGTAAGGCAAAGAATGCTGTCACACTCTCATAAACCCACATACTTACTTGTGTTTTACTGTGAGGGTAGCCATCAGTGTGTGTGCATGTATTAGTGATTGTGGTGTATGTACATGTACTGGCTGCTTTTGGGTGACTGTATGCATGTGTGTATACTTGAGTGTAGTGTGTGTATTAATTTCAGTGTGTATGCAAGCATGTGCATGGATAAATGTGACCAAAGCCGGAAATGAGTTAAACTGTTACTACTACTAAATTATTCTCTTATTTGTTCTGTCAGTGGCTTGTAGTTGTAGTGTACATAAGGTAGCAGTGTAAAAGCAAAGTATGGTGTTGATCATAGCTTATAATGGATAGAAAGTAATATATATTTGCACGCTTGTTACGGTATTTGAGAACGGAGTAAGCAAAACCACTAATGCATCGTCTAATTCGTATTGCAGCAAAACAGAAATAGACATATAATAAGGAAAAAAGGACATTGATATACTTTATAGTTTATATTTAAGCTGTAGAAACATGTACGAAAAGCACTAAAGGTTGAATTTTTTGTTTTGTGGATAGAAGCATGAATGGAAATGCAAGGGCAGACAACATATAATGAAAGGATTAAAAATACAAGGATTTATAGCAAGAATTCACAATATATGACAAACAAAAAGTAAAAAGAAATGCCGTCGAAATTTTTTGAACCGTTTATAACGATATGCTGTATATTTTCAATATATGAAGTCAAAGTATACTCTATAAACATGTTGGACTATGTTATTCCTATTCACTTATCAATTGGGCTCTGGCCACTTGTAGACAGCGTAAAATGTCGCTCTGTTATAGTTTTCTATGGAGTACGGCCTTGTACCACTTTCTACTAACTTACTTTCATATTACTATATACTGATATTACAGTTTTGCCCTACCATTACATGAAGTATATGTTAGCTCGGATTCCCTTATAAATGTTCGTAACTAAGTTATCTTGAAAGTTTCAACGTTGTGACGCATTCATGTGGAAGTTGGCTGTAAGATAAAGCTTTATGGGTTTTCATTAAAAAAAATTATGTGAATAAATTTCAAATGTAGCCTATCTATGTAAAATTTGTTTATGTTCCCTTCAATAATATAAGGGATTATGTACTAGAGAAAGTTAGTTTAAGAAATGCTGATTTTGTAACAGGGAAAGTTGTTTATTAACTTTGAAATGCACTCTAAAAAATTAATAGTATCGTAAAGAAAGTTGGTTTAAGAAAGTTTCATATTGAAATTGTTATCATTTTATTAAAATTATTTTTAATAATAGTATTGTATTAAAATCATAAAATTTTGTTTAAAGATTGATTTGCTATGTTATTGTGGCAGTTGGTATTATATAATGGACAAAAGTTGGGTAAATTTGGATCGGAATTCAAATGAGTATAAAAAAAGGATGGAACTATTTTTGGACGAGGCCTTTTCCACATCCGCACGTCAGAATAAGATCATATGTCCTTGTAAAAAATGTTGCAATCGTTATTTCAATGATAGAGTTAATGTTGGTGGTCATCTTCTTTGGTACGGAATGGATCCCTTATATATGACAGCTCGTTGGACACATCATGGTGAAACTTATCTTGATGAGTCTTATGTAGAAGGCGAAACTCATGTCAGTTCGGTTAATAATACACTGGTCGATATTAATGATGAAAGAGAGGGATGTGACATGTATGATTTTCTTAGTGAAACATTTATGCAACATACACAAAGTGTCGATTCATCATCACATCCTTTTACTTGTGAAGGACAAACACCCGAGGCAGAAAGCTTTTACAAGTTGTTAGATGAAGCAAATAAGAGGTTATATGTTGGAAGTAAGTATAAAAAATTGGACGCGGTTGTAAAATTGTACCAGATCAAGTGTTTGGGGAATATAAGTAACTCGACCTTCTCTCTGCTTTTAGAAGCATTCAAAGATATGTTACCCGAAGATAATTGTTTACCGAAATCACATGCTCAAGCAAAAAAAATTATTAATGAACTTGGTCTAACTTATGAAAAGATTGACGCTTGTATAAATGATTGCATGTTATACTGGAAAGAAACATCAAACTTGGATGCTTGCTCTCGCTGTGGGGTCTCAAGATACAAAGTAGGCACTGAAGGTAAAAATAATGGGAAGAAAGTATCAGCTAAGGTGCTTCGTTATTTTCCTTTAATTCCTAGATTGAAAAGGTTGTACATGTCTAAGCATACTGCAGAACATATGATATGGCATTCAGTTGGTATTTCAAATGATGGTTTTATGAGACATCCAGTAGATTCTCCAGCTTGGAAGCATCTAGATTCTCTATACCCTGATTTTGGCTCTGAAGTTCGGAATGTTCGACTTGGACTTGCAAGTGATGGGTTCAACCCATTTTCACACATGAACAGTAAACATAGCACTTGGCCAGTTATCATATCTATTTATAATTTACCTCCATGGTTGTGTATGAAGCAACCTTATCTTGTTATGTCACTGCTAATTCCTGGACCTCACGAACCTGGAAAGGACATTGATGTATATATGCAACCATTAATAGATGAGTTAAAAGAGTTATGGGAAGTTGGTACCAAAACATATGATGTTTTAACCAAACAAACATTCAATATGAGAGCAGCTGTTTTATGGACTATAAATGATTTACCTGCTTATGCTAATTTATCAGGATGGAGTACATCTGGAAAACTTGCATGTCCACATTGTAACCACGAAACATGTTCAGTGCGCTTACCAAATAGTAAAAAGCAAGGCTATTTAGGAAGTCGAAGATTTTTGCCTGTAACACATAGGTTTCGATTTGATGTACACTCATTTAATGGGAAGCGTGAGAATGATCTTGCACCTAAACCATTAACCGGAATTGAATGTTTGATACAACTATCCAATTTAAAATTTACATTCGGTAAAACGCCAATACATGAGCAGATTATTGGAAAAAAACGACGAAGGATGATCAATTCCACCAGGGAATCAAGAGTTATTGGACCATGGAAGAAAAAAAGCATATTTTTTACCTTACCTTACTGGCAACATCTTCTAATGCGACATAACATAGATGTTATGCATTTGGAGAAAAATGTAAGTGAAAATATTTTGGGGACATTACTCGGTGTACCAAAAAAAGGAAAGGATGGACTTCAAGCTCGAGCTGACTTGGAAAGTTTAAATATAAGAAAATCTCTTCAGCCTATTCGTGAAGGAAATAGGACATATATACCTCCAGCGATATTTTTCACAACCAATGAGGAAAAAATATTGTTTTGTAAAGTTCTTTCAAATGTACGCGTCCCTGATGGATATTCTACTAACATTGCACGTTGTGTAGATGTAAAGGAGAAAAAGTTACATGGCTTGAAAAGTCATGATCATCATATAATTATGCAACATTTACTTCCACTTGCAATTAGACGAGTTTTTCCTAGACCACTCATTCTTGTTTTGCTCGAGTTATCTGCAATATTTAGACAACTATGTAGTAAAAAGAAACGTGCTTCATCAATTAGTCAACTTAAATGTAGGGTTGCATTAGTCCTATGCATGATGGAGAAAATGTTCCCTCCTTCCTTCTTCACCATATCTGTTCACCTAATTATTCATTTAGCGGATGAAGCTGCAATTGCTGGACCAGTGCATTATCGTTGGATGTACCCTATTGAAAGGTAGTATCAAAGCATAATTCACATATTAAAAATATACATCATAAAATTATGTTTTTACAAAAACTAAAAAGATATTTGTAAACATTGTAAATACCCTTTAAGAATTATCTTTTGTTGTCGTTCATAGATATTTGCAGACACTGAAAAGATATGTTCGCAACAAGAGTAATCCAGAAGGAAGTATTGCTGTTGGATACCTTGCAGAAGAGTGTGTGTCGTTTTGTTCGATGTATCTGGCAGGTATTGAAACTCGTAATAATCGATGTGGTCGGAATGCTGTTACATCATTGCCTCGCAATATCGAAGAGGGTCTACCAATTTTTGCAAACTCTGGTCATCATTTAGGCAAATGTACAGAAGTTAATTTGGAAAAAAGCGTTTGGGAACAATGCCACACTTGTGTCTTATTCAACTGTAGCGAAGTTACATTTTTTCTAGAGTAAGATCACATTCATTAATATCAAATATGTACTTCAATTTTAGCAATGAATGACCGACTCTTTTTTTCTTCTCGGCTTCTGTTTTGACAGTAAGAGGTTGAGGGAATTGCGTAGAATTCATCAACGTAGAACGATTCGAGAAGTGGAGAGTTTGAGAAACAAAGAATTTACTACTTGGTTTCGACATCACGTAAATATCTTTCTCAATTTATACACCGTATTTTAAAATTATTGTTAATATAATATTGTTATATTTATAGGTAAATAATCTTTATGCTATGGGAGATTCCTCAATATCAAAAGATTTGCTTCGACTAGCGAATGGTCCAAATATGACCGTTAAGGAATATAATAAATATGTTATAAATGGTTACAGGTTTCGAACTAAATCTATGGATGATAGATATAAAAATCAAAATTGTGGCGTCTTTGTGAATGCTGAAACCTCAAGTTATTCGAGCGTAAGAGATTGTAGCCCAATCACTGGTAATGTCGATTATTATGGGGTTTTAAAGAAGATTTATGAGCTTGATTATAGATTTCCAGGTGAAAGTGATGATCAAGCATGCAAAGTTATTTTATTCGAATCTGATTGGGTAAATGATTCAGGGAAAAAAAAAGATATTTATGGATTTAACTTAGTGAACTTTAATCGAGTGGCACAAAATAAGGATAAATTCATTTTGGCATCACAAGCCATCCAAGTGTTTTATGTTGCTGATCCAAAAGAGCCAGATTGGAGTGTTGTGGTTAAAACAAAGCCGAGAGATTTCTATGATTTAATAGAAGATAATGACGAAGTAGACATAGACGACTATTATGCCACACCAAATCTTGATGATCCGAATTTAGATAATGAAGAGCTCCAGATAAGGATGGATGTTCATGGTGTTTATGTTAACAAAGTTTTACCAATGACCACAGTAGATGCTTCCACATTTGAAGAGGATGCCGCTAACGAAGGAGAGACTGAAAACGAGAGTGAGGACGAAATATAATAATCGAATTCATGTTTAAATTTATGATATGCTTTCTTATATTAGTTTTCCCCAAAATTGGAATTCATTATTACTATTTATGACATGTTTTTCATTTTAATTTGCATATGCATTGTGTGTTTATTCCTTTTTCCTGTGAATTGTTATAGATTCAGTGTGAATGCTTAGAATTTTCCAATTTAATGGTACATGATTTTGCTATACAAATATATTATTAACTAATAGATGAGCACCTATGGACATTCTAATTTTGATGATGACATGCAAGAAAATGATGGCTCTCAAAATGGCGGTATGATTTTGCAACTTATAATTAATTATTTCTTATGCCTACATGTACTGATTACTACTCATACACTGATGTACCCTATCTTCTACTTAACAGGATTAATAAAGAGAAAAGGACGTGGCTACAACAAACCTAAATGGGGCAAATCAGGGAAAGAGAGCATTGAGTTCACAAAGGATGGATTGTGTGTGGTACCAAAAGATGCTCAGTTAGGAAGGTACTTGGGTAGTTTGGCGAGAAATTATAATCTTCTTCCCCTATCACCAACAGACTGGAGAGCATATGATGATGCATATATGGACAAACTATGGAAAGTAATATCGGTAAGTTAGTGTAATTTGAAATTTCATGCTAATTTAAAATGAAACCAGACGTTACTGTCAATTTTATTTACTGTAAGAGTATAATTCTTGCTTTAATATGCAACTATAACTGGTAAATGTAACACAATTTATGTTTGTTTCAAGGATACTATTAATTGGCGTCCTGAAGATATCCCTCACATTCCTAAAATTCGTCATTCACTGCTAAAGAGACTGTCCAAAAGAGTACGGAACAACCGAGCCAACTTAAAAGATAAGTATTACACTCCACATATTGGGTCACCATCACGTTTTACATGTGGAGATGATCGTGTAGACAACGATCAATGGAGGGAAATGGTAAACTATTGGGATAATGATTCCAAAAATAAAGTAAGAGACATATATCCCTTTTAAATTCATATGTACACATAAATATATATAATTTTTATGATCAATATTGTTAATAATATCAGATAAGGGTTGAAAGAAACACTGACAATCGTAAGAAACTGAAAATGAGTCACACAGGTGGATCAAAGTGCTTCGTGCGACACTATGCTGGATTTGTAAGTAATCGTGTTTGCTGCATTCTTTTTATCATTCTAATGAGCTAGTCATATTATTTTCATATGAACATGTGGTTTACTCTTTTTCTAATTATTGCATTTCTAATTATTGCGGATATCTCTTGTTGTGATCGTTTTAGGTTGTTTACTTAACAAACTAAAATAATTGTATATGAACTTTTAACTTTTTTATTACAAAAATAGAATACCCATTACTTATTCTAGGGAAAAGTAGTTTCCAATTTTTCTAATAAATGCAACAGCATTATGTTCGCCGAATCCTCAGTTTTGTTCTCTCTGTGTCGAAGAATAAGTTCTATTACAAGTCACATATCTAATATATAAGTGTTCTATATAACTTATGAATTTTAAGCTTTCATTATAAAACCTTAGTTTTTCTTGGATTAAATTTTTTTGTTCACCATGCAGTTTTTATTGCTGGTTGATGTATCTTTTGTCGAAACAGGAAAAAGAGCACGGCCACGAACCCGATCCAATTGAGGCGTATGAATTAGTTCATAAGAGAAAGGATGAGCAAAGAAGTTGGGTCGACGATGCTTCTGAGCAAATGGGGGTACGTATGATATCCATTGAGGTTAAATTTGTTGTTTCTTAAAATACTATTCATCTTTTTCCAGATTATGCTAATTGCTATATATATCGTGTCATTTTTATATAGTAAGTCAATCAAAAGATCAACCACTACAATTTTTTAAATTACCTTTATAAAACAAAGTTGTTTGTTTAATGTTTCCTAGAATGCTATTGCTACTACTGTGCGGTTTGCAATTGAACAATAATTCATGGATTTTATCAAGTAGGTTCATGCGTCTCTTAGTTTAGCATATAAAAACTTAGTTGAACTGCAGTAAAAACCAATATTTTTATAGTGTAAGGTATAATATTTTGTTTACAAATGAATTGATATCTAATTTCAAATGTATTATAAATACTTGTGAAAGACTCTCGAAGGAGGCATTATAAGCTTTGTATATGTTATGGTTAGCTTAGCATTCAAAACATACTAAAGCCAAAATTTACCTTTGCAAATTTAACAAGCAGATCTTCGTTATCATGTCCGTAGAAAAGTGCTTCCTTGCGGAATATCTGCAAAACAAATAATTAGTTAATTAGTAGGTTAATATTTTTTCTCAACTGTTTTTCCAGCAAACAATTATCTATATTTTAAAATAACATTTTTTTTCTATATAAAAGATAAAGATATCATTACAGTACGAGATCTGGCATTATTTTTCCAGCAAATAATTATCTTTATCCTTAGTTAAAATACACACTCAACTGTATTATCCTTAGTTAAAAGTACTTGCTTTACATGAAATCTGGCAACAAAAAGAAAATAAATAGAAGGCCTTTTGTATTGAGGTAAAGTACACAGTGATGGTGTTAATACTTACGTGTAATATTTGAATTTGATCTGATACATAGTTAAGGTTTTGTTGTAAACAAGGAAGGCAATAAGGGAAAACTCTGAAAATATTATTTCACCCTTGGTATGCTAGTCATAAGCATTTTTAGAGTTTTGATAATATTTTTTACTCATTATATTGTTTTTTAAAACTATCTTATATAAATCCTTTTCCAGGTAACATCAGTATATCAACTATTTGATTTTTTTTTACCAGTTAATCAAAGATACAATATGATGATAAAATTTTCAACGGTTATTTATGATTAGTTGTTTGTAACATCCTAATGTTGAACTTGATTCAGTGCGTTTCCAGAATTCTCAGCTTTCTGTTTGTTAAACATTTTGCCTTTGAAAACCATATTGCAATGCAATGCAATACAAAAACAGAGTTGGTGCCAGCTCAATAATTAAGACGTGCCTATCTTGAATCAATACTGTTTCATTTCCTGTACCTTACCAATACTGTTTCAAAGATAATTATGATTAGCTGTTTTTCCAGAGTAAGTCCCAAAATTTTAAGATACTAAATGATATATTTTTAATGGAATTCAATAGCTTCTTTTGAATATATATTCAATTTATTCACTTTCATACTGAATGAAATATCTCAATGCTGGTAAATATCATTAGCTAGCTCATAGGGTGAATCGAATTGATGCAATTAGTATGAAAATTTTACGTTTACATTTTGTAAAATATCATAACTAATTAGAGTTATTTAACTAAGACTTTATGTAAAGCTGGTAGTAGCTATCTCAATGTTAGTTTGAACTGTATATTTGATAGAGAAGGCCCGTCCCTATACATTCTTGTACTTTGTCAGTAACTTTTGCTGTAGTATAGGCATCATCACTAGCAATGAGCATATTGATATACCATCAGATTATTCTTTTCATAGTATTATATTATATATTCATGAATGATGAAAATGAATTTACTTTTGTGCTGATGCAATATTTTGTAGGCACTCATATCACAGAAGTTGGTTGAACTAAGTGATATTAATGGAGAGGTTACACCAGAGGTAAGGCTGCAAGCATATGTATCAGCAAGGGGAGTTGAGACCGGGGGCAGAGTTCGTGGTTACGGAGAAGTTGTAACGCCAGACATGGTTCCTTGGGTTCAAGAAACTCAACCTGCATCAATGGTTCGTAGATCACGCAGAGGTCGAGCTTACGCTTTACTACAATCTGAATGCTTGAGTCTAAAAGAAATGTATGAAAAACAACAAATGATCAATGAGAAACAAGAGAAGGAGATAGAGGAGCTACGACATATGATACAATCTTCTCAAAATTTGTCATCAAATCCTCGATCCTCACCTGAACAACCATCATCTGCACAAGAAGAGCCCCTTCACACAAGTCAGCACCTAGTAAACCAGCATCAACCACCCAATCAACAGCAATCATCCTCCCAACAACAACCACTCTTCCAACAAAATTTATCGTATCCACCGTTTGGACCTATCTATTATCCGCATCCGTATTATCAATCATCGTATGCTCAAGTGTCTCAACCTACAAGAGACTTTACAGCAACCCTTAATGATATGGATTTTCTACAATTCATGGCTCAAGGATCAACTTCAGATAAGTAATTGGTTTAACAGATTTGACGGTTATATTATGTCTCCTTTTTTTTGGAATGTTTGTTTTCATGTATCTTTAAGAATACTTTTTTTTCTTTTCTTGTTTGTGTTTGAATAAGGCTGCAGTTTGCAGCTTAATACTAGTTTGTCGCGTTTAAGGATGAAACTATATTACTTTGATTTAATAGACAGTGTTCTTTTGTTAGTGTATGGCATGTGAATTATGTCTTTTACCACATTCCTCTATTATATCTGAACTGGTTTGTATCTGAAATGTAAAATGTTATGTGTATATTATTTTCCATTTGTATTCCTTGTGCTCAGCAAATTCATGATTAGATTGTATAGACCTGTGACAATAATATCTGATAATTATTAGAGGCGGTTTGTTTTGCCATTACCATAAATTATTGTAGTGAGTTGTAGAGGCTTTTTTATTTGTCTTCAGTGCAATTATTTAAGGCAATAGTTGATGCCTGCTTTCAGATTTGAGTATATATCCACGTCATAATATGACTCAGTAACAGAGGCAAGTTAAAAATATTATTTGCCCTAATATGCTTTTAGAGGCAACACTTTTTGGGACAATCATTAATTTGCCTCTCATACTTTTGCAGGCAATTTGATTATTGTTTTAGCCTCTATTATCAATATTAAGGGCTTTAGGAAAATGCCTTTACTAGTTCCATTTCTGGTAGTGTTAATAAATTATAGTGTGGTTTACATGTAATAATTTCTTATTGATTCATTGATTTGGCAATTTAAAAGAAAGTAGTAGCAAAGAATGAATGTTAATAATAATCAACATAATATAACTCATTTAGTTGTATTTAAACATTACATTGCATAAAATCTTCAACCATTCTTGCAATTCTTTACAAACATGAACAATTTTCATATACATTACTTTTAAAATTGATTCATTATACATAATAGAATACTTTACACATTTAAATGTTTTAGAAGTTATTAACGTGTTTAAACGAACAACATTTCATTTTATAGGCATGAAAGCATATTATTTCAGAGCAACTTGAAAATGACCTGCAACGTGATGACTAAAATATAGTCAATAAATATATCATAAGCATTACCGCAGTACACAAATACAACTCTGGAGAGAGTTGAATTTTGAATAAATTTGAGAATGAGATTTGAATAAGAGTTTGATAAGAATAATATGTTGTATTCTTTATTTCAGAAGAAAGTGAATTTCATTCAATACTAATACAGTTTCTATGCTACTGTATTTATATACAATACAAGCCTTAAAGAGGCTTTGGGCTTCCGGGTCTATTCCCCTTTGTACTGCCCGAATGCAATATTTACAAAAGACAATACATTACAGAAGAGTACCCATTCTAACCCCCCCCTCTCAAACCAATATTAGGTTTAGGGTTACACTTGCTCTTACGATCCATGGCGGCGCAAAGGAAAATCCTTGCCCTAATTAGCTCTAAACAGCGAGCGCTTGTTGAATCCTTCGATCTTCCATCTCTATCCCCCTTTCTCTGCAAGGATCCTTTTTCAATTGATGAGAATTCTCGGTGGCTTTCCTTAGTTCCTCAGAGTTTGACATACTATCTCCCTTAGATTCAGTATCGATTTGAGGCACTTGAGATGTGATGATCGGGATTTTAGTTCCCTTGATGAGAAGAGCTGTCTTGCTTCCTACCTTCAGCTTATCTCGGAACTTCAGGAAGCTCCTTGCTGATAGGGCTTTGGTAAGGACGTCTGCCGGTTGGTAAGCTGTAGGTATGTGATTGATTTCTAACATTCCTTTCTGCACTTGCTCACGAACAAAATACAAATCGATTTCGATGTGTTTTGTTCGTGCGTGCAAAATTGGATTGGCTGCCATGTACACAGTACTTTGATTGTCACACCATAATGTTGGTTTGGCTGTAGCGTTGATATGTAGCTCTCTTAGAAGAGATTGTAGCCAAATTATTTCTGCAGTTGCACTTGCGACACTTCTGTATTATGCTTCCGTGCTTGATCTTGATATAGTTGTCTGTTTCTTTGAGCACCATGACACTGGGTTGTCGCCAATGTAGATGCAATATCCAGTTACAGACTTTCGATCATCGATGTCTGTGGCCCAATCTGCATCTGCATATGCGACTATGTTTAAGTCACTACATCCTTTTAACAGTAGTCCATAGTCTGATGTTCCCTTGAGATATCGTAGTATTCTCTTTACAGCCTTCCAATGTTCATCATGAGGTTCCTGCATAAATTGAGATACTTTGTTAACACTGAATGAAATATCTGGTCTAGTAATAGTGGAGTATTGTAGTGCTCCTACAATACTCCTGTATTGCTTGGCATTTAATATGGGTTCTCCCCTGTTTTTAGACAGTTGTTGACTGCTTATCATAGGGGTTGGTTGAGATTTTGCTTCATGCATTTTTGATTTGATAAGTAGTTCTTCAATGTAGTTCTTTTGACTTAGTAGTATCTCTGTCTTTGATTTTCTGATGACCTCAATTCCCAGAAAATAGTTAAGATTGCCAAGGTCTTTGATGGAGAATTGTTTGTTCATGTATTGTATGATACTTGTAATTTCTGCATTATCATCACCTGTTATAATCATGTCATCTACATATATTAGAATATAGACAGTATGATTATTATTGCTTTTAACAAATAAGGAGTTGTCTGATTTGGTAGACTGATAGCCTAAGGTGTTTAACATGGCCTTCAGTCTATCAAACCATACTCTTGGTGCCTGTTTCAGGCCATATATAGCCTTGTTCAGCTTGCAGTTTCATCTTGATGTTGATTCATGCCATTACTCTGTTTATTTGGATCCTGTTGGGCTTGTGCCATGTTTGCACTGTGGTTACCATTCCTTTGATTGTTTGAGTTTTGTCCTGGTACGTAGTTGACATTGAGTCTAAAGTAGCATTTTGGTGCAGTGTGACCTATCTTTTCACAGATCTGACACTTTGGTCTGTTGTTGTTGTTGCTCCATCTTCCCCTGCCTCTGCCTCTTCCAGCATTGTTTCCCCTTTGATACTGTTGGTTGTTGTGAGTTTGATTTCTGTTCTTGTTGCTATTTGAGGCAAAGTTGATGGACATATCACTGTCTATTGGCTTCTTGTACTCCAGTCTTCCTTCATGTGCAAGAAGAATAGAACTAACATATTCAAGAGATGGTAAGGTTTCTTGAGATGATATTACTGCCACTACAGATTCATATTCATCACTTAAGCCAGTTAAGATGGTTAACACTTGCTCTGTATTTGAGATTTTGTGTCCTGCTGCTTCAAGCATGTCACATATGTTCTTGACTTTTCCCAAGTAGTCTCTCATTGTTTGATTTTCTTTTCTAACATTTTGTAATTGCCTTTTGTAGTGCATTACTTTAGCAGCTGATTGAGTATTGAAAATTCTTTCCACTGTCAACCAGATTTCATTAGCTGTTCTGCATCCAATTACTTGAGGCAATAGTTTTACATTTATTGATGAAAGTAACCAAGAACTGATAAGACTATCTTGCCTTTGGTATTTTACATGTTCATCATTACTTACTGTTTTGTTTTCTGAATCAGTAATGAACTTGGGTGGAACGGCAGTGGTGCCAAGAATAAATCCTTCCAGGCCATATCCTCTAGCAGCAGTCTCAACTTGAATTTTCCAAATGAGATAATTGTCTTCTTCAAGTTGTGCCGTGATGAGTTGAATCTGAGGACTGATTGTGGCTATCAGGAGGCTTTCTGCTGAGGCAGTGACTTGAGATGGAGGATTAGATGATGAATTGTTGGAGGTTTCTGAGTTGTCATCAGCCATGAGGATACTTCTTGAATCAAGAACTGCTCTAAAGGTTTGAGATCAGAAAGTGATCAAGAATCTTGTCTTTTGCAGATTTCAGGTAAGTTGCAACTGGGCTTAGATGATGACTTTAATCTGATAAGCCAGTGGTTTGGCACTTGCCTTCTTTCTGTTTTGATGATTTTCTTGAGATCTCGACTGTTTTTCAGATCTGACTTGATCAATGAAGGAGACTAAGTGCAGCCAGAGTTTTCTAGGCGAGGCACTAGTCTTTGGAGATGAGTCTTGCAAACCCCAAATGATGAAAATGCTTCTGATGGGTAATTAATCTCCAGATGATGAGATTTCTCTGATGGAGATTAACGTTTCTTCTTTCTTTCCAGGATTTTGATGTACAAGATGCAGTTTTGCTTTGAATACTGCTCTGATACCAAGTTGAATTTTGAATAAATTTGAGAATGAGATTTGAATAAGAGTTTGATAAGAATAATATGTTGTATTCTTTATTTCAGAAGAAAGTGAATTTCATTCAATACTAATACAGTTTCTATGCTACTGTATTTATATACAATACAAGCCTTAAAGAGGCTTTGGGCTTCCGGGTCTATTCCCCTTTGTACTGCCCGAATGCAATATTTACAAAAGACAATACATTACAGAAGAGTACCCATTCTAACTGAGAGACAAACTTTTACCAAATTACATTTCAAGGCATTAATAAAGAAAAAAGTTCAGACTTTTCCAAATCTTATGAAACTGAACCATACATAAAAGCGAGGTACAAAGACCGCCACCTTTGTACATGTCTCATGATGAAACTTGTTCATATTATGAAAACATGCTAGATTGACCTTCAAATTTCATAACTCTTAGATTGATTGGTCTGACTCCTATGCTTTAATCTAGAGCCACCGTACAAAGGTGTAAACAATTCACAGTAAATTAAACTTAAAAATACAAACATTAATGCATTTAAAAAAACATCAACCCATAAAACCAAATCAAAGAGAGTACAGGATAATTTACAACTAATTACCGACAATAAAAGAAGATGACAAATGAAACCGAGGAAAACATAACATAAACAAAATGTTGAACAACAAAAGAACAGGACAAACTAAACCATGTCCAGTAGAAGATAGCCTTGCTTTGCGCATTAAACATTGTGCATTGATTATAATATTACTTGCCCTCTGTGTTATATATGATATACACCCATTATGAGCAACTTTTCCAACTATGTAGCCATATATACCTAGCTTCATTTTTAATATTTAATGTAAAATAAATGGGCATATATATTGAAAGTAATTGAGGGATTACCATGATATGAGCAAATATTTATGGAAATTACGGCAACTTGCATAATGACAAATGGCATTTAGTATAAATTCAAAGTTTCCTAATAGTAAAATCTAAAATCATGAACTCATATTCTCTATGTTAGGTGAGTATTGTGCATGAGATAAGGGATGCCAAACTTTTTACATTTGAATTAAACATGACAATTAAACCACAACAATAGCCATATAGATTCATCAAAGTTAATTTCTATGAAAGAGTGATCCTCTTAAGAGGAGAGCACTAATACTTTTATTAATAAATTAAAAAATCAAGAGTCCATACAAAAATTTGTTATTACATATATGCACGATCATCACTGTAATGATCATCAAAATGGGAATTGGAAACAAAACAATCAAATATAATATGTGTACGAATATTTGCATTGACCAAATGTCATATCGTTGCTGATCCTTGAAGATAGGAACAATAAGTGGTGCTGCTGTAGTCAAGGGGCTGGATAGAAACTGCTACTAGGATGCGATGATGAAGTTGCTACTGGCATGTGGCTATGCAGGGAGCGAATGTGAGCTGCAGAAGCAAACTGTCGAAGGCAAGGCTAGGCAAGGCGGGTTCAGGCAAATGGAAGTGGGCTGCAGGCGCATTTGAGCTGCAGTTGCAAGAGATATAAAGGAAACAAATCTGCAGCTGTACATTAGAGAGAAAATAGCAGTGTGCGAGCCCAAGCTTCATGAGAGGGCTGCTTGTTGAAGCAGTCTATGTGTACATAATTGACGCAGTGGATTAAACAAAACAAGATAGATCGATGAACGTAGCAATCGGTGGATTGATGAATACTGAAATGCCCAAATTCGTTTATCCGAAGATACCGAATTTTAGCTATCTACGTCACGTTGATCGATCACGATACCGTGAAAGTAGATCTTCAATTCTTCAAGCGTTGATCAAGCACACTTGATACCGCGAATTGGCTTCACGATCGTTGAATCGAGCGCACTCGATTGACCGAAGGTGGAGATAAGAGATCACACTCGACTACCAATTGGATGAAAGCACAAAGCTAACAATGGAAATTTTATTTCAAAATCAACAACCTTTTACAATGACATCACATCCCTATTTATAGGGTTTACAACAACACAAAACAGTACACGACTTAACAAAACAGCAAACGACATAAGAATTTCCGACTTAGCGACATAACAAAATGACTTAACAAAACTTCGCGACCTAACTTCATCAGCGACCTAAAATGGAGCGACTTAAGAAAATCTCGCGACTTATCTCTTCAGCAACCTAATGGAAGAAGCACGGCATCAGAAATGTTTGCTCGCGACATAAGAAATCTTCATCTTCCAGGAGCGACTTAAAAAACAAACTCGGCAGTGACATAAACAAATCGCGACTTAAGAACTCTGGAACATCTGCTCGCGACCTAAGAAATTCGCGATGTAGAAGTTTGGCGACTCAATCGGAGTTCAGCGACATAAAGAAGCTCGCTTCGCGACCTAGGCAATTGAATCTTGCTCGCGACCTACTGGAAGATGCAGCAACACTTCGCGACCTAAACCAGAGCGACCTAGGGCTTTGATTCAAAAAACTGGAGCGACCTAAGGAAGAAGCATGTCTTGAGGATTAGGTCGTTCGCGATTCAAACCTCGTTTGCGACTTACTGCAGGTGACTTAGGTCGTTCTCGATTCAAGCCTTCGCGAATCAGTGCTTCGCGATTCAGGGGAAGCGTCATGACATTGCTGGAACTCGGCTGCGATCTAGGGCTCCACGATTCAGGCTTTCGTGAATCAAAGCTTCGCAATTCAGGTATGTTTCGCGATTTAGGGGATCTTCTTGTTTGCGACTTATGTTTTGTGATTCTGGATTTTCGCGCTGCATCATCCTCCCATGGTTGAAAAGAATTCGTCCCGAATTCACACTTTCTTCTTCTTCGAGACACTGTCTTCCATTCATTATCCGGTCTGGTGCGATTCTGGTGATAACCATTCTTGAGATTGATCTTGTCTTGACCCTTTGAAGATGCGGCTCGCCATAAGGAACGCATGACATAAATCAGGTATTAGGCAGGCGGCAAAAGGAAGTGATCTGAGAGAGATGACATCATGATGCTTGTGCCAATAGGACGGTGTGATATAGAACCAAAATGTGACAAAAATGAGAGACGATATAAGGAAGTTCAAAATCACGGAACGACTTAGGAAGTCTCGTCCGAAGAAGTGTGACGACTCATGCTCAGATTCTTGTCTTTCCTTATCTCGTTCAGGTGTGTCATCATCTAGAATCTTCCCTTGATGTGTTACACCAATTTCCCCTGACTGAATTAAACTCCCCCTCGCCTCTCTTTCAACATGTTTATTTTCATGGAACGGTTCCAAGCAATTGACGTTAATACCGTCAGCAGCTCGTACATGATCAGGCAATTCCAGCTGACAATCATTCTCTTCATCCTGTCTTTTCAACTCTTCCTGTTCTGTCAGATTCTCAAGATCATACGATTCTTGTAGTAAGATAGCATCTGGTCCTAGTTTAGGGGGAGGTTGAATGTCCTGTAGTGGTGGTAACTTTTCAGGTAGTTCTTCAGGATATTCGACTTCAGACTCACTGAATTCTGACCCAACTTCCTCGAAACCCTCATGATCTTCACTCACTCCTTGCTTGGTCAACACAAGTAATTCATTCCTCGTTTCCACATACTCTTCCAAAAATACAAGATTAGTTTCTTCAAGCAGTTCCTCAGACATCTCATCTTCACATTCTTCAAATACTTCAATCTCTTCAGGATTCTCACAATCAGAACTTTCTCTAGGTTCAATCAACATTGATAGTTCATCACCATCTTTTATTTCATTGTCGAACTCTTTCAAAGATAAGAAATCATCTGATTCTGCCTTCTCTTCTGTTTCATGTTCACTTTGTTCGGACTCCTCGAAAACTAAAAAAGTTTCACTTGGCTGGCCTTCCTCCATAAACTCAGGTGTTAAGCAGGAATCCTCCATTGTCATATTATTTCCTTCAACTCCGACCACCATTTCTTCTTCCATACTATCGACATCAATCTTTGGCGGTGAAGAGTAATCAACTTTTGACTTAATTTCTTCATCATTATCAAATTTCGGCGGTTGATACAAGTCAAATTCAGCAGTCCTCCTCAACAAGTTACATCCTTCATCTCCTGACAAAACTCCTTTATCGTTGTCAAATTTCGATGGTAATTCTTCGAACGATTCTGTAGGACCGACCTCTTCAAACTCTTCTAACATTGGTTTAACCTCCTCAGGAGTTTTAAGCTCTTTACTTGCCTTATACCTAACCAACAATTCAGCACTACCTTCCGCCTCTTTAACACTTTCGCTGAAAGATAATGGACTAATCGGTTCCTCTTCCCTTTCCGGTTCGCTTTCAGTAAAATCATCCTCATCCTTCTTTTCACATTCTTCTACAACTAAGGTTTTCTTTTTGGACTCCGAACATGCAATTCTTCTATGGTCAGGCTCCTGATAATGATAGCGCTTAATTCGGTCATCAACATTTGTCTTAATGATTCTAGGTGCAACTGGTTTGTTGACTCTCTTAGAAACATTTATACTGCAATTAACGCCTTTACTCTGATTGCTGGGGTTTGTAACCACACCCTTTCCTTGACTCCCTTGACTCAACTTCTGCAACTGTTGGTTCACACGAGTTTGATAATTGTTGGGTAAGAAATTTGCCTTCATCATCCTTTTCATCTTATCCCACGTGACAACTTTGGATTTCCTCATTCTCTCTCTGGTTGATTTAGTTTGTTGCCACCAATCCATAGCTCGTCCTTTCAATCTTGTAGCAAATAACTTAACTTGATGATCCTCAGACACATTGTTGAGTTTAAAATTCTTTTCAACCTTTGATAACCAATCCAAGAATTCCTCTGTTTGTAGTCCACCTTGGAATTCTGGAATCTCCGTATCCTTCCTTGATTCCCATGTATGACCATTCTCTTCAACATTCCTATATCGATTTTGCCCTTGACCTGGATATCGAAAGTGAACACTATCACCATAACCATCTTCTTCAAACTTAGATGAGTTTCGATGTCGATTCTGAACATTGACTCTTCTATGTCCATGCACGTCCTCTCTACTGCTTCTTTCCTCTATTCGACATCTTTCATAATCACAATATGACTCATACTCGTAATCACGATAAGTTCTTCTTTCTTCATTCCAATAATCACGATTGTCTCGAACTCCACGATCTCGATTTATCGACAAAGATGATTCTCTTCTTTCTCTATCATAACGTGGCGACACTCTCCTTTGATTTCGATTCATGTCAGACTTCATTTTCTCCACTCTCTCGAAACCCTTATTGAACCTTTCATCGATACGTTGTTCCATCTGTTCAGGATCTTCACTCCCATACAAATCTGCAACACTATGATGACGGTTAACATATCTCGGAGGCATGATCAAATCTTCAACAGATCCAAACACCAACTTCACTTTGATCCAAAAATTCTCGAATCAAACTTCCCCACTTGTTTGAAATCTCACAACCACCCAAATAAACAAACAACTTAATTTGAACTCCAAAACTTCAAATCTCAAAATTGACGCCCAACGAACTTGGATAAGTTCGTCTCCTAGCTCACGACTTGAACAAAATCTCGCACAAACTTGAACAAGCTCGCTTCTAGCTCCAACACTTTAACTCTCGGTCTTGAACAAACCTGAACTTGAACACTTCACTTTTCTCGGCTTTGACTCTCGGCTTTGAACAACAAAGTGATGCACGGCCTTGACTCTTCTCCTTGGCTCGGCTGAAATTGAACAAACACTTCTCCTTGATCCAACAGGCTCGTCTTAGCTATGATTGGCTAAGTCTCGCTCTGATACCAAATGATGTAAATCTCGCACAACTCCAAAAATCTACGCAAACTCCTTGCGCTCTAGCTCTGATACCAAACTGACGCAGCGGATTAAACAAAACAAGATAGATTGATGAACGTAGCAATCGGTGGATTGATGAATACTGAAATGCCCAAATTCGTTGATCCGAAGATACTGAATTTTAGCTATCTACGTCACGTTGGTCGATCACGATACCGTGAAAGTAGATCTTCAATTCTTCGAGCGTTGATCAAGCGCACTTGATACCGCGAATTGGTTTCACGATCGTTGAATCGAGCGCACTCGATTGACCGAAGGTGGAGATAGGAGATCACACTCGACTACCAATTGGATGAAAGCACAAAGCTAACAAAGGAAATTTTATTTCAAAATCAACAACCTTTTACAATGACATCACATCCCTATTTATAGGGTTTACAACAACACAAAACAGTACACGACTTAACAAAATAGCAAACGACATAAGAATTTCCGACTTAGCGACATAACAAAATGACTTAACAAAACTTTGCGACCTAACTTCATCAGCGACCTAAAATGGAGCGACTTAAGAAAATCTCGCGACTTATCTCTTCAGCAACCTAATGGAAGAAGCACGACATTAGAAATGTTTGCTCGCGACATAAGAAATCTTCATCTTCCAGGAGCGACTTAAAAAGCAAACTCGGCAGCGACATAAAAAAATCACGACTTAAGAACTCTGGAACATCTGCTCGCGACCTAAGAAATTCGCGATGTAGAAGTTTGGCGACTCAATCGGAGTTCAGCGACATAAAGAAGCTCGCTTCGCGACCTAGGTAGTTGAATCTTGCTCGCGAGCTACTGGAAGATGCGGCAACACTTCGCGACCTAAACCAGAGCGACCTAGGGCTTTGATTCAAAAAATTAGAGCGACCTAAGGAAGAAGCATGTCTTGAGGATTAGGTCGTTCGCGATTCAAACCTCGTTTGCGACTTACTGGAGGTGACTTAGGTCGTTATCGATTCAAGCCTTCGCGAATCAGTGATTCACGATTCAGGGGAAGCGTCACGACATTGCTGGAACTCGGCTGCGATCTAGGGCTCCACGATTCAGGCTTTCGTGAATCAAAGCTTCGCAATTCAGGTATGTTTCGCGATTTAGGGGATCTTCTTGTTTGCGACTTATGTTTTGTGATTCTGGATTTGCGCGTTGCATCAATAATGTTGCAAAGATAGATCAGCAAGTGCACTATAGATAGGCAACACAGTGTGCAGTTGTGAGGCTATGCAATCAGAGAATGAGTTACAGCTGCATATGAGGACGGTGGGACATCAATGAGGGTCTAATAGAGCTGCACCCTATGCGAGCTTGTTTGCCTTGAGTAGTGAGAGATGCTGAATGACTTGAAACCTGATCGAGCTATGGGGGTTGGGTGGGTGGTGAACTGGTACAACATGCGGAAGGTAGGGATGGCGGCTATCTGGTTTGCTGGGGAACTGACATGCCAAAAAAAGGCATGCAATGCAATTGTGTGTGTGTATCTATATGTATCGACTTATCAATGGTTGTAGTGCCTGTTGAGCTTAAGCCCACCAAGATCATTAATATTTGTATTAATCTAAAATACCATATGTATACCTAGCTATATATGAATGTATGAGTGTGAAATACATGTGTGTTTGTGTGTGTGCGCAAGCACGCGTACACACTATATTAGTGTGAAATCATCAAAGTTAATGAAAGCTATTTAGAAGATAAAAACTTTGCCAATTATCGTTATACTATACCATATTAATAAATATCATCATGGTTTCAACTAAAACAATGGTTATATTATGCCTTCAATTGGTTATTACTGCTCTTTTCTTCTCTGATACTACAACTAGTAATTGAGCACTTGAACATAACTACTATATGTTATGTAGCCTATCAATAATAATTGAGGATACTGACTGTATAATACATTACGATATTGCATAATGGAGAATGCAGTCTACGAGAGGTTGTTACCATAGAGGAACCATTGTACAGGCTACTAAAGATAACTTGGGGGAAAACAATACCGCTGCATCATTTGCCCCATGTGCTACGTTTGTACCATAACATTTTTGGAAGATGTAACTGCTGTTGATAGACACAACAACGATATTTTGCTGCTTGATATATGCTGCTGATGAAGTGTTTCACTTGTTGCTCACCTCAAACATCATATATATATGTATATATATATATGTATATATATATATATATATCTTCATCAATCTTTCTTTCACGAACCACTATCAATATTATTATTTCTTCATATGAAAACTACGTACTGCTATATGTTCCTTCTATATGAAATCTATATCCGTTAATCTCTGGTTTGCTTGTTTATCTTGTCTTAATTCTATATAACAAAATTGTGACCTTAATTTGGTATTTATGTATGCACCTATATTGACTTTGGTATTATCTTCTATTGTAGTTGGAATAATTAGTACTCTTCCTTATGTTATGAATACTACTAATATATAATCAATTCATAGTATTTTTTTGTTTGGCAATATATCCCGTGTTATTTAACTGTTACAATTTACACTCTATAATTATGTAAAGACATAATACATTCAGAAAATTCCACATTCAAAGCAAAATGGAAGCAACATGGAAGAAAAGGATCATTTTATGTAAGAATCCATTTTGTTATAAAGTACATCGACCTCAAAGATCAATATCTCCTTATGATACCCTTATCGAATAAAGATTGACTATTATTTATTGCTAATGACCCTATCAAAGTTAAATAATAATTTTCTTCAGTGAGTATTCATCTAATGCTAGGAATTAGCTTAGTATCTGATATGGTGTTAACCACATATGTTATGCACTTCTGAACTACATAGGCTGAGATATATTTTACTGTGCCTTAATATTACATTAAAGATCATAAGCAGAGATAGTTAGTTGAATCATCTCGGTGTTGTTTGTAATATTACTCTTAATTAATCCAAAAACTTTTACTGATTGGTTGTTTTGGAACTTGGCCTGAACATAAAAGAGAACTATCAAAAGAAGATGCTAAATTTTGATGTAATCTATAGATATTCATTTAATATGAGCTCACTATCTCCATATAAGAACCACCTTTTCTGAATGAAATTAAGCATTTCCAGTAATATTAATATAAAACATAGTTAGATGGTTTTGTACTTTATTTGAAAAGGTAAATGGTTCTATAAAATTTCCAAGGTATAGCCGTAAATATCATGTCAGAGCACCAACCAAAACACAATAATATACAAAAATTCATGTTAGAAAACTCCAACCCAATAATAAAACATTAACACAACTCATTTATATTCTATTTAAACGAAAGTCCATGTTTTAAATTCTAAACAAACTATAAGGTATACATATGCTAATATCATTAAAGTAATATCACAAAATTAAACAACTCCATCTTAACGCAAATTTAGTCCAAACCTAATCCACAAAGCATCCATGGATTAAAATACACGTACCACAATGGTTGATTTAAGATACATGATTTCGAGCAACAGACTCCCTGGACAAAGCTAACGCATCCTATTCCATTCGATACGACATTAGATTCTGATGAACTGCCCATCTCTGTTGATGAGGTCAACCGTCAATCATGGATGGTGGGTCAATAATGGTGCCTTCGATCGGTGGTAAAATAGTAAAGTATGGAAGCCAACATCTTTTCCACCGTTACTTTGATTTTTGTGTAAATAGTTGAATCAGATGGTGAGAGGAAGGATATTGGATTTATGGAGACGAAATGGGAAATTTTATCTATGTGATATTAAATCTAGTTATCACTTTTAGGGATGAAATTAGGGATTATACGAATAGAATGAGATTGTCCAACGAAAGGCGGAGAATTGCGTTGAATTAGGATTAGGATTTTATTTGAAGATAGCGAGATAGGAAAATTAGGGTTTGTTAAGGGATAGTCTGAAGTGTGAGACGGAGAATCAGAAGGGTAATTTGGTGAATCTAAAATGACGCGGTTGAAATCAGTGGGAAGAATTTTCGTCACTAGCACGAGAAGAACAGGATGCGAAAAGAGAAAGATGCGAAAAAGAAGAGAAACAGAAGGGCAGTTCGGGTATTTCAAAAAGACACCGTTGAAAGTAGTTAATGGAATTCTCTTTATTAGTAGTAAAGATAAAGATATATATATATATATATATATATGGATGACTTAAAACAAAACAAAAATAAAGTGATATACACAAATTAAAAGCAAAAATAAAATGATGTAAAAACCCGACCCAACTTAAAACCCCTTCACAATTTAAAATCAACCCAAATAAAAGATCAATTAGCTTAAATTACCGACCAAATACACAATGCAATTCACGAATTCTTCTAACCGAAAATTTCTCAAAATAGAAATCAAAATCAAAAATCAAAATCAAGTTCGATTGCTTGAGTGTTCAATTCTCAAAATTGAATCGCGATTTGTGGTGAGTCAGGTGAGGTGTTTGGATATTGTTGCGTGGAAGCGGCCATAGTGGTGATTTTGTTGAATTCGCTGATGCGATGGTAGCTGAAGGTTGTTCGATGGATTCGAGGCGATTGGGTTTTGGGGGAAGTTTGGTGATTGCAGTGTTTGAGGAGGTGAGTTTGTGGAATTGCGGTGGTTGATTTGGGTTCGAAGTTGGATTGAAGGTAGAGTATGTTGTTAGTGGAGATGGAAGGTAGGGTCTGTTAGTGGAGATGGAAGGTAGGGTTTGTCAGTGGAGATTGAAGGTAGTGGCGATGGGGTTGGAGCTGAAAGTTTGAAGAGTGAAGTATTGAATGGAAATGGTAGATGAAGTCAGGATTTTGTGAAGGAGGTATGTGCACTGGTGTGCACTGAAGGCCAGAGGAAGTGCAGTTTATGGCTAAGGTGGATGGCAGTTGAAAGTTGTAACAACCCGAGGTTTTGCATCAATTAATTTTGTCAGTAAACGATTAATCTGTTGGTTAATTGTTGTCAAATGTTTTAATCGGTTGTAAATTCTTCTACAATTCATTAGGGGTTTGTGGGCTTTGAATCCCGGCCCAAGTTGTGGAGTGTTGTGATAGTTTAATAAGGACAGTACTCGTTCTTTTTCCCACATTCAATTTCGCTAACCCTAGAAAACAAACGATTAAAAGAAAAAAAATGGTGGCTCTGTCTCTCGTTCGTCCCTCTTTCGAAGCTAGGGCTTCTTCAAAACTGAAGACGCCAACTTTTGTGACTCGTTCCATCGATGACCTCAACCTTGCTTTGGCGATCGACGCTTCTATCTAGTCGAATTCGTCTTCGCTTCGAACAAGTTCGTAGCCCTAAATCAAACGCGATCGAATGAAAAAGGAAATGGCGGCCTTATACTCCTTCGTCCCCAAATCCAGCTAGGGCTTCACGAAATGGAGACTGCCGCCTTCAACGTCTCGATCTATTGAAAAAAAGTGAGTTACACTCACATCACTCACATCTAATTCTTACTTGGTTCGATTTCTTGATTTTTGTCACCATGGTTTCCACCCTGAACTGTTTGAGTCCATTCTTTTTAACTTCAGTTTGTGATGTTGTTCATGTGTTGATTTTGGCTTTCGTGGTTGAGCTTGCTACTGTTGATTTCTTTTGTGAGTTCGCCCATTTGAAATGATTTCTGGAATTCATTCGAATTAGTATATTTTGTGGTTATTAGCTTTATAGTTGTTGTTTCGTGAATTTTGGGGACTTTGGCATGTCTACCTCCATATATGCATTTATCTTTGCACTGACTAGTTTTATAGTTGCATATATGTTGTATCATTGTGAAGTTTGGGTTACTGGTGGGTTTTCTTGGCACTGTTCCACTGGGATTACAAGGGTCTTTGTAGTTTGTTTCTTTCAGGTTGCCAGTTTGCATTTCTTGATCTTTACTTCCATGTTGCCAGTCTTGGTTGCACTGGTCATTTCCAGTGCTTGATCATTTGTATATACTTCTTGCCTGCAGTGATAATTTTGCCTTCTTGACCTGGGCTTGAGTTTTGTCATTTGGACATCACTGAGTGTTTTGATTATATGTTGCAATTGGTACATTCATGTTTTGAGGCTTCTGTCCCAGTTCGTAAGTAGGTAATTTGAACTGTGGTTTGGTTGATTCCTTGAATAATTAGCTTTGGCCTTGGTTTCAGTGTGTAAACCATTCTATGACACTTTGGTTTTCTTCTTGCTGCTTGATTATTTTTGTGGTTTCACAGGCGTGCATACATACCATTGTATGTGTGCATGTATATGTGTTGACCCTACACATGTGGGTTCACTGTACTTGATCCCCTGACCAGTGTTCCCTGTGCACACCTCTATTTCATTGTATTCAATTTTATTTGGCAGTTCCATTTGCTGTTTTGTCTTTCTGGTGCACTTTTGACCTGGTTTGTCAGTGTGCACTTATTTGCACTGCTACACTTATGTGTACATGCTGCATCCTTGACATCTTTACTGTTGGGTGAACTGATTTTCTTCGAACTTCATATGCACATTTTTGAGTTTCTCTTGCAGTCTGTTTGACATACTTCAAGTAGTCTTCATATATACTTGTTTATGTCTTCACTGCATGGCTTTTAATTTAAGTTGCATTGCTTATATCTGTACCATCGACTGTGTACTGATATCACTTCTTGGTACACCTCTTTATAGTCCTCATTACACCGCATAGTCCTCGTGAAAATTATTCATCTGTCTGCATTTGTGATATTTGTTCATCTGATTACTGATCTGGTCTATCTCCTTATGTGATTGCTGTTTGGACCTGGTTGTGCTTATGCACTTCATTTGTATCACTTGGTATCCACACTTCACTGTGTTCATGTAGCCTGTTTCACTTGTATACCTTATTCATGTCACTTTACTATCTGCTCGGTACACCTGTCTTGTTGGCTAGTCTGGTTTCTTGACCAGGCTTGTTCGAGTTGCTTTGGCTATTGACTACGGTCATGGCTTGTTCGATATCACAGTTTTGATCTGAAGCGTGAACTTGTTCACCGCTTCCTTTTCGCTTGAGTTGGTTGAGTTTGGTTTGTCGGTTCTTGATTGTTTCAAGTTGATTTGTGAAATTTTACAGCGAGTTGAATCCAGTCTCAAAGACCTGGGTTTGACCCTGTAAGTTTTTCTACAGTTTTGATTGCTGTTATTTTTCACCGTCGTGATGATTTCACGTACTGTGTGGCGAGGCAGTGCACGCGTGCGTGTACTGCAGCCACATAGAAATTTGATTTGATTGATCTTTTTGAGATTTCTGATTTGTTGATTTACACTGCTTAGTGTTATATCTGCCGTTATCCAATTCTCGTATCGAGTGTTGGATATACGAGATTGCTGTGACTGTCGTCTATTTGACTATTTGATTATTATTGCTACTATGCACTAATAACTGAGTTTGAATTAGACTGACCCGTGTATTATTTTCTTTTGAATGTAATACTCGGGTCAGACCCGAGTTATTTCAGGTTGTAGATTTTCTTCTTTGAGTTGCTGTTCAGGATATGAAGACTTTTCACATCTTCTGAAGTTGTCAATGTCATTTTGTAGTAGTCGTGTCATTGTATAGAACGATATGTATTCATGTATATTAGTCGATAATGTACTTGTATATATAACTTCTAGAGTCGACAGTTGTAGTTGTATCATATGTATTGTGTCAACTATGTATTAACTGACATCAGTTATATATATATGAGACTTTTGTTTTTATCTGTGTTCCGCATTTATATTATCCGTGTTATTGTTATATCTAATGTCCTAAACTATTATGAACCGTCGTAGTTCGTTTTATACTAGTATTGGGTGTGTTGATGGGAGTAAATAAATAATAGAGAAAAAATCAAAAGTATGTACCACTTCTATCGAGATAACCAATATTAGTGTAAGGCCAATTACGGATGGTCGCTCCTATCCAGCCTTATTCTTCGTAATAATAGAAAGTATTTCCTTTAATACTCTTTGTTATTATGAGCATAGAGGTGGGGCGTTACAGTTGGTATCAGAGCTTGGGGTTTATGGACATAATATAAAACATAACTTGGATGGAACATATGTTACAACTATTGGTCGATATTTTATTGTGTTTTGAGTCAAAACTGAAGTTTTGAAATTTTGATGAAAGTTTTTAAATATCTTTATTTAAAAATAATAGTGAAACTGTGTTTTGTTGTTTTGATTAAATTGTGTTCTGTTTATCAGAGTGCACAGCGGAAACAGTGACACTGTCTTCGTTGAGTACAACTGATAATCTTTTTGATTTAAAAATCAAAATACGAAATTGATATGAATTTCATTTGTTGTTTACATAGCTGTAATTATTTTGTTTCTTTGAGAATTTCGAATCCGAATTGAGGGTTCGAAGAAATTGCAGATATGTGATTTTTGTTGAAATTTCCGCTGGCTTTCTTTTGTACTAATCATCTATTGATTAGATTTTGCTGTTTTGAATTGTCTTCATTGAAGATACATTCGAATGATTTCTTTGTTTATATTGTAATGTGCGTGCGAATATGAATTGCATGTTATTGCATTTATTTTACGTTGAACCGATGCTTGGTTATGAAACGTATTTTGTTGCCGTTATTTTTATAACGGGATTTTTACGCCAGTGCTATTTTGAAGCACGGTGTTTTGTGGCATTTCTGATGAATGAAAATTCACTGATATTACATTTTGATGTAGATTGTTTTGATGTGATTTTGACGTTTTAAAACTACTGTCGCTTTGGCTTCAGTAACCGCCAAATTTTAAAAGTGGGTTTTCAAGCGGTTATTCCGCAATACTGATTTGTGACCGTTTTTACGGTATTTTGAGAAGTACAATTTCCTTAGCGAAATTGTTACTGATTTGCTGTTTTAATCACGTGGTTAGAAAATTATTTTAAAAAATGAAAATTGTTTTATAAAATTTTAGCAGTTTGCGTTTTCAAAAGAATGAGAAAGCGACTTAAACGATTCAGCAAAATCGAGGATTATGACCCCTTTCTTTTACTGTTTCGCTTAACTCCGGACTTGTTCAGTTGAGAATGTGAATTGTTATTTTTACAAAATAAATAAAATTGTTTTCAGAAATCTTACAGTTTGCGATTTCAAAAGAATGAGAAAGCGATTTAAACGTTTCAACAAAATCGAGGACTATGACCCCTTTCTTTTACTGATTCGCTTAATTCCGGACTTGTCCATTTGAGAATGTAAAGTGTATTTTTACAAAATACACAATTTTGCACTTTCAAGGAAACGATGAAGAGATTTAAACGATTTAGCAAAAGTGCGGAGTATGGAACCACACTTTTACTATTTCGGTTAATTCCGGACTCGTTAATTGAATATCTGCTGTTTTGATGATTTTGATGAATTTTACACTTTCAAGGAAACGATGAAGAGAATCAAACGATTTAGTAAAACACGTGGTATGGGACATGTGCGTTTGCTATTTCGGTTAATTCCGGACTCGTTAATTGAAATATTTGATGTTTTCGTGCGCTTTCGAGCCACTATGTTGGACCTTCGGGTCATATGTTGGACCTTCGGGTCAAATACCAGTACTAGACCTTCGGGTCATATGTTGGACCTTCGGGTCATTTGTTGGGCGCCAAAATTATGTTGAGTACTTGGTAGGCTTCGGCCATATGTTGTTGCACGTGCGGCGAATTAAAAACTCGCCATCTGATGGGATCGATCCAAGCTTTTATGTTGATTTTCTAGTCTTCTTAATTGATTTCTAGATATTTGTTGCTTCCAATTATCTGCAGGTAATTGGATATTTGTAGATATGAGTTCTGAGTTCTGATTATCGTTTTTGATAATCAGATATTTGTTGTTTCTAATTATCGCTTGTGATAATTAGATATTTGTTGATATGAGTTCTGATTATCGTTTTTGATAATCAGATATTTGTTGTTTCTAATTGTCGCTTGTGATAATTAGATATTTGTTGATATGAGTTCTGATTATCGTTTTTGATAATCGGATATTTGTTGTTTCTAATTATCGCTTGTGATAATTAGATATTTGTTGATATGAGTTCTGATTATCGTTTTTGATAATCGGATATTTGTTGTTTTTAATTATCGCTTTAGATAATTAAATATTTGTTGCTTTGAGATTTAATTATCGCTTTAGATAATTAAATATTTTTGATTTGAGATTTAATTATCGCTTTAGATAATTAAATATTTTTGATTTGAGATTTAATTATCGCTTTAGATAATTAAATATTTGTTGCTTTGAGATTTAATTATCGCTTTAGATAATTAAATATTTTCTGATTTAGAATTTAATTATCGCTTTAGATAATTAAATATTTGCTGATTTCGAATTTAATTATCGCTTTAGAAAATTAAATATTTGTTGATTTTAGATTTAATTATCGCTTTAGATAATTAAATATTTGCTGATTTGAAATTTAATTATCGCTTTAGATAATTAAATATTTGTTGATTTTAGATTTAATTATCGCTTGAGATGATTAAATATTTGCTGATTTGAAATTTAATTATCGCTTTAGATAATTAAATATTTGCTGATTTGAAATTTAATTATCGCTTTAGATAATTAAATATTTGTTGATTTTAGATTTAATTATCGCTTGAGATGATTAAATATTTGCTGATTTGAAATTTAATTATTGCTTTAGAAAATTAAATATTTGTTGAATTTAAAATTTGATTATCGATTGTGATAATCGAATATTTGTTGAATTTGAAATTTGATTATCGATTGTGATAATCGAATATTTGTTGAATTTGAAATTTGATTATTGTTTTTGATAATCGAATATTTGTTGAATTTGAAATTTGATTACCATTTGTGGTAATTAAATATTTGTTGATTTGAAATTTGATTACCGTTAGTGGTAATTAAATATTTGTTGATTTTAAATTTTAATTACCGTTTGTGGTAATTAGATGTTGATTTGTTTTCTGATTATCGTTTGAGATAATTAGATAATTGATGTTTGCTGATTTTGTTGATAAGAGATTTCCTAATCTCAAATTGATTCTAGATTATGTTGATTTTATTGAATTGCCATTTTCTATCTATCACTGTAGATAGTTAGTATTTGCTGATTATGAAGTTCGTGTTTTCTATTTATCCGTTAGATAACTAGATATTTACAGTTTTGCGAATTGTGATTTGTGCTTTCTAATCATCTCTGTTGATAATTAGCTTTTGTTGTTTTTCTAATTATCGTATCGATGATTAGACATTGTTGCTTTATGATTCTCTGTATTTTAATTATCTAGTTGATAATTGATTATCGCTGATGATTACATTTATTCAGTTTTGTTGTTTTCTGATTATCTATTGATAATTAGATTTTGTTGAGAATTTGTGAACTTCTTTTACGAAATTGAAAGATTTCTTTGATATTTGTGTTCTCGATTCTTATTTTCTAGCATAACCAGTTTATGTTAGAAGAATAATTGTTATAGACGACTTTACTTATGAAAATTGCGAGGACGCAATTTTTATAAGGAGGGGAGTCTGTAACAACCCGAGGTTTTGCATTAATTAATTTTGTCAGTAAACGATTAATCTGTTGGTTAATTGTTGTCAAATGTTTTAATCGGTTGTAAATTCTTCTACAATTCATTAGGGGTTTGTGGGCTTTGAATCCTGGCCCAAGTTGTGGAGTGCTATGATAATTTAATAAGGACAGTACTCGTTCTTTTTCCCACATTCAATTTCGCTAACCCTAGAAAACAAACGATTAAAAGAAAAAAAATGGTGGCTCTGTCTCTCGTTCGTCCCTCTTTCGAAGCTAGGGCTTCTTCAAAACTGAAGACGCCAACTTTTGTGACTAGTTCCATCGATGACCTCAACCTTGCTTTGGCGATCGACGCTTCTATCTAGTCGAATTCGTCTTCGCTTCGAACAAGTTCGTAGCCCTAAATCAAACGCGATCGAATGAAAAAGGAAATGGCAGCCTTATACTCCTTCATCCCCAAATCCAGCTAGGGCTTCACGAAATGGAGATTGCCGCCTTCAACGTCTCGATCTATTGAAAAAAAGTGAGTTACACTCACATCACTCACATCTAATTCTTACTTGGTTCGATTTCTTGATTTTTGTCACCATGGTTTCCACCCTGAACTGTTTGAGTCCATTCTTTTTAACTTCAGTTTGTGATGTTGTTCATGTGTTGATTTTGGCTTTCGTGGTTGAGCTTGCTACTGTTGATTTCTTTTGTGAGTTCGCCCATTTGAAATGATTTCTGGAATTCATTCGAATTAGTATATTTTGTGGTTATTAGCTTTATAGTTGTTGTTTCGTGAATTTTGGGGACTTTGGCATGTCTACCTCCATGATGAAGCAGCATACCTAAGCTCCAATTCAATAGCCTCCGACCTAACTCCCACTCCCATTGCCGACCTAACTCCCACTTCCATTGCCGACCTAACTCCCACTCCAATCGCCGACCTAACTCCATTTGCCGACCCATCCCCAATTGCCGACCTAACTTCCACCTTCATGCCGAGCTACGACCTAACACTTCTTCCCAAAGTCGCGACCGCCCACGACCTATCCCCAGCCTTCCATGCCGAGCTACGACCTAACCCTAAATCGTTGCCGAGATAAGCTTCCATTAAATCGTTGCCGAGCTATCCCTTAAGTCGCAGTCGTTGCCGAGCTATCCCTTAAGTCGCGAAAAGAAGATGAAGTCGTTGCCGAGCTATCCCTTAAGTCGCGAAAAGAAGATGAAGTCGTCGCCGAGCTATCCCTAAGTCGCGAAGCAGATGTTGTTAACTCGGAACCGAGTTAGGACTTAGAGTAATTTCGTTGTTTTTTTGGTGTAAATTGTAATGTGCCTATAAATAGGCGTGTATGGTCATTTTGTAAAGGTTGTTGAATATTGAATAAAATTCTCTTTTGTTAGCTTGTTGCTTTCAATTTCAATTGGTAGTCGAGTGTATCTCCTATCTCCACTAACGTCATTCGAGTGCGCTCGGATCATCGTTTGTTGAAGCCGATTCGCGGTATCTTGTGCGCAAGATAAACGTCGAAGAATCGTAGATCTCTTTCCCGGTATCTTCGGATCAACGAGTCAGAGATAGCTAGAGTTCGGTATCTTCGGATCAACGAATTCGGGCATTCCAGTATCCATCAATCCACGAATTGTTACATTCACCGATTGAAGATCGTTTTGAATTATCCGCTGCGTCAGTTTTGGTATCAGAGCCTGTTCTAGCCAATCATAGCTAGATCGAGACTTGGAGCCTAATCATTTGAAGAGTTTTAAAGTTTGAAGAGAAGCCGAGTTTGAAGTGTTGAGACACGGCCGAGAGGAAGAAGTTGTTCGCATTTGTTTGAAGATTGAAGTTCGGATTTGCATTGGAGGCCGAAACTTTGTCCATCGTGTTCATCGCGATTTGCTACAAAGTGGAAGTTTTCGATCCGTTTCATTTTGGATCAAAATCCGGAAAGTGTGTGAATTTGTTGAAGTGTTTGTGAAGTATTCAATCATGCCGCCAAGACGAGTTCAACGTCATCGCAATATTAATGCTTTATACGGAAGAGAAGAAGCCGATGAGATGGAGCAAAGAATTAACGAGAATTTCAATGAGAAGCTTACGGAAGGGATTGGTCGATTAGAGAGGATGATGTTGGAAATGAGTCAAAATCAGAGAAGGGTTTCACCTGAATCGAGCCATGGAAGAAGTAGGATTTCACCACATTCAAATCGAGAGAGAAGTGTCGATAGTGATCATAGAAGCATGGATCGAAGTCGTGATAGAAATGTGACTGATCGAGATCGGAGGAATGTGGATCGTAGGAATGTTGGTGGAAGGAATGGTGGTAGTAGAGATGTTGGTGGTCAGGATCGACATCGATATACATCGGATGGTGAAGAAGAGTATGATGGTGGTAGTGTTCATGGACGAGGACGTGGACGAGGAAGGAATCAGTCGGAGTACGATCACAAGTGGGAATCTGGGATGAAGACAGAAATTCCAGAATTCAAAGGTGGTATGCAGGTTGAGGAGTTTTTGGATTGGATGGCTAATGTTGAAGAAATTTTTGATTTCAAAGAAGTTCCAGAACGTCGTAGAGTGAAGTTGGTTGCTACAAGGTTGAGGGGTAGAGCTTTGGCATGGTGGCAGCAAACTAAACTTACACGAGAACGAATGGGGAAGTCAAAAGTTGAATCTTGGGAGAAGATGAAGAAATTGATGAAAGCAACGTTCTTACCTTACAATTATCAATCTTTGATGTATCAACGTTTGCAGAACTTGAGGCAGGGCACAAAGACTGTTAATGATTATGCGGATGAGTTTTACCAGCTTATTGCGAGAAATGATATTATGGAAACGGAAGAGCAGCTGACATCTAGATTCATTGGGGGATTGAGAATGCAGATCCAGGATATGGTTAATATGTTCGATCCAAGATCTGTAGCAGAGGCACATCAAAAAGCGTTGGCTTGGGAGAAGCAGGGTAGACGAGGAGGTGGTGTGTTTACGAATTCCAATAATCAAGTGAAGGGTGTTGGTGGAAGTTCTAATATGTCTAAACCTATCAGTAAACCCGTGGTGAAGGAGGTTGAGAAGGCAAAGGTTAACAACGGTTTCAAATGTTACAACTGTCAGGAGTTGGGTCATAAAAGCAATGAGTGTCCAAAGCCAAAGAAGAGAGCAATGATTGCTGAGGTTGAGGATGAGGATGAAGAAGCTGAATGCTCTAATTCTTTACCAGTTGAGGAGGAAGACTTACTGTCGGGAGATGACGGGTATGCATTGATGATGAGGAGAAGTTGTTTAACACCGAAGCAAGAGGAGGAAAGTAGTTGGTTGAGAAACAATATCTTTCAATCTACATGCACTATTCTGGGAAGAGTTTGTAAATTTGTTATTGATGCTGGAAGTTGTGATAATATTATCTCTACAGAAGCGGTGAAGAAGTTGGAGTTGAAAACCGAGAAACATCCTAAACCGTACAAGTTAGCTTGGTTGAGGAAGGGTGGTGAAGTGAAAGTTGGACGTAGAGCTTGTGTGAAGTTTTCAATTGGGAAGAAATACAAGGATGAGGTTTGGTGTGATGTAGTAGACATGGATGTGTGTCATCTGTTGTTGGGCAGGCCATGGCAGTTTGATAGAGCAGTACAACATGATGGACGGACCAACAGTTACAGTTTCATGTTCGAAGGTACAAAGATTACTCTGGTTCCGAAGAAACGCCAACAGGAAGAAAACAAAGTGGAGGAAATCGAAGAGCTGAAAACTTTATTGACTTTGAAGGAGTTTGTTAAAGAAGTTGAAGAAGAGCCGGAAGTATTCTTGTTGATTGGACGAGAAAGCAGTGAAGAGGTTGAAATTCCAGAAGAAGTTAAACCAGTTCTGAAAGAATTTGACGATGTATTTCCAGAGGAGTTACCAACGGAGTTGCCACCGTTGAGGGATATACAACATCAGATAGATCTTGTTCCCGGTGCTGTATTGCCACACAGACCACATTATCGAATGAGTCCGAAGGAACATGAAGAATTGCGGAGGCAGGTAGAGGAATTGCTTGAACAGGGGCGTGTGCAGGAGAGTCTGAGTCCTTGTACTGTACCAGCTTTATTGGTACCCAAGAAGGATGGGACGTGGAGGATGTGCACTGACAGTCGAGCATTGAATAAGATTACCGTGAGATATAGATTTCCAATGCCGAGGTTGGATGACTTGTTGGATCAAATAAGTGGAGCTACTATCTTTTCGAAGATTGATTTGAAGAGTGGATATCATCAAATTCGTATCAGACCAGGAGATGAGTGTAAGACTGCTTTTAAAACCAGGGAGGGTCTATACGAATGGTTAGTCATGCCATTTGGTTTATCCAATGCACCAAGTACTTTCATGAGGGTGATGAATCAGATTTTTCGACCGTTCATTGGGAAATTCGTGGTGGTGTACTTCGATGATATTCTTATTTACAGTGGGAGTCCGGAGGAACATTTGAATCATCTTAGAGAAGTGCTGATGGTATTGCGACAAGAACAATTCTATGCTGCAACGAAGAAATGCGTGTTCATGACGCATAGTGTTTTATTTCTGGGGTATGTTGTTTCAGAGAAAGGAATACAGGTTGACCAAAGTAAAGTTGAGGCGATCAGAAATTGGCCGCAGCCCAAGACGATAACGGAAGTTCGTAGTTTTCATGGGTTGGCTTCATTTTATCGAAGGTTTATTCCACACTTTAGTAGTGTGATGGCGCCTGTTACAGATTGCATGAAAGGTAAGCAATTTGCATGGACGGAGGAAGCCGAGGTTGCTTTTGAACAAATCAAAGATCTATTGACCTCTGCACCCATTCTAGTGCTACCTGATTTTCAGTTGGTGTTTGAACTACATACTGATGCATCCAAGGTTGGGATTGGAGGGGTGTTGAGTCAGAAAGGGCGTCCTATTGCATATTTCAGTGAGAAGTTGTCCGGAGCGAAGATGCGATACAGTACATATGATGTGGAGTTTTATGCTGTTGTGCAATCTATTAAACACTGGAGACACTATCTATTTCAGAAGGAGTTTGTTCTTTACACTGATCATGAAGCATTGAAGCATTTGTAAGGGCAAGACAAGATTTCAGCGAGACATGCATCGTGGATTGCTTATTTACAGCAGTTTACTTTTGTCGTTAAGCACAAGTCAGGGGTAACCAATCGTGTGGCTGATGCTTTGAGCAGGAGGAGTCATTTGTTGACGACAATGAAAGTTGAAGTGACAGGGTTTGAATTATTGCCAGAATTGATTGAAGAAGATCCTTACTTTGTGAAATTTGTTGAAAAGGTAAAGGAAGGAAATACGGATGAATTTGTGTTGGTGGATGGTTTTCTGTTTAAGGGAAATCGTTTGTGCATCCCAGACTGTAGCTTGAGAATGAAGATTGTTAAAGAACTACATGAAGAAGGCCATGTGGGTAGAGATCGTACCTTACAGTTGATTTCACAATCCTACTTTTGGCCATCGATGAGGAAAGAGGTGGAAAGGTTTGTGGAGCGTTGTCATATTTGTCAGGTTTCGAAAGGAACTGCGACAAATGCTGGTTTATATATGCCATTACCTGTACCAGAAAAACCATGGGTTGATGTGAGTATGGACTTCGTGTTGGGATTACCAAGGACACAGCGTGGTAACGATTCCATATATGTGGTGGTGGACAGATTCTCGAAAATGGCACACTTTATTGCTTGTAAGAAAACGGCAGATGCTGTTCATGTTGCTCGGTTGTTTTTCAAGGAGATCTATCGACTTCATGGATTGCCAGAATCTATTGTGTCCGATAGAGATACTCGATTTCTGAGTCACTTTTGGTTGAGTTTGTGGAAAATGGTGGGAACAAAGCTGAAGTTTAGTAGTGCTTATCATCCGCAAACTGATGGACAAACGGAGGTGGTTAATCGATCGTTGGGAAACTTGTTGAGGTGTCTTGTTCAAGATAATCTAAAGAGTTGGGATGTGAAGTTATGTCAGGCAGAATTTGCCCATAATCATGCTGTGAATCGAAGTACGGGGTTCAGTCCATTCCAGATTGTTTATTCGAGCTTACCGAAGGGACCTTTGGATTTAACGGTAATACCACAATCAAAGAAGACAGTTAAGAAAGCTGCTGATTTTGTTGAAGGGTTGACGGAGTGCCATAGAATCGTTCAGGAACGATTGGAAAAGACAAATGAGAAGTACAAACAAATGGCGGATAAGAAACGAAGGAGTGTAGTCTTCAAAGAGGGTGATTTTGTTTACGCGGTATTGACGAAAGATCGTTTTCCAGTTGGGACTTACAACAAGTTGAAAGCTCGAAAGATTGGACCAGTAGAAATCTTGAAGAAAATCAATGACAATGCTTATCAGTTAAAGTTGCCAGATCACATTCACACTGCTGACGTTTTCAACGTTAAACATTTGATTCCGTACCATGGAGATGAGCTTGTTGAAAACGAGAGAAATACAAATTCGAGGTCGAATTTTTGTCAACAAGGGGAGGATGATGAAGCAGCATACCTAAGCTCCAATTCAATAGCCTCCGACCTAACTCCCACTCCCATTGCCGACCTAACTCCCACTTCCATTGCCGACCTAACTCCCACTCCAATCGCCGACCTAACTCCATTTGCCGACCCATCCCCAATTGCCGACCTAACTTCCACCTTCATGCCGAGCTACGACCTAACACTTCTTCCCAAAGTCGCGACCGCCCACGACCTATCCCCAGCCTTCCATGCCGAGCTACGACCTAACCCTAAATCGTTGCCGAGATAAGCTTCCATTAAATCGTTGCCGAGCTATCCCTTAAGTCGCAGTCGTTGCCGAGCTATCCCTTAAGTCGCGAAAAGAAGATGAAGTCGTTGCCGAGCTATCCCTTAAGTCGCGAAAAGAAGATGAAGTCGTCGCCGAGCTATCCCTAAGTCGCGAAGCAGATGTTGTTAACTCGGAACCGAGTTAGGACTTAGAGTAATTTCGTTGTTTTTTTGGTGTAAATTGTAATGTGCCTATAAATAGGCGTGTATGGTCATTTTGTAAAGGTTGTTGAATATTGAATAAAATTCTCTTTTGTTAGCTTGTTGCTTTCAATTTCAATTGGTAGTCGAGTGTATCTCCTATCTCCACTAACGTCATTCGAGTGCGCTCGGACCATCGTTTGTTGAAGCCGATTCGCGGTATCTTGTGCGCAAGATCAACGTCGAAGAATCGTAGATCTCTTTCCCGGTATCTTCGGATCAACGAGTCAGAGATAGCTAGAGTTCGGTATCTTCGGATCAACGAATTCGGGCATTCCAGTATCCATCAATCCACGAATTGTTACATTCACCGATTGAAGATCGTTTTGAATTATCCGCTGCGTCACTCCATATATGCATTTATCTTTGCACTGACTAGTTTTATAGTTGTATATATGTTGTATCATTGTGAAGTTTGGGTTACTGGTGGGTTTTCTTGGCACTGTTCCACTGGGATTACGAGGGTCTTTGTAGTTTGTTTCTTTCAGGTTGCCAGTTTGCATTTCTTGATCTTTACTTCCCTGTTGCCAGTCTTGGTTGCACTGGTCATTTCCAGTGCTTGATCATTTGTATATACTTCTTGCCTGTAGTGATAATTTTGCCTTCTTGACCTGGGCTTGAGTTTTGTCATTTGGACATCACTGAGTGTTTTGATTATATGTTGCAATTGGTACATTCATGTTTTGAGGCTTCTGTCCCAGTTCGTAAGTAGGTAATTTGAACTGTGGTTTGGTTGATTCCTTGAATAATTAGCTTTAGCCTTGGTTTCAGTGTGTAAACCATTCTATGACACTTTGGTTTTCTTCTTGCTGCTTGATTATTTTTGTGGTTTCACAGGCGTGCATACATACCATTGTATGTGTGCATGTATATGTGTTGACCCTACACATGTGGGTTCACTGTACTTGATCCCCTGACCAGTGTTCCCTGTGCACACCTCTATTTCATTGTATTCAATTTTATTTGGCAGTTCCATTTGCTGTTTTGTCTTTCTGGTGCACTTTTGACCTGGTTTGTCAGTGTGCACTTATTTGCACTGCTACACTTATGTGTACATGCTGCATCCTTGACATCTTTACTGTTGGGTGAACTGATTTTCTTCGAACTTCATATGCACATTTTTGAGTTTCTCTTGCAGTCTGTTTGACATACTTCAAGTAGTCTTCATATATACTTGTTTATGTCTTCACTGCATGGCTTTTAATTTAAGTTGCATTGCTTATATCTGTACCATCGACTGTGTACTGATATCACTTCTTGGTACACCTCTTTATAGTCCTCATTACACCGCATAGTCCTCGTGAAAATTATTCATCTGTCTGCATTTGTGATATTTGTTCATCTGATTACTGATCTGGTCTATCTCCTTATGTAATTGCTGTTTGGACCTGGTTGTGCTTATGTACTTCATTTGTATCACTTGGTTTCCACACTTCACTGTGTTCATGTAGCCTGTTTCACTTGTATACCTTATTCATGTCACTTTACTATCTGCTCGGTACACCTGTCTTGTTGGCTAGTCTGGTTTCTTGACCAGGCTTGTTCGAGTTGCTTTGGCTATTGACTACGGTCATGGCTTGTTCGATATCACAGTTTTGATCTGAAGAGTGAACTTGTTCACTGCTTCCTTTTCGCTTGAGTTGGTTGAGTTTGGTTTGTCGGTTCTTGATTGTTTCAAGTTGATTTGTGAAATTTTACAGCGAGTTGAATCCAGTCTCAAAGACCTGGGTTTGACCCTGTAAGTTTTTCTACAGTTTTGATTGCTGTTATTTTTCACCGTCGTGATGATTTCACGTACTGTGTGGCGAGGCAGTGCACGCGTGCGTGTACTGCAGCCACATAGAAATTTGATTTGATTGATCTTTATGAGATTTCTGATTTGTTGATTTACACTGCTTAGTGTTATATCTGCCGTTATCCAATTCTCGTATCGAGTGTTGGATATACGAGATTGCTGTGACTGTCGTCTATTTTGACTATCTGATTATTATTGCTGCTATGCACTAATAACTGAGTTTGAATTAGACTGACCCGTGTATTATTTTCTTTTGAATGTAATACTCGGGTCAGACCCGAGTTATTTCAGGTTGTAGATTTTCTTCTTTGAGTTGCTGTTCAGGATATGAAGACTTTTCACATCTTCTGAAGTTGTCAATGTCATTTTGTAGTAGTCGTGTCATTGTATAGAACGATATGTATTCATGTATATTAGTCGATAATGTACTTGTATATATAACTTCTAGAGTCGACAGTTGTAGTTGTATCATATGTATTGTGTCAACTATGTATTAACTGACATCAGTTATATATATATGAGACTTTTGTTTTTATCTGTGTTCCGCATTTATATTATCCGTGTTATTGTTATATCTAATGTCCTAAACTATTATGAACCGTCGTAGTTCGTTTTATACTAGTATTGGGTGTGTCGATGGGAGTAAATAAATAATAGAGAAAAAATCAAAAGTATGTACCACTCCTATCGAGATAACCAATATTAGTGTAAGGCCAATTATGGATGGTCGCTCCTATCCAGCCTTATTCTTCGTAATAATAGACATTATTTCCTTTAATACTCTTTGTTATTATGAGCATAGAGGTGGGGCATTACAAAAGTGGTCGCAGTATATTGATGACGGTTGCGAGTTTGACAATATATTGATGGCTGCTAGCAGTAGAAAGTGGTAGCAGTATATTGATGATAGTTTGTGCTTATCTAATGACAGTTGCAGGTTTGACAATGAGGTGTGACAGATGTGTATGGATGGCTGCTAGTAGTATATTGATGGTTCGAATGATGTAAATGCAGTTGTAGGAGATAATGTTGTTGGTGAGGGTTTGGGGATTACTCAGTGTTCTGTTTGAAGTTATTATGGCATATTAGAGGTGAGTGATTACTGGTGGTTGTAGAAGTTGCAATTGAAAGTGCTGATGTGAGTTGTAGCTATGAAGTGTTTGTTGTGGAGGGATGTTTGAATAGGATTGAAATGCAAGGCAGAAAAAGGAGATGTAGTGATGCAGTCAATGATGGGTTGTGTGCTAGGGCAGTGCAGGTGGTTTGTGTAACAACAAGATGATGAAGGAGATGGTGAAGTCAGGCACAATAAAGGGGAAGTGTTGTGATAGTATAATGAAGTGTGGTATAGATGTTGTTGAACTGAAGTGTTGAACAAGGCTAAGGTGTGGAAGAAGATTTTGTGGTAGTTTTTGCAATGAAGTATGGGGTGTTTGAAGGTAATGCAGTGATATAGTTGTTGGTGGAGGAATGTGAAGTGGTTAGTTGTGTTTGGTTTAGGCAACAGAGGATGGTTGAGTGTAGGGGATGGATTACTGGTGACGGCAGAGCTGTTTGGATTGGTTTTATCGAAGCAGTGGTGAACAAATATGGATTGTGGTGTGGTGTCAGAGTTCGTGAAGCAGTGATGGTATTACAAGGCTCAAAAGGAGGAACTACAATATATTTTGAAATGAAGCAGATGTGATCGATTGTGTTTGAACTGAGGTAAGTGGCAGTAAGGGGTACTCTCGGTGGTAGCTATAGTTGTGGTAGATGTGGATGGGGCAGTGGAAGTGAACTGTTGTGAATGGCAGTAGCAGATGTTGGATGGTGGCAGCAGCACAGTGGGAATGGGGGATGTTAGAATATGCACAATGCACAATTTTATGGATAGAGAGTTGTGATGTTATGACAATGATCAGGTGAAGTGTTGATGTTGAGCTGCTGTAAGTTAAATGGTGTTAATGTGATGAACTTGCAATTGTGATGGTGGATGAGAAGGCAGAGAATACAGGGGCAGAGGTAATGAAGGGGTAGTGCAAATGCAAGTGGTCAAAAGTGGGAAATGTTCATTGTACAGTGTACACAGTAAAGAGTGTTGTAATAAGGCAGTTTTTGAAATTGTAACTGAAAATGTAAATTGAAAATTGTAAATGCAAATTTGTAAAAGAAAACAAAATGAAATTTTTCTTTCTTTTTTTTCAAATGAAATTATGCATGTTTTTTTTAAATAGAAAAATGCAAATGCAAATAGAACACAACAAGCACACAAACAAAATGAAAACAAAAATCACACAAACACACAATATTTTTTTAAATGCAAACACACACAAAATAAAAACACACAAAAATCAAACAACAACAAATTCGAAGAATATAAATTAAAATCAAATCAATTCCCCGCAACGGCTCCAAAAACTTGTTCGAACCTGCTAAATGTCCATCGGATTGGAAAATAGCCGATCGTTTTTAAATTAAAATTAACCGCAAGCGCACGGCGTACAATGTTAGTACGTGGCGAGTACAAGTCGATCAACAAGGAATATTTTAAATTTCAAATTTCTATTCAATCAAATTAAACCAATAGTTGTGAGATGTTTTTAAGCTAGAAAAAATTCTAGAAACTAGAAATTAAAAGTGATAAAAATATGAGAGTAGAAGGCAATTTAGAGGCAATGTCCTTCTCAAGATCACATAGTTCAACAAAATGAAATTATGATCTCTCTTTTTTGGTTATTAGTAAAATTAGTTGACGTGCATATCATAAGTATGGAATATTTGTGCTATTAATTAGCCCATTATAAACCATCAAACTATAACATAACCACTAAATCATTTTTAACTCTCATGAAAATTGACAATGAACTTGAAAATAAAATCTATTCTAAGTATGGCCTATTAACTATTGATTAGAAATATAGACCATCAAATTTTGATTTTAAAATCACTTCAGTACCAACATCATATGTAGATGAAAAGGTAATTTGTGTTTGTTGTTTGTTTAAGCATAACCTATTTGGTGTCAACAATATAGGCTATCAAATTCAAAGCTAAAAAAACAAGTTAATCCATTCAAACATTTCCATTAAGCACAAAAAGAGAACATAAATAATCAAAATATTAAAGATACATGATTAAGAGAGCTTCATTACCCCTAAATTGAAGGGGTTTAGCCTCTCATATTTGTTATCATATCAACAATTGTAACATTCAACATGAAATAAAAACAAGAGAAAAAAGAGAGGAAAGTAATATGACAGCTAGTTACAATGAAATAAAAACTAATCTACTTGCATAAGAAATGAAACTGCACTACTAACATGAAAGGATATAAACAAGAAAAGAGAAGAGCATGGTTTAAAATTGCATAAAAAAATTACATAAAAGAAATGGCTAAGTAGCCATGAAAAGAAAGAAAAGAGAGCTTTGTTTTATTTTTGATCCTAAACTAAGGAGGCTAAGAGAAGAGAGGAGTTACATGAACATATGGGGTATTTATACATGTTTGGAAACCCTAATCATCTTTTGGGAACTACCCAAACTACCCCTCTAGGAAGTGTGGCCACCAAGTTATCATTAGCATCAAATAATTATCCACTAAGTGTGCATGTAACTTTAATAGCCTTTTAACATGTACATTAGCTCCTAATGGTAGATCAAGGTAAGTGGGTAGGTGGGGTCCTCCATGTTTCATGAAATGAATTATTTCCATCTTCATTTGTTTCTCTTCACTCTTGTGCATGCATATATCTTCATGAAACCACTTGCATTTGAATCCAAATTCCTACAAAAAACCATAAAAATGTCCAAGTAATTTTTCTCAAATTAATAAATGCACAAAAATGACCATTTTGCCCCTATATGAAGATGAATATGTGACGATTTGAAAATAATTTGAATTTTGGTTTAAACATGTTAAAACACCCTATATGACCATTTATTTAATTAAATTCGATAAAATATGGAAGTAAAAATATGCACATTTACGTGCACATCATCTGTCTATTAATGCCACTCATTTATACGGAAAGTATCTGGGTACATTACTAGTAGTTACTGGTGTAGACGAAAACCAAGGTCCTTTTCTGTTAGCCTTTGCTATTGTACAAATAGAGTCATGGCAAACGTGGAGTTAGTTTATTCGTTGCTTATGGAATTATATCCATCTGCATGTACCAGATGTATTACCTTTATCTCAGATCGTATGAAAGGAATTCCACGTGCGCTTAGAGAAGCTTGGCCAATTGAACATCATCATCGCTTTTGTATTCGTCATATTAAAGCAAATTTCAAGAAAGAAGGGTTTGGTACGGATGAGCTACAAAATTTGTTACATGCATGTGCCACGGCATCTGAGGTTGTAAAATATAATAAACTTCGAAAACAGTTGAAGGCTGTAAATCGAGATGTCGATGCATATATTGAAAGAAGTTTGAAAAACCAGGAATCAAACTGGACTCTTTGTCATGACAGCGGCGTAAGATTCAACATGATGACAACTAATGTTTCCGAAAGCTTTAATGGTGTGCTGAAAGGAACTAGGAATTTACCTGTTAGATCCTTGGTTGCACGTACGTTTCATCGATTGAACCATTACTTTTTCGAATGTCGAACTCAAGGAAAAGAGTGGACCTCACAGCTCACACCGAAGTAGGAAGCATTAGTGAGAAGAAGAATGGAAGAATCAAGGCTCATGTCTATAGAGAGATATAGCTTCATAGAATGGCAAGTGAAAGATGTTCATATGTTTGATTATATGGTGAATATCGATGATAATGTCGCCAAATGTTCATGCAACATGCCAACGTTAGATCATTTTCTATGCTTCCATGTATTAGCAGCATGTTCACGTGGTTCGAGTGATGCAAATAGAGCGTATTTTGATTTAATCTTAACATGGTACACGACGGCTAAGTATACCGCTACTTATGCTCCTTTATTCCACTCTGTACCAGATAGTCGACATTGGGATGTCTACGAAGGTCCTATTATACAACCACTACCAGTGCGCGGAAATTCAGGACGTCTGCGGTCTACTCGAATCGAAGGTTTCATGGATCCGCCGTCTTCATCTGGCCATAATAGATGTAGCAAATGTGGTGCTTTTGACAATAAGAAAAAACATGTACTCGTTGAATTGTATGAGTTGCCGTATTTATTTCTTATTGAATATGTTTATTTCCTTTCAATGTAAGAATTGTTTTAACCTCTTAATGCATATGTTTGTTTATTCTTGCATATGTTAATGTTAATTTCTTATTGAATATGTTTATTTCTTTTCAATGTAATAATTGTGTTAACTTCTTATTGCATTCATTTGTTTCTTATTGCATATGTTCGTTTCATGATTTCCCTCGTTGAAATGCTCACTGTCTTGTACAACAGCTAAATATAGCTTGCGCATTCCTGAATTGCGCAAGCTATATTACTAAATATAGTTTGCGCAATTTTGAAATGCGTAAGCTATATATGGGATATAGCTTGCGCATTTCAAAATTGCGCAAACTATATTTAGTAAATAGCTTGCGCAATTCAGAAATGCACAAGCAATAATATGCTCTTGTAAAAGACAAAGAGCTGCTGCATCTTCCTCCACCACACAATCCATCAACATTACATATCATCAACATTACATAAACATCAACACAAAATATACCATCCATAATACAATTGAATATCATCAACACAATTGAATATCATCAACACAAAATATACCATCCTTTATAAAATTGAATAACATCAACATTAAGTCCAACAAAATATACAATCCACCAACTTCATAAACATCAACAACTACCTTTCCAACTAATGAAACATCAACAAGATATATCAGCCAAACAACAAAACACCTCAATCGTAAAGCCTTCTAATCTCAAGAGGTGTGTCTCTCTTCTTCTTCTTCTTCTTCTTCTTCTTCCCTTTTTACACGATTGGAGCTGAAATTTGGCCTTCGTCAAATGTTGGAACATGAATTTCTTATTCTTGAGTGGGACCGAAAATTAATTCTTCTTGTTGTCTCTCCCACTGCGGCCACTCTTCCATTTGCTCTTGAGTAGATTGACCAAGATACCCAAATTGTTGTTCTCCTTCATGCCAAATGGGTCATTGAGGTTGAATTTCTCCGCCGACGTCTTGTGTTCCCTCCACTTCTATATGTGGCTCCCCACATGCCATTTGTCCTCCCTCCGCTTCCTCCACTGATGTACGTGTCTCCTCCCAAGCACGTGCTCATTCTTCTACAATAGTCAAAGGTTTTGCCGGCCTTCTTAACTTGTTTCGACCTAGAATTGTGTCAAGTATACGTCGTAGGTCAATACATTTACTTTTCACCTTGTTCGGCTCCATACAACTATCTTCAATTTTGTCGACCACCTCCAAAGTTCCATATATCCCGCTTACCTACGCGAAATACAAAACATAGTAACAACGAATATGATCTAAAAAAATTAATAATCAAAATTTATAAATTAAAATACTGACCACATCACGCTCTAGTGGAGCTCAGGGAATGTACGCAACCATTTTCCTAGCCGACTTTTTCAGAATATAACGACGAGTAATTTTCCAATACCAATACTCATACTCGCTCAATGGTGTCGGGGGATTACATGCTTGTTCGGCACGATCAATTATGGAATTCCATAATGTTACACTTTCCTGCAGGAAGTCCATCCAACTTGGGGTTCTGGGTCTAATGGCACCACGAGATCGGGAATGTGTTGATATTCAAAGTCAAATTGTCTCATTACTCGGTCAGGAGCATATAATTCAAAGTCCAAAAAAAGAATCAGTCTGCTCTTAGCGATCCAACCCGCATACAAATACTCAATGTCAGGATGCCCAAATTTCATCAACAAAGAATAAGGTTCCCAAGTAACGACGTCATCCGCTAACAAATCCAATTCATTTCGATAAAACTGTACATTTTTTGGAGTTTTGCGCCAGCTTCTATCACAATTCCACCTACACCCGAATGGAAGATAAGGATCTAAATTAGTAGGAATTCTTAGAGACGATTGTCCAATAGCAATATAGGACCAATACCATATTTGCAACAATGTTATAGAACCCCCTAAAACTTTTCTTCTTTGTAAAGCAACGTTTGTCAACTCACTGTACAAATAACAAAGTACAACACTGCCCCATGAATGGTAACCACGGTTTGCTAAATCTTCTAGAAATGGTAAAAATTTCAAATCCAATCTACCTTTCGAATGATCTAGAAAAAGATGACAACTTAAAAGTACAATATGACAGCACGACTACGACGAAGTATATCTAAATCCGTCGCACCTTTAGGTAGTGGTTCAGAAAATTCACTTTTAAACCATGTCATTGCTAGCTCACTTTTAGACTTTACAGCCTCTTTTGGTGGAAAAATACCAAGAAAATCATGACACAATTCCATATAATCAATATCCAAATTTTGTGAACAAATTGGGAAATCGTCTGTGCGTAGACCAAACAGAAAGTAAACATCAGCTAGAATTACCGTCATTTCACCCACTCTTAAATGAAAAGTATTTGTCTCTGGTCTCCATCTATCACACAATCCTGTAATCAGGTGATGATCTAGTCGAATGTAGTCAACTTGCATCGCTTTCCAAAACCCGTCAGTTCTTAGGTTTTGTTCCAACCTATGATCTTTAAAGTCTATTTCCTTGAACTTGCTTGAATGGTCGCAAAGCTTAACTGTTTCTACATCCTGATTTATAAAAAAGAATTTCAATTAGTAATTCATATTTGCATTTTGGATTAACAATAATTCATTATGTTTAAAATAAATACCTCCATAAGCGCATCATTTTGGTTTCTATGCTGCTCTTGAAGATAAAGAACACTTCTATCTTCGGATCCGCGAGGCAATTCTACAATATATACATCAAACAATTAATCATTCAAAAATCGATTTTCAATTTAGGGTTTAGGATTGATTTATTACTATTTACATTTTCAACTATGACAATACCCATAGGCGTAAATTATCATCGAGAGCAACAACAATGCTTAGTACATTACCAACAACAATCACTTGTTAATTTAACATCAATTTCAACTAATTTTTTTTTTACCTCTAATCACCATGGATGATGAACTTCCTTCCATTTTTAGCTAAATCAATTAGTTGCTTCAAGATAAACTTGAGAATAAGGTAATTGAGAAGTTTGGATTTGGGAAAAAATGGATTGGGGATGGAATTTGGGAGGATTTTGGGAAGAAGGAAGGTTTTTGATAAAGTGAATATCAGATCTGTGCTTGCTGGAATTCTGTTGCCCGAAATAGTGCTTGCGCATTCCATATTTGAGCAAGCATTAAATATATAGCTTGCACAAATATGGATTGCGCAATCTATATACATAGAGCTTGCGCAAATACGGAATGCGCAAGCATTCTGTATAAAAAAATAGCTTGTGCAATCCATATTTGCACAAGCTATTTTCAAAATGAGGCCTATTTTTGCAACAAGTTTTCTGTGAGGCCTACTTTTGTAATTTGTTTTTTCCCCAGGCATTGTTTGAAATTTTGTCTTTATGTTAACCATGGGTTTTTCCTTTAAAAACTTGATTTTGGGCTATTCGTTTTGAAAAAAACAAAGCCTTTCGACTCCTACGAAACCTTGCTTTCGACCACAGTGGATACCCTCCTTCGAAAGCATAAAATCTATTTTCAAAACATTAGGCCCCTGCCTCTCGGACACTTTAAAACTTTCTTTCGAAACCTTTCGAATGTATTAAAGCATTAGCATTTCACATTTAGAAGCATAGCTTCGAAACCAATTGAAAGTACCCCTTTCGAACCCATTGAAGGTACCCCTTTCGAAAACATTGGGTTTATACTTAAAATATTATTTGGGTCAGAGAATATAAACGAAAGTATCTCTTTCGAAACAATTCTTTATCCTTTAGAAGTATTGGGGAAAACTTGATGGCGTCGGCGCCATCCTTTCGAAAGCATAAGTCCTTTGGGTAAAATACTCGAAGGTTGGCTTCGAAACCCCTTTCGAGACCATTTCTTTCGAAACCCCTAACCCCTTTGAAAGCTATGGGAAGTGGCTTACGTTTTTAAAACAAAGGTCACCTTCCGAAAGCAACGATATCTTCAATGCCTTCGAAAGGCAAAGCGACAGAAGGGTTTCGACTTGGTCAAAACTACCCCTTCCGAACACTTAAATTTTGAGAACTTAGTAGCTCCTTTGAAAGCTACTTCTTTAATTAATAAGGCGGCAACTCTCTTTCGAAAGCTAGTTAAAAATCACTTTCGAAAGCATTGATCTCGACCCCTTCTAAAGCATATAAAGAAGTAGGCAAGCGCTTTTCTTTAGAAAACAAAACCATGGTCTCAACCCCATCGGAAGCTATGTTTCGACAACCTACCTTCTGCCTTTCTCTCCAATCCACTATGTACCAACAAAGTGATACCATGTGTATTGGTTTCGGCTTTGGTCTTGACCCAGAAGGTTTCGACTTGATTGATGACGGAAGCTCTGGGTCGAAAGCTACTTCTAAAGGAGGCGGAACTCACTTTTCTAAGTAAAAGGCTGTTTTTACCAAATAAAGTAATTTCTTTGTAGCTAACTTGCCCACGTGTAAACACTTGATTGGTTGACTTAAACTTTTCAAATTATTTTACAGATAATTGACGCATTTTCTCAGATCTAAAACAAGGTTAACTTTTAACAAATAAGCCCTTCCCATTTAAGAACAATTAAATCATTTAGGTCCTCCTTTTAAAAATAATTTAATTTCCATAATAAACCTCTTAGTAAAAATCCCCAAGAATCACAGAAATTCATTTTTTACATGTTATCTAACATATACAAATTTTAGACCTAAATTCAGCATATAATAACCGAAAATAAATTTCTAAACACAATAATACATATTTTCCTTAGAAAATTCATATTAAATTCTCCACGGCTTGGAAAATTATAAAAATTAAAACCCAACTCCAAAATCATGTTTCCTATAACATATAGTTTTTCCATGGCATTCTAAAATCATTTGCTTTCGGTTTTTCCCTAAAACCATGCGTATCATATTTAAAAATTTTAATTTTAAATCAAACATGTTATAAAACCAAGCATATCATCATTCAAATTATCATAAAATGGAGTAATTCAGAAATCCAAAAACATACGATTGCAAATAAAATAGAGATGATTAGGATTATTATTCACCTTAGTTTGGATAAGGAAATTGGAGATTGTTTGAGATTGATTCCCTTAGCTTTAATCCTAAGCTTTAAATCTTTAATTTTTTCTTCTCTTCTTACTCCTTAATGGCCGGCTCCTCTTTTATTTCTTACATTTATTTTGTTTGTGATAAAATGGATGTGAATGGTATGGATAAGAATATAAGGGTAAGGAATTATGGGCAGCAATTACCCTAATGCCCCTATGTTAATTTAATTATCATTTATAACCATTTATAATCCCATTATAGTTAACAAGCACGACCTCTAGGTTTAATTACAAATCTCAATCTCCTTATCACTTTAAATTTACATTATTCTATTTAATTTATCTAATTAATCCCCTGAATAATATTATTAAAAAATTTAGGGGTGTTACAGGCTCCCCCCTTTAAAGAATTTCATTCTCGAAATTCAGTAAGGACAAAATACTAAACATAGCAATCATCTGTAACGATTCCTAACATCCATACTAGCCTACCTGACTAGCAAATTATCCATATAAATCTAATATAGACATACCATCAAAGCAGATCAGGATAAGTATCTCGAATCCTGTCCTTTGTCTCCCAAGTACAGTCCTTCTCGTTGTCGCTCCACTGAACTTTCACTAACTTGACTGTCTTATTCCTCAATCTTTTCTCATCTCTCACTACAACCCGAACTGGTTGTCTAATAAAAGTCAAATTAGGCTCTACTACTAAGTCTTCCAATCCTATTGGAGGAATAGTAGTCTCTGGATCATGCACATACTTGCAAAGGCGAGACACATGAAATACATTATGGACACCTGCCATACATTTCGGAAACTCTACTCTGTATGCGAGCTTTCCAATCCTCTCTATAATCTGGAATGGACCAACATATCTCGGTGCCAGTTTCCCAACTTCCCGAACCGTACAACACCCTTCATCGGTGATACCTTAATGAAAACTCTATCCCCAACTGAGAACTCTAGGTCTTTATGCCTCTTATCTGCGTAACTCTTCAATCTGGATTAAGCTTCCTTCATCCTTTCTCGGATCAACTCAATCTTCTCGGATGCCTCTCTAACCAAATCTGGACCTACGACTAATCTACTCCGGTCTCCAACCAACATGTTAGTGATTTGCATGGCCTGCCATACAAAGCTTAAAAAGGCGCCATTCCTATGCTAGTCTGGTAGTTATTATTATAGGAAAACATAACTAAATGTAGGTGATCCTCCCAAGATCTACCAAAGTCCAACACACAAGCTCTCAGCAAATCCTCGAGTACCTTATTGACTCTCTCTGTCTGCCATCCGTCTGAGGGTGATATGCTGTACTCATCTTGAGCTTAGTGCCTAACCCATCCTGTAGACTCTTCCATAATTCGCTAGTGAACAAAGCATCTCTGTCACTGACTATGCTACTAGGAACTCCATGTAGTCTAACTATGTTCTTCATGAACAACTTTGCTAAAACAGGTGTCATCCTGGTTTACTTAACTGGAATGAAATGGGCACTCTTGGTCAACCTGTCCACTATAACCCATATACTTTCATTTCCCCTATTTGATCTTAGTAACCCGTCTATAAAATCCATGGATATCGAATCCCATTTCCAAACTAGAATCTCTAAAGGCTGAAGCAACCCACTCGGCTTCTGATGTTCGGCCTTCACTTGTTGACAGTTTGCACACTGCCTAACCCACAAGCCAACATCCCTCTTCATACCTTCCCAATAGAAGCTCCTCTTTATATCTTGATACATCTTGGTTCCTCCAGGATTAATCGTAAACTTGGATCGATGACATTCCCTAAGAACTTCTTTCCTCAAGTTCTCAACATCTAAAACACATAATCGCCCTCTCTTTCTCAACATCCTCTCTGGTCAAGACAAAAGCTTTCAAATCACTAGTCTCAGTTCCAACCTCAAGCCTTCTGATCTTCTCGGCTAATAATGGATCCTCCTTCTACTTAGAAGCAATTCTCTTGATCAACACTGATTGAACTTCTAACCGGAACACTGATTCAACACTGCACACCATAACTGGCCAAAGCTTCTAGATCCTTCCATTCTACCAACATAGCCAACACCTCATTCTGGTGTCTTCTGCTAAGAGCATCCTCTACTTTATTGCCTTTCCCTGGTGTATACTCTATACCAAAATCATAAGTATCCAAAAACTCCAGCCACCTTTGCTATCTCATATTCAACTCCTTCTAAGAGAATAAGTATCTTAAAGACTTATGATCGGTGTATAGCTCAAATATCTATCCTAAGAGATAATGCCTCCAAACCTTCAATGCGAAGATCACCACTGCCAACTCCAAATCATGAGCAGGATATCTCACTTCATGCGGTCTAAGCAATCATGAAGCTTAGGCAATCACTTTACCCTTCTACATCAACACAACTCCCAATACAGTCCTACATGCATCAGTATACACCACTAACCCTTGGTTTCCATCTGGAACTACTAACACTGGTGCATTGATCAACAAATGCTTTAACTTAAGGAATGCTTCCTCAAATTTGTCGGACCAGACAAACTTCACCTCTTTCTTGGTAAGCTTAGTCAAAGGCGTTGCTATCCACGAGAAATCCTTGATGAATCTTCGGTAGTAGCCAGCAAGCCCAAGAAAACTTCTAATCTCGGTCACCATCTCTGGTCTCTTCCAATTATTAACAGCTTCGATCTTACTTGGATCGATTGACAACCTTTTCTCTGAAACCACGTAACCAAGAAACTTAACCTCTTTCTTCTAAAAATGACACTTGGAAAACTTCGCCTTTAGCTGATTCTGCCTCAGCGTTCCAAGCACAACTCTAAGATGATCTTCATGCTTTCTTTCATCCCTAGAGTATACCAAAATGATCATTCAAAGAATTTATCACTTTGATGACAAAGTTACACCGAATCAATTCTCAATTAACGGGAGTCTCCATTACAAGATAAGCTACTGAATATTATGGGAAAGCAACTTCTTGTATCAAGTTCTAAAGAGCTCGATAAGCAAGGTTCTCAGTTCCCTTAATAAGCAGAATATTGATCCATACATCAAAAAGTTCAAAATGCAAAGGGAATGATACTAGTTTCAAAGTAATTTCAAAAGAAAACAGAGCCAGTATTTGATTTAAAGATATATCCCTAACATTTGAGGTAACATTCATTCAAATATAAAATTCATTTAATGTCTAATATACTTTATGCAAAGTTGCAGGTACAAAAATCAAAGAAAAAGAAGAGTTTGCTTCAAGCAAATTTGCTAAAGATCAAGGCTCCGTACTTGCTTGTCCAAATCTTTGGCAATTAAAAGGTTAGTAATGTGGCGATGGGCCATGTCCAAAATCTCTTTGATGTTCTTTTCCTTTCACTGAATAGTGTTTGCATCACCAACTGAACCAATTTGAATCTTCAAAGCATGATGGAGAGTCTTGTTGGCTCCTCTCAAAATTTGAACCATGCTCTTTAACTCTTCAGTCTTTTGTTTAAGAGTGTATTTCTCACGCTCATGTTTTAGAACTTTGCTTTCATATCCATTAAGGCATTGAGATACCTTTTCATTACACTGCTTGTTGAAGTACCGCATGCATTCAAATTTAACTGGACTACTCCAGTTAGAGATTGTTTCGTTGCTCAAACCCGGAGGTAGGCTTAATAAGGTAGGAAATTCTTAGCAAGTAAGAGATTTGGATCTTGTCCTCCATCCCGAGGTAGGAGTAGGAAGGCTAGAATCGCCTCCACTCGCATTAAGTTCCATAGATTGACAAAATACTAGACTCTTCATTAATTTCACTTCAAGATCATTTATTCGCTGATATAATTTGGCCATCTCGGCATCGATCTTGATTGAGGATTTAGAACCTAGAACCGTGTTTATCCTTTCTCTCAATGCTTGAGATTCTTTGATCTTCTCGTCAATCTGATACTCTAAGCTTGAGTTACTTTTGTATGCTTTCCAAATGTCGACCTTAATTGATAATATTTCCTATGCCACTCTTGCACATCGGGGTTTTCGGAAACCGCAAAGCTGAAGCATCTTGGAAGAAATTCCTCTTTTTAATGTGAGCAACTAATCTTTCTTTAATTTCAATTACTGGTGAAAGAAGATTTGTGGGATCCGAAGTAGGTGCTAATTGGTTTTCCTAATCAAAATAAATTAAAATCAACACATGGGAATAAGCTTGTTCATTGATAACAACAAAGTTTACAAATGAAAAATAAAATCAAGTTACATCGCAATTCTATGCTTAAACATTCGGCTGATATTTAAAGTTTTGAAACTATGATTTTAGCTCTTTCAGATAACCAAGCCGATATGGTTAGGGTAGAATCAAAGGAAGTTTTAATCCCTTTCGGGGTATAAAATAGAGGGAATCGGTGATAATCTCATTCCCCAATTGGAGAGCTAGCGCGATCTCATATTAATTTGGCATGATAAGTTCATATTTCACATAGTAGTCTTTCTCATCACCCAAGAGGTTAAAGCAGAAATGAGGGAATCACATATAGACTTCTTGAAGATCTCTAAGAAAACAATGTCCTGCTAACTGAGGCATCCTAAGAATTGAAGAATTTTCCTTAAAATCCTTCTTTAGCTTAACAAATTTATCCAATAATTCCATAGAAATAGGACTACTCGAATTTTCCCTAATCTGCGCAAAATATGAAAATCGGACTAAACAAAAGAAAAACAAAGGGAGAAAAGTTTATAAGCTACTTGAGTTACATAATGCAGTTATACAATCACTCGGGTTCATATAAGATTGACTTCTTATACAATTCAAAAATAAATATTTTCCTATTATATTTGAGTTTTTTGAGGGGAAGAGAATGAGAAGAAAGAGGGGTAGATGCAAGTCTAGGAAGATTCCAACACACTCTAGGATAAGGATCTGACCCATGTTCATCCAAGTATCTATGGTGAAAGCGTCCGAGCAAACCCTCGCAGCTGTCGCCTAAATAGAAGAAGTCAACAAACATGCCTCTATAATAAGCTATATAAAGAAACTCTTCCAAAGCTATCATCAATCAACATCTAAAAAAAACAATTAGCTCTGTATTTTCCACTAAGAGTTTTTCTCGATAGAGACGTGCTCTCTTCATCCGTGGAGGGACTTCCCTTTCTTTAAATTTTTTTTGATGCGCTGGTTGCAAGTTTCTAATATTTTTCGGACAACTCATTGTACTCTTTCATGTTTCTATCCAATTCACTGTTCAACCAATCTATTTCCATTTGCTTCTTTTCAAGCATAACGTCGTAATGATATTTCGGTTTTCTCCTTAGCTAAAGTAATAAATGTATTAACTAAGATTTACTTGATAACTTAAAGCGTTTGAATAAAGATATCCATACCTGAGAAAGTGTAACTGAAGTCGAGGAAATCTTACCCTTTTCCTCGGGCTGTTGACCTTGGGAAGCACTGCCTTTCTTAGGAGAATCTTTCCTTAGAGAATTAGGTATATTAGCAGTTTCAGCATCCTGAACAATTGAGTCTGGGTTAGCATCATCTGATCTATCTTTATCATCTGGCTATCCAGAGGGATCCATTCCATCACCTCCACTATCACCACCATTGTCATCATCATGATCATCACCGTCATTATGATCATCATTATTATCATTAGCATCATCGTCATCATTGTTTTCTTCTACACTAGGTTTTGTTTCTTCATTTACTGGAGCATCGTCAAATGTTATCCATTTTTCAGCACCAATTTCCAATTCAACAGGAAATTCTTCATTAAGAGTCGTCTTGTCATTTTTCATATAAAGACAGAACTTCCTCTTAAACTTTTCATTCAAGTCTATAAGAGATGTAAGGTCCAAATCAAGGCATTTTCGGATATTGTTAGCATATGCTACATGCAAAGTGTCTTCATAAGACTTTGCAGAAATTTCAGGAAGAGCGACGTTAAGGAAGGAAGTGATTTTTTTTCTTAGCATCAGTGACAATGTTATTCGAATAAGCTAAGATACTAAACTTCAATTGCAGCTGGTCTTCTAGCAATTTGTTTTCTTAGCTAGCTCATATTTTTCCTCGATCACCTTATCAAGATCTACTTTGAGTTTATTAGCCAACTTAAGGTCAGCTTTCAAGTTTTTCATCTCCTCTTCTAATGACTGCTGCCTAGCTTTCTTTTCCTCATCAAGAGAGGAAGCAAGTTTATCCTTTTCAAGAACAGCCTCATCTCTTGCAATATCAATGTCGATCATATTATAATTAGGTAAAGAGATCTTTTCTTTAAGCCCGACCACTTCATTGGAAGCCCTTGAGAAGCATCTTAGAGAAGAAACATATGCTTTCCTACCTGGAATATATAACCCATCTAAGTCAGAACGGAATCTGTAAAGTTAAGATTAACAAGGTGATTAGTAAAATATATTGATATAGGTTGTTTAAGAATAATGAAAAGGTGATCATCAGAATAAGCTGGAGGTTGCGATGGTCCAAGAGAAGTGATGGAGGGAGAATGAATGGCCAGTCGAGCGAGTTCTTCAAAATTCATGGTTTAAGACTAAGTCTGAGCCTTTGAAGGAAGAGGATCATTTAGAGAAAGAAGCAAACCAAGATCAGCACACATGCAGCTGATGGAAGCCAAGGAGATAGGAAAGTAATATTTAGGAGGGGATTAGGAGTCTGAGCCTCCTTAGGTATTTCCGGAGCTTTATCTAAATTCCTCACCTTAGGACTCGAATCAATGTTTACGTGCTTCTCTCGTCCACAACAACATGAGAGAATAACTCGCATGTTTGGACTTCTTACTCCGAGGGGAAGAAGGAATGTCAACAAGAGCATCATTGCATGTTTCTTCTTTTGTGTCTTACACCTCAATGTTTTTGGCAATGAAGTATTTAATAGAAATGGGTTTGATTGATTGAGATGGGACCGAAGCTTCATCTCTAATCTCCCTCTTCTTAGAAACACTATCTTTTACCCTTGCTTCTTCGGAAGCAATGGCGAGGGTAAACAAACCTGAAGCGAAGGGAAAAGTTAGTAATTGTTAGAATCAAGGATCATTTTAGCTAAATTAAAATTTACCAGCAGGATCAGGATGAACTATAGAATTAAAAGTGAAGGATTTTGGCTTTCCCATCACCAATAAACGTTCCCTCAAGCATTGTATTTCACCATAGGAGGTTCTCCTAGAATCTTATGGTGGTCTAAAATAATAGAATATTTAAAAAGCTTAGTTGGAGTTAACAATTTTAGAATATTCCCTATCTTCTCTACCGCTTGAGTAAAAGACAACACAGTTTCTTAATCATATAAGTTTAGCTTCTTAGGAATGAAATCTGAAAGAATAACATTTATTAATAAAGGTTAATAGATAGATAAGTGTAATCAAAGATGAGAATCTAACTAGCAATAGAAAATATCCCTCAGATGTTAGAAAAGCACTTGACAAAAAAGAATTGAGTTTCCCATCCTCTTGCCTTGTTGACACCCTTAGAAATCATACTTTTCGAATGGATGGATTTGGTAAAATTGATGGTCAGATTGTTCACCCACCTTAGCAGGACCAACTATCAAATAGAGAATCCCATCACTAAGGGAGGGAAGTCCCACCTCCTGAGCCAAGACTTCTAAGCAAGTCAAATATGTATAGGAGTTTGGCAAAAATTGTATTAGTGCAATGTCCAAATGTTCCAGATATCTTTGGGGAAAGCTAGGAAAAGAGAGATAACTAGTATGCCAAATGTGTGTGGGACTAAAGACGAAATATCCCTCTAGTGGGTTATAGTGTGAGAATGCGGATTAAGGATCTTAAGGCTAGAATTAACACTAGAGGGGGGGTGAATAGTGTTTTAAGAAATTTGTTAATCTTTTTGAGTTTATCTTAATTTGTTAACAATGTATACACTAATCAGACACAGATATGAACACAGAATCGAACACAGATGCAAATATAAAGTAAAAGCAGTAAAGGAAAGAACACACCGGATTTTATACTGGTTTGGAGTTACCCTACATCCAGTCCCGCACAACTAAGTATGGATTTCCTTTCAAAAGCAATTCAACAATTACAACCCTCGGTTTCAAGGCTACGAGGTACACCCTCTAGAATCACAATCCTCTGGGTAGAGATACATGATTTCCGGGGCAACAAGTTCACCCAATTGATTTCCAGGGCTACAATCACACCTTCTCTCGCTCAATTGATTACAAAAAGTCTATAACTCAGATTAGCACTTGGATCTTGTAGAGATAGTGGAGAGAATCAAAACCAGAAATTATCTAGTTAGATTCGATATTGATTTCGGTAGAGTAATGGTGTAATTTGTAAATAAGAAAGTGGAGAAGAAGAAGAGAAGTTAAATCAGAGAAAAAAGTGAGTAAAATTCGTTGAAAACACCCTTTATTTATAGTAGATCAATAGCCATGTCCATTGGTGAAGGGATGTGGCGAATAGACACTTCTTTTAAAAAACAATTTAACTGTCACCATGTCGACATGCCCTTGTATTTTTTGGTGATTTGTTTTTCTTTGAAAATAATTTCTATATTATATTATACTTATACTTAAACTTTAAAATATACTTATATATAGTTATAATACATAAATAACTATAGAGAACAATATTAAAATATATATAATAATTTTCTATACTTTTATATTTAAATCTTAAGTATAAATATATAAAACAGCTAAATATATTAATATCAAAATTATAGTTTAAAAACTTAGGATAATAATTTAAAATCAAAGATATTTAAAATTAAGGATATTTAAAACTAAGGATATTTTTTAGGCTAAAATATATTGAAAAACCAGGACAGATGATTTTGGTTTTTAAACAGGAATATTTAAAATCATTTTGAAAAACAAGCTATATATATTTTGAAAATCATTTTGAAATAAAAGTAAGTGGATACAAAAAGATGTTCCACTAGATTTTTCGTAGGTTCCATCCTACTTAGGGTTTCATCCCTTTAACGAGCATGAAGTGGATTCCATTCCACGAATAAAATAGATTTTAAGATGTCAGTGCCTTTCTATGAGTTTTAACAATATTCCTAACTATATAACTTATCTTGGAAACTTGAACTCTTGAAATTCTTGATACTCATGAGTCTTGAATCTTGATATCTTCAATCTTTGATCTTGAATCTTTATACTGTACAGTTCTTCATTCTTTAGTACCTGCAGACATATCTATATATATCTACACAATAATGTTAGTATTATATATTTTATAATCTAATTCTAAGTAAGGTTGTTGTCATCAAAACCAACTCCTCAGGGACTAACAATCTCCCCCTTTTTGATGATGACAACCTTTGTTTATAAAATATCACTTCTATCCTAATACTTCTAATAACTCCCCCTTAATCTATGCCTAACTATCCTATTTTATACTTCTCCCCCTTTGTCATCAACAAAAAACCATATAACTCCCTAATACTATATAACTCTATATAACTCCCCCTGAAACTAAGACTACATTACTTGTGATTATAATGATAGTGTTATCATACATAATCAATACTTAACTTTAAACTAAACTCTTAATAACTACTTTTCTTAACTAATAAACTATATATTCAAAAGATACGAGAATATATGAATAAGAGAACACAATTTATTATATAATGTTATATTTACATGTGTGTAAACTATGTAAACAGATATACATGTGTTTTTAATATAAACAACTATATATACAACGATACGAACGAAAGAATAAAAGAAAGAACCCTAAGGAGTATTATTGACAATAGGAGACCTATGAATCGAACAATTAGGATAGTGGAGATAGAAGTTTCCACGCTGTTCGACAAGGTTTCCATCCTTATCAAAACATACTTCACCAACGCAAACTACGGTGTCGTCGTTCTTTGTTTCAGAAGTTAAACCAGAAGAAAATGAGAGAGAATGAAGAGAAAGTCGAAATATGGAAGAATATATAACCAACTTTTCAAATTTTGGTGGGAATTTTAATTTTCAAAAAATACTATTATATGTCGACATGGTGGGTTATGGGGTTGTCGACAGGGGTATTTTAATTTTGGCTTCTAATTTATTTTTAATTTATTTAATTATACTTGTTATATATTTATGTTTTTATATTTCAATTATTGAACAAATACCTAATTCTCTTCTTAATTTAGTAAATATAGATTCATTTAATGGTTTTGTTAAGATATCAGTAGTTTGATTTTCAGAGTTTATATATTCGAGAGTAATTACTTCTTTAGTTATATTATCTCTAAGAAAATGATGTCGAATATCAATATGTTTAGTTCGAGCATGATGAGTAGGATTTTTAGATAAATTTATTGCACTAGTATTATCACAATAAATTGGCGATTTTGAGATATTTAATCCAAAATCTCTTAAGGTTTGTTGCATATATATTACTTGAGAACAAGCCAAAGCAGCAGAAATATACTCTGCTTCAGTTGTTGATAGAGAAACTGTATTTTGCTTTTTACTAAACCAGGAAACCAGAGAATGTCCCAAAAAGTGACAAGTTCCACTTATACTTTTTCGGTCTGATTTACATCCAGCATAGTCAGCATCACAGTATGATATTAAATCGAATGAATCATTTTTACGATAAAATAAGCCATAATCAGAGGTGTGTTTAATATATCTTTTGATACGTTTTACAGCTTTTAAGTGAGTTTCTTTAGGATGAGATTGATATCTTGCACAGAGACATACACTATGCATGATATCAGGTCTACTAGCAGTGATATAGAGCAATGATCCGATCATTCCTCTATACAACTTTTGATCTACATCTTTCGAGAGATCTTCTTTACTTAGATATTCATTGGTTTCCATGGGAGTAGGTTTTCCACTCGCAGTAGTCAGACCAAATTTATTAACTAGTTCTTTAGCATATTTTTCTTGACTAATAAAAATACCATTATCTAATGTTTTACTTGCAATCCTAGAAAGAAGTTTAATTCACCCATATGACTCATCTCAAACTCTTTTGTCATTATTTCAGAAAATTCTTTATTCATTTAGAAGTTAGTTGAACCAAAAATGATATCATCTACGTATACTTGAACTAGTTGGATATCATTTTTATTTCTTTTAATAAAAAGAGTATTATCTATTTTACCAATTTCAAAATTTGATTGTAATAAATAAGATCTTAGTCTATCATACCAGGCTCTAGGAGCTTGTTTTAGACCATATAAAGCTTTCTTAAGTTTGTACACATGGTTTGGTAAATTTTCATCTTCAAAAAGTGGTGGTTGTTCAACATATACTTCTTCTTTTACAAATCCATATAAAAATGCACTTTTAACATCCATTTGAAATAATTTGAAATTATTATGATTTGCGAAAGCAAGTAGAATCCTAATGGCTTCTAATCTTGCTATAGGAGCAAAGGTTTTGTCACAATCTATACCTTCTTCTTGACAATAACCTTGGGTGACTAATCGTGCTTTATTTCTAACGACCTCACCTTGTTCATTCATTTTATATTTATAGACCCATTTAGTTCCAATTATAGTTTTATCTTCAGGTCTAGGAACAAGTTCCCAAACTTCATTTCTAGTGAATTGATTTAATTCTTCTTGCATAGCCAAAATCCATGAATCATCAGTTGATGCTTCTTTAGGATTTTTGGGTTCAATAGATGATATAAATGCTACATTATTCATTTTACTTAGTTGATTTCTAGTTGTAACAATAGATTGCATATCTCCTATTATATTTTCAATAGGATGATCTTTTAAAAGTTTAATCCTTTTATTAGGATGATTAATTTCATTATTAATTTCGGTTGATTCCTGATTTTGAGAAATTAAATCTTCTTCATCATTTGTAATTTCAAAATCTTTTAAATTTTCATCAAATGAAACATGCATTGTTTCTTCGATGGTGTTAGATCTTAAATTAAAAACTCTATAAGCTTTACTTCTATTAGAATATCCAATACAGATTCCTTTGTCGGATTTAGGATCAAATTTATCCAAATTATCTTTTGTATTTAAAATAAAGCATTTACTTCCAAAAGTTCTGAAGTATGATACCTTATGTTTCTTTCCATGAAGAAGTTCATAAGGTGTCTTATCAGTTAAAGGTCTAATTAAAATTCTATTCAAAATATAACAGGCGGTAGCAACAGCTTCTGCCCAAAAGTGTTTTGGTAAATTACTATCTAAAAGCATAGTTCTCGCACACTCTTGTATCGTTCTATTTTTACGTTCAACTACTCCGTTTTGTTATGGAGTTCTTGGAAATGAGAAATTGTGAGTTATTCCCTTCTTATTGCAAAATTCCTCAAACTTTTCATTTTCAAATTCACCACCATGATCACTACGAATAGTTATAATTTTTAAAGATAATTGATTTTGAATCCTTTTTGTAAAGTTCTTAAAACATTCAAAAGTATCACTTTTATGTTTCAAAAATATTGTTCACGTAAATCTAGAATAATCATCTACAATTACAAAAACATATTTACTATGATTTATTGACTGAACTTGAGATGGACCAAATAAATCAAGATGAAGTAACTCAAGGGGTTTTGAAGTTGAAATCATATCTTTTAATTTAAAGGAACTTTTTCTAAGCTTTCCTAATTTACATGCATCACATAAACTATCTACTTTAAAATTCATTTTAGGGAGACCTCTTACTAGATCATGTTTTGACAGTCTAGATAAGAGTTTGAAACTCAAATGTCCAAATCTCTTATGCCAAATCAAAGGGTCACTTGTATTTGCCAAAAGACATAGGTTATCATTTGAAACTTTCATACTAAGAATATAAATATTCTTTTTCCTAGTTCCCTCAAATATTATGATTGAGTTATTATCTTCAATATGACATTTATCTTTTTCAAATTTAATTTTATATCCTTTATCACATAGTTGACTTATACTTAACAGATTGTGTTTCAAATTCTTAACTAGAAAAACATTAGTAATAATAGTAGTTTCAGAGTTACCGACATTGCCGATGCCAATCACGTATCCTTTCGAGTTGTCTCCAAAGTTAACCATCCTCCATCTTTGTATATAATATTATACAGCATATTCGGATTACCAGTCATGTGTCTAGAGCATCTACTATCAAGTATCCACTTATTCCTTTTGATCTGCACAAATTGTCCATTGTGGATTGATTCCTTAATACCCATAAAGCATCTTTCCTGCACATTATAAAATTTGGGTAGACAACTAGAATTTGAATAACATTCATATGCAGACTCATGGAACAATGATGATTTAAACAATTCTAAACTAATTTTAACAGATTTTTCAAAAATAGCCATTTTAAAACTTTTCAAAATTCAGATTATGAAACTTTTGAAAACAAAGCTCTGATACCAAATGTGAGAATGCGGATTAAGGATCTTAAGGCTAGAATTAACACTAAAGGGGGGTGAATAGTGTTTTAAGAAATTTGTTAATCTTTTTGAGTTTATCTTAATTTGTTAACAATGTATACACTAATCAGACACAGATATGAACACAGAATCAAACACAGATGCAAATATAAAGTAAAAGAAGTAAAGGAAAGAACACACCGGATTTTATACTGGTTCGGAGTTACCCTACATCCAGTCCCGCACAACTAAGTATGGATTTCCTTTCAAAAGCAATTCAACAATTACAACCCTCGGTTTCAAGGCTACGAGGTACACCCTCCAGAATCACAATCCTCTGGGTAGAGATACTTGATTTCCGGGGCAACAAGTTCACCCAATTGATTTCCAGGGCTACAATCACACCTTCTCTCGCACAATTGATTACAAAAAGTCTATAACTCAGATTAGCACTTGGATCTTGTAGAGATAGTGGAGAGAATCAAAACCAGAAATTATCTAGTTAGATTCGATATTGATTTCGGCAGAGTAATGGTGTAATTTGTAAATAAGAAAGTGGAGAAGAAGAAGAGAAGTTAAATCAGAGAAAAAAGTGAGTAAAATTCGTTGAAAACACCCTTTATTTATAGTAGATCAATAGCCATGTCCATTGGTGAAGGGATGTGGCGAATAGACACTTCTTTTAAAAAACAATTTAACTGTCACCATGTCGACATGCCCTTGTATTTTTTGGTGATTTGTTTTTCTTTGAAAATAATTTCTATATTATATTATACTTATACTTAAACTTTAAAATATACTTATATATAGTTATAATTCATAAATAACTATAGAGAACAATATTAAAATATATATAATAATTTTCTATACTTTTATATTTAAATCTTAAGTATAAATATATAAAACAGCTAAATATATTAATACCAAAATTATAGTTTAAAAAATTAGGATAATAATTTAAAATCAAAGATATTTAAAATTAAGGATATTTAAAACTAAGGATATTTTTGAGGCTAAAATATATTGAAAAACCAGGACAGATGATTTTGGTTTTTAAACAGGAATATTTAAAATCATTTTGAAAAACAAGCTATATATATTTTGAAAATCATTTTGAAATAAAATTAAGTGGATACTGTAACGACCCAGAATTTTTGATAATTAAAATTCGAATATTTAATTGATTTTAAATATTAATAAATGGAATTTAGAAGTCGAATGATTTATTTTTCGAATATTGGATTTAATTTGACAATTAAATCGATAATTAAATAGTGAAATTCCAGAAATAATTGAAAATCGAATTTAAAATGATTGAAAATGATTTGTAAAATTTTATTTAATCATACTGGAGTTATAGAAAGGTTATAGAACTTTTAAAATTGTATATTTAAATTCGTGCAATCTTTGAAATATCATAACTTCTTCATACGAGGTCCGTTTTGGACGAAACGAATTGCGTTGGAATCGTCTCGACGCGTACTTCGCTATGGAACTGAATTGGAGCCATTTGGAGCTAGTTTGAATTTCAGGTAAAATTAAACGCCGTTTAATTTTATTCGAAAATAAACGCTGAAATCAGAATTAAAATCACGGTGAGATCTCCTCACTCAGATTTAAATTTGTATTGCAGTTATTGATTTGATTGATTGATGTTTTGGATAAGATATTAGATATAGTAGGATATATATCTATATATAGCAATATATACATATTGGCATATGTATATATTGGATTGATGATTTCCCGCCTCGTATAGCGGATGAGACCCTATTGCGCCGTTAGTAAGCGGATTTTTATAAAACCCATATACTGCGATAATTCCGTACTGGAGCGGAATTGGTATTGTGCTAACGTCTTTGGATGCAGGGAAACAGGTTGGAGGGATCCAACTGGACCCCTCACATTGATTGAATTTATTTCTATTGTGATATGAATCTGTGAATGATTATAGTGATGCTATTAATCATATTGATAGTTGGAAATTGTTTGACAGCTAAAATTTAGCTGAATGGATGTTTTGACATCATTGGATTCCAAAGATAAACGAAATTGAATTTTTGAAATTCAAGTAGAAAATTTCTAAGTGAATCAATTTTTGAAATTGAAGGAATTTTGAAGAAAGGAATTTTTAAAGTATAAAAAGTTAATTTTTATAATCTTATCGAGTGAATTCCAGAATCAAGTGAAAATGTTAAATAAATGGATTTCGTAAAATAGTGATTATAAATTGAAGAATTTAATTTAAAATTAGGATTTTTAAATAGATGGAAAGAAACGATAAAAATTTATTTTCTTAAAAAGGAATTTATTTAAAAGAAGATAAGTTGGAAATTCAATTAGAAATTTAATTGGTAAATTGAAATAAGTTGTGAAATCAATGTAAAATGATTTTAAATTTGAAGAATCCATTTTAAAACCGAATATTGAATAATTTGAGAAAAATAAGGAATTCATTTAGTAGTGATAAATAAAATTAGAAATCAATATTGAAATTGATTTGGTATTGAAGTTTGTATAAATAGAATAAAAATTATAAAAGTTGTTTATAAACCCAAAGTCACTTATCTTGATAAGTTAAATATAGAAGTTAATAAAAGAAGGTTTATAAGTCGAAGTTGTTATAAAAAAGAGAAATAGAATTTGTAAACGTGTTTATAAATTCGAAATGGATTGAATGTGATAAATTAAATTTAGAAGGTTATTAAAGAAGATAATTCGCTATCCAAAGCGAACATATCTTTGAAATAAATGTGTAGAAATGATTGAAATTGGGTTAAGTGAATTATATTCACGATTTTGGACAGTGAATATATTGTTTAGTAAAATGGATTTATTTTTGAAGAAGTAATATTAAAAATGAAGTTAAACATTTTAAAGATGTTTTAAAATGTATTATGAATCGAAAGCATAGATTTCAACAGTTCTTGTTGAAACAGGCGTTTTCGAAAAATAAGGAAAATATGGACTATAACATTGTTGTTATAGTAAATGATTTTCGAAAGAAAATGTTTTATATAGTATTGGGATTTATATATACCTATCTTAATTCTGAATCCCTATACTAGTGATTTTGAGTCGTCGTAACGATGTTTTACGCAACATTCGTTTTGACTCAAATAGATGTTAAAATTTATGATTTCCTTAAAGAATGAATATATACTTAATATTGATTTAAGTATATCGAATATTTTCAAATGTTGAAAATAAATAGATTTGTGAAATACTTATTATTAAATAAGTAGGGAAATGCTTTCCCAATATGAAATGAAACGTTTTGAGATTTTATCTTCTTAAAGATAAATCGAAAATGAATATTTGAAAACGATTGTAAATCGAATATTAGTAGATATTCGAAAAATGTAAATTCAAGATGGAATTTATAAAAAGAAATGGGAATTCGTTTTGAAAATAAATATTGATTTATTTTGAAGTGTGGAAATTTTATATCTCGTAAAGATATTTTTGAAGAATAAATAATTTGGGAAAATTATTTGGAATCTGATGATGTCGCGCATCTTTATTGATAGTTAAATAACCGACTATCAATAATTACCTTGAGTAGGTATTTGTTGTGAATTGGATGAATTTGAATGCCACACTTATTTTTGAATAATCGCTCACTATTCGGGTTAGCCGGGAAAGGACCATGGGGTCGTATAACCCATTCCGAATATGTGATACGTCGTTGTGAATTTCATTTGAAGACCGGTGTTGAAGACCGGATATTTTTGAAAACGGAAGGATTACCGTCGAGTTACTCTACATCGGCTGATCTCCGGTTTAGAGGTTTTATCACCCTTAGTGACGGGAAGTCCTGACATGATTAAAAATTATCCGGATGTGCAAGGGCTTCGTGAGAAGTGCCTTCGGTTCTGTTCGATCCCGGAACAGACTTGTATGGATGTGTGTCTGACGTTACACTTTGAGATGTAAAGCTGATTTCTTTTAAATACATTTCTGTTGGTGGTGGAGAATTTATTCTCTTAGCTTAACACCCTTCTCTGAGACGTACGAGCTCAGAGGTTATGTAGTTGAAATTCATCAGCGATATATCCCAATTTGGTAACGTGGCATACTGAGTGTTGCTGTGAAATGATCAGTGTTTGATCATTTGCGATATGATCATTTTGTTTGACCCGAAGCAGGGCTTTGTAGAAAGCGTAGCTTTGTGGACGAGACTTCGTCGAGCCTCACACCTCGGAAATGGTCGAAACAGGAAGGATGCAGCAAGGTTCTAGGGAGTAGCGCCCCTTAGTGTATGTCATTCCTTCTGGATAAAGGTGGTATCATGGTATGGAGCCCAGATACTTAACCTCTGTGGTTGCTGCAAAAATTTATTTCTTTGTGGTTGTTGCGAATCGGGGATCCTCGGGAAGATCGGTGACGATCGGGGGATGGCATACGCGTGTCAGTAGTTACCTATTTTTGTAGAGGTAACCCGGCCTTGTGTTGGCAGAGATCCGGTTAGGTTCTCGGGTCGTCTATTCCAGGGACGTACCCATCGTGGAAAGGAAGTTCCTTAGCCTGACCATTTGTTGGAAATCCAAAGAAACAATACGAGCCTTTACGATTTCAATTGTATAACCTGTCTCCTCAAGAGGCAGCTATAGCAGGCATAATATAATGGTACCTATGCTGGCTAAGATTTATATTATATTTTCGAAATGTTTTCCACTATGCACTAATAATAATATCAAAAAGAATTTGATTTTTTCGTAGTAAGCATCTTTGACTATCATAAGAAGAAATCTCCTCCAAGTCTGCGTTTGCATTGTGTGTGTGGTGGGAGGTCTTATGGTAGTTTCATTTTCCCAAAAGCATTTCGAATTGACTTTAAAATTTTCCTGTTGTTTATTTTAAAGAATAACTGTTTTACGATCTCACACCAGTCACCATGACTGACTCGGAGTTTATTGTTTCCCTTCTAAACTCTGGGTGCCCACCAATTTCCACACGGGCAGTCTAGAGTTAGATTATCAGGTTATCTGGATATTCTGGAGCTTTGGAGATAAGCTGGAGGACGAGACGTAGTATTTGTATCTGATAGTATTTATTCCGCTGTGTATTCTGTATGAGGACAAGTTATATAACTGTCCATTGTTGTATATTGACTCTGATGATTGATGTATGTATAAAATGATATCGTTCTTTGTTTTAAAGATTATTCATTTATCTATTATATATTGTTCCGCTGCGATGTGTAAGATTCTGATATTGTTCTTTTTCTGTTCTGATGTTGTTCTGTTGTTCTTCTTCTTTCTTCTTGTTCTTCTTCTTCTACTTTTTCTTTTTCTTAAAACCCTCACTATTGGAGTTTCCGGCACTCGATTGCTCGGCAGTCGATAAAGTGAGTATCGATGTCGAATTTTCGAAAGTCGAAAATTCCCGTACGTGACAGATACAAAAAGATGTTCCACTAGATTTTTCGTAGGTTCCATCCTACTTAGGGTTCCATCCCTTTAACGAGCACGAAGTGGATTCCATTCCACGAATAAAATAGATTTTAAGATGTCAGTGCCTTTCTATGAGTTTTAACAATATTCCTAACTATATAACTTATCTTGGAAACTTGAACTCTTGATACTCATGAGTCTTGAATCTTGATATCTTCAATCTTTGATCTTGAATCTTTATACTGTACAGTTCTTCATTCTTTAGTACCTGCAAACATATCTATATATATCTACACAATAATGTTAGTATTATATATTTTATAATCTAATTCTAAGTAAGGTTGTTGTCATCAAAACCAACTCCTCAGGGACTAACATATAGATGTTGCCTGCAAGGTCAGTCAAAATGGCTTTAATCCTGGAATGCCAAACTACTCAAGAATATAATTCACCTCTTTCCGAGTCGTTATATATCATAGGTTCAAGAGATTTTCTTCTTTCTTGCTGGCTGAAGGTGAAGGCTTAGGCTCTTTACCAAGTTTCTTAATGGACTTCTTGCTGGATTGTTGACCTTTCATTGTCCTTCCAGGTGATATTATTCCAAACTTAAGAAGTAATCATGTTCATATTATATAAAAGATTTAGTACATGCCAAGTAAAAAAAATATTGTTTAAGTAGACTATTTACTGTCAAAGTGACAAAGTATATGATAATCACAAGATAACAACTCTTAAATGTCACATGTTAAATTTTTTAGTAAACTTAAATTTCAATTCCAATAAGAGAATCCAATAAAGAAGCTATATAAAAGTTGAATGAGAATGGATATGAGGCACCAATAAGCCCACATCAATAATGTCGTAAAACTTATGTTATAAAATACTAACAAGCTCCACAACCATGACTAACGTCGTAGTAATAAGGTCATCGGGATTAATGACTAGCAGCAACATGGATTGGTGGAGGGATAATCGATCAAATAACTCATAATGTGCTAAGTCAACTAAGTTGAAGGCAATAATACTAAATAAAGCTTAATTTATGACGTTGAAGGTAGCTATAGAACAATAGTGGTAAACAAAAAGACCGTTGATGCCAAGTTAAAGCTTTATAAACCAACAATAAAGGCAAATGACGGCGGTCATGATTAAATGATGTCACACCTGATTGATATACACCTTCTCTTAACAATGAAAGGTTATTGTGTCTCATCTTGATCGTTAACTATGCAAGAATGTTGCACTATTGAAGTAATAGTTTAATAAAATTCTTATTGACGTCGAGGATCATGCTAGTGTCATAGCTTCGACCTTGATTAATACTAAGATTATTTATGTCGCACCCAATCGATTTAGGCATCTAATAACAATGATGTTTGTAACTCTGAGTGGATCACCGCATTTCAATATAAAAGCTTTGTATCAAAAACATTAGCTAAGCGGAATAACAAGATAATGTAACATTTTATTAGCTCCAAGTATCATAGTAATATCAAAAACCATTACTGTCAATCATCATGACAACATCGTAAATGATCGATGATGATATGGAGGAAGTTAATATCGAGTTTCAAGTTTAAAAATTCATTTTCATCGATCAGTAAACCAATAGCATATTAGCTTTTCACACCAATATTGATTAATGTCAGAACTAATTTAAGCGATACGAAAGCCTTACACTATTGATTAATCAATGTTAAACCTTCCAATGGTTTCGTGAGCATTGATACCAACTCAAGTCTAAACAGTAATGAATTCGGGTTTAATAATCGACCTCCTTCATCATTAAGCTAAAAGCTCCAAACATTCAGGTTGATGTCGATTCATAATTGGTTAATTCATAGATTAATACAAATACATGACATTAACAATAACAAATTTGCAATTCCAATCCTTAACACATTGATAATAAAGTTTATATTAACGAAACCCCCAAATCAAACCCTAATAGCAGTCTTAAAACCTAATTGTTTGAATCAGCGTCCCAATTAAATTGGTTTGAAATGAAAGTCATACCTGAACGAGAACCAAATGCTTAAGAATTAAATAATTTTAAATTTTCTTAGAAATTTTCGATTTCTTGCTTGAGCTATCCATTACAGGTAAATGAAGAAAGGAGAAGAGGCCTGCATATTTATAGAAAGAAACCGACGCACGAAAGTCGTTAAATTGATTTTAAATAAACGGTTAGATCTGCGAGAGAAGACCAAAAGGCGGGAAAGTACGATGTCGAAACTATTGACATGAAAAGTCAATGGCTCCTATACAATAGGGGGCAAATGTTACTACCATCATTGTCATCGAAGGAGTTCGACGTGCTACCTAACCTCGACGCTGCTTCAAGAAGCAGTGCCAAAGTAATAGCGTTGACACTAGTGTAAGAGTTATGACGGACGAAGCCAAAGAATCACAGGATGACATGAATATCATTAGCGCCAATGAAGCTCAATCCTTTAGAGCATTGATGTCGCCTTTCATGATGTAGAACTGCTCTTTGTTCACGTTATCTGCCATTATTATTATCAAAGACATACAATCAACGATACACTAATGGCACCAATGATCAACATTGAGAACCTAAGGATAGATCGGAATCAAAGGGATGCAGCATCGCACGTATCCAAAGAGGCAAAGGTATCGAATACGATCAACATTGTAAGCTATGAATGAATGTTAATGCAACCCATATCGCATCTCATTGATGTGGTACTCTAGTGGCGCCGCTATTCACCTATTATAACTAAGACAAGCTCATCGTCGACAACCATGAAAGATATTAGCATTGCACTAAAGCAGCGTCGCACTTTATAGCACTTCAGGGATATCGCTCTATGATGATGCCAAGGACCATCAACCCCAACTATATACTAAGAAAAGCCGCTTTATATCAGTACAACACTATATTGACGTTGCGCTTCATCAACACTTCACACTGCTTCCAACTGGTGTCATCAAAAGTTAATAAAGAAGGCTTTAATGCATGAAATTATCGATGTCGAAAACCATCACTGCCAAGATGGCACTAAAGTTCGACTATTGTCGTCATCAAGCAAGCCAAGCACATAACGACATCAAAGTCACCGAAGATGTTGCCGAAGCTTACCACTGTCGTACGCCTGCTGCATTTCCCCTATAAATATGGACCTAGGGATTCTGTTTTGGGGTAGATCATTCTCTCCACTTTTCTTATATTTTACATTTTATAACTCTAAATCAAGTTAGGGATTTTTGCCAATTGTAGCACTTAAACTTTGTACACATAAGAGATTGAACATTAAACTATTTCGTAGCATATTAACTTAATTAGAACTTGTGACTTGCATATCAATTTGACTTGGAATCGTGACTTGTACAATGACGTGCATATTGATTTGCACATTGACTTACATAATAACCTGCATATTGACTTAGGCCATATATGATGTTTGAATGACTTTGGTAAATATACAAAGAGTTGTTATGGATGCATACTTCATCCTAATGACTTCGACTAGCTACGACAAAACCTCTCTTTGATTAACTCTACTTTCTATACACTTTTGGGGTTAATGAATAAATTCGTTAACATTTTTTTTATCTGATGCTATATTAATATAGCATTCAGTGTCTTTTAGACTAAATTTTATAAATTATGCGCTTCATTCAAAAATGTAGCTAAAGTATTTCCTTTACCCTATTTTCCTAGTTTATTTATATTTACATAGCTATAGTAAACAAATGCTTTACACAGATGAATACATACAAGTAGGCATAGTGTAAAGGTAAGACATTGCTGGCATTTATATATGAATATTTAAAGGAACTATAAATAAATGCCAGAAAGTAAAATATAGAATAATAAATAACACAGTTGGATGCACAGCAGACTATATACAACAAAAAGAAAAAGGACAACACAGTAGACTATGTACAACAAAAAGCAAAAGGACAAAAAAGGAAAACATAGAAGCTAGAAGCATTATTTCTTTTAATCTTTGTACTTGAATTTCGAGCTTTGTAGTACGTGACTTGTTTGGTGTGCCGCTACCTTCCCGTGGGGCATCTTCATTAAAGCAAGGAAGTTCATCAACAAATATGATATTTTATTTCTTTTTGCTTCTTGGATGCCCTGGTGGTAGTGGGATCAACAACATTCAAAGGTGGTATTGGAAATTAAAGAGTAGGAGGAGGCACAATGAATTGCCGGGAAGCAGCATCGTCTATCTTCTTTATCTTCATCTATATAACCGTAATTTTTTAGGGCAGTAAGCATTTGAGGCAAGGCGGGCTATGCACCAGAGGTATGTGTGACAGTGATTTTAGCTTTCTTTTTCCAAATCAACATTAAGTTTATCACCCTCAAGCCGATCTTTTCCATTTCTAGACCAGGCCTGATCCGTGTAATAATAATGACCATGGAGTCAATATTAATGGCCTCGATAAAAGGGCCTATTGGAAGGTGAATCACAGGTGGTGGTAAGGTAGATCATTCTAAAACATTTTAAAAAGAGTGGTATTAGTCTAAAACTTCAAGTGGTGATAATAATTTTTTTCAACAATGGAATTTGTAGAGATATACCTTCTACAGAGGGTAGGTCTGAACCCGCAAGTGAAGCTTGAATCGAAGATGGGACTTTAAAGGATGAAATCGCTCCCTCCTTGGAAAGAGGTGACAGTTGGGAACCGAGAGGAGAGCAGAGACGACTAGAGGCACACAATCTTCAACAAGCTTAGAGGAGGAGTGTGACGACCAACTATTTTTAACATCTAAAATCAACTATAAACGACATCAAAATACATTTACAACTAAATTCAGATATTAAAGGAAGTGGACCATGAGTATATAAAAATAAAATAAAAAGTCTAAAACAATGAATATAAAAAGGAAAACCTCACGCTAGAATTTAAAAATAAAATATACATATGTATCAACATTTTATACATATCCCAATTGATAACATCCATGCAACCAATGCAAGTAGGAAACACTGCTCATACTAAGTCATCAA